>OY856414.1:662118303-664518303 GCA_963693085.1 Alisma plantago-aquatica
ATCATGAAGCAGATGGCGTTCAACGAGTAGTGGATTGGATGGATTAAAATTGTTTGAGGACCACTAGCTTCTCTATACTAGTTAATGGCACTTCTGTAGGTATGTTCAAAGGAGGTAATGGACTGCGTCAAGGGGACCCACTCTCTCCTTTGCTCTTTGTGATTGTCATGGAGTACTTTATCCAGAAGATGCAAGAATCAGAAATAAGTAAGGTGATTAGATCTTATACAGTGCATGGCACTAAAGTGATGACACACTTGATCTTTGCAGATGACGTCCTTGTCTTTGTAGAAGCCAAGAAAAATACTCTAGGGTATTTGTAGGATCTTCTTAGGAGGTTCGGGGAACAGATGGGGTTGCGTGTTAATGCTCACAAGACTCATCTTTTTCGTCCAAGAATTGTTACCTAATGGAAGACTGACTGAAGGAAGCCATGGGAGTAGAGTTAGGGGTGTTTCCTACTAAATATCTAGGATTTCCTTTAGCGGGAAGCAATCTACATGTCAAAGCCTTTTCTGATTGCATGGACAGAATGGAGGAAATGATCAATAGATGACGAACACAGAAAACGTTAATGGTTGGAAGAGCCACTCTTTTAAAGGTGGCGGTTGAGTGACTTCTTATCTTCCGGGTACAACAAGGAGAGATTCCTGGGGCAGTGTTGGATAGAATGGAAATGAAAATGGCAAACTTTCTTTGGGCTAGTACACACCATCCAATGAAATATGCACAATTGGCACTCCCGAAAGATGAAGGTGGGATGGACTTAAAGGTACCAAAAGATATAGAAAAATGGGGAACAATGAGAAAAATTATTATATATCAAGAGGAAACGTCTACTTGGGAAAAATGTATGAGAGAAATATATCCTAGAGGACTGGACTTCATACAGAAAACAAGAGGAGGTTGTTCACGCACCATTAATGTTATGATGAAAATGTGACAACATGTTAGACATTTATTTGGTCCACATGAGGCAGGAGGATGGAAACTCAAAGATACAAAGATCAATCTTTGGGAAGTAACACGATCCAGAGTAATAAAGGATAGACACATGGAGTATATATGGGCTGGTATTTAGGTTCCAAAGTAGAGCATGTGCGTCTATAAAATTTTGTACAACACTTTGGCTATGCTAGATAAAATACATGAATGGTATCAAGATGTTGTTGATGTTTGTCTACTCTGTAAAGAGGAGGATGATTCTCATATGCACTTGTTTAGTTGTTGCATGTTTACAAGGGAGGTATGGGAGATTATATGTGGAAAATTTAGCATGAACATGCAGTTGAAGGAAAAGTCACGAAGAATGTTGTCTAGATGTGGGAAAAGTGACAAAAATATGATCTTGTTTGCTACTCTATGCTGCCACATATGGGAAGAAAGGAATGAATTAAGACACTGAGGTTCAACCACAATTGTTGTAGAAATTTGTAAATGTGTCAAACACAAGTTGCACATTAGGTAGGAGTGACTTTTTCTCTTTTTTTATGTATGGCATTCGGCTATATGTAACTATTGACCCTCTATAATTTTAGAGGGAAGTCAGAATATATTTACTTGATTTGATATATATATATATATATATATATATATATATATATATATATATATATATATATATATATATATATATATGTATATATGTATATATAAATATATATATGTATGTGTATACATAAGTATATATAAATACATATATATGTATATATATGTGTATGTATGTATGTATGTATGTATGTATATATATGAATACACACACATATATATGTATATGTATATATATATGTATATATATGTGTATATATAGACACACATTAATATATATATATATATATATATATATATATATATATATATATATATATACACACACACACACAGCCCTCAATGCAGTTTGTCTACCTAGAGCATATTTTTTCAAAATCTAATCCATTGATCTTCATTATTACAATATTAATAGGTCCCATAAAAAATTTGAGCCCATTTGGATGAGTGTAAGTCACTCATCCAAGAACACCAAAATCAATGTACAAAACTAATTTGAAATGCATGATTTTTGCCTCTTTTAGATGCATGACCTATAAGTGTCCAAATGAGCTGAAATTCATTATATAGTATGTTCTTAAGATAATTAAGAAGATCAGCGGTTTAGATTTATATATAACTACTTCATTATGGAAAACAATTGAGGTGTATAGGATCACCAGTACACTCGAGTGTGTGTGTGTGTGTGTGTGGCGAGAGAGAGAGAGAGAGAGAGTCAGGCTAGAATATACTCGAGTATACATATCATATCATACAATGGTGTTTGCTTATCTAGAACAAACTTTTGACAAATTTTAAAATTAACCTTAATTGTTGTAATAATATAAGTCACATACAAAATTTGAGCTTATTTAGATGAGTGAGGACAACAAAATCAAAGCAAAAAATTATTTAAAATGTATTATTTTTTACTCATTTAGATGAATGGCATATACTTGTCAAAATGATCTCAAATTATTATGTAGAATGGCCTATGATTTTCTAGATCCGCCATTGGTCTACAATACATAAGAAAGAACATGGAGGGTATTTGACATATTTTTTAAAACTATAAAATATCTTTGTATTCTAACTTATATTTTATAAGGAAAAGTTAGGGTGTTATATGCAATTTCTTATCTTTTTAATTTACAAAATCATATATTGTTTCAATCATAGCACAGAAAGGTTGAGATGTAATTTTTCTTTTATTTTAGAAGCTACAAATAAAATTTTAAATATTCTCATAGGACTATGAAAGGTCGTGGGAAGAGTTAAATGTAACTTTTCCTTTATCTTGTCAAATTATATATTACCCTCGTCTTAATTTGTTTACATTAAAATTGTGTCTCGTGTACTCTTATAAAGTTGAATGCATCAATGCAATGGGAGCTTACTCCCACTACTATCTGCATTGCATCACCCCGTCTTTTCACAACTATAGTTGAGCGCATGGGCAGAATTAAGCTCATAGTTGAGCGCATTGGCAGAATCAAGCTCGGAGGAGATAGAGGATGTGGTTGCTACACATGATATTAAGAAGGATCATATTGTGACATTGCTAACACCAAAAGGCGATCATTATTCACTTTGTTCTTTGCTCCTCTTTTCAGTGGTCTTGTTCTTCTTCCTTGACACTATGTCCAGATGACATTAGTCAAAACAAGTTTCAACAGATACATTGTCTTTCTAGCCTACGTTACTCACAATATAATTACCAATTAACTTTCGAATTACTTTTTCTTTAAATAAACTGCTGCAACACCTCGTCTACAGTTTCTAAAATAGTCTTAACATTCGCGAACATGTGTAACGATGCGTAGAACATGCCTAATGTATGTGAAATCCCAAATGGAGTTTAATTTAGAAAAGAAGACGGACCCTTCACCAGATTACAAAAGCTGGAAGGTTTTCCATGTCACTGAAAACCATCTTTCCACTCTGTTTATTGAACCCAAAAGCAGCCAACACTTTCCGTCGTGTTCTTCAATACATGATGCTTTTTAACTTCAATCCTACACGCTTGCTAATAGCTTTCCCTAGGCTGACCGACCTTTTTATCTTCCATGGGATATGCCGATTAGGTCCAAGACTTCAACTAGATGGACCCTATTTTTATGCCATAAATTTTGTAAATTGCATCTATATGAAATAGCTTACATAGCCACTTCTAATGGTTGTCCAAAAATTTGTTCAAGCAATGAAATCGATCAAATGCCATCTTTGTCGTCTGTTGCAATGCTCAATTCCAAAGATTTTGCTCTGCCTCCAGTGATCCACTTTCATATAGAACCATCTCAGAAACATGCATATTCTAAATCTCAGTTAACTGCAATTTTTCATCATTATGTTCTCTTACATTTATTAGTTCAGCAGCGTTCTTAAGGCCTACGCAGTATCCAACTTGAAACGAGAACATTCCTAGGACGGTTTAAAAGTATCACACGGTTCGTGGTATCACACTTGGGGGCCGTTTGGCTCCCACCTTGTAGAATGCCAGCATTCATATACATAGGTCCTATTTTAATTTGACACTCCACAAATAGAAAGAGGTTTTATCCAGCTGTAAAGTAGGCAGAGCAAGCCAAAATATAGAAATGGGAATGCCTGTGGCAGTTGGCAGTGCAAACAAACATGCCGTGATTTAATATTTTATAACTTACATAACATATTTAAACAGGATGTATGAACTACCAAAACTAACTAATCTAACATGTCAATTACATATAAAAGACTAGAATGTAAAATTACATGCCAAACGGGTGACAAGGAGCATTCAATTTTATATGCTGCATACCGGTGCAGGCTGGTAACGTACAATTTTTATGAGCACAAAACGGGTGACAAGGAGCAGGTGATGAGATGGAATGGTAGTTGTGTGCACGGAACTCATGATGACCGACGAAAATGTTAGTTAGAAATGCATCCATGGTCTAGGATCATGGGGAAATAGTTGATAGATTGTGGTATATGTTGATTCCATTCTAATGCAGTTGTATGCTGCATTCTGAAATGTTCCTTCCAAACCGGACCTTCAAATTACAGAAGTGTAATTTAAAACCTTAATATTTTTTCCACCCATCCAAAAAATGATACTGGATGTATATGCGACCATGCGGGCAACATGCGGCGTAGCTTTTCCCACATGCCTAAGCATCTCATTTTCAGGTTTTCTAAAACAAAATTTGGTGACTTTTGAATTGTGCAAACATTGATCAGCATTCAAGAAAATTATGGAATACTAGGAGGGCCAAACAAAAGGGGGGGCAAAATTTGGCCATTAGACAAGCCTGATGACATGCTACTACCTGGTTCCTGATCTAAAGTTTAGCCAGAAAAAATAACAGGTTAACCAGATATGAGTTCAGATCGCTCTCTCCAATGTTGAATTCAAGCAAAATCACATACATAACCCTTTCAGAAATTTAGCACATACAAAATCAGGATGGAGAAAAAATCTAGGTTTTCTGTCACCCACCTCGGTAGAACAAGTGCTGTGGTGAATGGCAGATCAAATTCCAAACGATCGCTTCCAGTTTTTGCTCCTGACGAACATGGGCAAAAGAACTAAACACAAAATATAGATATAAATATAAGAAGAAAAGTAACATCAAATGTACATCTTTGCCAGTTACCTCAAACCAAATTAGCAAGGAACAACCAATGTTTGACTGCATTAGAAGCAACAGAGGCTATCTGCTGGCTGTCATTGAAAGGTAGTAGTTCCAGAATATGGCACATGTGGACATGAATCCTACACGGGCTTGGAGAGGAATTGCCCTGCATAAATATTCCTGATGTATCAGTAAAATTCCCATGCCTCCATTTCACTTTTATCTTTTTGTATATTGAAAAAGCTTGACAAGAATCAGTGATACAAAAAAGACTTGCCACGAATATAATATGAATATAGAAAAACAGTAACTGTGATTCTGACAAGTCTAGAATTTCCAAAAGCTGAACTGAAATGAATAACGACAGATTCCATTGCCTATACTATCCAGGTAATGACAGTCAATCAGTAGATTCAAGATTACTTCCGAAACATCAGCTGCGATATCATAATAATTTGAAACATCATGAGTACCATCTGAGATACCAATCAGACATTCAGAGCAATTTCCATTAATTAGATAGCGTTTTGGTTAAATGTAACTGAATGGTTCAGCCTCATGGCTTCTCTAAGTGAAAGTAACTTTACAACTATATGATTCTATTAGATGTATATTAAGATGATAACAGCATGAGATCATCATTTCATATTTTATATATATATATATATATATATATATATATATATATATATATATATATAATCAAAAGGGGGTATACAGCAAATCTTCATAGTTGGCTTATTCCATCGAGTAGTGCAAACATGGTAAATTTAGATTGGTACGCATAAGCTACAAGGTACACAATTCTTTTAGCCTATGTTACACACACACACACACACACACACGTATATATATATATATATATATATATAGAGAGAGAGAGAGAGAGAGTCCGGCTAGAATACACTCAAGTGTACAGATCGCACGAATACACTCAAGTGTGTTTGCATATCAAGACTATTTTTTGCAAAATGTAAACCATTGATCTTCACCGCCATACTATAACTAGGCTACAAACAAATTTTGAGTCCATTTGGATGAGTGTAAGTCACTCAACCAAGGGCAACAAAATCGACGCGTGAAACTAACTTGAAATGCATAATTTTTGCGGCCTTTATAACATGACCTATAAATGTCCAAATGTGCTCAAATTTTGTGTATGAGCTATTCACGAGATGTTTAAGAAGATCAACGGATTAGATTTTTGAAAAAAAATATTGCTTCATGAAAAAGAATGGTTTACATTTTGCAAATTAGTTTCGCGCATCGATTTTGTTGCCCTTGGATGAGTGACTTACACTCATCCAAGGAATTAAATGCCGATACCGACACCTTATCGACGACGTGGAAATAGATATTTACAAGTATACCGACGGAAATATCGACAGATGCAATCCTGGACTTATCGACGCCTAAATGAACGAATTAAATCATGAAATTTTACAGGCATGGTCTCAACACCTAGATGCAACATTTTATGCAATAAAATTCTATATTGGGTATGTTGGGGGGGTCCATCATGTGGGAGGTAGGGAACCTATCCTGTTTTCTGCAGATTTTGATGAAGGATTTCGATGACAAAATACTGGAATTAAGATTTGAAATTTTACTAGCACAATCCATAAACATAAATAAACACACTTATGGAATAATATCCAATTTACAACACATAAATAGCATAGTAACTAACTCATATCAGTTGTATGTCGAGTTACACATTGATTCTCCATACAATATTGAGTTGATATGGTTGACATATTGCTCCCAAGACATGTACATTATGTAAGGTTGGTGGTATCAAGTTACGTGTTGCTCATACACGTCATGTACAATACTATATAAGTGTATAATACTCGTTCGTATTATGTAATTAAACACGATATGCTTTAGAATTTTACAGTACTATGTCTCCATATGCATCATATCAGAATCTAAAAGAAAATATACATCAGGGCTTTCTATTGCTCTTCTTCAATGTGTGACTTTGACAATTAACTTCATGACTGTCAAGGAAGTTAGGCACCATCATTGTTGTGACACCTTTTCTCTGTTGTTGTTTGTAGCACAGGATCTTGATATGCAGTAGTGAGTTTCTCCATAGATTATGCACAATAGCGGGATAAGTATAAAAGCCATTATTACCATGCCCACCATATGCATGTCGTGGGGATGCGATAATTTAAAAGTCTAGTTACCATGTCAACCATGTCCATCTTGTGGGATATATGTAGCAAGTGCCATGTATAATCAAATATAAGACTAGAAAGTTACAAAATCTATGTTTTGTTTACAATATTTGTTTGTTGTGTTGTGAACTAGTACATTTTCTTCCTTTGTATGATAAAAATACTAGTTAGAAGAACATATGTATACTTATTAGCTTACTATTAAAAATGATAGCAAATTATACTTATATTTCGTGGATTATTTAGGTATATTACTATGATTATTATGTAGATTATGAGAAAGTGTTGTAGATCTACAAACACATACAATTAGGAAGACATAAAAAAGCAGATGGCGAGGTCTTTGCCAATTTAAGGCATTTTGGGACGAATTTACATTTTAATTGAGATAGATGACGTATAAATGAGAGAAATGGTAGAAAACATAAAGGAACATCTTAGATTAGACTTATCTGAGCCCTAGTTGTCGAGATCCCTTTGCTCCACCATTTGCTCCTCTCAAACAACAGAAACAGACTTAAGCACACAAAAATCGGTATATCTGTCGGTATACTAGTAAATTTCGTCGATATTTGGCGATATTTGTCGGTATTTGTCGATATTTGTCGATATTTGGCGGTATATCATCGGTTTACCGATATTTGCAATCCCAGCGATAGGTTTGTGTGAACCGATGACCGATGTCGTCGATATCGGTATACCGGTCGGTATACCGACGGTATCGTCGATATCTCTTTCCATGCACTCATCCAAATGGGCTTAAAATTTGTATGTAACCTAGTTATAGTATGACGGTGAAGATCAATGGTTTACATTTTGCAAAAAATAGTCTTGATATGCAGACACACTTGATATATATATAGATATATATATATATAGAGAGAGAGAGAGAGCGCTAGATATAGTGTTAAAATTTCATAATCCTTTAGTTATCATCTTTGACAATAGAAACTAGATATGACTAAAGGAGAAAGCTTCAATTCAACAACACGTCATTGATCCCTAACCATGCTTTTTAGGCCATTTGTAGCCTTACAAGAGCATGGATATTGGTAAAAGAAAACAATATTAACTGGGTTTTGGTCTTATAGGTTTCATTTTGATGGTTTTGAGTTAGACCATGGGTTTAACCAGTGTTTTAAAAAGCGTCCTAGGCAGTCGCTTAATCGCCACAAGGTGGTGGCCGATTAAAATGTGCTATAATCGCCGCTTGAGTGAATTTGAGAAAAGCGGCCGCTTTTTGCCCTGTGAAGAATAAGAATTGAACTAATGTAATTGTTATTAGATGAATACAAGACTGGACACCCCTGTCCTATATATAGGAGCAAGGGAGAAACCTTGAGACTTGTGTCCCAAGTAATCTAAACGGGCTGAGACACTAAAGGCCCACTATCTAATTAACCTATTAACTAAATAGGCTAATATAGACTCTTTAACATTCCCCCTCAAGCTGGAGCATGGGTGAAACACATGTCCAAAGCTTGGAGGTTACAAGACTCGATAAAATGATAAAAGAAATGATAACTGGAAAATAAAAGATAAATATCACTCCCATACAAAATATGTTACTCCCCCTGAATCATATGGTGATGATGACTCTGCAGGTTGAAGATACTCGAGCTTTGAAGAAGGTCTTCCTTGAAGTGCATCTGGAATGAGGACATCTGAAGAATGGACCTAATACTACAGCAATAATACGCCACTGGAATACGTGCTTAACGCGGCACGAACACGGACGGACGATCTGCTGCTTGATACGATGCAGGAACCATGAAACTTGGGGGCTTGACGGGAAAGGAGATCATCCATCAAGGAAGGTCCCAAGTAGATAAGCAACAGGTGATGTCGATACAGCAGATGCAGCTCGGATACATGGGTGGGTAGGAAAAATATGTAAAATGGAGATGGGTAATATGTGGAGAATGGAAACCGATAACCGGAGAGAGTATACTAAATGGGTCAACATGAGATCCGGGTAGAAAAATAAATGGATCTAGTCCCAACCCGAAAAGGGGGGTTTGTTGGCCCGTTAGGGCAACAAATCCGAGGGTACGGGGGCAGAGCCCCGCGAAAAATCCGATTAGGGTCAAAATAGGATTCGATTAGCAAAAATAGAACCGATTAAGGATCTGAATAGAGACAGGGATAATGTATATGGGGGTAGTAAACATGGTTGTTTGGTAGCGGTGGATAGTGATGGGTGATCGCCTACTGTAGATGGCAGCAGTAGCATGATGACGCACAACGCAGCAACTTGCGGATGAAGATCGTCGGGATGATGATGAAGTGGAGGAGCAACAGCTTGCGGATGATGGTTGGATATGACGCTCGGCTGATGAAGCACTTTGTCGCAACATAGGAGATGACAAAGGGTCTCCTGCGTGACTCTGGAGATATTGCATGCCAAGAGGATGCATGCGGAGCCAAGGCAGACCCTCTCCAAAACGGCGATGAAGGTTGATCTGAAGACGTCATGAGATGGAGCGGCGGTTAAAAAAAAGTGCGATCAAGGCTTTGGGATACGGTTGCTTGGATAAAGCAACATTGCAGCCTACGAGCACAGATACAATGGCGAGAGGCAGTAGCTTGCGGGATAGGTGTATCCTTTTCACATCGCCGCTGATCAGCTGGTGATACCATCGACAGGATTGTCGATGGTATCGACAGACACTCTTCTGTCGCTGTGATAAAGTCGATACCATCGGCCTCCTGTCGATAGTATCGACGACGGGAATGCAGGTTGCTTCACGGATGGTCGGCGGTTGTTCCTTTGGGATGGCGGCTTGGATGATGGTCGTTTGCTAGAGATGGCGGCTGCTAGGGGCGGTGCTGCTCCTGTTGGCTGCAGCGGCGGCACCCGCTGGTGCTGCTGCGGGCGGCAGCGGCGCCGGCTGCTACTGGTTTTGGATGACGATGGATCTGCGGATGGAGATTACCACCGGATATGGCGGCTAGAGAGAAAGGGAAGAAAGAGCCATGTAGGCCGGATTTTCCTAGCGGGCAGCCGGCCTAGGCCATGACAACGGCCGCCCGTAGGCGGAGAGAGCCCGCAAGTGCTCTCTTCGGAGAGAGGAGCGGCGGCGGCGGCTGCAAGGGAGAAGTCGGAGGCTTGGAGGGAGAGAGAGGAAAGCGGCGGCGCTAGGGTTCTCTCAGGACGGAACCCGCTCTAATACCATGTGAAGAATATGAATTGAACTAATGTAATTGTTATTAGATGAATACAAGACTGGACACCCCTGTCCTATATATAGGAGCAAGGGAGAAACCCTGAGACTTGTGTCCCAAGTAATCTAAACGGGCCGAGACACTAAAGGCCCACTATCTAATTAACCTATTAACTAAATAGGCTAATATAGACTCTTTAACATGCCCGCTTAACCCGTTTTTTCCCGCTTTTTCCCCGCTATTTTTGAAAAAACTGCTGTAAGCATATAACATTAAGTACATTATATGCCCCGATTAGTATTGACTATAATATATTAAACTAGCATACATTAAATGTACTATGATATACCTAGTTCAAATTAAGAATGCATACTTTGTATGTAAGCTTGTATGATATATTGATATGGTACCTTTGTGATGTATCCAAGTATATTATAGGTAACTATTATCTAATTTAGAATGCATGCTTTGATTAAATGTACTGCTGTAATGTATGACTATTTGATGATATAATATGTTTGTAAGCTAGCTATGATAGGTTTATTGTTTACTGTTTAGCTATGTAAACATGTGATACAAAATTGTTGTTGCATCTTGTATATACACTTCTTATTTTACGTGTAGGGTGCTTTATCCATGACAAGTATATTATTTACTATATTATATAGATACAATCATTGTTGTATAGTTGTGTTATAAACTATTTGGGTGTTTTATATTGTCTTGTACAATTTTTAGATATGTATAAAAATTTCAAAAATATAGTATTTATATACATATGTATGTAATATTGCCTAAAAGTTTATAGGAATTGGAATCCGCTTTTAAAAAAGTGCCCACTTAATCGCCCGCCTGGTGATTAATCGGCTACAAGGTCCCATCCGCACGCTTCCCGCTTCGCGCTTTTTAAAACCTTGGGTTTAACATTTCAGTTGAACTGCAATTGTGTTCAAAAGCCACTTCCAATCACTACTTGCAACCCCACTCGAACAAACCACTTCCACGCTATTTCTACAACTAGACAACCCTCCACCCTACAGTACCAGCACAAATCTTAAATTTGCCTGATAAGGCAACAACAGCAGAACTGGGGTTTCCGTTACAGCTCCAGGAGGTCAAGTTCCTGCAGCATGACCCAGCATGTGTTTAATGAGAAGAGCCCCTTGGATACCCTTATTTTAATCCCATCAAATCTTTAACAGAATCTTCCATTCCTGCATTGCCTTCACACATCTGTGGTGCTCCTAAAATACGGCACAGAGCAGTGGCAAAGAATATAGGAATCCTCCATTCCTGGATGTTATTCCTCCTTCACCCCCTCTTCCTATTATTGCCCTCCTACTACATCTTCCTTCCTCTTCTAACTGACCATTTGAACCAGTGTTTGGACTGTTAAACCGAGAAAAGGTGGCCTCATCGGTTGAAGCTCTAGTTCGGTTCTAATAACCTTGGGAATAGGGGTCCTAATCATAGGAATTAATTAGGGTTAAGTTAGATGGATGTGGAGCATCTAGGAGAAATTTAGTCGTATAGGAGGTGAAATTTGTGTTCTAACAACTAGTTGGGCATTCAATAGTCACACCCCCTTAAACTACGACTTTGAGTCAAGATGCACTTGGTTTGAATGTAACTTTGAGTCTTTAACTAAAGGTCTGAATATCAAGAATAATTAAGCCCAACAGGCAACAGCTATCTCCTTGACCGAAAATTCATTTGACAATCCCATCAGTCAAACTATACTTCAACTGAGACTGTGCTCGGTCGAACATAGAGTTCGATCAAGAATGATCCTATGTCTCAACGAGTCTTTCAATATTCTCGGCTGCAGTAAGAGTCCAACCGACCACTATCTTGGTCAAACTTAAAGTTCAACTGAAATTAGATTGTTGGTCTCCAAAATCAATTTTTAAATAAGGCTCTAATCAATAATTGCAATTACATTGTGGATCATAATGGCTTCCTATGGTAAAACTATAATTTTTTCAGGGTATTTGGTCAATAACTACTAGTTCTTTTACAAGACTAAAATAAGTGGAAATTAGATCATTTATACTGCATTTGAAATTTGAGAAGTTGTGCTATTTGTGATGTAGTTCCGTTTCTACTCCTTCAGACTCAATTGGACCTGAAATACTCAATAGCAGTGTTACAGCATCAGATAAGGAAATATTCCACTCGTCAATATAGGTTGTGCATATATGTCCTCGTGTGACATGGATGCCTTAGTGGGTCGCCTTAGGTAGCAAATGCTTGAGCTTGGCCAAATTCGTAGATAAGTACACAGTAGAAGCCGACACTTGATTAGCCCAAATGGGATTTCCATGTTTAACATTCCGTTATATATGTTTGTTCATGTCAAATAAATTATAGCGACATGGACCAATTGAAGGTTGTCCATGTCCTCTACTAGTTCCCCTGAAGCACGACTATAAACCAATGTTGGGAGTATATTAGTTATTTAGTCTATAGTCTATTTAGTTTATGGGCCAAAGTCTATTTGGCTCATTAGTGCCTAGACTCCTAGTCTATAAGGGTTTTGCTTGTTTCTTTGTACTTGCCTTTGGGTTTTCCTATCTATCAATAAGAAATACAATATACAAAGGAATTTTCCCACTACTGTCGTTTCCCACATGGTATCAAAGCAAGTTTTCACGTGCTTCTAACCTTGAGAGAGAAAAAATGAGAGAAGCCCCCCTTGCGGGCAGCCGTCACCCCTAGGTGGTGCTTGGCTGCCTGTAGGGATGTCCTCCCCCAGCTACGTTTAGGAATGTCTTCATGGAGTTGTAATGTAAAACTATGGCTAACCTAAAATAAACTAGGCAATGACTAAAAAAAGATAATTCTCATTCATCAACTGTGTCTCTACATGGATGCCCATAGAGCCTTTATATAGGCTTCTAAAAGAAAGACTAAACACACGATAGCCAATGTGGGACTAAAACCACATGACTTTACAAAAACCCATAAGAGGAGAAAAGATATAATAAAATAAAACATGCCAATAAAGCGTAACTAATGACACGACGACGCATACGCTCATAAGTGCGTAAAGGTGGGGCATGTCCTACATCAACTCCCCTCGGCTGCAAAAGACTTGACTCCGTCGAGTCAGTACTGAGGTAGAGCTCCAAAAGATCTGCATCAACGCGGCGAAACTCCTCCTCGATGATCCATGTGGCTTCTGCTAAAGAACGACCACTCCAATGAACCAAGAAACAGCGTACAATGCCCTGGCTGGTGAGGATGGTCTGGTCGTCCAAAACGGTGTCAATGCGCTCGAGCAGCTGCTGAGGAAGTCGAGGCAGAGGCGGTAACGCTGCTGACGACGGTGAACCACGGTGACGGTCTGACGAAGCTGCTGCTGGTGGTGGAGGGGGCTCGAATGTACCATTATAAGGAGAAAGATCCTCCACATTGAATATTGCACTAATGCCCCAATCTGCTGGCAAATCCAGTACATAGGCATTGGGTCCATGTCGACTAAGTATTTGGAAAGGTCCTGACGCTCTGGCATGAAGCTTCTTGAAAGAATTTTTGGGGTAGCGTTCAGGGCGCACACGTACTAACACATAATCTCCCACATTATATTCTTGAAACATGCGATGTGCATCTGCAGAAAGCTTATAGTTTTCATAAGACAGTAAGTTTTTGGCGAATCTCGGCATGCAAATCATGAATGTACTGGGCAAAGGTCTCGGCAGTGTGGGAAGTGTGATCATTATTGGACATAGGTACAAGATCTATAGGCTGGCGGGGTTTGTATCCATTAACAACTTCAAAGGACTCTTTCCTGTGGAACGATTTACAAAGTTGTTGTAAGCAAATTCAGCAGTAGGTAGCAATAAATCCCAGTTGCCTAGACATTCACCAACAAGACATCGCAGAAGGTTACCCAAGTTCCTGTTAACCACCTCAGTTTGACCATCAATTTAAGGGTGAAAGGCAGAAGAGAATTTGAGGTTGGTACCAAAGATTTTCCACAAGGTCTTCTAAAAGTAGCTAACAAACTTTACATCACGGTCGGAGACTATGGAGGAAGTCCATGTAGTTTGACTACCTCATTGAAGAAAAGGCGGGCGATACGAGAGGCATCAGAAGTCTTACTACAGGCAATGAAGTGGGCCATTTTTGAAAAATGATCAACAACGACGAACACAGAGTCATGGCCACGAGAAGTGCGAGGAAGACTTAAAATAAAATCCATACTTAGGTCCTTCCAAGGCTCTTGCGGAATAGGGAGAGGAGTGTAAAGACCCATATTTTGTCTTTTGGTTTTGGCCAATTGACAAGTACGACACCGAGACATGATGCGAGCCACATCACGACGTAAGGAAGGCCAATAAAATTTGTATGTCACTAGAGTGGTGGTCTTATCCCTACTGAAATGGCCAGCAAGGCCACCAGCATGTAATTCCCAAACGAGAAAATCTCGAACCGAAGTAGAAGGGATACACAACTGCCTGCCACGAAATAGAAATCCATCACGTAGGCTAAAATCAGAAGCATGGCCGGGTGTGCTACTGAGAAGTTCAGAATGAATAGTCGCGAAATTAGGACAGGTGGGATATTGTTCTTTCAGTCGTTCGAAGCCCACAACTTCAATGCTCATAGATTGTAGGGTGGTCAAGCAACGATTGAGAGCATCTACAGCCTTGTTCTCAACACCTGAACGATGCTTGAGGACAAAAGTGTACTCCTGAAGAAATTCACACCACTTGGTGTGACGCACATTTAAGTTCTTTTGGGAGTTCAAAAAGCGAAGGGCTTGATGGTCAGACCAAAGAATGAACTCTTAATGGAGAAGGTAGTGCCTCCAATGACGCAGGGATTGCACAACAGCGTAGAATTCTTTATCATACGTGGAATATTTACGCTTTGCCTCATTGAGTTTCTCACTGAAAAAAGGCAACAGGGTGCCCTTCTTGACTCAGAACGCCTCCAATGCCAACACCGAAAGTGTCACAAGATACTTCAAAAGGAAGTGAAATTTTGGAAAGGCGAAGAACCGGAGCTTTGGACAACTTAGTTTTGACTGCCTCAAAAGCACGTTTGGCTGATGGTGTCCACTCTAATTTGTCACACTTCATTAACTCAGTGAGAGGAGCCATAATGGTGCTAAATCCTCGAACAAAACGGCAATAAAAAGTAGCCAACCCGTGAAAGTTGTGAAGCTCAGAAATCGAAGTGGGTTGAGGACAATCAGTAATGGCCTTGACTTTGGCTGGGTCAGCCTCAATGCCGGTAGCGGAAACAAAATAGTCAAGGAATAGGACTTTATCTTGAAGGAACGAACACTTCTTTAGATTGATGTACAATTTCTCAGTACGAAGTGTGTCAAAGATGAGTCGGAGATGAGTTAGATGTCCGTCCTTGGTCTTACTAAAAATCAGATCATCATCAAAGTATACCACTAAAAATTTTCCAATGAATGGTCGTAACACATGGTTCATGACGCGCATGAAGGTGTTGGGTGCGTTCGAAAGGCCAAAAGGCATGACTAGCCACTCATATAAACCATCTGGGGTTTTGAAGGCAGTCCTCCATTCATGAGACTCCTTAACACGGATCTGGTGGTAACCGCTACGAAGGTCAATCTTGGAGAAATAGCGGGATCCCGTCAATAGATCAAGCATGTCATCAAGACGTGGAATAGGAAATCGATATTTGACAGTGATCTTATTGATGAGTCGACAATCGAAGCACATACGCCAACTACCATCCTTCTTGGGAGCAAGTAGTGTCGGAACTGCACAAGGGCTCTTTCTCTCACGAATGAATCCTTTGAGAATGAGGGCATCAACTTGACGTTTCAATTCAGCATGCTCGATCGGGTTCACACGGTAATGAGGTCGGTTAGGGAGCGAAGACCCGGGAATCAAATCAATCTCATGTTGAATATCACGCATAGGAGGGAGCTCATCCGGAAGCTCGATGGGTGTCATGTCCTTGAATTCATCGAGAAGGGAGGCAAGTTCTGGTGGGGGCTGACAATCGGACATGGGAGCAGATTCTTTGATGTATAGCACATACATGCATCCAGATTCTCGGTTGGCTTCCTCAAGCTCTCGTCGAGTGACAAGGTGTAGAGAGTGTTGAGATTTGGAGGATTGAGGATCGGGCGGTGGACTCTTTTTGATAGGGGAAATGAAACGAGTAGGTGCTAATCGGATGTGTTTGTCTTTGTGCTTAAAAGTAAAAACGTTGGAGCGTCCCTCATTGTGGGCATCTAAGTCATATATCCAAGGACGTCCCAAAATGACATGGCCAACATCCATGGGCAACACATCGCACCAAATGTGGTCTGAATAAGCACCTAGAGTGATGGGTACAAGACAACGTTGGGTGATGGGCAAGCTAATCTGGTTCACCCAATGGACTTTATGTGGTTGTGGATGTGGTTCAGGGCGCAACTCCATGCGCTTCAATCCATGGTGTGAAATGATATTTTGAGAACTGCCCCCATCAATGAAGAATTTACAACTTTTACCAATGTGTTTGAAAAAGGTTTGGAAGGGGGTGGTACGTTTCCATTCATCCCCTTCTGAAGGAGCAGCAAGAACATGCATGACTTGAAGATAAGAAGGATCATCCTCATAATCGGCGACATCATCTGAGGGTTCAGAGGCTGGAAGAACATCTTCATACTCAATGTCATCCTCTGAGGTAGTATCGGGAGAATCAGAGGACACAAAAAGAGCACGACGAGGGCATTGGGCAGCTAAGTGAGTTGTGTTATGACAATGAAATCATTCACGACCTCTTGGAGGAGGTCGGATTGGGGTGGACATTATCTCCTTGCCTTTACTAGCTGAAGGGGTTGAAGAACCCTGGGGAGATGGTTGGGGCAGAGGATAGGCCGAACGAGATGAGGTGGTGACAGGATTACTGGTTGATCTAGTATGTTGGCTGAAACGAGAAAAGGAAGGCCCACGAGAAGCAGGTTGTAGGTAACTCTCGACCTTTTGGGCGCGGTGAAAAGCATCGTCTAAGGAGTCATATTGTTGCAATTGCATTTCTCGCTTAATATCGGGGTGTAGACGGTGCACAAAGCGAGCGGCTAATTGCCAATCCGAGTCATTGTGAGCACAACGGTTTTTAGCCTCTTCAAACCGTTTCATGTACTCCTGAATAGAAGATGTCCCTTGGCTAAGGGCCATCCAGTCGAAAAGAAGTTGTCTTTGGTATTGGGAGGGTACATAGCGTTCACGTAGCTTGGTTTTCATCTCATCCCAAAATAGGAGGTTGACAACTACGCTCCATATCACGTTGGATGCCTTGTCGATACCTCTTGGCAGACCCTTTGAGTTTCATTTTCGCAAACCTAATCCGTTGGGCATCTGTCATGTTATACCAGTCGAAATAATCTTCCAAACTGGCAATCCAATCGAGAAAAGCCTTAGGGTCAAGTTTTTTATCAAAAGTAGGGGCATCTACCTTAACTCGTCGGGTGATATCATCCTGAGGTGGGTGTCCTGGGTGGTATTGACCGTAAGGATTTTGGGGAAAGCCTGGGCCAGGTGGGGGGCGTGAAAAGCATCATGTCCAGAGGGACAAGGACGTGGCGCAGGAGGTTGGATGGGATGATACGGCGATGCCATTGGTCGTTGAGGATGTGGATAATGATTTGCAGGGACGAATTGGGGGTCAGGGGCATTGCATTGAGGGGGTATCGCCGTGCAAGGTTTGTGTGTGGAGCAGCGGGTTGAGGCGTATAATTGGGAGGCTGATAATACAGTGGGTAGTGGTGGTGGTTTTCCTCATAGGCCTGTAGGGAGTAAGGGTCAGTGGCCCCTAAGTTGTGGTAGTCGGGGATCTCTTGGGGTTGTGGTGCACAGATTTGCAGGGGAGTAAGAGCTAATGGGGATCAAGGTGCATTCCCAATATTTGGTGGCATGCCATATCCCAAATAAGGTGTGGAATTCTGACCGGCCTGGAGAGTATGTGTTTGGCGGATTGTGCGACGCTCAGTCATGATGGAATTGAGTGTTTGACCAAGAGTATCCAGGTTAAAGGGATTTTGGGAAGAGGCAGGGGCTTCTTCCAGAGTGGGTTCCAACACAGGGCTATTAGACCTATGATCTGACATAATGAATTGCATCGAAACAACCAAAAATTATTGTGCCAAAGAAAAACTTAGTTTTTGAGATGAACAATGCGAAAAACTTCAAGAAAAAAATGTGGATAGATATATGAAAGTAAATAGCGAGCCAAACAAAGAAAAACCTCTCACAAAAATAGGACTTGGCAATTTTGCGGTGGGGGAATCAAAACTCCCTATGGACCCTTTTGCGAATGTACCAGAAATGCAGAAGAAGAACAAGGTACAATAACAATGGAAAGACCTTACCCGAATTGTAGATATCGAATACCCTTTACTTTCTGTAGAAGATGTTGAAGAAAGCTTCCTTAAAGTCGATGTAGAAGGAAATGCCTCAGAAGGAAGGATGATTCGGTATGCCCTGACCCTACGCCGATCCAACTTGGCGGTGAGTTGGCTGGGGGTTGCAAGGGGCTCGCGGCCCCGTGCTCGGGGGTTCGGGGGCAGGAGTCCCAAAAAAAAATTTTGAGGGGTTGCTTACTAGCGGCCGGCGGTAGCAGCAGCAGGGAGCGGCGGCAACAGCAGCGGCGGACAGTGGCGGTGGGAGAGGACGGTGGCGGCAACAACGACAGGGGTCGGCGGCTGCAGCAGCGGTGGACGGTGGCGACGGCGGCAGCAGGGGGTGGCGGTTGTAGCAACGGCGGACAGCGGCGACGGCAACTGCAGCAGCAGGCGGCGGCCGTAGTAGCAACGGGCGGCGGTCGTAGTAGCAGCGGGCGGCGGCAACGGACAGAAAGGGACAGCGGCAGCGGGGGGCGGCGACAGCATGCGGAGAGGGTAGGCAGCGGGCAGGGTTTAGTAGCAGCGGCGGTGGCGGCGGGTATGGTGAAGGTGGAGGATGACGGCTGGAGGATGGGGGTGACGGCTGGGCAGGACCTAACCTTAATGCTTTTAGGGTTAGGCTTTGATACCACTTAATGTAAAACTACGACTATTTAAAAATAAACTAGGCAATGACTAAAATGATAATTCTCATTCATAAACTGTCTCTACATGGATGCCCATAGAGCCTTTATATAGGCTTCTAAAAGAAAGACTAAACACATGATAGCTAATGTGGGACTAAAACCACATGACTTTACAAAAACCCATAGGAGGAGAAAAGACATAATAAAATAAAACATGCCAATAAAGCTTAACTAATGACACGACGACACCTACACTCATAAGTGCGTAAAGGTGGGGCATGTCCTACATCACTTACGCCTTTGCATAATCAGTATCAGAATATCCAATAACATCAAGGTGTCCATTTTGTTTGTAAAATTGTCCCTGTCTGGGTGCATTCTTCAAATATTTCAGAACATGACAGCCACCCAGTGACATTGCCTAGGACGGTCCATAAACTAAGGACTCCCACAGCAAAGCATATATCTGGTCTAGTAACAGTTCGATACAAAAGTTTGTCAACCAGCCGCTTATAGCAATACTTATCTTCTAGGGTGGAGTGGATTCAGCCCATAAATCATGTGTTTGATCCATAGGTGAGACTGCAGGTTGACACCCCAACATTCCAGTTTCAGCCAATAAGTCAAGAGTATACTTCCTCTGTGATAGAGAAACTCCAGTTTTGTTGTGTGCTACCTCAATGTCAAGAAAATACCGAATATGACCAAGGTCTTTGGTTATAAAGTGTTTCATAAGATAGTTCTTTGTATCAACAATCCATGTGTCATCACTGCTAGACAAGATGATAGCATCCACACAAAGAATTAGAATAATAATTCCAAAGGTAGTGGTCTTGATAAAAACATAATGATCACACTGAAACTGTGTGAAGTCAAATTTGTGCAGTATAAGAGAGAATTTGTCAAACCATGCTTGAGGACTCTGTTTGAGACCATAAATAGCCTTCTTAAGTAGACACACTTTCTCAAAATGCTCCCCCTCAGCAGTGTAACCTAGAGGTTGGGGACATATAGACAGTCTCCTGCAAATCACCATATAGAAAGGCATTCTTGACATCTAGTTGATGCAAATACCATCCTTGATTGACAGCAACAGAAATAAGAATGCGGACGGAATTAAGACGAGCTAGAGGAAAAAAGGTCTCAAAGCAATCAACCCCAAATTCTTGTGTCTATCCTTAAGCAACCAATCTAGCCTTTAGAAGTTCAACAGTCCCATCTGGTAGATATTTAACAATATACACCCAACGACAGCCAATAGGATTGCTACCCTTAGGCAGCTCAACAAGTTCTCATGTCCCACGGGATTGAAGGGCATTCATCTCCTCATTCATAGCATGTGTCCATCCAGGGTGTAGAAGTGCCTCCTAAACATTCTTTGGGATAGAAATAGTAGATGAGGTAGCAGTAAATTGAGCCAGGGAAGCATTGAGATGGTCAGTAGAAACATGCTGAGAAATACAATATTTGGCACCAGATCGTTGTCCTTTCCGTTAAGCAATAGGAATGTCCAAATCAGAAACAGGAGCAAGGGTAGTAGAATTACCATCATCTTGTGGTGGATCATCATTCGCAGAAGATGTCATAGCAGGGAATACTGCAGGTGGGGGCTTTTTGTTTCGTCACTCGTACACTTTCAGAACAAGTGCAGAATATTCGTTCAAGGTACACTTGGAAGTGACACATTAGGAAGTGGCACATCAGGAAGATGCACATGTTCACTAGGCTCAAAGAAGAACGGTGTATCTTCAAAAAAGGTGACATCCGCACTAACATACAATCGACGTGCAACATGGTCAAAACATTTATACCCCTTTTGTGTACAAGAGTAGCCAAAGAAAAAACAGCAAAAAGCTCGTGGAGACAATTTATCACGCCCTAGTTGGTGATTGTGAACAAAACATAGGCAGCCAAAACCTTTGTTGGTAAGGCAAATATTGGTTCATGAGGGTAGAGAAGTTGGTAGGGTATTTTACTTTTTAAGATAGAAGAGGGCATTCGGTTTATGAGGTAGTTGCCTAAAAGAATGGCATTAGCCCAATAAAACTTGGGAACATTCATTTCAATTAGAAGAGTACGAGCTACATCAAGAAGATGTTTGTTTTTCCTTTCAACTATACCATTTTGTTGTGGGTTGTATGGGCAAGAGGTTTGATGAATAATTCCTTTGGAGATACAAAGTTTTTTAAACCCACGTTGCACATATTTAGAAGCATTATCAATGCGAACAAACTTAGGGACAGCAGAAAATTGAGTCTTTATTTCATTCAAGAATTTGGAGAAAACATCTAAAATAATAGAACAATCCTTTAAAAGATAAAGTCAAGTGGCACGAGACCAATCATCAATAAATGTTACAACATATCATACACCAGTACGATTACCAATACGACATGGTCCTCGGATATCATAGTGAATTAAATAAAATAAACTTGGACTCATGTTATCATGACGGGGAGAAAACACAGATCGATGATGTTTTCCAAGTTGACAAGACTAACATGCAAAGTTTTCAGACGATAAACTAGGAAATCAAGACTTCAACTTAATGGTGGAAGGATGACCAAGCCTCAGATGCCACTGATAAAGAGAGGTAGATTGTGCCACAAGAGCAGAAGCAGGCAAAGAAGACGAGGTCTATAGATAGTACAAACCATCTCCACCTTCATATCCCCCACCAATCGTCTTCTTCATCCTGAGATCCTGCATGGATACCGTGTAAGGAAAGAAGGTTACACTGCAGTTTACAGATTTTGTAATTTTACTGACAGACATCAAGTTCAAAGGAAATCTGGGCACAAACAAAACATATTTAAGAAGATGGTCATTAACATCCCCAATTCCAGTAACCAAAGAAGTAGATCCACAACCAAACGCATAGGAGAATGATAGGTGGATTTCTTAAGATAAGTGAAGAGATTTCTATTACTAGTCATATCAGTTGTAGCACTTGAATCAACAATCCAATCTACTTTTGTCGAACAAGAAGATGCTTGAAGACAAGAAGGATCACCTGACTGTTGAGCAATGTTTGCTAGGGGTGTGGTAATAATAGCAGAAGCAGTTTTGATTAGCTTGTCAAGACCAGACGAACTCAGAGTTACTATCTGAGAAGTAGCACCGCTAGAAGCATATACAAAATTATAGATTCTTCTTCGTCAGCATCAATAGTACAGAGTTGATTTGCCCATTCTTGCTTTCCATGCTTCTTCCAGCATTTGTCCTCGGTATGATTAGTCTGTTTACAGAAGTTACAGTATCGAGACTGAAGAGAAGAGGAACCTCTTCCAGAAGACTGAGAAGGAGGAGGCCCTCCTCCACCATTGTTGAAACCTCTGCCCCGTCCACGAGTAGAGTTACAACGTCCTCGTCCAGCAACAACAAGAGTAGCAGGCTCTTCTTTGGTAGTAGCAGAAATCGAGCGAGATAGTCGAAGATAGACATCGTCTAGCACGGGCAGTGGTTCAGATGCTAGGATTTGTTGATGGACAACTTCATAACTGTGAGGCAGGGATGCCAGAAACTGCCATAGCTGGACTCCATCTTGTTGTTTTTGTAGTTTAGTAAGATCAGTGGATAACGGATGGTGGAGTTTGAGCTCTCCCCAAATACCTTTGAATGTATCAAAGTGTGAGGCAAATGATGTAGCTTCGTCAAGTCTCAGAAAATATAAGCGTTTATAGAGTTCAAGAACTTTGGAGGCATTTCCCTTACTGGAATAGATCTGAGCAATATGATCTCATACTTCATTGGCAGTGTCAGTAAAAAGAAGACTGGTGGATACATGGGATTCACAACTATTTAGAATCCAAGACGGGACTTGAGAGTCATACTCTGCCCATTTCTTAGACTCGGCTTTCCTTTTGAGATATATTGTTGTACTTTTATTTCATGTTTCTTATTGTTACTTATTAAGATATATTGTTGTACTTTTATTTCATGTTTCTTATTGCTACTTATCATGTAACATGGGCCTCTGTGTAAACAGGCCCATTAGGGTTTTTCCTTTTGTCATTTGTATCATCTTTAGGAGAAAGATGCTCAAGTTTGCCCGAGGAGTGAGCATAAATTTGAAAGGACCGTGGCCATAAAATATAGTTGGATCCGTTGAAGTTGACAGAATTTACACATCTAGCATGTATTTTAAGAGTTTCAAAAGAAGATGAAGCCATGATTCAAAGTATAGAATAGTAATAGTTAACAGAAATTGACAGATGCAGGGACACGGCGTGTCAGGAACTGTGTTGTACAGGCGCCCGCTTGGGCGGTGCCTAAGCTTAAGTCAGCCCACCTCAAATTGGGCGCCCAACCCCCTAATTGACCTAAGTTGTTGCCTAAGGCCTTTTGAGGCCCAAATTGAGCCCATTCAAGGCTAATTTAGCATAAATTAGATCTGAATTTGATCAAATTGAGTCATTTTATGGTTAAATTGGGTCTGATTTATTCCAAACGGGGTCAATTTAGGGTAAATTAGGTCTGATTTGGGGGAAAGCAGGCCTGATTTGGGGGAATTAGGTTTAATTTCAGGGAATTAGGTCTGATTTGGTCATGTAAGGCCTTGTTTAGATCAACATGGGGAAATTTAGGGTTAGTTAGGTTTGATTTGGTCATGTTATGCAAATTAGGTTTGATTTTAGGCCAAATTATGTCAAATTTGAGCAGATTAGGTCTGATTTGAGGGAAAACAAGTCTGATTTTGGGGAAATGGTCTGATATGGTGAGATTAGGTCTAATTT
Source organism: Alisma plantago-aquatica (assembly GCA_963693085.1). Taxonomy (NCBI): domain Eukaryota; kingdom Viridiplantae; phylum Streptophyta; class Magnoliopsida; order Alismatales; family Alismataceae; genus Alisma; species Alisma plantago-aquatica. The sequence goes on from OY856414.1 coordinate 662,142,538, forward strand.
GGCCAAATTAGATATTGTTTAGGTCAATATAGGGAAAATTTGGGGAAATTAGGTCTGATTGGATCATAATATACAAAATTAGGTTTTATTTAGGCCAAATCATGTCAAAATTGGGCACATTAGGTCTAATTTAGGGGAAACAGGTATGATTTGGGGGAAATTGTTCTAAATTGGATGACTAAGTCTTATTTGGTCAAATTTTGTCTCATTTAGGTGAATATATGAAAAAATAATGGAAATTGGGATTGATTAGGTCATAGTATACAAAATTAGGTCTGGTTTAGGCAAAAAATAGGGTAAAATAGGTCAAATTTGATCACATTTGGATCAAATGAGTTTAAATTAGGGCCAATCAGTTCTATTTTAGGTCTTGTTAGTTTTGATTTAGCCTAAATTCTACATAATGGTATTATACATGTTTTGGCTACAAACATAATACATGTTTACCTTTCTGATTTCTATCTGAATTTTGTTTAGGCAAAACTTCCACAATTCAATCCATATCTAATGATTTTGTTTCTTTCTGCATACGATGCTAGCACATTGATTGCATATTTATCATGTGTATTTATGTGTAAGGATTGTATTTTTCAGAAATTTTACTTATATCTGTTAAAATAAAAAAAATGTATAAAAACACCTGGAAACGCCTGGGCATCTGCCTGGGCGCCTAGGTTGTCTGGGCGTCCCCCTGGAACGCCTAGCCGCCTATACAACCATGGTTAGAAATTAGACACGCCGTGTGCACAGTTGATAGAAGTCTTCAGTGGTTGGAGACAGTGTGTCAGAGACGGACACGACGTGCGCAAAATAAGCAGAGATATCCAGAAGCAGTGACACGTGTTGATAAGACGACACGTCGTGCGAAATAAATAGCAGCGGCAATAGGTAGTATGGACACAGTGTGTGCAGCAAGGGACACGGCATGTCAGCGGCAATAGTGGGTAGTTTGCCGAAAACACACAGCGTGTGTAGAAGGAGACACAGTGTGTCCAAATCGTGCAGGTCGATATCAGGCAGCAGCAGTAGATAGTTCATTGAAGATGCGTGTCAGACAGATACACAGCGTGTCTACGACGTGCAGAATCAGCAGAAAGGTCACAAAGAGGACCTAAAATAGATGCAAACCATGGTTATCATAACCAAACCAGACCAGCCAGTTGAACCGAATGAATCGGGAACCGATCATTCTACCGGGTCGGTTCCCTCAAAAAGCCGGAAATGAAGTCTGACCAGCATCAAACCGGTGAACCGACCGGTTGAACCGATAAACCGGTCTGGTTTTAGCCCAACCGACCGGTTCTCTCACTTAGCAAGTAAATGTATTGTTGTTGCTATTTTTTGTTAATTAATATCGAATACTATATAAATGTTGGTACATAAATGCCCATGAATAAAATAATATTTGTTATTTGGTCTATTTATCAAGTTATTGTGAGCAGTTGTGCTATTATTCATGTTTCATAACTTTTGCAGGGATATTTTCTATGAGAATCAAAGACATTTATATATTTTAAAACTATCAGTAACGTCATGCTGACATCACCGGTTGAACCAGTGAACCGGGAACCAGAGGCCTCACCGGTTCGCTGAACGGTTCGAGTCTGATAACCTTGATGCAAACACTATGGTTCACCAAGAAGAAGTGTGATATGTTGGATAGATCCAATCACATCAATAATGAGATGGATAGAGCCCTAGTAGGTGGTCATGAATGACCAGTCCCCACATATTTTCCAAACAATTTTCCAAATAGCAGTCTTCAGGGCGTAAGACCATTGGAAAGATTGTCGGTCATATTCCTAAATCCTCTTGTTGGAGAAGACGATAGGGTTAGAAAGGGGAGTAGACCCCCTTAGGTGTGATCAGCAGTGGTAGTGAGGACGGAGGATGCTAATGGCAGCGGCGGTTGATGGAGGGAGGGAGGGAGAGAGAGAGAGAGAAGGTGGCGGCTGGTGGAGATCAGGACTAGGTATCCTGCTCCGATACCATATGAAAGTGAGCCGTCTTTCTATATTCGGAAAAGAGAAAATTCACTCCTATAAATAGGAGGTTGTACAAGGAAGCAAAAGGAAAAACCTTAATGGGCATGTTTACACATAGGCCTATGTTACAGTACAAGTAACAATAAGAAACAGGAAATAAAAGTACAACAATATAACTCAATAGTGACAATCACCTCCATGCATAGCTCAAGGGCGGGGTAGTTTTCTGTATACCAAAGTGTATGCAATTTTCGTCTGTCCTTTGTGAACCCCTGAAATTCTTAATTTTGTAAAAGGCTTCTGTCATACCACTATGAACTTGAGATGGTGGAAACTTTGATGGGTTTTTCCTCTATTGTGAACATAGGAACTTGGAGATGTTGTTGAACCATTTAAAGATCTTGTTTTTCTCTCTCGGGGTCAATTTACTTTCAACAAAAATAACTTTTTTTGATGTTTAGAGATTACAAGTCTTCAATTTGGTGAATTATTTCTATAATATTATTATTATAACTTGCATTGTGTTTCTTGGTGTGAAACGTTTCAATAGTTCATAAAAATGAAATGGAATAGAATAGTACTTTAACTTTATCTCTTTGAGCAAATCAGTTCATATTTTGAACGGAGACACTGTCCCGTGCTACTGAATGAATCCAGCAAGTGGATTATTGTTTCATTGTGAATAAAGCAACAGTTTACAGTTCTGGCTAGTGTGTCTAAATGAAGTTCTCTGTTTAAAGACCATATTAGCATGCTAAAAAAGGGTTGACCTAGTCAAAAAATAACTGCAAGGGTAAAATGTACAATACCCAAAATTGATGATGCTCACGGGAATCCAGAATCTAAAACCTGCAATGACAGAAAACAGGACGACCATTTGGATTCACTGTAGACAAACAAGTCGATACCAAGATCTTTCACTAACCACAAAACTTACCAAAAAGAAGGGTTGGTAAGGCATCCTTCTGATATTTTGCTGGCAGTTCGGCCAATCTGTTCTGCCAGAGATTATTCCATGCGAAGACCACAGCAATCACACATGGACCAAGAACAATTTGGTTTAACAAAACCTGTAAGGTGAATGTAGCTGCAGTTATTGTATGGCAGTAAGAATTTGCGGAATTGTGTGACAGCTAAAATTTATGTGGATCCAAATGGTGGTAGCAACAATAGATGTGGAGAAACTGAAGGACCACAGTATTATCAGAACAATTACAAAATATAACATAGCTGAATGCGTTATATATTAGATATACACTTGGAAGAACAATATCAGTTGTTAATGGAAATGGACTGATTTCAGTAGCATTATATTACCTTCAAAGAGATGTTAGCTAATGTTTGTTCGGGCATAGTGCGATCTAATAATTGATACCAAGCATAAGAACCTGGCCCGTAGAGAAGAAAGCCGTAAGAACACATTCGAAGAGCACGAACCCAATCATGGCCCTCCAGCAGATCCGTCATCACGCCCTACATACAGAACCTTCACATTATACGCAAAGAAATCGTCCTGGGACAGCACAAGTCAGCTCGAACACTTACCTTGTGCTTTTTGGTCTTCAAACGATCCCTGACTTGCGCAATGGTGTCGCCCGCAAGAGCAAGGGTGGCTGCCGTCGCCGCCGGTTTAAGAGGGAATCCAGTAGGCGGACCTTTGCCCCCTCCTCCTCCTCGTCCAGCTCCACCAGAGGATCTAGGGGGTCTACGAGACCCAGAACGTCGGGGTTTCGGAGGGAGGCTCCAGTCCCACCACGGGAAGCCGCCGGATCCCAGGGCATTCATTACCTAGGGTTTAAAGTGGGGTTAAGAAGATGATTGACAGTACAGCAGACTTCCAGAGACGATATCCCTGGCGCGTCAATCAATACAATGAGCAAGATGTCTGCGGCATGGACATCTTCGGATTGAGAGGCCGTGTTGCTCACCTCTTTCCCGTTGATAGGGAAATAGTTCCCGCCAGTTTGGGATGATGATTGATGATGAGTTGAGGACAGTAGCGGAGCAGTGCGTATGACGGTATGAGCCAAGATTCAGTGGACAGCATAATTTTTCCAAGCTGTTTTTTTAATGATATTATTTGTATTTGTCCAGCCGTGCATTTGTCTTTGCCGAGTCTTACCGACTCATATTCTATACACAACATGCTTATATCATTTCATTGGTTGCTGAAGCATAAAAGTCATTATTGTTCAGGTCTTAACGATTAAAAAAAAATACAGGTACCGTTTTTCTTACCGGTTCCTTTGTGAGGAGCAATGTCAAAGGAAGCCCACAAAAATTAATTTTTCAGAAAAAAGTTGATATAAGCCTATTGCGTGGTTCTACAAAACCAATAATAAAATCTTTCCGGTGAAATAAATTTTGCCTCCAAAAAGACTCTGTCGTGATCACAAACCATTAAAACCGACATCGTAGGTCATGTCCATCGCGATATCTCTGAAAAACCCATGGTGTCGGTTATTTCTTAAACAACCGATAACAAGGGGTTCCTGCCACGTGTCCCGTGAGAAATTAATATTTTCCCCCAAATTGGGTTATGTCGAGTTTTAATGCTAGAAATCGACGACACGGGTCTTAAGGTTGGCATTTTTTAACTGGGATAAGATCTATGTCGTAGGTTTATTAATGAAAAATCGACAGTAAAGAGTAAACTATGTCGTCAGTTTTGCTAGAAAACCGACAACACAAGTCTTAACGAGGTTGGCATTTTTTAATAGGAACAAGTACATATGGTGTCGGGCTTTTGTCATAATCGAAGATAGAAATTGGTCACTATCGTCGGCTTTCTTAGACAACAACCGACTAAAACCTTAGGCATCAGATTTTTGTAACAACCGGCGACTAAGTTCCACTTAATAGCACCCGCATATTTTCTTTTCCTCATTCTTTGTTTCATCGCTTCCATAAGCTTATCAATGGAGATAATGTAAAAAATATTAGAGACTTGTGTGACATGAATGCAAAATATATCACTTACATTACACACGACGAGTTTCACTATTTGGGGTCAAAAATGCTTCGGAAAAGATGAAAATGAGAAAGGCATGTGGACCATATGGTATTCCCATTGATGTGTGGAAAGTGTGGGGATAAAGGAGTTATGTGGTTAACAAATTTCTTTAAAAGACCATGAAGACCAAGAAGATGTCAAATGAGTGGAGAAATAGTACTAGTCCTCATATACAAAAACAAAGGTGATGTTCAAAGTTGCACAAACTACTGAGGTATCAAGTTGATGAGTCACACAATGAAGCTTTGGGAGAGGATTATTGAGCAGAGGTTAAGATCGATAATGCAGATATCAAACAATCAATTTGATTTTATGCCTGGAAGATCAACAACATATGTTATTTTTGTTGGAGCATAAGGGTTTTAGAGGAGGGTGGATAGAGCTAAAAAAACACTTAAACCAAATTGATTAGACCTCCAAATTACTTCAATAAGTAGGATTGCAAATATGTAATTTGATGTACAACTAATCATGCATAGCAAGGATGAGAGATATTGAATGAGATCAATAACAAGCTATGTAGAGTGGTTCAAATCTCCAAACTAGGAGAAAGTCAGTCCATTACCTAGAGAGGTCAAGTCCTAGGATCAAAATGCCTATTCTTCCTTTTAAGACATACAATATAAGACATACAATAAGATCTTCCTTTTACAGAGCAAAATACCTATTCTTCCTTTTAAGGACCAAAGGAGCCAATAAACCTTACAAGGTCTTACCTGTCCTTCGAGCAAGAGTCTTCACCTCTATAAGGGCTTACCCACTTTTGCAAGGAGCTGGACACCTTCACCAAGGTGCTCCCCTTTTGCAAAAGTCTTCTGTCTTGAAGGAATTACCCACTTTTCTCAAAAAAAATCAGCATTTACCTTCTCCTTCGACTTGGAGAAGCTTTCACCAACTTTGCTTGAAGAAAGGGATTGCTAAAAGATAAGATTGAGATCTTCACAAAATTACAAAGGATTAGCTCTCTCACAAATAGCCTATCTCACTCATATGGATGTTTGGATCAGTAAGCAAGAGAGAGAAAGGGGCTCTATGTGGACAAAGTCACTCAATTATAGCTAGAAGCATGAATAGCATGAAGGAGAAAACTTGGAATGGAGTGCAAGGGTCCCTATTTATAGTTGGGGATATCCACTAGCTGCTAGAAGCACTTGAGAACGAATTCTAGTAGTTTGGGGTGTTGTAACGGATCTATTTTTGATGTTTGCAACGCTCCAACGGCTAGAAATATGTTTTCTACACATTTTGTATGGTGTAGTGGGTTAAGTTTCCCTAAAAGTAACCCAGTCGATAGCACTATGTGACAAGCTAATTTTGAGTGGTTGACCGAGTTTATCCTAGATGAAACTCGATGCATGGCTTAAAATCAGTTTGTTAGTGCAGAGGGTCGGTTGAGTTTATCCTGAGATAAACTATGTTGAATCTGGACAATTCCAAGACCCATCTTAGGTTTCGGTCGAGTTTCTGAGTTCATGTGATGCATTTTGAAAATTGTCATAAAAGTGATTAAATGTTCGAATTGAATGCTCCTGATTTTTTGTCAACTTAATTACAAGGCATGACATCAATACAAATGATTATAAAAATTGTCCTAAGTCATTTAGGGCATATTCTGTAAAAGTGCATTTGCATTGACTTTGGCTTGTATTGAGTCAAGTTCGAACTTCGATTGAATTGATCCTTTTCTTGTACCTGATACCTGAAATCAATCTCAAATAGACATATTAGATACATATGCATACTTGGTTGAGTCGTCATTAAAATATGGACAATGTATAAATGTTAGGTCAACATTCTCCCCCTTTTTGAATATGACAAACCATTCCTCGACATATTGAAAAGAATTTAGAATTTAAACTTTACCTTGTGAATTGTAAGGGGATACATGAATGAATAATTGCAATTGCTCCCCCTCAATTCATGCTTACCTTTGCATGTATGGTTAGTTACACCAAAAAGCAACCATAGCACACTTATATAATATTGAGTCCTCTTACAAGTCACGTGATATTTCAGAAAAAAGACTAGAAAAGGGTCATAATATAATATGATTGATCTCTCTTCTTACTCTTTGTCATGTGAAAAAGGTAGGGGTATAAGAGCTAAGAAACATAGGTCTTATCCATAGGCACAAACTACACAAGCAACCACCATAGTAAGCACCATACAGAAAACTCAGAGAGAACAAGCATGCTAGAGTCATAATCATAAATATGGAAGAACATACCAAGAACTCATAAGAGAAAGGCAACTCATAGAGTTAAGGTACATATAATCAGATTACAACAGCAGATTGTCCTCTCTAGATGAAAACTACAAAATAGCTATGAAAAATAGTATGCCTCAGATACAATGCCCAAATATTCAGTACGTGATAATATATATATATATATATACATACATACATACATATATATAGTCAGGCTAGAGTACACTCGAGTGTATAGATCGCACGAATACACTCAAGTGTGTTTGCATATCAAGACTATTTTTTGCAAAATGTAAAGTATTGATCTTCACTATCATACTATAACTAGGTTACATTCAAATTTTGAGCCCATTTGGATGAGTGTAAGTCATTCATCCAAGGGCAACAAAATCGACGCGTGAAACTAATTTGAAATGCATAATTTTTGTGGTCTTTATAACACAAACTATAAATGTCCAAATGTGCTCAAATTTTGCATATGATCTATTCACAAGGTGTTTAAGAAGATCAATGGATTAGATTTTTCAAAAAAAAAATATTGCATCATGAAAAACTACTTGAGTGTATTCTGCTCTGAATACACTCGAGTGTATTCTAGCCTGACTCTCTCTCTCTCTCTCTCTCTGTATATATATATATATATATATATATATATATATATTTATATATATATATATATATATATAGGCTAATCTTTAATACCCGCGCACACTTCCCGATATTTTTTTATTTTTTTATTTTTCACAATTGTAGAGGACCATTTTTTCTAGCTCCCCAAAAAATTTGATCCAAAAATAATATCATTTGCCCCCCCCAAATAAAAAAACCCATCCATATATTTACTAACTGTATATTTTCTGCGTAGTTACTCTTTTGCTCTCAGAGTTACTCCAGCGTACCATATAGTTACTCTTCCTATTCAGACGAGTTACTCCAGCGTACCATATAGTTACTCTTTTGACCCAAGTTACTCCAGTGGGTAGCGAAAATTCTGCCTACCCGCACGGGTAACGAATGAACAACCTATATATATATATATATATATATATATATATATATATATATATATATATATATATATATATATATATATATATATACATATATATATACATATATATATATATGAGAACCCTATAGACTAAGAACTAAACATCTATGTCATCTATGTCAACAGCCTCATCATCATCATCTGGTTGGTAGTAGGTGTGGCCTCACCATCATCTCCATCATCATTTGAGCCATCATCACCATCCTCACCTTCATCCTCATCATCACCACCACCAACATCATCCTCAGCATCCTCCTTAGCCATCTTTGTGTCCTAATCAAGCATGAAGGAGTGAGGACCGGGACATCTACAGTTTTGCTCCTCCCATGAGATACCACACTCAAGTAGAGCCTTAGCTTGCTCATAATTGGGTACAGAAACCCAATCATAGCCAGTAAAGAAGGTGGAAGCAAGACCAACTAGAAGAGCAGGAGGCTGAGAGGCAGCAGGGGGAGGTCCACCATCATAGGTAGGGGGTACAACGGGAGAAACAGGGTGGTGGTCAGGGTAGAATTGATTGTATGCATAGGAGGCATAGTCAGCACCTGGGTAGGCTGGAAGGAGGGGTATGGATGGGTGCAGGATAAGCTCATGTTTGACATGATCTAAACTAGATCATGATGGATTTGGCCCTGAACCTGGAGGTTTCATGCTTGTTGGTGTATCATGTAGCCCATCCGTGTTTCATTTGACACTGAGAACGAGGCACGGTCAGGTCTAGAAGGAGGTGGAGGATCCTGGGTGGAGGTGGAAGCATCAGGTGTGGTCAAGGAGGTAGGATGAAAGGACTTCTTAATAGTGGTTTCGTTGATGTAAACACCTTTCTTTCTTGTTGTATATCCATGATCATGGAAAAGGGATTTCTCATTATGGTGAGCAAACAAACCACAAATCAAGTTGGCATATTGGTGTTTATCCCTGAGTCAAAATAGGTCATGTGGTGAAGAATGTAACCGACCCATTTGACTTTGACATCACGCAAGAGACAGTACATTAGTACAACAGTGTCCTCTACAATATCCTTTTGGTTTTTCTTTGGGTGGATATTACAGTTGACTAGTAATTCAATGAGGCGAGTCTTGATGTACAAGGGAAGAAGAAGAAAGGATGGATTTCTTACTATAGGGACTATTAGGTTTCTTCAAAAACTTGTGGATATCAGGTGGAGTAAGCTCAAGGTCAAAACTCTTGTAGAGCTTCTCAGGGTCAAGTAGATCAAGATATTGGTAATAGGTGGTTGGTCGTGTATATGCGATGTTGGTACCATTGAAGTAAGAATTTAGGAATCCTCAAAGATGGTAATCCTGGTACCCACAATCATGGAGGTTAGGATCACTTATTCGTTAGGGGGTGGCACAAGGGTAGTGTGATTCCACATGAGATTAGCATAGAACTCGTGGACAACTTTTGTGCTAGAGAGAGAATTGGTGTAGCACAATATCTCTACACAAATTGCACCAAGGTTCTGAGCTTTGAACATAACAACAACTTCTTTCATCAAACTAATATGTTATTCAAGCAAAGCACGAAAGGGAAAAGGATTTCTAGGAAGAAGTTTTTTATACCTATTGATGGTCCATTCTATTTTTGTCAGTTTGATCCCATGGAGATCGAAAGGGGTGAAATGGACCCAAACTGAGAGATATGGTAGGTGCTATAAGCTACCTAAATAAGTAGGTTGAGGTTGGGAGAGGGTAGGACGGGTGATCTAGGGCTAGAGAGGGTATGGGAGGGTTTTGGTATCCCTAGGGTTTAATGACAAATAAGAAGGAGTGGTTATTGGTCGACTTTGCTCTAGTTGAGAGGGAGTAAAGTCGGCGAACTGCCTATATATTTTCCGCCCAATAGTGTTTTTAGTCGAGTTTAGGTTTGGGAAATTAACTCCATCGATGCTATGATTTTGTTTAATCATTATCCTATTGTCGGTCGAGTTTCTCCTAAAAAAACTCGGTCAGCATGTCAGTCTATATAAAAAGATAAGAAACTTATTCTAGGCCACTAGAGTGCTATATAAATTTATTTTTATAGTCTATCATGTATTTTGAGCATATTGAGGCACATCCACTCATCATTAGCTACTATTTTGTGGTGAAACATGCATTTGCAAAAAATAGCCAAAAAGAAGCAAAACAAGGCATAAAAGCTAGGCATATATAGCACAGACAAGCATAAGGTGAGAAAAATATGAGCATGAACATATATATATATATATGAGAACATATAGCTATAAAGCATATCGTTATCACCAAGAGCGGTAATAAGCAGTTTTGATCTAACAAATGTAAATTGCTCTCTAGTTAGAGGTTTTGTGAAAATGTCCGCAAGTTGATTTCTTTGTCCACATGCGTGATATAAATATCCTTTTTGGTAATGTGGTCACGAAAGAAGTGATGACATACCTCTATATGTTTGGACCCACTATGCAATATAGGACTATAAGAGATATTTATTGAACCAATATTATCACAGTAGATAGAGGAAGCATCATAATAAACATTAAAGTCTTGAAGCATTTTCTTCATCCATAGGACTTGGATACAACAACTCCCAGCTACAATGTACTCAGCCTCGGTAGTTGAAAGATACATTGTGCTTTGTTTCTTAGAGAACCAAAAAAACAAGCATGGTCCTAGGAGGAATCAAGTGCCACTTGTGCACTTTCTATCAATTAAGCACCCGACATAATTCACATCACTATAAGCAGTAAGAGTAAAGTCCCTTGACTTGGGATACCATAGTCCAAAATTATGGGTTTTGTCTAGGTACATTAGAATCATCTTAACCTCTATAAGATGAGGTTTCCTAGGGCTTGATTGAAATCTAGTACACAAGCCAACACTAAATATGATATCATGTCCAGAGGTAGTTAAACAAAGTAAGCTACCAATCATACCTCTATAGAGCTTCTCATCTACCTTCTCCCCTTCCTCATATCTAACAAGTTTGGCAGTGTTTGACATGGGAGTGTCCATCAGCTTGCTTCAAGAGTTCACCTGTGTACTTGTCTTGGTTGATGAAGTTTCCTTCCTTCGTTTGTTTGATTTGAAATCCAACGAAGAAAGTAAGCTCCCTGCAGCATAGTCATCTCTAACTCACTCTGCATATGAGAACTAAACTCCTTGCAAAGATCAAGATCAGATTCGCCAAAAATGATATCATCAACATATATTTGAATGGAAAAAAAGTTGCTAGAAGTGTGCTTAAAAAGAGGGTAGAATCAACTTTCCCATGATATATCCATTGTCTAGCAAAAGGTCTTTAATTTTTCATACCAATCTCTAGGGGCTTGTTTGAGTCCATTGAGAGCTTTTTGTATCAAGTAAACATAGTTAGGTAGCTTATCATGTTCAAAGTTAGGAGGTTGAGGTAAATAGACTTCCTCCTTTATTCTACCATTTGGAAACACACTTTTAACATCCATTTGATAAAGTAAAAAAATATAGCTGGCAAAGGCAAGTAACATTCTAATAGACTCAAGCCTAACAATAGGAGTATAAGTTTCATCAAAATCAAAACATACCTATTGATTGTAGCCTTGAGAAACTAACCTTGCTTTGTTCCTTACCACTTTGCCGCTTTCATCTAGCTTGTTGAGGTAGACCCACTTGGTGAAAATGATCTTCCTATCATTTGATCTTGGCACTAAGGTCCACACTTTGTTCTTTTCAAACTGCTCCAACTCCTCTTGCATAGTTAGGATCCATTCATCATCCTTGGGATCTTCTTTTATGCTCTTTGGCTCAAGTTGTGAGATGAAGACATTGTCAGCTTGTTCTTTGTTGAATGCAACCCACATCTTCACTGTTTCAAAAGGATTGCCAATTATGAGTTCTTTATGACGATCTTTAGGAAATTGGGGAGTTGTATCCTTCCTTTCTTTTTCTTCATCTTCTTCATCTACTACCACCTCTTCTCCTTTGTCAACGATGTTGAGGTATTTTAATCTAGAAATCGTCTCATCTACAACATCATCATTAACAATATTCTTAGAAATAGAGGGGTTAGTTTCAATAAATTTAACATTGATAGATTATTCTACTTTAGACAATTCAATGTCAAAAACTCTATAAGCTTTGCTAGTAGTGCTATAGCCAATAAAGAAGTCTTGTAAGATTTTGCATCAAACTAGTGGAGAGAATCCATGGTGTTTTAAAAAAAAGGACAACTAGAATCATGAAAGAAATCAGTGGAGGGTTTTCTACAAGCCATAACTCATAGGGGGGTTTATTTAAAGAAGGACGAGTGAGAACTGGGTTTTGCACAAAGCATGAAGTGCTAATGGCTTCGGCCTAAAACTTCTTTGGAGTATCATACTCTAGAAGCATGATCCTAGCCATTTCCTATAACGATCTATTCTTTCTCTTTACAACCCCATTTTTTTGAGGTGATGAGGGGAAGAAAAGTTGTGTGTATAACCTGATTCCTCACAAAACTTCTCAAGCAAATCATTTTCAAAATCTCCCCCATGGTCACTATGGATAGAGACGATCAGGCAAGAAGCTTTGTTTTCAACTCGTTGCAAAAATTTGAGAAACCATTGAGAGTATCACTTTTTGAAACTAAGAAGGTCCCAATATAGCGAGAAAAATCATCGACAATCACGAGGCAATACTAGCTACCATGAAGCGATTGAGTTCTCATTGGTCCAAATAGATCAACTTGAAGACGTTCAAGAGCTCTCTTGGTATTAAGGTCTCCTTTGGATTTAAAGGAGTATTTGGTTTTCTTTCCTTGTTTGCAAAGTTGGCATTCCTCATCCTTCTCAAAGTCCAATTTAGGAAGTCCTTTGACCAATTAGTTTTTGCTCAAGTTCTTCAACTGATGCATTTATATGACCAAGCCTTCAGTGCCACAAAGATATATCACTCTTATCAACAACAAGGCATCTACCAAGTATAGGCTCATAGGAATCAAGAACAATTACATAAAGGTTTCATTTTCTAGTTCCCTTATATATAACATTATAGGAGAGGAATCTTGAAGCGGGCATTCAAGTGAGGTAAATAAAACAAGAAAACCATTATCACATAAATGGCTAACACTAATTGAATTATGATGTAGGCCATCCACAAGAAGTACATTCTTGATTCATAGTGAATCATCCACACCACCCTCACCTATCACTTTACCTTTGTTGTTATCACAAAAAGTCATTGATCATCCCTTCTTCTTTATGAAATTGCTGAAGTGACTTATCTCACCAATCATATGCTTGAAGCAACCATATCAACAATCCATCTTCCTTTTACATACAAGAAAGGAAGATGTTGGTGCCCAATTCAAAAATTGAGATCCGAGGTTAGTTTGGGAACCCATTTCATCTTTAGCTTGGTCCCCTTTTTCTTGCAAGGACAATAAGTAGAATAATGATCATCACTCTTGCAATGTGCACAAACCATAGGGTTCCCCGAATGACCATGGAATATAGAAGGTCCCTTGATTTTTTTCTTACCCTAGACATTACTCTGGCAGCTCCCACATATCCCAAACCACTTTCACCACTTTATTTGGTAGAGTGATATAGAACTTCATTGAGGGACTTTTCCCTTTGAGGAACTTTTGTAAGGAAGCTCTAAAGTTGTAATTATCATCACTAAGAGGTATGCTAGTAAAAGAATGACTAGCTAAATCATTTTGAGCATGAAGCAGGTCAACCTCTAAATAAAGAGCTTTAGTATGATAAGAATATCTCTCAAGAGTAATGCTAGATACTTCATTATTAGGCAATAAATGTCTAGAAGAAAGATCATTTACTTGAGAAAGCAATCTGGCATTTTCAACTGTAAGCATGATAAGCTCATCAAGATAGATCCTATTTTCATCTTTAATAGCATCACAAGCGTGTCTAAGATCATTAAACTTGGTAGCAAGTCTATCATTTTCAGTTCTAATTAACACAAGCTCATCAAGGAAAATTTGGTTTTCATCCTTAAGACTATTGATGTTCTTAAGGTAAATACCATTTTCTACTTTAACTCCATTGTATTGGAGCTCAAGATCAAGAAATTTCCCTTGTAGAGAATCAATACTATCAATATGAACTTTCTCATTTTGCTCAAGAAAAGCAATCTTAGCATACAAGTCATCAATAATTTTCCTTGACCTCTTCTTCTTAGATTTGCATTTAGAATAAGAAGAGTGGGAACCATTAAGAATGTCAATGAGGGATTATTTAGATAGTTCATTAAAACTTACCTCACTTGTACCACATATGTCATAACTAGATGAGGCCATGAGAGCAAGGTTGCGTTCATTGGAGCTGGAATCACTAGAAGAAAACTCCTTTCATGCGACATGGGCTGCATCCTTCTTCTTGTACTTGACATCCTTCAAGTACTCCTCCTTCTTCTTGGAACTACTCTTGTGGTAGGACTTCTTTGCCTCAGGGCAATCTTTCTTATAGTGTCCTTTTTGTCCACATTCATAGCACCTTGGAGTAGAGGAGAATGACTTTCCCTTGAAGGGCTTCCCCTTGGAGTAGTTAGCTTCATGATCATTAGGGGCTTAATCTTCACTTGAGGAAGGAGGGGTAGGCCGACGAGCAAGTTATTGTTGGAAAACAATGGCCTCTACTTGAGCTTTGAATGCATTGTCCTTGATTTTATTTGACTTTTTTTCTTCTTGTTGCTCATCTTCCTCTTGCTTGTAAAGTCTAGCATCATAGGCTTGAAGGTTGCCAATAAGCTCTTCGGTGACAATTTCACCAAGGCTTCTTATTTCTTCAATAGAAGTCGCCTTGGATTCCCACCTTTTGGGAAGAGACCTAAGGATCTTGGAATTGATGGTGCTTTGATACATAGAATGGCCCAAAGAATTAAGTCCATTGATGATGGTGTTGAGTCTTTAATACATCTCAACCACTCTCTCCTTCTTGCCCATCTTGAAGTTCTCAACGAGACCTTTGAGCATATAGATCTTAGACTCCTTGACTTTCTTGGTCCCTTCATATGTGATATAAAGATTGTTCTGTATCTCATGGGTTGTATCTCGAAAAGAGATCTGGTTGAACTTGGAAGGAGTGAGGGTTTCATAAATGATGCTTATGGCCTTTACAATCAGTTGTGCCTTCTTCAATGAGGCTTCATCCCAAGTGGCTATATCTCCAGTCAGTTCCTTGTATGGAAAGACGTCTACTTTCCACATGTTGTAGCTCATTCCTTGCAAGTAGAACTGTATATGTCACTTCTAATAAAGGAAGTTTGCACCGTCAAAGATTGGAGATCTCATGGAGAATCCACCCTCCAAGTCGATAGAACCTAGAAGGTTGTTTCTCATCTTCTCGTCTCGTGGGATAACTTGTCAGAGAAGATTGTGGCTCTGATACCACTTGTTGGGGCTCTAGAGGGGGTGGATAGAGCTAAAATAGCTCTTAAACCAAATTGATTAGACCTTCAAATTACTTCAAGAAGTAGGATTGCAAATATGTAAGTTGGCGTGCAACTAAGCATGCATAGTAAGGATGATGGATATTGAATGAGATCAAGAACAAGCTATGCAAAGTGGTTCCAATCTCCAAACCAGGAGAAAGTATAGTCCACTACTTAGAGAGGTCAAGCCCTAGGATATTGCAACCATTGCATACGTATATTCCATTATAATACATACAATAAGGCCTTCCTTTTGTAGGGTGAGGATACCTAGCCTTCTTTTTTAAGGACCAAAAGGAGTCAATAAACCTTACAATATCTTACCTATCCTTTGAGAAAGAGTCTTCAACCTCTACAAGGGCTTACCCACTTTTGAAAGGAGCTAGACACCTTCACCAAGGAGCTCCCTTTCTTGCAACAAGTCTTCCACCTTGAAGGAATTACCCACTCTTCTCAAAGATCTTCAGCCTTCACCTTCTCCTTCAACTTGGAGAATCTTTTACCAACTTTGCTTGAAGAAAGGGATTAGGGAAAGAGAAGATTGAGAGCTTCACAAGATTACAAATGAGTATCTCTCTCACAAATAGCCTATCTCACTCATACGGATGTTTGGATTAGTAAGCAAGAGAGAGAAGGGCCTCTATGTGGACAAAGTCACTCAACTATATCTAGGAGCATAAATAGCATGAAGGAGCAAACTTGGAAAAAAGTCCAATGATCCCTATTTATAGTTGGAGATGTCCACTAGCCACTAGAAGTACTTGGAAACTAACTCTAGTTGTTTAGGATGTTGAAACAAATCTATTTTTAATGTTTGCAACACTCCAATAGATAGAAATACTTTTTTTGCACATTCTGTACAATACAATCACTCGAGTTTCCAATAAGGTAACTCGGCTGATAGCACTATGTGACAAGCTTACTTTGAGTTGTCGGCCGCTATCATGGATGAAACTTGACCAATGGTTTAAAATTAGTCTGTCGGTGCAGAGGGTCGATCGAGTTTATCCTGAGGTAAACTCGACCGAACCTGGACATTTCCAAGACCCATCCTAGGTGTCTCGGACTAACAAAACAACATGTGATGCATTTTGGAAATTGTCATAAAGTGATTAAACATTCGAATTAAGTGCTACCATTTTTTTATCATCTTAATTGCAAGTCATAATATCAATATAAATGATTACAAATATTGTCCTAAGTCATTTAAGGCATATACCACAAAAGTGCATTTGCATTGACTTTGGCTTGTATTGCGTCAAGTTGGAACTTGATTGAATTGATCCTTTTATTATACCTAATACCTAAAATCAATCTCAAATAGACCTATTAGATACATATGAATAGAATGTTTGAGCATCATCAAAATATGGACAATGTATAAGTGTTAGGTCGATAAATTTTATAATAAGGATGCTTATGGAGAAGTATATAGAAAGCAAAAGAGATCTTCATATGATTTTTATTGGTTTGCAAAAGGCTTATGATCAAGTACCCAGGGAAGTGTTGTGGATGGTTTTGAAAAAAATGGGTTTGCTAATCCAATACATTGACTTGATTAAAGACATGTGTGATAGCTTTACTGCAAGTGTGAAGACTCGTGGAGGAGAGACACCAACTTTTTATATCACAATTGGGGTACACCAAGGATCCACACTCAGCCCATATCTATTCATTCTTATTATGGATGAGTTGACAAAGAATGTTTAGGATGATATTCCTTGGTGTATGTTATTTGCTGATGATATTGTATTGATTGGTGAAACCAAAGATGGATTAAATGATAAAGTTGAACTTTAGAGAAAGGCATTGGAATCAAAAGGATTGATGATTAGTAGGAGTAAAACTGAGTATATGCATTGTAATTTCATCCAATCTCGCAGTGTGAATGGTGGATCCAAGTTGGGCTGAGTAGATATACCAAAGTGTGATGAATTTCATTACTTGGGTTCTATTATTCAAATATATGTGGAAGTCCAAAATGATGTTTATCATAGGATCATTGCAATATGGTTGAGATGGAGAAGTGCAAAGTATTATGTGATCGAAAGATCCCTCTTAGATTAAAAAGCAAGTTTTATAGAACAGTTATACAGCCATCCACGCTATATCACAGTGGATGTTGGGTGGTGAAGAAGCAAGGTCTCAACAAGATGAATGTGGCTGAAATGCGTGTGATGAGATGGATGTATGGGAAGACAAGAAATGATCGCTTGAGAAATGACTATATTAGGAATAAAGTGGGGGTGGTGAGCATTGAGGACAAGTTGCATGAGGGCCGACTCAAATGATATGGACATATGCAATGCATGCCAACTAATGCACTTATACGAAGCAATGCTATGAGTCAAGCACAATTAATAAAAGAAGTTGAAGGCCTAAATTAACATGGAAAGAACTTATAAAGAGATATTTTAAATATCTACATCTCAACCAGAAAATGACCCATGATAGAGTTGAATGGAAATAAAGGATCCATGTAGTTGACCCCAGCATAATTGGGACTAAGGCTTAGATGATGATGACGACGACGACGATGATGATTCTCTATTTCATCGCCCATGATCTCTAGCTTTAGTGACAATGACGACTGCAACTTCCCGTCATTGTCTCCACCGACACCTCCATTGCAACCATCGCCTCTACCATTTCTCCATCATGCTGCTACCTCCAACCATACACCTGGCACCCTCGTCTCTACTCCTACTTGGAACCCGAGTGATGTTCCAGCTATCATTCATAGCTGCCACCAACACCAGCCAACCGCACTCGCCACCAACTGCACCCACTGCCAACCACATCCGCAGTTGCCAGCCACAACTGTCAACACTGGCACAGCTAGTGCAACTACCATCGTTGCCGCCAACAACAACCACCTTTCCACCTCATCTTACTTCTACTTCCTACTATGAGTCCTCTATCCCTACTGTGAAGATCCTTTTCCTTCCTCTCCTTCTTATGTAATTATAATTATTTGTTGAAATCATTATATTATAATCATTTGTTGATGCATTGTTGCATACTTTTCAATTAACTATGGTATGATTTACACATTGATACGAATTAACCTAAATTGGTATATAATTTTTACTAGGGTTTTAATTTAGAAAATAAAGAAATAATACTTGTATAATTGGAATATGTGTATACTGCTTGTATAATTTGGTGCATTGTCCAATTTAAATGTTGTATGCATATAATCTCACCTAAGAATTAATTATACTAAATTGATAAGAATTACCTAATTTGTTATGTTTACCTAAATTTTAAACTATAAATATTAATCTTGTTGGCCTAGAAACCGGTCTGAGATTTACTTAGTAGAAGTAAATCTTAAATATTCCCCGGTTTGAGAATATTTTTCAACACTTAATCTCACTTACGATGTAAGTGTATAATGTGTATTCAGTTTTAAAGATGTTTCGTCATCACTTCCCCATTTGTTCTCTAATGCTATATTTGGTACGTGGTAAATAAAGTAGAAGGAAAGGGAAGGAAGGGGAGGGGAGGGGAAGGGAGAGGAAGGGAGGGGAGGGGACACTAATGTTATTATGTTTGGTAAGAATATGGAGGGGAAGGGAAGGAGAACATGGAAAATGATGTAAAATATAAAAAATGCCTCCTGACATGAAATGATGGTGATATAAAAATGACATTATCAACTTTTTATATCCATTATGCTTATAGAGGTAGTTTCATTCATATTTCTATATTTACAAAAAAACTTCCCTCCATGTAATTAAGTAATTCTAATCATAGTCTACCACATTTCCTCTACTAATATGCCAATTGTTTACTTTTTTATATTTATGTAATAATGTAAAACTCTTCATTTTTCCTAACAAAAATTATATTTTCTTACAAAAGAATTTCCCTCCACATTTCCCACACAAGTGCATCACATTTCTCTAATAATATGTCTTCTTTTTTCTTTTTTATGTTTATATACAAATTTCAAACTTTTCAACTTCCCTAATAAAAAATAAATTTTCAACAAACTTTCTCTCCACATAATTAATTACTTCCTGCACATTCCACCACATTTCCTCTAGTTATTATTCATTCTTTTACTTTTTTGTGTTTGTTAATAATTAAAAAAAACTTTCCTAATAAAATATATAAATAAATGAAGTTTCCTTATAAATTGTGTACAAAAGTTTATTTTCCTTTCCTTTCCTTTTATTTTTATTTTTTAATTTGTTTTTTCCTCTAGTTTTATAAATAATCCTCCAACATTTAATGTATCCCTCGAAACATGTCAAACTACCTCTTCTTGATTCCTATTGATTGTAGGCTAGCTATACTGATGTTTCTGCCATATTATTTATATTTTCCCTCCCACATGTCATTTTTCCATCCGACATTTCTAATATATTTCCCGCCATATCTTTCCCCTTTCCCTTGTCTCCACTCTGATTTGGTGGGGAGAGAACTGGCTGAAAATACACTTGTTTCTTTCCCCTCCATTCCCCTACATTCCCTCCCTTTCCCATCACTTTGTCAACCAAATATCTCAAGCCTCTTACCCTCCCTTCCCCTCCCTTTTCACCCCCTCCATTTACCACATACCAAATAGGCCTGGTATTTACCCATCTACATCAGTGTACTTGGAGAACTATGAGGAAATGCTACTGAAATATTCTTGAAAATTGAATACACATTATACACTTACTGGTGAGATTAGGTGTTTAAGAATGAGATAGGTGGTACACATTCATTACTAAACCCTAAAACCTAATTTGTAAATGTTAAACCTTAAACCTAATATGTAAACTAATACACAAAACCCTAAACGATAAAACCTGATCTGTAAAAACTAATTTTTGAATCCTAATCTCTAAAATCCTGATTCAATACTCATTTCTCTGTCATCATAGAATGGATCGATCATGGATGTCCATTTCAAATCGTTGCACTTTAGATTTATTGTTGGTCTCGATCAATTTACAAGATTTCCTGAGGAGCATAGGGAACAACCTGAATATAGGAATTGTAATAACAACTCGAAATTTGACACTGTTAACAAAATAAAAAATCATGTCATGTGCAATGAGATTGTATAGGGTTATACATAATGGTACTAGCATGAAGAGATTCCTACTATGAGATTAGTATATGTCGGTAGTAGCACTTGTGCTGAAGAATAAATTATTGACAATGTAGATGTAAATGAACAATTTTCGATAAACATCATTGATGTGATGCTAGATAGTTGAGGGTAAATATGATTGATCCACCTTCCTTATCTAGAAACTTTGTGCATGAGGTTTAGAGACTATTATACTTAGGTTGTACTAAGTTTACGAAGCTAAGCATTGTGTTGAGATTGTATACTCTGAAGGATAACAATAGATGGAGTGACAAAAGCTTCAGTCTTTGTTGCCTTTGTTGAAAAAAATTCTTCCTGGAGACAATGACCTTCCAATTTCAACATACGAATTAAAGAAAATATTGTGCCCAATGGAAATAAAGGTTAAAAAGATACATGCATGCCAAAATGACTATGTCATTTCAAAAGTACTATATTGATTTGAATGATTGTCCAATGGGCGTCAAGATACAAAATGATCACCTTGGGTAAGTTCAAAATTGGTTCTCCTACCAAAGTGATGTGGTATATACCTATAATACAATGATTGCAAAACTTGTTTTCCAATATCATGGATGCACATAATTTTATCTTAGCATGTAGGGGCATAGAAAAACAATGACGGAGATTCTATGACATGCATATGATTCCACACAATGGATGAAAATTGACTTATTTTACCCTAAATTTGATGCGGAAGTCAGGAATCTAAGACTTGGTCTTTGTACTGATGGGATGAATCCATATGACACATTAAGCAGCCAACATAGCACTTGGCTTGTTATGATTGTTATATACAATCTTGCTCCCCAGTTGTGTATGAAAAATAAGTACTTCAAGCTACCCTTGTTGATATTGAGCCCAAACAACATGAAAATGATATTGATATTTTTCTTGAACCTCTGGTTGATGACTTAAAGAAACTCTAGAGAGAAGGTATGGTGACCTATGATGCTTCACATGAGAGTCATTTTGTTTGCAAGCTATGTTGTTTTGCACTATTTTTTACTTTCCAACATATGAGAATTTATCTGGATACAACCTAAAAGGATCCAAAGCATGCCATATATGTGAGGAGAACACTAATTCAATACAACTAAAACATGATGGAAAGACTATATATCTTGGTCATAAAAAGTTTCTTCTAAAAGTACATCATCAACGAAGGTTAAACATTCAATGGATCAACTAAGGAACTGAGTGCCCCTAAACCTATATTATGGGAGGTTGTTTATAAAAGAGTAAAAGACTTTGTCAATGCATTTGGTAAAAGACAACAGTGTACTAATTCCATACGAAGTGACAAATCTTTATTCAAGAAGAGGTCAATATTCTGGGATCTTCCTCATTGAAGCTCTTTGGCCATTAGTGTAACCTCCCAATATTTGAGGACTTATATAAAATGATCTTAAAATGAATGATTGGCAAGACACATCTCCTTTTCATGGATCCCATCACTAAGAACTCCAAAGTTAAGTGTGCTCATCTTGGAGTAGTACTAGGATGGGTGACCAGTCGCAAAGTTGATCCTGGGTTGTGCGATGTGAGGATAAAACACATAGTTAAGACTAGTAGTGGTCTATGGGGCCAATCATCATTTCAAAAATTCTACCATAGCCTTAGGTGGTGGGTCTGGGCATTACAAATGGTATGAGAGCCATACCCCCTCCACTAGGTGGTCTCAGAAGGGCATGTGGCATTCCTGTCTTGGGCCCTACGGTCGGGCATGTTGGAAAGAGTTGTCCATGGTGATGTAGCCACCCTTGCATTAGTATCCATAGTAAAGAGATAGGTGTCCATGGGCCATTCTGGGTTTGTACTGAAATGAGGAAATATCATGAGGCCATATAGTTGATCCTTGATGAGGACATCAAGAGTCTAAATATATGAGATTGTAATGTCTCATGATTTGAAGCTTCAGATAGAATGATCTTAAAAGGAATTATTGGACTACATGTATCACTAAGGTGCACCTCATTTTTAGGGAGCCCATCACTAAGAACTCCAAAATTAAGCATGCTTAGCTTGGAGTAGTACTAGAATGGGTGACCAGTCGAGAAGTTGATTCTACTTGTATGTGAGTGAGGAAAAAGCATGCAATTAAGGATAATGGTGGTCTATGAGGCCAATTGTCGTTCTTGCAATTCTACCAGAGCCTTATATGGTGGACCTAGACATTACGAATGGCATTGTAACATCCCAAGTCTTGAGACCTTTGATAAAATTATCTTAAAAAGAATGATTGGACTACCCACATCGCCAAGGCGCACCTTGTTTTTAGGAAGCTCATCACTAAAGAACTATGTGTTTAAGCATGCTCATCCCAGAGTAGTACTAGGATGGGTGAACAATTAGAAAATTGATCCCAACTTATGTGTGAGTGAGGATAAAGATCATAGTTAAGGCATGTGGTGGTATGTGGGTCCATTCATTAGTTTTTAAACTCTACTTGTTACAACACACATTGAGGATAGTCAGTAAGTACCTCGATTAGTGTGAAGTACCTTGATTAGTGCTAAGTACCTTGTTAAACATCATGGTTAATCAAGATAAGCTAAGATGTGAATCATTAGTCGAGATTGATTCATCTGATGTAATTAATGTTAACTGCAGTGTTAATCGTTAAGTTAATTACCTAAGATAATTAACCTAACTAAGATGGTTTAGTTATTGCGTTTTTATGCCTTAAGAAGGTAGAGAATCTCGTGCTTGAAAATTTGCAAAACGAATCACTTGAATCGAACCTCCGAGGCAAAATATATGACGTTTTAAAGTTCTTTGGACCTAGACTTCAAATTACCCATTAATATTACCCCCTTTCCCTTATCCCTTACCTCCCGATCGGGAAAAGCACCGCTTGAAGCGAGCACACACAACAGTTCCCAATCGGCCAGCAGAGAGGAGAGGTGGGGCTATTTTAGGCTCCATAGCTCTGATCCAGCAAGACGTCGTCTTCCTCCTCCTTTCTTTTCCCTCTTCCTCGCCCTAACTCGTGCCTCCACCTGCTAGGGCGCCCCCCAGCAGTTGCGCGGCGCATGGCCAACACCACAAAAACGCCACCTTTGAGTCCAGCCTTGAGGCCCAAGCACGAATCCACAACCCCCCAGCCCGTGAGCAGCACCCAACCAAGGTTCCCTTCTCCTCCTGTGCGTGATAGAAGTTGCTTGCTTGCAACAGGTTCTAATTCAGGGCGCCCAAGGTTGAAGACAACCCCATAGATGCCCAAAAGCAGGCTTTGGGCACGTTTCCTGTCGATTTCGGCCATCTCGAACCTCTGTGAGTAGAATTTCACTCACTAAGCAGTACTAACTCCATGAAACGGACGATTTCAGTTGATTTGTGTTTTTCACGGGTAACAGTGATTACCCAAGTGTCGGGCAGTCTTGGCATCACCCGACTTCTCATTGCACATTTTTCTTCTTCCCATTTTGTACAATTTAGTTTGTTAATTGATTTGTATGATTTGGATCACTGAAACCATATGATTGATCAAATCCTAAACTGCTCAGTTTTGTGGTTAAAGACAGTAGCACACAACCCATATTTTCCAGTAGATGTACGATTTGGGTATAAACCCGGGCTATACGATTTTAGTAATTAACTAGTTGCACGATTTGAAAAAAAAATAGATGATGACTCACAATGTCTCAATATAAATATGTTGCACGCTCTCTATTATAGTTAATGTGTGTGATTTAGTATGAACACGAATTAGCATGTTCCTTAAAGATATCATTAGAAATTCTTAGTTATTATTAATAATTCTTGCCATGACAAGTAATTAACTCTTAATTATGTTATATGATGCACAACTCAAGATTTGGGTTGATGTGCATGTTTTCCAAGGAAGTACAAATAATTTGCAGGTGCAAATGACGATTACTCGTATGTCAAGTAATTTACTCTTATCAGTATATTAAGAAGTTCAATTGCATGATTCTAGTGTATAAGTGCCAAATGGACATGTATTTTGTTTATTTAAGAATTTTAGTCTGCCTGCATGTATAGTATGATGATTACTCAGCATATCACCGTGTTTTGAATATATTACTCTGCCAAGTTTAGAATGATATACATGTTGTATTATAAATTTCAGATAAATAGATGCAATATTATAGAGATACCAAACTCAAGTATAAGTATGGAAAAGATACAATATAGTAAGAGCTTTCCAAGAATAATAAAACAATAGACTTAGGATCCCTGAACACCGTAGATTTCCTATGACAGGTCTGCTCTGTAGGGATGAAATGACCTAACCCTGGCAGTGTTCAGTATACGGGGGTTGGAACGTACTAACAGGTGGTACGGAGGATGAAGCCCTAGTATAAGTCTCCTTAAAATACAGTATGTAGTGTCCAACATCAACCAGAGATCCTGGTGGCACTAGAGTACAGAAAATCCAATAGGTGGCTTTACTCTCCGCCTATGTGCTCAAGTCAGAGGAGGAGTCCAATTTTATGGCCCATACGTGTGCCGAGGCCAGAGAGTCATTTTTCCTATTGCAGACCAGCAACATTATCATGCTTAGCATCTCGGGTATGTCAGCTAAGTCTTGTACGGTGAGATCGTAGTTCACTACAAGTCTTCATATGTAGAGTACATTGCATATGATCAGGGCATAAGCTAAAATATGTTCATTTAGGTTTAAAGAGTTTCTTATAAGTATGAAAGGTTAAGAAAGATTCGAGTACAGTTTCACAACAGTTGTTCTTTAAATGTAATTTTAGCATTCTATGTTATTTAACTGTATTGTTTTAGATATGCTCAGTATAGTAATTCTTGTATTTTATTTCAGTTTAATAAACATAAATGAGTTATCTGCGATGGTTGGGTGAAATTCTATTCACTGAGCCAGTAGCTCACCAACCTACTGATTTTTTTTCTAGGTAAATGTTAACACAAGGAAGTTGAAGGATCTTATCACCTAGGCTCTTAGAAGGTAGTTCATAGTTAGAATAGAGGTCTCTTAGTCCTTTCCCCTCAGTCCTTGGGGCATGTGGTGTGGTAGAGAGAGAATGTAACGTAATATGTAGTTTAGTTTTAAGTTATCTGTTGTGCTTTATATTCCACATGAAAAATATAATATGTTGTGTAAATCTGTTTTACCTACCTAGTAAAGTAAATAGTATTTGCTTCCACAATTTAGTAATATTTCAATTTATTCCAAGTTATAAGATTTTCCTTTAAGTTAATTTTAAGTGATTAAGAAAAGAAAAAGTTAAGGGTAGTTTACCAAGGTTGACTCTCCGGTCTTCGGGGTCATTAGAGATGGCACGGGGATCGGGGTGTCACAGTGTTTGGTATCAGAGCATAGATTGAGCCTAAAATGAATTTAGGTTTGGGACAAGGGTGATAAGAGACCAATAGGATTATGATGTTTTCCTCTTTGAACTACAATTTTCTAACAGATATGTTCTGTTATGGATATGCAGAGATGGAAGGAACATGATGTGGGCATGGTGGGGAGCAAGCTGAGAGCCATTACGGCCCTGACCCTCGATCAATGGCTCAAGGTGAAGAGGATAATGAGGCAACAAGGATGTATCGTATTTTTCTGGAGATAAAAGGAAAATACAAAATGGACAGGAAGTCTTCATCTTCTAGTAAGGATCTGATGAGATCCTATGAGTTGGTAAAGAAGCTTGGTGGAACTAAATTTTCTGGAACAACAGATCCAGCTGTGGCTTAAACAACTGGAAAAGGTATTTCATTTAATGGAGTTATCAGAAGATAAGCAAATCTATCATGCAGTCTATTTACTCAACGGAGATGCTGAGCTGTGGTGGCGAGGAGTGGAAGATAAAAGGAGAAATGTAGAGATGACCTGGAAGGACTTCGTGTATGAGTTTCACCTTAAGTATTATCCTCCTACCTTCCTAAGTGATAAGATTAAACAGTTTGAGAATATCAGACAAGGAAATATGACAATTGGTGAATATGAGGCACATTTCACAAGGTTGGCAAATTTCTGTCCGCAACTTGTACATGATGATGTAGAAAAGTACAGAAGATTTCAACAAGGATTAAGATTAGAGATTAGACACACTGTATCAGCCATTAGTCGAAGAGATAGAAAACTTTGGGGAATTTATGGAAGCAGCGAGACGTGTAGAAGAGTCAGTAAATGCTGATAAGTAGCCTGAGAGTAAGAAAAGATATGGAGACTTTAATAGAGGGGGACATAGCAGTGGTGGATATAGAGGAGGTGGTGGTTTCTTTTCAAAGATAGGATGAGGCCTTGGCTATTTTGGTAGACAAGGATCTAGTTTTTCACCAAGTGGAGGAAGGCCCAATTCTAGTAGATGGAATACACAGTCTACATGGACACCTCCAACAAGGTCTTCTGGATCATCGACCTCAGTGATAGGTCCGCCAAGGAGAGAGATATCAATGTGTGATATCTGTGGAAAGACGCACTCCAGACAGTGTTGGGGTGCAGATTTTCAGGGATGTCACATCTGCAGAGAGGTGGGACACTTTAGAAGGCCATGTCCCCAGTTACAGCAAGTGGCAACATAGGGTTCCCAGTTACAGTACCAGAATGTTTTGAGACAGGCTCCAACCGGAGGCGCAATTCCACTAAGTATTATCCAATTATACCTCTTTTCACTTGTTTCCCATATTTTACCATTGTTTTAAATTTCTTTCTTAATAAAGAAATACTTATTTGATATTTTCTTTTCTTATTGCTTTTTCTTTGCAACTTTGGACTCCTTGGAACCCATGTGGAACGAAATCCAACTTTGGATTATATTCTTTTGCCTTCTGGAGGTTTCCACACCTTTCTTTTCTTAAAAACTTAATTATTCATTTACTAATTGAATTCCCTTGTTATTGGGCCCAATAGCCAATAAAGCCCACAAAGAAGTCATCAAGGCTATTGTAATGAAATTCATGCATTCTTTATTTTTTTATTTATCTTTAATATGAGAAATTACATTTCTCAGCAAATGAACCCAAAATTTGGGGTTGTAACAACTTTACCCCTTGATGTGGATCCACCAAAGTCCATACTTTGTTGGTATACATGGATTCCATCTCATATTCTCATGGACTCAAGCCATTTCTCAGACTCTGATCCCTCAAGAGCATCTTCATAGGTAATTGTCTCATTATCTATGACCAATTCACAAGATATCCATATCTCTCATGTTCAAGGCATGTAGTAGTCTGCACGGACTACTGAGAATTCCTATCACTCTAGATAAATAGACAAGAAGGAGTTTTCTCTCCTAATTAGTGTGCTAGAATCGACTTACTCACCCAATTGTCTCTCCCTTGTTGTTCCTCCCTTTGACCGGTAAAACTTACTCATGTTCTCACATTGCCACAACTATGACAAGACAACAATTATCAGAGCTTATTGTTATGTATCTGGAAGGCCCCCAGTGCCCCTATACTTATAGAAGGGATAGGGTCAGGGTTTCTAGTCTGAGCAGAAGTCAAAGAGATGGAATTTCATGAATTTTCCAGAACATGTGAATGGAGAAACGATCAGTTCAACAGTGAACCAATTGATTGGTATGTGAGTTGATCAGTTCAACCCCTTTATTGGTTATTTCACTATTTTTCTCAATCACAATTGTATTGGCAATTAATATTCAATTAATGTGCAACTTGACGTCAGCATCAATCCTTGATCTAATCGAATTGATCAATCAAATAGTCAGTTCATAACCTAAACAGTCAGTTCAACCTGATATGATCAGTTCACTTCCTGAACCGGTCATCTCATGGACCAGATTGCCAATATGGTTCAATTGACTTGACATTTGAATGGATTGATTTAACACTTGAACTAGTTGGTTCATAGTCTAGTGAATCAAGTTTCAACCATTGCTATTTAAATTGAATAAATAACACTTAAGTAATACAGTTTAAACTACATTCATGAACATACCCCTATTCCAAGTGTATCATATGTGCGTGAACCTGTAGGTTCCAAGTTATGTTGGCAATGAATTTTCATAACTGATTTGTGACATCACAAGCAATGAGTGGTATCTAGCAATACATCATTACTACCCAAGTAATTAGAAAGTTGGAGAACAACTTCAACCTACAATCTATCATTGGTGTTATAGTGATTGTATAGTTCCTTTGTCTCTGATATCCAGATTGAACTCGAGGCATGCAATCATCATCCTCTTCAACATTCAATCCATGTTCCTTGAACTAGATAAGACTGTGTCATATATGTGTAAGCTCAATATCCCATATTGATCACACCAACACAACCATGCATTTCTCAGTCTCACTTATCAAGTGGCCAGGATATCATGCTCCTACAGGAGGGAAAAATCTCATCTACATCACTCACAATCATCCCCATGTGTCACAACACACCCAAGCACCACCTTTATGGCAACCCTTATTCAAGGTCATGGTGGATGATGTCAAAGCACATTGAATGACATGTGATGAGTGTAGTGACTCTAGGTCTAAGAACCACAATCACGACCATCACTATGATAGATGACTCTGACTACCAAACATGGTTTTCATGTGTCACTCTCAAGGTGGGCTTGTCTGATACACTATTTTCTAACAAGTATCTATGTGTTTTGTTTGGTATCATATATCATAACTAATGGGATTTTGTCATCAACTAGCACAAGCTCTAGCCTTATGTGATATTGTTTCCAATTAGCCTTCCACAATAACATCTGACTAGGGACATAACGAGAATGTATATACTCTTGACATTTGTATGATCTCATTGTTCAGGTACTCAACCCAAAGACAAATTTCATTGAGTAATATTATTCTCTAGACATTTATCATGTTACGTAATTATCTCAAAATTGAGTAAATTAGAATAAATTGGAAGATTGTATTTATTACTAATCAAATCCTTCAAGTTATTCCATTACAATCATAATATGATTGGCTCTCTCAAAATACATACCAATAAAAACCACTTGGTTGAGCTACGTGGCTTAGGAGGCCCATGCCCAGGCTCAGTCAAATCCTGGCTAGAAGGGGGCATTGGGCCTTCCTCAACCAGTCCCAAGACTTCTTTGGGCATGCCTAGACCATGTTTCATCATCCCTAATATGTGCGTGAACGTAG
This sequence comes from Alisma plantago-aquatica, assembly GCA_963693085.1. Lineage (NCBI taxonomy): Eukaryota > Viridiplantae > Streptophyta > Magnoliopsida > Alismatales > Alismataceae > Alisma > Alisma plantago-aquatica. Next base: position 662,172,327 of record OY856414.1, read on the forward strand.
GGATGAAGAGGTTGTTCCCCCAAGTGCAGGGTAACAAAGATAAAGGAGTAGATGGTGACCTTGAAAAGATTTTGCTCACCTCCTATAGGGTTTTGTGAACGTGATGGTTGGAAAGGGAAGTACTGAGTTGGGGAGAGATGGTGGATAAAAGGGGGAGATGCTCAAGGATAATGAGGTGGAATGAAGAGGATGAAATGAGGTTTCAGGAAAGGATCTTGGTAGGGTTGAGTTGCTATTGGGTTTTGGACGATTTTGCAGAGCATGGGGGTAGGTTTATATAGTGTATCAAGCATTAAGCTAGTATTTCAAGTTGGGGGAGGGGATTTTTAGGGTGTGCATCAATGGTAGAGGCCCCTTTTCTCATAGCTTCTAGGGCTCCAAAAGAAGACATTTAAAACATCAAAATGGTTGGGTAGTTAAAAAGAATTCAATAGGGAAGAAAATAGGGAGAGAGAAGGAGAGACGAGCCAAGGAGGGAGAGGAGAAGAGTTTGCAATTGTCGAAAACATTTCCCAAATAGGCAAAAGGATGAAGACAACCTTGTCATCAACTGGATCTATTTTTAAGGTGATATATCTATGCCATCCCTGAATGGCCATGACCAAGGTGGAAAATAGGTGGAGTCATTTATTGTCATGATTTAATGAAATCATCAACAACATAGACAACTTTAATCCAAATTTCAAAATTTCATATGTTCTAAATCGTAGCTCTAATTGCAATTAAATTTTGGGCATTGCTTCATATCTATGTAACCAACATTAGGACAAATAAATAGATCAAAATAGATTTGTTTGACCCCTAAAATAAATTACATATCATATATTTATTGAAAAGACATATTCAGGTCAAAATGTAGATAATTTATAGAGAGAAGCAAGAATATTTAAATGGAGTGAATTTTGGAGCCAATGATTGAAATATGACCTAGAATATTTAGAAAAATATTGACATATAAAATATTGATCTAGATATTAAAATGATTAAAATTATTAGCAAACCTAAGCAAGGTATATTTCTATACATTCAAGGTATATTAATACATAAAATTTCTAAAGAAGTGTCACAAAACTCCTCAAATAGTAGCATTATCCATTATTTCTCCAGAAAAACAGTCTAGTACTTACTTAATGAAAGATTGGGATCACCGAGTACACAAAAAATCACTATATCACATTCTTCCCTCCTTAAAGGGAAGTTTGTCCCCAAAATTCAAAATATCCTCAAAATACTTGGAAACATATACTATATCATATTCACTTCCATACTAGGGATATAATAACCATGTAGTCAAAATAATCACTTTTAATACTCAATCAAATCAAATAGAGGTCAAGAGATCATAGATCGTTCAATTCAAGTGTAAGGTTCAAGATCGAGGGCCAAGAATGAACATGGATCCATTCCCCCTAACAAAATTGAACTCATTATCAACATTATTCTTCTCCATTCAAGATTTTAGATGTATATTTCAATAATATTTCAAGATCTGAGTCTAGGGTCATAGATCAAATATTTGGGTGATGAGTTTGTAAATTGACAAGATATAACTCTCTGGTTTTAGGTGTAGAGTCATGTTTCATTGGGATGGTTAAATAAATTGGTTGATACAAGGATCAAGATATGGATATTAGACATCATGGATCTGACCATTCAAGGCTAGGGTATCAATTCCATGTTAAACCCTCATTGTGGTCACTTATCCATCAACTAAAATCTCAAAATATTTCAAAATTTCAATGACAATTTCTTCATCAAGTATATTCAAGGTGAATGAATGATCTAGGCCTTGGTCATTTTTAGGAAATTAATCCTAAGCACAATTCAACATTATTGTCCTCAAGATAATCATTGAGTCAAGATTTCAAGATCTAGGTTTTGGGTCAAAGAGATCCAACTACTAGAATTTATCACTTTCTTATTTCTAGATAATAAAAAATAAATACTTTTAGATTTATTTCAGATATCATGATCTAGTTCCTTCTTGTCAAAGATGAACTATGGGGTACATAAGAAATGGACAGATTAATTTTTGCACCTCAACATCAAGTCCATCAAAAGATCTGATTCAAGTCTAGTATCCATCAAAATTTGGAAAATGACTTTTACTTGAATGCCATTATAATCAATAGGGGCATTTGAACTACAAGAGATTATGTCTAGGTTTTCTCACTTTGAGTATACCATCATACTACAGATCTTGAGTTCACTTTGAGTATAGCAAGGTTGTATTATTGAAAGAGTACCTTCAATTAGCATTGTATAGTTTGAGTAAAGAGTCACATCATCTTGACCAAGAGTTTAAAAGTTATGAACAAATGAGTGCAAAAAGTGTACATGGTGATTAGATATCAACACTAAGAATGTTTTCTTTCTTGTAATTGTTTACTATATTCCGGAAGGAGCGGTTCAAGTGGTTCAACATGGTGTCCCCTCATGAAGGAACCTGGGTTCAAAACCCAGCGACTGCCTCCAAAATGGTACCCGTCGTGCATGCTGACCAACTGTGTGCTTTGAACAGTTCCTGGGTGGGCGGGGCACCCAGAGCCTAAGAGTTTTACGTTGTCTGGGGGGTCACAAAAGTGATGCTTTTATGGAGCGGTTCTCTCAATAATAAAAAAATACATACTCATATTCAAATATAACATGTCTTTATGGAGGCTATAGAAAATTCTGAAATTAACTAACGTTCATTCATTTGTTCACAACAATGTACACTTTTTGCATGTCTTATACTAAAGAAGTACAAGAAAGAGAATGTTCAAGGAATTTCTAGATGTATATTTTTTCTAACATATGGAAACTCTATTGATTGTATTTATCCTAAACACCTTAAACAAATCATATGAGACACACCTCGGGAGTGGATGAAATCCCACTCAAGAAAAGTAATGTCTAAGTACCAAATTAAGGTTATTAACATTTTCTTAAGTTGGAAAATAGTTTACCATAACAAGAAGTGACATTAGAAACCCACAACATTATTCAAAAGTTAGCTAAAAAAAACTATGTTCAAAACTATTCGTATACAAGTCTCTATTTTAAATGGAATCATATATTTGTAATCTCTAGTCTTAGTGAAATACTCCACACTAACTCAGTTCATATGCAAATGAGCATAATTATTCTTTCTACTTAGTCAACTTTAAGACATTTCTCTATTAGCATGTAATGATCAAGAAGTGTAGCAATGGTTCAAATACTTGATTCTTAAATCACTATATTTGATGAAAAAATTGTCGAGAAATACATAATAAGAATCTCTACATGAAATAATGGTCAAATATATTTTTTCCTTTGTTGACACGCATGTTGGTGTCTAGATGATCTAGATATGATATTTCACATACATTATAAACATTATAACTCTATAATTTTTATCATGCATTCAAATAATCAATGAAAAATAGAGCAATCTTGTATTTGTTGAGTATGGAAAACTATACACGGATACATTAGGAAAATAAACATAAGAGACATCAACTACACTCTAATTCTCAAACAATCCATGTCATCACTACTCGATTGGTTTACTTAATATTAGATTCCATGTGAAAGGAAGGCAGGTTGAACAAATGGCCTCCTTACTTACCCCCAAATGAATATTATATTCCTAAAACATTGGCACATATCATTATAACTACATGGATGAATCAGCGTAGCCTTTTGGATATGTGTTAAGATTAATGGTGTTTCTAATATCATCATGAAACAACTCAGCCACCTATCTGGCTACCATGTCTAGATAGTATGGGCATAGCACAAAAAATCTCAATCCACGCAGCTGATCCTCTATCTAGCTAATCGGGAGGGTCCCAACCATATTCAGGAGGGGTCCTAACCATAATAGTATACCAAGTATTATTTAATGTTTTTATATGTGAGATCCCACATTTCAGCACCAGTGTAACGCCAAGATCAACATTCTAGGGTGTAACATGCCCATGTCAATAATACACATACTAGAGAGATCTAGCTCTAACTCCAGTCAAAACATGCAGCCTGTAGCTTGAGGATCAAGTAAAATTTTTAGAATGATGATTGATCCCACAAATCAGCACTAGCCTCCATTGAAATATTGTTCCCCATTGATGCCTAGGTTCCTACTTTATCCTCATTCTTAGGATGCATAAACTTCCCAACAGGTCATCTATCCTAGTATTACTCATCACTAGGCAATGTTAACCACAAAGTACTTAGTGATGGGATACCTAAAAGGAGATGGGCCTTATTGACATGGATTGTCTAGTTATTCATTTTAGCATCATCTTATTCGAGGTATCCAATCCTATTATGCTACCATCTCCTCCACTTAACCTCTTTACATCCTTCTCAATGATTAATCATTCTTACTAATCAATCCCATATAGTTTTAGTAGGTAATGATTGATCCCATACAATTTTACTACTCAATGATTCATCCCATAAATAGCTACCAAGATAGGGGTGAATCCATATCACCTCAATAGGTAGACTTCTCGACATTCCAGGAACCCATGACCTAAACTTGTTTGTTATATACCATGTGTGCCCCACACCTACTACATGCGATTGATATATTATAAAACACCTAGGCTCCTATCCCAAGCCTCTAGTAGAGTTTTAGCAAGGGTGATAGATTCCACATACCACCACTAGAATTTGTATTATACTTTTGCCCCATTCAAGCACAACACAGACAAACATCTAAGCATGTCAAGCATCCTAGTATTACTCTTAGAAAACCATGATTAACCTCATAAACGTAGTTTTGATCAACTTGAAAAGGAGATAATCCTTTTTGATATGGATAATCTGATCATTCCTTTTCAGATCATTCAATATGAGGCACCAAATCATGGGATGTTATAACCAGTTAGTTGCTATCTATAAATATGTATCAGTCATTGTTCACTACATGTGGTCACTATATAGGTGGTCAATAAAGTTTATAGTCATCCCTCCTCTCCTGAGAGCCTATTTACCCACAATATAATCCCACCTAATTGATTTGTATGTTTGGGTAGCCACCATCCAGGTGATTCCACATGACCACTGAGTCACTACAAGGTCAAATATCTACATTTCTCTCCTATTAACATAAAAGGAAAAGTTGTATGATGCTTGAGACTCTATCACATTTATCCCATTACATTTTAATTGGGATGGTATAAATTTATATGTGCTACCTAATAACATAAATGAAGAATGAAAATATAAATAAAATCAACATTTGAATAAAATCTTATATTTTCACAAATATATATACAAAACCATTGCAATAATATAAAGAGAGTTAAGTTAAACATTGGAACAATATTCACCTCATCATATCCTACAGCCAAAAAATTTACTTTTCTCAAATCATGTAATAGTCTAAATGTTAATATTGTGATTATTATCTACCATTTATGTAAATAATCTCATTGAAACATTTTCTATATGTAAGAATTCTCTTATTCACCTATCAATCATTGTGTTAAATACTCCAAATTTCTACAAGTTCAACAACTATAAGTTAGGTCATGAACACCATTGCAATTGTTTTAGGTAGCATATTAAACCATCCATTAACATACATTCAAGTGTTTCTAACATGTTATTAACCTTTATTTAGTACCATTTTGCGTTAATGGTTTCACATTCATCAACATCATCTTCATCTAAGCCTCAGTCCCAACTATGTTGGGTTCGGCTACATGGATCCTTCATTTCCATTCAGCTCTATCATGGGTCATATTCTGGTCGAGATGTAGACATTTGAAATATCTCTTTATACGATCTTGCCATGTTAATATAGGCCTTCCTGTTTTTATATTAATTATTCTTGACTCAATAGAATTCGTTCATATAGGCGGATTAGTCGATCTATGTTGTACATGTCCATACCAACTGAGCTGGTCCTCATGTAACTTTTCCTCAATGCTTTCCACCTTCACTTTATTCCTGATATAGTCATTTCTCAAGCAATTTTTTCTTGTCTTCCCACACATCCATCTCAGCATATGTATTTCAGCCATGTTCATCTTGTTGAGACCTTGTTTCTTTATCGCCCAACATTCACTCCTACTAGAAATGGTTGACCATATAGTTATTCTACAAAACTCATTTTTCAATATGAGAGAGATCTTTTGATCACATAATAATCTAGTTGCACTCCTCCATTTCAACCTTCTTACAATGATCCTATCACAAACTTCGTTTTGAACATCCCCATCTATTTAAAAAATGATTTCACATACAACACCAAAAAACTAAATTTTTACAATTTGTCATTGATTAACATGCAATGTTCCAAAGAATCAATGAAAACCAACTAAATTATATCCCAAAAAATTATTTACAAATTTCATATTAGTAGATATATGTTAGTGACCTAATATCTCATAAATATAAATCAACCTGAGCTTCAAAGTTTATCATTTTTATAATACTTAAATGTCCAATAAAATGAGAAAGTGTGACTAATAAATTACATAAGGATTGTTGTCAATCACTCAAAATCCTAATGGTCAAGAATGACCGATTAGCCCTTGAATGGTTGAAAGAAAAATGATACAAAGGATGGACTTTATCACATAACATTTTATGTAACAATCCATGTTTTGGTTGTCACATGATATCACACTAAGCATCTTCTTTATTATCACGTCAAGAATACTAAGCATATTAGCTTATACAAGATTCACAAGATAAGAAACATAGATACCCTCACTGTCTACCTCAACATCACCACATTAAGAAAATACTTTTGTTGTGTAACTATGATATATGGAAAACATTGGCAACATCTCCGTGAGGTGTCCCCTATCTCAATAAGTACTTCCCACTCAATAGGTGAGCGTATCTTGGGGATTTTTATTCTTTATGACATGTGAATTAAAATATTATTATAAGAGACTAAATGTTATGGGGAGTTCTGTATATAGCCTTGTATCAAAGTATGATAACGAAGACACAACATCACATAAACTAAACCAATGTTAATGGGTTTAAGTAGAGAAGTCTGAATAGCTAGTACATAGATAATATATAACATAAAATACCACCAAAACTTTCCCTCAACCTAGAGAGTATAGTCATGTACTCCTAGATTTCCACACATATAGGAGAAGGATTAAGGCTAAAGAGGCTTGGTGAAGATATAGAATGTCTGTTCTCCAGTTTTCACATTTGGTGTAATGATCTTCTTATTACAAATTAGGTCTCTCATGAAGTGGTAGTCAACCTCTATATGCTTAGTACATTAATGAAAAATAGGATTAAAACATATATTAATAACTTTTTAAATTATCACATATGATAGTTTCTAGAGATGATAGAGGATGTCTAATTCTTGAAGAATATAAGTCATCCATTGGATTTCACAACAAGCATGTATCGTGGCATGATATTCTACCTCAGTGTAGGAATGAGCCACAAAAATCTTGTTCTTACTCCACCAACTGATGGGATGGCCACCCAATAGAACATAGAAGGAAGAAATGATCTCCTATCATTTACATCTCCAGACCAACGACAATCCACATAGTAAGTCAAAGAGATATCTAGATATTATGGTTTCTTGTATAGGATACCTTGGTTAGGTGCACTTTTTAGATTTTATAAGATACTCTATACCTAACTCCAATGGCACACAAGAGTCTTATCCATGTTTTAACTAACAACACTAGCAAAAAAGGCAATATCTAGTGGGGAAATCACAAGATATATGAGTTTCCCAACCATGTGCTAAATTGTCCAGGATCAGGAATGGACTTTCCCTCAATAAAAGAATTTTTGTGATATTCTATATGTAAATAAGTAGGTTTAGGATTCAAAATAATGGAATCCTTCAATATGTCTAGGACATACTTCAGTGAAGATAAATAGGTTCATGGATGAGAACACAACTCCTCTATTCACAAGAAGTAGCAAAGTTGTCCCATTTGGTATGAAAGTGTTGATGGAGTATATGTTTTAGTGTTGAAATCCCATAGACATCACTACTAGTGATAATGATATCATCAACATAGATAGAGAGAATGACGGTTCTAACTTATGAAGAACTAAAGAAAAGGTTTTGATCACTAGATAGCTAGGAAAAACCCACTCTAGCAAAAACTTCACTAAGTTTTGTAAGATAGGTTTGTGGTGATTTGCTTGATACCATGCAAAGAGTTTTTTAGATGAAAGACTCTTTGTGAAGACTCTCCCTAACTAAAAAAACCTATAGGTTGTTAAATGTATACTTTTTCCTCCAAATCACCATGAAGGAAAGCATTTCTAATGTCAAATAGGAACATAGGACATTCCATGTGAGTGGCAAGGGAGATTACAATCCAGATAGAATGATTGAGCAATGAGAAGGTTTCAATGAAATACATGCCATATGTTGGGATGAATTCTTTAGGGACAATTTGAGTTTTGAATTGTTCCACTGATCTATATTAGTTACATTTTATAGAGAATACCCAGCTTTAGCTAAAAATATTTTTTTCCAGGAGAGGAGGGAAAAGATCATAGGTCTCATTATCACACAATGCTCTCATTTTCTTGAGCATCATAGCTTTCTAATTAGGGTTTGTAAAGGCCTCATGACATTCTATTCAAATCTGGATAGATTCTAGTTATTGGGCAATGGATTTAGAAGTATGGGAAAGCTTATATAGGCAACAATTATGAAATATTGGATGTCATAGAGTGCAAGAGGGTATACCTTTCCAATTAGCCATGGGGTGTGAGATATCCTTTGATGTGAACAATGATTTTTGGTCATGTTTTGGTGTAGAAGGAATCACATGGCAATGGGTTATGGGTTTAGGATCAATCGGGTTAGAAATATCAAGCTCAACAAACTCATCTTGAAGATGGGTTAGAGGCAAAGTGGATGGTGATGCAGCATCAAAGAATATGTTAATTCATGAAAAGTGACATAAGTAGAGACATACATACATAGTTTCTTGGACTGAAACCATGATAATCCTTTTAGAAGGTAGAATAGCCAATGAAAATCATTATGATAGAGCATGGATCAAGTTTATCTACTTTTGGATCAAATTTTGCACAAGAAATGCACCCGAAAATACTCAAAGGAAGGTGAAGATTCATTTAAGTGGGAAAATGACTGAAAAGGGTGTATGATTTCGTATAATAGATGACGTATGTCGATTGATAAGATATTAGGTAGTGAGAACAATCTCTGACCAATAGGATCTAGTTGATTTTGCTTCATGCATAAGATCATTTAACAGCACCAGTGTTGATCCTGCCCGAGGCAGATAAAGGCTACACAATATTTTGTGATGCTTCAAGAGAGGTTTAGGCCGTGTGTAGATGCAAAAAGGCAAAGTAGTAGCTTATGCATCTAGACAGCTTAAGAAGAATGAGGATAATTACCCGACACATGATCTGGAGTTAGCTGCAGTAGTTCATGCTCTTAAGACATGGCGCCACTATCTTTATGGTGAGGCGTGCCAGGTGTTTACGGATCATAAGAGCTTGAAATATGCCTTCACCCAGAAGGATCTGAATCTAAGATAGTAGAGATGGTTAGAATTGATAAAGGACTATGAAGTGACGATAGATTATCATCTTGGAAAAGCGAATGTGGTAGGAGATGCCCTAAGTAGGAAGTCAAGTTCAACAACTGATGTATTCTCTATGGCATGTTTCAAGAGAGACCTGCTAGTAGGGATGTGAAAGTTGAACTTAGACTTAGGAGTGATAGAACAGAGTGGTTTGATTGCACAGATGCAAGTCAAGCCTACCTTTTATGATCAGATCAAGGAACTACAACATAGTGACAGTGAGTTACAACAGATCATGCAGGACATGACAGGGGGAAAAAGACAAGAGTTCAGGTTTTCAGATGTTGGTTTGTTGTATCAGCATGATAGGTTGTGTGTACCAGGAGACAGTGATTTGAAAGAACAGATTCTTGAGGAAGTGCATGCATCGATGTACACTATGCATCCAGGAAACACTAAGATGTACAGGAATATTACGGAGTTGTACTGGTGGTCAGGTATGAAGAAGGATGTAGTTGAGTACGTGTCTAGGTGTAGTGTGTGCCAACAGGTTAAGGCTGAGCATCAAAAACCTGCAAGTACCTTGCAATATCTTCCTATACCATAGTGGAAGTGGGAACATATCACAATGGATTTTGTGGTAGGGTTTCCCAGGACATCTAGAGGTTGTGACTCGATATGGGTGATTGTGGATAGACTGACTAAGTCCGCTCACTTTCTTCCTGTTAAGTCAACCTTTGATGTCCCGAAGTTGGCTAAGATATACGTGGATGAGATAGTCAGGTTTCATGGTATCCCAATTTCAATAATATCAGATAGAGATCCTAAGTTCACATCTAGGTTTTGGAATCAGTTGCATCATGCTTTAGGCACAAAGTTGAGATTCAATATAGCCTTTCACTCGTAGATGGATGGTCAGTCAAAGAGGACCATTCAGACTCTTGAGGACATGCTGAGAGCATGTTTCCTACATTTCAGAGGAAGTTGGGAAGAACACTTGAGCCTTATAATGTTTGCATACAACGATAGTCACCATTCCAATCTTGGTATGGCTCCATATGAAGCTTTATATGACAAAAAGTGTAGATCACCTGTATGTTGATACGAGGTGGGTGAAAAAGAGATTCTTGGACCAGAGATAGTGGATTTAACTATAGAAAAGATAACAGTGATCAAAGAATAGTTGAAAGCTACACATGATAGGTAGAAGAGTTACGCTGAGAAGAGGCATAGACCTCTTGAGTTTGAGGTTGGTGATGAAGTGTATCTGACAGTTTCACCATGGAAAGGAGTGTTGAGGTTTGTCAAGAGAGGCAAACTGACTCCTAGGTTTATGGGCCCATATCCTGTCATTGAGAGGATTGGACCTGTAGCCTACAGGTTGGATTTGCCATCTGAGTTAGCTAATTTACATGGTGTGTTTCATGTATCGATGTTGAAGAAGTGTTACCTTGGTACAGAGAAGATAGTAGACCCAGAACCTGCACAACTCATAAAAGATGTGTCCTATGTTGAAGGACCAGTACAAATAGTTGATCAGAGGATTAAGAAGCTCAAGAATCAAGAGATACCATTAGTGAAAGTTCTATGGAGGAACCACAACCTAGAGGAAGCTACGTGAGAGCTTGAGTCAGAAATGTGTAACAAGTTTCCTTTTCTCTTTTAGGAATTTCGGGATGAAATTCTTTTAAGGGAGGGAGATTGTTACAACCCACATTGAGGATAGTCAGTAAGTACCTCGATTATCATGAATTACCTTGATTAGTGCTAAGTACCTTGTTAAACATCGTGGTTAATCAAGATAAGCTAAGATGTGAATCATTAGTCGAGATTGATTCATCTGATGTAATTAATGTTAACTGTAGTGTTAATCATTAAGTTAATTACCTAGATGATTAACCTATCTAAGATGGTTTAGTTATTGTGGTTTTATGCCTTAAGAAGGTAGAGAATCTTGTGCTTGAAAATTTTCAAAAGGAATCACTTGAATCAGACCTCCGAGGCAAAAGATATGACGTTTAAAAGTTCTTTGGACCTAGACTACAAATTACCCATTAATATCACACCCCTTTCCCTTATCCCTTGCCTCCCGATCGTGAAAAGCACCGCTTGAAGTGGGAACACACAATAGTGCCCGATCGGCCAACAGAGAGGAGAGGCGGGGCAATTTTGGGCTCCATAGCTCCAATCCAGCAGGGCGTCGTCTTCCTCCTCCTTTCTTTTCCCTCTTCCTCGCCCTAACTCATGCCTCCACCTGCTACGGTGGCGCCCCCAGCAGTAGTGGCCGTACAACAGTGCAACAGCTGCACAGTGCACGGCCAGGGGCCATTTTGGCATGGCCAGCACCACGAAAACATCGCCTTTGAGTCCGGCCTTGAGGCCCAAGCATGAATCTATAGCCCCCCAGCCCACGAGCAACACCCAGCCAAGGTTCCCTTCTCCTCCTATGCGTGATAGAAGTTGCTTGCTTGCAGTAGGTTCTAATCTAGGGCACTCAAGGTTGAAGACAACCCCATGGATGCCCAGAAGTAGGCTTTGGGCACGTTTCCAGTTGATTTCGGCCATCTCGAACCTTTGTGAGTAGAATTTCACTCACTAAGCAGTACTAACTCCATAAAATAGACGATTTCGGTTGATTTGTGTTTTTCACGGGTAACAATGATTACCCAAGTTCCGGATAGTCTTAGCATCGCCCGAATTCTCGTTGCACATTTTTATTCTTCACATTTTGTACGATTTAGTTTGTTAATTGATTTGTATGATTTGGATTACTGAAACCATATGATTGATCAAATCCTAAACTACTCAGTTTAGTGGTTAAAGACAGTAGCACATGACCCAGATTTTCCAGTAGCTGTACGGTTTGGGTATAAACCCAGGTTGTATGATTTTAGTAATTAACTAGTTGCACAATTTGAAAAAAATAGATGATGACTCGCAATGTCTCAATATAAATTTGTTGCACACTCTCTGTTATAGTTAATGTGTGTGATTTAGTATGAACATGAATTGGCACATTTCTTAAAGATATCATTAGAAATTCTCAGTTTTTATTAATAATTCTTGCCATGACAAGTAATTAACTCTTAATTATGTTATGTGATGCACAACTCAAGATTTGGGTTGATGTGCATGTTTTCCAAGGAAGTACAAATAATTTACAGGTGCAAATGATGATTACTCGTATGTCAAGTAATTTACTCTTATCAATATATTAATAAGTTCAATTGCATGATTCTAGTGTATAAGTGCCAAATGGACATATATTTTGTTTAGTTAATAATTTAAGTCTGCCTGCATGTATAGTATGATGATTACTCAGAATATTACAATGTTTTGAATATACTGCTTTGCCAAGTTTAGAATGCTATACATGTTGTATTATAAATTTCAAATAAATAGATGTGGTACCATAGAGATACCAAAGTCAAGTATAAGTAAGGAAAAGATACAATATAGTAAGACCTTTCCAAGAATAATAAAATAATAGACTTAGGAGCCATGAACACCGTAGATTCCCTATGAGAGGTCTACACCGTAAAGATGAAATGACCTAACCCTGACAGTGTCTAGTATATGGGGGTCAGAACATACTAACAGGTGGTACGAGGGATGAAGCCCTAGTGGAAGTCTCCTTAAAATATAGTATGCAATGTCCAACATCAACCAGAGATCCTGGTGGCACTAGAGTATAGAAAAGCCAATAGTTGGCTTGACTCTCTGCCTATGTGGTCAGGTCAGAGGAGGAGTCCAGTTTTATATCCCATAAGTGTGCCAAGGCCAGAGAGCCATTTTTCCTGTTGCAGACTAGCGATGTTGTCAGGATTAGCATCCCGGGTATGTCATCTAAGTCTTGTACGGTGAGATCGTAGTTTTCTATGAGTCTTCATATGTAGACTACACTGCATATGATCAGGGCATAAGCTAAAATATGTTCATTTAGGTTTAAAGAGTTTCTTATAAGTATGAAAGGCTAAGAAAGATTCGAGTACAGCTTCACAACAGTTGTTCTTTAAATGTAATTTTGGCATTCTATGTTATTTAACTGTATTGTTTTAGATTTGCTCAATATAGTAATTCCTATATTTTATTTCAATTAAATAAACATAACTGAGTTATCTGCGATGGTTGGGTGAAATTATATTCACTGAGCCAATAGCTCACCAACCTACTGATTTTTTTCCAGGTAAACATCAGCACGAGGATGCTGAAGGATCTTATCACCCAAGCTCTTAGAAGGTAGTTCATAGTTAGAATAGAGGTCTCTTAGTCCTTTCCCCTCGGTCCTTGGGGCATGTTGTGTGGTAGAGAGAGATTGTAATGTAATATGTAGTTTAGTTTTAAGTTATCTGTTGTGTTTTATATTCCGCATGAAAAATGTAATATGTTGTGTAAATCTGCTTTACCTACCTAGTTAAGTAAATAGTAATTTCTTCTACAGTTTAGTAAGATTTCAGTTTATTCCAAGTTATAAGATTTTACTTTAAGTTAATTTTAAGTGATTAAGAAAAGAAAAAGTTAAGGGTGGTTTACGGAGGTTGACTCTCTGGTCTTCGGTGTCATTAGAGATGGTACATGGATCGGGGCATCACACTACTAGAGATGTGGGCAACATACTCAAGCATTACAAATGGTATCAGAGCCATAGCCTCTCTAGTAGGTGGGCCCCACATGGGCATGTGGCATGCCACTCTTAAGTTGTGCGGTCCAAGCATGTTGGGAAATGTTGTATGTGGTGATTTAGCCACCCTAGTGCTAGTAGTTGTGATCGAGATCTTAGTGTCCATGGGCCTTTCTGGGTCTGCACTGAAATGGAGAAATATTACGAGGCCATATAGTTGAACCTTGATAAGTATGTCAAGAGTCTAAGTGGGGGAGTGTAATGACTCATATTTTCTCTCTCCTTCGAATTTTCACATAATGACTGGTAATGGACTCAATTTGACTCAATGACCAACCCAATTGTTAATCGGATGTTTTGAAATTACATAGTACTCAATTCTTGAGATATGGTTGATGATTGCAATTTTAAACTTGATTATGCAATTTTGAGTGCTTTATTAATTTTAAGGATGAATTTTAATTTCTGATAAGACTTGATATGTTGATATTTATATAAATCCTTATGCAGTAGAAAGTTGACGAAGTTTGTGATCCAACGGTGAAAATTTCACCCAAATCGGATAACCAAGGTAAAAGTTATGCCTTTTGCAATTTCACCTCTTTTCTAACCTTTTTCCTTCTTTTTTTTCTTCTTTTCCCTTCACGGGCCTTGGCCCTTCTACTCTTGCTTAGTTCCCAACAAAGCCATTGGACCAATCCACTCATGCACCTAGAGTGTTGATCCAACAGCTATGAGACCCCACGCCAATCCAAGGGCTATGGGTCATCTTCAACCTTGGGCACTAGTGCCACAATGCTCTAGGGAGCCTGGTCAAGCTAGTGGCATGATGCCACAATGGCTTTTGAGATCACCAAATTCATTCTCTCATCCCCCCCAACTTTACGCCTAACTTTTTAGTGTAGGTTTGACATAGAGTAGGGGCATGGAACACCCCTCCACCATGGTCGGCCGCCATGGCTGTGGCCATCATGGGTAGGGGCATTTTGCACCCACTAGTGCCTTCTATTTAAGCCCATCAAGTTTGAAACTCCTCGCCCTTTGTTTTATCTTTATTTCTGAGGTGTTTCGTGCTCTAAAGCACATGCTTCTCTTCTTCTTCTCGCCCTCACACCCAGTGGCACGACCATTGCAGCCCAAATGGGCGTCATCACATCATCCCCCTTCATATCTCCTTCTACCCACCAAGGCATCTGTTGCACTGCGGCGTGGCTAGGAAGCTTGTTTTCCTCAGTCCATAATGCCTCTTCCTCACACCAGAAGGTGGCTCCGAAGAGCAACACCATGGGCACCTCTGCGCGTAAGTCATTCAGTTGGGCTTGGCTTCTCGAAACCTTGATATAGCGTCAATCACCCTCGGGCGATGAACAGAGATGAAGTGTGACAAGGAGCATCCTAGAGTCATTGAAAGATCAGGACAATGGCCAGACAACTCGACCAATCATGGCGTACCATGTAGCCATACTCATGGTATAATCTCTCTCTCTTACCATTATATGTCTTAATCTTCCAAAATTCATAGAAAATCACTTGTAACTCCAAATTGGACATATAATATATCAAAATTGATTTAATCAATGAGATCTATCTAGTGAACCTTGTTTTGAAAATGGCATCTATTTGTCCTCTTTCATAAGTTTAATGATGTTCAATGCCAAACCATGAGCATATAATGAACCCACTTGCTTTTGATGACCATTATCAGTAACTTATGCTATTTTTTACTATATATATCTAACTTGATCATGTTTTTCCCTATTAATGGTCTAATGTATGAAATGGGCCATGTAATATGTGTAATTTGGACATGGAAGCTAATGATCATTATATTGATGCTCAACTTGATTCTGTGAACTCAAAATCACCATGTTTGATCTAGATTAGTAACTCTACATGATTTTATCACCTAAATGATTTATGGATCAATCTTGATCACTATTATGACTAAGTGACTTATACATGACATTGAAATGCGACGTAATGTGCATGTTGCTATATTTGAGATCTAACCTTGTATAAATGTCACCCTAATGATCACACGTGCTATTTTATGCATCAAATAAGTAACTTGTTGATCTTTATGCCATTTAATATAGCTTGATATATCTTGTACTCTAGTGATGACCATCTTGCATGAAAATGACTAAATTTGACTTAAATGGATGACATGATGATTAAGACTTTAGTCATATTCAATCTTATGATTTCCCTATTAAGATCCATGAAACCTATGTTGGAAATCCCTAATCTTTTAAGGATGTTTCATGCTAAGTAAAATGATATATGATCTAGTATGTAGCTTGATGATCAACATTGCATGAATATTGGAGATGTCGAAATGAATAATCATAATGTATGGAACTTAGATTAAGCGAAACACCCACCCTTGATGAATATATTTAGATGACCTATGTCTTGTGATGTTAATCTAGTCACACTTTCTTGTAATATCAGGATCTCTTTGATGAAATCTTTTCAAAGATCTAATCATGTTGTATAATGCTACTTTGCTCGTATCAAGGTACGCTTTATCCTCCTATTGGCCAACCTAGTGGTATTGAAATGCATGTATATATGTAGTATAAATGCTTGGCTCATAATACTTGTTTGAGCTATTATTCCATACAACTACTATGTTTTGGTCTGGATTACATATGTTCAACAAACTTGAAAACATAATGATAGATGTCCATTATACAACCTTGTGCACCTACCTATATTCTCGGGGTAAGGGCACAAGACTAGGTGTCCTACTTGAGTTGTCATGATAGGGCAGACTAAGTTTATATAAGGGTTAGATTTTGGCAATAGCATTGAGGTCCCTTACAAATAGAGTTAACTCTTGACATTTAGTCTTGTAGTCCCTCATGTTGAAATAGGTTAGTTAATCTTGAGCACCCTCATGGACCCCTTATTTTGAGAAGCTGGTCAAAGGCCTTATGATATTGTTAGTATAATGGAAATGAACATAAAACACACTTACATGCTAATAATAAAATCTTTAAATGTTGTTGCTTCATTCTTGTTATTTACTTTATACTTTTGCCAAGCAATTTATGTTCTTAAACCTACAATTTTATATGTTTGCACAATGTACTCAGCATAGTTGTGATGATGTGTACCCATTTTTATGATTTTAGGTAACATGTACACTATGAATCTCTAATGATGATCGATGCTTCCACACTTATGATAGTCTTCTCGTATGATATATAATGAGTTTCAAATGGAATACACATGGTTGATATATGGGACCTAAGATCTTTTCAGGTATTAATTTAGCATTCTTTTATGCTTTCTTATCTCATATCTTAGTTGTTGTTTGTGGTTTTATTCATGCATATGTTATGTGATCTATCCTACGGGCGGACGCTCGAGTCCTCTCGCCTTTGGCTTTCTAGACATTAGGAGTGGGGATTTGGGTAAAAATGATTATGTGACATGGAGATTGTAATATGTCAGGTCTTGAGACCTCAGATAAAATAATATTAAAAGGAATGTTTGGACTATCCATATCACCAAGGTGCACCTCCTTTTCAGGGATCTCATCACTAAAGAACTTATGGTTAAGCATACTCAATCCATAGTAGTACTAGGATGAGTGACCAATCAAGAAGTTAATCCTGGATTGCACGTAATAAAGGACAAAGTATATAGTTAAGGCTAGTTGTGGTTTGTGGGGCTAGTCATCATTCTTGAAACTTGACTAGAGCCTTGGGAAGTGGGATCGGGCATCACAATTAGGTATTATATCGATGTCATGCATCTTGATAAAAATGTATGTGACAACATTATTTGTTATGACCCCGTCTCCCGGTAACCCCCAATTAAGGGAGACCGAAAGGTCAGAGCCGTTAATCAATAACCCAGATTAAAGGTTCGACAAATAATCAATAACAATTAATAAACTTTACCAACTAAACTGAAAACTGGTCTAAAACAAAACTTTACTTACCTTTTTAAAACTTGGATTACTAAACTTCTATCCATATGAGAGAGAGAGAGTACTCTAACTAATCCTCCTTGATCATTAATCCTCATTAAATTTCACATGTGCCACTTTACGGTTTGTTCTTTTCTTTGTACCTAAAACGCCGACAAACAAAAGGTCGGTCAACATAAGGCTGGTATGTGGGGGAAACAATAATCATGCAAATATGTTAACAATGTAATCATTCAATTTATCATTTAACAACCAAGATTACATTTTAAGCCAAACTACTCAATCCATACCTATCCACAACTCTGTGTTGTCCCTGTAAGGACTTATATGATACCTCTGTAAAGGTAGAGTCGCATGGCACCACCCAAAGGTAGCCCAATATCTAACTCACTGTGACTTGATGGACCTACCCTCTAGGCAGCCATATACTAAGTCATTCATGACCTGATGGACCTACCCTCTAGGTAGCCATATACTTGGTCAGCCATTACGACACAGAGGGGACCAGGATTTGAGCTAGAAGGCATATACATTATGTGATAGTCATAGTCACTTTATAATTGCAATATGAACATCCAAATAGTTTAGTTGCATTCAATGCGATTAAACATCCGGGAATCCATCGGAAAACCTAAGCGGTTATTCATAATTAACCACATACCTTTGGTTGCAGATTTCAAGATAGAATCAAATATGCAGAGTAACCCAATAAACAAGCAATGAGGAAGAGAAATCCTGAAATAAAAGTACAATTTTCCATTTATTAATATTTGTCCAATTTTCATCACATTACTTAGGATTTCAATTCCTATTTGAGGGTTCCTTTGGAAATTAGGGTTTTTACTTCTTCTTTCCTTATTATCATCCTTAATTTATCAAAACTACATAAAACCCCTAATTTCTCATTGAATTTCCTTTATTAAGCATCTGATTATCTTATTCCACAAAAAGTGATTTTATCTCCTTTTATCCCAATTTAGGGTTTCCATGTAAATTAACCTTCTTTTAGGTATTATAACTCTAAGTTAAGCACTTTTGCATCCAAACAGATAATCAAACCAACTTTATCATTAATAGAGTTAAACTTATCAATTTGACCTATTGATTTACCAAATTTCACTCTTAACATTCAATTAGGGTTTCTCATCAATTTTTAATACACTTTATTAGAAAATTAGGGTACTTTTGCCAAACAGAGCAGAACTAGGTTCTCAAATCATTTTTATCGGATTCCTCATATTTTTCTACACCACTTTCATATATAAAGTTTTCCCATTAGACAATCCTAGTAATTTCTATCAATTTCGCAAGAAAAACCCTTTTCCTGAATATTTGGTTAGAGAGGCGAAATTACCAAAATCTGTGAGCCGTTGGATCGCTGCACCCGTGGTCCTCCTCCGGATCTGACGTTCAGCGTAGTGCGTCTCCACTAACGCTGAGGTGCACCCCACCTCCCAGCTTGGTCCGTTGGATTACCCTGAGTCCACGATGGACTCAAGATCTATTGGTCCGCGCCTTGACTGGACCGGCCGTCAGATCTTAATCGAATACTTCCTGGGCGTCATCATCTTCTTCTTTTACTCTTCCAGAACACGGCGGTGTCGTGGCGGCACCCTTGCCGGAGCTAACTCGATCAAGAGCGGGAGAGGGAGTTGGATCTTGGGAAAAAGCCGCTTGAGATCGCGACCAGTTGAGGGATCGTGTGATACCCTTTATATAGGGTATGGGGCCTCCCTGTGAGGAGTCCCAATCCCACACGAACTAAACAACCAGCCCAATTGGGTGTTTCTCGAAATTAGGTCAAAACCTGGTAAAACTAGGGTCCAGATCCTTCACAAGGATCCCCCAAACCTACTGGGACCAGAATCCTAAGTGTAGATGCACTTATTTGTGAGAAATCTTATGGGGAAAACCCCCCTTTGCCGTGGTTACAGTCCTTGTCCCACTGGGACTTGGACGATGAGCAGCACCCGTTGGATTAGAATCCAAGGCCCCTCATCAGGCGCGCTAGATCAAAAGGGAAAAAAATTCCCAATTAAATCGAATTACATTCCTAATTAATGATATCTTTGGAAAATTCATAACTCTCAAACGGTAGCTCTTTTCCTACTCAAATTTTGAGGGAAACTCAATTATAGTTTTATCTTCCATCCTACAAAATTTGAAGTTATTATCTCAAGTGTACGATTCCTTTTCTTGGTTTGCAAGTTACCATCTCATTATTCACATTTTCCATGTCTTTTCTATTTCTTTTATCATTATCTTCCAATTCTGAGTTCCTTGAACCCCAAGTAATCCATTAAACTCGAAATTCTATTTTTTGGAATTATCCCTTAGCCTTTTGTTCTTACTTTATTTATTTTCTTATGTACTCCTTATCCAATCGAATTTCTTTTTCATTCCTTTTTCTTTTTCCTTCAATTGGGCTCAATGGCCAATAAGGCCTATTAAGAAAACATACAAGGCCATCATACACGAAATCCATTTACTTGATCTAAATTATATCACTATTTGTTCAAATATCTTTAATATGAGAAATTACATTTCTCACCAAATGAACCCAAAATTTGGGGTTGTAACATCCTTCCCCTCTTATAGGAATTTTGTCCTCAAAATTCTATCAAGCAAACAAACAATTTAGGATAAGACTTTTCCGTATCCATCGTTGGCCCCTACGTGACTTTACCTTACACATGGAGCTTCCAAAGAACCTTTATCATCACATATTCTTTTCTCTGAGTTTTTTCATCCCGGTGTCTATAAACTGCACAGGTGACTCAGGCCATTTCAGCCTCCCTTGGGCTCACTAGGTTCATTGTTCAGCACATGGTCTAGGTATCTCACATAGTGCTCACATGGAACTCATCACACATTATTTTATCCTGAGAGGTAAGGTCAAACTTAACCTTCTCCACCAAACCATGTCAAAAGAACCCATGCATCGGGGACTCAGCTCTTTTAGCTATAACTTAGAGGGGTCAGATTTTTATGTCACATATTCTCCTACAGTGATCTGCATGTCAGTCTACTTTGCATCTGCTTACGACTTTCGTCGTCTCTAGGCTCCTTTCAGCCATTGTATGATCAAAGCGACTTCATTTACACGCACTGTAGCCCCTTTCTAACCATCACATGGTCCTTTCACCATCATCACCTTACTGAAGTGGTGACCGACTCAACCTCCCTTATAAAGCTCCTTTAACTCCCGATACTGGCTATGGTGGTTATCTTCACATCTTTCATAGGACAAGAACTGTCTCTAGTTGTCTCCCTGAACGAGCACACATGCTCTCATCAGACCCTTTAGTCTGGATTACACTATACTATCATCGAGTTCTTCATGTATCTTCTTCCACCTTATGGAAGTGAATCTTCACATCATGGTGTAGTTGAACCATCTCTTTCTCTTAAAAGTAGTTCAACTCGATCTGTCCCTTGGCAGTACTCTTTCTTTTTCTTGTCATCAAGGTAAGGTGATCTACCATAACCCATATTGACCTTCCTTGGTCAAGGGGAGATTTTCCACATCATCCATAGTGATGAACTCCCATTCCCTCTCAGGGACTCTTTTATCCTCTATATCGATACACTAGGTTACTGGTGTTCGTACTTCACCTCCTGGCTTGCATGCATACCACATGCAGCCTCATCTCTAGCATCCATAGTACTCCTATCACTCATTATCTCAGTAGTATCATGGTGTATGGTGATCTTAAAATCATGATTTCCTGTAGGTCATGATTCCTCAAGATCGATTCCTCAAAAACCCTAAACCACTCTAGTTGGGGTTTCATCACCTTCCTTTCCAAAGAAGTGCATCTGAGGTTCTACAACCATCCTCTTATCACCATCTAGACTGGCTAACCAAAAAACTACTAACTTGTTCAACATATCTCGTTACATCTGCATGCTAGCCAAGCATATCTCTTTTCCCATTGAGGGTTAACAACGTCTTCTAGCCTCCATCCAAACTAGGCAGCTGTATCTCAACTAGAGCATCCATTACCACTTCACATCCTTAGGTATTTAGGTAACGTTGAAGACATACACATCCAAGTGTTTCACTTATCATCTCAAACTCTCATCCTCATGATGATCAAACTCCTCCTTGCATCACTTGCAAATTCCACATAGCTCATGCTAAAAACATCCTTATAAGATGACTACTTTATTCCTTTTATTGTTTCCAAACCATCCATGTATCATTTACTCCATAAGGGTATGTTATCATCTCTTTCCTTATACTTCGTAGCAACGTTCCAACCCACCTTACCTTTTATCCTTGGTGTATGGCATGCGTACTATCCCATCTCTCCCTCCCATAACAAGAGGAAATAAGCATTTGGCGGCCATCCAAACACAAAGTTCTTCCTGTTCCAAGAGTAGAGATGATACATCCCACATTGCCAGTACACCCTCAAATCTAAATTGAAACGTGCAACTTATGTCTCTATATCATAATCATCTCGATATCAAAGTTACTTCCATGAAAAACTAGTCTTGAACCTATTTGGTCCAAACCCAATCCTTAGTCATCACCTCTAGGTCTATAGGGTGCCGACACTTTTGGGGTCATCCCTCTTCCCTCATGCATCAGAGAGTGCCCTACTCATCTGCCCTTTGGGTCCTATGAGTTCATGAAGGTGATCAGTCTCTTAACCCATGGCCCTCGGACAATGATAGCCGTTACCTCCTGATAACACCAAATTTTGTGACGTTTTTGCCCTTTATTCTATTATCAAAACTGCCCTTTTCTGCTATTTTCCTCTATTTTATTAGCATTTTCGCAATAATTGGCCAAGCAACGCTCTTCTTCCAGTTTTTCCTATCTTTTACAGGGTTTTCCTCGTTTTTGCGCAATAAGGCCGATTTCGGCCCACAATAAGTCTAAGCCCGTCTCGACCTTCCTGGCGCCCGATACAACCCTGCCCGACAGGGGCTGGGCGACACAAGAATCATCGTCGGAGAAGGGCGCCTTGCGAAAGGGACGTACCGGCTGACACACCTTCTACCCGACAGGGAGCCGAAGCCGCCCGACGACCCAGCTCGTCGAGCGACACGACCACCCACCGGCAGGCGTGCCGCCAGCCACGTGATCGATAGCCAGCACCTCGCGCCGAAGGCATACCTGTATCGGCCGTCCACATCCATCGACCGGCGTATAAGGGAGCTATGTGGCGTGTCCAGCACCATAACTCCTTCAACCGCCGGTATAAATAGCAGCTACAGGAAGCCAAAAAGACAGGTCGAAAACGTCGGAGGTTGGATAGGTCGGGACGGCTAGCCAGTTCACCGTTCGGACAGTTGGGGACTTGAGCGATCTGCGAAAGAAGTGTGAGAGCAACCGTATCGTGCCCCAGTGCTCGTACCGGGCGACACTAGGTGAGCTCTTCCTCATCCCGAGAGGGAGGGGATCGGTTCACCTAGGACTGTACCGGACGACACTGAGGGTCGATATCGGCCGACGTAGACACGCGACACGAGTGCCTGACAGCAATGCCCGACAGTAGTATATGTAATCCTTGGCCGACACGATACCGAAACCGATACACTCTCCCGTCAGTCGTGCCGCCTGAGAGGGTGTGCCGCCCGACATGAGCGTATCGGCCAGGGTCTTCGAATGATATAGTCGTCCGTCAGTCGTGCCGCCTGAGAGGGTGTGCCGCCCGACACGGCTGTACCGGGATAGGTTCCTGGACGGTATCGGGCTGGGAGTAGTAGTAGTCTGTCGCCCTTCTACATCAAGAAGGCGACATCTATCTTTAATTCTGTTATTTAAATTCTTAGCTTATGCATTGTATTAGACCCTTATTGCTGATAGAAATAGAAATGCTAAATTGCTCTTTGTTTAATGCTTAGTGCCTTATGATTGGGTAACTACTATGTTGGATATCTGAACTCTAGCTTGCATGTTTTGGATCGCGTTTCGCTTAGCTACCGAATCGTCTTTCCCGTCGCAACTACTTCGAGAGTTGGGTTGTGGCTCTAGTGTTCGGTCCGATTCTGGAGTACGAGAGTGCCCAGAACGGAGTTGTTTTAAGTATCATTCCACTCTAACTTGAGTCCAGCGACCCCGAGAGGGGCGTTGAAGCTTGGTTAGAGGCACCCGCTCTGAGAGGAGGGGTGCAGGGTGTTACTGCTACCGCTTATCTTTCTAAAAGTCTTATCCCTTGCATTACGCCTTAAACTGCAAGTTACCTTTCTATTTTCTGTTGCATGAAAATTCCTAAAAATTGCTAAATGACAAAATCTTAATCTTTCTCGTAACTCCAGTTGGAGATAGTTTTCTTTGATTTAATAGTGACATCTGGTTGTTCCCTTCGGGTAACTTCATTATCTCTTTATATTCACCAGAGTGTAGAGTGTCGATTCAGAGTCGTCAACACAACCCACCTTGTCCCTGTGTTCGACCCCGTATGACTACTTCGACCCCGTAAACAAAGTTGCGGGGGCCTAGAAGGATTCGAGTTATAAATGCGAAGGCTCGACTACCTCAAATACGCCTCCAATTTCAGGACGCGCGATTTAGGCCGGTCACCTCCCGACCCTATGGTCATGTGCAACTAGGGAATTAGGCAACTCCTTCTTCCATCGGTCTTATCCCTACTTGATCCTAGGATAGACTTAGGATTCCATTATAGTACATGTTCAACTTAGAACCTCACCCAATGCTTCCTCATCTCTCCCTACATTCATGACTGACTTTCATCCCTTCATAGGGGTCATGGCAACCTGCCTACCTTGGTCAGGCCCCATACTGGTTACCTCCATGGTAACACATCCACATGCACTCAGAGATGGTTATCTATGGGTCTACAGGTTCATTCTCATACCATGTACTTTTCACTTAGCTTCTCAAGATCCTATGAGACCTCTTTAGGTTACCTTAAACCAACAAAACTGATATATACCCTACCAAAGGGGTCCCTCTCCCAGGATGGGAGGAAAACTATCTCTTGACAACAAGGTCACAAAAGCTCTTAAATCTATGGTTTACATCCTCATGAGCCTACTTAACCCTAGAAAGCTATTAAGGAACAAGCAGATCACCCACTGAACCATGCTAGGTCATACTTGTCCTCTTTCCTCAAAGCTGGATCGATATCATACCTTCCTTTATCATCATCCTAGATGTGAGGGGTTCATCAAACATACCCTTAACTTAAGGGGTTTCCCTTTTTCCTCTAAACATGAGGAGTACCATGCTCAAAACTATAGAAACTTAATTCTCGTCATGAGCATTAGGTATACCACTTCCCCTCTTAGGCCTAGGAACCCTAGGTTCACTTTTAGGTGCCCAACTGCATGCTCTTAACCATGAATCAAGCTTGCAAAAGGCATGTCATGCACTTCCTGTCATCCTTAGACTTGGGTAACCCTTAGAGTTGGATCCTCCTTAAGGACAAACAACAAGGTACCAGGCCTCTTAACCTGTTACTAAACCTCTTTAGAGTATACATAACTTCTTTTTCCTTTCTTAGAAGGTAATCACTTATACCATAGCCTCATCCTCTCTCTAGTGTTTGGTTCCTCCCATGGCAACCAAGACATCATCAACCTCTAGAGATCAAGCATGTGGTGACCATTATCATCCACTTAGGTCGCATCATCCTCAACTTCCGACTTCTCCTCATATCTCGGAGTCTAGGATTCCAACCTCTCATAGCTCATATGGCATCCAAGGCATGCCTATTCAAACACCCGGTAAACCATGACATCTAACTCATCATGTCATCACTCTCTCTAACCTTCACTTTAGGGTTAGGGTCATTCTCAAAGGGTGTGCTACGTCTCTACTTTTCATGGAGGTCTCTACTTCCAAGACTAACTCTCTCTACTCATCCTCCTACCAAGGAGGTCTATCAGAGATCTCTCCTGAGGGAAATGACAACTCGTGTCATACAACCTAAGCATGTATCTATTCCTTTATGCTTACTCTATTAAGCTTATGTCCATGACATTTTATTTATATGCTTTTTATTAATTTGGTGGAGGACTCCTTAATCCTTATCAACCTTACCCATACCTCCAGAGGGTGAGGAGAAGAGAGGAAACCCTAATCCTTAAGGTCCTTAACGTAATTTGAGTTGAGAAGGGATGAACAAGATGAGAGAGTCCTAAAGGTACCTTATTTCGAATCATACCCAAAGACTTTGGCCAAGCAGTCACACGGATCCGAGAGTCCTCGTATTTCGACTAGCGGTGCGGAGGAAAATATTGCCAACCCCTGGTCGTGATCCTTTTCTTGACACCTCTGTCTTTCGGATAATCCTCTAATAACACCCTTGGGTTCTACAAATTTGTAAAATTTAATAATTATTAAATTTTAAGTGAGGAACCTTGGCTCTGATACCAAATGTTACGACCCCGTCTCCCGGTAACCCCCAATTAAGGGAGACCGAAAGGTCAGAGCCGTTAATCAATAACCCTGATCAAAGGTTCGACAAATAATCAATAACAATTAATAAACTTTACCAACTAAACTGAAAACTGGTCTAAAACAAAACTTTACTTACCTTTTTAAAACTTGGATTACTAAACTTCTATCCATATGAGAGAGAGAGTACTCTAACTAATCCTCCTTGATCATTAATCCTCATTAAATTTCACATGTGCCACTTTACGGTTTGTTCTTTTCTTTGTACCTAAAACGCCGACAAACAAAAGGTCGGTCAGCATAAGGCTGGTATGTGGGGGAAACAATAATCATGCAAATATGTTAACAACGTAATCATTCAATTAATCATTTAACAACCAAGATTACATTTTAAGCCAAACTACTCAATCCATACCTATCCACAACTCTGTGTTGTCCCTGTAAGGACTTATATGATACCTCTATAAAGGTAGAGTCGCATGGCACCACCCAAAGGTAGCACAATATCTAACTCACTGTGACTTGATGGACCTACCCTCTAGGCAGCCATATACTAAGTCATTCATGACCTGATGGACCTACCCTCTAGGTAGCCATATACTTGGTCAGCCATTACGACACAGAGGGGACCAGGATCTGAGCTAGAAGGCATATACATTATGTGATAGTCATAGTCACTTTATAATTGCAATATGAACATCCAAACAGTTTAGTTGCATTCAATGCGATTAAACATTCGGGAATCCATCGGAAAACCTAAGCGGTTATTCATAATGAACCACATACCTTTGGTTGCAGATTTCAAGATAGAATCAAATATGCAGAGTAACCCAATCAACAAGCAATGAGGAAGAGAAATCCTGAAATTAAAGTACAATTTTCCTTTTATTAATATTTATCCAATTTTCATCACATTACTTAGGATTTCAATTCCTATTTTAGGGTTCCTTTGGAAATTAGGGTTTTTACTTCTTCTTTCCTTATTATCATCCTTAATATATCAAAACTACATAAAACCCCTAATTTCTCATTGAATTTCCTTTATTAAGCATCTGATTATCTTATTCCACAAAAAAGTGATTTTTATCTCCTTTTATCCCAATTTAGGGTTTCCATGTAAATTAACCTTCTTTTAGGTATTATAACTCTAAGTTAAGCACTTTTGCATCCAAACATATAATCAAACCACCTTTATCATTAACAGAGTTAAACTTATCAATTTAACCTATTGATTTACCAAATTTCACTCTTAACATTCAATTAGGGTTTCT
Organism: Alisma plantago-aquatica; assembly: GCA_963693085.1. NCBI lineage: Eukaryota > Viridiplantae > Streptophyta > Magnoliopsida > Alismatales > Alismataceae > Alisma > Alisma plantago-aquatica. The sequence continues at coordinate 662,200,027 of OY856414.1, forward strand.
CATCAATTTTTAATACACTTTATTAACAAATTAGGGTACTTTTGCCCAACAGAGCAGAACTAGGTTCTCAAATCATTTTTATCAGATTCCTCGTATTTTTCTACACCACTTTCATATATAAAGTTTTCCCATTAGACAATCCTAGTAATTTCTATCAATTTTGCAAGAAAAACCCTTTTCCTGAATATTTGGTTAGAGAGGCGAAATTACCAAAATCCGTGAGCCGTTGGATCACTGCACCCGTGGTCAATCTGACGTTCAGCGTAATGCATCTCCACTAACGCTGAGGTGCACCCCGCCTCCCAGCTTGGTCCGTTGGATTACCCTGAGTCCACGATGGACTCAGGATCTATTGGTCCGCGCCTTGACTGGATCGGCCGTCAGATCTTAATCGAATGCTTCATGGGCGTCTTCTTCTTCTTCTTCTTTTACTCTTCCAAAATGCGGCGGTGCCAAAGAGGCACCCTTACCGGAGCTAACTCGATCAAGAGCGGGAGAGGGAGTTGGATCCTGGGAAAAAGCCTCCTAAGATCGTGACCAGTTGAGGGATCGTGTGATACCCTTTATATAGGGTATGGGGCCTCCCTATGAGGAGTCCCAATCCCACACGAACTAAACAACTATCCCAATCGGGCATTTCTCGAAATTAGGTCAAAACCTGGTAAAACCAGGGTCCAGATCCTTCGCAAGGATCTCCTGAACCTACTGGGACCAGAATCCTAAGTGCAGATGCACTTATTCACGAGAAATCTTATGGGGAAAATCCCCCTTTGCCGCGGTTACAGTCCTTGTCCCACTGGGACTTGGACAATGAGCAGCGCCCGTTGGATTAGAATCCAAGGGCCCTCATCAGTCACACTAGATCAAAAGGGAAATAAATTCCCAATTAAATCGAATTACATTCCTAATTAATGATATCTTTGGAAAATTCATAACTCTCAAACGGTAACTCTTTTCCTACTCAAATTTTGAGGGAAACTCAATTATAGTTTTATCTTCCATCCTACAAAACTTGAAGTTATTATCTCAAGTGTACGATTCCTTTTCTTGGTTTGCAAGTTACCATCTCATTATTCACATTTTTCATGTCTTTTCTATTTCTTTTATCATTATCTTCCAATTCTGAGTTCCTTGAACCCCAAGTAATCCATTAAACTCGAAATTCTATTTTTTGGAATTATCCCTTAGCCTTTTGTTCTTACTTTATTTATTTTCTTATGTACTCCTTATCCAATTGAATTTCTTTTTCATTCCTTTTTCTTTTTCCTTCAATTGGGCTCAATGGCCAATAAGGCCTATTAAGAAAACATACAAGGCCGTCATACACGAAATCCATTTATTTAATCTAAATTATATCATTGTTTGTTCAAATATCTTTAATATGAGAAATTACATTTCTCACCAAATGAACCCAAAATTTGGGGTTGTAACATTATTGGTACTCTATTGAAGATACCATGTAAGACTAAAGATGGCATCAAACCCAGAATGGACCTACGTGAAATGGTATATGGAAAGAATTAACAACAGAAGTTAGTAATGATCGAAAAACATATTTACCTCTTGTTTGTTACACATTGTCTAGACATGAGAAGAGAACTTTTTACGAGTGATTTCTTAATGTTAAGGTGCCATAGGGATACTCTTTCAATATTTGTAGGTTGGTATTAATGAACCATATGAAGCTGATAGGTCCTAAATATCATGTTTGTCACACTCTAATGCAACAAGTATAGCTTGTGGCTATTTGATCTATATTGTCGAAGCATGTAAGATTTTCAATCACCGTGTTTTGTTTCTTCTTCAACATTCTATGAAGCAAAGTTATTGATCCTAAGAATATTGAAAGTTGCAAAGAGAAGTGGTCATTACCACGTGCCAACTTGAGATGTATTTTCCTACTTCTTTCTTTGATATCATGGTATATCTTGTTGTCCAATTGACTAGGGAACTGAAAATGTTGGGTTCGGTTTTCTTGTATTGGATGTATCCTTTTGACTGGTATATGAGTGTTTTAAAGGTGATGTTTGAAATCGTTATAAGCCTAAAGGGAGTGTTATTGAGGTTCACCTGTCTAGGGAGATTACAAACTTTTGCAATGACTTTTTGAGTTTTAATGAAGCTCATGCCAACAAAAAGAATATTGTTCTCTATTCCAACAAAGGGACTTTAGGAGCATGACTGAAAGTAATTAGTTGTGAGCTAGGAGAACAAGAACACATGTATGTTTTACACAACATTGACAAAGTGGGCATTTATAACACCAAAAATACCAGTTTTATCAAGACATATTATCCTCAAGCCATTTCATATGGCTTGCTAGAGAGAATAATAGGACATTTATTTGGTAGTTTATAGATAAAGTCTTTCGTCAACTATCTCCACACCAAATAATGTTGTGCTAAATATCAAATAGCTCGCCTTTAAACCAAAAATGAATGTTATGTCTTGCGAATGGTTTGACATAAATGGATTTTCATATTACACAAAACATCAAGATGATAAGAGTGTCATCCAAAATAATGGGGTCAACCTACATTTCCTTGTCCACTTCCTCCTCTAGGTATTCAATTAACTACTTAGATTGCAAAGGACCTATTTGACTCACTAGGTCCTAAGTGCAGGGGGTGCCACTATGGCTACGCAACTTAGAAGAAGGGTTAACTATGATGGTCCATATCCAGGAGGATGCTGCAGGTCAAGATCACAATATTAATGTATTCTTGCCAGACGTTGTGGATTTGTTTACTTATGATTGATTGAATACAGTTGTGATAGAAATTTATATATGGTGAGAGTTATGGCTAAATACCTCATTTTTTATATGTGAAAATATATGTTGATCTATTTTCTTATATATAAATGCATACATATATATGTTGCAACTATTTATATAGGTTGTGTGGGTAGTTCACACTAACCAATGTGACATTTCTAGTTCCATCATTCATTAGTAGTGTAGATAAAGACCCAACATTTGTTAGTGTTTACTACTCTACCACATTTAAATATTTTGGTACTAGGGGAACAAGCATGATTATATCTCCTTTCAATGTTGGATAAGTTTCAGGCACTTTGCTTATAATTTTGGCTTATGAATTAGATTTCATTGCGAAATTTGAGTTTTCTTTTGTTTGACTTCTTTTCATTCCATCAGGAGTTATTGGTAATTGTCTCTAAGATGCTAACTGGGTATTGTTTAGATCCTTCACGTGACAAAGTAGGGTGTGGGGTACACATAATGAAAATGGCATTACACTCGTAAGTAAATTTTTAAATCTTTCAACATATACTAAAGTATGCATCATTACATGACTATTTACTAATTCAATTAAATGTATTATTTTTACTTATATGGCTATAAAAGCATTCAAAAAGGTCAGATGAAAGGTAGATAAAATAAAGAAATCATTAAGTTGGATGAACGTTGAGGTAGTTTTCTAACTCCAATGCATATATATGCCAACTATGCTTACTTTTATTTATTAGCATTTTGGATAATTGTAAATTTATGGTGTCCATTACAAATAACAATTGGGCATGATGATACTACAGATGCGATGTATGGACCTAATTGTCAGACAGGTGATACTAGACATCCATTGTATACAAAATGTAATCTATATAGTCTTGATCGTCGTAAGTAAATAGTCTCATTTGATAATATTAAAAATAAAATCAAACTCTTGAATCATGTCATTCTCTTTGCAGTTGTTTGACACGACATAGCCATATAAAAATGAAGATTGAGATGAGATATGATAAGAGTGGGCACACTTGTTCATTAAGAAAGTCAACTTTGAATTTGACTAGGATAAAATATGAGTTTTCTAAACCTTTATGTCACTATTTCTATATACATGCGGCGACTATAACTTTTGCAACTTTAAATTTGATGCAAGTGAATTGTTTGTGCATATGTGAATGATGTTTGTATATATGCATGTGTGAATGAATGTGAAGAGGAATGAATACAATGAGAGTTGCATTTTTACATGTGATGAGAATGAATTGGAGAATGGAATTGTATGTGCGTTATCTGAATTGTGAATGTGCATGAGAATGGAATTAAATGTTATAGAGAATGAAATTGGAGAATGGAAATGTATGTGGGTGGATGAATTGTGTGTATGTTCTTATTATTGTAGGTTTTGTCGGTATGACGACTTGTTGTTAAGCTGAACACATGATGGAACATGTAGTTCTAATGAACTACATGTTTGTGTTGGCTAAATGGACATCTATAAATCCCTTTGTTTTGATTATGACAAACATTTCATTCTTATTGATCTAACGAGCTACTTGAGTGTGCAGGATTAAGGTGGATGACAAAGCAACTAGGGAAAATCCACAAGCTTACATATTTATATTTCCATGCAATGTAATCAATGTTGTAAAAACTTGTACAAATATATAATGTACAAGTACTTAGAATTGCATGTAAATCAAGCGTTAGATTCTCCCTAGCTAAACACCACAGTTAGACAAGTCATCCCATTCAAATAGGATTACTTTTGCACACTCACACACATAATTAGTGTCTAAATTGAAACCTTGAAACAGGATCAATCTCGGTCGACAAACTCCTCGACCGAGACACTCTCGGTCGACAATCTTCTCGACCGAGAAAGATCCAAAGTAGCCGTTAGACACAACAGACAAGTTAGTTGGCAGTTGAAGAAAGACGTTGCAAATCACTTGTTCCAGAGAGCCTGTCGGTCGACAAAAGTTCGACCGAGTAGGTGTCTCGGTCGACCATTTGTCGACCGAGATGGTCTCTGACAGCAACTGCAGAATTAATTAATTAGCCGTTGTTAAAGTAACAACTTTGTACCTAACGGCTAGTTAAGCACTTAGAAACCCCTAGAAGTTGTCTAGAACGTCCTTAAGCATCCTTAGGCCATTCCTATAAATAGGACAAGCCATAGGACACTCAAACTCACTTGTTTACACTTGCTACACTTGAGAAATCTTGAGCATACTTTGTGAAATCCGTTTGAGAGCAATTTGAGCATTGTAACAACTGGCCATTACATCCCTTAGCTCATAATTCGTGTCCTATAGGCTAGTATCTCCTATCCACTACAATCACAAGATCACATACTTGGTTAGGATATCTATACGCTTGATCTAGGCAAATCAAGCCTTGGGCTTTAAAGGATAAGTTGTAATTTCCTTTTTTCTTTCTTATTCCCTATTATTGTTTGTACTCTCCTTGCTACTCCTAGGTTGGAGGCTGCGGATTGGAGAGGGTGAAGATCTTCTTGGCGAAGAAGGAGACTTTGAGCTACTTCAGAAGGCTGGTGCAACGGGAGGTTACTTCTAGAGAGGAAGGCTACTTCAAGGGGGAGCTTGGAGTTACTTCAAGAAGGCTACCTCAGGGTTGGTGCACCTACTTCAAGTGAAGGCTGTTCAAAGGGTGTGGTTGAAAGTATTGTATTTTGTATAAATCCTCGAGAGGTAATAAAATAAATACTTTCAAATCCCGGTTGGGTAAGCAACCGGGTAGTGGACTGACAACTATAGTATTTGCTATAGTTGGAACCACTCTAAACGCCTGTCTCCTTCTTCTAATCTCAATTTTGGTTGTTTGAGTTAAATAATTATTAAAATCTTTATAAAACTTTATTCACCCCCCCTCTAGTAGTTTTCAGTTGATATCAGAGCGGGCTTCAAGGAACCCTAACCAGGTCTTGAAGAATGGAGGGAAATGGTGAAAGGTGCTGTTTGGAAAAAACCACAACATGCTGCAATTGGTGTTTAGGAACAAGCCACAAAACAACCGGATGCCCATGGAGATCAAAGGAAGAGGATAAGCACAAAGAATGTCTTATTGCTACAACTAGTGAAGAAGAAGAAGAGGTAAGTCTCTTTGATTTATCTAAAGAAGAACTAGTTGCTATTATTGAAGAAACACATAATAAATATGTTGAATGCAAAAAGAAATTAAAGAAATCAAATAAAGAAAATGATGATCTAAATGTTAAACTTCTTGCTCTTGCATCTGAAAATGAGGATCTCAAAGAGGGAAATAAATATTCTGATCTTAAGTTAAAATCCATGGAAGCCGATTGCAAGCTCCTTTCTGTTGAAAATTCAAACTTGCAGACTCAAATAAACGATCTTCAAAAACAACCATTATTGTGCACCCATATAGATTATGACACTATTGTTAAAGAAAGAAATTTATTGTCATCTAATCTAGACCAAGCAAAAATAGATATTAAGAAAAGAATGGATGAGATTTCCAAGCTACAACAACCAGTTCGTAGTTTGAATAACAATGGCATTCTTGATCAAATTCTAGATAATCCCTATCAACAAGTTGGGAGAAGGGGACTAGGTTACAAGCCTAAAGGAAAATTTCATCAACAACCTAGTCGGAGAAAGTCACAAACCCATCAATCTATATATGTACCTAAAAGGACATCCTCACCCAATGACAACGTAGGACACAACCATAGAAAAAGATATGAAGTTGACTCAATATGTTGTCATTACTGTTTGCGCCTTGGTCACTATTCATTTTCATGTCCTTACAAGAGAAGAGATGTCGAGTTAGTTTGGGTTCCAAAACCTCCAAACTAAATAAACAGAATCAAGTTGAGATATGACCGGAGACATTAGTTACATACTTCTATGTCTATCTCAACTTAACATAATAAGATTACAAATAAATATCTAAATAGTTAACTCACACAAATATGTTTTATTAACAGTTCCAGAAAAATTGTCGACCGAAAGAACATCGGTCGAAAAATTGTCGACCAAGCACATTACTGTTCTCCAGCCTACGACAAAATTGCTGCATTTATTTTAAATCCGATGAAATTGCTATTGATGACTGGATATTTTTGGAAATCATTTTTACAAATTTATTTCCTGGATGATTTAAGCTTAAACTGAAATTCTGCTTGGTTCAATGAAAAGTCATAGTTTCACATGATTGTTCCTAAAAGTATCTTCTGATCTATTTATAAATCATGTGATGGAATCATCATTATATGCTACTATTGTCACACCATATACTTTCATTATTGGGTGTGCATAAATAATGAAAATTGTATGGATCCATGAAAATATATATAGGCAAGTAAAATGATTTATTGGTTATATATTATTGCTTGCAACACATAAAGATAATTAGTATCTTTGAAATAATTAATTGTGTTTCAATTAAGAATCATATTAAGTATTATGCTTCAACTTGATTTTATGCAGATATTACACTCAATATATTCAATCTGAAAATCTGCAAAATTTGCCTCTTGGTCAAAATAAAATTTGACTAAGGGGCGCTATGGTCGTAGTCAAAGTCGACCTAAAATAAGTTTGACATCATACTTATTTTAATATCATTTTATTAAAAAGAACCATAAACTGGTAATAACAATATTCACAATATTGCTCCCTTAATATATATATATATATATATATATATATATATATATATATATATATATATGCTCTACAAAATTAGTCCATCAAAATATTGGTAATATGTCATGTGCACAAAAATTTAGCTACCCAGTAAGTCTGTCGGTCGACAAATCTTCGACCGAAAACCTCTCGGTCTGCCCACTCCTTTCGACCGACAGACTCTAAACAGACCTAGAATCGAACACACTTCCGGTCGATAATTGTTCGACCGAGACAATGTCGGTCGACAATTGTTCGACCGAGAAATAGCCGTTGGATATGACCGTTGTAAACCGACCGTTATGACCGGTTATGACCGTTATATGACCGTTGGGGAGCCTAGTGGCGCGTCTGCAACATGACCGTTGCGGACGCTCGGTCGACGAATCGTCGACCGACCAGGTCGCTGGATTGTTATAAAAGGAACCAGATACGGGTCACTTTCTCACACTCACATACTCTTGCTTCCATAGACTCTCTCTAGTGCATTTTTGTGCAACTCTTTAGCATCCTCATCCCCAAGTCTTTCTTGCTTCTTCTCCACCTTCAAGCAACACAATGGCATCATCATCTGCTCATGGGAAGAAGAAGGTGGCCGGCAGGAAAAGAAGGGAAGCTCGGGAAGCTATTCCACCACTGACGATCATCAACGACATTGCCTTCCTCGATGGAGATGCTGGTGATCGATATCTATGGCTTTCCTCCAAAGCTCCTCTCCCACGACGACCAGTTGAAGTTATGGACTTCATCAACATCGTCGACTTGGAGGACCTCTTCGAAGTGCAAAAATTAAAAGAATTCATCAACCCTTCTTTCCCTTCCTATTCCATCAAGGTAGTGAATGAATTCTATGCTAACCTCATCTCCCACTCTGAAAATGAAACCATATTCTTCTATACCATGGTCAATGGGCATAGCTTCTGATTTACTGAAGGGGATATTCTTGACATGCTAGAAATTGACATAGATGAATATCAAGACTCCCTTGATCTTACCTCTGGAAATCCACTAAATCAATTTACCCAAGATGACCATACCATTAGTCTTAGTGAAATCAAGAGAACCATTTTTCAATCCAATACAACCTGTCACGAAGATAGAGGCACATACTATGCTATAAATCTCAAACCAACTGCTAGGATTGTAAACCTTATTGTTTCAACAAACATACATCCTAGAGCCAATAAGTCTGAAGTCCCTATTTTTCGTATGTGTCTAATATATGCCATTATCCAACGTATTCCTACAAATTTTATCCGCATCATTCTTAAAAACATGCTTGAGTTTTCTGGCAATCCTCCATATGCTGATTTTGTATGCCATATTACTCAACATTTCCTTAAAACCCAACTTGAGGATATGGGATATACATGGGAGCGTAGACCACAAAAGATAAGTAAGAATACAGTAGAAAAAATGAGAATTGATTTTGGTCATAAAAAGGCTAGAGTAGAAGGAGAAACATCTCATCAAGACATACCACCACCTCCTCCTCCTACTAACCTATCACATGATCCCATTCAAAATACTCTTACTTATATTGCTGGCTCCCAATATCACCTTAGCAGACAACTAGACTATAGCCATCATGCCATGACTTATATAAACCAAAGAATGCAAACCCTTTCCCCAAATCAACCCGATGAATATCCGTATTCGTTAAATCCTGGCATGCTCAAACCTTACAATCCTTCATACAACTATTATCAAACTCCACCTCCACCATCTATGGATCTTACGCATACTCAGTACTCATCCATGCAACTGCAAGATATTGCCGCTCATTTCCGATTTGACTGAGTTCCTACATTCTCGGAAGCATATGCTTTAACCAAGACAGGTGCTCTAGATTGGGAATCTTTGGTTAAATATTATGGAGCTGAGTCGTTTCTTGGGAAAGATCCGGATGTTGATGTAATTCTTAAATCTTTCCAGTGAGTGTTGGAACTATATTAGTTGAATGATTGTAATAAATGGGTCATCTCTATATGATTTGTCTAATTTTTTATGCTTGTAATACATTCCATGCTTTTAATGAAATTGGTCATCTTTACTTGATTCCAATGGATATTTTTTCTGAAGAGCATATGAGACATTTTCAAAATATGGATCATCATTGTAGAGCATACAAAATAAGGGGAGTAATAAAACGTTCAAAATTGTGGCTAAATTGACAACAATCTATGACACAATTACTTAAAACAGATATGAAATAAATCCAGACACATTCTCAGTCGAGAAACTGTTCGACCGAGAACACTATCGGTCGAGAAATCCTCGACCGAGCAGGCTTCTGTTGTCAAATCTGACATAAATCTTCTGAAATTGTTTTTCAATCAACCTAGTTTGCCATCAAACTGTTATTGATGATTGAATTAACATGCAAATCAAGAATAAAATCTTGGAAGACAATTATTGTAGCAAGACATTATTTTACTCTTAGCATATTTTTGATAAAAGTCAAAATCAAAATCATTTATGACCTTAGAAGCCTTACATTGCCTTAAATTGTAAAATTAAGGGGAAGCTCATAAAAACGTTGTAAACATCATTTGAAGCTTGTTAATACCTTAGTATTTTTACTCTTAAACAGTTATCTTTTTCATTAGATTTAATGGGATATCTAATTAAGGGGGAGTCTTTACTCTTAAACGGTTATCTTTTTGAATTGACAAAGGGGGAGAAATAAATATAAAACTATAACTTAGTATTTATGAAAAACTCAATTAATGAGTTTCATAAATAAACTCTTGGCTTTACATTGAAAGTTGCTATATTCCCTAGTGAATTAGATTTCATGTTCCATAATTCAAGGGGAATAATAAGCACACATTTTATAAACAAGAGGAAAGTCTACAAAAGGTAATCTAAAGGTATGAAACTCATATATTTATATTTCCATTATTTTTATATATAGGAAATGTTTGTCATCTTCAAAAAAGGGGAGATTGTTGGCTAAATGGACATCTATAAATCCCTTTGTTTTGATTATGATAAACATTTCATTCTTATTGATCTAACGAGCTACTTGAGTGTGCAGGATTAAGGTGGATGACAAAGCAACTAGGGAAAATCCACAAGCTTACATATTTATATTTCCATGCAATGTAATCAATGTTGTAAAAACTTGTACAAATATATAATGTACAAGTACTTAGAATTGCATGTAAATCAAGCGTTAGATTCTCCCTAGCTAAACACCACAGTTAGACAAGTCATCCCATTCAAATAGGATTACTTTTGCACACTCACACACATAATTAGTGTCTAAATTGAAACCTTGAAACATGATCAATCTCGGTCGACAAACTCCTCGACCGAGACACTCTCGGTCGACAATCTTCTCGACCGAGAAAGATCCAAAGTAGCCGTTAGACACAACAGACAAGTTAGTTGGCAGTTGAAGAAAGACGTTGCAAATCACTTGTTCCAGAGAGCCTGTCGGTCGACAAAAGTTCGACCGAGTAGGTGTCTCAGTCGACCATTTGTCGACCGAGATGGTCTCTGACAGCAACTGCAGAATTAATTAATTAGCCGTTGTTAAAGCAACAACTTTGTACCTAACGGCTAGTTAAGCACTTAGAAACCACTAGAAGTTGTCTAGAACGTCCTTAAGCATCCTTAGGCCATTCCTATAAATAGGACAAGCCATAGGACACTCAAACTCACTTGTTTACACTTGCTACACTTGAGAAATCTTGAGCATACTTTGTGAAATCCGTTTGAGAGCAATTTGAGCATTGTAACAACTGGCCATTACATCCCTTAGCTCATAATTCGTGTCCTATAGGCTAGTATCTCCTATCCACTACAATCACAAGATCACATACTTGGTTAGGAGATCTATACGCTTGATCTAGGCAAATCAAGCCTTGGGCTTTAAAGGATAAGTTGTAATTTCCTTTTTTCTTTCTTATTCCCTATTATTGTTTGTACTCTCCTTGCTACTCCTAGGTTGGAGGCTGCGGATTGGAGAGGGTGAAGATCTTCTTGGCGAAGAAGGAGACTTTGAGCTACTTCAGAAGGCTGGTGCAATGGGAGGTTACTTCTAGAGAGGAAGGCTACTTCAAGGGGGAGCTTGGAGTTACTTCAAGAAGGCTACCTCAGGGTTGGTGCACCTACTTCAAGTGAAGGCTGTTCAAAGGGTGTGGTTGAAAGTATTGTATTTTGTATAAATCCTCGAGAGGTAATAAAATAAATACTTTCAAATCCCGGTTGGGTAAGCAACCGGGTAGTGGACTGACAACTATAGTATTTGCTATAGTTGGAACCACTCTAAACGCCTGTCTCCTTCTTCTAATCTCAATTTTGGTTGTTTGAGTTAAATAATTATTAAAATCTTTATAAAACTCTATTCACCCCCCCTCTAGTAGTTTTCAGTTTGCATCCTACTAAATAGTTAGACATCATGTCCTATTATAAAAAAATACATGTGGCATCAGTTGTTATAAAAAAAACCAACATTGCAGATCTATGGCATTGATTTTCTCACAAAACCAACAACACAATTGTTCTAAAATGTATGTGCCACCAAGCACAACCATTCTACCCAACCCACAACACAGTCGTGTTGCCTAACACAATCGTGCTACCAAGTCATGGTATCGCTATGCGTCATCCATTCTTCTACCAGAAACTGATGACACAACTTACGTTGTCGGTTCTTTACTACATAACAGAAGACTCACATGGCCTATAATGTCGATTCTTATCAATGAACCTACGACATAAAACAATATCATGATACTAATATTGCTCTGAGTCATCAGTTGAGTAATTAGTTTCTATTTTCATAGCATCCTCTACTAGCTCTGTGTCGTCGATTTTCTCTCAGAAGGTCCTTATATGTAGTGTTACCCACTTAGGTGTTGGTACAAAACCAATGTTACACATCTATTTTAAATGATGCTATAGGTGGTGTCTATACTAGTGCCCTTTGGGGATAAATAATGAACCATGGGCCCAATAACCCAATTCAAGCACAATTGGGACAATTTGGGTTTACATATGGGTCCTTGGTCCTTGGGATACAAAATTTGGAATTTGATATATCATGATCACAATATATATCCACAATATTTTTAGTTAGTGGATAATTGAGATAGGAGATTATAGGAGAAATTCCAAAAGTATTTAAGCTATGTTATGATCTAGATAATTAATTGGAGTATTATCTAGTTAATGCTTGGAGACCAAGTTTTAGATAGCAGATATATGATTTAAAGAATTATCTTAATTGCAATGGAGATAATGGTCAAGGGAGGATTAATATAAATCTTGAAATTAAGTGAAGCTATATTGTGGCCTATGAAATTATGTTACAATAATGTGATTTTATCAAATCAAAATGTTGCTTGTGAGGATAGAATCCAACACAAGGCAGACTCTCAGATCCTAGGCAATCTACAAATAAGGATTTATCCCCTTCACCTGGACATATGATAATTCCATAGAGGTTGGAGTTTGATCTCCTTGAGTTGCCCTATTTTTCCTCTTTAGGTGACCTAAGCCCCCATGAATTCTATCCTCAGCTCTATTAAACCCAGTAGCATCATCCCAAACACTTCATTATTATCCTCATGGCCTCTGTTAAACCTAAACCACAATTATCCAGACCATTAGGTTTTCTCATTTTCAACTCTCTTTTCTATCACCAAAGACTATTAATAGAATTGAGGGTCTTTGATTAGCGGAGAGCATTAGATTGAAGCATGCTAGATTCCGTTATAGGACTCAATACTCAAAGATGTCCCATAAACCTAGATTCATTTCTCAAATCACCTTCATCACGAGGTGAGCATAGGCAGAGCTCGTCACTGATCCTAGAGCGTGGAAGAAGAGCGTAGGATCCTAGGAGGTGTGTTTCCTTCAACCATGCACCTGAGGTGCTTAATTAAGGTTTCCAATATCCTTTACTCTCTGTCATATACCTACTACAAATCCTAGCTATCTAGTCTCTAGTCTCCCCCATTTTGAACCATCTCCTACCACCCATGGCCCTAACAGATGGAAGGATGAGTTCTAAGAGGGTCTACAGAGGTGACCGAGTCCTTTCTTGGATCATGGTAAGCCCAGGAGCATGGGGTCGTCTGCCTTGGGGATGATCCACCCTTAGCGGACACGGGTTACCCTCACGAGGAAGAACAAAGGCTGAGATTGGAAGGAGCAAATTATCCCCAAGTGTGTGATAATCCAAATCATTACACAAGGGTAGTAAGGTCTTTTTGTCCTTTCTCATGGAGAGGACCCATGTGGAGCACTTAACTGATATGGTTGTGGCCCATTGTCCAGGCCCGATTGTGTGGCAATTTGCAGATAATATTATAAATATTTATGTGGTAATAAATAATCAACATGTTTAGTATTATCGTGTAAACAATACAGAAATTTATATGTAGCTCAGAATATAATGAAATTATGTATTAATTTCATCACAAAAATGTGTAGATCATGAGCAAAATAGAACTAGAGCTTTATTATGCTTTATATTTAAAAAGTATATCTAATGCATTAATGTAGGGTGATTTAGACATGTAAACCCTAGATTTGATATTAACATATTGGATGCATAGAATACATTTTATTTGTTATAGTACATGATAATATTGAATATAATGAGATCCCAATATAAAAACAATGATGATGATGTTTATTTAGGTTTATAAACTCAATAATTATATATGTGTGAATTAGGGTCAATGGTTATAACTTACCATGATCTCAATTCACATAATTTGATCTATGTAACATGATATGTTATATCAGATAATAGGGTTACATCTAATATGTAATTAGGGGTCCTAATCCATTGAAACCATGATATGATGGATGGTTTCCCTGATTGCTAATCCAAACCTGATATGACCCTAAACCCTAGGTGAGGACCTAAGATAGGTTTAATCTTAATAATTTGAATAGATGGTGACAACTTGGTAGTATGCATATTTCGGATAAATGTTGATTGATTGTGGATTTCTTGAATATAAATTGATGATTGGATTGCTAATACTCTAGTGAAGTACTTGGATAATATTACATGGATTTTGTATGATGAAGGTACGTGGTTGATTATGAGTACCCACATATATGGAATTCCGAAAGACTGTTGATGATTTCTCTAGGTCTGATGAAATATATTGTTGTATGTTTATTTAATTCTTGTTCATTATAATACCAATATGAGTATCATATAATGAAACTATGATAATATGAACCCTGAGTTAGACCTACTATGGGGTAGTTCACCTAAGTCAAATGATGGATAGAGAAAGGTGATTATACCTAAGGTGGTATGAAAAACATGGGTTGGTCTATCTAAATGAAAATACAAGTTCATATGTGTGAATATTTGGTTATGAACGTTATGTGTTGTTATTATAGTTGCAAACTTTTGTATGCATCCATGTACGCAGTATAGCAATATATTGATCTGTACTTGATGAAGTTTTAGGTAACTTTCATATATAAATATATGAAAACCTGAAGTTTCAAATGAAATCAATTGATGGTATTAAAGTTAATGTCAAGGAGTATTAGTTAGTTACCTTAGTACTTCTTCTCGTGTATTTGTTAGTTTCCTTTTGAGAAAATCATATAACTCCTTAGAGAAGTATTGTTTAAACATTTTATCCAATTCAAGTTCAATCAATGGAAATTGTTGATTATTGTTTATTATTTGATAAATATGGATCCTGGAAATCCAGGTATCAAATTTTGACTTTATGGTCTCTCCTAATTGGGGGATACTCAAAATTGGGGGTCGTTACACCCCAAAATCTCTCCTCTTATGGCACAACCCGTGTCAAATATTTCATGCTCTCCCTTTGTCGCTTCTCATGTTATGATTGAAGTGGAAATGTTATTCTTCCAAAAATGGACCACTTATACATGTTATGTCCTCCATGCACAACACCTTTTTGACACTATGTGTGGTCCAACTGAAGCCAGTGAAGATGACTTATTGAATGATATCTCAATTGTGATAAACCTTTGTCCCATCGATTATTGTCTAGCCTCCCTAACACCATATGTCCCAGTGCTCCCTTTGACTCCTCTTCTCAAGCCGTAGAATGGAATTTGACCTACCACAATTGGTACATTTTGACATTGCCTTGTTTCCAAGGTTGTAATGAATGGTGATTGTCAAATGTGATCCCTTATCTTAAGGATCATCAGTTTGGTGTTGGCATTTATGGTTATGTTGAAGCCTTTATACACTCCATGACTCACCTTCTCCATGACCAACAACATAGTACCATCCTTACAATGACCCTTGTTGACTTTAGTTATGCCTTGAACGTAGTTGATATCTCTATCATATTTTAGGAGGTCCGTCTTTGTTGCTCAACTATTGCACGTCTGGTGGAATTCTTTGATAGCTTCCCAACTCCTCTCTACATGGATCAGAGTGAGCCTATTATCTCCCCTGTTGGTACCCAACGAGGAGATCTGGCGGGTCGACTCCTTTTTTGTTGTTTCTCCAACCTCTTATCATGCAACTAAATGATGTATGGCACATTTTTGTGCTTTCTATCTTGATGATGGAACCCTCATTGCTGACACTATTGAAATCTCAAAGGCGCTATCTATTATCCAAGCATGAGGCCCAAATTTTGGTCTTCATATCAATATTAAGAAGACACAAATCTTTTGGACTTCAAATGACCCTAGGTGAGACCCAAAGTTTGGTATGTCCCTTGCTAACGTATCTCACCCTGTTTGTGAAGTGAAGATTTTAGGAGGTCATATTTCCACACATTCAGGTTTTTCCATGGTGTTTCTTAAGCAACGTGTGATAGAAACTCTTGTATTGGGATCACTTGACTTTTATCCAGGACCCACAATGTTATCTTCTTCTTATTCAATTATGTGTTGGGATGCCTAAGTTGTTGTTTTCTCTTTGATTAACACCCCAACTTCCATCAGCTTTGCATTGTATGATTTTATTCATGGTTTTGTTGATGTTTGGTACGCATTGGGGTTGTTGATTGAGCATGATTTAATGATCTACAATGGAAATTTGCCATGCTTTCTATGTACTTTGGAGATTTGTGCATCAAATCTTCCCATGATGTTAGTAACATCACCTATGTTTCCTCTAGGATCCATACTTAGAAACTCAAAGACCATATCCTATTAGATGTTGGATCTATTCCTACATAAGCCTCTTATGTTACTGCACATGCCACCATAAATAATATCTTACCGTCTTTTTTTGATCTTGATTATCAAGTATGCCTTCTTCCACCCCAAAGACGCAATCTATTTTGACAAACGATTACTACAAAATTATCCTCCAACAATTCACTATAAGTGGCCTCTCATAGAAACAACTAGCTATCATTTTCTCTCTCCTTGTTGACCACGCACAATACATCTTACTTGTCATTCCCATTGATGGTCTTAGTTTTTCCATGTAACCTACTGAATATTGAGCCATTATTCAATATCTTCTCACGATTCCCTTGTACTCAAGTGATGAACGTTGCCCACTTTGAAAATACCAGAAATGTTAAACACCTTCACTGAGCATAATGTGTATTTACACACAAGACTTGGCTCTAAGTTTCAACATGATGTATTCGTGATAGTCTTTTTGGCATTGTCTCTCGAGCTGGGTTAAAGGCCCTAATGGAAGCTAGAGTGACCTTCCTTGGCACATGACCTGATGATCTCCACTCCCAACATCATTCTAACATCTTGTTATTTGATTAGATAGATAGAAATCATGCTTTTTATTGACCTCACCAAAGTCTCTCCCTTGATAGGAGTTATTCAAGTAACTTCAGGCAACTTTGACATCATTGCATAAAAGGTATAAAAGCACAAAGCAGCTTGTATGGCAAATCACTGTCATTTTTGAACACATATCTTATTGATGATGCTATATATGTTCTGTGGTGCCTTCAACACATAACCAATAGGAACCTTATTCTTCCTTTGTCTAATTCTTATAATTTAATTTTTTGATCTATATGATTTCTCTTCCAAAAAATATTGACAACTCACTTTGTTGCCCTTGCTTCTATGATGGCATTTTAGTAAACAAATTAAGCCCTTTACATTGGAATTTGGTTTATGTTGTACAACCATTTAAAAATAGGTATAAGAGAGTTATGGCCCAAAAAACATGCAAAGAAAAAACTTTTGAATTCACACTAATATTGAGTATTAACGTTTTCCTATGCTAAACAACCCCAAGCAAACCACCAAATGATGATTTCAAATAAAAATTATTATTATGATATTAGGTAATCACAAATAAACTTTGCCTTTCATGATTTAATCAAAGTCAACCAAAGACAACCCACCATTCATAACAACATGATCTTGTTATCTAAAGGAAACATTTGATAGATAACAACAAATCTTATTCCAATATGAGAGAGTTAAATCAATCTTAACATTTATTTATTGTTCGAGTTACATGTATATAAGAATAAGATAATTAGATAAACAAATCCTCTGAGTAGTAAGAGCGCAAGGACACAATTATTCTATATTACATCTCTTTACATTTCTCAACCTCAATATGTTCGCTTGATGAGATTACTCCCAAAAATATAAAACAATTATAACGATGCTAAGTGGATAGAATCCCATTCAATGTAGATAGTAGGTATAAGTAGTGTAGTCAAGTACATAAATGTACCTAAGATGGAATGTTTTATTAAAGTTTTATAACATAGAACACCATTGAAGAATGAAAGGATTATTAAGAATTAAACTACCTATCAAGAAAGAAATAATGTTTTCTTTTCAGCTTAGATAGTAGAAAGCAATATAGATGTCTAAGTAGCATTTTGGGGAGTCATGTCAACTAGACGTATTCAACTAAATATATTTTCTAAAATACATGCATGAACCATTGCTTAACATAGATACCACTTGTATCAACAACAAAACTACAAGCTAACTCCATATTTATTATAAGATCTTATAAGTAAAACTATTAATGGTAGTATCTCAAGAACATATAGAATAAAGCTATGATATATTTTATCATGGCATGCACTTAAATAATGTTGGCGAGTCAACAATAGATCAACATGTAGTTCAAGATTCCTAAACTATTGACTTCACAAATCACACCAGATTTAGAGGTAGATGAAACTGCCATATCCTGGTGTCATTCCTTCCCTTTTCACTATGATTTATGCAAACACTAGTAGCATATGATCTTGATATTGTTGAAACAACATAAATGGCTTAACCACATTAACAGTTGACTATAATTATTCCTATAGAATACTATAATTTATAAATTCACCACCCAGACTAGGCCTTAGACTTACAAGACTACCATGCATGACACATAAAACTAGCTCTCTCAGGACTCCATCCTAGGTACACATGAAAAGGTCCAGCAAAACAATGACAAAGGTAAATGATGGACACCAAGAAATAAAGAGTTGATTGGCTCTATCATTTTGACTCTAAGATTTATATAATAGGCTAGTGTTTTTATTTAAGGTAGATGGCATATAAGGAGAGTGGTTGTGATCCATGTTGGCTACAGAGCATGTGCAAAAAGCTTGATGGAAACGTGAAACATGATTCTTCAATACCCTAAAATATCAGATGATGTGTAAGTACAATGATATCGTAAAGTCAAACATCACACTATATATAAATAGCAATATTAAGTAATATAACCTCCATTTTGCATATAATATACTAGGATTTAAAATGAACTTGTGTCAAATTTCCTTAAGGCATCTTTTTTTTATTGTCGAGGGAACCCACCCCCCTAGGCGGAGGCCCAGATAGCAGGGATGGTAAACCCGAGAGACCCGTGCGCCCGCACACCAGTATCTCAATAAGTCGCATTAGAGGCCGGCTGACGCTACGGGAAATTCATTTCCAAGCAACGCTTCCAATGAGAGTCGAACCTGGGACCCTTCGTGAGGGGCCCCGAGCTACGACCAGCTGGGCTACTGCTCACCGTCTTCCTTAAGGCATCTCACTAAAAATATGAATAAATGAATGATACTAAACTAAAACCAACCCCCATATTACAACAAGTCATAGGATAATGGCTTGAAATCACCCCAAAGTACCACAACTAGATGGACAATTGTACAAGGAGCTAATGGTCTCAGGTAAGGTCCCACACTCAAAAGAATTTTAGTGAATTTGTGGGTCGTCTATACCCGAATAGGGTCCCAAAGACTCCCACATGTACCCTTTTGTCTGACTCTTTTCAATAGATGTATGATTCTAGGAACCTTCTCACAAGCCACAACTAGATGGACAATTGTACAAGGAGCTAATGGTCTCCCATTAGTAGGTAAGGTCCCACACTCAAAAGAATTTTAGTGAATTTGTGGGTCGTCTATACCCGAATAGGGTCCCAAAGACTCCCACATGTACCCTTTTGTCTGACTCTTTTCAATAGATGTATGATTCTAGGAACCTTCTCACAAACCATTGGTCCACTACAAGAGAACTAGTTCAATTTCAAACCCATGAATATATGTGAAGCTCAAAGATCTATATCCATTACAAAATAGGGTTTCACTATTCTACTTTGTAGTATTACAAAAATATATTTCATTTTAAAAGTATCAATTTGGTTACATCAACTCAAATGCTAATTTAGGATTGTAACATTATAACTAAGACTATGCAAGCAATATGAAAGGCCACCACATTAGTAATTATTCAATCATTGTGTCAAAATTTGATGGATTTCTATTTCATTCTTGCATTATGCCATATGAACCACCATGACTAGTCCATTTTCCCTAAATAAGATTTCTCTCAAGATTTTTGCCTAGAAAGTGTTTCATAGGTGACCATCAGTATAAATATCACACTTATCTCATACTCTACTTCTCTTCATCTTCAACTTCAACTCCTCATTTGCAATAAAATTGCTACAACAATAAACTAGGCATGAGAATATTTTCCATACTCAATATACCAAAACTAGATATTCTATATGACAATTAACCCATTTTCATCTTAATATCACCAACTAAATAATAAATTATCATTTTGATCATATAATTCTACTAGAATTTGAGTATTATTCATCAACTTGACTATTTTTAGTTATTAAATAAGTTAGGGATCATAATAATAATCATATAATCTTCATGCAAACCATGTTGGGGTAGGCTACATGGATCCTTATTTTCAACCTAGATATGTCATGGAACATATTCTAACCAAGATATAAAGATACAAAATCTCTCTTTATTGACTCTTCCAAGTTAATTTAGGAACATCAATTTTTTCCAACAATACTTGACTGAATAACATTGTGTTGAATATGTGTTAGTCTGTCTACATTGCACAAGCCCATACCATCTCAAATGACCCTTGTATAACTTATCATCAGTGCTCACCACCTTGTATTTGTACCTAATATAGTCATTTCTCAAGTGATATTTTTTTATCTTTCCATACATCCATATCATAATCCATATTTCAGCCACATTTATCTTGTTGAGACCTTGTTTCTTCACCACCTAACATTCACTGTTAATAGCATGGTTTTTAGCACAATTGTTCTACAAAACTTACTTTTTATCTTAGAGAGATCTTTTGGTCACATACTACTCCAGTTGCACTCCTATATTTCAACCGTCCATCTATGATCATGTGACAAATATCATCTTTAATCACCATCCTCCTAATTATAGAACCCAACTAATAGAACTTATCAAATTTGGTACATATACTCCATTTAACTTGGCCCCACCATTCACACTTCTAGATTGGATGAAATTCTAGTACATATGCTTAGTTTTGCTTCTATTTTTCATAAATACATTATATTTAACTGCATTTACCCTAAGCTCAAATTTATCATTTAATCTTTCTTTAGATTCATTAATTAATAAAATATCATCAATAAATAACATTGCACTAAGGAATTTCATCCTAACATGCCCTGTCAACTCATCCATAACAAGAATGAGTATATATGGTTCGAGTTCCTATCCTTGATGTACCCCAAGTGTGATAGTAAGCGTTGGTGTCTCTACTCTTGGAGTTCTAGCACTTTTTGTTGAGATTTCATACATGTCTTTATCAGGTCATTGAATTGTATGAGCACGCCCTCTTTCTTCAAAACCCTCCAGAACACTTCCTTGGGTACTTGATTATAAGAATTTTCCAAATCAATAAAAATCATACAAAGATCTTTTTATGTTCTCTACTTCTCCACAAGCCTCCTTATAAAAAAATAGCACTTTTTTTATCTTTTTGGCATGAAACCAAATTGGTTTCATTATCTATACATGTTATATATCTCATTCTTTGCTCAATATTCCTCTTCCAAATCTTCATAGTGTGACACATCAACTTGATAACTATGTAGTTTTTGTAGTTCTGAACATCTCCTTTACTCTTATAGATGGGTACTATAATATTATTTCTGCTAATAATCTAGACTCTTCTTAGTCTTCATGATCTTATTCACAAAATTCATTAATGACTTAGCTCATTTATCCCCCATACCCTTCCATACATGAATGGGAACACTGTCTGGACCACATGACTTTCACATTTTCAAAGCATACTTCACCTCAAATTTTGAAAATTTACATGTGAGTGATATCTCTTGTATTTAAAGTCACATGAGACTATTATAATGTTCATGGCATCTGCATTGAAAAGCTTATGAAAGTAGTTTCTTCATTGATTCTTGGTATCATCATCCCTCACCAACACTTCAACATTATCATTATTGACACATTTTACTTGACTCGGGTCTCTTCCTTTCCTTTGTCTTATACAAGCCATTTTATTTATATATTTGTTCTCTAATATCCAACTTCTGATATATATCTTCAAATTATTTAAAACTTGCCTCTTGAACTTCTTTCTTAACTTCTTTATTTACAATTTTTGTATCTCTAAAAAGTTGCATCATGTAGAGCATTGAGAAAGCTCCTATAGTTCTCCATGTGGAGTTTAATAGCCTTCTATACTTAATCATTCTGCCACCAAGTCTCTTTTCATGGAAACCCTCACCCTTTGGACTCCACAAAACCTATTTGGCCTTTTTTCTTATTCAAGAACTCATATTATGCCATATAGTGTTAATATCAAACTCTAAGTTCCATGTTCCATCCTTTATAAATTTATCATAAGATAGAAAAGTATTTTCTCTTTCAAATTCCACCACTTCATCCTTCTATATTGGTTTATATTATGCTTACCGTTGTTGATCCTAATGTTGGGTAGTGAGCACGTTGCTAAGTATCACTCTACAATCCTTGCATACTTCTCAACTGACCTACCTTTTGAGGAAGTGATAAATTTTGTTAATATTGTACCCACTCTTGAAAGCAATCATATGAGAATCTCTTATCTTGAAATGGATGTCTGCCAAAATCATATCATAAGCCACTACAAAATCTAATATCATCTCTCCTTTTCCCTCCATATGGAAAAACCACCATGAACTCTTTTATAACCAACATTGGTACTCCTCCACATTTCCATCTATATTAGTCCTACTAATGATCTTATCCTCTATGTGTATTCCTTACATCAATCATGCATTTTCTCATAAAAATCTTTCTTAGGCACCTCATTGATGTTAACTTGGGGGCATAAGCACTAATAATATTAGAAATCCCCCCCACCAAAGAAAAATCTCGATAGCTATGTATATATCACCCAACCTTGTGATCTTGTTAACATCTTCCTTTAACATCTTATCAATAATAAATCCTACACCATCTATTTGTTTGTCAATACATGTATACCAAATCGTGTACCTTGTATCTCCAATCTATCTACATATTTATCCCATCCACTTGGTTTTTGACAAGAAAGATATATTAATTTTTATTTTAGTCATGAAATCTAATATCTCCAATTATTTTCCTATCACAAAGCAAAATTCCTAGATCCCACGAAATCATTTTTTGGGTTTAACTTACTTGTTTATCTACCTCTATCGAACATGTTGCCCTTGCAATTTTTTCACTACGCCTGAGCAATTACGACATGTGATTAGCTTCTTTACCCACATCCATACAAGGTGTGAAAACCCTTTCTTGTCATTCAACACACCAGACATCTATGTATGAATACACGTTACATGTTTATCATAGCATCTAAGTGTCAATGTAGTGTGACTAGGTAGTGACATTCCAATGAAATTATAATAAGGATTTATGTCTATTAAAAAGAGAGACAAAGTTTTATGGTTGGATATCAACCTACCACCAACCATCCTCCTTTACCTAGGCTTGAGACTATCTACATTTACATAAGATATATCGAACATAAACATAGTTACTAAGTTAGGGATAAACTCCCATAATTCATCATATAGGGTCAATTTGGTTCAAATCACATGTAAATCCATGTAATGTCACATATAGGAACTAGATACTAAAGAAATATAAAAGTCTATTTTGTTATCAATATTTCAAAAAAACACATAAACTACTTAGTTATGATGGTGTCAAGTTGGGTTATTTCAACAAATTCATAGTTGAAATCATCCTATAATGGCTCCACACCATATGCTTGTTATTTCCCATTCAAAATTCTAGGATCTTCTCCTTTTAGTATATTTAATTTTATTCATCTTTCAAAAAAATAATAATTTTATTCAACTGATCATATCAATTAATAGCACCATAAATAAGTAATCAACATTGTAACACAAGGCATCAACGTAGTGAGGTTAGGGTTAAGTTCTTAGCTCAATTACATTAACCTTCACAGCTTATATAACATCTACAATTAATTAATTACTTACTTTCATGATGCACCAACTATTTTTGTACTTTAGGCCATAATATTTTCTTTCTTTTAGAAAATATTATCATTCCTTAATAATGTTATATTAACATCTTAGTTGGCTTCCTTCTCTTACATTAGGTTGACCACAATACATATATTATATTAAGCACTAATTTAAACTAAATTGAACAATACATATTAGATCATTGCCTTTACTTAACTCATACCTTTCCCATCACTTCTTATACATCTTAGTCTTCTTATTGTAAGGTACTTGACATTTAGGTGGCATTTTGGTAATTTGTGTATTAGCGTTTACTTTTAGATTAAACCTTATACCTATGAAGGAAGGGGATACTAGGGTACTTTTATATGTACTATAACAATTTTCTTACTTAGTGCATAATGATATGGGTTGTGAGTAAATACATGCATGTATCAGAATCACCCACTTTCACCCCATATGGAACCATGAGTAAGGTATTAGGGTTGCAAACTATAGCATGACCTTTTTTACTCATATATTTAATAAATCATGTGTAATTCAACGTCTTAGTAATTACTCATTCAATTAAAAGCTTAGGGATTTATCCTCATTTTTTTACCCCAAGAAGGGATTTTAGGCTTATGCAGGAATAACTTATTCATGTCACCTTCCTCAACTTTAATTACAATGCTACCATATGCTTAAATCTTGGTGCTGAAATGATGTTTACTATGATGGAAACTTTTGGTTCTAATACTTTACATTAAAATACATAAGCAAACACTATTAAGTTATTCCTAAGACAGACCATAAAGCGAGTGACTTCAATTCAAGTTTCCTTAATCAGTTTTCTATAATCACAAAGTAAACCATGAGGAATGAATAGAACATGTAACCCTATTATTAATACATGAATTCCACCCTCAATTGATTTTATATATTATAGCTTACAATATGTAAATTCATCATAAAGGGATCTAAATTTTATACTGATAAAGTTATCATAAAATGATTGAAAATGATTAAAACTTGAACTTCATTCAATAACCATGTGATTTCTCACTAATCCCTATATATTCACCCAAAACCCTAAGGTTGCTAGATTTCACTACAATTAGCTTAAAATTTATGTACATAGTCCTTATACATGTTTAAATATCTAAAACATGACTAAAACCACCCACTATTAGTATCTAAGCATGTGGTATTTAATTTCACACGTCTTCCTTCTCTAAAATTCATCAAATATGTGATTACGAATAAAATCACCTTTTTTTTAGATCTATATTATAGCTAAACATGAAGTTTTGAATAAAAAGAAACTGAGTTAAGTTGGGTATTAAAATAAGGAAACCCATTTAAGACAATAAACAATTGAAGTTTATGAAAAGAGGTGGATACAAAAGTTGTACACCAGTAAAAGATCATAATCCAGTCGCCAACCATAATTGTCAGTCGATTAGTCCAAAATCTTTCGTATAAGGCCTAATACTTTCTCTTCCTTTGAAACTTTAGGTATACATAAAGTGATGATAATTTGTGGTGTTTGGAGTCATGTTTTATCATTTGAGGTTCTTGGGTTATTTGAATTTTATCCAAATATCTCTTTCAATTTAATCTTTACCGAATGGTTGACTTTCAAATGTCAATTTGCCTTTCAAACTCTAGGGTAACTATGAGGTTGGTTGACTTACAAGGATTGGTCCCAAATGGTCAATCAACTTATGGAAAGGTCGTACAATCCTTGGCTCCACTCAAGCCAAAGTCAATCAACGTTTCATATTAAACCTCAACTTCACCTCCAACCAATTTCAATCTCATGTTAGGGTTTAAAGACAACCCTAATAAACCCACAAATCACTATAATGTGTTTAATATCTATATCTAATCAATTATTGCCTTAGTTAACACGTAAAAAAGATGAATTGCCCCCAAAACCCCAGGTTAGTTGAAATTAGGGTTTTTTCTCACCAAATCTTGATCAAGAGACATATTCACATATTATCAAGGTACATAAATCAATCAATAAATAAAAATTAAAATTGTTCATAGATAATTAGAAAATTCATTACTTGATCATATCCATACAGACGATCATATCACCAAACACATCAAGGTTCTCAACCATACTTACATAACCTTGATGAAAAAAGTCAAACAACCTGACAAAATCCAACAAATCAGACCATCAGTCTCATCAACACATCATACAAAATATTGGCAAAAATACTTAGCAATTGAATAAAACCATACTTAGAAAACATCATAGATAGAAATCAAAACTCCTTCCTATAGTACAGAAACATACATGATGTGTATATTATGGTTAATGAAATGCTACACTTGTGCCACAAAAATAAAACTCCTATTCTTGCTCTGAAACTGGATCTTGAAAAAACCTTTGATTATGCAAACTAGAATTGTCTTATACATACCATGCAAGGTTACAAATTCGCATAAACTTGGATCAACTGGATGCACACTTGCATTTCGACAAACACTTTCTCTACCATCATTAAAAGATCACCATGTGCTCACTTCCACAACACTAATGGACTCAGACAAGATGACCCCTTATCTCCTTACCTTTTCATTATGATCACTTCACTTCTCACAAATACGATCAAAATGGGGACCACCCAGGGCCTTATCCAATCACTAAATGAATGCTCTGAAAACATTATCCAATATGCAGATGACACTATGATACTGGTTAAACTAGAAGATGACACTATTCTCAACACTATCCACGTCATTGGTATATTCTCATATATTTCAGGACTCAAGATAAACCCTGGCAATCATCTATTATAGGTATAAATACCCCCACCATATACTATTCTCAGATACCAAACACTTCTTCGATGCAAAAAACTAAACATTTCCCAATCATGTACCTGGGATTACCCCGTTACACCATACCGTATTCAACACCTTATATGGCAACCTATCATAGACAAAATCAATTGCAAACTATCCTCCTGGACAAAGAACTTCTATAGCATGGCGGGTAGACTTACCCTTCTCAATAGCACCATCACATCTATAACCACACATTATCTGAGCTACATCCCATTAATTGGGAAATCACTCAAACTGATAGACTCCATTAGGAGGATATTCCAATGGAATCATTTAACAAGCAACATCGATAAATCAAAGTTACACTCAATAAACTAGAAAACCATATGTACACCAAGAAAATATGGTAAGTGGGGCATCATAAACCTGAATACACATTCCATCCGCCTTATAAAAAAACCCATAGATGTACTCTCTACCAACACCACCAATATAAGGAAACCATTCATCATGCACCAACACTACAAAAACAGAAATCCATGGTGGAATACAAAGAAAATCATATCATCACCTTTGTGGAGATACATCAATAAACACATGAACACAATCATCCATATGATCAACACACCACCACACGTCACCAACCACATCAACTTCTAGATTGATCCATGGTTCCATAACACAAAGATAACAATTTTGGAATTACACTTCCACACCCCACATATCCTAAAACATGTTAGTACTACAAAATCTTTAAAACTCATCACCAACAATTGAAGAAATGCCCTCAAATTATTGCTCACCCAAAACTCCACACATGAGACCATTCAAGATATCATACACACTCTCAAGTATAATATCACAAACCGTATCTCCTAGAAATGGGGAAACAAGTACACACCAAGTAAAGCCTATCATTTTCTCACATTTAGAGGAATCCTCACAAATCTTTCTAACTACTGGAAAATAGAATGTCGATTAAAAATTAAGATCTTATATTGGCTTATCATCCATAAAAAAATACTCAACGATCTCAACCTTAGGGAGAGAGTATTCTATGGACCATCAAGTAGAAGCATTAGACACCAATATGTGGAATGGTTAGTCATAATCAAAACACGGGTTTAGTTGATTTAGACACGAGTCAACATTGACCTAATTGACCTTGAGTCAACATTCTCCCCATTTTTGAAGATGACAAACCATTCCATAAATGTATTGAAAGCTTTTAAGTAAAATCATACCTTCAGAGAAACCTAGGGGTTTCAATAGGGTTGAGCTCATATGCCCCCCTCAATTGTTGCACATGGAGTTCTCATACTCCCCCTCAATTGATGCCATTTCTCCTGCATGGCTAGCTTTCATAACATTTATAGAAACTATGTCTTCTACTCATATATATTATACACATATATGTCTTCTCCCCTTTACCTTATCCCTTTACATGAACATACTTCTCTTCTTCATGTAAGGCATGCCTTCTCCCTATTTTGTCAAAAGAAGACATGCCTTTCTCCCCCTTTGTCATTTCAAAAAGTGGGGGTATGAAGAAATAAGAAACACTACTTGCTAAGAGAAAGGAGATAACAAAAGGTTATATAAGGAGAGTAGAAGAGCACAAATAGGGGCTTGTACAATCATAGAAAGAAAAGCAAGTTAAAGCATGCACTTGAACAACCCCAAAT
The DNA here is from genome assembly GCA_963693085.1 of Alisma plantago-aquatica. Taxonomy (NCBI): domain Eukaryota; kingdom Viridiplantae; phylum Streptophyta; class Magnoliopsida; order Alismatales; family Alismataceae; genus Alisma; species Alisma plantago-aquatica. The sequence continues at coordinate 662,228,635 of OY856414.1, forward strand.
GCAAGATAAAGTGTTGTAGAAAAACAATAAAACACAATTTTGACCCTCAAGATGATGGAATTTGCCCAAAAAGTACCAGGGCTCATGGAATGTCCATGAGCCTTGCTCAGAAGGTTGTTTCTACAAAAAAAACACTACTCTTGCAGCAAAAACTAAAACTGGAGCAAAATCTACATAAGATCAAAAAATACTCCAAAATCTACATACAATGCAGATCTATGTACCCTGGATCACAATGTTATGCAAGCAACTCAAGATAGTAGATATGCAATTCAAGGAATAAGCTTGAGTATATATGAGACAAGATACAAGCATAACATATAGTGAAATACCACTAGATGAGAAAAGATGCTAATTATAAACAAGGTTAGAACTACATGTATGTGAACTACTAGTAGATGATATCACAAGTTAGGACTACTAGTAGGATCTAGATCATAGCAAGAGATACCAAAAGATACACAAGATAAAGCAAACTATGAGTAGATGTAGAGATATATCCAAACAAAGAGAGAAGCAAATTTAGAAGCAAGTAAGGATATAACTCACCAGATATGCATCCTTACCATAAGATGATTACCACTAAGAACCTCAAGGTTGTATCAAAACGAGATATACACCTAGATAGATGTAGCAAGTTAGAGCACAATGGAAGCAATTTTAGACACAACCAAGAGATCCAAAGAGATCATCGTCAAAACCTGCAAAACAACTCAAAGCAAGTAATTGCGTGATATAGATATACTAATTTAGATCAATTAGAGAGATAGAGTTGTATGTAAGATAGGCAATTTAAAGCATGGAAATATGCATATATAAAGGTACCAAATGAGAGTGCCAAAGAATAAGGCTATTGGTTGAGAAAATCTAGTTGAGAGGGAAATTCTCATTCAATAAGCCAAACATGTATTCTCTACACAATGTTATCGGTCGAGTGCGATGTATTGACAACTCGTCCGATGACAGCTGCTGGCAACACCCATTGGTGCATATCGGTCGAGTTTCAAATAGGATAAACTCGACCGACAAAGCTGCTTTCAAAAAGCACATATATTTGATAAAAACATATTTAGAGGCATGCTAAAGATATAAGCCATATCCAAACATGTGTAAGCAAGTTAGTAATGCAGTATGAAAGCATTAGAAATAGTCTTTGAGAAAGAGTGTAAAGAAAAACACAAAATACCACTTTTGACTCAAAAACCACATGCATAGTGCACACTAACTTGACAAAAACAAGTTAGATATGGTTATAAGCAAGAAAAACATTACGTTTGTTCTTACCATTCCTTTTTCCACTTGTTGTCACCCTCTACACATCTTACCTTTCTTCTTTCATGTGGATTGAGAAGTTAATTTGCAATTCAATAGCTCAAGTCAATCCATTTGCAAGTACCTACAAGAAGAAAGATGAAATGGTCCCCAATCATATTTTTGGTCTGGAGGGGTTAGCTTAGCAACCCAAGTCCTATTGCTCTTGGGTGCTTTCCTAAAAGGACAAAAAGTAGAATAATGGCCAATATCATTGCAATAGTTGCATGTGCCCATAGTCTTGGAACTAGATGATTCTCCATGGAATATTGGAGGTCCTTTACCTTTGTTGTTCCTTTGACTACTATCATACCTAAACAATATCTACCAATTTGTTTAGTAGTATGGTGTAGGATGTCATTAAGATTCTTTTTACCAACTAAGAATCTTTGCAAAGAAGATTTCAAACCATCATTATCATGCATAAGAGAAGTAATAGTAGAAGACAAATGATTGATATTATCTCTAGCATGCAGAAGATCATTTTCTAAGCAAAGAGCTTTAGTTAAGTAAGAATCTCTATCAATATGAAGAGCAGCAACATCATTCTCTCTACTAGTAGAACTAGAATAAGATTCATGCACATTGATTTTAGCAAGCAAGGAGGACTTTTCTATTTCAAGCAAATCAATCTTAGAAAGATAAACACCATTTTTAGATTCTAATTCTTGCAAAACAAAATCTTTGTCCTTGTTTTCAGATTTAAGAACATCAATATCACGCATGAGAGAATTAACAATTAAAGTATGCTCTTCATTAGAACTAGGCATAAGAGGTTGATCTTCTAGAAATCTAATCTTGTCAAGCAAGCTAGCATTTTCAAGTTTAAGAGAATCCACTTGACTAAGACAATCAATTTTATCATCAAGCAAGCAGGAATTATCATGTTCAAGATCATCTAGTTCTACATGAAAATCATCAAAAATTCTAGCAAGCTTTTTCTTTTTCTTTTAGAAGACTTAAGAGAGGCACAAGTAGCATTATTGATAGCAATTAAAGGTTCTTTATCTAAAGAGTTTAGATTTACCTCATTTGAGTCTTCACATTTTGTAGAAGCCATAAGAGCAAAATGGCATTCTCCTTCATCACTAGAGCTTGATCTACCACTTGACTTTTTACTTGATTCTTCACTTGAGCTTGAGTTGGAGGAGTCACTTGAGCTTGAGTGTCATTTCTCCTTCTTCTTGTACTTCTCTTCTCTTCTCTCTAGTGAAGATGGGTCTTTTTGCCTTCTGAGCAATCTTCCTTGTAGTGACCCTTCTTTTCACATGTGAAGCACCGGATGGAGGAGGACTTGCCTTTGTGGAATTCACCCTTGGAGTACATGGCATTTTCTTCAACTTGAGAGGATGGAGAAGCTTAACCAACAATAGCCTTGATTTGAGCTTTGATTTTAGCCTTCTTCATTCTCTTGAGTTCTTTCTCTTCTTGTCTTTCTACTTCCTCCCTCTTGTCAAGTGTGGCTTCATGTGCTTGTAGATTTCCAATGAGCTCTTCAATAGGGACATCCTTAAGAGACCTTACTTCTTTAATGTAAGTCACCTTGGGTTCCCACCTCTTGTGGAGAGTTCTAAGGATCTTTGAGTTGATATCTCCACTAGACATAGGATGTCCTAGAACTTCAAGACCATTCACAATGGTGTTGAGCCTTGAGTACATGTTGGCTATCTTCTCCTTCTTTCCCATCTTGAAGTTCTCAAGCAACCCTTTGAGCATGTAGACTTTGCTTTCCTTCACTTGATCTGTCCCCTCATAAGTGATGCATAGCTTTCTCCATACCTCATAGGCTGTTTCACATGAAGAAATCTGGTTGAACTCGGTGGGGGTCATGGAGGCATAGAGGATGTGCATGGATCTAGCATTCAAGGTTGCTTTCTTCAAGGTAGCATCATCCCATTCTTCAATCTTTATCATTGGTAGCTTGTATGGGCTGTTCACCATTTGCCACATCTCAAGACTTGATCCTTGGATGTAGAATTGAAGCCTTCTTCTCCAATAGAGGAAATTGCTCCTATCAAAGATTGGTAGGCTGATCAAGTATCTCCCTCCTTGGTAGTCACCCATCTTCTCCTACTTGTTGAAGTATGCTTGGAGAAGCCCGCTCTGATACCAATTGTTGGATACTAAATGGGTGATAAGATGCTCTAGAGGGGGGGGGGGTGAATAGAGCTGAATGCACTTAAAAAAATTCATTAAACCTTCAAGGATATATCACAAGATAAGGTTGCTAAATAGGAAATTTGTGTACAACTAAAGCATGCATAGCAAGGTAGAGAGAGTTTGAACATACACCAAGAGGACAAGCTATTTAGAGTGGTTCCTCACTTCAAACTAGAAGTGAGTCGGTCCACTTACCTAGAGTGGTCAACCTCTAGGATTTCCTAACCATTGCACTCTTATATTCATTCATTAGACTTACAATACATGACCAACCAAAGGACTTACCTATCCAATACAATGAGTCTTCAACCTTACCAAGGACTTACCCACTTTGCAAGGAGTCTTCCACCTTCTTCCAAGGACTTACCTACTCTTGCATAAGTCTTTAGCCTTGCAGGGATTACCCACTCTTCTTGGATCTTCTGCCTTTGATTTCACCTTCTCTCAGAGAAGCTTCCACCAAGGACTTACCCACTTGAGAAAGGAGTCTTCTGCCTTCACCAAGGGCTTACCCACTCTTGCTCCAAGTCTTCAGCTTTGATCTCAGCAAGGGATGCCTTACCTTATCCTTCTTCACCTCTCTTAGCCAAGAGAGAGAGCCTTCATATTCATGGTTGAAATGAGAGATAGGGAGGTGGTGGAAGTGAGAGCCTCACAAGATATACATGTAGGACTAGCTCTCTTACAGATTTCCTACTCACTATAACAAATGTAGCAAGTGATTAAGCTGAGAGAGAGAGGAGGCTGTAGGAAGCACTCAACTATAGAATAGGAACCTCACATAGAGTTTTGCATTGAATGATCAACCTTGGAATGAAGCCCAAGGGGTCCTATTTATAGCTGGGGATGCCTCTTAGCCTTTGGGAACACTTGAGAATGAAAACTAGTCGTTTTGTGGCTTGCAACAGATATATTTTCACTTGTTGCAACTCCACAACAGCTAGAAGCACTTTTCTGCACTTTTCCGTACAGTGCAATCGGTTGAGTTTCTATAAAGGTAACTCGACCGATAGAGTAAAAGACAAAGCCGATATTCAGACCATCGGTCGAGTTTGTCCTAGGGAAACTCGACTGACCAATGAAAATCAAATTGGTCAGGTACTCCATCGGTCGAGTTCTGTGAAGTGTAAACTCGATCGATCAAAAGTCATTTTCAAGATCCAATCAGGATCGGTCGAGTTTGTACTTCACAAAACTCGACCGATGAACAACCTAATGTGAATTTTAGAAAATGGCTTTTGAGTGCTTAAAAAATTCAATCTAAGTGCTCCTTATTTTTTCTAAGCTTAATTACAAGTCATACAATCATTATAAGTGATTTACAATATGATTCTAATGGATTTACATCATATTACAAAAATGTGCACTTGCATTGACTTTGACTTATCTTTTCTCCAATTTGATATGCGCAAGTTAGGGCATTTGGAGTGTGTCTATACCTAATCTGAAAACACTCAAGTAGAGGCATTAGACACCAATATGTGGAATGGTTAGTCATCATCAAAACACGGGTTTAGTCAATTTAGACGTGAGTCAACATTGACCTAATTGACCTTGAGTGAACAATATTTGGAGAGAAGAACCCTAGAAAACATGACAACATCAATAACTATATGAGACACATGATCATAGAGATTGAACACACATACTCTCTATTTTTGCATTGCATAAAATCCCACGACGTCCACAGTGGAGAAGAGAGATGACAACACTCAGATGGCAATATTTGGCAATAACAGAAGTGAGGGATGTCATTTCACCCTGGAGGACATCTTGTCCGATGACACATGCTTCTAGTTTTATCACCATTACTAGTTTCTCTAGAACAACTTTTGGACTTCTTTAAGGTGTTGAGGCCTATTGTTAAGGGATGCTTCCCCCTAATATTATTACAACCATTTTTCTTTCTAGATCCTGCATCGACATCCATGGTTTTTTTAGTTAGGTTTATTATCATACTCTATAACACACTCCTTGTGTCATTCTAGTGGTATCTAGTCTATACTTTTACAATTTGCATATGGTTTATGTTTGTAAACTTTTATCTATCTATCTATCTATCTATCTATCTATCTATCTATCTATCTATCTATCTATCTATCTATCTATCTATCTATCTATCTATCTATCTATCTATTTATCTATCTATCTATCTATCTATCTATCTATCTATCTATCTATCTATCTATCTATCTATCTATCTATCTATCTATCTATCTATCTATCTATATGTATGTATGTATGTATGTATGCATATGTGTATATATATGGACTTTTTTATTAAAAAAACATTACTTGATACACTTACAGAGATAATCTAGATTTGAGGCCTCATGCAACAAATGTATCAAAAGGGAATAGGCGACACTACGAGTGTTACAAAGGTCTAGTGATGTATGATCCATCAAAGTTGAAAGGAACATGGTAATGGGAGCTGATGGAGAATGAACATGGGAATGAGATCCTCAAAGACAAAATATACGATGATAATTTTGATATTGTATAAGCATGGAATCCTCATCACACATTTTATTAGAAAAAGTTGGGATGGGCCCCCCTTGAATTATCAACAGTGGTAAGGAGGTCGATGCAAACCTTGATCCCATAAGAATATATGGCAATTGTACCAAGAAGGAAAGTGCACCTATGTCCCCTCGAAATCATGTAATGATGTACTATAAAGATGTCTTGTACCCTGAATAGAGATATAGGACACCTAATAATGGTATATATGTTTTGGATTTAGAATTGGTTGAAGGGTATTTTTAGAATGTTGGCTGATTTTGGTTTATTCGGGTACAAAGGCATGCAATTAGTCCCATAGGTTTGTCAACTTTCCATTCATCATAGACCTAACTTGGTGTGAGGTTTCTCAACTTTTGACAAATTGTCATAACAAGTATGATAATAATTGAGTGTTTGTGTTGGTCTACTTATTTTTAACTTACTTCCCGTTCCTTTCTGGGGGATCTAAGAAGTAGAAAGACTTTAACATGTCAAATGACATCTTGTGTGACATTGACTTGGGTAGGTTGATGGTTGTTAAATTTATGCTTTGAGAAACCCACTCACTTGTCTAAAAAGTCACTCAACCTTTGACTATAATAAGTGAGAAATTTAACATGTGCATTAAAATGCAATTAACCCAAGAACCTCAAGTGACATGAATGTTGTCATCATGGATAAAACCTCAAAATGTTTCTTTCATTGGAAAAAAGTAAGCAAGTTTTAGTGACAAGTAAAGAGATATTTTTCTCCACTATTTCTGAAAGTATCCCTTGTTATGATAGCAATGAATGATCAGTAAGTAAAAGTAGTGAGGGATACCATCTATTATATCATTGAGGTTTTGTCATATCTTTAGTAAATAACTTTACAATATACATGTATTTTAATGTTTGGGATTCTTCCCGAAAGTCTCCCATAAATCCATAATTAATAAAAAAATCAATTTCGATTGCAACATAAACAATATTATTGCATCACATCAAAGTAAAATGACCAAAACACCCCTTTCTTGGACTGCTTCACATTTTGTAGTGTACATATTTTAGTTGCAAGACGTGTAGCATAGAGGGTCAGGAAGTCCACCATAGGGCTGTACCATTACCACGCCTCACCTTCCATCTTAACACTTACCTAATATCATAATAAAATTCTTAAATATTGTGGTTTACGTGAATATTTTCCTCTCTTTTTCCCTATTAGGATGTAATTTGGAAGGTGTACCAATTCGTCCCTTGATATTCTAGGTGATCCTTAGTTAGTCATTCAAGTATTAATTCAATATAATTAATTTCTTGTTAGTTGGATGAGCTTAGGTTGCCGATGTTTACTCAAATATTAACTACATATAATCTATTTGATGGTTCAATGTGTATTAGTTGAAGAACCCTATCTTTAAGTGTAAAAAAAGATCAAGATGTTTATATGATGTCTTATAAAATTGAAATAAACCAGTAATAGAAATATAATTATAGAATATTTTGGAACCTTGATCCATATTGGTATAATTTGATTGAGTATATAGTGTTGTGATATTACTAAAGGTAGGCTAGGTTTAATATAGTTTTCATCTCAAAGGTAATCTAGGATGGAACATTTTTTTGGGTCTCCCAAAGCGTGTGCCTCCCTTTTTTTGATTTTTTGAAAAGTTACAGAAAGAAACAAAGCAAGAAAAGCTATAACAGCTAACAACAGACAAACAACTAGCTATCTGTACAAACTAAGTAAAGCTATCTATATCTTTCTTCACTTTACTCCAAAGCTGCGAACCTGGACAATCCAGATTTAAGAAAGTCCTTAGGTTCCTTTCAGTCCAGAGCGCATTCACAGTTAGAAGAATGCAAGTATTACTCTTCCTGCCAGTAAAAGAAGAAAACTCCTGAATCGAATTCGGAACCTTAGGAATAAGATTCTCCAAAATAGCTTCCTTCCAAACTCTCTCCGCATAAACACAAGAGACAAAAATGTGCTCCATATCTTCTGTACACTCTCTACATAACTCACATCTCGAAGCTAAGCTGAACCCTCGATTCTTCATATGATCATGTGTAAGCAGCTTCCCAAGCATCAGCCTCCACGCAAGAAACTGACATCTAGCTGGAGCTTTAGACGCCCAAACCCATTTATACCAGCTAACAGAAACATGCTTTTCACGGATAACATTCCAGAACTCTCTAATTTTTGTAGGAGTCCCTCTATCAAGCAACAGCTTCCCTTCAAGCTTACTCACAACTGGAACATAAGAACGCATAGAATCAACAATCCTATTCCAGTGTCTAGATCTGCTACCTTTCCAATCCCCTGCAACAACAAGGCAGCTAAACTTAGCAAACTTCCCTTTCCCCAGCTTCAAAATGTCCCTCTTATCAGTAATATCATCAAGGAACATCCCTTCAGAGACCCAAGGTTCTCTCCAAATAAAAGTAGATAACCCTGCTTCAACAGAGACTCTTCTTATAATCATATCCCGTGTTCTAAGAATATGTCTCCACATCCAAGAAGGATTGGATGAGCATCCAACTCTCCAAACATAATCCTCCTTAATATATCTAGCATGAATCCATCGCACCCACATAGAGTCCTTCTTTTGAGAAATACTCCAGAGATTTTTAACAGAACAAGCCACACTAACATCAGCTGTATGTTTAATGCCTAACCCGCCTTCCTCTTAGGCCTGCAAATGTCATCCCAAGCAACAGTATGTGTGGTACTTTCAAAAGAAGCTCCTCCCCATAAGAAATTACGACAAAGAGTATCAATTTCATCAGAGACAACTTTAGGAAGAGGAAAGGAAGAAGCCCAATAAAGATGGAAGGAAGCAAGAGTAGACTTAATTAACTCCAGCCTACCCGCATAAGAAAGATGAACACCTTTCCAGCCTTCTAATCTGTGCTTAATCCTGTCAATAATGGGTGAACAAAGAGATCTAGTCAGCTTCCCTGTAAACAAAGGCAACCCCAGATATTTAAGAGGAAGCTTGCCAATCTTAATATTCAAGTTCGAAGACTCAACCAGCAACTCAACAACAGGATTACAAATAACAATGCTTTTATCTAAGCTGATGCTCAAACCAGAGACACGGCTGAACTCATCAATCACTTTACTCACACCTTTAATTGAGTTAATATCAGCTTCCGAAAAGATCGCCATATCATCAACAAAGATCGCATGTGAAACAGCAAAATCATCTAGGATGGAACATGAATGCAATTATCATCCAAAAATAAAAACAAAAGACTAGAATGGGGATTATCTTTATTATATAGGATATTACTCATTTTTGTTTGAATCAAATTCCCACAATAGATAAATACTTTTCTCCATCCTCCAACCTATTTATGGATCCAAGTATGGGGGATTTTTGTTCTTAATTCAAAATGAAGTTCAATTGAAGGTTTACTAGCATAACACCATAGATTCTTGGAGAATTCAAGAAATTTTGGCATATCCATCTAATATTATTTCCACTTTAATATCTTCCTATTCATTTGGTCATCCGTTCTTAGATGGAATCAAATACATACCTATTATGTTTTTTTTCTCTAAATATGTCTCTTCTAGGTAAAGTGGGCATTCCAAAATGAAAAGAGGGGAGTATTGAATTTTGTTTGGATTATTTGTGACTTATATGAAGAGGAGGTCAACCCCAAGATACTTGGAATAGGAGTTGAGTGGTTAAATTCCTATTTAGATATTATACCATGACTCATTATCTAGTACTCACCACATCAGTTTAATTGATATATTTTACTTTAGTGTTGAACTAATTGAAAGTAAGAATGTATAAATTAATTCTCCACGATGTGAAATCTACTAAAATAAATTCCTTGGTGAAGACAATCCATTTACACAACAATTTACACAGTTTTGATATTATAAAATGAGTTTTGGGGGCATTATAATCAATTAGGGGTATGTCTAACTAGTTTTGCACTGATTTGACAAATTAGGATGAACTTGGATATTTAATAATTATCACAACTTAAAAGCTTTTGAAACTAGGATATGACCCATTCACATGATTTTAGTTGAATCATATGAATCTTAATAGACCTAGATTAACTAGTAGAATAGCTAATTTTGCCCATTTTGAAAAAATGTTGAAATTGGATATTTTGGAATCTCCGAGATTTGAGTCGTTTTGAAATGAATATTTTATAGATGAAATGTATTATGTGACGATTTATATGAATCATTGTAAGTGATAAAAAATAGCATTTTTGGTTAGGTTATGACACTACAATGTGTTTCAAATCCTTCTAAAATGACTTTTCACAATCTAACGATTTTATATAGTGTTCAAAAATTAGTGATAAGAAATATCATTTTATTGAAAGTGCCTTAAGAATGTAAATAATTTCTAATCATTATAATATGAAATTCTTAGCCATGAATGGTAACTTTTGATGTAATCTAAATGATGATAAATAATATCAATGATTTCCTTTTTTGGAACCCGACTTAACTATTGTTCGTGATGCTCTCTACGAAATGTCAAATAAAATTGAAGCAAATGTTTACATCTAGTTCCCACCAGCTTGTCTTAAGAAAACAAAAGAATGACAATAGAGGAGTACATATAGTGTTTTCTTCACTATATTTAGGCCCCTGATTGGCAAACCATTTCTGTTAGGCACCTCAATATGTTATTCGTGAAATTGTCTCTATTAGGGTTGGATTTTGGCCACTGGAGTTGTGTAAGGTCCCATGATCTTTATTGCTAAATCTGCATTTCAAATTATTATGAACTCATATCAACCTTCATCCCTGTATATGTGAATTTCTTTGTTGATCACATGCATTTCACCTCAATCACAGTTGGATGATAAGATAAGTACCACATCTTAGTAACACATCTACATGTAGTGTCTAACACATGGATATCAATGTCTATTTTGAAAGATTGGGATTGAAAAATGACATAACGAATATGATGGTCACTAACATCTTATGGACTATCTATTTGAGCACCATTGACACTATGTTTAGTTAATGGTTTAGGCAAATTGTTTATTATTTAGTGCACTCTTTGATTAGAGATATAGGGGAATAGAGAGTAAAATCTTTTCTGATAATAGGTTAGTCTATTCTCTGCATGCAAATTGTGCCAACACTCCTAGCATGGTATAAGAATTAGCATTTCCTTGACTGTTTGTGATGGAGTTTACATAGTCCTCCTTTAATAAGGTGAATGATTGAGGATGAACATTGAGACATATAAAAATCATCATAGTATGTACACAATTGTCAGCCATTATGTGATAGTGTCATGCACATTGTTGCACACTAGGAAGGTGATGTAAACCTAAATATACCTTCTTCTTTTCTCAACATTTATAATGATGGAAAGATGCTAGAGAAGCTAGAGGAAAATGTTTAGTTTCTTTAGAAGTTTTAGCTTGCCAAATATGTTTCTAGTTATTAGCCTATGATTTCATTTTTAGCACACACACACTTTTATGCTTTGTGTTCTGTCTGATTGGTGAGAGATTCATGCAACCAAGATGAGGTTCTATTCCCATAGGTGCATTGGATGATGGGGGTATAACTTATAAGGCACCAAGATTGAGTTGGTAGGAGAGAATGGGTGAAGTATCAATCCCATCAACTCGCCAAGGTACCAAACCCGATGGTATAGTAGAAGATGGCTCAACACCAATAATTGATTTTTTTTGAGCAACAACTCATGCCAAACACTAGTATTGACCCTCTAAATTAATGATTTTATGTCTAACTATCTCGACTCCTTCCAGGTTATTCTTGATGAATGTCCATGCGGATGAGCACATGTTGTGACTAATGTTCTCAACATGTATATATTTTTCTCACATGATGCAATCTTAAATTAATGGTTGATTGAGAAAAAGCCATACGTTCTTGAGCATCAAAACTACATTATGGTCAAATGCTTATTTAATACCAACACCTCTGGTGTCTTTATATATTGTAATATTCCACTAAGAGACTACAGAAAGATTTCTATCATCAAGCTCACTGGACCATATAAAATCCTTGATGTGTTTATTGATTTTTTTTCTAGGTATTATGAAAGTCAACCCTTATACATCATGTATGGTGGATATAATAGAGGGTGGACTCATTGAAGATGATTCTTCCTGCCAATGGAAGTAACATGCATACTATCTACTTATTCTCTTCTACATGGAGGTGTCAATATTCATATGAGCATTCATGTTCAAGCACTGATGGAGAATTTGAATGCCTAGGTAACATCCTATGTCATATATGATAGGTCTACTTAGCCACTGGAATAAGGAATTCCCTTTGTAACTTGGAGTGTTGGATGATAAAAAAATATCATGATTTTTATTTGGATACTACTTGTCTTGATCTTGTTGTGAAGTATTCAAGAACTCATAGTATTCTTTCTACTTGCTTTTTGGTTACTATTTCCATAAGAAGGATATCATCTGTGTGGATGACATGTCTAAGGGGAATACCCTTTCTTGTAAGAAAAACCATCTTCCATTATCTTTCTTCAGCATAATATGATATGGCTTGGATCAATAGCTTCATACATAGAACTAAAACATAAGGACATATGTAGTTAGCTATTTGACTCACTAGGTGTCTTAAATTGCATCCATGGGTTCTATTTCCCAAGGAATGAAGGTGCTTTCACTAAAAATGGTTTACATTATAAGAGCACTGATCTTCTATGGAAGGCCAACTTTGTGGAGAGTATATTGGAAGAAATACCATCACATCATGACACATTATTTGGATATGTCAAGCTTTATTCTTACGCACTTTATCCAAATGATTTGTTTTACATTTAATGGATAATTACTTGGACTTGGAATTTTATCACTTAATTTTTTTGCCTACTATAAAGTTGGAATGAGTGTGAGGGATCCATGACTTGAGATAAGGTTTGTGTCTCTCAACCAGGGTGTTGAAAATTAATTTGAGCATGATTTGTTGAGTGAGAGGGGTCTAAGTTCCCTACAACATTGAGGTTGTTGTACTTGGGGACGGAACCATGTAGGACCCAATCATCCTTGAGTCAACTTACTAGAACTAAATGCCTCTTGGCAGTTAAAATTATCAAACTACACAGATGTGTCCAGTGGGACTGGATAAACTCATCATGAATTTCATATGGGCCAGTGGCCTTCCTTGAGCTCGTGAATATAACAAATATATTAATTTTGTATGAGCAAGAATTTCATAATAGGTATGTTTCCTAGGTTGGTATTGGTTCTAGGGAACAAACTAGCATACGTCAAGATTATTTGCAAATAGGAGCAACATATGTCATTAAGTTTGTGAAGTAATCACATAAAATCTTCTTCAGTTCATCTTTTGAACTTTTTAAGACCATTCTCATTTTAGAATTGTGACATTTTGCTATGTTTTATGCAAGCCTTCATGTAGGACTAAAAAATGTATATCTATCACATTTTGGTATCTAATTGATATCAGAGTGATGTCACTGGTCTGTTTCCTTGCTTACTAGAATATGGTTGTATCTTTCTTGCAATTTGATAGACATGATCTGATTAGGTTGCTCATGATAATCACTATTTAGTATGTGGCACTTGTCGAGTAGATAGAGAATAGATTCTTATTCCTTGTGCTTCTTCTTCCTGTGGTTCACATCTCATTTTGTACCTTCAAGTTGGAAGATATTCCTAGAAGGATTTACACCTCATTTCGATTTGGTTTGGAAGACAACTCTCATGTTTGAGTATTACGAGTGTGGCTACAGAAAATTATAGGATTGTGGTCAAAGTACATGCAAAGGAGAATAGACGTGGTGAACTCGACATCACCATACTACCATTGATTGTTGGCTAAAACCCTATGCAACTTCTAAAGAAGATTTAGATGCTTGGGGTTGTAAAATTTCTCTTCATCCTTCATATTACACAACCTTGTGGACATTACCAAATCATTAAACTTGGAGCTTGGTCATCAGTCAAATTAGCACCTTCATTTCTTCTTGGAAGCATGGATCATAGTCTTAAAATAACCAACCATGACCACACTCCTACACTTTTGTCAAACATATCCTTAATTCATTTTCAAAATAGTTTTTTCTTGTTTGAGTTTGGGCTTCCATAATAATAGTATTGTTCTATCCATCATTAAACCTACAATAGATTGATTGATGATGTTTGCATATTATATTCACATTGCATTTTGCATTGTCCCATGGTATCCAAATGCCCCTAAAAAATCTAGGGGCCTTGACCCTATGGGAGGAAGGGCATCACCGTTTCTTGATGATGATGGCTACCTTACCACCATTAAAACATGGATCTACTAAACTTGAAGATGGAGCTTATGCATATTTTATAGTGTCTAAGAAAACAAATTTACCCTTGCATCAATCTCATTGGATGTTCCAACATAAAAACTTTATCATAAAAACAACCAATGATTGGGGTTGGTGATTCCACTAAAGAATGGTGGCACACAGTATAACCAAATGCTAGTATCCATCATGATTGACCCCTATACCTCTTGGTTTTCCCCATGGAAAATTAGTTTCTTCCTTACATAATGTTTCCTAATATATCATCAATTTTCCCTTCTTCCACTCCCTACTAGGACTCCCTTGGATACTTGGGTAGGCAAATTTCTAACTATTAAGCATCACATACCCCCACATGCACTGTCACCCTATTGACAGGCTTGTTAAAGTAGATTAGCATATTTTACGGCTTAGGTAGTTTTGAATTATAAGGGGTTGTTACTACCTAGTTGTTGATGTCTACCTTCACCCATATCATCAATGATGAGAATGGTGGAAATATCATTTCAGTTCCTGCCACTAGTCTTCTAGTCTCACCTTATTGGGGTTTTGACTGAGTTTGAGCATTATGTTTCCCTTCTAGCCTTGTAGTTTTGTTTGTGCCTTCTTTTTCTATCTATGATTTTATACAATTTACCACTTCTCCTTTTCAACTTCATTCTCCAAGATACTTTCCTTTTAATTTCATGTTACTTGTTTCTTTCCTCATGCAATTTTTGTCAATTCCTTTATCTCCAAGTTGTGTTGCATGTTTGTGTTCATTCCTTGGTGTCTCTTGGATTCTTAACATGGATTGTCATTACGTAATTTAGTGGACTAGGAAAGGATTGCTGGAGGAGTATGGAATGTTTGTAGTGAAGAGGGGCATGAAGATATATTCAACATCTACATAACCTACTCTCTCACACCACACACACACACCACTGACATGTTCTTATATTCTAATATGAGTGACACCATTAAGGTGTATCTTTGACATCCAAGGATTGATTGTTAAAAATTCAACTACTTGTCTTATGAATGTTTTGTTATGGTCTGTCAAAGTATGTGAGTCAATCTTGATTATCCTATTGATTAGATCAATGATCCTCGTCAATAGTTGCACTTGATACACACACATGTCAGGTATCTTTACCCATACAAGAATTTTTTGAGAGATTGTATTGGAAGGACAAAATCTTAAAGATCACAATTATACCACTAATTTGGCATAAGGTCACTCTGAATGGACTTCATAAAGTCATCATTGTTTGTTAACTGTATGATGTAACATTATATCTCTCACTTGATGACTCACAACTACTCCATGACTTTCTAAAGAACATGATTTCTATTGATCAATGTTAGAATCCTATGCTAATGCAATGAGTCATCATCATGAGTAGAATTTCTAGGGTTCAATGAGTGTGTTGTAGGTTTCTTGATCAAAATTGATCCACAATGGAATTCCATTTTCTTGATGACATTGGTCAGCCACGACCAGTGTTTCAAGCAATATCTACTTGATCACTAATCTGAGTTAATTTTCCATATTTTTTCTTTATACAAAACCCATGTTCCGTCAACCTCTTTGTCAAGGTTTCCCATGTGGACATCATCCTGCTTGATGACAAGTTCATCTGGGGAGTGGAGTGCTCCTATGGTTCTTTTTCCATGTCATTGGGAGGGCCATCATTGTTGGTGTATATTCTCTGAAAGCCCATCATTTGATGATGAATATATGTATGTAATATACTTCTTATTTGATATGTAAAAGAAATTTCATTTGTTGATATACATTTCATAATGTGATATCAATGTACATAATAAATGTCTTTATAATTATTTGGTTCAAAGACATGGGACTTCATGTATGTAACTTGAATGTGAGATCCCAATGGATGCTAAGAGAATCATTCTTAAATGTCCTTAGTCAAGTATTATTGTGGATTAGACAACAATAATGCATGTGAGACTAGTATGTGTAGAGATATATGACCATGTCTTATATAGGTATTATATATCAAGTCAGATACATAGTTACTTGTTAGAGATAAAGTATATTGGATAGACCCACCTTGAGAGTGATTCACATATAGTCGTAATGATCTCTCACATACAAGTATGGTGTTGTGTTCCTTTGATGTAAATTCACTATTAGGATGTGGTGATAATCTAATTCTTTGACATTTCCCGCATGATCTTGAAGAAGGTTTCCACAAACATACTAATTGAGATTGGCAAAAATCATACACATCATGAGTGTTGTAGAAGGAATTTGTCCTCACTCACACACAAGACATGATAAACTTCCCGACTGGTCACCCATCCTAGTACTACTATGGGCTAAGCACACTTAACCACATAGTTCTTTAGTGATGGGATGCCTGAAAAGGAGGTGCACCTTGGTGATATGGGTAGTCCAATCATTCCTTTTAAGATCATTTTATTTGAGGCCTCATATCCTGGGATGTTACAATCTCCCCCAATCACACTCTTGACGTCCTCGTCAAGGATCAACTATATGACCTCATAATATATCCCCATTTCAGTGTAGATCTAGAATGGCCCATTGTCACACATCTCCGGTTCATGAAATACCAGTGCAAGGGTGGATACATCACCTTGGATATCCCTTTCCCACATGCCTGGACTGCATCTCTTAAGACTGGCATGCCACATGCCCATGTGGGCCCCACCTAATGGAGGTCTTATGACTAATACCATTTGTAAACCCTTGGACCACTACCCAAGGCTCTAGTGGAGTTCCAGGAATGTCAACCAGACCTACAAATCATCGTTATACTTAACCATGTGATTTGTCCTCACTCATGCGCAAGTCATGATAAACTTCCTGATTGGTCACCCATCATAGTACCAATCTAGGCTGAGCATGCTTAACCACAAAGTTCTTTAGTTATGGTCTCCCTGAAAAGGAGGTGCACCTTGGTGATATGGGTAGTCCAATCATTCCTTCTAGGATCATTTCATCCAAGGCCTCAAATCCTGGGATGTTACAAAAGGAGTGATACCCTAGGCTTCATGATAAGTAAGACTAGAGAAATACATAGCCATGATCATGTGAGCTGATATGTGATATTGAGCTCATATGTATCTTTATAGTATACTTGGAGATAGAGAAACCTGGATTGAACATGATGAGGATTACGCATACATGCCTCTAATTCAGTCTATGGTATTTGTGAGAAAAGGATTATATAGTATGGGAACATTGGTCATATATGATTTAGTGTTTCCCGACTAATCCTACTACTTGGGATAGAAATGATATGTGGTTAGACATCACTCATTGTTTATGTATTGTAACATTATTATTGAATTCATTGCCAACATAGTATAGTGTCTCAAGGTCATATACATAGAATTATCTTGAACAAAGGGTGAATTGAATTTCATTGCTACTGGTACAATAAAGCTAGGGAACTGAAAGTAAGTTCTAAGGACCTGAATAAAATACGAATGAAAACTTGAGAAATCATCTTTCATAAGTCATGGACCTATTCCTCATAGAAAAGGGAAGTATATACTACATCATGTCTACCAGATCATTATGTTCTATAAACCCTGTGGGTGGCAGATATTCTCGAGAGAGCCAAATAGGGTTTAGGAAACCCTATACTCCCCACTCCTCTATTTATGATATGAGAGGAGGATTTCCATACACACATTTTGTTTTTCTTATTGTTGCCTATAGGGATTAAGGGACCATAAGACCAATGTAGAGAGACAAAGAGAGATAAAAAGGGACATGTCAAATTGTGTCAAAATCCTTAAGAACCCATGGGTCAATCTGTTTAAGTCAGATTTGGATGATGAACTTTGCTACCCACTAGAAATTACTCGAACCCATATCCACCCGTTTAGCTACAAGGTTTCATGGGTGGCTCATAGACACTCGTTTGCTATTATCTTAACTAAATTAATTACATTAAAATAGATATAACAATATGTTACTAATTAAAATAAATGTATTGATCAACTACTACCCATTAATCGTTAAGGAATTCCAGTTTAAATTCAGACTTGACCAACAAGAGAAAATACCCGAACAAGAGAAATGAGGGTAAACGAATCCACTGCTACTACATATTCTATTTTTAATATGAAATTTAATATGGATTTATACTTGATGAATGCATATTCATTTCATATTATATAGTTTCATTCAGTTTATATGTTTTTCCCCCAATTTTACATAGATTAGCGTAAAATCGTGTTTCTATTTTTAGATTTTTGATGGTAAATTTTCTCTCTTAATTTAGGGGGAAAATGATAAAGCCATTCAAGGTCAGCCTTATGATGTCCCGAGTTCAACCCCACATCTGAAGGCCTTCAAGTGATCCACGACCAATTAGATTAACTTCATTGCACCAAAATCCCTATTTGTACAATTTTATTCACTAGTCAGCCGATTGGACTAAGGTAGAAGAAGGGAGACTTACAAACCAAATGAGTCAGTCGACACTCTATGCAGATTAGTTGATTAGTTATTGATGGATTACCAAAATAGAAGATCAGTGACCCTGACATCCCATGAGCCACCCAACTGGCTAGTAGGAGTTCTCCCTCAAGTAGAGATGGTTGTCTGGTTTGCCAACTGTGTTGACTGACCTAGGTTTCTTCAAAACACACTTAGAAGCAAAGGAGTTGCCTGAATCGCTCTATGAGTTGGCCGACTAGGATTCTCCTCACACATACTAGAGATAATAAGTGCAAAATAGTGACCTGACCCATCGCACCAGTCGGCCAATTGGCGGTCATGCCATCTAAGGACTAAGTGGTCAGCTTCCTAACTAGTCACCCAGTTGCCTGACTAGTGTGATCCCAAGAGGTGCAAAAAGAGCACCTTTGGGACATTGATCTAGAGATCTATTGGATCCCATGACACTCTTACAAATATAATTTTGACCTAATGGACAAGTTGAACTCCCTCGAAATAGATCACTAATTTCCAAGCATAAAAATGGAACCAAAGTGAAGAGAGATGCTCATTTCCTGGAATCTTTCCAGACTATTGTGATGCCAAAGGTGTTGACCTCACCACAGGTACATGTATCTAAACCTATTGTGAGATGGATTATTCTCTCTCCTCTCCTTCTTGTGTTTGCTCCTATGCTATGAGTGAGTTGTTTCCTTTCCTAGAGCACATGGATTAGCCCATAGTACCTACTTTATAATTCATATTATAAATTTCCATTATTATAGACATATGATTGTTTTCATTCTTTTCTTGCATGCTATGTGGATTCATTGTCCTATTTTCATATCCATTATGATTTTAGACATATAGATCACAAAATGTAGGATTAGAATATCAAACTATAACATTTAACCTTGGATGTGATCATAGAAGGGTGTTCATAGCAGTGATGCATTAGTGATCCATAGGTATGAGACCTTGAGCCTACAAAGAAGTCTATCCTTGTAAATTTGTGCTCCAAAAGGACACATAATTCCTTGGCACCAATCTAAATATATGTATGATGAGAAAGATAATGTGTAGGATAGAATACACATGCAATAGTAGTGAACCATACTTTGCCCCAATGCTTTTATGATATATTCAATCATTTCATTTACCACTTTTTCAATTACCCTACATTCTGGTCTAATTAACCCATCAAACAATTGTTCCAAATATTCATCTTAATTAAGTTAGATTTGTTAATGATATATTTAAAATGCTGTCTCGCACCATCAATCTCCTCAAGTAAAACTTCATGGATAGAAACACTAAATGAAAAAGGTGCACCATAAACAAATAACTAATAGTTCACCTCACAAACACCAACAGAAGCAAATCCATCATAGTTCTCATGATCAAGTGATATAGTTGAGAAATAGAAGTGATAACATTACTTTTGAACCTAAGATACATATGATACCATGTTTGTCAACAAAAGTGATGATATCATGATATAGTTGAGTCATAAGACTATGATTTTATGATTCACAATGCAAGGAATGCAAGTGAACCACCATTCCTCAATATGATATATGAGCCTTCACATATTTGAAGCATTTAAGCAATTGAAAATCAACACCCCATTGCTTGATACAATCAAGAAAATTCTATCATGTATTAGTTACTAAAAAAATATGCACTTTTAAGATGAGGGTTTTCAGAAGAATGCCTCAAAAGTGAAGTTAACAGAGCAAGTGAGCTTAGCTTTGCAACATTCCAATCCTAGAAAACAAAAAGACCATGTGCAAAAATCCCCCATGATGTTAGTAGGAACCACATTGAGCTTAGTCTCAAATATAAACTCAACATTTTATTGTGTTTAAGTTGAGCTTGGCCTAGGGAAGCTAGATTTATCCAAGTTCACCGTACAATGGGTATGGATCTGTGTTATTTCCAAGAGGATAGGTTGATGATGTGCTTGTGAAATTTATGACAATACTTATACCATTTTTCTTACTAATTTCATTGTTTTGGACGTTGAACAAGAGGCTAAGAGGATTCCCATTAGCTTAGGAAGACCATTCCTAGGGGCAGCTGATGCAATGATACATGTAAAGATCGACACTATGTATGTTACTTCCAGGAAGATGAAATTCCAATTGAATATATTTGAAGCATCATTGAGGACTGAAGTCGCCAGATCCATTAAAGAAGATTGCTACTTAATTGAATCTAATAAAGTAATTGTTGATTAATACATGGATCCATTAAAAAATATTTCTACTTAATTGAATCTAATGAAGTAATTGCTGCTTAATACCTTATGATATGGATAATACTTCTAATGGGGGTCACAGACTTGAGTTGGTCACTGAGTACCTAGAATATTCACCCAATGAGCAAGAAGAAGATGCAAAAATAGTGGTTGGTAGTGCACATCTTCTTTCTTTGACATTAAAGCTACTTAAGTCATCTATTCGACCTCCTTTCATACTAGATATGAGACCCCTACATGAGGATTTTAAGTATGCATTTCTTAGTCCAAATCACACCCTCTTGGTGATTGTTTTCTCCACTCTCTCCCCCCAACCAAGAAAATTCACTAATTGAGTTGCTAAAAAGGAATATTGAATCCATTAGATGACCTATTTTTGATTGAAGAGAATGATCCCTACATTTGTGTGCTCACATTTACTAAAGGAAGAAACTTACCCAACACAAAAATGCAAATATGATTAAATCAAAAGTTAAAAGGGGTTGCAAATCAAGAGGCGATCATGTTACTTGAGCTGATATTGTCTACTGTATTTATGATAGTTGTTGAGTTAGTCCCATCCCATTCTGCTCAAAAAGGGTGATATCACTTTTTCTACAAATGCTCAAGGAGAGAAAGTTTGTTCTCTAAGTAAAGAATATTATGGCTCATAAAAGTTAAATGTAAGTACAAGAAAAGTCAATTTCCTTCTACCATTCATTGATCATATTTCAGAGAAGCTTGATAAGAAAAGCTTCTACTATTTTTTAATGCTTAGCCCAGATACTTTCAAGTGTTTGTTCACCTAGAAGATCAGAAGAATACCACTTTCACATGTCTGGCAGAGACATTAGCCTATAGAAGGATGCTCTTTTGGTATTTGCAATGCACCATCCACTTTTCAAAGATGTATGGCATTGATATTTTTTGATATGTTAGATTTATCTATAGAAGTCTTCATGGATGAATTATCATCTTTTTGAAAAACTTTTGAAGATTTCTTGAGACACGTATGAAGGTGCACTAAGTTTTTTCTTGGGAGGAAAGTCATTTCATGGTTCTCGAGGGGATTGTTTTGGCTCAACTGGTGTCCACAACTGATATTGAATTTTCCCAAGAAAATATTTGGCCAACTTATACTTTGAGCATTCTATTAAAGCAAGTCACGTCTAATATTTCTTCCATAAATTGGGTTCTATTGCAACTTTACCAAGGATTTTAGAAAAATCTCAAACACCATGTCATTTGTTAGAAAAAGATGTTGAATTTGATTTCAATTACACATTTTTAGATGCTGCTAAAGAATTAAAGTTGAAGTCAATTTTTTCTCCTGTCATCCAGATCCCCAGTTTCTTTAGGCCATTT
This sequence comes from Alisma plantago-aquatica, assembly GCA_963693085.1. Lineage (NCBI taxonomy): Eukaryota > Viridiplantae > Streptophyta > Magnoliopsida > Alismatales > Alismataceae > Alisma > Alisma plantago-aquatica. Next base: position 662,250,916 of record OY856414.1, read on the forward strand.
GAAATAATTATTGGTGGTTCAAATATGTTTGTGGGGGGTTATGCTTGGCCAAAGAGTCATTTGATTCCATTTTTCACATTGTCCCCAAGAAAACTACTCCACCACTAAAGAGGAATTGGTTTCCATTGTGTCTTCTCTTGATAAATTTCACTCTTATGTAGTGGCGGAAGAAGGGGGAGGTCATTGACCAATGGGTAAGGACATAATTAAGCATTGCACTATGTGCACCAGTGTAGGAGACAGTGGTCTCGTTAACCGACTAGCGGGCCTAAGAAACTTTTGAAATTTGGACCCTATTTTTGATGGGTAGTTCCTTCATTAGAAAACATCCTCATTAGTTAGAGGATTCATTGCCACAGGCCCATCGACCCATAGCAATAGCCTTTCCTCCATGGGGGTGGGTTTGTTCCAAGACCGCTGTGACCACGACTATGAAGATGACAGTGACCGCGATAAAAAAGATGACCGTGGCCACGTCTAAGATGAATTGTCAACCAACACTCGGCACGATTGGGCCCACCTCGAAATAGTCAGGCTGAGGCCATTGTACCGTGATCGAAACCCCACTATGACTGTAGAACACCAGCACAATCACAAAACATCAGTGTGACCGTGACATACAGACATCTCGACTGCGGTACAAATTCCAGCACGATCGCGGTACAATCACCTTGATTGCGACAATCACCTCGATCATGGCCACCTCAACATGGTCGGGTGCACACCCGACATAGTCATGCCGAGGAGTACCATGACAGATACCAAAGGCTGCGACCAATGTAGTTAATATAGTGCTCTACAGACCTACACCTATAAATAGACGACCCCCTCCTTCATTTGAGGCATTACTTTTGCTCCATCTACGCCGATAGGCTGCCGCTCTGTGCCCATCCAAGGAAGACGATCTCCCCCACTGAAGACTACCTCCATGGTATCCTTGCTACTCTACCATCTCTGCTCCATCAAGATCTATCTCCTAGCCATAAAAGTGGTGGGATTTTAGGTCTGTATCACCATCATCCACCAGCCATCTACCGCTCCATCTCCCGCAAACAAGAGCATGAGAAGAGAAGGAAGAAGGAGAGAGAAAATCATCCTCGTCCATCTTAGTGTTCTTTCCCTCCTCATCTAGATCTGCCCCACCATCGTGTAGAAGACCATTTCTCCACCGAGCCATGACCATCTTCTTCATTATGACCATGGCAGAATCTTCCCTCTCTCTTATTCTTTTTATTTCTATCATGAGTGAGTAGTCCATTTCGTTGGAGTGCGGGGACTAGCCCCGTTGCCCGTGCTTACATGTCCATTTATAACATTTCATGGCTTGTATATAACTTTTCATTTTGTTGTTAATCATTTAATGCATGCTTTTTGGATTGATCACCTGTTGCATGATCTATTATATTCCTTTGTTGTGAGAACTTCAATACTTAGGATTTGCATATCGATTAACATGGTTGATACCCAAATGAGAACTTCCAAAGGAATATCTCCAGAGTAGTAAGTGTGTGATCCGTGGGTAACGAGACATCGAGCCCATAGAGATGCTTACACAAACTCTATCTCCTAACAGATGGTTTGATACTCCATTTGGATAGTAGTATCTTGCCTGGATGTGTTTTAGATGTGTTTGCATGTGTAGTGGTGGCGAAACCCAATTCCACCCTAGTGATTCCCATCATTAATCTAAACATAGTTTTAATCCTACTCTTTTACTTTCCAGAGGCCCCCAAAATGAAGCCCCTACCTAAGAGACTGAAGTACGTGTTTCTAGATGATTTTAAGGTCTTCCCAGTTATCATAAATTCTGACCTAACATCTGAACAAGAAGATAAACTCTTGACAGAATTAAGGGAAAGAAGAAAGGCCCTCAGCTACAAAATGAGTGACCTCACCGGGGTCAGTCAAGTGCTTTGCATGCATAGAATCCCCATGGTGGAAGACTACAAGCCAACTGTTGAACATGAACGGAAGTTGAATCTAAATATGAAATAAGTCGTCTGCCTTGAAGTCATTAAATTGCTCACTACGGGAATCATTTATCCTATATCTGACTCACCATGGGTGAGTCCTGTACATGTTGTCCCAAAGAAAGGTGGAACTACCGTGATACAAAATGAAAATAATGAACTCATCCCCTTTCGAATGAATACTGGCTGGAGGATGTGTATCGATTATAGGGAATTAAACAAGGTCACACGTAAGGATCATTTCCCGATGTCTTTCCTAGACCAAGTCTTAGAGAAATAGGCTCACCAGTAATATTTTTGCTAATCTTGATGGTTACTTCAGATTCTATCAAATTCCCATACATCCAAACGACCAAGAGAAGACAACATTCACTTGCCCCTTTAGAACATATGCCTTTAGAAGGATGCCTTTCGGGCTTTGTAATGCTCCTGCCACTTTCTAGCGTTGCATGGCAGCCATAATTTGCTGGACTCATTGAAACTATTATGGAAGTTTTCATGGATGATTTCTCTATATATGGGGATTCACACAACTCATGCCTGAAGAACCTCTCCCTGGTCCTCAAATGATGCGAAGAAGCACATCTAGTGTTAAATTGGGAGAAATGTCATTCCATGGTAAAATAAGACATTGTACTCAACCATAGGGTCAATAATCGAGGGATTGAAGTAGACAAGGCAAAGATTGAAGTGATTTCTAAACTCGATCTCCCAACCAATGTAAGAGAGGTCCACACATTTCTTGGTCATGCAAACTTGTATAGAAGGTTTATAAAGGATTTCTCCAAGATAGATAAGCCTATGATGAACTTATTACTAAAGGACGCTGATTTCCACTTTGATAAAGAATGCATCAAAAGTTTCAAAAATATTAAGCATGCCCTAACATGAACCCCTATCATCAGAGCTCTAGATTGGGGGCGCCCATTTGAAATAATGTGTGATGCCAGTGATTACATAGTCGACACCATTTTTAGGCCAATATATAGAAAAGAAACATCATGTCATATACTATGCATCAAAGACCCTTGACGAAGATCAAAGGAACTATGCAACTACTGAGAAGGAACTTTTAGAAGTTGTGTATGCCTTTAACAAGTTTAGATCCTACCTCATCGGTTTAAAGGTCATCATCTACACTAATCATACTGCAATTCGTTACCTCCTAGCAAAGAAAGATGCAAAACCCAGGCTAATCAGATGGATTCTTCTTTTGTAAGAATTTGATATTGAGATAAGAGATAATAAATGCACAGAGAATGTTACGGCAGACCACTTGAGTCGTATCCACACTCTAGACACTGAAAAGATCCCAATTAATGACTCTCTTCTAGATGACCAACTCATGAAAGCTTTGGAATCTATCTCTTGGTATGTGGACTACGTAAACTACCTTGCGGTCGGTGTCATCCACCCTGAGTGCACCAAAATTGCACTAAAGTAATTCATGTACGATGTGAAGAAATATCATTGGGATGAGCCACACCTCTTCAAGCTCTGTGTTGATGGTCTCTATAGACATTGTATCACTAAGGAAGAAGCTCATCTTGTACCGGAGTAATGCCACTCAGGCCCCACTGGAGGCCATATGAGTTCTAAGAAGACTGCTTTGAAAGTTCTATAATGTGGTTTCTTTTGGCCAACCATATCCAAGTATGCCTACAACTTTGTCTTGTCTTGTGACAAATGCCAGAGGGCGGGTAACATAACAAAAATAGATGATATGCCCCTTAAGTTCTGGCAGGAAGTTGAGATTTTTGACATTTGGGGAGTGGACTACATGGGCCGATTCCCATGCTCATATAGATTTTGCTACATTCTAGTCACAGTATATTATGTCTCTAAATGGGGAGAGGCCATACCAACCGTCACTAGCGATTTGAAACCAGTCATCAAAATGTTTAGAGATATTATTTTTTCCTATTTTGGAGTTCCACACACAGTGATATCCGACGGAGGTTCTCATTTTATAGAAAGAAGTTTTGAGTCTCTATTGAGAAAATATGGCGTAACACACAAGGTAGATTCCCCTACCATCCGCAAATGAGTGGACAAGTAGAGGTGTCAAACCATCAACTCAAAGATGTCCTGGAAAAGATAGTAGGCCGCAACCTAAAGGATTGATCTGTAAAAATCAATGAAGCCTTATGGGCCTACTTAACTGCTTTCAAGACTCCTCTTAGAACAACAACCTTTAGATTAATCTATGGAAAATCATGTCACCTGCCCGTAGAACTTGAACACAAAGCTTGGTGGGCAATCAAACAACTGAATTTTGACATGAAGAAAGCTGGCCAAGCCTGGTTACTATAACTTCAGGAGCTAGAAGAACTTTGGATGACATCTTACAAGAATGCATGAATCTACAAAGAACACACAAAATTATGGCATGATGGTCATTTGAAAAGGAAAGACATACAAGTGGGAGACCAAGTTCTTCTATTTAACTCAAGACTACGATTGTTCCCAGGAAAACTCTGTTCTCGTTGGTCTGGACCATACACTGTCAAGAGCATCTACCCACATGGCGCCTTTGTTTTATAAAGTAAAAAGTCAGGAGAGTTTTTGGTAAATGGCCAATGTTTGAAGAGATATTTCACCACTACTGACATTAGCATTGAAGCATCACTGAATCTTTCCAAGCCAGTATATCTGCCAGAAAATTGAAAGAAGTATGTCGAGCCAGTGACATAAAACAAAGGCGCTTGTCGGGAGGCAACCCGATCCTTACCTTAGCTTTTACTTTCAATTTTGAATTATAAAATTTTACACCCAATTGTTAATGCATCACAATATGCAATATCAAGTTCTCATAATTTTCTTGTTTTTGAGATTTTAGATGGAGGACACGTTGCTGAGAGGAACACAACCACATATGGTGAACCAACCAGAACGGTTTTCCCCCTCCATCTCAGGTTTAGAGTTTGCTCTAGATGAGAAAATTTCTAAGTTTGGGGTGGAGGGTGGGTGGTACGTACTTTACTTTCCACCCACATCTATCCATTCCAGACTTAAGATTTTATAATTGCATTTTTGAAGCAATTTTGATCAAAAATTTCAAGTTTTCAAAGTAGTTTTGTATAGAAACTTGATGAAGTTTTGATGCTTATATTTCAATCAAAGCCTTTTACCTAGCTAGATAGTTCTTTTTCCATACAATTTTGAATAATTATACCCTCCTAATTCAAAGCAAAGCCTCAAGGGGGACAAATTTTGAAACTAGCCGATGGTTAGAAATCACCATGTGAAGCTTATGAATCTTAACATCATGATCCTTCAATAAAGATGGCAAGTATCTGTCAAACTGAGAGGGATCAAACACATCGTGCATCCTAACTGACTAGTGGAACAATAGCATGGAATCTCCACCGAATCCCCATCAAGTCATTATTTGAACATAGTATGATAAAGAGAACAACTTAGTGCACTGAATTGTAAATCAAGTTGCATTATGATCTAAACTCTCTTCTACACTGCTTCTACCATCTTCTTACCCCTCCATCCATAAAAAAGAAACAAATAGCCATAAAAACAATGCCAAACCCTAAGTTTGAGGTGGAACACCACCCCTCTCTATATCTGCTTCTTCCATACCCCTCTTTATGTAATAGGGGCATATCACCAAAATGAAAAAGAAAATATGCCAATGTGCATACAAGAAAAAGAAATGCAATCTCGAGTCGAATAGAGGAGAGATTTGCATACAAAAAAAGAGTTGCAATCAGTGTAATTGCAACCATATAATAAAAATCTTGAGTCAAATATAGGAGAGATTTACTACTTCCTTCCATACCCCCTTCACTCCCTTTTACACATGCATACACAATGAATGCCTCATTTTTCCCCCTCTTTTGTAAAACACCAATGTTAGATCAGATGCACACTTGTTATTCTGCGAGTATCTCTGGACTCTTACAAAGCTCTTAGACATGCTTTATGGTGGAGAAAGTGGGGAGGAAGTGCTTTTAGAAAATGAACTTGGGAATGAAGATATTGTAAGATGTGTTCAGTGATCTTAGGATGTTGAGATGCTCAACCATACAAAACAGAAAAGAAACAAATGTGATGTGAAGATGAGGCAATCACTTCAAGTGTTGAAAGTATTCAATTGGTGATTGTTTTAGATTTTGTGTTACTCAAGGACGAGCAACGTTTAAGTTTAGGGTGTTTTGATGAATGCATATTCATCTTAGTTTGAGTTACCATTTTTGGCCCAATTTTGAACTGAAAGCTCTCATATACCCCCTGAATATGCTCATATACAATTTTCCTTAGTTTCAGATGATTATTTAGAGTTTTGATCAAATCCATTAGTCTCCATTATAGGATTAAGCATCACACTATTTAGAGTTTTGATCAAATGCATTAGTCTCCATTACAGGATCAAATCCATTATAGGATCAAACCCAAGAAACTTTTGATAATTTAGACCCTATTTTCGATGGATAGTTCCTTCATCAGAAAGCATCCTCATCAGTTAGAGGATTCATTGACGTAGGCCCATAGACCCATAGCAATAGCCACCCCCCGTGGGAGTGGGTTTGTTCCAAGATGGCCACAACTGCGACCAAGAAGATGATTGTGACCGTGACCAAGAAGATGACTACGAATGCATCTAAGATGGTGTCAACCGACACTCGACATGACCGGGCCCACCTCGACATGGTCAGGCCGAGTCCAAGGTACCATGAACGACACCTCGCCATGACCGTGACACACCAGCACAACCGCAGAACATCACCGCGACTACGACATACAAACCTCTCGACTGCGGTACAAATACCAGCGCGATCGCGATACAATCACCTCGACCACGACCACCTTGACATTGTCAGACGCACACCCCACACGATCGTGCCGAGGAGTACTGTGACCGATACCGAAGGCCATGACCTCCATATTTAAGACAGTGCTCCATAGACATTCACCTATAAATAGACGAACCCTCCTGCATTTGAGGCATCACTTCCACTCCATCCATTCCGACAGAATACCGCTCTATGCCCAACCAAGGAAGATGATCTCCCTCAACAAAGACTACCTCTATGGTGTCCTTGCTACTCCTCCATCTCTGCTCCATCAAGATCTATCTCCTAGCCACAAAAGTGGTGGGATTTCAGGTTTGTAGCACCATCATCCATCAACCATCTATCGCTCCATCTCCTATGAGAAAGAGTATGAGAAGAGAAGGAAGAAGGAGAGAGAAGATCATCCTCATATGTCTTGGTTTTCTTCCCCTCTTCGTCCAGATCTGCCCCGCCATCATGTAGAAGACCATTTCTCCACCGAGCCGTAACCATCTTCTTCATCATGACCATGGAAAAATATTCCCACTCTTGTTCTTTTTGTTTCTATCATGAGGAGCGAGTAGTCCATTTTACTGGGATGCGGGGACTAGCCCTGCTACCCGTGCTTACATGTCTATTTTATAACATTCCATGGCTTGTATATAACTTTCCATTTCATTGTTAATCATTTAATGCATGCTTTGTGGATTGATCACCTGCCTTGCATGATTTATATATTCCTTTGTTGTGAGGACTTCAATACTTAGGATTTGAATATCGATTAACATGGTTGATGCATGGACGAGAACTTCCGAAGGAATATCTCCGGAGTAGTAAGTGTGTGATCCGTGAGTAATGAGACATCGAGCCCATGGAGATGCTTATGCAAACTCCATCTCCTAACAAATGATTTGCTACTCCATTTGGATAGTTGTATCTTGATCGGATCTTTTTTGTATGTGTTTGCATGTGTAGTGGTGGCAAAACCCAATTCCACCCTAGTGATTCCCATCATTAATCTAAACTTAGTTTTAATCTTGCTCTTTTACTTTCCTTGCAATTTGTTTAATTAAACCCAAATCAACTCTTATTCTAAATATTAGTCTTAGTCGATCTAGATTCAACTAGCAAGATTCTTAAAAAAGTTATCCCTTGGGATTCGATCCTTAACTATACTGTGATAAGACCCGTCCACTTGCAGGTGGTACTATTGCACAAGGTTTTGGTAAAAACTTAAGGATTTCAGCCCTAGGTGGATTTGTTAGTGCAGTAAAACCCACGTCATCTATCTCAACTTGTTACAAAATGATCAACAACAACAACATATGATATCTCCTTTTCTATCAAGTTTGTGCAGCTTGTGCTTTCCTTGTATCTAGCCTTTGTCAATTGCCAATAACGACATCATGCTTGCTTGCCAATTGCCATAATGATCAGTGATTCACATGAAGAAGGTCGTTTATATTGTCACACATATCAATGACGTATATAAAAGTAACTCTTGTCTTTGCCTTCAATTGTTTCAAATTTTAGGTAAGTTTTTTACACATAAATGCGAGATAACAAACATTCTTCCTTGAGAATCTGATACATACTTATGAAACTTTTAGCTTTTTTTAATGTTAATATTCATAGATAGTTCGTTCTCTATTACATGACATTATATGTCTTAAAGGATCACATGACTGCCTATATAAGTAGTTGTAGTAGTACGTGTAAATCTTTATGTTTCATGCAATGTATTTTAATATTTTTTTAAACTCATATAGTTTCCCATCCAATATAAAGTTTCTCGCTCCACCCCTAATCTTATGTGTAATAGACAAAAGTCACCATGTACGTAGACCATGATGCTTAGAAATATTTGATTGAGTCCTTCTTACATGGACCGACTACTTTGAAATATCAGATGACTAAGAAGGATCCAAAGCCAAGGTTGACCATATGTATCCTTTTGTTGAAAGTACTTTTTTGGAGATAGTTGAAAAAAAAGTTGGTGAGAATTTAAATTTTGACCAATTTCCTCATATGAAACCTCGCTTGATAAAATTAGTGAAAATCAAGGAGACAATGCTAAATGAGTAGTTGATGACAGTAAACATAATCTAGAGATGAATTTACATGCATATTGCAAATTTTCTAGCAAGTAAACACAGTCTCCACACATTGAACCACGAAGGGAGGAAGAGGTTACATGCATTTGCAATGAACTATGCTTGTGATAATCCACATTTGTTGAAATATTTTTCATTTAGTTGATAAGATGTTGTGCTCTAGAAAATAAGCAATCGAACATTCTCATCATGTTTCATTTTTATGTATGTGGACGGAAATTTAGTAGAAAATAGAGAACAACCAAGATTTCGTAGTTTGTATTCTATTGGAAATATCTCTTGTAAGATTACCATGATTTTTTTTAAATAAAATCAACAAGACCAAAAATTGGGTAGAAATATTTAGAATGACATGATAACTTTATCGCCAAACTTGGTGGTAGAAGTTTTTAATGTTTGCGGTATAGACTTTGTGGTTTTATTTCCCCCTTTTTTGTATATGTATATCTCTAGGTGGGTGACCAATATGTATAAAAATGGGTGTACACTATTTCTATAAGGACCAATGATCATGATGTTCTTTGTGAATTTGTGGTCTAACATCTTCATCCAATCAGGAGTGTCGAGAAGTATGATGTGTGATGGAGGAAGCCATTTCATCCATCCTGCTATTGAAAACCTATTGTAATGTAATGGTGTAAATACATAGAGTTTCTACTCCATACCATCCTAAATAGGTGGGATAGTGGAACTTTCCAATTGGGAGATTAAAATTGTTCTTGAGAAAATAGTTTGTCTAGACTGGTGAAAAGATTGGTCACAAAGATTCAATGGCCTTCTGGGCATATTGGGACATATATAATTACCCAATTGCTACAACTCCATTTGATATTGTGTATGGTAAGATCTTCCACTTTTGGGTAGAGTTACAACAAAAGGCTCTTTGGACCTTGAATGAGATAGATAAGTATCTGTCTATATCATATGTTGGATAAGATTGAGATTCCATGGTCTTTATGAATAAAGGCATGGGACCCATGACTTTTCAAAGAAAAACAAAGAAATATTGAACTTCTTGCATGAAAAGTCGATAAAGAAAAAGACCTTTGATATAGGAGAAGGAGTGTGCCTATACAATTCCAAGATAAAGTTATTTATAGGAAAATTAATATGAAGCTAGGATGGACCATATCAAGTAATACATGTTTACCCATCCAAATAGGTGACGATCCAAGCAAATGAAAGAACCCCATGTGTTTTCTAATCCTACACTCTTTAATATGGTTTATGCTTTACCTTTTAATGATTTCCACAAAAAATACTTCACATGCATTTTAAAATAAATTTGTGATTCTATTTAAGTTGTCGTTGGGGCTCGAACCTAAGACCTCTTGGTAACAAATGAAGAATCTGATCGATGGGGTGTCCCATCTTGGAAAAATACTTCACATACATACTTTTGAATAAACTTTGGCTCCATTATTTGTTACTTATGTAAATCAGGAAATATCATGAAGAAGGATTAACTTTGAGTGGTTATCCACTCCATTGATCAAATCCAAGTTAGAAATTTGGATATTGAAGTGAAAGTGTTGAAGATCATCCCAAAATGATTTTTTTGCCTAAAATTGATGTCCTGAGCAGGGAAAATTAAAATAAAATAAAGGATAACTTTCAATTGATGGTTGAGATATCATTCTAACTAAAATCATGATAGAAATCAACCACCAAAACATCCATTTCGGTGCAAAATTATGGTGGTATTTTTTTTATCAATGGCCCTAGGAGGGGGTGAATATAGCTAAAACACTTGCACAAAATTTGATACATCTTCAAGTTACATTCAAAATTGATTGAAACTAAACAAGAAAAGTTGATGAGAGAGACTTTCCAAGCACATAGTAACACAATTAATTATAGTGATTCCAACCTCTAAATCTAGAGATGTACCCTACTACCCAGAGAGGTCAACCCCTAGGATTTTGAACACTTGAGTCTCACCATAAATTTCTATAAGAGTTACACCAAGAAGACCTTCCATTTTCAACAAGTAAGAGTAAATATCTTCCCTTTGAAGATAAAGGAGCAAACAACCTTACCAAGGACGTACTTATCCACCGAGCAAGGGTCTTTTGCCTTCACCAAGGACCTACCCACACTTGACTAGAATCTTCCACCTTGAACCTTCACTTCCTTAACCAAGGAAGCAATCTTCAATTCACCAAGAATTGAGAGAATATATTTGAAGAAGGAGATTTGAGAGTTTAACAAATATTTCAATGAACCTAGGTCTCTCAAGAAATTCCTATATGACTCTTAATGACAATAGAATGTAAACAACCTTGATAATGATTAGGAGGCTCTAGGGGCTTTCCACTCAACTATAGCATATACTCATGGAAGGAAACCTTGTAACAAGGTCCAATGGTCTATATTTTTAGAAGAGGGCGCCTACCAACCAATAGAATACTTTAGTTCATATTATACCCATCTTAGAGAGGTTGGGTGCTTTTGCAATGGACTTAAATCACTTTATCTCTCTCTATAACAACTATTTTGCACTTACAACTACAATACCATCATTGGAAATGCAAGGGGTGTATGTTGTCCAATGACACTAAAAGACAAGCCTTTAGCATAATTAGATGAGATACAATACATCTCGATTGATGATCATGAATGACTAAGTCAAGTAGCTCATCAGGCGAGATAGTCTCACGAGCAATCTCAGCCGATGAAAAATGGTGTCTTGCATTAAGTCTTTTAATGTAAAAGTGCATAATCATCAAACTAAAATATTATAATTACCGTTAATCTTAGTTAGAAGTCATAATGTAATTATAGAAACACTACACTCAGAGTCTTCCAGGCCGTTCTAGTGAGAGAAAGCTCCAACTTCTCTCTAAAAACAATAATAGACTTCACTGTCTAGCCACAACCATCTTCTGACCTCCTCCTTAGGGCGGCTACGCCGTCGACCACAGATCCACACCGCAACTCGGTGACATACATACTCTTAGCAACATATCCTCCATAACACAACATACATTGAAGTGCGTTTATAGAGACTACACTTCATAGCAACATCGAATTGATACCAGCAAGAACTGTCTTTAGATTTTATCGGCTACACCATTACGAAGAATTCCTTTTACATTGATAGCTACACCAACTAAACCAGAAAGAACCTTACTTCCCAACCAGAAAAGTATCAACTTCGGTACAGGTAGATCAATTCTAACACACAGGTCGGTGCTGCAGAGATCATCTTCTACTCCTAAGATATAACAGACATTCTATCCCCCATCATGAGAACAGGAGGACACCTCACGGTGGCAAAGAGCCAAAACAAACATCTCAAACATAAGATCGGAACCCCTCTTCATCTCTACAAAGCTTATAAGAATAGGTCAATCTTAAATCCATCAACCACGCTCAACCCCATCACTACCATTTCAAATATGACTTCTCATTTCCCATACATGAACTACCCATTAGACGACCCTACTAACCATTCCATTATTCAGCTACCATAAGCATGGAAATACCACAAACGTGACCTCCCACCAAGCATCAACAAGATCCAAATAGGACACAAAAGCTTCGATGTTGTCATAGACTATGATAAGAAATCCAACATCTACATAGAACATGGATGGGTATATATGATAGCAACACTAAAGATGAAGCCAGAATGGACCATCTTCATCAGGCCCATCGCTGATAGAACCCTGATGGCCTGGGTTGCTGATTTCAACAATGAAACCCCCATTGAGCTATACCCACTATTCTTCTCGAAAGATGGCAACATGTCCACCAGTTTAGACTCTGCAGATCAACTGTTTGTTCTAGATAAACACCAACATACTGATGGTACCAAAGTCAATCCCATTGAGATCACTTCCACCCAGACATCACCAACAAGTTCTGAGGAAGAAGACACAACATCATTCGTACAAAAGCTCGACACTATCGCAGATAAGTACCAATATACAAACTCAACTACTTTCACTTCCCCATCCTCCTTAGATTTAAGCAAACCTCAAAAACTACAACCACATAAGACGACTACATCCCCGCTTTCATACAACCTATACTTCCCGCCACTCAGTCAAATTTCATCCACTGACCTAGCTATAGAAACCTTCAAACACAACACCACTCCTTTCTCTCGGCAACGAGCTCCTCCTAAACACCACTTCCGCACTCTGCATTGCACCAAATGCTTTAGCATAAAACACTCAAGGCCCCAATGCACTGCACCAAGGTGTTGTTACATATGCAATAAACCTGGTCATCTATCATACAAATGCTACTATTGCAACACCCTTTCCCTACAAGATAGTAGAAACTTTATCAGGAAAAAGGCAATACCTCATGCATCTGCTACATTTTCTAACAAATCTCAACATAATACGAGATTTAACAAATTTAATCACAGACCAAAGCCCAACATCAAAGAGATTACCACCCATAACTCATTCTCTTATCTCTTCTCAACTGGGATACTGCTACACCATCTCACTCTTCACAAGAACACGTACATCACCACCTCAAACATCCTATAAAACCATCCATCCATTTCAAACAAACACCACACATCAAACCTAAGGATCTACATCACAATAGCGCCCCCTATGAAACCTTGTACCCCCTCCCCCGCCTTTCACCATGGATCCCACTGTACACCTAGAGAAGGAGTTCCCTTGCGATCTTCCAGCCAATTCCATAAGACTCTTGAAAGTTTTCACTAGTAGAAGTATCCTTGTCACCATCACCAATAACATCAACAACAACACTGTTAATATTCTCGATGTCACCCATGCCATTGCACTGCTTCTCCCTGGCCACACTGTCCTGAAGCCAAAAATCCTTTCACCTTCCCAACTTCTTTACTTTGTCCCAGAAGGCACAAAGCTTGATCATCTTTTTGGTCAGGTTATGACTATTCCATGTGGCACCGGTTTTGTCCAAGCCAAAATTACCCAATGGATACCTGAACACGGATCATGACTAGCTGGATTGGGTGGCTCAAACTGGGTAATGATAGCTGATCTGCCACCACACCTCTGGGAGGTTGAAGTTTTCAGAGCTATTGCCCACTCCATAGGAGCTACACTTTAGTTTGTTAGCCACGACACTCTCCAACCCACACAATACATCAAAGCCTATTGTGTCTTCTCTGTCAAACATGCTATCACACTACCTGCTTCCCTTAAGATCCATTTGGATGAGAAAATCTATAGGATCAAGCTTACGGATGAAAACCTAGCTGCCTTCAAAACCACATTCTTCGATATTAGTCTACACCCCTCCTGGTACTACCTAGAAAATAACAAAAAACCCTTCACAAACACCAAAAATCCACTGACAGAAGCATGGTTTGGGAAGGAAAGAGCACCACTACCACATCTGTAGAAGAAACCAACCACTCAGTCAACAACAAAAAACCCAGAACATTGTCACCATATGCAGATAGCACATATACACTTTGCAAAACTCTTTCAAACCCTTCCCTTTTCACAAGAATGATACAGACACTGCTATGAATATCGATTTTGATACTATACAAAAATTGAAGACTGCTATTATTGATGAGATTCAATCATCGTAGAGTCTGAAGTCGAAAAGTAAGGGAAAGGCTACGGGAACCATCCAATCCATCAACACCATGTCCACCACACCTAAAGGACTGACCAAAAGAAACTACTTTGCCACAGAAGAGCCAGATACATCTACACAACCCACATCTATACTAGTGAATACTTTGAAGCCTATTTTTAGTAGATTCTACATCTTCTGAGATTGTTGACAATTACATAGATAATATAGAAGATATAGCATCATGGCCTGACGTACAATCTTTCACAAACTTTGCTGATAAACTAGGTATCTCATTTGAAGATGACACTCAAGCTCATAAGACCGTCGATAACATTGAAAACTATATGAATTGGAGAAATCATAGCAATATCCACGATTCATATTCTCATTTTGAAAAATTGCATATATGATAGTACGTAGTATACATATTTCATCCGATTTAATTTGCTACATAATGAAGATTACTTCTGGGAATGACTGCAGGGCATCTAATCTCAGTAGAAGAAAAGAAATATGTAGACACATTTACAAAAATAACATCAACATCATTACCATCTAGGAAAAAAATTGTCACTATCATCATTTGCTCTCAAAACTATAGGAGGCAAACACATTAACTCTTGGCACCAAATTCCATCACTAGGTTTCAAGGGAGGTCTTCTTATAGGCCTCAATAGAAACCTCTTTGACATCACACATACTAAATTTTGTAGGTACTCCATCACTCTTCACATCAGAAATACTACAAACAACTTTAGTTGGATATTCACTCCATTTACGGAGAGCCCAACACTTACAAATCTGATTATATGGTTGAGATTACACACATCATGAGCATATATCATGACAAACCCTGGGTAATGGGAGGGGACCACAACCTCACCATTCAACTATTAGATAGGCTTATTCCCACCTCTTCCATAGGAACTATGTACCCTATGGATAAGGCCTTTCTTCAACTCATTAAAAACCACCAAATGATAGATATCCCACCAGCCAACGCATGCTACACATGGAATTGTAACCAGACCCGGGCTAGACTTGATCATTTCATATGTTCCATACCATGGAAATATCATTACTCCCATTCCTACATCATAGTCACTCACTATCCTATTTCAAACCACTTCTCCATCATCATCGACATGAATCAGGAAAAATGGAGACACAAACCTTTTCATTTTGAAAACATTTGGATAACTGACCCCACTTGTATGGACCTGTGCAAAGGGACTTGGGTTGCTACAAATAACCACACTAAAGATGTTGGATACCATATCCAAATCAACACTAAAAATCTTAGGTCTAGTTTGGAAAGATGACAGAGAGAAAACTTTGGAAACCTCTCACATAAACTAGCTGACCTTGAACAACAACACATGTTTGTAGACAATGACCCATCAACTGACCCAACCCTAGCACTTACCATCAAATCCGAACTAGAACATGTAAATAAATGGTTGGACACTATTTGGAAACAATGTGCAAAAATAAAATGAGAAAATGAGGGTGATAAAAATACCAAATTCTTCCACAAAACTTGCAACAACAATGCTCACAAAAATATCATTGCTAAACTGAGCATAAATGGAAGTATTGCATCCAACAACTACATGATCACTAGCCACCTTGTCCAACACTTCAACCGTATCTTCAATACTAGACACAAGCATGTGATACTTGACTCCATAAATTGGAATAACATTTGTGGAAGTAATATCTCCTCACCTCAACACATTACTAGTCACTTCACCCCTGAAGAACTTGACGTGGCTATCCACTCGAAGGAAAAAACAAATCCCCTGGCCCTGATGGACTCAACACTGAATTTTACCTGTCCAACTGGAATCACACCAAGGGAGATTTTTAGCACCTCTTTAGAGCTATTCATCACAACACTAACACTCACAATCTTATAAAATATATCAACCAAACAAATATAGCTCTCACTAAAAAAGTTACACATCCCGACCTGAACACACAGTTCAGACCTATTAGCCTCATCAACACTTCCTACAAAATCATTGCTAAGGTCCTTCCAAATCACATCAAACCCCAATTAGAAAACATCATCTCATACAATCAAAATGCTTTCCTTAAAAATTGAAGCATACATGATGCCTTCATCATGTTGAATGAAACTATACACCTCTTTCACAAAAACAAAACACCCATCTTAGTCATTAAACTAGACTTTGTGAAAGCCTTTGATTACATCAACTAGGACTGCCTTATCAGAGCCATTTTGGGATTTGGCTTTCCAAACATTTGGAATAACTAGATACATGCCTGCATCTCCACAAACTATTTCTTTACCATCATCAACATATCTCCCTTTGGCTATTTTCACAACACTAATGGACTTAGACAAGGCGACCCCCTCTCCCCATACATCTTCATCATTGTCACGTCCATTCTCACAAACATGATCAAAATTGGTACTTCACATGGTCTTATAGTCTCCCCCCCGAATGTCATGAGAGCATCATTCAATTTGCAGATGATACCATGATTCTGGTCAAACCTGAAGACTCCATCATCATTAACACTATCCGTACCATTGATCTCTTCTCTTATATTTTGAGTTTGAAGATCAACCTTTCAAAGTCTTCCATCTTTGGTGTCAACACCCCACTCGATCTTATCAATAGATACAAAAACCTCCTCAAATGTAAAATTGAAAACTTCCCCATCAACTACCTTGGACTACCCATTACTCCACACACCATCACTCACTCAGTTTGGAGCCCCATCATGAAAAAGTATCAAATGAAACTTAATTCATAGACCAATCAATTTCTCAACCTAGATGGCCGTCTTACAGTCATGAACAGTGTCATCACACCCATTACTACTCACTACCTCAGTTGTATTCCTTTACCAAACAAGACTCTCAAAACCATAGACTCAATCAGGAGAAATTTCCATTGGAACAACCACATAGTAGACAAACTATATAGAAATATCCATCTCGTCATTTGGAGTACCATCACTGCATAGATCAAATTTGGAGGGTGGGGTGTCATAAATATACAAATACATGCCATCTTCCTTATCACAAAAATTATAAACATTCTTACCTCTGGTACCAACAAGGTCTGGATATTTTTTTACCATCCAGAAATATTACAAAAACAAACCTCCCTAGCACCACACCCCATACAACGTCTTCCCCACTATGGAAGTACATCAATAAAAAGCTGGATATCATAAAGAACCTCATCTTCACCCCCCACATGCACATCAAAATATAAACTTTTGGGTGGATCCATGGTACCACCAAAACACCATTTAAAATCTAAACACACACCTCCCTATCCCAACTTCGCTGAATAGACTCAACATTTCCAAAGCTCTAAAACTCCTCACTAGCAATAGGCAAAACTTTCTCAAAAATCATCTTCATAATCATGTTAATAACAATGCCCTGGGAGATATAATCCATGAACTTGAATACAACACCAACAATAGGATTTCTTGGATTTGGGGACAACATTACTCACCAAAAGCAACCTACAATCATCTTACTTATAGGGGACATGCATCAAATATTATTTACATTTAGAAAACTAAATGGCCGCATAAACTAAAACTTTTCTTCTGACTGCTCTCATCCAACAAAATCCCCACTGACCAACATCTTACCAGTAGAGGGTTTTGGTACCTACTAGATGCTACCTCTACAAGATGGATGAAGAATCCACACAACATCTCTTCACCAACTACACTATCACACTACACCTTCTGTATAAATTCTTCCCACAAATTTTAGACACCAGTAACCTCCTACCTTTCTTCATCAATAGATTAAAATCCTTACCACAACACTCTAGATCATCTCCCGAAGACTTGGTCATTCATACCTTCTGGAATATTTGGCTAGAGAGAAACAATAGGAAGTTCAATAGCATTTCTAAACCCACCCAACTTATACTTACTAATATTTAACATGCCTTATTTGTACAATTGCAGTGCAGGAGATGCCTCCACATCAACTCAGGTGATACCTGCTAAAGATGATCCGGGAAACATGTTTGGTGACCACAACGGTGGTGGGTGCTACTCCCTAAAGGACATTATCATTGATGACAAATGATTCTGAATCTATGCTCATCACATAGACTAGATCTTTCCATCTTAGTTACATCCTTTTATATTTCCGGCTGGGGCATATGTTTAAGGGGTGCCTCCCCTGAACACTTTTATTTCTGCACTTCCTTGGCTATTTTTTTCTCCATCTAGATCAGCTACTTAGATAGAGGGGCCACATCCATGTCCGCTGCCCACCTTACTTTCTCTGTGTTTGCTTGCATATGTTTCATTTGTAAGCGACATTTTTTTTTCATTAATACATGAACTCTTTATCAAAAAACTAATGTCATTACAAATGATTTATAATAAAAATATAGTGAAAAACCACTAGAGGGGGTGAATAGAGTTTTAAAGTTAATTTAACAATTATTTTAACTCAAACAACCAATCACAAAAATATTGGACAAGGGGACAAGGATTTAGAGTGGTTCCAACCTTAGCAAATACTAAGGCAGTCAATCCACTACCCGGTTTCTTACCCAACCGAGATTTTAAAAGAATTAAATTTTATTACCTCACAAGGACTTTACATAAAATTACAATTCTTTCACCAAACCCTTCGAACAGCCTTCACCTAGAAGTAATTGCACCAACCTTGAAGCAGCCTTCTTGAAGTAACTTCAAGCTCCCCCTTGAAGTAGCCTTCCTCTTGAAGTAGCTTCCCATTGCAATAGCCTTCTTGAAGTAGTTCTAAGTCCACCTTCTCAACCGAGAAGAACCTTCTCCAATCCGCAGCCTCCAACCCTAGGAGTAGAAAGGAGAATACAAAGGATAAAAGGAACAAGAAGAAAAATGGAAATTACACTTAACCTTTGAAGCACAAGGCTTGATTTGCCTATATCAAGCGTGTAGATCTCCTAACCAATGTATATGGAAGTGTGATTGCTGTGGATAGGAGATACTAGCCTATAGGACATGAAATTAGAGCAAGGAGAAGAATAGCCAATGCAAGTATTGCTCAATTTCTCAAAACAGATTCACAATTGCAAGTGTAAGCTCAAGTGTATCACAAGTGAAGATTGGTGAGTTTAGGTATCCTAAGGCATGTCCTATTTATAGGAATGACATATAAGTGCTTAAGGATGTTATAGACACTTTCTAGGGGGTTCTAAGTGCTTAACTAGCCGTTAGGTACACTTTAGTTGCTTTAATAACGACTAGTTTAATTAATTTTGCAGTTGCTGTCAGAGTCCATCTCGGTTGAGGAGTTGTCGACCGAGACACCTACTCGGTCAAGGTTTTGTCGACCGACAGGCTCTCTGGATCAAATGTTTGTAACGTTCATCTTCAACTGCCAACTACCTTGTCAGCTGTGTCTAACGGCTACCTGGGTCTTTCTCGGTCGAGAAGCTTATCGACCGAGAGTGTCTCGGTCGAAGATTTTGTCGACCGAGATTGACCCTGTTTCAATGTTTCAAATAAAGTGCTAAGTGTATGTATGAGTGTGCATATGTGACACTATTGAAGGGGATGATCTATCTAAGTGTAGTGATTGACTAGGGAAGATCTAACGCTTGATTTACATGAAGTCTAAGTACTTGTACATTATATTTGTACAACTTTACAATTGATTACATTTCATGAAATTTACAAGCATTCAAGCATATAGATTCCCTAGTGCTTTGTCATCCACCTCATTCTTGCAACACTCAAGTAGCACGTTAGATCAACAAGAATGAAATGTTTGTCATCATCGAAACAAAGGGATTTATCATAATGTCAATTTAGCCAACAATCTCCCCCTTTTTGAAGATGACAAACATTTCCTAAATATAAAATAAGGAAATATAAAGCATGTGAGTTTCATACCTGAAGATTACCTTTTGTAGCCATTTTTGTTTTGCAAGTGGGTGCTGGCCGAGATATTATGAAACTCATTTTATTTTATGTTTTTGATTTTATATTATTTCTCCCCCTTTGTCATTTCAAAAAGATATCCAAGAAAATCATTTTGTATGCCATTTATGTCTCCCCTTTAGCTTTATGCTATGCTCCCCCTAAAAGAGATATTCAATTAAAATCAAGGGATTTATATAAATGTAAGTCATTTATTGTCGAATTTAGCCATAATGTATTTCTCAATCATTTGCAAATGATGTTAAGCCTTGAAATGATATGAGTTCCTTTTAAGTTCATGGCATTTGTGTATTGATTTCTCACCCATTTTACAAGGGATGTTAAGCCCTAAAAATGACATGAGAATCCTTAAGCTTATAGTAGAATACATGTATGTATCTCTAACCAAATACATGGGATGTTAAGCCCAAATATGTTTTAGAGGAGTTCAAAATATATGTCACATTCATGAAATTTGTATATTCCTTTATTTTCATAAAGATTAAAATTACTAAGGTCATAACAAGCTTCAAATGATTTTTACAAAGTTTTGAAAGCTCCTTAATCTTATAATCAAGATAGTTTGTGTGAGCTCCCCCTTAATCTTATAGTCAATGGTATTTTAAGAATTCTAAGGTCACAATCGTGTTTCAATATGATGAATATCTTTTGATTCAGTGCAGTAAAATGATGTACAAATAAGCATTTTGTCAAAGCTTATTTTAGGTCGCCCTTGACTACGACCATAGCACCCCTTAGTCAAACTTGATTTTAACCAAGAGGCAATTTCTGCAGATTTCCAATTGGAACATTTATAAATGAAGTATAATTTCTGCAGATTTTCAATTTTAAAATGCATTTGTGCCATGAAATTTTACTATTTATGGCATCTTCAAATGAGCTGAATCACAATGATCAAAACAATATCCATTCATGGTTTGCATATATGGATCAAAGATAATTGTAGACAAACCAATGAAATATAATAAGAATGGCACAATTATTTTGATAGAACAGTAGAAGCATATAATGATAATCTCATGAAATACAATGATTATGATCATTTAACTAAATATCAAAACACATGGTTCCTTTATGAATAGACAAATAAATACTTTAGGAAAAAAAACCATGTGAATAATGATAAAACAGTAATTTCTCATGATTTTCAGTTTTAAACCATTTACAAAAAAAAACCATGTGAATAATGATAAAATAGTAATTTCTCATGATTTTTAGTTTTAAACCATTTACCAAAATAATCTTCATTTAGGTTCATAAGTTTTCAATCAATGAATAAGGTTTGTTCAAGATTAGTCTCCATATGGCACTTTTTCAATATGTTTAAGGATTTTCATATTCATAATGTTTATCTTAACTCATGATGCAAAAGATTAATATATTTGTTTCAAGGATGGTTTTCACCATTTATTCTTGTTTTGCATGTAAAGTCAGTCATTAATAACAAATTGATAGCAAATAGATTATTTGAAAACACGTTCAACAGATTTATTTTAGACTTGACAACAGAAACCTACTCGGTCGACCATTTCTCGACCGACAGTTCTTCTTGGTCGACAGTTTCTCGACCGAAATCGGTTCTGTATTGTTTCAGAACTGTTTTCAGTAATTGCTTTCAAGTAAAAACAAAATTATGAAAGTTAAAAACTCAATTGTGTTGAGATATTGACATTTGTATATCAAGAATCAGTTTAGGTCAAATCTTAACTAGTCAAATTCAAGCTTCTAAGTTTTAGGAACCCAAGCTAGATCATCATTCCTTTTCTTGTATGGGCATGAAAATGAGTAATGTCCAAGACGCAAACAATAATGACAACTAATAGAGTCAACTTCATTTCTCTTTCTAGGAATTGTGCTCTTAGGTACAAACATAGTCTTAGTCTTGGATGTTTTAGCTCTTTTGGGTTGATTTCTCTTTGGATCATATCCTAATCCTCTTTTTCCATTATAACTAGAGGAAATTTTCAGAATATTATCAAGGATGGCATTTGCTCTTAACTCATTTATTTTTCTTTGTAGCTTAGCAATATCATCCATCTTCTTGTTGATATCTAATTTTGCTTGATCTAGATTAGATAACAAAGAATCTCTTTCTTTCACAATAATATCATAATCTAGATGTGTACACAAAATAGGTTGTTTTTGAAGATCATTTACTTGTGTTTGCAAATTTAACTTTTCTAAGGAAAGAAGGTTGCAATTTGCTTCTACAGATTTTAACTTAATATCATAATCTTCAATTGCCTTTTTGAGATCTTCATTTTCAGATGCAAGAGCAAGAAGTTTAACGTTTAAATCATCTCTTACTTTATTTGATTTTTTAAGTTTCTTCTTGCAGTCTATATATTTCTCATGAGTATCTTGAAGACTAGTGATTAGATCTTCTTTTGGTAGATAAAAAAGACTTACCTCTTCTTCTTCTTCATTTGTTGTAGCAATGAGGCATTCTACTTCTTCTTTTCCATCATCACTTTCATCACTTGAATCATCCCATGCAGCTTTATATGCTCTTTCTTTCTTTTTGTGAGATGATTTCTTCCCTTTCTTGAGTTTTGGACAATCATCTTTCATGTGTCCCTTCTTGCCACATTCAAAACACCTGGAAGAAGAACCACTAGAAGTTTTATTAGTTTTAAAACTTTTATATTGCTTACCATTTACAATGAGAGTTTCTTCTTCACTATCATCTTCACTTGTGTCATGATTGTCCTTGGTTGATGCTTTGAATGCAATGTCCTTCTTTTTCCCTTGTTGAAGTTCACGTTCTCTAATTTCTTCCTCTTCTAAAGTTGCCTCATGAGCTTCTAGGTTGCCAATGAGTTGTTCCATCTTTAGTCGGGTGAGGTCATTTTCTTCTTCAATGGCCGTTACCTTGGGCTTGTATTTGGGAGGAAGTGATCTAAGGATCTTTGACACCTGATCTTCCTCACTAATAACTTTACCTGAAGCATTCAAACCATTTACAATAGAAGAGAATTTTGCATACATATTACTAATAGATTCATTTGGATCCATACGAAACTGTTCAAACTTTTGTTTAAGCATTCCAATTTTAGAATTCTTAACTTGAACAATCCCTTCATAAGTTATGGAAAGTCTATGCCAAATTTCATAGGCTGTTTCACAATTTGATATCCTATTAAATTCTCCTACTGAAATTGAACAATAGAGAATACTTACAGCCTTTGCATTCATTTGAGCCGATTTTACCGTATTGGTGTCCCAAGCTGCATATTCCACTTGAGGAAGCTCATAAGGGGTTGACACCATCCTCCATAGATCCCAACTAATCCCTTGGAAATAAAATTGCATTCTTCTTTTCCAGTAGGTGTAGTTAGTTCCATTGAATGCTGGAGGTCTAGCCACAAGTGTCCCTTCAAGGTTGAGGTTGTTGAGCAACCCGTCACCCATTCTTCAAGACTTTGTTAGAGTTCCTTGAAGCCTGCTCTGATACCAATTGAAAAACCACTAGAGGGGGGGTGAATAGGGTTTTAAAGTTAATTTAACAATTATTTTAACTCAAACAACCAATCACAAAAATATTGGACAAGGGGACAAGGATTTAGAGTGGTTCCAACCTTAGCAAATACTAAGGCAGTCAATCCACTACCCGGTTGCTTACCCAACTGGGATTTTGAAAGAATTAAATTTTATTACCTCGCAAGGACTTTACATAAAATTACAATTCTTTCACCAAACCCTTCGAACAGCCTTCACCTAGAAGTAATTGCACCAACCTTGAAGCAGCCTTCTTGAAGTAACTTCAAGCTCCCCCTTGAAGTAGCCTTCCTCTTGAAGTAGCTTCCTGTTGCAATAGCCTTCTTGAAGTAGTTCGAATTCCACCTTCTCAACCGAGAAGAACCTTCTCCAATCCGCAGCCTCCAACCCTAGGAGTAGCAAGGAGAATACAAAGGATAAAAGGAACAAGAAGGAAAATGGAAATTATACTTAACCTTTGAAGCACACGGCTTGATTTGCCTATATCAAGCGTGTAGATCTCCTAACCAATGTATATGGAAGTGTGATTGCTATGGATAGGAGATACTAACCTATAGGACACAAAATTAGAGCAAGGAGAAGAATATCCAATGCAAGTATTGCTCAATTTCTCAAAATAGATTCACAATTGCAAGTGTAAGCTCAAGTGTATCACAAGTGAAGATTGGTGAGTTTAGGTGTCCTAAGGCATGTCCTATTTATAGGAATGACCTATAAGTGCTTAAGGATGTTATAGACACTTTCTAGGGGGTTCTAAGTGCTTAACTAGCCATTAGGTACACTTTAGTTTCTTTAACAACGACTAGTTTAATTAATTCTGCAGTTGCTGTCGGAGTCCATCTCGGTCGAGGAATTGTCGACCGAGACACCTACTCGGTCGAGGTTTTGTCGACCGACATGCTCTCTGGATCAAATGTTTGTAACATTCATCTTCAACTGCCAACTACCTTGTCAGCTGTGTCTAACGACTACCTGGGTCTTTCTTGGTTGAGAAGCTTGTCGATTGAGAGTGTCTCGGTCAAAGATTTTGTCGACCGAGATTGACCCCGTTTCAATGTTTCAAATAAAGTGCTAAGTGTATGTATGAGTGTGCATATGTGACACTATTGAAGGGGATGATCTATCTAAGTGTAGTGATTGACTAGGGAAGATCTAACACTTGATTTACATGAAGTCTAAGTACTTGTACATTATATTTGTACAAGTTTACAATTGATTACATTTCATGAAATTTACAAGCATTCAAGCATATAGATTCCCTAGTGCTTTGTCATTCACCTCATTCCTGCAACACTCAAGTAGCACGTTAGATCAACAAGAATGAAATGTTTGTCATCATCGAAACAAAGGGATTTATCATAATGCCAATTTAGCCAACATATAGATGAGAATATATATTCTTCAATTCTTGATTTTATGTTGTTTTGACTTGTATGTTCCCAAACTAGGGTTTGTGAATTCCAATGCTTTGCGTGTACCTAATGATATGAAATTGTCTCAAAAGAAATGTTAGATACACATGAGTGGAATGGTGAAGTCATCATCAAAATATGGGTAATGTCAAACCCTCTACCTAACATTCTCCCCCTTTTTAAGATGACAAACCATTCCTAGAGATTATTAAAAGCAATGGAATTTAATCTTTTAGCTTATCACCTTAGAGGAGTCTTTCATGTACATCACATAAAAGGCTCCCCTTCAATCTATGCTTGCCCTACCTATTTTTATAGTTCTCACAAGAAATAATAATATATGTCCATTTCTGTTTATTTCTAACATTTCATAAAAGAATATGCAATAAAATCCGTTTCAAAATTTTACTATAATTTCTCCTCATTTTCCATATCTAAATGTGAGGGATAGAAGAGAATAACAAAGGTCTTATCCACCAAAACATGATCATAATGAGAAGCATGCTATATTATAAAAGAGGGCAATTCCACAAGTCACATAGTATATGCTCAAAAGGAGATCAAACCAGAAAAGACTTCCATAAGAAAGACATGTTTGAGTACATTAACATCATAGGCTAAATAGAACATGTAGAATTACATGATGATAGAAAACAAACAGCCAAATGAAAAGTACAACTCAAGAAAGCAGAAGATAAAACAAGGCCACACAATACATGTGTGCTATCTAGTACATTCTACACTCACAAAATATCTAGACATAGGACACTCAAACTAAGACATTGTTATCTAAGGAAGGATGATAGTCGTCATCAACTTTCACATTTGATGGAGTCAGAGTTAGAGATGTGGGATCTCAAAAACATCTTCTACATCAACATCTTTATCATCACCATATTGACCATCTCCAACGTCATCATCAACATCTGTAACTCTAAGAACCTCATCTACAACCATCTCAACATCCTCAAAAGTGACATCTCACAACCAGACCACTAGATGTCAATTTGAACCTCTGCCATGTAACCATGTGAAATAAGGGCTAGATGTTGTAGGTAGTTGGGCTTAGTGCCTTCATTGATAGTGAACTAGGTCAATAGGTAAACCAACTGACAGAACCATGGCAAGAGATAGATCAATATGTGAGGAGATAAGTGGAGCTGTAGTTGGTACATAAACATGCGGAGACGATGGATGAAAGAAATCACCAATATCAGTATCAGGGGCAACAAATGATGGGTAGTAGGAAATAAGACAGAACTAATCATATGCATATGCATCATAGTCAATGGAGCAAAAAGAGGGTTGGTATGTGGGATACAGATGAGAACAAGACAAGTATATGGAAGACATGATATGCACACGCTCAACATGAATATGGGAATGAATTTGTCTGTGTTAGTCATTCTCATACATCATATTCCCCATGAGTTTCTCATTGGATAAAAAAAATGAGTCATAAGGTGGAGGTGGAGGCATGGTTGAAGGCTGTGAAGGTGGAGGAATAGGCTGGGTGGGTGGAGGTTCATGGTTGGTGGAACTACCACACTGAGACCAAGAAGATGAAGCTCCAACTGAGATCTTGGTGTCAATGCGAGGCTTCTTGGTAGATGTAATGCTGATAGGAATACTTCATCTATCAAAATAATACTTGGGTTCAAGAAAAAGATTTTTGTTAGTGAACTTGTAAAAAAGACCACATATGAGGTTTTGATAGGGCTGGTGGGTATAGTAGGTATTCTGCTCAGAGTCAAAACACGTCATGTGATGCAAAATATGCCTAGCTCATTTAACCCCTCACTCCATTAGCAACAAGTAGATGATCTAGTATGTGTTTTCTACAATATTTGTCTGGTTTTTATTTGGGTAGATATTTGAATTGACTATAAAAGCAACAAGTATTTCTTGATGTGTGGGAGTAGCAGAGGAAATAGTAGATTTTCTAGTGTAGACAACCTTTAATTTCTTGATAGCCATATGAATATCATGAATATGAAAATGAGGATCACGACATTCATAGAGGCTTTCAAGTTGAACAAGATTGATAGCTTCCCCATACCTTGAGTTCTTGGTAGTGATATGATCAGATGAGAAAAATTAATAGTCAAATCTCTCTTTAAAAATTTCAATTGAGTTCTTGCAATCATGGATTTCAAAATAATAGTTGATCAAAGAGGGGCATTGTGGTGGTGTAATTCCAAGTAAGATTTGCATAAGATTTTTCTAATGTTTGCTTACTAGAATCAAGTTGTCAAAAATACTAGAATAGACAAGTAAAACTTTTAGATGATGTAAGTTAAATAGAGAATGTAAGGCATATTTCTTCAAACCAGCATCAACATATGCTTTAAAAAAGAAGGGTTTTTGGGAAGCAAAGGCTTATACCATTTAACCACTTGAAGATGGAAGAACCCAATATTGTTGAAGGAAATGGTCTTGTTAGATGCATGAGGAGGATTCAAAACTCTCTCCTCCCTATGGTTGTAAGGATTATTGTGTTTCTTGCAGAGGAAGGATGACATTAGAGCAAGAAAAATGCAAAACCATATAATCTAGGGCAAGAAAGAAAAGAGGGAGAAATAGAGATGGGTAGAGGGAGAGAGACTGAGAATATGGTTGGGAGCTCATAGGTGAAGGTGATAACATAAGGAGGGAGGTTGGTTCAAATGAACTAGTTGAGAGGGTTTTGTCTCGCTCGACACACCCTGTAACACCCCACTTTTTCAAACATATCAATTACTAAGTAGAAGCATAATTCTCAAGGGGGATGCCACACACATGATAATAAATGCATAAAAGCATAATTTATTTGAACTGACACAAGATACAATTTTAATTTCTCACATCTCAGCTCATAACATAAAACTCATACACTAAAATAAAACACATATCTCATAAGCGTAAAGGAAATATAATCTACTATTAGTTGGTGCCACACCATGTCTAGCTTCACGAGTCCTTGATTTTTTACTTCAGTTGGTCCTCAAATAGCTCTGTCCTTGATGTTGCTCCTTTCCTATGGACATCATGCCCAACCATGCACAAAACAAATTAGTAGATGGAACTGAACATATTATATATTAAATAGAGCAATTAAATTGAATATAGACTTTAACACACATTGAAAAAGGGACACAATTGCTTTAATTGCATTTCTTTTATCTTGACTTATATAAAAATCCTCGGGTTACCAAAGTGCCTCTTCTCTTATCAGTGAAGTGCTTCTTGGGTTGCACCAAAGTTCCTCTTCTCTTATGCACCGAAGTACCTCTTGGGTTGCACCTAAGTGCCTCTTCTCTTATGCACTGATGTGCCTCTTAGTTTTGCTCCAAGGAGCCTCTTGGTGAGGATCTTATATAAATTATCTTTTATCATTATCTTTCTCTTTAAAACTCTTAGTTTGCTGTTAGATCTTAATCTTGACTTTACTCTTAATGTGCATGAAAGATGATATAATAAATTATAATAAAACATGCCATTCAACTCATTATATATTCATTGACTCTTATCTTTATAAGAAATTGAAATAGTTGATAATACATTCATCTACATTGTACATACATACATACATACGTACGTACATTTATATAGTCAATACTTATGTTCAAAGTGCATGAAACACTTACCTATCAGTTAGAGAAGATCCCAATTTCTTCTTTTTGGTTGAATAAACCCTAATCACTTCCTTGGATTGATTGGAACCCTATTTACCCTTGTAGTCTTTGAAGATGGTTAGAAGCCCCTTAGCGGTTGTGATGGTTGCTAGACACCTTGAGCCATTGGAGTTGGTTGGGATAAGGATGAGATATGAGGTTCTTAAGTCAACAAAATGAGGAAACTGATGACGTGGTGAGTTTTTGAGTGTTCTGAGTCCATGGCACCGCCGTTAAGGTTTCCCTGGGCTAGATTTATAGGTTGATTGGTGAGGCTTCTCACTAGAGTTTGGGTTTCAATAACACTCCTAGGAAGAGATGATCAAGACTTTATCGAAAAGAAAACCAAACCAAATTAGGATCCCTAACTCCAGTTGGTGAATAGTAGATGATAAGAGGCGAGTTCCTGACTGGGAAGAGCTTCTGCAAGAGATTGGGGAAGAGGAGGAAATAGGAAAAATAAATGGACTATGGAGTCCCACTGGCCTTGCAAGTCGGGTAAGAGGGAAATGGCCGCAGGATATGAGAGTCCATGTCAAATTGGGAATCAAGTCCACATGACAGAGAAATATCATAAACTATAGGATAGTTTGACACATTAATTAAATTTTAATCAAATATTATCCAAAATTTACTTAAATCAAATCCTAATGACTTCAAATTTGACCCATAGGCTAATGAAGGCATCTAGAATCTCCATATCCAATTGCATTTCGGTTTTGGACATCATTTTCTTATAATTCTATATATTTTCTTACCTTATTTTATATGTAATAAAAGACAAGATAGAGTGAATTAACCTTGTATTAGTTAGTCACCAGAGTCAAATTTTGAGATTATAGGGGATTATCCACTCACAATTTGTCTTGTTCATCTTTTGGCCAACTTGGGGAAGTTATCTTGGAAGAGAGAAAAAATGGAAGTGAGACAAGTTATTATCTTCTTTTGAGATACTTGAAACATATTAATGCATAAATAAAAATAAAAAGTATTTTGAGTTTCTTCCTTTTCCTTAATTCATTATTTTAGATAAAACTATTACATATCCTTTTTACATCAAGTTCCTAAGTTAACTTTTAATTAGGAAAATCCACATTACATATTCAACTAGTCCTAAAATTTGGAATGTTTTAATTCTACCCACTTTATTCATCCTCAAAATTTCATAAGACTATGCACCTTAGGGTTTTATTTATTAGATTGTGATACACATACATGACATAAACACTTCCATCTAACTCAATCTATGGTTTGAACTAGGTCATACCTTCCTCATTAATTTCACTAAATCCTTAATGTCTTGGGCTTCCATTCTTGACATTAGTCTCTACTTTACAATTGCATTAGGTTTAGGTGGTTACCCAATTTAGGTCTTAACTCTCTTAGTGGCACCTTCAGATCTATGTTGGCCAGACCAAACCCTATGGTGTGAGAACACATTATGTTAATGTTCAAGATCTTAGTATCATACATGTCCCATACTACATATACTAGCAAGAAGGAAAAAAATATGCATAAGAAGTCTTTTATGCTCTTGATATTTCCTATAGAATTCTCAATTGGTAGTGTATCACCATTGAGGATAAAAGAGTGCATGTTACTAGCCATTATATAGTCAACACAAAGAATCCAAATTAGATAATTTCCTATTCTTAACATATATGTTGTCTACCATCAAAGGAGGGATACAAGATCTACATTGGAGATCATGAGAAAAGCATGGTGGCCAATTATATTTTTCGCTCTGATACCACATTGTAATGCCCCACTTTTTCAAACATATCAATTACTAAGCAGAAGCATAATTCTCAAGGGGGATATCACACACATAATGATCATTGCATTAAAATATAATTTATTTCAATTAACACATGATACAATTTTAGTTTCTCACATCTCAATTCATAACATAAAACTCACACACTAAACTAAAACACACATCGCATAAGCATAAAGGAAATCTTATCTATTGATATTTGGCAACCCACAGGTCCAACTTTAGGAGTCCTTGATTTCTTACTTCTTTTGGTCCTTAGATATCTTTATCCTTGATGTTGATCCTTTCTTGTGGGCATTTCTTTCATAAAATAAATTAATAACTGGAATCAAACATATTATATCTTAAATAAAACATGTCAACTAAAAATAAACTTTAAACATTAAACACTAAAAAAGGGACACAATTATATTTAAATCACTTATTTTATCTTGACTTATATAAGAATGCTCAGGATTTGCACCAAAGTTCCTTTACTCTTATGCACCGAAGTGCCTATTTTCTTATGCAATGAAGTGCCTTTTCTGTCATGCACTGAAGTGCCTCTTAGTTTTGCTGCAAGGAGCCTCTTGGTGAGGATCTTATATAAGTTATCTTTTATCATTATCTTTCTCTTGAAAACTCTTACTTTGATCTTAGTTCTTAATCTTGACTTTACTCTTAATGTGCATAAAAGATGATCTGCTAATTATAGTAAAACATGACATTCAATTCATCATAGATTCATTCACTCTTATCTTTATAAATGATTAAAATAGTACATAATATATTCATATAATTCATGTAAGTTGTACATACATATATTCAAACAATCAATACTTATGTTCAAGTGCATGGACCACTTACCTCTCTCTTAGAAAAGATCCTAGTTGCTTCTTTGTGCTGAAGAAATCTTAATCACTTCCTTGGATTGATTGTAACCCTAATTACCCTTGCTGACTCTAAAAATGGTCAGAAGTCTCTTGGCAGTCAGATGGTTGCTGGCGCCACCTGAACCACCGAAGTTGGTTGGGATAAGGAGGATATCAGAGGTCCTTAAGTCAACAAAATGAGGAAACTAATGATGCAGTGATAGTTTTAGTGCTATGGGTCTGCAATGTTGTTGTGAAGGTTTGCTTGGGCTAGATTTATAGGTTGATTGGCAAGGCTTCTCACCGGAGTTTGGGTTTTAGTAGCACTCCTAGACAAGGATGATATGGACTCTACAAAAAAGAAAACCAAACCAAATTAGGATCCCTAACATTAGTTGGTGAATAGAAGACGATAAGAGGTGAGTTTCCTGACCAGGAAGAGCTTGTACGAGAGATTGGGGAAGATGAGGAAATAAGAAAATAAGCAGACTATTGAGTCTCGCAGGCCCTACAAGTCGGGCAAGAGGGAAATGTCCACATGATCTAAGAGTCCAAGTAGGATCGAGACTCTAGTTCATGTGCAAAAAATATTAGAAACTATAGGATAGTCCTATATATTAATTAAATGTTGATAAAATCTTATCCAAACTTTGTTTACTCTTTCCTAATTGATTTGGAGGGTCAAACAAAGTCCTAACAACTTCAATTTGAGCTATATGTTAATGAAGGCATATAGAATCTCGTTATTCAAATAGATTTTGGTTTTGAATATTATTTTTCTTAAATTCTATAAATTCCCTTATCTTGTTTTAAATGTAATGAAAGATAGGATAAAGTGAATGAACCTTTTCTTAGTTATTCATTAGAGTCACATTTGAGATTATGGGTGATTATCCACTCAAAATTTATATGGTTTATCTTTTGTTCCAATTCATGGAAGTTATCTTAGAGGAGAGAGAAAATGGAAGTGAGATTAGTTATTATTTTCTTTTAAGATACTTGAAACATATTAATACATACATTTAAAATAAAAAAAGTTAACTTTTAATTAGAAAAATCCACATTAAAAATTCAAACTAGTCCTGAAATTTAGGATGTTACACACCCTATTCTTTATATGCAACACAATGTCATTGTTTGAGATGAACTATAGAGGAACTCGGCCGGAAACCCATTTTGAATATCTCCAAAATACTTAATTGGCTAAGATAGGCTCAGGACTACTCGACCAATGAAAGACCATGTCCAAAGTGTGAACATTCATCCAAAATCAATCTAAAATGGCCTACAAAATATTAGTGTGAGTCTAACATATATATAAGTGATATTTAGACCATTTGAGTCATCATAGGCCATTCAGAAGGAATAAAACATTGAAAATAAGAATTTGTTGGTTTTCTTAAAAACATATGTGACAAGGCACTCAAAACTTGGAAACTTCAATTAAGCACAAGTAGATGATAAGCATTTAAACATGATAGAGGCATGATAAGATCACTCTAGATTGTATACATATTAGTATAATCAATAGTAGTGATAAGAAATTTAGATCACATAAAATTCAATTTCTCCCTAGCAAGAGGCTCGGTAAAAATATCTACAAGTTGATTTTCCATGTCCACATGAGAGATGTAAATGCCTTTGTTAGGAATGTGGTCACAGAGAACATGATGATGCGCCTCTATATGTTTAGCTCTACTATGCAATATATGACTAAATGAAAAGCTATTTGCACCAGTCTTAATAGGAGAAGCATCATAACGAACATTAAAGTCTTGTAGCATTTACTTCATCCAAAGTACTTAGACACAACAACAACTAGTGACTATGTATTCAGCCTCAATCATTGATAGATCCATGATGTTTTGTTTCTCGGAGAACCAATATACTAAACATGGTCCTAGGAGGAAGCAAGTACACCTGTGTGCACTTTTTATCAAGTAAGCACTCAACATAATCCACATTACTATAGGTAGTTAGAGTAAAACCCCCTGACTTAGAATACCATAGAATTTGGGTTATTGGCTAAGTATCTCAAAATCATCTTCTCAACTATAAGATGGGATTTTCTAGGACTTGATTGAAATATGGAACACAATCTAAAATTAAATATGATATTTGGTCAAGATATAATATGATATAATAAACTACCAATCATACCTCTATAAAATTTCTCATCTACCTTTTCACCGTATTCATCTCTATCAAGCTTGTGTTGTTGGACATAGGAGTATTAATTGGCTCTGTATTCTTCATCCCAAAGTGATTTGAGAGTTCATATGTCTCTTGCTTTGGTTGATGAAGTTTGCATATTTTGTTTGATTAATCTAAAATCCTAGGAAGAAGGTAAACTCCCTCATCATGCTCATCCTAAATTTTCTCTAAATAATGGTACTAAGCAATTTGCAAAGATCAAGATTAGTTTCCCCAAACATAATATCATCAATATAAGTTTGAATAACTAAGAAACTATTAAAAGTGTGTTTCAGAGAGAGAGTAGAGTCAAATTTTCCCATACACAACCATGATCAATAAAAAGGGTCTTTAACTTTTCATACCAAGCTCAAGGGGCATGTTTTTTAGACCACAAAAACCTTTGAAAAAGATAAACATGGGTAAAATGCTAGCCATATTCAAATCTAGGAGGTTGAGCCACAAGGACTTCCTCCTCTAACTATCCTATAAAATCACTTTTAACATCCATTTTGATAAAGCAATAAATTTTTATGACTAGTAAATTCAAGTAGCATACTAATAGATTCCAAATTAGCAATAGGAGCATAAGTTTCAATAAAAGTCAATATCTACATATTTATGGTAACCTTGTGCTACTAACCTTGCCAGATTTGATGACACCTTGACATGCTCATCAAGCTTGTTTCGGTAGACCCACTTGGTACCGATCTTTCAGTCCTTTGGTCTTGACACAAGGGTCCAACCTTGTTCTTTTCAAATTGGTAAAGTCTTCTTGCATAAAGGATCCACTCTTCATCTTGAAGAGATTCTTTGACATTCTTTGACTCAAGTTGTAGATGAAGGCATTATTTGATTGTTAATTTTTGTAAGAAGCCTGTGTCTTCACTCTTTAAAAAGGATTTCCTATGATAATACTTTTCAAATAATCTTTTGCAAAGTAGGGAGTAAGATCCTTCTTTCCTCTCTTTGTGATCATTTCTCTTCAACCACCTTATTACCTCTTTTTTAGATTTCTAGATATATTAATAGGAATAACATAATCTAGAACATCATAATAAACAACACTCTTTGATAAAGAGGGGTTATTTTAACAACTTTAGCATTAATACATTCCCGAACTTTAGATTGATCAATGTTAAAGATTCTAATGCTCCACTATAAGTGTTATATCCAAGAAAGAAGGGCTTCTAAGATTTCGCATAAACTTATCAAAAGTGTGTTTTTGTTCAAAACAAAGCATGGTCAACCAAGAACATGAAAAAAATCAATAGTACAGTTTATATTACGCCATAACTCATAGGAGTTTTTATTAATTAAAGAATGAGAAAAACCCAATTTTGCACAAAACACGCGGTGCTAATGACTTTGGCTCAAAACTTCTTAGGAATGTCATACTCTAAGAACATTGTCTTAGCCATCTCTTATGAGGAGCTGTTATTCATCTATACAAACCCATTTTGTTGAGATGTAAGGGGGGTTGTGCACATAATTGGATTCATCACACAAGTTTTTAAATCATTTTCAAGTTCTCATCCATGGTCTCTATGGATAAAGACTATTCGATAAGAAGAATCATTTTCAATCTATTTACAGAAAGAGGAGAAAAAAATCAATTGTATCAGTCTTTGCAACTAAAAGAAAGTAAAAGTAAAGTGAGAAAAATCATCAACAATAACTGATAAACACTTGCCACCACATATTGTTTGGGTTTGCAATGATCCAATAGATCAATGTGAAGAAGTTTAAGAGCTCTTTTAATACTAAGGACTCCTTTGGACTATAGGAAGATTTGGTTTGCTTCCCTTGTGGAGAAGGTTGACATTATTCATCTTTTTCAAAGTCCAACTCAGGGAGCAATGCTGAGGTTCCACAAAGATGTATCATTCTTATCAAACTACAAGGCACTTACCAACAATAGATTTAAGATATCTAGGAAAAATAGCATAAAATTTTCTAATTCTGGTTCCCTTATATATAACATTGTAAGTGAGGGGATCTACATGCAAACATTCAAGTGAGATAAATAAAAAAAGATAACCATTATCACCTAATTGGATAATAATTATTAAATTGTGACTGAGGTCATCCTAAAGAAGTTCATTCTTGATGCATAGAGAATTACCTACATCACCCTCACCTTCCACCTTACCATTTTTGCTGTCAACAAATTTCAACGTTCCACCTTTCCTCTTTGTAAAAGTGTTGAAGTGGATTTTTATCTGGTCATATACACTTGGAGAAACCACTATCAATCATCCTCTTTTCATTAGCCTACAAGGAAAGAAGTTTGGCACCGAATTTACACTTTGGGATCGAAGGTTAGCTTGGGGACCCAAATTATCCCAATGTTGGTCCCCTTATTCTTATGAGGAATAATGTAGATTAATGATCATCACTTTTACAATAAGAACAAGCCATATTGGCCTTTCAACCGAAAGACTATTCATATAATATTGGAGGTCCCTTATTAATTTTTCTTTTTCTTGCTCTTTTTTCCACCCTCAAATACCAAAACACTTCTATCTCACTTATTGGGTAGAGCATGATTTCATTTAGGGACTTTTTTCAGTTGAGTAACTTTTACAAAGAATCTCTAAGCATATGGTTATCATCCCCTAAGAGTAATAACATTAGAAGATAGACTTGTAGTATCATCTTGATCATTCAAATGGTCATCCTCTAGATAGAGGGATTTCGTCAAATACGAATCATTTTCAAGAGTAATGCTAGAAACTCTATTCAAAAGCAAGATAGGTCTATATTCAAGATCCTTGACTTTAGCAAGTAATCAAGCATTTTTAGTTTAAGCAAAATGAGTTATAGATATAAGTTTGGTTTTCGTCTTTAATCTCATTTACTTGTTTGAGATAAACACCATTTTAAATTTATATTGCATTATATTGAAGTTCAAGATCAAGATTTATCTCTTGAAAAGTACTTATTCTACTGTTCAGCACATTTTCATTTTGATCAAAAGCTTCTATTCTAGCATACAAGTCATTAGTGATTTTATCTAAGCTTTTCTTCTTAAACTTGCATTTAGAATAAGAAATATGGGAATCATAATTTTAATAAGAACATCTTTAAAAAGTTCATGGATATTTACCTCATTTACCTAAACAACTTCCTAGCTAGTGCTTTCCTTGAGTGCCATGTGGCATTCATCTTCATTTGAGTTTGTACCTTGAGGAGGAAGAATCCCAAGTGGCATGGATGTTTATTTGTTCTTCCTATCTTTCTTGTCCCTTTTATTGTGTCTATCCTCCGTATTATGGTTGTCCTTCTTCATATGGATGTCTTGTGGTGATGTTTCTTTTCCTTTGAAATTCATTCTTGTAATGCCTCTTTTGTCCACATCCATTGCACGTAGGAGAATATGAGGAGGATTTACCCTTGAAGTGTTTGTCTTTGGAGTAGTGGTCTTCAAGGTCACTTTGGGACCCATATTCAATTGAGGTAGGAATAATTTGGTTGAAGGCTTGAGCTTACAAAAGTGCTTCAACTTGAGATCTAAATGTAGCATCCTTCTTCATCTTATTATCCTTATCTTATTCTTTTTCCTCTTCATCTATGAGTTGACTCTAACTTCAAATTCTTGAAAATTTCCTATGATTTCTTCATTGGGGTAGAGGAAAGAGTCTTAGCTTCTTGTATGGCCATCACCTTCTTGTCCCATCAATGAGGAAGAAGTGGAGAATATTGGAGTCCACCTAACCATTTTCCATGGTATGACCCATGGAAGCAAGACCATTCATAAGGGCATTCAGACTTGCATACATGTCAACATTACTCTTCTTCTTTCCCATTTTGAAGTCTTCAAAGAGTTGGATGAGCATATAGACTTTGATTTCTTTGATTTTCTCTATCCCTTCATAGGTGATGCACCAATTGTCCCATATCCTATGAGATTTATCCCAGGAAGAGATGTAGTTGAACTCAGTTGGTGTAAGAACGAGTAGAGGATGCTAAGTTATGCCTTCATCAAGATTTCCTCATTCCAAGTGTTCATTTTGCCTTCCAGTTGTGTAAGAAAGACCTACCACTTTCCACATAACAAAGTTCATCCCTTGTATATAGAATTTCATCCTTCTCTTCCAATAGAGAAAGTTGGTGCCATCAAAGTTTGAAGGATGCACATAGAATCCACCCTAAGTGTTGAGTTAACCAAGCATGCTTTCTTCCATCTTCTCTTACTAATAGCAATAATGTATTGGAGAAGATCATGATTTGATACCACTTGTTGGATCAATGGGTTCTAGAGGGGGTGAATAGACATAAAACACTTGTACAAATTTTGTTAGAACTTAAAGATATATTCAAATTGACTACAACTGGGAAAAAACAAAGCAAGAATGATTGATATTAAACAAGCATCAAGGAAAACAAGTAATTTGCAGTGGTACCAACCTCTAAATCTAAAAGTGTACTCCACTACCTAGATAGGTCAACCACTAAAATTTGAACACTTGAGTCCCATATTATATTGCTTATAAGAGTTAAAAGAACAAGGCATTATCTTTCCAATAATAAAGAATAACTATCTTCTTCCAAGGGAGCCAACAACCTTACCAAGGACTTTCCTATCCACTAAAAAGGGTCTCTGGACTTCACCAAGTACTTGCCCACCCTTGACTTGGATCTTCCGCCTAGAATCTTCAATTCCTTTACCAAGGAATAAATCTTCAATTCACCAAGCTTTAAGAAAAGATAATGGAAGAAGGAGATTTGAGAGATTGACAAAATTTACAATAAATCTAGCTCTCTCACGAAATTCCTAGGTAAGTATTAATGACAATAGAATGTAATCAAGCTTCAGAATCATTAGGAGGCTCTAGGGGATTTTCACTCAACCGTAGCATATAAGCATGAATGGCAACCTTGGAGTGAAGTACGTTGGTCTATATTCATATTTTAGGGTGCCCACTAGCCATACCGTACTTTGGTTCAAATTCCAACCATCTTAGAGATGTTGGGAACTTTTGCAATGGACTCAAATAGCTTCGTCTCTCTCTCTATAATGGTTATTTTACACTTTACAATTACAATACCATTGACTAAGATGTGGGGGGTGTATGTCAGTCGATGACACTAAAAGACAAGTTTTTTAGCATTATCGACAGAGACACAATGAGAATTAGCATCTCAGGCAATGATCATGCATTACTAAGGCACATAGCTCATTGGCTGAGATAGTCTCAAAACAACCTTGACGGATGAAAAATCATGTCTTGTATTAAGTCATTTAATGTAAAAGTGCATAAGTCATCAAATTAAAATATTATAATTATCATTTAAGTTTATTCATAAGTCATAAAGTCATTACAGATGGTTTACATAAAAAATCTAGGTGAAAATCTATTTATTCTTTAATTATTACTTTGGTGTTGTTTTGATTTGTAATTTTCCAAACTAGGGTTTGTGAATTCCAATGCTTATAGTGTACCTAATGATATGAAATTTTATCAAAAGGAATGTTAGATACATGTGAGCGCAATGGTGAAGTTATCATCAAAATATGGACAATTTATAACCACCAACTCAACATTACCTACAATACATTTTGAGAAATAATTATGATATTGAGGGACTAAGAGTAAAAGGTTCATCCTATCAAACAATCACGGTTCTGAGTTAAAATGGACATTTTGGGACACCAAGGCCATGGTACATGTCTATGGCAGTGACTTCAAGCAAGAGATGGGGAGAAAACCCTTGACCCATCACTTCATTTGATACAAACTATTGTAGGAATCTTGGGAGCTGAAAAGGCAGGTGAATGTTTTTTTCCCTAAGAATCCTTTGAGAAGAATTATCTAAGAAACAATAATAAATTGGGGTTTACAAGTTTATACATTATCGTTGAAGATGTTCCAATGATTCAACTTGCAATGCTCAGTGTAGATCTAGACCCTCCAATCTATGTTTCTGTTCAACCTCACCAAATCAGCTATCAAGATTCCTTATCAGGGTTTCTAGCACTATGGGAGTCACCACAAGATGCATGAAAAAAACAATTTTTTGGTGGCTAATCATGGCGATCAACCAGTAATTGTTAGTGGAAGAACATGGGAATCTTTTGATGATTTGCACATATCCTAATGTCATAAATATGTCTCTATTGACCCCAGATCTGACCCTAAAGTCAACTCTAGCAGAATACAACGATTCATCGTGCACATGTGTGGCAGATGATGTTGTTCTTCCATGGAGATTCTCACCTCAATTTGTATGCTCTAGGTGGCGGATCACAAGAATCCACTGGGGAGAACTTCTCATCAATTTGTGTGCCTAGATAATCACATCATTCCACCATCCATGCATGTGGAATATTGTGACATTATGTCATCACCTCAATTCATGTGCCATCAGTGAAGATCTTTGTTTGGAACACATCTATTGTGCAAACTCATGTTCACGATATCTACATGATTGCTTGAAGACGGTCAGAGTTGCTAGTCTCCACATCTCTTTCTCTATCTCTTTAAGTTTCTTATAGGCTTTCTCAAACCTTGAAGGCAACAATGATAAGATATGAGTGTCTACCTTGAAGGCCTCCTCTCATATCATATATATAGGAGTGTCGAATTAGGGTTTCCTAATCTAGTTTGGCCAAGGTGTGGACTTGCTGACTTATGGAAACTTAATTCTTATGTTTGGGCCCATTTTTTATTTAGGTCCTCAAAACTTACTTTGAGCTCCCTATATTTATTATAACAATTAGAATAAGGCCCAATTCAGCCTTTCTTCAAGATATCTTTATGTGTGTGACCATGTAGGAACCATACTACATTGTGACTGGATGCACTAATCAATACTAAGATCTGTTAGAAATGGTGGTGTTTAGCTACACATCATTGCTACCAAAGTAGTAGAACAACCAGTGTTACCATGTTGTATAATCCATTTGTCAAAAATACTTAGATTTAAGTAGAGGCATGGACACATAATGTTCATAATGTTCAATCTAAGTAACTTCATCTCCAAGTAGACTAGCAAGATACATATGTGCCCAATATCATATACTGACTCGCATGAGCATGGCCATGCATTTCTCTACCCTAAATTATCAAGAGACCTTGGATATTGCTTGTATTATATGGGAGGGACAAATTCACTCTACATAACTCACAATCTGTAGCATGTTCCTCATCATGCCCAATCAATACCTTTATGGAAACTTCTTCAAGATCACCTTGGTTAGTGTCAAAGCATGATGATTGTTACATCACCTTTGTAGTGATTTCAAATTGAAATAGCACTACATCACTATTGTGTTTGAGAGTTGAGTATGACTGTCATATAATGGTCCATGAATCATTCTCAAGGTAGGTCTGTCCATTACACTTGTTCTCTAACAAGTATCTATGTGTCTGACTTGATATCCAATACCTATGACCCATCAGACATGGTCATCAGTCACCATA
Source organism: Alisma plantago-aquatica (assembly GCA_963693085.1). Taxonomy (NCBI): domain Eukaryota; kingdom Viridiplantae; phylum Streptophyta; class Magnoliopsida; order Alismatales; family Alismataceae; genus Alisma; species Alisma plantago-aquatica. Next base: position 662,292,091 of record OY856414.1, read on the forward strand.
CATACTAGTTTCACATGTATTATAGTTGTCCAATCCTTAATAATACTTGACTATGGACATTTAAAAATATTTTTCTTAGCATCCATTTGGATTTCATGTTCAAGTCACATACTTGAAGTCAATCACGCTGAACCAGTCATTCTAAGAATATTAGTTATATACATTAATATCATAGTATAAATGTGCAGCAATAAATTGTCATTGCCTTTATTTAATCAAAACCAAGACACAAAATATCCCTATTAGCATCATCTAATGATTGTATTCTAGGGAATATACACCAACAATCTCCCACTTTCACCAAAGCCAATCACGCAGGCATCTAATACCAACTGATTGAACATGAAAATCATAATTTTTCTCCAATAATGACTTTTCAAGTGATCAATAATATTTTTCTCTATCAATACCATACAAAATTTCACATCCCTTCATTCAACGATCTTTCATAAGCGCTAACGAATATACTTGGAATGTTGATGCAATATTGGTTCCTCAGCTTGCGTGATAGCCCCATTGTTGTCATAATATAGTTTTACTATGTCAGCAATGTTGGCAAGAACTCAAGTTCGTTGATGAACTTTTTCATGCATACAACTTCCTTTCCAACATCTGATGCAACAATATATTCAACTTCTTTTGTAGAGTCAACTACTTTTTCTTGCTTAGATCTCTTCCAATTGACAACACCACCATTAAGGCAAAACACATAACCAGATTGCAATTAATAGTCATCTATATCAATTTGGAAGCTTGCATCAGTGTAACCCCCTACAAGCAACTCTTCCTCACCCCTATATACCAAGAAAGCATCCTTAGTTCTTCTCAAGTACTTAGAGATGTTTTTCACTACAGTCCAGTAACCTTCAATTGGGTTTTCTTGATATCTTCTCATCATGCTCAAGGTATATGAGATGTCTGGAGGTGTACATACCATTGTATACATGATAGATCCAATCATGGAGGCACATGAAATACTACTCATGTGGTTCCTTTCTTACAAATGTTTGAGACAACTGGCCTTATTAATACTTAACCCATCAGACATGGGTAAGTTACCTTTTTAGACTCTTGCATGCCGAACCATTTCAACACTTTGTCAATGTATTTACTTTGAATTAAGACATGAATCCTTCTAGATATATCTCTATAGATCTTGGTACCTAGAATATAGGTGGTTCTTCTAAGTCTTTCATTGAGAAACTACTTCCCAACCACATTTTCACCTTTTATAGAGTGAAATATCATTTCCCATGAGTAGTATATCATCCACATACAATGACAAGAATACTACAATGCTCCCACTAACCTTCTTGTAAACACAAGTTTTGTCTTCATTCTTGATGAAGCCAAACTCTGATTGATTCATCAAAATGTAGATTCTAACTTTTGGCTGCTTGCTTCAATCCATAGACTGACCTTTGAAGCTTACATAACTTTCCAACATCCTTTAGAGATTCAAAACCCTTAGTTTGTGTCATATACACATCCTCAAGAAGATTCTTGTTATGAAATGCGATTTTGACATCCATCTGCCATATCTCATAGTCATGGTATGATGCAATGGAAAGCATGAATCTAATGAACTTAACCATGGCTACTGGTGAGGAAGTGTCATTACACTCAACACGTTGAACTTGTTTCAAATATTTAGCCACTAGTGGTCCTTTCTAGTTCTAGACATTTCCATCCATGTTTGTATTCTTCTTGAAGACCCACTTGCACCCAATGGGTTTTACCCCTTCAGGTAGCTCCACCAAGATCCATACCTTGTTGGTAAACATGGAGTCCATTTTGGATCTCATGACCTCAAGGGATTTACCAGATTCTAGTCCCTCTATAGATTCCTTGTAGGTGGTTGGCTCACCTTGATCCATGACCAACATCTCACCATCTTTAGTCACAAGAAATTCAAATCTCTTTGGCTCATGGAAAGTCCTATGGATCTACAAGGTTCCAGTTCTTATTGAGGGGGAAATGATACAACAACTTGTGGTGCCTCCTCATGTTCACCTTCAGGTTTATTGTCATTTTGTGTATCTCATACTTCTTTGAATTCTATTTTTATCCCACTGGTATTTCTAGATATAAACTCCTTTTCTACGAAGGTACCAGTTCTAGCAATGAAAATATTGTTTTGGGAAGGAATATAGAGGTAGTATCCTTTGGTTTCCTTAGGATACCCCACAAAAAAACATATGTCACATTTGGGTCCGAATTTCTTAGGAAATTAATGCTTCACAATCCCAAACCTTCATATTGGGATGCTTCAAAGTCCATATCTCATATTGTGTCTTTGGAACCGATTTAGAGGGAATGTGGTTAAGTGTAAACATAATGATTTCTAGAGCATGTCCCCAAATGGAATTAGGAAGTCCGGCTTGGCTCATCATGGACCACATCATGTCCAACAATGTGTGATCCTTCTCTCTAAAAAGACATTATGTTCTGGAATTCCTGGTGGAGTCAATTATGATTCAATACCACACTACTACAAAAATTCCTCTAACTCTTGGATCAAATACTCAACACCTAAATCATATTGAAGCATCTTAATTTTCTTGCCGAGTTGGTTTTCTACTTCCTTCTTGAATACCTTGAACTTTTCAAAGCATTGTGATATGTGTTTCGTGAGATGCACAAATCCATATCTGCTAAAATCATCAATAAATGTAATGAAGTATTGATATCCTCCTCTAGTTGTTGGACTAAAAGGATCACATACATCAGTATGTATGAGTTCTAAAGGTTCAGTTACCCTTTCACTATTTCTAGTAAAAGGCACAATTTCCATTTTGCCCAACAAATATAATTCACATGTCTTGGTGGATTAAAAACCAAATGAGTCTAAGTGTCCATGCTTATGGAGTTCAGAAATTTGCTTCTCATTTATATGGCCCAACTGACAATACTAGAGGTTGTCATGTTTGAGTCCTGCATTTTAAGCTATTTCATATTTTCATTATAAACTTGTGTCTCAAGACTAACAAATAAAGGCCACGACACATTAGAGCACTACCATAATAGATATCATTCAAAATTATATATCAAACTCCATTCTCTATTAGGAATGAAAAATTAATATTGTCCAAACAAGAAATAGAAATAATATTGTTACTTACGGTACGTATGTAAAGCAATTATATAAATACAAGACTAGAGTATAGAGATAAACTATATGTTCCTACACCCACAACAACAAATTTTACCCCATTAGTGACTCATAGTTCTACAATTCCCTTCTTAAGGGTCTACTTCTTTTTAGATTACACACATTATAACATATGTGTGATCCACATCCGGTGTCCAATACCCATGATGAAGAAGTATATAAGTTAATATCACTAATGTATATACCTGGTGGAGATCTCTATCCCCTTTGACTTCTTAAGTTTCTCAAGGTAGGCTGGGAAATTTCTCTTCCAGTGTCCTGGCCTGTAACAGTGGTGACAATTGCCATTCTTGGCCATGCCTCCCTTCACCTTCAGAGTTGAAGATTGGGAAATAGGATTAGAACATTTCTTAACCTTTTTCTTTCCCTTAGTGTTATTTTTCACGGCATTGACCATTAACACAGATCTAGTCTTGACCTTCTTCATGTTTAGTTTAGTAGTTTGCAACATGTCGAGTAGTTCCAACAATGGTTCAACTATTTCATTCATGTTGAAGTTCATGAAGAATTGATTGTATGATTCATGCAACAATTTCATTATCAAATCCATGACCAACTCTTGGCTCATAGTGAAACCCGATCTCTAGGTTTTTCACATACCCAATCATCTTGAGTAGACGAGGACAATTGGATCTCCCTTTGTCATCTTGCTCTAATTCTTTTAACATGTTATACCTCTCTTGTCTAGATTGGCCTTCAAACAATCATTTAAGATGCTCAATCATTTCAAAGGCCTCCATGTTCTCATGATGCCTCTGTAGGTCAGGCACAATGGATGCTAGCATGAGGAATGCCACATCATTGGAATTGTCATAATACAAGTTGAATGAATCCCTTTCAACCTTTGGCACATTAGGATTCGACTCTTCCAGAAAATCATGATCTAGTATGTTGAGCCTGCACTCATACTTGAGAACAATTCTCAATTGTTTACAGTACTAATCCACAAAATTTATCCCATTGATCTTTTCCTTCTCAAGGACTGACAGCAAAGAAAGGTTATTGTTATTTTCTATGCGATCTACAAAGAAAAATAAGCACAAATTAAAATTTTGATTTGAAAAATATTTGCATCCAACTATACCTTCAATAAAACATTTACTCACACTATTTTCTTTGAGTTAATAGCCCTCACTATTAATCTAGAAAGTTACAAAAAATAAGTTATAGGTGGGAAAAGTTCTATATTTCATTGAATCACAAGTCAAGTTTAGTTGACCCGCTCATAACTCAATTATTTAGGTAGGCAACATTTGCCAACTGCATCACATGCAACACTTGGATAGATGGGAAAAAACCATTGTTAAATTCCATCATATGGAACACCAATCATCATGCCTCTAGGAACTTAATCCTATTAAGGTTACCCAGTTAAGCTGACTTCAACTACCAATACTAATAAGACCGCGCACCCTACTTTGTCATACCTACACATCTACCTCACACCTCACCAAGATGGACAATGCACTTTGGTTGGTGATCCCACATTGATCGATTGAGGCCTTTACATGTACCACATGTTGGAAGGCATCTTAAGATTAATATTTAATAAGAAATTTTGTATATTACATATACATATCCAATAACCACATATGTATATTTTATATATCATATATATAAACAACCACCATAAGAGATAAAATTAAAATGTGATGATCATGACCTCCTAGAACAATATTTCCAAGCTAATGGAAGTTTGAGGTCATCTAAGGTCTCCGATATCACATGCATAAACAAAAAATAATAAAGCCCAATACTTAGATTATTCAAGCACAAGCGTCCACCATGGACGATCCATTGTTGTTGATGATTGTTTTGCATTCATCTTTCTTCGTGTCCACCATGTTGGATATCATATATCCTAGACTATCCTAAAACTATTACATCATATATAAGACAAACCTTGATTTACATTCAGGGGGAATAAGGTGGGAATCCATACAAATGGAAGAAATAGGAAAGGTACGACATGCGATTCATATTTATAATCACAAACAATCAACCAAAAGTAATAAAAGTTGTGGCCATAATCATGCATCACACACGAAAACCATTTTGAGGTGTCGCTTTGGATTTTCATATATATATATATATATATATATATATAAGTATATCATAATATGATCATGGTGATATTAATCGGGACATTCCCATTTTCTGGATTTACACATTAATAAATTTCATCATATGAAATATACATGTTGTTTTCATCCAATGACAAAAACTCAATTCATAATTGAAAATTTTGATAAAGAGCATTAAACCTTGCCTGATACCAAGTAGAAATCTTGAGAGTTGAAAACATAGTGGAATAAAAACAATTCTCAAGAATCCTTTGAGCAGGATCCATCTAATGTAAAAATATTTAATTTGGGTTTACAAGTTTATACCTTATCGTGGAGGAGGTTACAATGATTCAACTTGTAACACCTGGTGTAGATCTGGACCCTCCAATCTATGCCTCTTTTGAATCTCGTGGGATCAACAATCATACTCTTTTCTGGGGATCTATCACTTTGGGGTTGCCTTGGGATGCGTGTAGAAAACTATCTTTTATTGACTAATCACGGCTATCTACTAGTGACTATAAGTGGCAAATTGTGGGAACCTGTCAGTGATTTCGACATATCCCAAGGTCATAAAGATGGATCTATTGGCCCCATATCTGACCCGAAGTCAACACTATCATATCACATTGATTTGTTGTGCATGTGTGCAGCAGATTGCATTGTTTTTCCATAGATATTCTCAGCTTGATTTGTGCACTATAGGTGGGAAATCACACGAATTTTCTGTGTAGACCTTCTCCTTGATTTGTGTGCCCAGTGGATCTTGTCATTCTACCATCCATGCCTACAGTGGATTACGTCGATCCACCATCACCTTGATTCATGTGCCATTAGTAACGATATTCATCTGGAATGAATCCTCTATGCAAACTCATCTCCACGATATCTATATGAGTGCTCAAAGACGACTGAAGTTCCTAGTGTATGCTTCTCCATCTTTCTCTCTATAAGTTGCTCTTAGGATTTCTCAAACCTTTGAGGTAACAATGAGAAGATATGCATGTTTACCTGAAGGTCTCCTCTTATATATATATATATATATATATATATATATATATATATATATATATATATACATATATATATATACATATATATATATGTGTGTGTGTGTGTGTGTGTGTATGTATATATGTATATATACATACGTACATACATTCATATATATATGTATATATATGTATAATATATATATATATATGTATAATGTATATATATATATATATATATATATAGAGAGAGAGAGAGAGAGAGAGAGAGGAGTGGAGATCTAGGTTTTCCTAAACTCAGTTTGGCCAGACTATGGACTTCTTGACTTATGGAGACTTATTTCTTAAGTTTGGGATCATATTTTGTTCATGTCCTTAAAACTTAGTTTTAGGTCCCTATATTTATTATACAATAAGGTCCAATTCAGCCTTTCTTTAATTCATCTTTGTGCATGTGAGCCTGTAGGCACCATACTGGATTAACAATGGATTCACTAATCAATATTGAGATCCATAAGAAACAAGTAGTACCTACACATCATTGATATCCAAGTAGTAGGATTAGTCAAACAAGACTAAACCATCAACGAACAGTGTTACCATGTTGTATAATCCTTTTGTCAAAGATATCCAGATTGAACTAGATGCATGGACACATCATCCCCTTTGTTTTCAATCTAAGTTCCATGATCTTCAAGTAGACTAGCAAGATACATATGAGCCCTATATCATATTCTGACTCACATGAGCATGATCATACATTTCTCTAGTCTCACTTATCAAGAGGCCTTGGATATGACTCATATTAGATGGGAGAGACAAATTACTTCTACATCACTCACAATGTGTAGTGTGATTCTCATCACACCCAATTACTACCTTTATGGAAACCTTCTTCAAGATCATGTTAGGTAGTGTTAAAGCATGATGATTGTTATATCACCATTGTAGTGACTTTAGGTCCAAGGACCACAAGACCATTATTGCATTCGATAATCGATTATGACTATCATATAACGGTCCATGAATCACTCTCAAAGCAGGTCTATCTAGTACACTTGCTCTCTTATAGTTACCTATGTCTCTAACTTGGTATCCAATACCTATGACCCATGAAACATGGTCATCAGTCACCACACATACTAGTCTCACATGTATTATTATTTTCCAATCCTAAAAATACTTAACTAAGGACATTTAAAAATATTGTTCTTAGCATTCATTTGAATCTCATGCTCAAGTCACATACTTGAAGTCCCATGGCTTTGAACCAATTATTCTAAGGACATTTATTATGTACATTAATATCACAATAGTTAAATGTGCATAAATAAATTAGAATTTCCTCTATTAATCAAATACAATTTACAAAATATCCATATAGATATCATCTATTTATTGGTTTCTAGGGCATATACACCAACAAGTAGTACACCCATAACTGTCGTAGGAGCTTCATCAACCCTTCATCCCACTGGATCAAAACCCAAGAAGCTAAGTTTTTTTTCATAAAGTCTTCTCCAACCTTCTACATCAAGTTACAATGTGATTCATTTATATAATCTCCCATCATTCTCTTTCTAAAGCTCCTTCCTATAGTTTTTCTCTGAAGTACCCACACTACTCACCTCAAACAATCATTTTTCCCGCATCCTATTTGATTCTACTCAAAAATCAAGAAGGAAACCAACATCACTGCAAAAGGAGCTCAAAATCTCATGCCTTGCTCTTCCTGCACCAAGAGAGACTCTATGTAGCCTTGTCTCAATTTTCTCTACCACAAATTCATAGTCTACATTTTTCTAATGGAGATGACTACATTCATGATCTCAAGTTCAAAAACAATGACTGTGCAAGAAGAAGTAGGCATGTTTAAAAATCATCTAGAGAAACTTGTTGAATAAAGTGACACACAAGAGACTCACCATCCTCCTTAATGTAAAAAACACAATACTCATTCACTCAAAAGAATTGTCTTCCTTGCATGCACATACATCACATAAGGCTGTAGTGCACTCTCAAGTTGAGAAAGGTAGTGACTCAAGTTGAGGAAGAAGTATCTTGAATCTCAGGAGTCGTAGCGGGTTCCTATCATTTTGGATGACTCACCAATTAGGGTTACTAACTATGACTCCAATTATAAGCAATCGATGGATCTAGATTCTAATTAGTAAGCAACTAGAGTGCATCATTGAGTAATCCTTAGATTGATTAGAGAGATTTTTCTCTAGAATGTGGTGAATGTTTCACATGTTAATAGATGAACATGGTGACCTATACACCCTAGCTACAGTGGTGTTGGGAATTTAGTTCATTGAGAGTTACTAGAATGTTTGATTTCTGATGAGAGAGGTAACATATGAGTAAGTTAGTTTTGAACTTAATTAGCAAAAAATCTTTTCAAGAAGATTCCCCATTTCCATTAAGGTTTTATTTATATGGAGTTTCATTTAGAGAATAGTTAAGACAATTATGTCTCAAACATCGGATGGTCATGGAGTCATATTTTGGGCTCCAATTTATCTTCATTTTACTCAATAGCCATATCAATATATGTAGAATGCATGCTGAATTCTCAATAGTTCTTAATTATCGTAAATGTACCTATTGAAATCCATTGCTTTATTTATAAGTGATCAATATGCAACGTGAATGGTAAGTTTATAAGTATGATCAAAACTTCACCAAGTCTTGATATAGGCCAGGGTTGATTAATGTCAAACCAAAGAAAAAATGGTCATGTACCTATAAAATAGCCAAAACCCACCTCAACCAAATTCACATATTCACTACTAATTTCACACCATTTATACCATGCTATTTCTCCTCAGACAAATAGTTTCCCCAGGCCTCACCATGGCCTTATGGAGGCAAATGACCTGTGTTGGCCACCATGAAATTCAAAACTTTCACCTAATTTCCCAACCTACCCCCACTTACTAGGGCTAAACTACCACATCTAACCCTAGTATATAGACTTTTTAGTGATGTCTACCTACTATTCAAACCTCATAACTCCACTCCAATTCTTACTTGCTTGTCCCATCACCCATCATATCATCCTATGCCTTTAAGACCCTTGTTGTATCCATTTCCACTTCCATTTTACCTTCCATACAAGGTGTATAAGTTGGGATCTACTCTTTAGAGAGGTGAAGAACATGAAGGAGGACCTTATAGATACAACAAAGACATGTTCTCCATTTTTCCTTCAATCTCCCTCCCCTCAGTCTATGTTTCTTTTGTTCTTATAGCAACCAGTCCTTTTTGTTTTTTGTTTTTGGGGGCAAATATATTGATCATACCATGTTGATTGGAAATGAACATCTACAACATTGCTTATTGTTCTTTGGTGCTTTATATATATATATATATATATATATATATATATATATATATATTCCTCCTACCTCATTCTTGTTTGTATGTGTGTTTGATAACATGTAGGGTATAGAGAGAAGAGAGATGTCAAGAAAGTTGTGAATAAAGAGTCAAGTTGCCTTGTAGGAACTTGGCTTCTCTCTTTATTAACCTTATATCCATTCCACTAACCCTAGATGAGGGATCTGGGTATCTTGGAGTATCTCTTCCCTCCCACTTTTTTGGTCCCAAAAATGTACTTCCTTATTTTGTGTTTTTGTAAAAAATACATCAAGGGATGAGAGATATCCAGAAAGACTATCTATCCAAAAAAGGAAATAAGAAAAGATTTGTAAAGAGGCAAAATCACCCCTTTACTGAAAATTTGAAAAATCAAACCTCCATTCCCAACATACTCAAAAGGTATGTTGAAACGGGTGTAAAATTTTCAATTTTTTATTTATATGGAATCCAAAAGACCATTGGAAAGCAACAGAATAACAATTACTGATTATATTCAATTTCATATAAAAGATTACAAAAATACATCATTCTCCATTTACGGTTTACATCAAGATATACAAACAAGATCTAGATAGAGGGAAGTCTAACTACTACAATCTTGTCTCCAAAGCAACATCTCCATCAACCAAGTCCAAGCCAAAAGCTAAGATCTTCTTGTCTTATCCATCACCTTGCTCAACACCTGGGTGTTTGGGAAGGCACCCAGCAAAGGGGAAAGGAAAAAAAAGTATGTGTCATAAAACTAGTCTAGTATAACAAGAAAAGTAAAGCATGTAAAAGTAGGCTTGTGATCATCATAAGATGAAGACAACAAGAGTATGAGGATACTTTCAACATATGCTTGCCATAAACTGAGTATAATAAAAGAATTGCATGCATGATTAATATTGACTACCTTAACTAAGTAGGGTTGAGGCACCTAACAAACCTTCAACCAAAAGGTGAGGGGAGAATAACACATTCCCAGTCACCTACACACATTTTGTGTGTAGGGGAAAATAAGACGTTCCCTAGGGTGAATGAACACATGCCCTGCTATGGGTGGTTGTATATAAGTACCACTACTATATCTAGTTAGTCTAATAAAATCATCATGCTAGAATAAATGGCAAGTAATAACATCATTTAAATAGAACATGGCAGTGGGGTACCAAGTCCCAAGAATAATATTCCAAAACCGATTTATGAGGCAAGTGTAGCAAAAGATTCAAGAGTACAGGAAATAGGGTTTAATAAAGCCTCATTGGAGAAAAAGTAGGTTAAGGCACATACCTCTTCCTTATAATCATAGAAACCACTTTTCAAAACCTTTAGATGAGATTAGGGTCCACATGTCCTAATATCATAACCACGTTCATGTATTAGAACTATGTACATTCATTAAAGACTTAAAACTCTGAAGTTACTAACTTTTTCTACAAACCATCGATTTAGGTCATGAAACCATCACCACTGTCTTAGTTAGGATTTTGTGATCAAAATAACATATAATTTTAGATATTTTAGAGATATGGACTTTTAGGGGAATTTTTAATGATTTTTACTTAATTAATTCATTCCCAAAAACACTTATTTGAAAAACTCAAATCCATGCATCAAAATTATTTTTATTAGATAGAACATCTTTTTTTGAGTCTAGAACATATTTTACTTTTGATTTTTGACCAAGAAATTAATTTCTATAAATTATTTAAGTCAGGCCAATAGGAATATTAGAAATTTTCCTTTTCATTTTGAAAAGTGGAGAGGGTGGGGCCAGGCCCATTGCTTGACCCAATCATCATGAGCCAAGTCAGTGGCCACCCCACCGGATGGCACCGGTCCAAGCCGCAAGCTCGGTCAATACGGGGCAAAAGGACAATCATGTCCTTGTGCGAGACAAAAGCAAGAAAAGTCGAGTGAGGACAAAATAGTAAAATTACAGGAGGCTTCTTCCTCCCTCACCCATACGCCATGGTGTTGAGATCAAGCTTCTCTTGCTAGGGTATTTGGGTGAAATCAGAAAACGTGACAAAATACAAAAGTAAAAGATGTGAGAGAAAGAGTAGAACAAGTCAAACTCAGTGGTACCTTTGATTTGGTCGGAGGTAGAGGGAAGAGAGAGGGAGTTCCGCCGCAATCCCAAAGTCCTCATCTGTTCGTAGGAGGGTCAAACAAGAAAAAAAGTGCAATTGACTAGTATGTTGAGTTGCAAAGGCGATGGGGATGCTCGGGGCATAGTTATTTATAGGCAAGGAGGCGTGGGTTAGGGTTTAAGAAAATGAGGTGAGAAGGAAGTTTCAGGAGAATTGGGGGTTTCTCATTTATGTATCAAAATATGAAAATATTGGGATAGACTGATGCAAAATCATGAGAGGAATCTAGAGAAACAAAAATTTCTCAATTTGGTTGAGTGAGGAGGGAGATATTGCAATTTGAAAAATCGGAAATTCCTTCCCTATTTCCTAACTCAGACCGAGGTAGGAGACAAACTCCTGACCATTTGATGGATCCTCAGGCTCTCCTAGCCATCTGATCATGCATGTAGGAGACCTATTAGGTGTGTGACACATATTTTCCATTTGTATCATAATTCAAATAAAGTGATATATTCATTATTTAATGAATTTCTCTTTCTTCTTTTGAGGGCTCAAAAAATTTCAAAATTTAATAAAAATTGACACCCTAACTGATTTTGAGGTGTAGAATCCGAATATGGAATTAGCTTTTCATTTTGAGGAATTTTAATGGGTTGAATAATTCAAAACTCATTTTCTCTTTCCTCCTTCATTTATGACTCTATGATTATCCAATTATGATCAAATTTCACCCACTTGTCCCAATTAATGTCTTAGATACGATTTTGCCATTATTTGATCATGTGTATGCCATTTATTTAATTAATTCTCAATATGAAGGTTCTACACACGTTCTCTCTCCTACTTTTTCACATCATCCAAATTAGTTGAAAACTTGCCCAAAGGCTTATTTTTATATTTAGATTATGAATTTGGAGTTAGTTTACCAGTTTGAGAACATTAGATATTTTATTTGTCTTTCTTGTATCATTTCCTATTTTCCTTTAATTAAGGCTTATGTATATATTTATATTTTCTATATTGGGTGATACTTGGCCCTTAAGTAACTTTTAGTTCAAGAAACAAAATTGTGTATCATATTATCTTGTGGGTTTTATATTTGTGATTTTTAGAAACAATATATTCCACATTATCTCCTTTTATTTATTTATAGCATTTATCATCTCCTTTATGTATATTTTGGAATTTCTTTTCTTTTTCATATTCTAAAAAGTCCTAGAAAGTTCTAACATGGTTTCTTTTAATATTTTCATTACTTAACTGGACAATTGCTCATTAGGCCCATTACTTAGATTTCTATTGAGGTATTTGTGCATAAAACCCTTTATTGGCATAAAAGGTGAACAAATGTTCACTAAACCATCATATTCTCCATAAATTAAATAGAAATGCCAAAGAGGATAGAAAGGAAAGGAAAAGATGGGAAAGAGGGTCAAAAAATAAAATGTCCAGGATTCAGTATGTTACAGCACTCCACCCCTTAAAGATGATTTCATCCCCAAAATCATAAGCAAAGAGGGAAGGTGAAGGTGCAACATCTCATCATAAAACTTTAGGTTATTCCACCAACCATAACTTCCACCAAAGGAATCATTAACGTATACTTCACAAACATCTCGACATAGGTCAGGTTCTTGAGGATCACCTAGGTTCCATTATTAAGATTATTGTTATGAGATTTAACATTACTAACATGTTTGGCTCATTAGCATTATATTTATTAGGATATCACATTATCACCAATTATGTCATGTCATATTCATTTTATTGCCAAAAAGAATTATATTTCTTTATTATGAACAATTAGAGGTTACACAATTATCTCAATATATTAGATCATTGATAATTTGTATTTACACTTCATTATCCTCCTATTATCATTATATTAATTATAACAAATTATCTTGCATGAGATAGGACATTTTATCCAAATTGGTTATTAAGTCTACAATTAATCCAAATTATGTCACATTGATTACTTGAGTGTATATTAAACAACGTCACATTACCTTTCTTATTCACATTAATGTCATCATTATTCCTTTTCTCATATTTATCCATTTATATTATTTATTTTTCACATTTTATGTGAATCCAGTTACTTCTTATCCATATTGAAGTCATTATCTATATTTTAGTGAACCAGGTTGGACATATTACATATTAATGAATTGATTCACATACCAAGTCATGATTAGGTGATTAATTAGGTGTGTACTAGGTAACAAGGTGATACACATTTCATATTTATGACTTGAGCAATCTATGATTAGGTGAATATATACCATTTATGTGCATCAAGGTATGTTATCTGGTTATGACACCTAATGCCACTAAATTAACATGAATGTCATTAAGGATGTAGATGTTAAGGTTAAATGATTACAACTTAGGGTTTAGGATCAACTTGATCATTAATTTTCACTTACAACTTGTTAGCATATATGAAGTCCCATATTATGTGCATTGGATATTCATTAGGGTTTGAACATATAAATTATTCCTCCGATGATCATTATATGTTCATTAATATATGAACAAGCATGTTAGGGTTACCACTATTACATGTCTGGTCAAGACCAAGGATCCAAGCATACTAACCTCCTATTCATGGAGTTAGGGTTTCAAAAGATAGAGTAGATAGATTTCAAGATGTCACAGGGTTCCATCCCCCTAAAGAGGATTTCATCCTCGAAATCTAACCACCCAACATCACCAAACTAACTATACTTCACCCCTTAAAGAGTTTGACCTATCAAGCCAAACTACATTAGGGTTAAAGGATGAGTCTACTATACCATGTACAAGATCCATCACACTTCCACTACGCACTCTGATAGCTCACTTAACCCCAAACTTCAAACTCTAGGTTCTAGGGATAAACTATCCAAGCATGTGGTCCTAAGGGAAATAAAGAAACTATCTTGGTATCCATCCTCAACCAAGTCATCATTCACTTGAAACTTAGGGTTCCCAAAGATATATAACATAGAAGTCTAAGGTTATTATTGCCAAAAAGTAAACTATTTCAGACAATCCATATCAGCGCAGGCCATGCCGGTATCATATGGATCTGGGAGTCCTCGTAAACCAAGCTAGTGGCACGGAGGAAAATATTTCCAGCCCCCAGAACCTGATCCTTTCTAGACACATTTGTTTCAACTTCATGCCCTAATAGTTGCCTAAATTCAAACCTAAACAACATCAAGTTATGCATGTTTTGTTATGAGAATTTTAGGATTTTATTCATCGAGGTTCTAAGGTGGAACTATAGGGTCCTAAGTCAACCTTTAATCAACATATAACAAATATAGGGTATGCATCTAACTTAAAGGGAAACTATGTAAGGCAAGGATTCTAACTAGGGAGACAAAACTGAAATAGTCAGATTCTGACTACCATGGGCTCTAATACCATGTTGTAAAGAGGCAAAATCACCACTTTACTAAAAAATTGATAAATCAAACCTCCATTCCCAACATACTCAAAAGGTATGTTGAAACGGGTGTAAAATTTTCAATTTTTTTTATATAGTATACAAAAGACCTTTGGAAAGCAGCGGAATAAAAATTACCGACTATATTCAAATTCATATAAAAGATTACAAAAATACATAGTTCTCCCTTTAGGGTTTACATCAAGATATACAAATAGGATCTAGATAGAGGGAATTCTAACTACTACAATCTTGTCTCCAAAGAAACATCTCCATCAACCAAGTCCAAGTCAAAACCTAAGATCTTCTTATCTTATATATCACCTTGCTCATCACCTAGGTGGTTGAGAAGTCACCCAGTAAAAGGGAAAGGAAAATAAGTATGTGTCACAAAATTAGTCTAGGATAACAAGAAAAGTAAAGCATGAAAAGAAGGCTATTTATCATCATAAGATGAAGACAACAAGAGTACGAGGCTACTTTCAACAGATGTTTGCCATAAACAAAGTATAATAAAAGAATTGCATGCATGATTAATATTGACTACCTTAACTAAGTAGGGTTGAGGCACCTATCAGACCTTCAACCAAAAGGTGAGGGGAGAATAACACATTCCCAGTCACCTACACACATTTTGTGTGTATGGGAGAATAAGACGTTACCCAGGGTGAATGAACACATGCCCTACTATGGGTGGTTGTACATAAGTACCACTACTATAGCTAGTTAGTCTAATAAAATCATCATGCTAGAATAAATGACAAGTAATAGAATCATTTAAATAGAACATGGTAGTGGGGTACCAAGACCCAATAATAATATTACAAAACTATTTTTTGAGGCAAGTATAGCAAAAGATTCAAGAGTATAGGAAATAGGGTTTAATAAAGCCTCATTAGAGAAAAAGTAGGTTAAGGCACAAATATTCCCAACTTCAGGTGTAAATGCACATACCTCTTCTTTAGAGTCCTAGAAACCACTTTTCAAAACCTTCAAATGAGATCAGGGTCCACATGTCCTAATATCATAACTATGTTCATGTATTAGAACTATGTACATTCATTAAAGACTTAAAACTCTGAAGTTACCAACTTTTTCTACAAACCATCGATTTAGGTCTTGAAACCATCACCGCTGTCTTAGTTAGGGTTTTCTGATCAAAATAACATATAATTTAAGATATTTTAGAGATATGGACTTTTAGGGGAATTTTTAGTGATTTTTACTTAATTAATTCATTACCAAAAACAATTATTTGAAAAACTCAAAACCACTCATTGTAATTATTTTTATTAGGTATATCATATTTTTCTAAGTCTAGAACATATTTTACTTTTAATTTTTCACCAAGGAATTAATTTCTATGAATTTAAGTCTGACCAATAGGAAAATTAGAAAGTTTGATTTTCGTTTTGAAAAGAAGAGAGGGTGGGGCCGGGCCCACTACTTGGACCAATCATCATGAGAAAATTAGTGGCCCGCCCCTCCGAATGGCACCAGTCCAAGCCGAGTCAGGCTCGGTCAACACAGGGCAAAAGGACAATCATGTCCTTGCGCGAGACAAAGGCAAGAAAAGTCGAGCGAGGACAAAATAGTAAAATCATAGGAAGGCTTCTTCCTCCCTCACCCGCACGCCATGGCATCAAAAGCAAGCTGCTTCTTGCTAGGAAATTTAGGCGAAACTAGAAAACGCGACCAAATACAAAAGTAAAAGATGCGAGAGAAAGAGTAGTGTAAGTCGAACTCAGTGGTACCTTTGATTCGGCCAAAGGTAGAGGGAAGAGAGAGGGAGCGGCATTGCAATCCCAAACTCCTTGGCTATTCGTAGGAGTGTCAAACAAGAATGAAAAGTGCAATTGACTGGTACATTGATTTACAGAGGCGATGGGGATGCTCGAGGCATAGTTATTTATAGGCAAGGAGGAGTGGGTTAGGGTTTAAGAAAATGAGGTGAGAAGGAAGTTTCAGGAGAATTGGGGGTTTCTCGTTTATGTGTCAAAACACAAAAATATTGGGATAGACTAGTGCAGAATCATGAGAGGAATCCAGAGCAACAAAAATTTCTTGATTTGGTTGAGTGAGGAGGGAGATATTGCAATTCGAAAAATAAAAAATTCCTTCCCTGTTTCCTAACTCGGATCGAGGTAGGAGACAAACTCCTGACCATCCGATGGATCCTCGGGCTCTCCTAGTTGTCGGATCACACGCGTAGGAGACCTGTTAGGCGAGTGACACATATTTTCCAATTGTGTTATAATTCGAATAAAGTGATATATTCATTATTTAATAATTTCTCTTTCTTCTTTTGAGGGTTCAAATAATTTCCAAATTTAATAAAAATTAACACCCTGACTGGTTTTGAGGTGTAGAATCTGAATATGGAATTAGTTTTGCCTTTTGAGGAATTTTAATGGGTTAAAAATTTAAAACTCATTTTCTCTTTCCTCCATTAATGACTCTATGATTATCCAATTATGATCGAATTTCACCCACTTGTCCCAATTAATGTCTTAGATACGATTTTGCCATTATTTAATCATTTTTGTTCCATTTATTTAATTAATTCTTAGAATGAAGGTTCTACACACTCTTTCCTACTTTTTCACATTATCCAAATGTTATCCAAATTAGTTGAAAACTTGCCCAAAGGCTTATTTTTATATTTATATTATGAATTTGGAGTTAGTTTACCAATTTGAGAACATTAGATATTTTATTTCTCTTTCTTGTCTTATTTCATATTTTCCTTTAATTAATGCTTATATATATTTATATTTTCTATATTGGGTGATACTCGGCCCTTAAGTAACTTTTAGTTCAAGAAACAAAATTGTGTATCAAATTATCTCGTGGGTTTTCTATTTGTGATTTTTGGAATCAATATATTCCATGTTATCTCCTTCTATCCATTTATAGCATTTATCATCTCCTTTATGTATATTTTTGAATTTCTTTTCTTTTTCATATTCTAAAAAGTCCTAGAAAGCTCTAACACGATTTCTTTTAATATTTTTATTACTTTACTGGACAATTGCTCATCAGGCCCATTACTTAGATTTCTATTGAGGTATTTGTGCATAAAACCCTTTATTGGCATAAAAGGTGAACAAATGTTCACTAAACCATCATATTCTCCATGAATTAAACAGAAAGGCCAAAGAGGATAGAAAGGAAAGGAAAAGATGGGAAAGAGGGTCAAAAGACAAAATGTTCAAAATTCGGTATGTTACATGAATATTTATATAGAGATATACAAGCCCTATAACAAAAAAAGAAGCTAGGAAAACTTCATGGTCAAGAGTAGAGAACAACTATAGATAAGAGACATACTTAAGATCAAACAAGCAAAATCATATCTGAGATCTCTAAAAAAACTAAAGATCTAAGTAGATAAAAATCATTATTTCTGAATCCTTCAAAATCAAATTTAATGATCTTCCACAGGGTCAACTCAAAATTCTCTGTCTTAGAGGACTCTGCGATCTCTTTATCTCCACAACTAGTAAACAAAATAGATGCATAGCCAATGTTTTTCTCTATTGGTTTCAAGTGTATGTTCTTTAGAAACATGGGCAATATGAAGAATATAATCACTTTCTTTTCTCCATATTCTAGCAGAGAACTCACATAAAAAAATAACATGGTTTATTATTTCTTCATTCTATTTGCATAGAAACAAATAAAAGGGAGTTGAATGCCCAGATTTTTGACATAGCTCAAAGTTGGAAGTATACCATGACCCACTTTCCAAAAACGGACTTGAAACCTCCTAGGGACCTTGAATTTCCACAACCATCCAAAAAAAGTTAAAGTTATCACATTCTACACATCCCTAATTTTGATGTTGATTTCATTTGAGTTTCTTGGATTGAGAAGGTTGTCTAACATATTATTTAGACCTTCATGAAGCCTTATTTTCTTGAAGCTCCACTCATTTCCATAAATCAAGTCACTGAGTTTTGCATTGACATCGATGTGAAGCTTGATAGTACTTTCTCTTCCCCTAATAGTCAACAAGAAGAGAAGTATTGGGATCCTAGGGATCCTTCCAAATAAAAGTATCCTTACCATCGCCTATAATAATTCTAGTATGCTTCCTGAGACACTCCCTATTATAAACAATCTGGTTGAAATACCAAGAATGATTCTTGTTCTCAACAATAGTCCAAAAGGAAACTTTATTGAGATATATTCCATGAATCCACTTAATACATAAGCTATACTTATCTATAGAAATATTCCAACCTTGATAAATGATAGAAACAAAAATCATATCTCCAACAAATTGAATGCCCAAACCACCTTCATTCTTTGGTTTGGTCACACTTTCCCCTTTAACAAGATGAATGCTAGATTTTTTATCAGTTTGTCCCCATATGAAGTATCTACAAAGCTTCTCAGTGACATCACAAACTTACATAGGTAAGGGAAATGAAGAAGTCCTATACATGTGAATTGCAGACAGAGTAGAGTACACCAACTCAATTCTTTCTGCCATAGAGAGACTCTTGGCCTTCCAACCATCTGACTTACTTTTAATCTTACCAATAAGAGGATAACATTTGATTTCTTAACAAGTAGCCATACTCTCATATATCTACAAGAGGAAGCACATAAGAATGTTGAATGATGGAGTAGATGCCTTGTTGGGTACATTCTTGATCTCAATGTTCATATCCCTACCCTTGAAAGATATCTATCTCGGATTGGATCTTGAAGTGCTCTATTGAAGTTACGAGTTATGGGCAAGGCTTATTTCTCATTAAATTCTTTGATGAAGATAGGCATATGGAAAGTGTTCTTGAAGGAGGGGGAATGCTTCGTCAAGGGGAAGATGATTATACTAATGAAGTGGAGATCAAGAGATATTCTAAGAAGGTTCAAACTCATAGATATGCCTATCTGGATCAGAGTTCATGAGCTTCCTTTGGAACTGTGGAACATGAATATATGTTCGCCATATTAGGATCATATTTAGGCACTCGTCTTCACACACACATGCTTATATATAATTATAAGAGATTGGAGTTTTCTAGACTCCAAGTGTTAATGCCAGCAAACTCAATATTCCCTAAGAAGTTGGAAGTGGCGAGTGAGAATGGTACTCCACATGTTGTTCACTTTTAATCAAATGAATCCCAAATGCATTTCTTGTATGCAAGTTCTTTTGTCATAATGATTGCAGGGAGAAGCCTAAGAGTAACACTAAGCAAGTATAGATTGAGAAGAGACATGTAGAGATGCCTATTGATGCGATTCCAGAAGAAAAAAAATCCCAACTAATAGTACTCAACTTGATGGTGGAGCATATGATCTAGAAAAGGAGGAATTTCATGGAGATAATTATCAATTTGAAGGGGAAGTCAACCTGGGGACTGAAAAGCCTAATAGTTCTGAAGTTATTGAATTGATTACCCCATCAAATTTTCTAAAGTTAGCAAGCACATGAAAAGTATGCATGGATCTGATAAACAAAATTTTCATAATCCAAAAAGAAAGAAGAAGGTAGAGAATAAAAATATATAAAGTAGTGACTCAACTGAAAGTACCCCGATTACCACTACTATGAACAACATATTTCAAAATTTGGGGATTGATGGTGAAGAAGGTAATTCTCCTAAAACTAGCAAAGCACAAGTAATAAATAGTTCTAATGGATAGGTTAACCTTCAATATTATTTCTTGTGACATTAGAGGCCTCAATCCTAAGGCCTTTAAAGTTCAAGAGTAAATAAGGAGGTTTAGGTCCCAACTTATTATTTTTAACGAAATAAAAGTCAGCGAACAGAAAATATAGAAATTGATTAACAACTATTTTCATGGTTACCAACGGATATCTAATCATTGTTCTCACAATGTGGAAAGAGTTTTTATAATGTGGAGGATAAATGATTTTCATGTCACCAAGATCAGTGAATCTAATCAACATGTTCATGCAAGAGTATAAGTGAATGTTATAATATTTCTAATGACTGCAATATATGGGGGCATAACCCTAACTCTGAAAGAATGCAACTCTGGCATGAGATTGAAAAATGTATGCTAAAACTAATGACCCTTGGGTCAATATGGGGGGTTTCGACGCTGCTAGAAACGAGAATGAGAAAATGAAAAAAAACCTTCTTCAATAAAATCTATGGAAGTTTTAATAGTAGCATGCTTAACTATTGTGTATTCAAACTTCACCTGAATGGGTCTCTTTTTTCTTGTGATAATCATCAAGGAGGGGATAAGTTTGTTACTTTCGAGACTTATAAGATCATGTATAATAATGAATTCATGGGCTACTTTCCTGTATTCAAAGGCATTCTTTATTCTAACACAACTAGTGACCATAGAGCACTCAATCTCAATATTTGTGAGACAAAAATTGAATACTTCTTTCAGATTTATTAACATATGGGTTGAGAAGGCTGGATATTATCAAATATTTTATAAAGAATGGAATTTTCCTAGTGAGGGATTTCCCATGTTCAAGGTTTATTCTAAGATGAAGGTTCTCATGGTCTATTTATCTTAGCTGAAATAAGAAGGTTGTTGGAAATTTCTCAGAGAATGTCAGACCCTTGTTGATTGGATTTTGATCCCCAAATTGATGTTGATAAAGATATTTCTAATCATGATACACAATATAATGCTATTTCCTGTAGGAAGGAAGCTCACAATGCCATGTATGCAAGAGTCCTTTTTAGGCAAAAATCGAGAATCCAACTAGTAAGGGAGGGAGATTCCAATTCTAAGTTATTCTATAATTCCATGAAGGTGAGGACACATATTAATAATATCAAGGCTATTTCTATGGATGATGTTTAATGCATGAATAACAACGATATTAAATATCATATAGTAAATTACTATAATAGCATCTTCAACAACAAACATTCTTCTCAGTCCTAGAACTTAAAGACCGAGATTTTTCTAGTCTTGATGATATTCAAAAGCTAGCTCTAGATAATTCATTTCCAACATTAAAATTGAGGTGGTTATTAAGAACATTAACTATGAAAATGTCATGGAACAAATGAATTTAATGGAAGATTCTTGAAAAGTTGTTGGGCGATCATCAAGGATGATATTATTGATGATTTTTTTAGTTTCTACAAGAATGGAAGAATGCTTAGGGAAGATAATAGCACGTTCATAAATTTTATCCCTAAGTCCAAGGGTACTCACAATTTGAGAAATCGGAGCCCTATTTGCTCTCTGTCATGTTATTTTCAAGATTATCTCTAAAATTATGAGTAACAGACTGCAAGGTGTCCTTTCTTCTCATATTATCAAGAACCAATGTGCCTTTGTCAATGGTCAAAGCATCATGGATGCCATTCTTCTATCCAATGAGCTCGTTCATGATTTCAATAATAAGGATACTAAACCTAAGGTATGTCTTAAGACTGGTTTGTCTAAGGCATATAATTTTGTGTCTTGGGGTGGTCTTTTTCATGTAATTGATCTTATGGGTTTTCCTAAGTGCTGGATTGTATGACTCAAGGAAATTTTCTCTTCAACTTCCTATGAAATTCTTGTTAATGTTGAGCCTACTAATTTCTTCAAACCTAATAATGGGGTTAGGTAGGATGAAACCCTAGCCCCTTACCTTTTTTTCATGGTTATGGAGAGATTTTCTGAATTGATGGGGGAAAGTGGTTAAGGAGGGAGGGATTATACTTGTTAGAGTTACCTCTGACTTTGAAGTTTCACATCTTATTGTTAAGGATGTCTTAATGGTTTTAATGGAAGCTGATATTGAAGGTGCACTCTATATTAAAGATATTCTTCAAGATCTTCATTCTAATACTGATCTGAAAATTAATGTAAATAAAATTTCTGCTATTTATAGTGTGGATGTAGATAAAACAAGAATTTCTTAGACCCTTGGCATTGTTGAAGGTTCCTTACCTCATAGATATCTAGGTGTTCTCTTGTTCATAAACTTTCTTGAGGGTAGTATCCCCTTGTTTTTGTTTTAGCAAGTCAAACCAATATTTGGTTTTCTCCATAGAAAGATCGACATTAATGCGATGAGTTTAAGGATGGACAACCAAGGACAAAGGAGGTCGACGATGGACATTGCCAAACCTATCGCCTTATTTGTTACTTGTTTACCTCGGATGGCACTATAGCATGTATACCCTTAGCAAGTAGAATGGAAAAGCTCCAACATACCTCGTATACCCCCCATTACTCGCATGTATGGGAGAACATGCATTCTTGAAACATAGTCTTTCGTTGTGATTTTGTATGAAATAATGTTCTCCCATGTCCATTGGGCCTCGTAAGGAAAGATGAGTTATCATACAAGAGCTAGTCTCTTTAATATCACTCATTCAATCAATGGCCAACAAGTAGAGGATGGTCTGATTTATATATCATGTTTGTTGTTTCAATTGGTAGCACTATATTGTTGGATGTGATATGTGTCATTACCAATTTGAGTGTATTTATGTACCCTAAAATCCCAAGACAAACCACTACCTATTTTGCATGATTATAACTCATGTTTCCTTTCTTATTGTATGTTGTTGAACTTCTTTATTGATTTTTGCTAGTTGAATTGGATAATCTATTGTGCTAGAATTTATAGTGTAATTGTGGTCTGATTGTTCTTATCTAGTAATATATTTAATGCTAGTGGCCTTAGCATCTGTTTCAACTTAGTTTCTTTATTACTTGCATGACAATTAGCAAAATTCAGCAAAATCAACCTTTATAGCCTTGCCCTTGCATCTAGAAGCAAAGTTAAACATAATCATTGAGGTTTTACACCCACTTTCCATTGTTATACAATCCAATCTCGTGCTTTAGTGGGTATAATTGTGTGAGAAGGTGTATTTCGTGTGATATTGTAATCATGTACCTAGTGTGCATCATGCAACATGTCCTAATATTCTAGAGAGAATGCAAAATTAATGCTCATCAAGACGCCTAGTTTGAAGTTCCTCAACGGTCTTTCTATCTCTATAACACATGGATTGAACTCATGATGATTACCATACAACTTTCCTTGGTGTTGTGGAGAAGATAAGCATGTGCCTCAATCTCAGTTTGTTCCTCATATCAACAATTACATGTAGGATCGAGTGTGTGAGATAATGAACTCTAGGATAAAGTATGGAAGTATGTTGTAGAGAATTTCATATAAATGGAAAGTGAGACACATAGTGTGTCATGGTTTTCAAAGTAGAGTTCCAATATAGGTAGCAAATGTGGAACCACCAAATGCCTTTAGTGCAGAGATGCTAGATAAACTAGTGTATGCATTCTTCTTCCTGTCATAGAAGATGCCCTTTATAGTATCCATGTCATGAGTGGGTAATGGAAAAGAAAAAGTGTGTAGTGAGTTTGTTAAAGGTGGGCATTAGGGATAAGAATGACCTCATTGTGTGAAATATATTGAAGAGGAGGTCAAGGGAGTAGTGGGAATTTTGTGGATGAGGTATATTTGCAATGGAGAATGATTGGTGGAGTAGGAAGGGTGGTGTTGGGATTTAACTTCTTGTATTTGTGGTAGTAGCAAACACAACATGTGAGTTTAGTAGATTGTGACAGATAATGAATTAAGGGGGAAAAGTAGAGAAGAAAAAGGGTTACAGAGAAAGATAGGCGGTGACAAAAAGTGGTGGAAAAGGGGCATGGTGGTGATGGTGAACATAGATATGGTTTTCATGGCCCGTTTTTGCTACAATGGTAGCAATAAGAATGAGCCAACATATCAGGAAGAAGAGAAATATTAGGTAGAAGAAAGGGGTGGGTGACGGCAGTGGGTTGTGGACAAGAGGTAGGTTGTGGTGTTCATGTTATAGGCAATGGAAGAAGACTGATAAGATGGTGTCATATGGTAGTGAGGAATGGGGCTTTAGGTGGTGGTCAGGGTCCCACTAATGTGAGAGGAGTATAGAGAAGTTGTGTGTGAGGGTGTAATCCAGACAACTTTCCTTGATCCTTCATTTTTAGTTTTTTGGTGCACATATGAGTATTCACTCAACTTCAAAGAAGTCACTCTGAATATATGGAGGGGTTGATGTGGACTACGCTTGGATTTATAAGTTGTCTATGTGGACGTCGATATGTAAGTTGGTCTGACTTCTTATTTTGTCTAACTTTCTAGGTTGATGTCGATCGACCAAGTGGAAATTAGTTTCAGTAGTTTGTCAAACCAACCATAAGTAAGCTAACTTGTTGTTTTTGTTCTTGGAAGCTCTATAAATTATTAGTGAAGCTTGATAGAGACCTAGGGGTGCTACCATGGCTCTCTACAAACTTAGAAAGGTCGCTAGTAACCTTGAATATCTATGGGCCTATTGACTGGTTGAAATCATTATGTGTGTCTTTGTTGTCGAGGTCAATGTCGGGGATCTCTACCAACCTTTAGGGCTGTCTTAGAATCTTCCAAGTCAATATCAGCTCATTTTGGTTGTTATGGAGACCAAATAGGCTTGGGAAGTCAAGAAAAGGCTACGTGTCCATACCAATAGCAATACCAACATCTAACTAGGTAACCACCTTGTTAACACTATAAGCTTGGAGTGATACTTCCCATTGATAATTTATATGTCAACAACTACTCATGCAAACTGATGTGATTGTAACATTGGTATAAGGATATTGCCAAAAACTATTACATTTCGATGTACATCCCAAACACTAGAATTGTTGCCTCCACCGGTTATAAGGTGTGCAATGGATCTCCCAAGGCTAAGGAGACCCTCGTAGAGATCCAAATAAGTTTTATTCCCTAGAGCATAATCAATCGGCCCTAGAGCCATGAAATATGTCGTAACACCTATGATATTATAAAAGTATGTGATCAAACTTACCAATGCAAACTAAGGGGTCAAGAAATGAATATTGGTAAGATAGAGGAGTATAAGAAATATACAAAAAATTATACTATGATGCCTGAGTGTCAAATGTAACTCAAATTGCAAAGGAAAAGTATGTGTATGTCAATGTGATCTAATTGATTATCTTCATTAAATGAAATAAAAAAGTGGTAGGGGAAGGAACATGAAGGGGGTATCCAAACAATTGTGACATTTGGATAACAAATCCTAGGTTTTGGTACCATGGCCACAAGTGTTTTGCTACCTGTGTTTGTCAAATGGAGTAAAATTGGTGAAGAAGTGGACATTCCCAAGTCTGAAATAGAGAATTGCTTTCAGTTACTTGGTGAATTCATCTCATGTTGATTGAACTTGAGTTGTATTACAAAAAATACACTCCCCATGTACCCTCCAGGTATGGATCCACATATGAGGAAACTAGAGTGTCAGCATGGTGTTGATACATAGAGGACACTTGAAATATTCCAAAGGACTACACTCATCACTCCATATTAAAATTTGTATTTGGATGACGTAATATGTCTCCAATGATAACTTTGGTCATCCAATCATCCTCTTCACATGGGTGAGATTTGGGTGCTTCATTATCTATCTTCTCCATTGTAAGTGCAAAGCTTGGCACAATGTCATATTGGAGTGCAGATGGGTTTTCCTCACATTGTAGTTGAAATCTCAAAATCTGACCATCCTAGTTCTGCTAAATTGTCATCACCCTTCAGGGGGTAAGTAAATGTGTGATCATGAAAAATGAACTCATGGCCTTCATCATATGGATATCTTCCCCAAGGTGGGTAATTTTCATCTTAATCAAATAGTTCCACCCTATAGTGGATGTTATGTTTGTGGGAAAATAACCATCCACACTAGGACTGTCATCTTGGGCTAAAACATAGACCATGTGGACCATCCTAAATGGATCTATCAAATGTGCTATAGACGGTCAATTGTCTTAGACTACATGCAGACTCTCATCATCTTACATGGTATAAGGATACTAGAGATCCTTCAATATTTGTGATATCGAGCGACTAGTTGAAATGAAGGACTTCCCTGGGTGGGGGATACTTCACCAAAAACCAAGGTGAATTCAATAGTTGTTCAAGTAATATAGTGAGATGGTATCAACATCAAGCCAGGTAGAGTGGACATGGTGGCTGAAATATTTATGAGTCTATGCACACACCTATAGATATGTTAAAAGTTGAATATATAAGCCATTAAAATTGCCAGTCATTGCCATCCATAACATTATGAACCAGCTGAATTTAAGAAAGAACAACTTCTTAGATTTATGGTGGTATTGTGTACACTAGTTGGGGCT
The DNA here is from genome assembly GCA_963693085.1 of Alisma plantago-aquatica. Taxonomy (NCBI): domain Eukaryota; kingdom Viridiplantae; phylum Streptophyta; class Magnoliopsida; order Alismatales; family Alismataceae; genus Alisma; species Alisma plantago-aquatica. The sequence goes on from OY856414.1 coordinate 662,319,384, forward strand.
CCCAGATACAGACCGAAGATGGGTCAGTGAATCTTTGTGAGCAACATATTCATTCTATTAGGATTATATCCTCAAAATCTCATAGATCATGAGATCTTATTCTTGAACCATGTTGTGTATGAGGTCCATAGTTGGATATTCATCATGATTCTATGACCCTAGTCATATAAGTCAGATGTAAATGAAGGATCATCCTTTGTTGTGGTAGATATAACCTCAAGTGGGAAAATTACCGGTGTGGGGATGAATGAGCACCCATCAAATAAAGTGTTTGATCCTTCAAAATCTGACAATAGCTAGGATTTTGGAAAATGTTTGAAAGATATGTGGTCAGTAGATCTTTATAGAAAATGCCAGGTCCATGGGTCCATATGAACATGAATAAAACAAAAGCAAAAAGAAAGTATCGGTACATATGAATAAGTATATAAAGAAATAAAGGAAAACTATGCATATATACACATATAGGCTAAAAAATCACATCTTTGGATATCTACCATGAAATATCAACATCCCTATCAACGGAACCAAAAACTCAATAATTGAATTCAACATGTGAGATATACAATGAAATACCCAAGAACCAGCCCCTATTTTAATAAGACCCAATATTGAACCAATCTCCCATTAGAGTTTTCTAAAGGAATTAGTGTTGAACAAAGGGATGTGGATTGGGCTGTCTAAGATTTGGATATTACTTAGCTAATGGAACCAAGATGTGCAAGAAAAATGAGAAATAAAAATATGCTACTATTTCACTTCAAAAAGCTCTACAAACAAGTAGGAAGTAGATTCGGGCTAGATATGCCACTTATTGAACTACACATGTACTTTGTTCAAGTGTAGGCAACCCTTGGAGCCAAGAAAACAACTATCTTCCTAACCTAGTACTAAGCATGTTATCTACTCTAGGGAAGTTCAACTTGCTTTGGAAAAGTAGGACATAACCCTAACTGTCACCCAATACTTCTTTTGAGAATCTTAAACAAATAGTCTGATTTGCCTCTAAGTGCACATCTAATTTTGAGCAAATTAGAGTATAATGAGTAAATATAGAGGTGTTTGGAATTCAATAACTCTTTTAATAAGAATGCCAAAATCTTGTACATACATCCCAATCATCTTCTCAGAAGGTTGGGTCCAAACTAGCTACCATCTAGATTTCTTCACTTTTCTCTTGAGTTTGGCTAATCTAACATTCATACAGTGAAGGGATCAATCCAAAAAAATCACAATAAGAAGAGAACATAGATAGTAGAATGCAAGTTGAAACATTGCTTGCAAGCATTGTATCAAAGTACATAAACAACCCAAAAAGGGCAACCTAGAGAGAGCGGTCATAGAAAGGTTCAATTAGCACCAAACAAAAGGATAAAAAAACACCATGGACAAAAAGAAACAAACATGAACATTAGAGTGAGTTATAAAAGGAGACATAGATAGAAGGTGATGTGTCTCTTGTGTTAAATCCTATATATATATATATATATATATATATATATATATATATATATATATATATGTTTACCCTTATTTCACCCATGTTCTCTTCTTTTGTCCTTCTTTATTATCATTCCTCAAGTCTACCCCAACAACAACTATAGAGGTGTATGCACTTTGAATGATGGTTGTGATGGATGAAGTGGTGTTAAGGTAGATAGGGAAGGTGATTATGGAGTGGAATTCCTCAAGAAGTAGTGGAAATCATATAGCATAGAGGCTTTTGAGGGAGAAATGGTGGTGGAAGTTACATGGTTATGGTAGAAAAAGGTGGGAACCCCTATGATGATGGATGGGGTGAGAATATAATGTATGATGGTTGAGCATGCTTCCCTAGGGCTCTAATGGGTGTTTGTGGCATTTTATATTTTTTTCATCATAGAGGAAGGTTAGTAAACTAACTTATAGGGTAGTCATCCTAATAAACTAGTAGTGGAAGCTAGTATTAGGCTTAGGATCACTCCCGAGAGTTGTTGTTGTTGGGATTCAGTATTCAAATCAACTTCTTAATATGTTGTCTAACAATTAGACCCGACTTGGGGAAAGTCAGCCCAAGTCAGTGATGTTGGGCGTGAAATTCAAATTGACTTTCTAGAAAGTTAGTCAATTTCTAGGTCCAACTTGTAAAACATCAGTTTGATTTGATGTTTGAAGTAGTGGTTGATGTTCTTCAAATTCTAGAGCAACTTACTGAGAAATTGAATGACTTCTTGAGTCTGATAGGTGAAAGAGTATATAATGTTTTCCACAATCATCTTCTTCAATTAAATCTTTAAGAACTAGAATATTGCATAGGTTGGTACCTAAAAGTCCTAAATATGTTAGTTCATCACTTTTGTTAACAAATAATAATAATTATGAAAAGAATTATAATTAAATCTAATTATGGCATGTGGGGCTAATCGAGATGATATATTTGGGGTAAAACACTCATTTTGAATGTTATCAACTTACCAAGAGATGTAGAGCATCTCAAAGATCATATGATGGAAAAGTCTTTATATATAGGTGATGAAAACTAAATAGAAAATCAAGTGAATTACCATACACGAACACTTATGTTTTCCAATCTCAAATGTCAAGTTTTTTGTACACATGTAATATGTCATATAACATATTGTAGGTCAAGTAAGAGGTAAAACATGCCTTAAATAGGATATAATCCCATATTCCCTAGTCAACTAACACTAGTCAACCCTAAATAATAAGTGATCATATGTCATGCATTGCTACTGCATCGACCCTAGTAAGTTCCATTTTAGGGTGGAAGTTAAGTTGTTAGGATATCCTCATTATTGTTTGTCTTTTTATCATATATTTACATTATCGACATTATATTTTAGATTAGGAGTCATTCACCTAAATTATTAAATTCCAATCATGTTGTCTACAAATATTAACCCTAAATTTTACTACCTTATTATAAGTAGAGTTTCACACCATCTTAGGATATTGTCAACGTGCAACATGATTTATGTGTATCATTATGGTTTTCATTTAGGGAATACAATATGAAGTAAAACATATTCCTTTGTGTTCATGCATTATTAACTAAGACATCAAATGCATTTTATATGTGATCAATTTGCAACTAACATATTTTTTGAATATAGATCATCATGTGTAGCTATTATCCAAAAAATGAGGTTAGAACATTACATAAAATATCATATTTTAGGCATCAAACTCAAATATTATGCTTCCATAACATTCAAACCATTTTCCCTGAGAATAAGGGTTTTTTTCATAGTTATTGCATAATGGTTCTAACTAGTAAGATATATATAAATCTAAAATATTCTCTAAAATATAACTAAATGCTTACCTATTGGAGAATATGCCAGCTTCCAGATCTCAAGTTTATGGCTCGTATGCCTACATATTTCCCTTATACAACAGAGCATTTGTTACACTCTGGAATTGGCGGGTCAGTCAATTCCCTAAATCGTTCATTGGTCAGACCCATGTTATGGAGGATTGTTGATTGGGTCAGTCTAATTTTTCCTCTCTCATGTGTCATGCTTGATGCATCCTGACCTTCCACTCCTTTTTTCTTCCTATGTTTTGTAGGATCCGCCACACAGTATTCCTGTAGGAAAATAGTAGCCGCCAATGCATCCTCCTTCCCATGAGATCTACTTATATTATTGTAATGCTTGGGGGCTCACCGTCTAAGGTTTGAGTAGAGTTTTAGGAATGATGACTGGCCCCATAGAGCACCATATGTTTTGGTTGTGTGCTTTGTACTCACTCACTCATAGTCGAGGATCAACTTCCCAACATGTCATCCATCGTAGTACTACTCTGGTCTGAGTACACCTGACCAAAGAGTTCTTAGTGATGGGCTCTCTGAGAAGGAGGTGTGCATTGGTGATATGGGAAGTCCAATCTTTCCTTTATAACCAGTTTATTTGATGCCTTAAATCTTGGGATCTTAGAATCTTCCCCATTTAGACTCTTCATGTCCTAATTAAGGCTCAACAATATACCTCAACAATCACTTCCCCATTTTAGTTTAGACCCATAATAGCTCATGTACACCCAACTCCCATTCATGGTTACCGGTGCAAGGGTGACTCCATAAACTCAGATATCCCTTTCCAACATGTCTGGATTCTACCAGTCCGATGGTGGCTCCATCAACTCAAATATCCCTTTCTGACATGCTTGGACTGCACGGCTCAAGACTAGGGTGTCACATGCCCATATGGGTCCCACTACTAGAGAGACATGGCTTTGATACCATTTGTAGCACCTGAACCCACCGCCCAAGGCTCGAGTAGAGTTTTAAGGTTGATGAATGGCCCCACTGACCACCACATTCCTAGGTTGTGTGCTTTGTCCTCACTCACACACAACCCCAGATCAACTTCCCTACAAGCACCCATCCTAGTATTACTCTAGGTTGAGTACGCTAACTGTAGAGTTATTAGTGATGGGCTCCCTAAAAAGAAGGTGCACCTTGGTGACATGTGTAGTCTAATATTTCCTTTCAGGATCATTTTATCTAAGGACTCAAATTGTGGTATGTTACAATTATCTCATATACACCACTTGGACTTGGGGCAGTCACATCGGGGTGGTGTTGAGGCCCCTGAGCTCTACTCCAATGCAGTATGTCAGGACCATGGTATATGAAAGATGGGGTTTTTCTTGTCTTGTACCCATTGCCATAAAGCCCATGGAAAGATTCATGATGCACCCAGAAGTTGAAGAAAATTCTAAAGATGATGGTAAACACCTTCTCAGCATGCTTGAATCCAACTTCAAACTAGTATCTTGGAGTGTGGAGGGTATGAGGGAGAACCCCAAACACCCACGTAAACACGTTGGAAGCAGCCACTTGTGTATGTGATGCTTTATAACTATTACACACTCTTAAACTCTACTTCTTCATTCTTTCCCTCCCCTTTCATATTAAAGTGTAGTTGAGAAGCCATAAAGCAGGGGGCACTAGCTCCTAGCAATCTCCTAGCTAAACTCCTTAAGTAGTGGGTCATTGTATAGAACTCGTCAAAAAGAAGTAGGATACTTACTTTAAAATGATAAGGAGGAGTGGAGGTGTACTACCTCAATACCCATGATATCTGATTTTATTGGAGGTAGTACAGAAAACCTCATATGTCTAATTAAAAGTTGAAGGTTATGATCAACCATCTCACTTGGTGATTTGTGGACTCTCTAATGATCTAAATGCGCCATTACATCCATTGTATACGGTCAAGATGAGAATCGTGTAAAGTAGTGATGTCACAAAGAAATCAGGACTATAAACCTTGGTTACCGATATATTTGAACCATAATTCTATTACCAATTTGAAACCTTTGTGACTTTTTGTTTGAAATCATTCCCTCATCAAACTCACTATAAATAAAGTTAGTCTATTTGAACACGCACCAAAATATAAAGGCAAGAATAAATCTAGTCAAATTTTCAAATTCCTTTATCAAATTCAGGTTATAGCTTTCTAATAACTCTTACTAAACTTCATCCAAAACTTGTACCAAAACACTACTGTGTACAACCAACTAATTACTTCAAAAATTCATATAACTAAGTACATTAACTTTTCAAATCATGGTATTTCCATATTGAAATATGAGAATGTGGTAGGGACCCTAAGCTACCCGCAGGTCCTCCCAAATTCTTATCACAAAAAAGCTCACAAAATTAGAGAACTTCCAAATTGATAAGCCAAGAAAATAGGTTTACCTGAAGAAAAAGGAGCACAAATTTGACAAAGAGTATAGAATCTCATGTCGACACATCGTTTGAAGTAGGAAATGAAAATAACAACAACAAGAATGACTAAAAAGAGTGAGATTGATGTTAAATGTTGTATCTAAGGCCTCTAATAAATATCTTGTAGAATGCTTTGATAACAAGAGTTGATTTGGTGAGTGCATGGATGATGGTGCAACCATTATTCTTCAATGTTCAATGACAAAGGTGTGCTACCTCAATACCCATGATTTATTATCTTAGTGGAGGTAGTAGACAAAACCCCATTCTTTTGGTCTGAGTTGAAGGCTAGGGTCATCTCATTCACTTGGTTATTTGTGGCCTCTGTCATGATCTAAATATGCCATTACATCCATTATATATGGCCAATATGAGATCCATGTCTCCCTTCCATATAAAAGTAGGTGTAATGCCATGAGGAATAGGTTAAACAAATATAAACCTTGGTTGTCAATATAATTATACCATCTTTTTTTACCAATTTTCAACCTTCATAACTTTGTATAGGAACATCGTTCCTTTATCCAATTTTGAGCATGGATTTCTAATAACTCATACTATGTTCCTATAAAAAATTTGTGCCAAAACACTACTATGTGCACAATGATATAATTACTTCAAAAAGTCCTATAACTAGGTATGTTATCTTTCCAAACTTCACCAAAATAACCAATATACATGTATACGGTCATGATGCATCTTAAGGACCAATATCAAGATCATATGAACCATGAAATAGACGAATGTGAATATTTCCTTCATAAGTATGCGAAAGTAATCAAGATGACATCATCATCATCATACATGCAAAAGAACTCAAGAAACTACTCAAACATGCATAACCTTCCATTGGATTACTTTAGTATCAAGAACTCCAAAATTTTGGTATATCACATCAACAGACCTGGAAAACTCATGAAAAATGAAGGTATAGATTATCATATAGTATTAATGAACCAAAAAATAAGGTTTGGGGTGATGGGCTACTTCAATGTGACTTATGCTTGATTGCTTTAACTAGGAATGGTCATTCAGTAGTCTATGTAAATTCAGTCAATCTGCTGAAACTGAGATCATATAAGGAATTATTAAACTAATGAGAACATAACATAAGATTTACTTCAATAAATTTCAAGTGAATGATGTAGTTACTACAATATAGCTTGTATAAGATTAGTATGATAATGTTTATTAACTATAAAATTTACATGACTAGTTACAACTTCCTTTACTTCTTATCCATATATAATTAGCAACATGAATCACATTACATTAATGATGTATCTCAAATATATTGGGTTATCATTTGTGTCAAGTGTGTTGGTCGCGAAGTGACTAGAGATTCCCATGCATCGAGATTTTTATCACCCCTCTTCTTCACCTTTTTTCAAGTAGTGTCAACATTACTCATTCCTAGAGGGGTTTATATCTAAGGATTTCTTCATTCCATCAAGGGTGATAGTAAAAGTAGCAATTTGGTTTTCATTTCATGTTAGGTGTAGTGGGTACCTAGATTACTAAGTGTGGGAGTTTTAGAATATGATATGATGTGATTTTACATGATATTTTTATATAAATGACATACTATTATGATCTTGTTGTCTTAAATATAATGAGACTATTATTGCATTTTATGTTAGGAACCTTTTGCTAATACAATATGTTGGGCAAGTACGCATTTTACATATTTGTTGATGAGTCATCTCGACAAAGATTATGTAGATTCATATCTAGTTATATAAAATGTTATAATTTTTCTTCTGAGAATGTATAGGAGGGGTTAGTGTGGCATGAAACACTACTCAAAATGATCCTCAATATGATTAGGGGCTAGGGTGTTACATAATGCATGTGTAGAAAAAATCAACCAACTAGTGGTAAATAACAAGTAGGGTGGATACTGAGTGAAAGCAAGTCAAGACAAAAAATAGAGAGGTCAAAGAAGATCATGACTTTGTATGAAATGATGGGTTCAAAAATAAGGTGGCGGTTATGAATGACAAATGCAAACATTGTGGATATAACCAAGGAAGCAACATGTGTCTATACTTTTATCTTATTACGAGAAAATTATAGCTGAGGGATGGCTTGAAATAATGAAGAGACAGAACATATTTTATTAAGCAGTATGATTTTTTAATGAAAAATAGAGTGTAGAATTAGCTCCTTACACTTTGGCATGCGATTGTGACACACTGGAAACACATTTTAGGAAAGTTTAACACTACTAGACCAAATGTTCAATAGTTCTATAGTTTTCACTTTCATCTCTCATTGATGGAAACTCTTCAAACATATATGCTTTAATATAGGTGTTCTCGATGTTTTGAATTGAAGCAGAACATTTAAAGACTAATAGAGAACACACTTGTAGAAAAATTGTCAATGGAAAATAAAACATGCATGAGAATACCCTGATGATCACTCACCTCACCCTCTAGGTTCAATCCCTAAACACATTTGGGGAAGTCGACAATGCCAGCCAAAAAGCAAACTATTCATGTCATTTGTGAGGTGTGCAAACTAAAATGTTGGCAAGGGGTCCTCGAAGTGTCCAAAGTCCTTTTAAAGAGCATTCAAATCAATTCATCATAAGTCATACCAGATATATAAGAAGAGGATACAAAATCATTGGAACAAACGAACAAATTAAGTACACTATCATTGTGACTCATATTGGAACGAGAGTAAGTAGCTTCAGTTTTGATTTCTCTTCTATGATGCAGACTAAAGCATCTTTTTATAAGAAATTCCTTCGACTTGAGCATAGGGCAGTGGTAAAGAGGTTGAATTCGAACGGTGTTTTAAGAATAGGTTATCTCCTCAAAAGAAACCATATAACAAAGTAACAAGATCGAACTAGAGGCAAAATTGAGACCTAACAACAATTAGAAATCTCTTTGCTCTCCAGATAGAGGATCACAAACAGACATGAACCATAAAACATTAATAAACAACAACTAAAATGCAGGAGAACTACAACTAACCTAGAACCTACTATCAAACAGGAAATGAAATAAAACGGAAAAGAAACATCCAAAAAGATAAAAGGGGGGGGGGGAATATGGCCAATAGACCCTGCTTGAGGATGATTACCCCAGATTCATCGAAGAAGTCATGATGAAGATAGGTTGATAGTCTTCTCAGAAACAACACTGCCAAACTCTACCGACCACACCACTGAGAACTGCTCCATGTGGACCAGAAGTTGAGATTGTGTAGCAAAAGCATGATGGATCCAGACATAGCACATCCACCAGGCAGGGTTGAACGACCTAAGCGAGGAAGAGGCTCGGGGGAGAAGGCCGGCATTCAGTTGCGGCCAAAGTCCCTCCCCCAAGCAGGCAGTGCACACCGGAGGAACTTTCGCCCTAAATTGCTAGAGAGAAGCGGGTGAGAAAATGCACAAAATATTCAAGAAGTCTTCTTATGGTGTCCCCTATCCAAAGTTGAATACCTTCATCTAAGATGTCCTTAGATTGACGTTGACTGGTTTACAAGGTTTGTTTCGGGAAAGAAAAGTAAACATTAAGTGAAATAAATCAAAGTTGTGGACATGGAGTTGATGATTAAAACACGAGTGTTTGCACTTATTGAGATTTTTGTGGAGAAAATTTAGTTCCTACTTAACCCTTAGGAAGCCCTGCGTTAGAATATGACAAATTAGACATCATTGTCCTAACAAGTGGTTCTTTTTTTCTTGTTGAACAGTTTCCTGAAAATGTTCTAGATGTAACTTTGGATGATTTGGCCGGTTAATATATAATTAAAGATGCGTTCAAAAATAAGAGTAAGAGAAACTTTGAAGGTATACCCAATAGCATTTAGTGAGTTGCCGTGTTGAAATATGAGATATTGTAGGGATCCCAAGCTACCGCAATGCATATGTTGTCCTCCCAAATTGTTGTCACAACATTAGTGCACCTCCAAATTGATAAGTCAAGAAAATAGGTGTACCAGAAGAAAGAAGAGCAGAAAAATGACAAAGAGTATAGAAGCTCATGTCAACACATCGCTTGATGTAGGAACAGAAAATAACAACAACAAAATCACAAAAAAGAGTTGGATTGAAGTTAAAAGTTGTGTCAAGCTTGCCAATAAGACCTCCAGAAAGATATTGTAAAAAGTGTCAATAACATGAGTTGATTTGATGAGTGGATGGATGGCGACAGGGCCATTATTCTTCACTGTTCGAAGACGAGTGAGATGGGGAGTTTTCTTTGTGGTGAATCGTGATATTGGGATTCCTACTCAATACTGGAGGCTCTCGAGATGATACTCAAAAGCCCATGAGCATAATAAGATCCTTCTCGTAGGCATTAGATAACTCTATTTATGAGGGGGTTGGTAGCTAGGTTTTAGCATGTTTTGGCTACTCAAAATCTATATTTTAGGGTCGATTAGCAATTTGATCAAGAACATGATAAGTCAGTTTTGACTCTTTGTTTTGAATCCTCACCGCCCCTACCCAATATAAATGGTCTCTAATCAGATTTCTCCTGTAAGTGGGTTATGTGGTTTGCACATAGAGTGCAAATGCGGATGTACGGTGAGTTGGTGGACCGATTGAATAGTCTGCAAGATCTTTCTTGGACTACAACTAGCACCAATCATGAAAATTGATGTTTGGCTGATTTGGACCTAAACGGTTTCTTCTTCAAATACTAATAGGTGAATGTGGCTTTTTAGCTCACTATGTGATTGTATTAGTATTGTCTTGGTCATGCAACATGGGTGAGATAAACATCATTACTTTATGATTCCTTAGAAAATGAAAAACACTTTGGGATATCTTGCTTTCTACGGTAGTAACGTTCTGGATGTGAATATTCATCAATGTTTTGTAAATGCTACATATTTAATTAGTAAGTCCCAACAAAGTCAAAATAATACACAAAAATATAAACAAATAAGAAATATGTAAACAAAGTTCAGCCACTCCGTTGCAATGCTCACGATATAGAAATCTGAGATATGAAATGCCCAAAAGGCTAAAAGACTGAAATTTCCTAAAGTATGAATTAGTCCATACTCCAAATTTTAGTGGTTGGAGACGAACGTCGGTCGACCATTGTCGTCTAAATGAACTTCAGTTGATCAAACGAAATTATGTAAGGGTCGTTTTGGTTGGGCTGTAAATCAAAACTGCTCCATATTTTTTAGCTCTATGCAAAACGAGGGGCGTGGTTCCAATTCATTTTTCTGGTCATGTAGCTATGCACACAGGGGCGGATCTAAGAGTGGCGGGGGGCTCTAGACCCCCTCCCCTAGAAAATGATAAAATAGATTTATATTATAATATAAAAATGCTAATCATATTTAGATATACACATGTTTCACATTATCTTAAATAAAAGCAGTATTTGACTGAAGCGGTACTTTGACCTTTATTTGTGTAGATGGTGCAAGTTCAAATCTTAGTGAGTACATATTTTATTTTTCGGCCACCTTTTATAAACCCACCCGGGCCACCCCCTCCCCTATTGTGTGTTTCTGTTTCCGCCCCTACATACACATAGGTGTCCCCCTCAGCCATCCTCCCACTCTGTTTTGTTCCATAATTCACTAGATTTCTGCCGTTTACGTTGCAACATGCATGTTGCAGTAATTTTAACAACAATTGTTACGTACTATAGTATGGGATTTGCACAATTGCATCCAACCAAACTAATACCAACCGAATATATGGATTCACACTACTCAAAACCAAATTGATGCATTGTTGTTCCAACTCATAGTCTATAAATTCATACTTTACAAATTTTAGTGTTGGGTGATTTTACATCCAACCAAATTAGCCATAATTGAGGTCTTTTTAATTAAATTTAACGGCACATCAGTCAGTTCGTGCAACTTGTTTTCCAATTTTCCTCTAGGTACGTGTGCATGTCGAGCAGAATAATCAAGTTACTTGGTCTTTTTCTAGGAAAAATAATGGATGTAACCCAACTCATTTTTAAATCCATACCCTCTACCTCGGGGGAGCAGTCATCGGTTCCTCATGAACACTATACCGTGTACACAATATTTCATGGAACAAATAGTGGATGATTGGATAGAGAGTAGAAGAGAGGGAGGGAGGAAAAAAGGGAGAGATAAGGAGATAAAAAATATTAAAGAGAAGGGAAGTAGAGAAAAATAAATAATATCATGATAAAAAATGGTACGCATAAATATACATAATAACATCACTAATATGTCTAATTTTAAAAAGAGTAAACATAAATAAGTAATATATAAAAAGTAATATGTTCGTACCCATAATTAATTAATACTTATAATAAAAATATACTACACATAAATATACATAAAAATACAATAACAATGTAACTTAATAATAAGTACTCATAAATAAAGAATACAATATGTACTACGTTACTACTCATAAATAAATAGAATTTATAAACTATCTATTTTCTCTTTCATCATTATCATTTTTTGCCATAATTATCTCAAACTATTATCTCATTCTTTCCATTGATTAGGTCATTTTCTCTTCCTAGAGTCCTGGATATTATGTAGAAGTCAGAAAAGGAGTTGTTTACTATTTCTAATGTGTTATTTCTTTCTATTGAACATGGATTCCTCAAATGATCCTTGAAAACCTATGACAAAGAGCCTTTGCTAAGACACCGGGTGTAAAACAGAGACTATAGTGGGTGATGTGTATCATAACTATTTTTCTAGGATGAAAAAGTCAGTGCATATTCCAACCATGGACATCATCTACCACCCGCCTACCTAAAAACCATTGTTGGTTGCCATCTCTAATGCTTCAACCACTATCCATTACTTCTTTTACAACATTAGAATTTTGGTTTTACCCCCACCGTTGATGCAGCCCTATTTTAGGGATCCATCCTGTATCTTTTTGCATCTTAATCACATCCAAACATGTTACAATACAAGTTATTTTTCCCAATATGAAATATTATGTCAAATGCACTTATGGCTGCTTTTTACGTATTTTTCAGGGTCTATGGGCAGTTGAGACCTCTGGTCGTGGTACTTCGCCACGCCCATGGTCAAATTGCCCAAGATCATAGTAGAATCCAAGCTACAGCAAGGGTGCCACCACAGTCGTGGCCACCAACACGACTGTGGCCAGTCAGAGCCACCACGGTCGTGGCCATTAGCACGATCGTGTCAAGAAAACTCCTCTAAGGATCAGAACCCCAGCCACCACGACCGTGTTCATCAGAACGGTAGAGGTGCTTCAGGGCCACCTCGGCCGTGGAGCTCGTCGTGGAGATCGTCATGTCCGTGGCATTCAACATCAGCAGCGACCCCCAGAATGATTGTGCCCCCCTCCACACTCATACCACCACTCACACAACACGACTGTGGCGCATGCCATGTCTGTGGCCACCAAGCCTCCGAAGTCCCACTTTTACCTATCGTTTTAGCCTTCACCACCTCGGTCGTGATCACCTCCATCCACTACAGTTGTAGTGATCACCATGCCCGTGGTGATCACCCAAACCCTACTACTTTTTGCACTAAATTCCCAACTTTGCCCTTGCTTATCCTAGTGCTTCCCCACCATCTACTATATATACCATAGTGGCGGCCAGAACACCAGGTTAGCTGCCTCTAGCATTCATTTTCATCCTCCTAGAGCATTCAAGATCTCCTATCTAGCCCCTTCCATATCCACCTCATTTCCATCCAAAAATCCTAGTATTCTAGGGTTTCCCCCATAATCTCCTATATTTCCATGCCATTCATCCACTTTGGAGGAGGGAGCACGACCTACAGTGGCTAGGAGGTGAAGGAGAAGAAGCTTCCATGGCATCCATGGCCTTCTATCCCTTTCTTCTCTCATTTTTACTCTTTTACTTGATTATGTGCTAAGCCCCCTGGTGGATTGTTTGGGGGATTAAATGTCACTTTTATACCATGTTGGGGGAATTTAACTTGTAATGAATATATTTTCATTCTATGATGATTGTCACTTGCTTCCATCTCATTTCCCATTATTTTACTTGTGGTTTATGCTCGGAACATGGATTGTTTGTTGTATGGTGCCTGAAAACACCTAGATTCAAGGGGAAATGAATTGTATGTGGCTATCTTAGGAATTGCTCCTAGGTCCAACTAGTGGATCCCTAGCTAGCACCCTATCTTCCTACATACAAGTCTTCACTACTACAGAAACAGCATTCAGTGTCGCTTTTCTGGACGTCGGTTATTTAGGAAAACTGATGCCTATACTATTCAATGTCGATTATTTAGGAAAATCGACGTCTATATTCGAAGATCAGCCAGACACGGGTACCGCTTTGTATTCAGCGTCGGTTGGGTATAACAAACTGACGCCTAAAATCGCCCACGAAATCCAATTTTCGAGCGAAAAATTTTGCGTCACCTACAGCGTCGGTTTTTTAACTATTCACCGACGCCTATTTAAGATGAAAATTTGCGTGAAAAGTCCCACTTTCAGTGTCGGTTATCCTTTTATAACCGACGTTGATAATGGTTCCCGCCAAATAATTTTGGGTAAAGATTGTGTGGTTGGACGTCGGTTTTTTACTGTCAACCGACGCTAAATAGTAATAGGCGTCGCTTTTGTAGATAACCGACGTCGTTGACCAACTTAATAGACCCGATCACCCGACTCTTCCCCCTTTCTTCCTGTTTCATCGTGATATTTCTCTTTTGTGCTGCTTCTCGCCGCCGCTCTCCCAAAATCGCCCGACGTCGGTTGTTGTTGCTCGCCGCCGCTGCTCTGGTGCTCTTCTGCTCGCCGGCGCCGCTGCCCGCCGTTGCTACTTCTCCGGCCGGCGCATGCTGCTTCTTCGGCCGTCGGTTGCTTCTGCCCGCCGCCCGCCCCTTTGCTTCTTCGCCTGCTCGCCGCCACTGCTGCCGCCGTTCGTCGCCGCTCTTCTCCACGCTAGCTCCAGGTAGCCTAGCCTCTTTGCTTCCTTCTCCCTAGCTCCTTACCAACAGCAAGCACGGCTGTGGCTGTGATGGCCTACCACGGCCGTGCTTGCTGTTGGTAAGGATATGAACAAATTTTTATGTAATGTTTTATGTAAATCCTAGGATATGAATAAATCTTTTGCTTGCATATATTTGTGATATATTTGTGCTTCTAATCGTAATGTTTGGCCTAATTCAGTAAATTTTGATGCATGTCGAAATAAGATTTAAACTTGTCAATTGTAGCATCCTAATTTGATTTGATTAAACCTAACATTGATGAAACCCTAACATCAATTGTGATGAAACCCTAACATTAATTATGATGAAACCCTAACATGTACATATCTATTATTGTGTTTGTTGGCCTAGAAACCCGTCCAAGATTTACTCATTAGGAGTAAATTTTGGATAGTCCCCGGTTTGGGACTGTTCTTGAACACCTAATCTCACTTATGATGTAAGTGTATAATGTGTATTGGGTTTTCAAGAAAATTTCGGTAGCATTTCCCCGTTTGTTCTCTAAGTACATATGTACTTAGAGAACAGCGGGAAAATGTTGTCGAAATTTTCTTGAAAACTCAATACACATTATACACTTACTAGTGAGATTAGGTGTTCAAGGATGGGATAGGTGGTACACATTTATTATATATAAGAATGACATCACATGTGTTTGTTGGCCTAGAAACCCGTCCAAGATTTACTCATTAGGAGTAAATCTTGGATAGTCCCCGGTTTGGGACTGTTCTTGAACACCTAATCTCACTTAGGATGTTTATATTTTTTATTGAAGCTAAATGTTTACTTTTTTAATATCAATATCATTTTCAGATTTGATTTTTCATTATCTTCTAGTTAATACGGTCATGTTTGTTGTTGGATAGTCATTTTGACTTGAACTTGACCCATTCTAGGGCTTTGGATTTTAGATCCTTTTTATGTACCTAATGCCTGCAAACAATCTTAATGAAGCTAAATGTTTGCTTTTTTAATATCAATATCATTTTCAGATTTGATGTTTCATTATCTTCTAGTTAATACAAATGCTAAATATTTGCCTTTTTAATGACATTTTCAGATGGCTGACCATGATGAGCATGATGTCCATGATGAGCATGAAGTCCATGATGAGCATGTTGTCCATGACGAGCATGACGTAAGTTCTAAAAACATATCATGTATTTCTATAAAATTCATTATCTTCTAGTTATGTCATATATCCCATATTTCTATATTTTGCTAATTCAATGTGTTTATTTTTGTCAAATTTTAGGTTGATGATGCACATGTACCCACTGAAGCACTGGAGCAACTTGATGCGCAGCACCAAACACTTAACAAGAAAAGGGGCATCACTCTGTTGAAGAAGTTAATAGCGCTAAGTGGTAGTGGATCCAAATTAGTTGTTGAGTTTGATAATGGAGGAAATGCAATTGGAGTGAACCGCAATAATTTTGTAAACTATCTTGGGTGTGTCACTCGAAGCCATTGTGGTGTTAAGTATGATAATTGGCATAAAGTTCCTCAGGGGAAGAAAGACTTGATATGGAAGGTTTTATGCGTGAGTTATTATTATTTACAATTCTATTTTGTAGATTACAAATTATATTATTTGCAATTCTATTTTTGGATACTAGTTAATAAGAATTCTATTTTACAGAATCTGTTTGCATTGGATGAGAAGTTGCATCGTAAAAGCGTGATGCAACGCGCTGGAAAGATGCTTAGGAACTATAGGACAAATCTCAACAGAGAATACATAAAAGATGGTGATAAGAAGAAGAAGTCAGCCCTTGAACAGTAGAACTTCTTGGACAAAGAAGATTGGGACAATTTTGTTGCTTCAAGAAAATCTGAAGAATTCAAGGTATTAGGCGTCACTCCCAATTTAATTAATATATGTTGTATTCACCTATTCAAGATTAACATTTAGTGCTACTAACCAAATCATTAATGTGCATACTAACTAGGCCCTCAGTGAGGTGCAAAAAGCAAGGCGTGCACTGAATGTGCATGACCACACTATGGGTCCAAAGGGCTATGCAAGCGTTCGCCAAAGACTACAGGCGGAGTCTGCTGCTACTCAGGAGTCTGCCACACCCATGTCTCGCCATGATATCTGGATAGTTGGGAGGCAAAACAAGAAGGGTGAAATAAAGAAGCCCGTAACTGCTGAAGCGGCTGCGAAAATGGTAAAATACAACTCTTAGAGCAATCATTTGAATATTGATTATTTGTGGTGTTAACTTATCAATTTATGTTGATGGTGATTAGCGGGAGCTGCACGAGCAGAGGAAATAAGGCACGTTCATCCCTCAGGGCACAAGGGATGAATTTACAGTTGCTCTGGGTAACCCAGAGCATCCTGGACGTGTTAGGGGTGTAGGCGCTGGTGTGGGCATCAAAGCATTCTTTGGTCCATCCCAGCGCAAATCTAGAGCGGGACTTTCACAAGAAGAGGTAACATATTCTTTTTTAAGAATGTTACTGCAAAAGGGAATTCAATAATAAGAAGCTAATGTTTCTTTTATCCATGTATAGGAGAATAAGAGAGTCGAAGATATAGTTGCCAAGAAAGTCAATGATATAGTTGCTGAGAAGGTCAAGGAAGAATTGATGCGGTGGCAGGCATCTCAGGCTTCCAATCAACCTATGGCGGCCCACTCTTCTCCTGATGTACAGACTACAAGTAATCCTGTAGACCTACCGCCTAACATGTCTGCTGTAAGTATTGTTTATGACATTGTAGCTAGTCTTTTCAAGATGATATATTTTCAAGATGATATGTATATATGTATAATATTCTTTAAGTAAATTTGTAGGCATTAAAGCCATGCCGCTTAAGAATGTAAGATTATGTTGTTGCAGAGGCGCAGGCTTACCTGTCCCTTCCTGGGGCAATGTTTCACGGGACTCCAATGCCACAGGGCTACGTTCGTGTGAGCCTGATACGTGTATTACCCGATTGGAGGGAAGCTACATTGCCATATCCCCACCCGGATATTGATACACTTGCTGAGGCAGAAGGCGGGGTGATATTGTGGCCCAAAACAGATGTCGTCTACACTACTGAAATTGTAAGATAAATTTACATTACTTTAGATTGTTAATGTGTATATATGAGGTCAACTGATCTGAAATTATATATACATGTTAAAAAGAAGACACCCGGAGTACCTAGGCCTCCACCTCCACTTCCTGCATTACCAAGTTGGGTTCCAACTGACCTAAAATACCTGTTAGGTCCTGCTTGTAGGGGAATGGCATGTTGGCTACGGGCACATAATATACATTGCCCTATAATTGTTTCTTTAGAATCATATTATGCAGGTCAATCATACGATAGCTCTTTATTTATACAAGATATTATTGAGTTGTTTATGTATGATTGGCTGAATACATCAATGATAGAGACATGGATAAGGTGAGATCTTGTTTATACATCCATATACCTTGTGTAAGATCTGGTGATCTGGTTTCTTATATATTAATGCATACATAATACATGTTTTACAGCTACTTAGTCGAAGATCAATGCAAACAATTTGCATTTGATCATGTGGGATTTTTGATTCCATCATTGATTAGTATGGTAGCTAAAGACCCTGATAGTGTTCAACAATATTGTATAGATGCTTTTACAATTTTTGGTCAGCAAAAGAAGACGATAATAATAGCTCCATTCAATGTCAAGTAAGTTTACTTTATTTATAATTTGGACTTAAGAAAATTCTATTTTTATTGTGTATTTTGAGTTATTAATTTTTAACTTTTTTACCTCTAGCGGTAGACATTGGGAGTTACTAGTTATTGTCCCTGGGACGTTCACTGTTTATTATCTAGATCCTGCGGGAAGTACATTGAACACTAAAATTGGACACGTGATGAGAATGTCATTATTCTGGTGAGAAATATTTCATTTTTATATCTGTTAACATATGTTATTACATTATTATTTAATTATGCAATTTACTGTGTTATATTAACATGTAGGGGTTTAGATGTATTCAAAAATACTGGAGGAAATGTCCCAAGGAGAAAGAACCAGCCAATAATTTGGGATAACGTAAAAGTGAGTTCTCAACTCCAATGTATATATTATTTATGTGAACTGTGCTTAGTTGTATTTTTTAATATTTTGTATGTTTCAATTTATAGTGCGCTACACAAGACAACGGTTGGGCATGCGCATACTATGTGATGCGATTTATGCAGATGATTATCCGACATGCCGCATTGGATATTAATACCATACATGAGGTATTATATATAGTCTCATTAGTTAGTATGAAATATATCAATCTTATTTTTATATTATTACTTATATATATATATATCATTCTCTTTGCAGGTGTTTAAAACTGACCACACTATAGGTAAACGCTTAAAAAATGTACATGCTCCATATACGATGGAAGCATTAAATGAAGTAAGAGAAGAATGGGCAAAAGCCATACAAGCAGTGGCGATTGTAAGATATAATTAGGATGATGATAGCGATGTTGAATGATATTTTGTAAATGAATATTTCTGAATGTTTCTACATGTATTTGAATGTTTCTACATGTGTGAATGTGAGAATTGAATTGATGTCTGAATGTATCTACTTGTGTGAAAAAATATTTGTTGATTTTGCAGGTTTGTGGCATGTTTGTAGGCTGATATCAATGGATGTCGTAAACCTACAGTTCAGAAAACTGAACTGTAGGTTCTCATCCTGCTGACCAGCCACAGCAGGCCTGCGAACTGATAAGAAAATATATATATATAGGCGTCGATTATTTATAGAAAACCGTCATCAAAGGCATACAACGTCGGTTTTTGGATAAAACCGCCGCCTAATGTGACAAACAATCTGACCGTGCAGGAAACCACGACCGTGGTGGAAATGGCGTCGCTTATTCGTGTAAAACTGACGCCTATAGTAATAAACACGGCCGTGCAGCGAAGCACGGCCGTGTCGTCTGGGATTATGGCGTCGGTTGTTCAGTTGTTAACCGACGCAGAAAGGGTCCTAGGTGGTGCCCTTTTTTGTGGCGCGAACCCTATAGACGTCGGCCGACTATATATAACTGACGCTTATAAGTCATATAAGCGTCGATTATAAAACCGACGCCGAAGAGTTCGACCTTTAGCGGCGCCCACATAGGTGTCGCTTGAAAACCGTCGCTAAAAGGGGTTAAACAACCGACGCCAAAGGCTTGTTCTGTAGTAGTGTCTCTTCTACAACTAAGTGTGAGATCTAAGTAGCTAGTGTAAGAGTGATTAGTGCAATTGCCTAGAGTTTTCTAAAGGCTAGATGGTGAGTGACATGAGGTGAAACACCCTCATCTCTACTCTCCCTTCCTACCCTTAGCTCTCAATTGCCCTAATAACCCTTACCCTAGAAACCTGGATTAGTTGAATCCAATAGAAATCCCACCTAGACCTTGGTCCAATTGAGCCTCGTAAGGCTAGATAGGGGGTAAAAGGGTATAGTTCCCCTCCCACACTCTATTCTATCCATGACCAACCAATAGTCTAGGGTTATTTCATTGCATTTGACTATATTGTTTGGTTTGGCAATCTAGAATGAAAATGTAGGATTTGCATGTTATATCAAACCTCAACTTGAATCTTGTGACATTCCCCCAAACATCCCACTCTTCCCATAACTTGCTAAAATCCATCTTGTTTGCTCAGATTGCTTATGCTAGTTTAGTTAATTGCTTAGATTGCCTCTTAGTTAATTGATTAGATTTTGATAGTTAGACCTTACTGGAGTAGTTAGTACTCTCTTGAGCTTGCTAGTGCTAATCTTGCTAGTTAGTGATAACTTAGATCATTAATTTCTCGAGTGCTTAACTTGTCTCTTTAGTTTAACTTGCATTGCTAGTATAACTTAGTTTTAGCGTCTTGCTCTTGTTGAGTTAGTCGCGTTCTTTGTTAATTAGAATTTCATGTTTAGGGTTAACTTAGGGTTTCTCATAATCTAGTTTTCTTTCTTCCTTTCAATTGCTTGCATCATTACTATAATCAATCAAACCAACCAACAAACCTGAAAAACCCTACTCTCTGCATTAGGAACGTAGCTCACCTTAACTTAGCTCTAGTGCCCCCTCTCTCCCTGTAGATCGACCTTTATCTTGCCACTTACTTATACTATGACATGACTTCGTGTGCTTGCGGATGAAGTGTGGATAGTCTGGGTGAGAGTGTTAGACTAGGTCCATTGTAAATTTGAAAGATACACGTGTGTTTGCCTAAGTCACATCTAATCAAACCCAATTGGTTAGGTGTAACCCAAGGCAAGTGAAAATGCACCAACTGTCACTTCACGATTTTTCATACGAGTAGAAGACAGGGATAGTTTAAAATTTTGTGTTGATGTAGTCAAAATGTGAAGTGAGGCTTTATAATATATCTTTACAATGCAATCACACTATTTTTAAAGCTATTGTAATCACACTTTACGACCTAACTACACTCAACCAAGCTTGCTCTAGATGACTACCCCATTGCACATCATGTTGTATCTACAAATTATGAAGTGCTAGGGGAGCCAACCCCCAACTAATGTTTCCAAAAAAAACCATGAATGTCATATAAAACATACATCAAAGTGTTGTGACATGAAAGTATAATACAAGTTCTCAATTTGATCATGTGATAAAGAGATTTTGGTTTGGACAACCAATTCACGTTTTAAAAGTAACTTCAAAGGCTACAACCAAAAAGGGGCAAGTTGGAAGGGATGGGACAAGTTTGTCACGGGTGGTAGAGCGAAATAGGAGAGGGAGAGAAAATAGAAAAAAGGAGATGGGGAGCAAAGAGTATGGGTTTGGTAGGCATATGGGGTGGGAGAGGAAAGAAAAGAGAAGGAGAAAGTAAGTATTTTTCCTCATCTTTAAGGACAAAGAAAATACAAGAGGGGACATAAGAGACAGGAGAGAAGTGTTACACATGTAAATATATCCACATAACACGTTATTTACAAAAGCACATTACTGCTAAAATAAAATATAAATTTGTATTAACTTGTTATTTTCTATATCATTAACATTTTCCATCAAAACACAACAATGTGTTATCTTATTTTTGTACACATATTTTGAAGTGTAAATTATATTATTTCAATTAGTGTTCTTATTTCTTTCCTCTTCCATTTGAATTCACGTGTATCATAATGTGTTTTTTGTCACATTAATATTTTATTTCCGACAACTATCCTCCTCAAATCCTCCCTCCTATTTTTCCTTCTCTATCTTCTCAATACTTCTCTCTCTGTGTGTTATAATGTGATTGTCACATACTAATGTGTTATTTTCTACAATTTCCCCCTCTCTCTACTTCTATCCATTTCTATTCATGTGTGTTATAATATTTTTTGTCATGTTGATGTATTTTCTCATAAATTCCCCCCTCTTATTTTTCTTTCTTTCTCTCTTTCCACTACTACTCTCTTCTATTTGTGTTCACTTGTGTTATAATGTGTTTCTCATTACATATTAATGTGTTACTTTCCACGACTTCCCTCTTATTTTTCTCACTCGTTTCCGACTAGAGGTGCAAATGTGCAAGTCTAGCCATATTCATACCCTTACTTGTTTAATTTAAGAGGTGAAGTATAGGTCTAGACATAATAATTAAAATTTAGACCCGCAATACCCACAGTAATGCACCTATACACATACATGCAATACCCACACTAATGCAGTACAGGCATGTGGGTAAGCGATTCTATAACAATATCGATATCAAAATTACAATATATTGTATTTATTAGATTAGTACATGATATCAATTATTATATTAATCATAGTGTATAAGTGTGATCTTGATAACATATTATTTAACTAGTATTATTTATGGTGGGTATACACTCCTAACAATTCTAGGTCTAAGCATATCCACTACTGGTCCCACTTAAAAATCGATTCTAAAGAGTATGGGTTTGTCGGTATGCAAACATAAAAATCTAGACTTGTGATATGCTTAAAAAGGTACAAATTTGCAGGTATGCAGATATACCTAGATGCATTTAGTCTTATATTCAACTATTTCTCTCCTCCATTTATGTTCACATGTATTATAATGTATTTTCTTTCACATATTAATGTGATCTTTTCTACATCTTCCCTTCTCCGTCTTATCTTTCTCTTTCTCTCTCTTCACATTAGTTTCCTCCTCTTCCTATTTTTGTCTATCTTTTTCACTACTACTCTCCTCCATTTGTCCTTTTCTCCATCTTCCCTGATACTTCCCCCCTCCCTTTTAATTTTTCTCTCTTTCTTCCCACTATTTCATCTCTTGTATTTTTTATTTCTCTTCCCACTACTTCCCTCCTCCCTCTTTAAAGCTCTCTCTTGCACTGCTTCCTCTCTCTATAGTCCATCTCTGTGTCTTTCTCACTACTTATCTCATCCTCCCTCTTAACATTTACTCTTTCTTCCAAGCTTCCCTCCTCACTTCTATTTTTTAATTTCTCTCTTTTCCCACTACTTTTGTCCTGTTATTTTACCCACAGATTTCCTCCTCCCTCCATCTTATTTTTCTACTACTATTTTTTTCCTTGCTCTCTCTTCTGTGACTTCCCTCCTCTTTAATCATATTTTTAATTTCTCTCTCCTAGACCCTCTTTCCTCTATCACCCTCTATTTATCTCTCATAGTACATCAACTACAACACCATCCCATCATATTCGTTTGTCTCGTCATCCCAAGTATTTCACGCTCCTCCATACTCGAGTCTTTTAGGAACACGTATAGAGTATTTTGCATTTCAAAGAGCTGATTCCACATAGAATTTCTATAAAAGAACACTTCATGTGCATGGTCATATCAAGGGGCTGCCGGGGCTCTAGCCCCCCACCCCCACCCTAAAAAAATACTAATGTACATATAGACATTAAAAAATACTAGTCATATTTGATTTATATATAGATATGTTTTGCAGTATGTTAAATAAAATAAATAGCTGATTGAAGTAGTACTTCGTCTTATTTGTTGTGTAGATGTGCAGGTTTGAATCTTGCTATATACAAATTTTTATTTTGAACACCCCCCACCCCCAACACCCTTCTTTTAAACTCAACCCCATGTGCATTTCTTTCCGCCCCTGCTTATCTCCTTACCGACCTGACATGAACAATGCCCAAAGCAAGTACGTCCACTGAACCAAGAAATTTGTTCCCATTATATTAGCATGGAAATCGTACAAGAAAAAGGTCCAGCAAATCAGAATTGTCTAAAATTAGACAATAATGAAAATAACCATGAGACTGTCTAAAAAGGAAGCAATGGATTATAATAAAAATTACACAAGACGAAGAGGAGTATTCACTCAGTGCATTCCCCAAGGATGCACGCATTCCAGCCCAGTTGTCAGCATAAGTCTTGAAGAAACAGCTTTGTCCACTTAAGTAAGAGCGTGTATAGTCACCAAACTCATGTGGCAAAAAGATCGGCACAGCGTTACCAACAAGACGGTTCTTAAATGCCAGTTGATGAGCGTGACCCAGAATTCTCCTGTGAATGTAGATGTTGATCAGCAATATTCAAACTTATGATGAAAGTACAATAGCAATAAAGGTCATTAATTTTACACAGCTTCACGACACTTTAGCATCACCCTGCAAATATAGCTAGCTAAAATGAGAATCGCTAATAAGTAAATTCAGGTGTGGGAAACCTCAATTCGCAGGATTTTGTGCGATCACTTGGTTACAAAAAAAACTTTTGGTTAAATTTTTATTGTACCGTTTTAAGAATCTCAGCATGTGAACTTGCACTTCTGTTTCAAATACAAGAACTTTCAACCATGAATGGAGCAATTAACTTGTTTCGGTTAGACAGCTATTGACTCTCCTTGATCTCCTCAGATTGCAGAACATAAAAACAGAAGTTTGACAGATGGTCGATGCATTCATTACTTCACAATTCTGCGCTACCTCACTATGTGCTAGGGATGAACACTTTCTGTGACTGTTCGAAACCATCAGAGACATGCTGAGGTGTTCTACATAACCGATGTTCCACAGAGACAGCACAAAGGGTGTCATACAAATCAGCTACTAAACCTAAAAAGGGGAAAAAGGGGAAAACACCAGAGCCCAATATTCAGTCCACATCAGTTTGATTTCAAGAGATTTATCAAGAACCTCCCTTTTGGTTATCTCACACTGCTCCCCTTATAGCTTGTGTCATGTGAGCCTACTAAAATTTCCTGGTAAGTGTGAAGAAAGTAGTCAACGTTTTCTGTTTTGTGGAACGAGATGTTTATATATACAAAGAATGTACACTATAGGACTTTTAAGGCAACAATAAGCAGCAAAACAAAGATATTGCATTCACTTGGGAGAGGGGAGAGATACAGCAACAACAAAAATTGTTTAATTTCTACTTCCAACTCAGCAGACATCGTTAATGCGCAGGCAACGGCAAATGAAATACCTGACTGAACAAAGACGGGCAGTTTCCAGTCATATCCGCAATTCCACCAACCAGCTATCATTGTTACGGAATGAGGGACCAATCATGATTTGGTAAAAGCAGCAGCACAATAAAATGAACGGGAAGTTCACTAGCCATAGCAAGGAACTTCGAAAGCGTCATCCTTTAATAACTCACACTCAGGTATTCAAATGAACTGCTATGGCACAAATGCAGTGCGAGCTGATTTGGAAAGTAAAGAGGATAAATCACCGAAATGCTAGAATTTTTGCTCTGGAGTAGAGGGATAAGCTGGGGCAAAGACATGACTTCAACACAACTGAAGAGAAA
The DNA here is from genome assembly GCA_963693085.1 of Alisma plantago-aquatica. Taxonomy (NCBI): domain Eukaryota; kingdom Viridiplantae; phylum Streptophyta; class Magnoliopsida; order Alismatales; family Alismataceae; genus Alisma; species Alisma plantago-aquatica. The sequence goes on from OY856414.1 coordinate 662,344,812, forward strand.
GAGGAAGTGCCTGAATAAAGCAGCAAGCATCAAAGCCATCGGGTCAAAACAAACTGGGCTGGAAAAATTGAAAATTCAAGAAAGTGGAAGGAAGAAAAACATTCAGCGGTCCCAAACAGGAAGCAAGAAAAGCCAGATGCCGGCTAAGCGTCCTGATCGTAGGGTTGCACATATGGAGGAAGCAAGAAAGACATTAATATAGACATTGATAGCTGGTCCAGAAGACAGTAAACACAATGAGGGAATCATTGCCACAGCTACGGTGCCACCATGGTATCCATCAAAATCTATCCTGTAAGGCTAGGGAACTGGGAAAACCCGAACCATTCCTAGCTAACCTAAAGAATGCCATTTTCGTCACTTCTCCCTCATTTGTTTCATCTCCAGATCCACATATACAACCGGCCTTGCACGATGTTCACCAACAGTCCCCTTTTCTTCTCCAATGTCACCATGCTCTACCATTGTTTTACCAAAGAGTGTAAACCAAAGCATCTTAATCTGAACTTGATATGTTGGATAGGTACTACTCGTTGAGATCTTTCCAATGAGCCGATGCGTACTAGAAACTAAGGTCCATATCAAAAGTTAGGACCTGAAGAAAGGGGTATCACTGGTCTAAACCGTGCACTTTAGCTGACTGAAGTTGAAACTCTAGATTGGTTCTGATTTCAATGCTTTGGGTTACACTTCTTGATTCAACAAAGGTGGAATGACTTGTAGTAACCAGATCAAGGGCTTGATTTCTCTTAAGTGGAAGTAATGGAAATTGGGGTTGTTACAAACGGTATCTGTAACGTCCCAAGATTTGAAGTCTCAGGATAATGACCTTAAAAGGAATGATTGGACTACCCAAATTACCACAGCGCACCTCCTTTTCAGGGAGTCCATCACTAAAGAACTATGTGGTTAAGCGTACTCAGTCCAGAGTAGTACTAAGATGGGTGATCAGTCGGGAAGTTTATCCTGGCTTACGCGTGAGGATAAAGCACGTAGTTATGGCTAGTGGTGATCTGTGGATCAGTCGTCATTTCTAAAACTCTACTATAGCCTTGGGAAGGTTTCCTTATACATATGCGGAAGGGAGATATACTATGATCATCACTCTGGAAGATGATTTATAACAACAGACTTCCTCTTAACCTTATTCTCACAATTCTTAACATAAAGTCATCTAAAGGATAACCACCCCTTTTATCTTGAATTTGGCAACCAAAAGCCATAAGAGGAAGCATTTATTTATATGGTGCTTTACTGGATAACTTGATCCTTAAATTATTAGAAACTCTTTATGACTTGGGATCTAGATTATTCTTTGCCTCTTTGATATATTTCTTAAATAAAAAATAGGAACTCATTAATGTTATCCCGATGTATGTCTAATATTGTGGGATAACACTGGGACATCTTTCAAAGCTTGCTCTTTTAATATCACCATTATCTCAATGAGCGTCCTTGTTCTCTTAATTTTTAGAATTCTCTTCCTTTCGTTATTATTTTCAAGCATACCAAAAGTCATATCAAAATATTCTCATTTGATGCCTTAACTATTGTGTTGCCAAGCTAGCTAGGTAATTATCCTTTTAATTAATCCAAAACACCATATATTTTATTTTATTTTATATTCTCGTTTGATGCCTTAACTATTGTGTTGACAAGCTAGCTAGGTAATTATCCTTTTAATTAATCCTGTTAAAGTGTCTATATTAGTCTATTAGTTAAATAGGCTAATTAGTTTAGTGGGCCTTTATCTTCCGGCCCGTCTAGTTTAGATTACTTGGGTCCTAAGTAATAGGGCGTCTCTCCTCTCCTATATAAAGGAGAGGTCGTCAGTCTTTGTATCACATTCTATTTCTATTCAATCCATCTTTTATATTTCACATGGTATCAGAGCGGGTTCCATCCTGAGAGAACCCTAGCGCCGCCGCTTCCTCTCTTCCTCTCCTAGCCGCCGAGCAACAACAGCCCTAGACGTAGCCGCTCCTCTCTCCGAAGAGAGCAACCGCGGGCTCTCTCCGCCTGCGGGCGGCCGCAACCGCCATCTCCATGGCTTGGTCGGCTGCCCGCTAGGCATATTCCGGCCTCCATGGTCATCTCCATTCATCTATTCTTTCATTCTTTCTATACAACACCTCCGCTGCCTATCATAGCAGCCGTCCTCCATCATCATCTGCAACAATCGCCGCCGTAGGCATCCGCCGCGGTAATCTCCTTCCGCCATCTGAAAGCAGCAGCGCCTCGCCACCATCAGTAGCAGTAGCCGTCAGCAGCCATCTCCACAGAGTCATGGACCATCAGAAATTGGTTCCCATCCGCAAGGAACAGCCATCTCCACCTTCCGGAGCAGCCGCCGCCGCCGCCGCGTCGATACTATCGACATGAGTGTCGATAGTATCGACATCAGACCAGACGCAAACATCCGCCGACATCCCGTGACGCAACCCGCATCGTCGGTGTCGATACTATCGACAGGAGGTCGATGGTATCGACTTCATCACAGCGACGGAAGAGTATCTACGTCGATACTATCGACAGGAGGTCGATACTATCGACTTTATCACAGCGACAAGGAGAGAGTCGGTCGATACCATCGACAGTCCTGTCGATGGTATCGATGGTATCGACAGTTGATCAGCAACAAACGGCAATCCGTCGAAGGATCCATCTCATGACGTCTTCAGATCAGCCTTCATCGTTGCTCGTGGAGAGGCTCCGCCTTGGCTCCGCATGCATCCTCTTGGCATGCAATATCTCCGGAGTCACGCAGGAGACCCTTTGTCATCTCCTATGTTGCGACAAAGTGCTTCATCAGCCAAGCGTCATATCCAGCCATCATCCGCAAGCTGCTGCTCCTCCACTTCATCATCATCCCGACGATCTTCATCCGCAAGTTGCTGCTGCGTTGTGCGTCATCATGCTACTGCTGCTATCTACAGTAGGCGATCACCCATCACTCTCCACCGCTACCAAACAACCATGTTTACTGCCCCCATATGCATTATCCCTGTCTCTATTCGGATCCTTAATCGGTTCTAACTTTTGCTAATCGGATCCTATTTTGACCCTAATCGGATTTTCGCGGGTCGGGACTAGATCCATTTATTTTTCTACCCGGATCTCATGTTTACCCATTTAGTATACTCTCTTTGGCTATCGGTTTCATTCTCCACATATTACCCATCTCCATTTCACATATTTCTCTCTTTTTCCACCATTTTCTGTGAGCATCCCTTTTTCACATTGCGGGGGGGTCATATGTCCAGTTCTCCACACCAAACACTCACTCTTGTCATATTTGGTGTGCGGGGGGGATAGAGAGGACAGAAAGAGATGAGAAGAGAGAGCGAGCATGAGAGAATATGAGAGAATGTATGAGAGAGAGTATGAGATGATGATATATGTATTCAGATTATATATTCCAGGCTATCTTCATGAAGCTTCACATCGTTCAGCACACCAGTTCTCTACTTGAGCCAGCAGTGAAGATCCAGCGTCGATACCGTATCCGCGTTCGTACCGCGTTATGTACGTCAGGTGTTGATGGTGTATTCCTTCAGTTGCATTCACATGAGACAGATGGGTGCTTCTTCAGAAGCTCAGAGTTTTATCTTCACCGAGTTGCTTCATCACGTCTTCTCCGAGCCGCATCTGCTGTATCGACATCGCCTGTAGCTGATCCTCTTGGGACCTTCCTTGATGGATGATCTCCTTTCCCGTCAAGCCCCCAAGGTTCATGCGTCAGAGTTTTATGGTTCCTGCATCGTATCAAGCAGCAGATCGTCCGTCCGCGTTCGTGCCGCGTTAAGCACGTATTCCAGTGGCGAATTGCTGTAGTATCAGGTCCATTCTTCAGATGTCCTCATTCCAGATGCACTTCAAGGAAGACCTTCTTCAAAGCTCGAGTATCTTCAGCCTGCAGAGTCATCATCACCATATGATTCAGGGGGAATATTATTTCAGGGGGAGTAACATATTTTGTATGGGAGTGATATTTATTTTTTATCTTTCATTTATCATTTCTTTTTATCGAGTCCTGTAACTCTCCAAGCTTGGACATGTGTTTCACCCATGCTCCAGCTTGAGGGGGAATGTTAAAGTGTCTATATTAGTCTATTAGTTAAATAGGCTAATTAGTTTGGTGGGCCTTTATCTTCCGGCCCGTCTAGTTTAGATTACTTGGGTCCTAAGTAATAGGGCGTCTCTCCTCTCCTATATAAAGGAGAGGTCGTCAGTCTTTGTATCACATTCTATTTCTATTCAATCCATCTTTTATATTTCACAAATCCAAAACACCATATATTTTATTTTCTTTTAGAAACTTGCACATATCTCATATTTTATTATCCAACAATGCATAAAGCTATTACTATTTATTTATGTATGAAACCTCTCTTTTCTAAGAGTACTCCACATAATTCCATATCTAAAACATCCATTGTGAATAATGTTTAGTAATTTCTTTATTATTGGATTTTGCACTCTTTCTTTTGTCAAAATGGATTATTAAAAGTAGTAAACGACATGAGATCTATTCCATATGGAGTATTTACACTTTCACACCATATTTTCCAAATAAGACACATAGGAAACCATCTTTCGAATGTGTCCATCATATTACATTATTTGCAAACATTTATATTAAAACATGGGGAAAATCAGGTTATAACAGTATCATTGTGGATCACACAATTTCAATGTTTTAAAAAGCGTTAAGCGGTAAGCGTGCGGACAACATCTTGTAACTGGTCAATCGGTAAGCGGGTGATTTTTGCAAAAAAAATGGGTTTTAGTTTTCAATATAACTTTATACAAATTCCACATACGTATATAAATAATAGATATTCAGAAGCTTTTATACATATGTAAACACCTGATACAACCGTGTAAACACCTAAATAATTTATAACACAACTATAAAACAATGATTATAGCAAGAATTTAATAAACAATACACTTGTGGCCAACTTAAATATACTCCTCGTTTGTATTGTTGTCAATGGAGAGGGTACTACCCATTTATCATGTATCCAAACCTTGTAGGGTAAGGGTAAGGGTAAAGGTTTTTGTTACCCGTTACTCGTTTACCCGTTCCCCGTTTCCCCGCCACATTAAAAGGGGAGTGTAAGGTATGGACATTATCCATATCCTTTTACCCATAGTTTATAATTTCCCCAAAATTGTCAAAATTTCCACAATTATTTCCATTCTGATGGCCATCGAAATGCAGTGTCCATCAAAAAAAATCTTTCTTTTTAATGTACTATAGATTGCCTATAGCTTTTTTTTGCATAGTTTTGTGTCTTTAAGTTTATACATTGTGCTTGCAAACTATAATGACTTAATTCATTGATTTCACCATTGAAAAATGACATCAAAATTCTCAATCGAAATCCCCATCGAAACAGTTCAGGGTCCTTCACTCACACATGAGGAGACCCCCACCCCATATATCCAGTATGAAATATTATTGCATATTTGAGTAGATCTACACTAGTAGACAATTCTGGTCAAATTTCATTAATTAATTTGTTGATTTTTCCGTCGAAACGTTAGGCGTGCATTTGTCAAAATTTCCATCAAAATTTCGGTAAATTTCTATTTCTGTGGCCAGCGAAACGGCATTGAAATCGCACATTTTCGTCCTTGCTTTTACCCTTTTACCCGCATTTATTTATGAAAAATATATAATTATATAGAACATTCTAGCTAAAGTTCCACCCTGTTTTTTCCAACAAGAAAACTTACGGGTTGTGGCACACTCAAATGCTTGTAGTATATTCTTATTAAATGTTGAGCCAGATGAAAGGGTCGTAGAACATGGGAAAAGGAGGAGCGCATGATCCCTTAGTCTCTGCTCTACTTGCTTTATCATGTGGCTTTTCCCTTTTCTCTTATCTGTGTTATGAAATTGCCTAGGCATCCCTTCTGTGGTTGCGTTCCTCATCTTTGGCCCATGAGAAGTGAGTGGTTCTTGCTGTGAAGACCAGTAGTGACAAGAAATTTCCCTACAGAAGTCGACCAGACAGAATAGTTGAACCTCTTTCACATAATCTTTTTACTTAGCCCTCGTCGGAGGGTGAAATCAATTAGAGAACTTCCTCAATCTGCTAAAATATAACCAAATTGACTTCACTGAAAACATATGCTTCTTTTTTATTCTTGGACCGATGTCTTAAACATATTATACAAGTATAACATTGACATGCTTATATTCACATTTGTGAAAATGCAAGTCAAGAAAGATGTGACTTAATCTTTATCACCCAGGCACCACCTTAAAATAAAATCTTTTTATAATATTCTTTTTATATGAAAATTACCTATTTACCCTTTACCCTCCCCGTTTACCTTGTGGGGAAGAGGGTGAGGGTAAGGGTAAGGGTAAGGGGAGGGTAAGGGGATTGCGGAGATGGGTAATTACCCTTACCCTTACCCGCTATCCTCTGGAGGGTCCCGTTGACATCCCTACCAGTTTGAGGCATGTATACATTAAGACCTCCAATTTTACATAGCTTGTATCATAGCTAAACAGTAAACAATAGACTTATCATGGACACTTTACTAACTTATATTTACATTTACATATCGTCAAATAGACATTATAGCAGTACATTCAAACAATGTATGCATTCTAGTGTATACATAAATTAAATGGATTTGTAACATTAACTATATCATCCAAGTCAGTAATTCTTAAAGTTGTATTCTAATTTATAGGTATTAGTTACAGCTATCATCAATTGATTAGTATTTCATACACTAGAAGTAAATTTTTTAGTAATTGACTGACAGAAACATAGTTACAGTACTTAATAATATAACTTACTACAAAAAAAGTCACATACAACAAAGAAATAAAGAATTCGGTGGCCAAAACTGGGCGCTTTAAAAAAGGGTCTAAGCGGGTGATTTTTTGACCCCTCTGACCGGTCGATTAAGTGGGAAAAGCATAACAAAGGCCATTTTTGCATATTCAGTTAATTGACGATTAAGGCCAATTTAAGCAGCCGAGGTGCATGGCCGATTAAGCGGCCGCTCAGCCCAATTTTCATTTCGTTGTGCAGTTGTCATAAGCATGACGTTCCCTCTATTGTAAGTTTTAGGTGACCTATGTTGGGGATAGAAAGAGTGGAGGTGTCTAGAAAAGTCATTTGTCATGGGTTCTGACATAACTCCTAGCTACTTCATACTAAATGAGATCTCTGGCATGTTATAATTTTCCTGGCTGAAGTACTAGTGTTCCTTTAGGCCTTTACAAAGATATGCGTTATTTAAGGACTACTTATCCAGACTCCTCTTTGTATAGGATGTGTCACTCTATTCGAGTCCTAAGGATGGCATGCTCATATATAATCCTTTATTAGGATATCCTGCTTTTGGGGTACTCCTACAGCCTTTCACCCCCCCCCCAAATCAATTCATCTACACCTCTCTGTCCATATAGTATACTTTGACACGAAGCACATCCAGTTGATTTTGAAACGGCCTTGTAGCTGTTTCACCTAGCTCTCTATGGGCCCTCTCCCCAAGACCTGCTCAACAAGGAACTATTTCAGTAGAGGATGATTCAGTAGCTTGCAGACGCAGGGCATCAACTCCGCGTTGACTTCATAGGTGTGGAAGTGGAAGTTTATGGAAACCTCAAAGAAGTTGCTGAGTAAAACTTAAATGTAAAATAAGCTAAAAAAACAGTGATATTGAGAGGGAATTGGATCATAAAACAACATTTTTTTCTGAAAAATTATAATCCATGCATGTCCAATATGAAATGCTTAGAACTCACCTTAGTCTAATATGTGTAGATCCTATATCTATAAGAAATACAGAAGGAAAAACATTATATTAACAAAAACAGAAGTTCATTTTCAAAATAAAGGGAGTGAAATCACATTAGGCCTGCGCCAAATCTTGTGGTAGATCAAGTAAAGGGGCGGACTACACCTCTTTACAGAAAATAATTTATAATTACTTCAAGGTCAAGATCGGTTTCTATCAAGCTTCTCTAAGCCTTCACTATGTGTGCAACAACTACTAACTATGTGTGCAACAACCACAAGTGTCATGGACAAGATGGACTTTTTCAACTACGGTGGGTTGTCGTCAACAGCTAAGCCGAAGTCATCAACACATTGATAGGTAGGTGACAGATGTACCATGGAAGTTTACCAGGTTAAATGTTGACAGCCACAGACATGGACACATTAAAGATTTATCGCTAGATGTTGAGGATGTTTAGTACTATGCTTGTATACCTGTCGATTTACTTTCTTCTGCGCAATATAATTGGAGAGCGGGATATCATAACAAATTAAGTTTTTCTACCATATCTTTGCTTAATCAATCTCAAGGGCAATGAAAAGAAACTGTCTTCAGAAAGATCCACATGAGGCTAAAACTAATTGATGGTCTTACTTTCTCTTAAAGATGGCGAATGCAAACAAGATATGTGACGGACGTGAAAACTATGTCTTGGTCTTTGCTTCTTTAACATTCCCGTGACTAAAACGCACTTCCGCCGAACAACTAAAACAGGTGCAACGCATAACACTGAAATTCTTTCCTTTTGCATTGACTGAATCTTTTTAAAATTGACTTACCTAATTACCATCATACATGTTGCAAATATTAATGACCGAATTCAGTTTACATTACCTATTGGATAAAATGATGAACGGCTATGCTAAGTTTTGATGTATCCAATGAACTACCAATCACATGACCCAAAGAATGAGTAGAAATTCAGGTTTATTTTTATTCAAGCAGAATAAGGTGTTGTTAAGCTGCTTTCACTGGATCACGATTTGTTTTCCAGTTATATTGCTCAAATTTGCAAAAACACCAGTAACTATAAACAATAACGAATATTAGTTTATGTTAATTTGTTAAGTGAAATATACATTTCATGGACAGTGAAATCACTTTGTTACCACTTGTTTCGTTGGGTGTAATGAGACTGCAAAGTGTGAGTTTGCAATTCAGAAAAATACACTGCACACTCAAACTTTGCAGTCCCAGGACACCCAACCAACCAAGTTCAAATCAGAAATCGGGATCATTAGAGATTTTCGATCCATAGAGTAACAAGCTCTAATTATTTGTCAGCATTTGATGTAAAGCTGAAGATAAAGCCACTCCAGGCTGCAGTTTAGTTAAAGGCTGGGAAATGAGATTGAAAGCAGCATGAAATAAAATGTGATTATTCAATAATACTCACAGGCTCTGAAGACGAACATGCAATTTGCTTTATCAAACTTTTTTGAAGAACGAGAGTATATTGCCTTGCTTTACGTCCTTTTGAGGTCCTTTCTGAGCTTTTTTGTTTCCAGCCTTGTTTACGACATGAGATGGAACAGTAGGGATTGATGCTGCTGCTTTAGGCACAGGAGGTCTGAAATCTCACAGAAAGAGCACTTAGAAGTATTTGCAGATAATAAAACTTGTCTTCAAAAAGTTGAAATTTCTTTCACTTGTAGTAGTAGTGAAGTAGATGTGAAGTGTGATCATCTCAACTTTAAGGGTTTTCACTTGAATTTAAACTTTTTTTGGATTCTTGTAAGAAACAATCATATTCACCATGGTTGCATTCGTACCTAGTTCTATATCTCTTGACTGCATGAATGCCCAAAAATGATATTTCAATTATCTTCGTATATTGACAAATTTATTTTGTTTTAATTTTTGTTAGAAGAGGTGAGGAGGAGAGAAGGCGAAACACCGAGAGATTTGTCGGCTGCAAGGAGCAGCTTGCTTGAGGGCAATAGCCATCTCACTTCTTTTTATATATTAGGGTAAGATACATGGTGGTACAAAGGAGAAAAATATAGAAAAACAATAAAACAAATAATAAAATGAAGATAGAACCAGGGAGACGATCGTCGATTTCCGCCACTGTGACCATCTCGATACCATCGACAGAATGATGTTCTGTCGTTGTGACTATCTCGATACCATCGACCTCCTGTCGATGGTATCGAAAGAGATGCAGGTTGTTTCACACTCCCCCCTCAAACTGGAGAGTACACATCGTGTATGCCCAGCTTGCCACATAATCTCTGAAAAGATGTTGGACCCAAAGGCTTTGTCAAGATATCCGCCAGTTGATCTTCAGACTTGACGTATGGCGTCACAATAGTGCCATCTTTGATTTGATCACGAATAAAATGGCAATCAACTTCTATGTGCTTTGTACGCTCATGAAAAATAGGGTTCCTAGCAATGTGTATAGCAGACTGATTGTCACACTTGAGCTCCATAGAAGACATGATAGTGATTTTTAACTCAGAAAGAACAGATTTGACCCATTGTAGTTCACAACATGCATGGGCCATAGCACGATATTCAGCCTCAGTGTTGGATCTAGCTATCACATGTTGTTTTTTGCTTTTCCAAGTAATCAAACGATCACCAAGAAAAGTACAATAGCCTGATGTAAACCTTCTATCAGTATGATCACCAGCTCAATCTGCATCTGAATACCCTGTGAGAGTCACAATAGATGGAGTCACCTTGGGTTTAGAATATATGATCCCCTTACCAGGAGCACTCTTCAGATATCTTAGAATCCTGCAAACTGCTGTCCAGTGTGACTGTCGTGGTGAGTGCATATGCTGACTCACGACGCCTACAACAAAGGAAATGTCAGGTCGTGTAATAGTCAGATATATTAGCTTGCCAACTACTCTCCTGTAATATCCTGGATCTGAGTACTCGACATCATCAACCGTCTCCTTGATGTGATAATCCATAGGAGTAGATACCGGTTTAGATTCCGTCATGCATGTCTCCTGTAGTAAGTCAAGCACATATTTCCTCTGAGATAGATCGACACCTGCATGAGATCTAAGCACCTCAATGCCCAGAAAATATCTCAGTTTACCCAGATCCTTCGTTTGGAAGTGTTTCTGTAACCCTTCCTTCACACGAGATATGTCTGGAGAATCACTGCCAGTAATCACTATGTCATCAACATATACAGCAATAATGATAGAGCCACAAGAAGAGCTAGAGTAGAATAACGAGTGATCAGTCATGGAGCGAGAGAAACCCATCTGGAGTACAACCTCACTAAACTTGTCGAACCAAGCTCTAGGAGACTGTTTCAGCCCATATATGGCTTTCTTCAATTTACACACTTTCTGACACTCCCCCTGAGCAACAAACTCAGGAGGTTGCTCCATATATACCTCTTCCTGTAGATCACCATGTAGAAAGGCATTCTTAACATCAAGCTGAAATAGGGGCCAATCAAAGGTAGTAGCCAGAGAAATAATAATCCGGACAGAATTTAGACGAGCTACAGGAGAAAATGTCTCAAAGAAATCAACTTCATAGGTCTGTGTGTAGCATTTTGCTACCAATCTGGCCTTCAACCTCTCAACAGATCCATCCGGATTATGTTTGATGGTGAAAACCCATCTGCAACCCACTGCTTTCTTCCCTGCAGGTAAGTCAATAAGATCACATGTGCCATTATGCAAGAGAGCCGACATCTCAAGTTGTGTTGCCTGTTTCCAGCCACTGTCCTTCATAGCATCATAGTGATCCCTTGGTATATCAACAGAATCAATCCCAATAGCAAATGTGCGGGCCTACTTAGATAAGTGAGACAGACAACACACATTTGTAATAGGGTGTCTAATAATACAAGAACGAACACCTTTCCGAACAGCAATAGGAAGATCAAGATCTGATGCTTCTACAGGAATCTCGTGAGTAGAAGACGATGAGGAAGACTCAGGGACTGGTGTCGCTACCTCATCTGGATCTTGTCTACCTCGCCTACTATAAACATATGGGTACTGCTGAATAACAGGCTTGTCAGCTGCCTGCTCGTCCTGAATAAAAGTATAATCAGGAATAATGGGTGGCGCTCCCTCACTCTGCACCGATGGTGCCACTCTCTCACTCTGAAAATCTGGTGGCACTCCCTCTCTCAACTGCTCCCCCTTACTCATAGCATCGGAGAAATATGGAGTTGTCTCATGGAAGGTAACATCCCTAGACACAAACATGCGACGAAGACTAGGACAATAACACTTGTATCCTTTGCTAGTACTAGAATAACCAAGGAACAAGGTTTTAATAGACCTAGGAGAAAGTTTGTCAGCCTTAGGGTCAAAATTATGGACAAAGGAAGTGCAACCAAACACTCTGAGGGGAACAGAGAATGGCTGATCCGTGGGCCGTAACACAGAGAAAGGAGTTTGTCCTTTAAGAACCGAGGATGGTTGTCTATTGATTAAGAAGCAAGCAGTTAACAGAGCTTCAGACCAGAATCTCTTAGGCACATTGGATTGAAACATGATCGATCGAGCAATATCAAGAAGATGCCGATTTTTCCTCTCAGCCACCCCATTTTGCTGAGGGGTGTGAGGGCAAGATGTGCGATGGATCATGCCCACAGAACTACAAAAATCAGACATAGCCTTTTGAACATACTCTAAAGCATTATCAGATTGGAGAGTTTTTATATTGCAATCAAACTGAACTTTTATTTCTTTATGAAAATGTTTCACAATAGATAGCACAGACTCTCGGCTTTTGAGAAGGTAGATCCATGTCATGCGGGAGAAATCATCCACAAAGGAAATTAAATAACAAAAACCATTATAACTCGGGTCTTTAACAGGACCCCATACATCACTGTGGACTAACTCAAAAGGACACGATGCCCGCTTATTGACACGACTGGGATAAGACAACCTATAATGTTTTCCCAGCTGACATGACTGACACTCTAAAGATGACACTTGGGACAACTCAGGTTCCAACTTCCGCAGGCTTTCTAACGACGGATGTCCATATCTGCAATGCCATAGTAAGGGAGAACCACTCAACAGGATGGAAGGAGCTGGAGCAGATACTGGGCGAGGCAGACTGTCACCGAGGAAAAGGTAGAGATTACCTTTCCTAGGCCCCCCACCAATCGTCCTCCTACTCTTGAGATCATGTAAGACAAAACAAGAAGGCCCAAATGTTACTGTACATTTTACAGTGTCAATCAATTTTGCAACAGAAAGAAGATTAAAAGGAAACTCAGGCACAAAGTGTACAGATTTAAGATCAATCTTGGGTGTTAGAGAGACAGATCCACTAGCTAGCACTCTCCTCACTGAACCATCTGCTAGTGTGACAGATTGGTGAGGGATATACGAGTCAATAGATTGGAGCAATCTCGTCATACCAGTCATGTGTTGTGACGCGCCAGAGTCAACTACCCAAGATGTAGGAGATCCAGACGTTATGAAAGATGTAGTCTGATTACCCGCAGTAGATGCTAGATTTGTTGATGACGAAGATGAAGATCTCACACTCATGTGTTGTGTAGCCTGAAGGAACCGATCATACTCCTCCTGAGTAAGGGTGATGCCTGTCCCAGAATTGATGCCCACATCTGAAGACGGAGTGGAATCTGTAGAAGTAGCACAATGTGCTGCACCCACAGGAGGTGCAGCAGGTCTCCCATGTTTCTTCCAACACTTCTCCACTTTATGTCCCGGTTTGTCCCAGAAGGTACACTTCGGACGTGTCCCACGTCCTCTGCCCATACCAGGTCGTCCTCCTCTCACTGCAGCAGCTAGGGATGCATGAGTCTCCCCAGAAGATATAGTAGAGACAGGATTAACAGACTCAAAAATAGACTGTTGAATTCTTGAATAGGCTTCTACAAAACTTGGCAATTTATCAGAAGCCAGAATGACACTCCGGGCAGAACCGCAAATGGAATTAAGCCCGGATAAAAATTTAGCAGTAACCAGGTCGTCTCTGTCTTTGATCTGTGCAGCAGCTGTTACAGGATGATAGTAACTCAGCTCCTTAGCAAGTGCTTGAATAGCTCCAAAGTATTCCTCAAGAGATCTATCACCTTGCCTCTCAGCAAATAGACGATCATATATCATGAATAGCCGAAGAGCATTCTTCTCCTGGGAATAGTGTTGCTTTACTGCATTCCATATCTCTTTAGCTGTAGTATAGAACATAAACCTAGCCGCAATTGCAGGTTCCATACTATTCCATAACCAAGTCTTCACAAGACTGTCATGACGCTTCCATTCAGCGTATCCTTTATCAGCAGTATCCAAAGGACCCGAGTCAACATGTCTTGCCTTATCGCGAGATTCCAAGACAGTGTGAACCGCGTTCATCCATAGTAGATAGTTTTTCCCGTTGAGTTTGATGGAGGGGATAGGAGACGCCTCGCCGTAGGGAATCTTGGTGTCCATTGTAGACGGGAACTCAGTGACATTGATACACATCACAAAGAAAGCTGAGGTGACAGAGAGATACACGTCACAGAGATAGATGGGGTGACGAAGAGATACACGTCACTACCAAAAAGGAACAGATAAATGTGTTATTGATGCATTCACAGCCTCCAATCGATTTTCCTAATCACACATGGAGGAGATGTGATTAGGAGTCCAACTGTCGAGTGACGAGTCCTCCGATTTAGATTTTAGACGGCCGTCGGATCACCCGAAGATCTCCAAACAACTTGTGGTGAAGTCTACGACAGCGTTGGAGATCTACCGAAGACCCAACGTAGACGGAGATAACCCTGCAAGCCCGGTGCCTCACTCCAGATCGGCGGATGGGCTGCAGCGGAACGGCGACCTTGTCGCTGCCTCTCGACGGCGCCGCCGGCAAGGAGAGAAGGAGAGAGAAGCGTCGCCGGCAAGAAGAGAAGGGGAAGAAGGGAGAAGGGAGAAGTGGTGGCGGAAGAGGAGAGAAGCCCTAGATCGAGCTTTGCTCTGATACCATGTTAGAAGAGGTGAGGAGAGAAGGCGAAACACCGAGAGATTTGTCGGCTGCAAGGAGCAGCTTGCTTGAGAGGGCAATAGCCATCTCACTTCTTTTTATATATTAGGGTAAGATACATGGTGGTACAAAGGAGAAAAATATAGAAAACAATAAAACAAATAATAAAATGAAGATAGAACCAGGGGGACGATCGTCGATTTCCGCCGTTGTGACCATCTCGATACCATCGACAGGACTGTTGATGGTATCGACAGAATGATGTTCTGTCGCTGTGACTATCTCGATACCATCGACCTCCTGTCGATGGTATCGACAGAGATGCAGGTTGTTTCACAATTTTAATTAATGGATTTTCCAAAACCAAGAGCATTTCTCCTTCAATAACATCCTGTCCCACCCATGCCACCATTTATTGATTACATCAAAATTTTCTATGTTATTTTCACTTACAATATAGCTGTTGTGTGCTCATATATCTTTTTTTATCGCACCAATCGAGTGTATGTTATTGTATGGATATTCAATAGCCCCTACAGGCTACAGCCTAAAAACTGTTCCAGGCTTGAAGGACTTAAATCGCCCTTTTATCAAAATATTAGTGGTTGTGGTAAGAGTACTACAGTTGGAATATGTGTTATCTTGAATAAATTTTATTATTTACATGAATTTCCACAATTTCACAGGTATGAGAAAAGCCCCTAGGAACCTATAAGTTCGTGCAAAGGTATACCCAAAAGCCCTCACATAAAATGAAATGGGAACATTAAACAACTCATTCTTGGATAACTGCTCACAGTCGAACCTCTATTTTCTCTCCAATTTTGTCCATTGGATATTGCATGTTTGTTGTCTACTACTTTCATTTTAGCTTTTCTAGATTTGATGATTGCTTGCACTATTTCTTGGAAATTTGAGTCTAGTCGACATAAAAACATGAATTGATAGGAATTGAAGTGAAGAGAGAGGGAGCCACGACTTCATCAACAGAGTTTTGAAAGCTCCTCAGACCTCCTACACCATCCTTTTGAGCACTGGGAAAAATCCCAACCCATACATGAGGTCAAAACCACCAACAATTATGCAAACAGGTCGATGAAGCTCCACTCAATCCACTGGACCTCAGTTGGAGCAAACTCAGAAGATTAAAGAGTCTGGCACTATCACCAAAAAATTGTTTTATAGTTCTTTGTTGTAACCAAGAACAAGTGCAATCTACTAAGTCTAGGGTGTAGCCTCATGGAATCTGAATTTTAATTTACATTATTCTCTATCTTAACTTGATTGGGTGCAATATATTTCTTTTTTCCCTATGCTTCACTTAGATGCTTGATCACCATCCTAGCTAGTCTTGTAATTGAATAACAACTTGAAAGAGTGAATTATGATTAGATTGGGAATAAAAAGCAATTCTCTAATACACCAAAGTAGAAAAGAGATTATGAGTAAAATTGTCACGCTTAATGAGTTATTAGGGGATTACTAATTTAGAAAATGCACCAACCTTCCTACCTACTAGTACGTCATTTTTCTATCCATGAGAGGGGAATCAGGAACAGCATAGGCAATTTTCATTACATCTGCTAATTAGGATTTTTGGAGTCATCATCATCATCTAAGCATCAATCCCAACCATGTTCGGTCGGCTACATGGATCCATCTTTTCCAATCAGCTCTATTATGGGTCATACTCTGATAAAGATCTAGCCCCTGTTTGGTTCCGGATCGGAACCGGTTTTCAGCCTGTCGTGTAGCGCCACGTCGGCATTACCCGAACCGGTGTGGGCGAAAATCGCATTTGGTTGCCAACCCCATTCGACCCCTGTTTTGGGATAACGGAATCCCATAATTCAAAAAAAAATAGTCCCGATAGAGGCAGGATTGGAAATCCCAGTCCGGGTTTCGGCCCCGACACCCCTCCCCCGACCCCGACTCCCTCGGGCCCCTCCCTCTCCCTCTCGCCCTATCCCTCTCCCTCTCGGCCCTCTCCCTCCCGCCCCTCTCCCTCGCTACAGTCACGCCTCTCCCTCTGCCTGCTATACTGTTGGTCCGTGAGGAGTTAAAGTGATGTCTGCTACCTCAAGCAGATCGCGGATGGAGGGCATCGTTCGTCGGGCGAAGCGTCCGCGTGGAGAATCAATTCATCCGGCTGCGACTGCCGGTCTACTGGGGCGGCTACAACCTGCAAAAGCAACAAGGTACCCATGCCCTGGCCTGGACATCGCTTATCTGAAACCTGACATTGTCCCATCTTGTCGACGAACAGAACAAACCCTTGCTCGTCCAAGCAGTGTCCATGTGCCTTCATATTCCTCGCCTTGTGCTGCGAGGTTCTTCACATCCACCTACGCCTCTTGGAGCAGTTGTTCGCCGAAGCTGGTTGTCGTCCCTAGCTCAACTCCGGCGGTGGTCACCCCTGGTTCTCCGGCGGCGCTGCACAAACTGACGATTCTGCACTCCCTACTCGTCCCCTTCTGAACAGGTTGGTGACGTTTTAGGGTAGAACTTGATTTGTTTGGGAGGGTCGATTTAGGGTAGAACTTGATTTATCAGTAACGGTGTCTGTATCTTTGGTAGTTGCTTTTGATGACATGTATCAGAACCTAATCTCTTGCCATGGTGCATATCTGTTACTGTTAGTGGTGAAGAAAGGTTAGGAACAGATTTGATGGAAATGCCTGCGTGATCATCTTGTTTCTTTAGACATATCAGATCAAACACGAAGAAGTACCCAATCAATCTTGATTAACAACTAACAAGTATTATATTCTTTGAATTCCTATTCACGAATTTGGCAATCTCTCTCTTGATTTGGCTAGTTTAAATCATAGACCAAAAAAATGGATTCAGTGTTACTGATTTGAAATTGTTTTGATCATACAAAACTGACAACTGGTCCTAAATCGTTCGGAGCTATATCGTAGTATTGTCGTCAAATGTGATTCTTTCTCCTTACTGGTTTTCTTAACCCCTCATATATTACCAATAAAATAAGATATGGTTATAACAACATCTCCCCCTTAAGGAGTTTCATCTAAGAAACGTATAGGTATACAAGAATGGTGTAAAAAGTTTAGCTTTATGTATATTAACTCATATGCCTTTCTATTTTTTAGATTGTCGTCTACGTCATTTTCCTGTTAAATATTCAAAACAACATGTCAGCGGACGAAGGGAAGCGCACGGGAGAGTTACGGCTGCGTGATGCAGCGTCTGTGAGATCGGCAACAGCCGTCTCATGTCTTTTATAAATATGGGTAAATTACATATGGGTACAGCAGGAATAAGTAAATAACATAACAAATAAAAAACACATAATAAAAGACATGTTAACACTCCCCCTCAAGCTGGAGTGTACACATCGTGTATGCCCAACTTGCCACATACATTTTCAAATGCTGCTAGACCCAATGGCTTTGTCAAGATATCTGCCAGTTGTTCTTCAGACTTGACATATGGCGTCACAATAGTACCATTCTTGATCTGATCTCGGATAAAATAGCAATCAACTTCTATATGCTTTGTGCGCTCATGAAAGACAGGATTCCTGGCAATGTGTATAGCTGATTGGTTGTCACACTTGAGCTCCATGGAAGATAAAATAGGAATCTTTAACTCAGAAAGAACAGATTTAACCCATTGTAGCTCACAACATGCATGAGCCATAGCACGATATTCAGCCTCGGTGCTGGATCTTGCTACCACATGCTATTTTTTGCTTTTCCAAGTAATCAAATGATCACCTAGGAAAGTGCAATAACCTGATGTAGATCTCCTATCAATCTGATTACCAGCCCAGTCTGCATCTGCATAACCTGTAAGAGCCAAAGTAGAAGGGGGCACCTTAGGTCTATAATATGTGATCCCCTTTCCAGGAGCACTTTTCAGATATCTCAGAATCCGGCAAACTGTTGTCCAGTGTGACTGTCGTGGTGAGCTCATGTGCTGACTCACTGCGCCTACAGCAAAAGAAATGTCAAGTCGTGTAACAGTCAGGTATATCAACTTACCAACTATCCTCCTGTAATATCCTGGATCTGAGTACTCAACATCATCAACCGTCTCCTTGATGTGATAATCCATAGAAGTAGATACCGGCTTAGACTCAGTCATGCATGTCTCCTGTAGTAAGTCAAGCACATATTTTCTCTGAGATAGATTGATACCTACATGAGATCTAAGTACCTCAATGCCCAGAAAGTATCTCAGTTTACCCAGATCCTTCGTTTGGAAGTGTATCTGCAATCCTTCCTTCACACGTGATATGCATGTAGAATCACTGTCAGTAATCACCATGTCATCAACATATACAGCAATAATGATTGATCCACAAGAAGAGTTAGAATAGAATAAGGAGTGATCAGTCATGGAACGAGAGAAGCCCATCTGTAGAACAACATCACTGAACTTGTCAAACCAAGCGTGAGGAGACTGTTTCAGTCCATGTATGGTTTTCTTCAGTTTACACACCTTATGACACTCCCCCTGAGCAACAAAACCAGGAGGTTGCTCCATATACACCTCTTCCTGCAAGTCACCATGGAGAAATGCATTCTTGACATCAAGCTGAAACAGAGGCCAATCAAAGGTAGTAGCCAGAGAAATAATAATCCACACATAATTCAGACGAGCAACTGGAGAAAAGGTCTCAAAGAAGTCAACTCCATAAGTCTGTGTGTAGCCTTTTGCTACCAATCTGACCTTCAACCTTTCAACTGACCCATCTGGATTGTGTTTGATGGTGAAAACCCATCTGCAGCCCACTGCTTTCTTCTCTGCAGGTAAGTCAACAAGATCCCACATGCCATTATTCAATAAAGCCGACATCTCAAGCTGCATTGCCTGTTTCCAGCCACTGTCCTTCATAGCATCATTGTGATTTCTCGGCATATCCACAGAATCAATCCCAATAGCAAATGCGCGAGCCTGTTTAGATAAGTGGGACAGACAACACGCATTTGTAATAGGATGTCTAATAGTACATGAACGAGTACCTTTCCGGACAGCAATAGGAATATCAAGATCTGATGCTTCTGCAGGAATCTCGTGAGTAGAGGATAATAAGGAAGGCTCAGAGACTGGTGCGCTACCTCTTCTGGATCATGTCTGCCTCGCCTACTATAAACATGTAGGTAGTGCTCAATAACAGATCCATCTGCTGCCTACTCTTCCTGAATAATAGTATAATCAGGAATGATGGGTGGTGCTCCCTCACTCTGCATAGATGGTGCCACTCTCTCACTCTGAAAAACTGGTGGCACTCCCTCTCTCAACTGCTCCCCCTTACTCATAGCATCAGAAAAATATGGAGTGGTCTCATGGAAGGTAACATCCGTAGACACAAACATGCGACGAAGACTAGGGCAATAACACTTGTATCCTTTGCTAGTACCAGAGTACCCAAGGAACAAGGTTTTAATAGACCTAGGAGAAAGTTTGTCGACCTTAGGGTCAAAATTATGGACAAAGGAAGTGCAGCCAAACACTCTAAGGGGGACAGAGAAGGGTTGATCCGTGGGACGTAGCACAGAGAAAGGGGTCTTCCCTTTAAGAACAGAGGATGCTTGTCTATTAATTAAGAAGCAGGCAGTTAAAAGAGCTTCAGACCAGAATTTCTTAGGCACATTAGACTGAAACATGATAGACCGAGCAACATCAAGGAGATGGCGATTTTTTCTTTCAGCCACCCCATTTTGCTGAGGGGTGTGAGGACAGGATGTGTGATGGATCATGCCCACAGAACTGCAGAAATCAAACATGGTTTTTTGAACATACTCTAAAGCATTATCATATTGAAGAGTTTTGATATTGCAGTTAAATTGAATCTTTATTTCTTTATGAAAATGTTTAACAATAGATAGAACAAACTCTCGGCTTTTGAGTAAATAGATCCATGTCATACGGGAAAAATCATCCACAAAGGAAATAAAATAACGAAAACCAGTATAACTCTGGTCTTTAACAGGACCCCATACATCACTATGAACCAACTCAAAAGGACATGATGCTTGTTTATTGACACAACTGGGATGAGATAATCTATGATGCTTTCCCAACTGACATGACTGACACTCTAAAGATGACACTTGGGACAACTCTGGTTCCAACTTCCGCATGCTCTCTAAAGAAGGATGTCCATATCTGCAATGTCATAGTAAGGGGGAACCACTCAACAGGACGGCTGGAGCAGGAGCAAATACTTGGCGAGGCAGACTATCACCATGGAAAAGGTAGAGATCACCTTTCCTAGGCCCCCCACCAATCGTCATCATACTCTTGAGATCCTGTAATACAAAACAAGAAGGCCCAAATGCTACTGTACATTTTACTGTGTCAATCAGCTTTGCAACAAAAAGAAGATTAAATGGAAACTCAGGCACAAAATGTACAGATGTAAGATCAATTTTGGGTGTTAGAGAAATAGATCCACTAGCTAACACTCTCCTCACTGAACCATTTGCCAGTGTAACCGATTGGTGAGGGATATACGAGTCAATAGAGTGGAGCAATCTCCTCATACCAGTCATGTGTTGTGATGCGCCAGAGTCAACCACCCAAGAAGAGGTAGAGTCAGAAGCTATAAGAGATGTAGCATGATTACCCGCAGTAGATGCTAGGTTTGTTGAAGATGACGATCCCATACTCATGTGCTCTGTAGCCTGAATGAACTGATCATACTCCTCCTGAGTGAGAGTGATGCCTGAAGAGCTAGAGCCCACAGCAGAAGACGGAGAGGGCTCAGTAGTAGTGGCATAATGTGCTACCCCCACTGGTGGTGGGGCAGGTTTCCCATGTTTCTTCCAACATTTATCCACTGTATGTCTTGGTTTGTCACGGAAGGTGCACTTAGGACGGGTCACGCGTCCTCTGCCCATACCAGGTTGTCCTCCTCTCACTGCAGCAACTATAGATGCATGAGACTCCCCAGAAGATACAACAGAAATAGGATCAACAGACTCAAAATTGGATTGCTGAATTCTCGAGTAGGCTTCCTCAAAACTAGGTAGTTTATTAGAAGCAAGGATGACACTCCGGGCAGAACTGCAAGAAGAATTGA
This sequence comes from Alisma plantago-aquatica, assembly GCA_963693085.1. Classification (NCBI taxonomy): domain Eukaryota; kingdom Viridiplantae; phylum Streptophyta; class Magnoliopsida; order Alismatales; family Alismataceae; genus Alisma; species Alisma plantago-aquatica. The sequence goes on from OY856414.1 coordinate 662,366,626, forward strand.
GTCCAGATAAGAACTTGGCAGTAATCAAGTCATCTCTGTCTTTTTTGACCTGTTCAGCAACTGTCACAGGATGATAGTAACTCAACTCTTGAGCAATGGCCTGAATCGCTCCAAAATACTCCTCTAGTGACCTGTCACCCTGTCTCTCTGCAAAAAGGTGATCATAGATCATGAACTGGCGAAGAGCATTCTTCTCCTGAGAGTAATGCTTCTTCACTGCATCCCATATCTCCTTGGTTGTAGAATAAAACATGAACCTTGCAGCAATTGTCGGTTCCATACTACCCCACAACCAGGTCTTCACAAGACTGTCATGACGCTTCCACTCAGCGTGTCCTTCATTAGTAGCAGCCACGGGAGCAGAGTCAACATATCTCGCCTTGTCACGAGACTCCAAAACAGTATGGACAGCATTCATCCATAGGAGATAATTCTTCCCGTTTAGCTTGATGGAGGGGATAGGCGACATCTCACTGTAGATTGTAGATATCTTGGTGTCCCCCATGATATAACGGGGCTTTGTGACGGACTGATACACGTCACAATGAAAGCTGAAGTGACGGAGAGATACACGTCACAACTTAAAAATGAGATAAATGTGTTACTGACGCATCCACAGCCTCCAAACAATTTTCCTAATCACACATGGAGGAGGTGTGATTAGGAGTGCAATCGTAGAGAGGCGAGTCCTCCGTTTTAGGCTTTAGACAATCGTCGGATCAGTCAAAGGCCCCCGAACAGCAGCTGCAACGTTCAAAGATTTGTCTGGCAGCTGCTGTGAAAAACGTTAGGGAAGAAAAGTCGCCTCCGGGTCTTCGTGGCTGAGCCTAGGGCAGCGGTGGAGGGCTACCGAAGGCCCAGCGTAGTGGCGGAGAGAGCCCGCTAGCCCAGCGGCCTCACGCCCAACTGCGGACGACGGCCGCAGGCCGGGCGGCAGCACCTGCTGCTGCCGCTGTTGCTGTTCTCCGCGGCGTTGCCGGCGGGAAGGAAGGAAGGAGAGGAGGAGGGGAAGCGGCGGGGAATCAACGGCGGAAGGGAGAAGGAGAAGCGGCGCCTAGGTCGATCGACGCTCTGATACCATGTGAGCGGACGAAGGGAAGCGCATGGGAGAGTTACAGCTGCATGATGCAGCGTGCGTGAGATCGACAACAGCCATCTCATGTCTTTTATAAATATGGGTAAATTACAAATGGGTACAGCAGGAATAAGTAAATAACATAACAAATAAAAAACACATAATAAAAGACATGTTAACACAACAATCATAGTGTAGTAAAACATCTCAAACACAACAAAAATTGTCTAGCTTATTCAAAGTCAATGAAAATAAATCATTCTTTATACTGAGTGTCATTTCTTAAATCTCCATCCTTAGTTGGTATTCTGACCTACATTGTGTTTTACTTATGCAATATGGTTTTCAATACTTCTGAATACATCTGAACTTAATAAAAGAAGACATAATTTATCCTCTTCTACCATACATGGATTCAAATTCTGAAGACCCTTAAACCGAAATTGTGATTTTATCACAACTAAACTATATTGAACCACTAACCAATTAAGAACAAAAGAACAAATAATTATTTGTTTTATTTTGTACATTACACCCATGTGCATGGCTGAATTTGCTTCTACATCCTTATTATGCCCTTAACAATTTTACTTCTAGGAATTTTATTATTTTACGTGATATTTCTAATATTTCAATATACCTCCTTCACATCCTTACTTGTTAATCCTTGCACCCCAAGTTCCGTATTGTTTGGTCAAGAGAGTCTGACGCCGCTCTAATATCAGCATTACAGAGACAGTATGATGTAGGCAGGTGTATTGACGGTCATTTTACTAGGGACGCTTGGAGGGAGGTACTTTGTGATTTGCAAAATAGGATGGGGAAGACGGACTGTAATTTAGACCAGATCAAAACTCGGTGGAAGAACCTGAGGAGGGAGTATGGCAGATTGAAGCTTGTGACCAACAAGAGTGGCGTCGGATGGGATGAGACTAGGCACGAGCCCACGCTGCCTGACACCCCTGAGTGGAGGGAGAGCCTTGCGGTATGTACAATAATCATACCCTGAATCCAAAAGTAATGTCCTACATTTACACTTAAATTTCCTAATACAAATTTTTCTAATACTTAGGCAAACAAGGACCTTGCTAAGTTGCTCAAGCGCCCCTTTCCCCACTACTACGACATTGAGATGATGGCGGGGAGGAACATTGCTAGAGGACACCATGCAATGTCTTCTACGGACAGACAAATCTCTTCCGACGTTGCCTCCGAGGATGATGTTATTGTCGACTTAAATGCGTCTGATACACCCATGAACACAAGAACCCCATTAGGGGAAGCGGACATAGGCGCACCTGGGATGCAAAGTGAGGGTGACATCGAGGGAGGCAGAACAGATACGCAGAGTGTTGGGGGAGGACTCCTCCTATCCATAGGCGTAGGAAGCGACCATCAATGGCACAAGACCGATGTGTGCTTTCTAATGAAGTGTTATCTGAATTTACACAGATGTACGCAAAGGTTCACGAGTTAGGCACAGGTGTAGCCACCAGAGCCTTTGAAAAAGAAGAGTTTGCAACCATTTTACAACATTTCAATGACACTTTTCCCGATGCCCCCAGTCATGTACTTACAACACTTGTGAACGCCATAAAGGACTCAACAAACCGCAACATCTGCCTCAGCCTTAGACACACACCTCACAAAATAACAATATGGTTGCAAGACCTTTGGGAAAGGTCCCAAGGCGGTACTGCAACACCAATACATTCAATGCCATCCTCTTTTGTTCCATCTCAGCAGGGATTTGTTTCGCAGTCCCCGCCACCCAACTTCAACAGCACATCAAGTATGCCATCCATGTGGTATACTCGACCCAAGGATGATGGCCCTTCGGGATCATAAGTGGGAACTTTATTTTTTTCCATTATGTTTGCTATGTTTGAGGACATCAATTTCAATTTGCTTAATTGTTGTAATAATTGATTTCCCGTACAAACATTTGTTTTCCGTACAATCTAACTAGTTTGTAATGTTGAAGCCGTTATTTTTCCATGTCAATTGTTTCATATTATGTTCAAGTAGTTATTCTCTTTTTGTAGTCACCATGTCAACGTTGTTATCATTTTAATTGTAGGCATCATGTCTGCCAGTGACCAAACAAGCAACTGACCTCCTCACACACATTTAAGATACCTTGTCTGGTCCAGCAAATCACATTGTTGATGCAATAGCTAAGTCGATAGCGAACTCCATCATGGACGACATTTCCGTTGATGTCGACATACCACCTACAATACCTAGGTCAATTAGCATTAGGAGTGGCCACCAAAAGGTGTTAGAAATAATAACCGGGTATGAACAAAGGGCGTATGACCTATACCGAATGCGACCACATACTATAATGGCCCTTGTGGACAAGCTTGAGAGTCGTGGCTTGTTACGAAGTACTAGAGGCGTCTCATCAGTTGAGGTTGTATGTTACTTCCTACAGATGGTTGGCCATGGACATACAAATCGTGCTTTGGCTGAGGACTACATTCACTCTGGTGAGACCATAAGTAGAAAGTTCAACGAAGTGTTGGACGTTGTGTGTGTGTTGTACCATGACTATAATGTCATGCAAACCGCATCGACATGCACAACAACACATTCTCATATATTGGACAGCCCAAGGTTCTACCCTTACTTCAAGGTAATAGTTATCCCCTACAATTTATAATCATATTCAAATATTTTGTATGTTTACAACCGATTTTGGTGTTATAGAATGCCATCGGAGCAATTGACGGAACACACATCCCAGCCTTGGTCAAACGCGACAAACAAAATCGCTACCGAGACAGAAAAGAGAATGTCTCTCTGAATGTCATGGCTGGAGTAGACTTCTCGATTGAGTTTACATATGTCCTAACTGGGTGGGAGGGCTCAGTTGCTGACCAAAGGGTCCTACAATTAGCAACGACCACGGGCGGGTTTAAAGTTTCGCCAGAAAAGTTTTACCTAGTTGATGCAAGGTATGTCAACACTCGTCAATTTCTTACACCTTATCGCAACACATCTTACCATATTTCTGAGTACCGAGAAAACAGACATTCATACACCAGCAAGAAGGAGATGTTCAGCCACCGCCACGCTCAATTATGTAATGTTGTAGAAAGAGCATTCGGTGTGTTGAAGAGGCGGTTTGCCTACCTTAAAAAAAGGGGCGACATATCCTATACATTCACAGTGTCGCCTCGTAATGGCTTATTGTATCCTCCACAATTTTATACGTCGCCAGCATGATGGCGACACTATGATGGATGAACTCCTAGATGACAGTTCAACGTCTGCCGTCCCACCTACTAGGGTCGACCTGAGTTCCCTACAACAAACAACTCTGGCCGATGCAAGGGAGGGTGATGTATTACGTGAAACCATTTCTAATTTCCTTTGGGATACTCATTGACCTTACTTTGTACTTGTCTTATTTTTTGAAGCGTATGATAACTCATCAACCACGTGACTCTGGTGCCCTAAATTGTTTTTTCATGAAATGTTTTATGGCTCCTAATTAAAAATGTCACATTATGTTTCATTAGGTTGTCTTGAAATAGAGAATGGAATGCCTTCCTGACCATGTGGCCTTCAATGCACTGTATGAGTGTATATGGATGTCGCGGATGTGACAAATGGACGTTTTGAAGACAACCCCCACAAACCGTATTTTACATGTGGTAGGGGTCTTGTTCTGAACAAATGTCATATGAGGTTGCCCGCGCAGCGTGTTCAACCTACAGTGGTCAGGAATGCAATGCTAACACAACTTGCATATGCACGAAACGAACGCAAGCTATGGTCAGAACAATGTGACTTTGTCTGTTCGACAAGAGCAGACACCGATAGGCTAGAACAAGATATTTCAACTCTACGGAATAGGTGTCAATATCTTCGCCAACGACTTCACATCACGAGCGATAAGGACTCTTCAACTAAGGAAGACGGATACAATACATCATAAGATGTATAACAACCTTTCGAAATTAACTTCACTTTTATGTTTGAACAATCAGCTAAGCCTATTGATATGTTCGGCAATTTATATTTGAAATCTATGTTCAGAACCAGACAATATTTTACTAATCATCAACCATGTTTTAGATTTCGATGAATCCATCTGAAGTTCCGAGGTGTGATTGTGGGTTAGATGCAGCCTTGCGGCTTAACACAAAGGATGCAGGGTTGTATGATTTTGGCATTCTGAGTGAAAGGTCGGGCGAAATGTATTACATATGTCCTTCTCGTGAGGTGCGCTAGTAAATACATAAATAATAGGTTGCCCTTGTTTACGTTGCACATTCGTTGGCATTCACTTGAACTTGATAATACATTTTAGGGAAAAGATCGGTGCAAATACTTCCATTGGGCAGTCGATCTCCCCCCAACAACTGATTCTTTGAAAGCTGAGATTATGTTACTAATTTGTCGAGTGCAAGTCATTGTGGGGCCAGGCAATGAACATGAAGGACTTTGTTGAAATTCATCACAACTACAATGATATATACACAAACAAAAAGTATGAGCATGAGGTTCTACAAAGCTACGTTGCCAGTCTGGAGGAAGATTGTAGTCTTCTTTTGGATATTCCTTCACCAACAATGACGCCATAACGTTGAATGGCAGAGCTACATTTAGATTGGCTTCTCGATTTACTTTGTTTACCATTGGATGTTATTACCATTATAATTTTCTTAATTCATCCACTGATATAAACATTGTATTACATTAAAAGATTGTTGTTATTTATCGTAATGTTGCTGAATGTTTTATGGAGGGTGCATGTTTTTTTATCGTAATGTTGTTGAATGTTAGTTAAAACCAAATATGCATATTATATCCCCTTAATTGTGACATACACCCTTGTGAAATATATTACTTACAGAATTTGTAATATGGTTGGGCATCCAACGACGCCATATTTTATGTGGTGTACAGAGCTTAATATGGTTCTTAGAGGTATGATGAGAAACCAATATGAACTAGGAGATGTGTGAATGGAGTATATACTACACAGGCTTGGATGGAGGCATGGTGTGACTTCCGAAACATAACAGGGAGGCCTTACATATCTTTGAGTGAGTTGCAAATGAGATGGCAACACATAAGGAGAGAGCTCATAAGAGACAATCTTTTCATTTTGGGAGATTTATTCCCCCCCCGGCCATTGGGGGGAGGACTCCTCCCATCCATAGGCGCAGGAAGCGACCATCAATGTTACAAGAGCGATGTGTGCTTTCTAATAAAGTGTTATCTGAATTCACACAGGTGTACGCAAAGGTTCACGAGTTAGGCACAGGTGTGGCCACCAGAGCCTTTGAAAAAGAAGAGTTTGCAACCATTTTACAACATTTCAATGACACTTTCTCTGATGCCCCCAGCCCTGTTTTTACAACACTTGTGAACGCCATAAAGGAGTCAACAAGCTGCAACATCTACCTCAGCCTTAGACACACACCTCACAAAATAACAATATGGTTGCAAGACCTTTGGGAAAGGTCCCAAGGCAGTACTACAACACCAATACCTTCAATGCCATCCTCTTTTGTGCCATCTCAGCAGGGATTTGTTTCGCAGTCCCCGCCACCCAACGTCAACACCACATCAAGTATGCCATCCATGTGGTATACTCAACCCGACCCATCAGGATCATAAGTGGGAACTTTATTTTTCCATTATGTTTGGTATGTTTGAGAGCATCAATTTCAATTTACTTTATTGTTGTAATAATTGATTTCCCATACAAACATTTGTTTCTCGTACAATCTAATTAGTTTGTAATGTTGATGCCGTTATTTTTCCATGTCAATTGTTTCATATTATGTTCAAGTACTTATTCAATATTACTTGTAGTCATCATGTCAACGTTGTTATCATTTTAATTGTAGGCATCATGTCTGCCAGTGACCATACACAAGCAACTGACCTCCTCACAAACATTTTAGATACCTTGTCTGGTCCAGCAAATCACATTGTTGATGCAATAGCTGAGTCAATAGCGAACTCCATCATGGATGACATTTCCGATGATGCCGACACACCACCTACAATACCTAGGTCAGTTAGCATTAGGAGTGGCCACCAAAAGGTGTTACAAATCATAACCGGGCATGAACAAAGGGCGTATGACCTATACCGAATGCAACCACATACTATAATGGCCCTTGTGGACAAGCTTGAGAGTCGTGGCTTGTTACAAAGTACTAGAGGCGTCTCATCAGTTGAGGCTGTATGCTACTTACTACAGATGGTTGGCCATGGACATACAAATCATGCTTTGGCTAAGGACTACATTCACTCTGGTGAGACCATAAGTAGAAAGTTCAACGAAGTGTTGGACGGGGTGTGTGTGTCGTCCCGTGACTATATTGTCATGCAAACTGCATCGACATGCACAACAACACATACATTCTGCAGAAGAGGTGCCAATATCTTCGCCAACGACTTCACATCACGAGCGATAAGGACTCTTCAACTGAGGAAGACGGATACAATACATCATAGATGTATAACAACCTTTCAAAATTAACTTCGCTTTTATGTTTGAACAATCAGCTAGGCCTATTGATATGTTTGGCAATTTATATTTCAAATCTATGTTCAGAACCAGACATTATTTTACTAATCATCAACCATGTTTTAGATTTCGATGAATCCATCTGAAGTTTTGAGGTGTGATTGTGGGTTAGATGCAGCCTTACGGCTTAACACAGAGGATGCAGAGTTGTATGATTTTGGCATTCTGAGTAAAAGGTCGGGTGAAATGTATTACATATGTCCTTCTCGTGAGGTGCGCTAATAAATACATAAATAATAGGTTGCCCTTGTTTACGCTGCACATTCATTGGCATTCACTTGAACTTGATAATACATTTTAGGGAAAAGATCGATGCAGATACTTCCATTGGGCAGTCGATCTCCCCCCAACAACTGATTCTTTGAAAGCTGAGATTATGTTACTAACTGTCGAGTGCAAGTCATTGTGGGGTCAGGCAATGAACATGAAGGACTTTGTAGAAATTCATCACAACTACAATGATATATACACAAACAAAAAGTATGAGTATGGGGTTCTACAAAGCTACGTTGTCAGTTTGGAGGAAGATTGTAGTCTTCTTTTGGACATTCCTTCACCTCTGATGACGCCATAACGTTGAATGGCAGAGCTTCATTAAGATTGTCTTCTCAATTTAGATTGTCTACCATTGGCTGTTATTAACATTATAATCTTTCTTAATTCATAAACTGATATAAACGTTGTATTACATTGTGAGGTTGTTGTTTTTTCGTCACGTTCCTGAATGTTTTATGGACGGTGTATGTTATTTATCGTAATGTTGCTTAATGTTATTTAAAGCCAAATAATCATATTATATCCCCTTAATTGTGACATACACCCTTACTGCTGAAATATATTACTTACAGAATTTGTAATATGGCTAGGCAACCACTAAAAGGGCTACATGAGCTCATTGTTCGCTAACAAAACCCTAGATCGAGAAATTCCAGAAAACTTGAAACAAAGGGGAAAATAGTTCCCCGATAATGAATGTAGGGGACTACATGTTTTAAGAAAAATGTTGTGATGAACTAAGCTATAATGTAAATTCCATGTTCAATGGTTGGATTTTAGTTTAATTGTGATATTCATGCTTATTTGTGTTTTTATTCTATATATCGATGTCAATTTGCGAATGGAATGAAAGAGGAAGGGTTGTTTGAATCCAATTAGGTCTAGGTTATGTTAGGGCTTAATCTTGATAGCTAAAGATCCATAAATTTGCAAGTAAAACAACCTCTTAAGCTTTAAAGATTGATGACGATGTTTTTATCTTGCTAGAGGACAAGCAAGAGGTTGCATGTATTTGTATATATAAATGCACTTGCAAAACCTCATAAGCAAATTCCTTCGTCTCATCGATTTTGACACCAAACCCCCCTTGAAACAATTATGTTTCCTTCACTCACATATAAGAGATTCTCCTGCCTAATATCCAATATATGATATAATTGCATAAATTCATGTGCCTATAAATGGTTCTGGTAAAATTTTGAGGCAGTTCTTCATTTTGTCATTCAAAATCATCTGGAACACATCCATGTAACTTTTTATCAAACTTCCCATTAAAATCTACATTTGCACCATCAGAAATGGCCTGAAAAGCAGACATATTTTCCTTAAATCTAACCAATGTTCAAAATTTCAACGAAATGGTTGAAATTCTGCCAATTTTTTCTGTTTCTCTGGCAATCGGACATCGAAATGGGCTGATGAAACTCTAAAAACAAGCAGATCATCGATTTGTTTTTACTTTTTCATATACTTTGTACTACCTAGAGCATATATTTTTGCACAGTTTTGTGTCTTAAAGTATATATATTGTTCTTGCAAACTATAATGACTTAATTCATTGATTCACCATTGAAAATTGACATCAAAATTCCCCATCGAAACAATTCAGGGTCATTCACTCACAAATGGCGAGACCCTACCCCCCACATATAAAATATGAAATATTATTACATATTTGAGTAGATCTACACTAGTAGATCAATCTGGTAAAATTTCATAAATTAATTCGTTATATTTTGCCGTCGAAACGCCAGGGACGCATTTATCGAGATTTCTGTCGAAATTTCTGTTTCTGTGGCCACCGAACGGCATCAAAATCGTGCATTTTCTTCCTTGAATCTAATCCACCCTCACACCAAATAATTACCTGAAAGGCATTCAAATATGGCTTGGAAGAGGCACAGAAATTACATTTGCTAAATTATGTGAGCAAAGATTGTTTACTGGTGGATTTATATGAATGGCGGCCATTCACAATTGATTATTACTTTTCATAGTTGTTGCAAGCCAAAAATCATCTTTGAGAAGAATTCGATTCTCTCCATTTTAATTTTAAATCCTTCAAATTCAGATATTCTTAGAATAAGGCATAATTTGGGCACATCATCTAAAACTACAGAAAAACGGTAAATATAGAACCATAGCATTATTTTCTTCTGAATCTTTTTATAAAAAGCAAAGTGAACTCTGAAGTTTGTCTTTGCACTTCAGGCAAAATCCTAGTTCTCAGTTTATGGTTTCCATTGATTATGACGGAAACAGCAGTTGCTCTAGTAAGGATGTAGATAATGCAAAAGCAATTGCAATTAAATAATCAAAGAAACAGTGGAACAGAAAAAGTAAAATAATTATAGGCAATGTTAAGGAAAGAAGAATACCTGCTCCCAGCTCCATCAGTGGCTTTATTCTCATCTGAGGTATTGTGGTCATTAACATGTTCTCTGTCCTTGTCTGTAGAGTGCCCCTCCCACACAACCTCCGTTACTGAATCGAACAAACAGAATAAGACGAAATGATAAGTCAATTCATCTAGATGAAAGGCAATTAGTGAAAAGCAACAAGTAAATAGCAGGTGTAAATATCACAAAAAAATGAAATTTCCAGAAACTGAGAGTAAACAGATGAGTAATGTTGAACAAAGTTCCTTAAGAAGCGGATACTATAGAAGCCTATAATCTTTATTTGATGTGTCTAAAACAATTACAAGGCACTCTCTTCTATAAAACAAGAGAGTAAAGTGTACAACAGAAATAGTAGATATGGGATAAAAGAAAGGCTAAAGACAAAGGACAAGTCTAAAGCATAAAAGCATAGAGCATATATATATATATATATATATATATATAAAGCACATATATATCTTTACTTCCCCTCAAGTTGGAACATAGATGTCGTGCATGCCCAGTTTGTCCACCGGTGTAGTAAATTGAGATTTTGGAAGCAGCTTTGTGAAGGTATCAGCAATCTGATCTTCTGTCTGGATATAAGGAGTGGAAATGCAACCAGATCTAAGAGATTCTTGGACAAAGTGGCAATCCACCTTTATGTGTTTGTTGTGCTCATGAAAAGTAGGATTGCTAGCAATAAAAATGGAGGCTTTGTTGTCGCAGAATGGATCAGATACATCAAATTCTTTGAGTGATTGGACCCACATCAGCTCGCAGGTAGTATGAGCCATAGCTCTATATTCCCCATTCAGCGCTAGACCGTGCTAACACAATCAGTTTCTTATTGCGCCAAGTGACCAAATTTCCTCCAACTAAAGTACAGTAGCAAGAGGTGGATTTTCTATCACTTCTACTACCATCATAGTCAGAGTCGGAATAACCACTGAGTTTGTAGTGTCCATGCCATTGATACAACAATCCTTTCCAGTTTCCCTGGATAATTTTTCAAATATTTAAGAATATGACAGACAACATCGCAGTGACTTTGTCGAGGTTTATCAAAATACCTACTGACAAGTCTAATAGCAGAAGTAATCTCAGCTCTAGTAACAGTGAGATAGATCAGCTTACCAACCAATCTTTTGTATTGGTGGTTATTAGGATAAGGTGGAGAAGACTCATCATCCCAATTTGTATTTTGATCCAGAGGGGTAATACCGGGATTCGTTCCAAGCATGCTTGTTTCTTTGAGAAGATCTTATATTTACATTGTGAAAGACATGCCAAAACTTCGATCCCAAAGAAGTATCTGAGTTTCCCTAGCTCTTTTATAACAAAATGTTGTTTAAGATATCATTTAGTAGCCTGAATACCTTCTTTATCGCTCCAAAAAAGAATTATGTCATCAACATACACAATAAGAATAACAAGCCCATAAGTGGTTTTTCTTATGAATACAGAGTGATCAGAATGTGAGCTTCAAAAATTAATCTTTAAGGATAATCTGGCTTAATTTGTCAAACCATGCTTGTGGGCTTTGTTTCGGCCATGAATCGCTTTCTAGAACCTACAGACTTTAGAACACTCCGCCTGAGCAACAAACCCAGGTGGTTGCTTCATATATACTTCATCATGTAAGTTAGGTGTATCAATAGATACAACCAAAATTAACTTCGAAACTCGGGTTGAGTTTTGTCTCTGTAGGAAATCATACAACTGTGCCAAGTGAGAATCATTAGAGCAACTGCATAATGGTAATGTGGACGATGTAAGATAGGTTGAGTAGAAATTTTCAAGCTTATTTTTAATTAACCAATAACACATGTTTGGCGAGCTTCAGAATGGGATGAAAACTATAAAAACAAAGGAAGCATACACTCACTCACCTGAAGGCGAACAAGATTTTGACCATTGACTTCTTTAGCTTGCTTGTGCCTTAAACCAACTATACCTAAAAGGTATGGTGGTACTGGGAGAAATCATGGGAACGAACCCTTTCAATGTCATCTATCAAAGTGCATAGAAGTTCTCAATCAACTACTCGAGTAGTAATAGCTACTTCTTGACAGCTATCTACGGTGGAGTAATCATGGCCTCACAAGAAGTTAGTACAAATGATGAGATTGCACAAGCGATGTAGGATATGCCATTCTTTCTTCAGCCATATGACATATGTCAAAAAGAAGGAAAAGACTAATCAATATATTGATAAGAGACAACCTTGCTCCTATATATAGGAAAACAAGGAAGTGTACAGGCTCAAAATAAACCCTAATGGGCCAAGATACACTTGGGCCTATAATACAAATAGACTAAATAACATAAGTAAACAGACTCTCTAACACTCCCCTTCAAGTTGAAGCTTGCGAGAATCCCAAAGCAGCTTGCAAACAAAGAGACAAACTAAAAACACACTCTAAACAAAATGATAAACCAAGCCCATACAAGAATTTTCTCCCCCTCAATATTACAATAAAGTGCACAAATACTCAAACACTCCCCCTCAAGTAGATACTCCATAGCAGGCAAGCAGGTCGCGGAAGCTTTTCAATCATAATGGTGTCATCTGGAGCAAAAGTAAGCAACAAAGCATCATGGTCTTCATCGCAATCGTTAATGTCGCAACCCAGAGAATGTTGGGTCATAGTAGTCAACGTGCAAGTAGAGCACGGACGAACCAGAGCGTGTTGAATCACAGTAGCAGGAAAGTCAACATGCACACAAAGCAGGGACAAGTAGACAATCAACGTGCGCAAAGCACGAACAAGCCAGAGAGTGCTGACACACAGCAGTAAAGTGGGCGTAGTCTGATAGACGACCATCAGCAAACCAAAAGGCAACAGAATAGAATTAAGTTCCAGATACAAAGTACTCTTAGAAGCATAATCAATAGCAGCATATATAAAACTTCTGCTCATCTCCTTCATCTCTCTTTTATTTCTCCCTTCACACCAACCACAGAAAGAACCAAGAGTGGTTGGGGTGGACAATGATAAAGAAACACCCCCCCCAAAATAAGTCGTAGCACTGTCAGGGGGTTTAGGGGGCGCGACCCCCCACGAGGGCAAGCTGCCCCTCGCGGGGGCTCGGGGGCAGAGCCCCCAAAGAAAGTTCTACACTGGTTTTAGGAGAGAAATCATGCGCAAATCTTCATAGAGAGTAATACCATGATAGATAAATCCATTCAAATTTGCACTAGCGAGTCAAAGAAATTAACAATTTCTTCTTAACGTTAATATGCTTGCACAATAAGGCTGGAGTCATCACAGAACACCCAAAGTCTCCATAGAGCAAAGCAGGACGAGTAGAATTCGCAACCAGCTTAATCCTCAAATCAATGTCCAAGCATAATATGATCTCTAGTGCAGATGGGCGAGGATTAGAATGAACCTCTACCCAAGAATAATCCACAAACAACAGCAGGTGAAATAAACTGACTGGTGAGTAAGAAACGCATCACCTCCAGCGAGCATCAATAGAGTGAATGAGGTCACCACCAATAATAGATAATAACCAAGTGGGTTTTGAGAACCATAGGGGAAAAACATTAGGACATTTCTGATCTAGTGGTTTCTACAGCGCAACAGGAAGATAGATTCGTAATTCAACTTTTGCTTCCGCGTTGCGCAGCAATGCTTGTAGGTTGGACGGCATTCAATTGTAGTCAATGTGGATGCAACGGCTTGTCCATGGCGTGATGAAGGGAGTAGACTGCTTCTGGTGTCAGGAGGTACCTATGTTGTTAAGAGTTAGTAGGCCTATTTCTGACGGGGTCGAGTTGCTAGGGTTATACGAGGATGGCAGTAGATTTGTAGACGATGGCGGCTAGGTTGGATCAGGGTGGACCTTCAAGTGGGAGGTACCTATGTTGCTTCTGGTGTCGGGAGGTACCTATGTTGTTGGGAGTTAGCATGCCTATTTCCGACGGGGTCGAGTTGCTAGGGTTATATGGGGATGGCGGCGGATTTGTAGACGACAGCGGCTAGGTTGGATCAGGGAGGGCCTTCAGGTGGGAGGTACCTATGTTGCTTCTGGTGTCGGGAGGTACCTATGTTGTTGGGAGTTAGCAGGCCTATTTCCGACGGGGTCGAGTTGCTAGGGGTGTAGGCGGATTTGTAGACGGTGGCGGCTAGGTTGGATCAGGGAGGACCTTCAGACGGTGAAGGGAGTAGACTGCTTCTGGTGTCGGGAGGTACCTATGTTGCTATATAGGAAAATAAGGAAGTGCACAGACTCAAATTAAACCCTAATGGGCCAAGACACACTTGGGCCTATGATACATAGAGACTAAATAACATAAGTAAACAGACTCTCTAACAACATATACATCCAACGGCTTAGCTTACCAGTGGAACAAACCTAGACCAATGATCATCATTGTGTTGCCATTAAATCTCAACTGCCAACTATGAAGCAGAAATATTCATTTCATTCCACCTGTCATACATGATGTGATGCCAACAACATTGGACACATCAAACATGACCCAGGTGTGCAATATTTTTTAAGCTTCGACACGACACTATGTTTGGAAACACTTAGGGAACTTATAAACACACCCACAAACAAATTGAAAAACACACTTTCGTGTTCCTTCATCTAACAAAACAAAATTATGAAAAAGTCCTTCGAGGCATATTCAATTACAACTATGTTTCATAGGCATCTCAGAATTGTCTAATTTCTTCAAATTAATCACTAAGGATCTTTATCTAGCCGTTTTGATGCCAAATAAAGAAATTATTGCATCAAACTTTGTTTGAACGATTTTTGGACAAAGTTACACAGAAACAATATTAAGTTTATATTAACAATATTTTAAATGGCATACAAAAGAATGGGTCCATGTGCCGGATCCTAATGGACCTATTAAAGACCAATGCTCCAAGAGGAAGACATCTTCAATGTGAAGTGACCTTAACATTTGAGAACGGGCAGATTACTTTGTGTGCGCTTTCCGAGAGTTTCTTTATATATGCTTCGAGCAATGTAAGAAAAAAAATACTGAGATCTACTAATGTCACTTTCCACTAGTAAGGTCAGTTTGAAACCACATATTAGGAAAGTCAATTTTTCATTAAGAACTTCTTTCCTTGCTAGACATTATGGAATCCTCCACTTAATATATATGTTCTAGAGAAAGTCATTATTCATAAATTTCACTAACTTGGAGATCTATTCTCCAAAAGGTATGTCAAAGCTAATGCTGAAGCAAACAACCCAAAAACTAGCCAACTTGACACCGGCCAGTTCTGGACAAAAAAAATCACAAACCATACAAGACTTGCAGAAGGCTTAGATAGTGAAAGATAAGCTAAAGACGACTAAAGAGTTCCTACTGATGAATAGTTAGCCACTAATGTATTGCACCATGTCCAACATCTAAAACACTCGTCTCTTCTTACCCTACATCATTAGTTTAGTATCCGAGTAAAACATATAGTTTAAAATGGCTTCCAATCAAAGTGAAATAGAGTGATAATTTTACTTTTCCATTTATAAGAAAGAATGACAAATCTAAAGTCTGTATCTATATACAGTTCAACAAACTGTGTTCGTTTCATATCATTTTAAAATTGCCATAGTTACATTGGTGCATACTTGTCAAGGCGACACGGCGTTCCAGCTGAACGCCTTGCGACTAGGCGCGACTAAGCGTTGCTTAGGCGACCTTTGAAAAATTAATTTATGTATATGTTTTATGTATATATCCATATGTGTCAAGGTTTTTATGAACATTCCAACTCATATACACACATTTTATAGTTATATATCTATTTATATACATATTTATAGTTGATCTCCCCATGTATATATTCTATAGTATAACAAAATAACCAATTACATTTCCGTAGATTACCATTAACAATACTGTCAAGAACAAGAAAAGATTTATTGTAAAGAATGTAAGAGAGTTATCAACAAGTAAATATATATTTATTGTCATACATATCTACAAGTATTAAGCAATGTATACTATCCTTCATAGCATAGCTACTGATTACTGAAATCTGAATTGAAGGTGCAAAATACAAAAAATCAAAGATGTGTATTAAGAGTATTAGATCTAGGTCAAACAAAAAAAGAGTATTAGATCCAATAAAAATTGATATTTGGTACATAAATAGGCAACAATATTGATTTTGAACATTGGTACAGCCACATTAAACATTAAAATACATGAATACACAACCAAACCCACAAAACTAGGTCAATGTGGTATTATAAATAAAGTGGCATCGCCTAAGCGCAGCCCTGGGACGCCTTGCCGCTTAGACAGCCGCCTAGGTGCACCTAGGCGAGCGCTTTGACAAGTATGCGTTGGTGTACAAAGAGGTATCTATGCATTATAGCTCACGAAACATGACCTTTGCTACTTGAAAGATGTTTTAAATATATTGTCACATCTTATCAAAATCTAAGCGTTGAAGTAATTTATCAAACAACACCCAGTCCAGAGGTATGGCAATTCGCTCACTACAAAAAGGAGAGAAGAGGGATATAAATTACCTTCCCGTCCTCGTTCATCTATTCTCGTCTTTAGCACCTTTTTCATTTTGTTACTAGTAGTACTCGGTTTTGCTGTCACATTTGTTCTTTCATCTGAACTACCTTCAGGGATGGTAGTTTTTGCTTCATCTGGCAAAGGTGACTTGGCGGTCTTGCTCTTAGTAGATTCGTCAATGCCTTTAGTAGATGCTTCCAAATTGAGCTGCACACTAGTTTCAGGAGTGATTACTGGTTCCGTTGAGTTATTCTCTTCATTTGGTGTACTTTTTTCCATATAAGACTGCCCATTGTTCTGACCTTTTCCGGAAACAGGAGCCCTTGCTGGGGGTTCTGGGGAGCCCAAACTCACAACATTGTCATCTTCATCTTCATCATCTGAAAAGGCAAAAACAACCTTTCTCTTTCTGCCACTACCACCAGTTGACTCCCTTTTGATACTGAAAGTCTGCTCTTCATCATCGCTGTTTATAGACTCTGGGGTTTTACAAACAGACATTGGCTGTGCCTCCACTGTAGTTGCAAAAGTAATCTAAATTGTAAGTCAGCCACTCAGAACATTTATCATTTATTAGCTTCATTTCAAATTGAAAGGCCGTCCAAACAGATTTCAATATAAAAAATACACTTACTTGAAGGTCTAGCTGAAGCATTGCCAGATTCAACACTCTGAACTGATGTCTTTGGCTTAGCAGAAGCACGTCCCCAAAGATTAGCCAATGACCCTCCATTAGTAGCAGAATCTTTCTCAGACTTCCCTTTTATCCTATTAGAAGGAACCGCAGTAGGCTTCTCCTTATCATGAGTTGCCTTGATATGTGAATTTGTATTAGAAACAGTAACTGGTTTTTCTTCTCCTGGGTTGACAGGCGTAGATGATTGTGCTGCAAAGTTTGTTTTCTGTGTTTGCAGACTTCCGCCAGAAATTTTCTGGTTTTTACATGCCAAAGAATTTCCAAGGTCATTCTTAGAAAGAGAGGCAGAAATAATGGGTTTCCCTTCAAGGTTGCGCTTGACAAAGGAGTTTGATATCCCACAAAACCTGAAGGGAAATTGTAATATGTCAATAATGTAGCCAAATGTATACATCAGACATCCACATATAGTGAGAAGAACATGAATAGAAAATATTAGCTGCATTCAGATTACTAGTCTAATAAAAGCTACTGAAATCTTCAGTCAAAGGCATGAATCAGAATTTCGGGCAGCATGCCAATACATAGATGGTCAGTACTATCACCTTTCAAGCATCAATACTATATATTGTAAAACATGTTATTCTGGTTGTAGAGATTCCTGCTGTAAGTTGGCAATGTCGACTGCACACTGGCATACTATAAAAATGCAAAAGGAAAGTGGAGAAAATATCAAATACCATACCGGTTATCTCTCAAGCAATTGACAACAGATTCTGGTTGGTCAAAGAGTTCTTCAGTCTGCTCATATTCAGTACTCCAAAGAACAGCAGGATCTTTTGGAGCGCAAGCTTGCACACAATAAACTTGGACTGAATAGTTGTCTTTGAATTCCTGTTTAGCTTCTGCATAAATGAAACTAGGGTCACATCTTACATTATTATCATAATCCAAGAAAAGTTCTCTTCCTTATGATACATCTGATACTTGGAAGTTTCAACTCAATTTATATGCACTTCAATTTGAACATATTCCCGTAAAAAAGTACTTATGTTTTAACTAATACGCAGGAAAAAGAGAGGCTGAAGATATATAGCAATACAAGCAGATAATCTGGAAGAAGAACCAAAAACAATTAGATCATGTCCCCATCATTGTGAAAAAACAATTAGCTTTACTTGAAACCTGAATAGACAACTAGCCAATACCAGAGAGCAAAGGTTTTCTACATGCTAAAATCTCGCTTTTATTGGAGAAAAAAGATTACAAAGAGATAAATTATAAGGTTTAAGAATTCTGCAAGAAAGCGTCTCTTCCTAATACTCAGCAAAATGTTCGTTGAGTCCGGGGGCCACGAAGGACAGAAAACCGTGTACATGTTCCTTCCTTCTAGGTCTTCCAAAGCTGCATGGTCAAAATTTAATTAAAGGGGGATCAGATATCAATCCTATGTACTTCTATGGAGGTAAGGTGATCTTTGAAGATTTGACTCAAGACCATTTGTATAATTTCAGTAAAAAGAAAGATGATAGGAAAATAAAAACCTTTAATATATAACCTTTAGTTCATCATGCGATGTCACTATTGGTATCACACCGCACTGATGGCACAAGCCAGTCTACTGCAAAGCTAGGGCATGAGAGCTTGAGTCTACTGTTGTTGATTTTAGAAGCTTGATCTCAGGTTAATACTTGACTGAACATTATACCTAATGTTTCATTCGCCCTACGTTACATCCAAGACATTTGCGATAAATACAAGATTTCATGCCGAAGATCAACCCAAAACTGATTTCATATCCAGATTAAGCTATTGAGTTGAAGAAATGCACTTGAGCCAAGCATGGTTAAAAGAAGAAGAGGCAGGCCTAAATGACCTTGGGAAAAGCTTATAAAGAGAGAGGTTTTATCTTTACATCTTGATTAGAATATGACCTAAAACAGAGCTGGTTGGAAAAGGATCCATGTAGCCGGCCCAACACGGTTGGGATTGAGTTTTAGATGATGATGTTGATGATGATGCTTGGAAAGAGGTTACAAAGACAGATGTTGATTATCTTTATATATTGATTGGAAAATGGCATATAATAGAGCTGGTTGGAAAAGAAGGATCCATGTAGCCAACCCCGACATGGTTGGGATTGACAATGACAAAGCCTAAAGCTACTTATAGTGACTTATCTTCACGGATTTTGAACGATAGCCCCTGGGACTAGAACAATATTACTAGTGTGGTAAAGCAGAGAGCAGAGGATGGTCATGACTTGTAATCAGCATACATTCTTGCTCCTTATACAGGAATAATGCATCAGTATAGTGTACTGCAGGTACATAGTAAGATAGGCTATACTAGTCGGCCGATATAGGCCCAATCGCACCTATCTCGAACAGTCACCGTCGGGCTGGAGAGTAAACATCATGTAGTCAAGTCCCAAAGGGTGAAAGAGGCTTATTGAAGACGTTGATTGTTCGTTCCCTTGTATTGATGTGAAGTGTGATCATTTTCTCTGTTGACTAGAACTCTGACAAGCATGACAATCCACTTCCGTGATTTTGGTACGCTCATGGAATACTTGGAAGTGGGATTTAAGAGAAGTCCAAAGTGACAATATGTCATGGTATCATTGCCTGTAAAGACGATATCGTCCACATATATTGCCAAAACTATAAAAACTGAGGTCGTTTTTGAGAAATAAACAGTTACGACAACCAATTGCCCAAGGATTCAAGAACATTTTTGAGTTTGTTAAGCCATGCTCATGGCAATTGTTTCAAGTCACAGATGGATCGATGCAAGTTATAGACCTTAGTGGAAGACTCCCTCAGCAACGAATTCTGGGGTTTGCTCCATGTAGACTTCTTTAGCTAGATCATCATGTAGAAATTCATTCTTAATGTCAACTTGGTATGGGGGCTAGTCAATATGTGTTGCTGGAGAAAATGGAATGCAAACTGAAGCAATGTGGGTGACACGGGGAAATGATTCCAAGTAGACTACACCATAGGTTTAAGTGAAGCATTTAGCCACCAACTACACTTAGTTGTTCAACAGTGCATCAAGAATTATACATTCCTGAGAAGCAACAATTGCATCCAACCACATTATGTCCTATCACAGCAGGAACAAAGGACCAGGTTTTGTTAGACTGTACAAGAATCATCTCTTCCACCATTGCGGCTTGCCAACAGGGTATTTTAGAGCTTCATGATAGGATTGAGGAATCTTGTCGCTATCCAGGCAATGGCAACAGTTTGGACGAATTTGGTGATTTTGGAAAGACACCATGTATGAGAAACGAGATGGTAAATGGTGCAAAATGAATATCTATGTGTTTACTTACTGAAATGAAAATGCCTCAAATTGTAATGCTGATGTTGGAGCTAGAGTCTGAGGATCCATCTGCTTCATGTGTTGATATACTTTAGAAACTGTTGGGAGCTTTGTAATGGCGAAGGTGTGGGAACTTCTAATGGAAAAATCTTTGGATTGGGTGAATAAATAGCAATTTCTAGAGTCTGAAGAGTCTTGTTGGAGACTAATCGATTTGGGAAATTTGAGGCTCAACCAGGGGGGGTGTTAGAGTGGGGAATTAGAGGGAGAGGATTAGGGATAGGGAGGAAGCCTTTGCTCTTACGTCATATGATGAATCAAGAGCAAAAGATTTTTCACTAATCTTAATTGAGATACATTGTTTCTCCTTATATAGGAGCAATGCATGGGTGGGTACAGTGTACCACAGGTGCATAGAAAGATAAGCTACACAAGTCAGTCCATATGGTCTCAATGCATATGTTCTCTAGAAACTAGATTTGTCACTTTATATCCTTCATATTCTTTATTTTTCATCTTTTGAATTCAAAATTTACAATCTTGCCACATTAACTTGTATATCTAAAATGATATATACAAATTTCTTTGCAACAAAAGATGCAGGTTATGATTATAATACTAATACTTGCTTTTGTGAAATTTATAGTGAACCCGCATTGCACCATAACAGACATTATAGCATCTTCATAGATGAATTTAAAGTTAAGGTTAAGACTACAAATTCTGGTGTACTCATGCAGCTTCTCATTATAACTTTTTGGAAACAATAATTGAAAGAGGAAATTGTGCCTCTTTAAGTGCGAATGGAGAAATGTGACTCGTATGAGATATGATATGGGCAGCATAGGCAGCCTTTGATTTTGTTGCAGCTCGTCGAAAACCTTTACGAGGAAATACGAGCAATGGGGTCAGTAATCTGCGACAACATAGGGATCAAAGAAAAAGGATGTCACTCAAATATTGATAAGACATCTCATGGGAGGTCATTTATCATATTATTCTTTTGATCAAACATCATAGGAAGCCTTTTCTTTTAATCTATGATATTTGTGTTTACTACTTAGAATGTATGTCCATGTGAATCAAAAAGTTGGTTTTTTTAGTTATCTAATGTGAACAAAATATTGTGTTTCAGATTGTTTTACAATACACAGACATAAATATCTATATTGTTATTTCCATGTATTGTGTAACCTAGGAAGCATGGACATTGGACATAGGCACGGATATGGACACGGAGACGAACACAAGACACGGCAATTTTGAAAAATATAGGACACGGACACGGCACTGGACACGACAAATATATAAATAAATATATATAGCACATATTATGGCATACAATATGCTATATGTATACACACAAAATGATCTAAATAGATTATCCACGACGGAAATCACCTCCAACAAGCATTCTACATATAACATCTGAGAAACAGTAAATGGAGAAAGCGTAGGGTTACACAATGTGTGTACCCTGATATATATATACAAGTGGAACAATTACAGGTAGGTCCTTATAGAAAAATAAAATAACAGGACAATAAGTAAAGACATATATTAACACTCCCCCTCAAGTTGGAGCATAGATATCAATCATGCCCAACTTGTCCACAAGCGAGTTGAAATGTTTCTTGGCCAGCAGCTTTGTAAACATATCAGCAACCTGATCTTCTGAGCGGGTGAAAGGAGTGTAAATCTTGTCAGATAAAATAGTCCCTCGAATGAAGTGACAATCAACTTCAATATGTTTTGTGCGCTCATGATATACAGGATTATTAGCAATGAAGATAGCAGCTTTATTGTCACAATGCATAGGGATAGCAGCAGAAGACTCAACCTCGAAGTCTTTCAAGAGAGATTGTACCCATAGGAGTTCACAAGCAGTGTGGGCCATCGCCATGTATTCAGCTTCAGCAATGGATCTAGCAACAACATTTTGTTTTTTACTTCTCCAAGTGACCAGATTACATCCAACATAAGTACAGTAGCCTGAAGTAGATTTTCTGTCAATCTTACTTCCAGCATAATCAGAGTCAGAGTAGCCTTCCAAAAAACAGTGTCCATGCTTTCTATAGTAGAGGCCTTTGCCAGGTGATTTCTTAAGATATCTCATAATATTATAAAGAGCATCCCAGTGACACTGTCTAGGCTTATCCAAGTACCTGCTAAGAAGACCAACAATAGTAGATATATCAGCTCTAGCAACAGTCAGATAGATCATCTTACCAATTAGTCTCATATATTTTTTATTGTCTGGAAACATAGGAGAAGAATCATCACCCCAATTAATATTGGGATCCAGAGGAGTATCAGTCGAACGTGCACCAAGCATCCCAGTCTCCTATAACAGGTCAAGAACATACTTCCTCTGAGATAATACAAGAGCATTAGAGGTCCAAGACACCTCAAAGCCCAAAAAATATCTTATCCTCCCCAAATCTTTAGTAGCAAAATGTTTGCACAAGTGTGTTTTAGTAGCCTGAATCTCAAAATGATCACTGCCAGATAGAACGATATCATCAACATAAACAATCAGAATCACAATACCAGAAGAGGTCTTTTTCGTAAAGACCGAGTGATCAACCTGTGATCTCAGAAAACCAAAGGTAGTCAGGATTTTACTCAACTTGTCAAACCATGCCTGAGGACTCTGTTTGATTCCATAGATTTTTTTAACCTGCAAACTTTATGTGACTCCCTCTGAGCAACAAACCCAGGAGGTTGCTCCATATAAACCTCTTCTTGAAGATCCCCATACAGAAAGGCATTTTTAACATCCAGCTGAATAAGAGGCCAATCTAAATTAATAGCAACAGAAAGTAGAACTCTGACAGAGTTAAGTCTGGCAACAGGCGAGAACGTCTCAAAATAGTCAATGCCACAAGTTTGAGTATACCCTTTTGCTACCAGGCATGCCTTCAGACGTTCCACTGTTCCATCAGGTTGATACTTCACAGCATAAACCCATCTGCAGCCAACAGGTTTGCACTCAAGAGGTGGATCTACCAGCTCCCAAGCTCCTCTAGTATCAGCAAGAGCAGTCATCTCCTCTTTCATGGCAGTCGTCCAGGCTGAACTTTGTAAGGCATCATGTACAGTCTTGGGAACAGCAATAGCAGATAGGGCAGCCACAAAGTTACTAGCATGAATACTCAGATGTGCAGTAGAAACATGATTAGCAATATTACGAGAAGTACAAGAACGGGTGCCTTTTCTGAGAGCAATAGGCAGATCTAAGTCAGAGTTTACCTCAGCAGGAGTAGGACCTTCTAGAGGAGAAGATTGGTGCTGCATGGGGGGGGAGGTCTTGAGCAGGTTGTGACTTATTCCTGCGTTTATACACAATAAGTGGAGGAGTAGTAGTTTCAGCAGGTGAAGTATCAGATATGCAATCACTCGTGACAGGCAATGGTGTTGTGATTATGTCGGAATTCAGGATATCTCCTTTAGCAGAATAAAACGGTGTATCCTCAAAAAAGACCACATCACTACTCGTGAACCATTTTTTCTTAGTAGGACTATAGCACCGATACCCTTTTTGAGTACGAGAATAACCCAAGAAAATACATTTTTCTGCTCTAGGAGATAATTTATCATAGTTCGGTCCAAGTAACCGCACAAAACAGGTAGAACCAAATATCCGTGGAGGTACAGAAAACAGAGGTACATTAGGCTGTAGAACCTGTATAGGAATCTTGTTGCCAACAACAGAAGACGGCATTCTATTAATCAGAAAGCAGGCAGTCAGGATAGCTTCTGGCCAGAAAAGTCTAGGTACATTAGAATGCAGCATTATAGTTCTAGCAACCTCAAGTAAATGTCTATTTTTCCGTTCCGCAACTCCATTTTTTGTTGAGGCGTATAGGCACACGATGGCTGATGAATGGCACCAATGGATAGACAAAACAGTCCAACTTCTTTCTGAACAAACTCCAAAGCATTGTCGATTCTCAGAATTTTAACAGGCATAGAATATTGAGTTTTTATTTCAGCAAAAAAGAATTTAATTGTAGATAGCACTTGAGACCGATTTTTCAATAGAAACAACCAAGTGGCACGAGAAAAATAATCAATAAACAGAATCAAGTATTTATTGCCAGACAGACTTGAAACATGACACGGACCCCATACATCAGCATGAACAAGATCAAAAATGTTTTTACTACTAATTTGGGATCGTTTAGGATAGACAGTCCTAAACTGTTTCCCTAAATGACACGACTCGCACTGAAAACCGTGCGTTCCTACACCAGAGATGACATGTTTCAGCTTCTCAGAAGATGGGTGTCCAAGTCTGTAGTGCCACTGCAATGCTGAAACTGATGAAGATAAAGCTGAAGCTAGCGCCAAGTTGTCAGTCCTTTTCAATTCATCCAGATAATATAGGTCATCAGGTCCTTCATGCCCCCCACCAATCTTCATCCTCGTACAAAGGTCCTGAAAAGTACAAGTACCAGGAATGAATGTGAGACTGCAGTTCAGGCTACGTACAATTTTGCTAACAGATAATAAGTTCGGCGGAAAACGAGGCACATATAGAGCAGATTTTAACAAAAAATGAGAAACAATGTCTCCAATCCTGGATACAACAGTCTTGGAGACATCAGCAAGCATAACAGAGGAATTAGAGACCGGTCTAGATAAAGTTTTGAAAAGAGACCGATTTCTAGAGATATGAGACGAGGCACCCGAATCAATCACCCATTTTTTATTACCAGTACTAGGCGAGGGTGCACTGATGAAAGCAGTATCACAACCAGAATATGTAGCAGCATGAGCTCCAGTGACAGCTCCAGAGGATGATCCAGTACGCTCGAGCAATAGACGCTCCACCTCAGAACGGAAAAAGTCAGCAGTAGTGGAACTGGATGCATCAGTGGCAGTAGGTTGTGACGCTACCTCAGAGGTAGCATGGGCATCAGAAGCTGCATTGGCTCAGGTCGGCTTCCCATATTTCTCCCAGCATTTTTCTTCAATATGATTATACCAGCCACAGAAACTGCAGAAACACTGACCAGTCGGAGGACGAGCAGCATTAGGAGGACCAGAGGGTGCTCCACGTCCAGAAGAACTCCTACCCCTTCTAGCTCTAAGAGGAGAGTGGTTCTCCTGAAAATGACCACGGCCACGGCCACGGCCACGACCTCGGTCGGACATAGCAACAAAGGCAGTAGTATCTCCAGTGTTAGAAGGTGACTCAGATGAGGATGCCGGCAGACGCAGAAACGCACTTTGTAATGTAGGAGGCAATGGATCACTGGCAAGAATCTGATCCACAACCCCAACATAGGATTCAGGTAAACCACACAGGAACTGAACCACCTGCAACTATTGACGTCGGCGTTGCATGGTAGACAAGGGATGGTAGGCCTCCAATTCTCCCAAGAGTCCCTTAAAGGCAGAGAAGTAATCAGCAATGTCAGATCCCGAGAAGTGTAGATGGGTCAGCTGCTTGTTGATATCAAACACCTTCTTGAGATTCTGGCTGTGAGAGTAAGTACTAGCAAGCTGATCCCACATCTGCTTTGTTGTAGGCAGGTATAGTAAGGTGACACTAATTTTCGTTTCACTACTGTTGAGAATCCAGGTCATCACAGTGGAATCATCTTTGACCCAGTCATCATAAGCTTTGACATCCTTGGAGTTAGCATTGGCAGCAGGCATAGGAGGCGGATCGCGTGTCAGATGAGATTGTTTCCCTTGGGATTTTACATAAATCTGCATAGAATAAACCCAATGCTGGTAGTTGCGCTCATCCAGCTTAACAGTAGTAACCTGACGACGCAGATCATCATGTGAAGACGCCATGACAGGCAGAGCACCGACACCGAAGGTGAGTATAAACAGGCAGGCGACCGCCTAGTTCCTCAGTTAGGCGGCAGTAGGCACAGTAGAAAGACTGGACGGACCAGTTACATACGAGCTACGCATATGTGCAGCAAAAAACCTGGCGGCTCCAGGGCCTACATGGGCAGGCAGGAGTCGGAGCCGAAGAAAGACAGACCAGTGTCCGGGAGTTGAGGGTTGTTCATAGGAGAGCTATGCTGGAAGGACCGGTGGAGCGGAGAACGGCGGCGACTGGATCACGCCAGGCGTGCGGGTGCTGCAGCCCAGCGGCGGCGGGTAGCAGCGGCGGTAGCGGCCTGCGACTGTTGGCACCCGGCGCGGGGGGGGGGGGGGTGAGAGAGAGAGGGTAAGGTTGGGAGGGGAAGGAGAGGCGGCGCCCGGATCTAGATATGCTCTAGTACCATGAGAAACAGTAAATGGAGAAAGCGTAGAGTTACACAGTGTGAGTACTCTGATATATATACAAGTGGAACAATTCCAGGTAGTTCCTTATAGAAAAATAAAATAACAGGACAATAAGTAAAGACATATTAACAACATCATATCCACAAGTCAAAATATGGATTAAATCATAACAATATATTAAGATGCTTGATTATAGAATGATTCTCGTAAAAATATATGGAATTGTAAACTTAAAAGAGTAGTAGAATTTTAGGGACGGTAGTATTTTTAATGTTGGTGGAAGTACTAGTGAACATATATTATTAAGAGGAAGGGGAGGGTGCACCGTGCAAGCAAATATATTGTTGTTGGTAGTAAAGGAGATGAAAATGAGGGTGTCTTGGAGGTTTAGAGGGAAGAAAAGGAAGGGCTATACAATGGAGAGCTACTTAAGATGGGAGAGGCAAGAGAAGAAGGGAAATGGAGATGTAGAGAATCAAGAAAAAGAGTAGGCGTAGGAGGACAATATTCTGCTACTTTTGCATGGAGGAGCAAAAAGAAGAGTAGGGGGAGAAATGGCAAGAGAAGGTAGAACGTGAAATAAGAGGGGATGGGGAGCAATGTTGTGGCTGCTAGCGCATTCAAATTGAAAAAAAGGAGGGTCAGGAATGAGAAGAGGAATAAGATGGGGAGAAGGAAAAGTAGATGAGGGAGAAGCAGACACAGAGGAGCAGGAAAAAGAGGAGGTGAACATTTTTGCAGCTATTGCAGCTTTAGATTAGAAAAAGAAGAGGACAAGAAGCAGGAAGAGGAGGATGAGGGGGGAAGCAAAGGAGGAAGAGTTACATTGAATTGGAAGAGAAGGCGATGAATCCAACTGCTTTCCTCGTGGTTGATATGGCAGTCCCTGAATGATGCATCAATTGGTGGAGATGATATCGTAGATGATGGCTGCTCTAGTTGCTAAAGAAAGATCGACGGCTTGCATGTAGGGCAAGGAGTAGTGGAAGTAGGAGGTGGGATTTGGTGAAGTCTTGGTTTCTTTTCATACACTTATGCTTATGTGGGTCGGAATGGCGTGTCTTAGATGTGCAATAAAAAAGTTCAAAGTGGACACACCTTCGGCATGTCCGCCACGTGTCCAGGCGTGTCCAAGGTGTGTCCATGTTGGACACGTGTTGGACACGGACACGGCAGCCTCCGGGAAGTGTTTGTACTTCCTATGTAACACTTCTTTATAGATTATATGCATATACAACTATGATTAATAACGTTGCTCACAAGATGCGGTGCAGTGCGGTTAACTATGATGTTTTTGCAGTGCAAATATGGCTTCTCTAATCAAAACCATGGTGTATATGGTGTTTAATTTTTCTAAGTATGGTTTTGGTATAAACCACAGCATATTCACACCATTGTCATCCCTAGGAGAAGCTAGGGTAGTGCAGTGACTTACATCATCTATTCAACAACTCAATGCATATCGAATTTTTTTATTCCTACAAATTGGAAAATGGATGGAAGATGAGAAAATCGAGTGAGAGAAATGTAGTACATATAGACAATGAGAGCATGGCATGGTACAAAGATATTTGACTGATTATTTAGGCCGATATATGTTGATGTAGAAATGGAAAAGG
Source organism: Alisma plantago-aquatica (assembly GCA_963693085.1). Lineage (NCBI taxonomy): Eukaryota > Viridiplantae > Streptophyta > Magnoliopsida > Alismatales > Alismataceae > Alisma > Alisma plantago-aquatica. The sequence goes on from OY856414.1 coordinate 662,395,269, forward strand.
AGGGAAATATAAGTTTTCTCAGAAACTCTTCAAAGTTTCAAACACAAATTTTTAGCAAACCAAACCTACCAAAACAAGCCTCTAGGTTGGCTATTTAAAAACAGACTCAATTTAACCATTAAGTAATCTCTTGATATAATATCTAAAAAAGTGGAAATAAAAAATGTAATCCTAACTATTCTCCTACTTTTTCAACTACAAGAATCTCCTTGTTTGACTAAATTTGTTAAAAGTCAATAGCCTACAAAGAAAAGGAAGCTAAAAGGCTATCCTCTGTAAGAGAAATCATCGGTGCCAATTATATCAAAGAGACAATTACTTACAACATAAAGTTACAGATTTGAATGCTTCTTTTTAGCTTCAAGTAAACACACATGGTGAATCAATAATTGATCATTTTGTAGTAGATGATAAGTCATCAATAAAAAGACCATTTAGATTTTAAAGTTAATGTTACAATTACATTAATGGTTAAGAAATTTCTATATTCTAATATAGCCCATCAATCTCATATTTCATTGGTGGATAGATGATATGATAATGTGACAAGGCACCGTTGAATACATATATATATCCCTTATGTGTGGGGGAATATCCCAAAACAAAACGGAGCAAACTGCACGAGGAGACCACTTGTCAGCATGTGAATCAAACACATGAACAAACGCAGTGCAACCAAAGACACGAAGGGGAACAGGAAAAGCTTGCTCGTCTGGTCGTAACACAGAAAAGGGGGTGGCCCCTTGTCAGACAGAAGACGGTTGACAATTAATCCAAAAACCAGCAGTGAGAAGAGCATTAAAGCATTGTTTCTTCGCCATTAACATCTGAAAAAGGAGTGTGTGTTACGTCAAGAAGATTGTGGCTTTTGCGTTCCGCAACCCCATTATGTTGAGGTGTACATGACATTTTTGTTGTATCATGCCAACAGAATTGCAAAAATTGGAGACACCCTTCTGAACATATTCTAAGGTGTTATCCGTACGAAGAATCTTGATATGGGCATCAAACTAAACTTTTACTAATTGATAAAAAATTTGAATGACAGACACGACTTCATCTCGTGACTTAAGCACACCCAAATCATGCGAGAAAAGTCATCAATGAAGGAAAGAAAATAACAAAAGCCATTATAACTTGGCTCTTTAACGTGACCCCAAACATCACTGTGGATTATATCAAAAGGACGCTTTAAGCGTTTAACAACACGACTTGGAAACGAAAAACGATTATGTTTGCCTAGTTGACACGACTAACACTCTAAGGACTTTATGGATGCTAAGCTTGGAACAAGCTTTTGAAGACTTTGCAAAGACGAATGCCCATAGCAAAATGCCATTGTAAGGGAGAGCAGTTGAAGGCGATAGTCGATAGATGCCATAGATGGGATCTGACGAGCTGAGCGACCACCTTCGAAGAAGTAGAGATCACCTTTCCTAGATCCCTCACCAATCGTCTTCCAACTCTAGGGATCATGTAACACAAAAAACGAGTCTCCAAAGATTACTAAGCATTTCAAAGAGTCAACCAGCTTAGCAAGAAACATTAAATTGAAAGGAAAGTCTGGTACATAATGTACAGACTGTAGAGTCAAATCAAATGATGCATGTACAGTTCCATAAGCTTGCATTCGCCTGATAGATCCATCAGCAAGGGTTACTGAAGAATGCAGGATATAAGAGTGGGAAGATAGGAGCATAGGTGTATACCCATCATATGTTGAGAGGCCCCAGAATCCACCACCCATGTAGAGGATGGATGTGAAGCAACAAACGAAGTCCCCTAGTTACATGTATCTGAAACGAGGTTGACGGAAGCGGAAGAGCCAAGGGAAGCTTGTTTAGTACCTTGAAGAAGACAGTCATATTCTTCCTTTGAAATGGTAACATCTGGTTTAGAAGCGCCAGATGAAGAGGTATCGGTATAATGTGCAGCGCCAATACGGGGTCGACCATGCTTAGAATAGCATTCAATGTTCAAAATTTCGACGAAATGGTCAAAATTTTTGGCGAAATTTATGTTTCTGTGGCAATCGGACATCGAAATTGACTGACGAAACTCTCGAAACAGGCAGATTGTCGATTTTTTTTATTACTTTTTAATATATTATGTACTACCAAGAGCATATGTTTTTGCACAGTTTTGTGTCTTTAAGTCTATATATTGTGCTTGCAAACTATAATGACTTAATTCGTTAATTTTTCCATTGAAAAATGACATCAAAAATCCCCATCAAAATGCCCATCGAAACAGTTCAAGGCAAGGAAGCACGGACACTTCTAGACAGCCTTCGTGTCCGTGTCGGACACATTCCGGACACGGACACTTCCCGGACACAGCCCAAAACGTTTTGGACACGGCTGGGACGTGTCCAGTTCAATTTAGTTTTTTTCAGCACACCGGACACAGCTGGACACTGCCCGGACACTTCCTGGACACTTCACTACAGCAGATGCTGCTGTAATACCATATTTGACGATGCAAATTTTGAATATACAGCTGCTGTTCATGTCCTATCACTGAGAAAATGTCACATAGAGCTAAGATCTGATCACAATTACAAGCAAATCTGTTGAAAGAAAAAACAATATGTAAAGTCTAAGCACTGAATCAGATACTATGAATCAAATTATGGTCTAATAAGCTGGTTAAATGAGTAATATGAACCTCATATATATAAATATTCTGTAATATACTATATTTACAAAAACTACGTGTTTAGTTTTGTTCTTCACATTATATCTACTACACACAAAGACACATCTCTACATGCATATAAGATTATATATATAAATATGAATCAAATTATGGTCTAATAAGCTGGTTAAATGAGTAATATGAACCTCATATATATAAATATTTTGTAATATACTATATTTACAAAAACTACGTGTTTAGTTTTGTTCTTCACATTATATCTACTACACACACAAAGACACACCTCTACATGCATATAAGATTATATATACATAGATACCTTAATCTGGACAAACTTAAAAATAAATTCCAGTGCATACATCATACATCCACACATATTGATATATTAAAAAAACATTTTCCCCTCATCCAATGCCGTGTCCGTGCCCTACATTTTTTAAATTTTCCGTGTCCCGTGTCTGTATCCGTGTCAGTGTCCGTGTCTAAAAACGTGTTTGTGCTTCCTTGGTTCAAGGTCATTCACTAAAAAATGACGAGACCCCACCCCCACATATCCAATATGAAATATTATTGCATATTGGAGTAGATCTACACTCGTAGATCATAAATTAATTCGTTTATTCTGTCGTCGAAACGCTAGGAACGCATTTATCGAAATTCTTGTCGAAATTTGTCAAAATTTTTGTTTCTGTGGCCACCGAAACGGCATCGAAATTGAACATTTTCTTCCTTGATAGCATTTGTCCTTTGTATGTTCCGGTTCCCACAGAAGGAACACTTGTCTCTAGGACAAGAACCTCATCCACGTTCTACGCCACGCCCAATTCCTCTGACTGCAGCAACAATAGAGGCATGATTCTCATAAGGTATTCAACCTAAAGTAGCAGATAAGGATTCGAAGGAGGATTGTTGGATTCTCACAAAAGCTTCTTCAAGACTTGGCAGTTTATCTATGGTGAGAATGACACCTCTAGTAGGAGCATATACTTGATTTAATGCAGACAGGAATCTTATTGTCACCAAGTCATCCCTATTTTTCATTTGGTTGTAAGTATTCAACGACTGATAGAAGCTAAGTTCCTGAGAGAGGGATTGTATAAGCGCCAAAATAATCCTCCAGAGAACAACTATCTTGCCTTTCCGCGAAGAGACGGTCATATATTGCATATAAACGGAGAGCATTCTTCTCATGGGAGAAGTGTATCTTCGCGGCATCCCATACTTGTTTTTCTATGGGATAAAACATGAACCTAGACGCAATTTGTGGTTCCATGCTATTCCACAACCAGGACTTCACCAACCCATTATGTTTCCGCCATGTAGGATAGTCTTTGCTAGTTTCAACAGGAGGTTCTTTCTCAATAAAGCCACCTTCTCTCGAGATTCAAGAACTGTATAGATAGCATTCATCAAAAGAAGATAGTTTTGTGAGTTGAGCTTCACAGAAGTAATCTGAGACTGATCATTGTATACAATTACAGTCGGCATAGCAAGCTTTTCGTCCCCCATGATTGATTAGAAAAGAAGAGAGTTGACAAAATGGCATAGACTTTCTGCAACACGTTGTGCAAAGGGGGGGGCACGTCGTGTAGGCAGACAACACCCCATGCAGAGAAGTTTCCATGTCGTGTAACTTTAAGAAGACAAAAGGCCAGACAACCTACAACACGCCATGTGGCACACTAACACGGCATGTGAGATCACTGGTTGAAAAATGACAGACGTAGTGCACTACGTCGTGTAGGGGGAGTGACATGCCGTGTTTGTCGGAGGCGTAAGATCCAATTGATGTTGACACACTGTGTCTCTGACTGACACACTGTATAAAGTGTCGGAAGGAGTGAATGGGCGGGAATTTGCATCGTCAATCCGAGGAAAGTCTCTGGGAGGACACACTGGGGAATTGCTAAGATAAAATTATATCTGAGAAGACGCTCCGGGAGGGTGACAGGAATTAGCATCGTCACTGTTGTCAATAGATGATGTGAAACTAACGCATCAACAGCCCCGAAGACCTTTAGGCACTCATCCACGTACGGGGATTACGTGGAGAGGAGGGAAACAGAGAAGGAGGCCTTCCTCCTCTTCTACTAGATAGAGCGAGCGATCCTTCTCTTTTCCTTCAAGCGTCTACGATGATGCGAGTGGGAGAAAGGAGAATCAACCGGCGGCAGCGAGCGCTGAGACTGACAGCGGCGATGGCGCCTACTGGCGGCGTGGGGAAGAAAGGAAGAGAGGAAGGAGGGGGCGACGGCTGCGGTTTCTAGCCTAGGGCTTGCTCCGATACCAAGTGAAAGGTATTGCGACAGAAATATACCCGGCTACGACGGGTTCCTCTTTATTATATAGAGAAGTAATATTTACATACTAGACCCAATAGATAGAGGGAATAAGAAAGAGGTAAATAAATACACAAGTGCAGAAATAAGAAGTTATTTCTAACAAATGGCATATATTGTGTTGTATTATTTTAAAAAAATCACATATGCATCAGAGCAAATTGTTTTCTTTTCTTTTCTTATTTTGTTCTTTTGTTTTGGGGGTGATGGTTTTCGGGGAGGAAATATGGGGGGAATTTAATTGAAAGATAGGATGTAGCAACTCACAATGACAGGAAAAGGGGTTAGTAAGGGAGACTCCTGGAGAGGGTGGGAGAATACCTGTGAGTAGGGAATATTTTGTTGCAAAGGAAATTGTAGGTATTGGGGACATGTTTGATGTAGAAGAGAACGAAATAAGATTAAAAACGGGGGAAATGGGAGAAAAATGTTGAAGGAGATAGAGTTGAGGATGCCTGGATTTTCCATCGTTGCATTCCGATTGGCTAGAATGTTTGGAGAAAATAAAAATACCATGATGGTAATTAGTAAGACAAGCTCCCTTTGTATACAGTGCGTATAAATTTGATGTAATATTGATGAACATTATAGTCCCAATCTTAATGAAAGTGAAATGTCGGCTTCCTTGGAAATAATGTGTAACATCCTCAACTTCATAACTAATGTAAGCCTTTAATGTGGGGTCTTTTTTTTTGTAAGTGTATGCCAAGGGACCTAATGAACCTAACATGGCTAGGTATGTAATTAAGTTCACAAATTTGTAATACAAGTAATTTGGTCAACCAATACACACATGATGGCTTAAATATACGTGATTGTAGTCAGGTGTAGATGGATACGAATGAATTATTCTTGTGAATAATAATGTGAGGAACATATATAATATGAAGACTTGAGTTACTGGTTTGATCTCTAGACCAACTTAGGTCACATTATTAAGGAAGTAAAGTAATGTTGACCTAATTTATCATATAAAAGCTTCCATTGAGGTTATATTGATTCATGCTTTAGTTCCATAATCGAGAATAGATATTGGACCTTTTGAGAGATCAGGGAATGGTCTGCGGGCCTGAGAAACTTATTCAATCATGATTGAGCCAATTAAGATTCACATATGGGTCCTTGGAGTTCAAATTTGGGGTTTTAGCATTTCGTGTTCATAATAAATACTCAATGTAATTTTGATAGTTGTATAATTGTTATACAAGATCAAAGGAAAAAATTTAGATGTTTTTTATTTATTTAGTGGCCTAGGTGAGTAAATTAGTAATTATCTAGTTTTTATTTAAAAGATAGTTTTGGAGTGTCTATCCAATTAGCTTCTACCTAGAATCTTGCTCATGTAAAGATGATGACAATATAGTGGTTGCACCAAAATTTGGAATCATATGGAGCTATGAGCTAGGCTATAGAAATATTTCTTTTATTTGGACTTTTATGCAAAAGAAAATAAAAAAGAGGGGCGATTCAATCCGCACGGACTGGAGAACCGTCGCCTCTGTTTACAGGGGGCGAGCAGAGTCCCATGTACTAGGGGATCTTGCCCAAGATCCGATAGGGAAGAGACTATAAAAGTCCTATATTTTAGAACCTAGGGGTGGTCTGAAGTCGTGGCAAGGGTTTTGTGGAGTTGGACGCGAGAAAGGACGGATACGAACTGAAAGGGGAGCCATGGCGGCTGCAGTTGGGTGGAGGCTAAGGGTTTCCAATTTTGGCCTACTCGCGCTCAGCAATGGCGCCGTCGAAGCAATGGAGGTTGTGCCGGACCAGATCAAAGTCCCACGGCGTGGACCGATGGCCTGTCCATCCTGCTCGCGGTCACCGAAAGAGTCCTGGCCGGCGACACTCTGTTTCTAGCAAGAAATAGGGGAGACAGATCCCCTTTCGTGTGCGTGAAGACGGACGGGCAGCGTCCCCTATGCAGGGCTGGTTAAGTGATATGGAGCGTGAGATCTTGTCCATTGGATCTTCTATCGACGGTCCAGACTTCTTCAAATTAGGTAATCTTTCAAAAATCAAATCTTGGGTTTAGGAACTCGTATTTTATCAAACAAGATACCTGTAGAAAGCTTATGATGTGTACTATCTTTTAAAAATATGTCCAGAGGATGGTTTGGATGTATAATAATTATTACTAACCGATTTCTAGAGTATATGTGATTTCAATGTTTTGAGAACTAAAAATGGTAAATGACTTTAGAAATTAATGAATATTTTATGGTTAGTATATTTTGATGTAATATACATGATTGCCAACCCTGATCATCCTGATTCGAAGTTTTATCTATGATTTTGATGCAAACCCTAATAAGGGTATTTTGGACATTTCACACACTGATTGACAATGAAACAATCTGAGATTTTTACCCTTACCTTAATATACAACGTTCTTACTACTCTAAAAGTTTTGAGGGAGTTTTATATATAATTGGGTTCGTATTTAGTTTTTGGGCCTAAGTGGCCCTTATGTAAGATGATTCATGTGTATTTGTGAGACATGTATTTTATAGGCCCATTTAGTATGGAAAATTATTATCATTATATTTTCATCTGATTTTATAAATAAGTCAGCAAGAGTAGTACATGTGAGTATGTATGGAGTTCACTCTTGGTATATGAGGTATATGCTTATATATTATGGCATATGATATTTTTGGTATGAGGAATATATTAGTATGTGTATGCTATATAATGTGAAATGTTTAGACACAAAACATGTTTTAAAGCAGAGTTAGTCTTAGTCAAACATGATTCCTAATTCAGTCTAGGAGATTAGATAGATGGGGTTTGAGATTTAGAAACAAAGAGAGGAGATTACACATGGACTTATACAATTTTGTTGATGCCTAGGTATATATGTTGTGAATCAAGGAAACAAGGCTACATCAAGAACATCTTCAATATAAAGGTAAGTGGTTCATGCCCATGAGTATTCATATCTATCAAACTTAGCATATTTTTGTAAGACTTTATATTTTATGTGATCCAATGTTCTAAGATTTGATGTTAAGATATGCAAGTATGATTTTTTATACATTCATGGATACATCCTTACATGTGTCTAATATCTCGAGAAGAGATATGTTATTAAGATTTATAAGAATGATAGGGACTCATGAACCAGGTTCATGAGAAAACTAAAGGATCATGTTTCTATAAGAAATATTAGTAATGATTCATATTCATGAATAAGACTACAAGATAAGATATGCAACCAAGATTGACAATGTGGGATAAGAATGTAGAAATATTTCAAGTATAAACATGCCATTAAGATTTTATACATATGTAGAGATCTAAGACTAGATTCCTTAGAATAAATAATATCTAGAATTTAATTACAATGTAAGAATATGAATTTCAGAATATTAAGACATGGTCTACTTTTGGAAATAAAGGTATTGGGATCACAATGTATTGTAAAGATGAGTTCATGATGGCATTATAAGATAATGACACATTAAGTTACGATTAGGTTGCAAGATGATATTTTATAAGATTTCTATTTTGATATTTAAGGTTTAATATGTAAGTTCATATGCAAAGGTTCAAGGTAACATCATATGTTATAAGAAGGATTGAACCATCTTGTCAGAATTGATATTTTTAGAAATATCGTACTTATGATACTTTCATAAGCTTGACTTAAGATACTTTGTATACTTAGTATTTCTATATTCATTTCAGATCCTTTCTCATAAAACATTAGACTCATTTATGATATAATTGGTATAATGAAGTAATCTTACCAAATCAGAGTTTTAGAATAAAGTTTACCTGGATAATGAGATACATGTTCAAATCCAATAATGGATTCAGTTTAGAACTCAAGAATAAGAGGTTTAGATTCAGACTTAGACTACTCACTTTGTGAGTAGCCAGATTTTGAATAAAGATACATGATAAGGGTTTTAGACCCAATCTCAATTATGAAGTAATTGAGATCCATATTCACATTCAGTTCTAGATTAAGTTTATCACTTAAGAATAAAAGATTCAGATTCATATTTAGAATTCAGTACCTACTCGGTACTCAGTAATCGATTTCAGATAAGTTCAGTTTTCAATGTTCAATTTTAATATAAGATAAGTTCATATTCAGAATTTAGTAAAGCAATCAGTATCCAGCTTCAGTTCAGATTAAGAATTAAGAAAGTTTAGACTTAAGATAATTAAGTTGAAACCTTCACATAAGACATTATATGACAAGTCCTCTCATTCAGTAGTCCCGGGACGATTCAGAGGCATTTGTTGCCAATTCAGAGGAGTGTTTACTCCAATTCAGAGGTGTTGCAGCACCAATTCAGGGCGTAGTCACGCCAATTCAGAGACACCTCGGTGTCATTCAGGGCATGTAGTGCCATTTCAAGGTACTTCGGTACCAATTTAGGGCGTAGATACGCCAATTCAGGAGGACTTATTGTATAATGGTGGCCACAATCAGATAAAAATCGTAAGTAAAAGATACCTTAGTTTATGGTATGCCCATAATCTCATCCATGAGTATGATGAGAGGGAATCAGATAAGATAAGTATGACCCAAGAGCTTTGGTGTAGGTCTTGAGATCCATGTACCAGTACATGTCTCCAGAACAAGATAAGATATGAAGATAAGAATTCATATTGAGAAATGAAATACTTTATGTTTCAGTTTACTCACAGTTTGATGTTAGTTCATGTTTATAATATCCAATTTCAGATCTTTAGAAATATATATTTTAGATTACTCATGCCACTTACTCTAACGACTGTTTTTCCCAATGCATGGCTGGGGACGCGATGTCCGCAGGTTTTCGAGCAACTGAGGACCAAAGGAACAAGTAAAGGTCTAGGAAATTTCCAAGCTTGCCTAGTGGGGTGCCATCTACCGAGACGGTCCAGAGTTTAAACATCTCTTTTTATGTATAATCTTATTACCAGAGTATATTAGATGAGTTGTAGTTTTCCTTTTTATCAAGGACTTTGTATGAATCAGTTTTACTCAATGCGAAGTGTTTCATTTACTTTAATTGCAATGATTATCATGTTTGTGACACTCCCAGATGAAAAAAAATATATATAGCTTCCGCTCATGTGTTATGAAAATCTGGGTGTTACATAATGTGTTTCGTGTTAGTATTGAACTTAGACATATTGTATACGTGGAAGAAGGCTTATATACCATGGTCTAATGGTACAAAAGAATATGGCAGAGCAAGAGATGCTTTAAGATGGCAGTTACTATTAATTAACCATGGAGCAGAACTTCAAAGTAGAAAACACGACAGATAACATTGTGCTGAATCAACTAATGATGCATATAGATTATTACAGAAAAAAAAATATACTCTAAAGAAAAGTAAAAGTTGAATATATGTACAACTACAAAATGCAAATGGTTTAGCTATCAAGGTAATAGGATCAGCGCAGACAAATTTTCAGGTTTTATTTGTTCAAAACTGTGCAAATACAGTAGAGGAAGGTAGAAATCATTTAACACCCAACTAATACCATATCCCCAATTTTCCTATTAGAATATCATAGAAATGAGAGATGCATCGTTTCCCCTATTATAAGGTGATGAAGTACCATAAGGTTACCTACAGAATTTAAGGGAAGTCATAAACAACACTAAACAAAAAAAACAATGCAAGCATTACAGGATACTTTGACTGCCATTTGAACTCGTAAAGTTTCAGAACTACCACCTGCTTTTAATATACGATCACCACGATATGTCTAATCTATTTGACACACATTTAATTACAGCACTATGCAGTAGCTATTTGAGTACCAGCAAGTTTGGAGCCTGGAACAAGTCTTATGTGGTAAGCCTGAGGATTCTCTGTAGACCATCCAGCCAATGTGTATACTACCTCTAATCCACTGCCATGCTCTTCAACAAAAGACTGAAGCAACCTAGATAGATTAATGTGATATAATCAAAAAGGAGGAGATACCAACACAATAATAAGACAAACCTTATACCTCTTTGCATCATTGGATGAAATGGAAAAATTGCGACTCAGCCACTTATAAGAAACCTACAAATATATTTCAAAAGTTATCATTCAAATAATATTAGCCATCTCAAATTCAAGAAATAACATAGAGAAAACAGTGACTGCAGGCTTTTTGTTGTTCTTTTGAAAGAGAAGCAACTTCTGGTCACATTTATGGACAACATATTTACATAATGAGTGCATAAACAGTAGCATAGTCCCCAACTACAAGAACAAAGGCGATGTTCAAAGCTACAAAATTCAGAGACATTGAGTTGATGAGTCACACTACAAAACGTTTTTTTTTAATTGGCAATTCATTCATCCCGTTGCCACAGGGTTTCGAACCTGTGACCTCTCAGTCATACAACATCAACTTTTACCACGAGTGCCACTACATTGGCAGTCACACTACAAAACGATGGGAGAGAATTGTTGAGCAAAGGGTAGAGTTTTTACAGAGATAATAGACAATCTTTTTGGTTTCATGTCAGGAAGCTCCATAGCAGATGCTATTTTTCTGATAAAAGGCTTATTGAGAAGTATGGAAAAAAGAGATCTTCATATGATTTTAATTGATTTAAAAAAATGCTATCTAGGAAAGTATTGTGGTGGGTTTTGGAGAAAAAGGGTGTGCCAATCCAATACAATGATTTAATTAAAGGCATGAATACAGAGCTACAAGTGCAACGACCCCTGTATGAGAGAGACCAGATTTCCTATTACGAGTCCATATCTATTCGTTCTTGTTATGGATAAGTTGACAAAGCATGTTCAGGATGATATTCCTTGGTGCATGTTATTTATTGATGTACTAAAGAAAAAAAAAGTTGAACTTTAGAGAAATGTGTTGGAATCTAATAGATTTAAGATCATAGAAGCAAAAAAGGGTATATGTTTTGTAATTTCATCCAGTCTACAACTGTGAATGTTGGAGCCAAGTTGGATGAAGTGGATGAACCGCAATGCGATAAATTTTGTAACATGGGTTCTATTATTCAAATGGATGGTGATGTTCAAGATGATGCTTGTCACTAGATCACAGTATGATGATTGAAATGGAGACATACCATTAGAGTAGTGACCAAAAGATTCCTCTCAAATTAAAAGTAAGTTTTATAGAACAACTATACGACCAATCATGCTACATTGGAGTGAATGTTGGGTGCTAAAGTAACAAACTTCAACATGATGAATGTGCTAAAATGTGTATGCTCACATGGATGTGTGGAAAGACAAGATCGCTTAAGAAATAATTATATAAGGAACAAAGCAGGGTTGTGGGTATTGAGGACAAGTAACATGAGAGTCATCTGAGATGGTATGAACATGTCAAACACAAACTAACAAATGAAGTAATGCTATTGAGTCACGCACTATTGAAAGAAGGGGTGGGCCTAGATTAACTTGGGAATAGTTTATAAGGAGAGATTTTGAAACTCTACATCCTTATGAGAATATGACCCATTATATCGGAAAAGAATGATCCATGTAGCCGATGAAAACAAGGTTGGGATTGAGGCTTAGATGACGATGACAATGTACAAATTGATAAGATTTTGGAATAATTTTTGTTCTGGTAAAGGATAAAAATGGACATTTTAGTTTAACTTGTATGGAAGAACATTTTCACAGAATATTCTAGTGGCAGTGCAATGTGTGTATTGAAACAGGAGGAATAATAGCATATCACGCGAGCAAGGAAGAAAATGTCCAATTTCGATGCCATTTTGGTGGCTATAAAAATTTCGACAAATGCATTCCTGACGTTTCGACGGCAAAATTAATGAATTCATTTATGAAATTTTACCAGAATTATCTACTAGTGCAGATCTACTCAAATATGCAATAATATTTCATATTGGATATATCCGGTTGGGGTTTCCTCATTTGTGAGTGAAGGACCCTAAATTGTTTCGATGGGGATTTCGATGGAGAATTTTAATGTTAATTTTCAACGGTGAAGTCAATGAATTAAGTCAACAGAGTTTGCAAGCACAATATATTGACTTAAAGACAGATTTATGCTAAAAAAAATATGCTCTAGGTAGTCTACAACTCCATGTAGTACATTAAAAGAAATAAAATTTTTGATGTCCAGTGCATTTCGATGTCCGATGGCCATCAGTATGGAAATAATTGCCGACATTTCGACGATTTCGCTGAAATTTTAAACTATGCACAAGAGAAACAAAAACATAATATCAAATGTCAATAACATTTGCACCAAACTTTCAATAGTTAGTCTGCTATATCAAAGTGTTGTTAATGCCTACTACTAGAAACACGACATTGTTTTCTGCAATTTGCATTCCAGTTATAACTAGGAAAAGATATTAGCATAACTAGGTTTATCTGCTAATTTTACATGAAAAAGAATTGTGGAGATTAATGGAGCATCTTCTAGAATAGTGTAACTACATAAGCAGTGAAATAAAAAGTGGGCGAAGCAATTGCTCAAGTGTGAAGCAGATGCCTTGTTCTAATTTCCACTAAAGTGGCATATAGAGTTAGCATGATTACATAAAGCCCAGTGAATAGAAAGGCAGGAAAAGCAATTGCTTAAGTGTAAAGAATAGATGCCTCATTGTAATTTCAACCGAAGCGGGCTCTAAAATGTTTTGGATGTAAATTGTCACTTTGTCCACTTTTTTTGCTTCAGACTTTTTGCTAGTTTTTGGGCTCGCTTAAGCCGCCGTCTAAGGGTTATGATCATAAATCCAAAGGGTTATCTATGTTATGATCATATTGGTCACAAGTGGCTTGTTAGTTTAGATGTTGTCTTTATTGAAAATATATCCTTTTATTCATTAGCATGAACTACGTACTTATCCCTAGATAACCTAGCATAACCACCTAGTGTTGGGCCTGTGCCCATGCCTCCACTTGTACACCATGAGCCCAAGCAAGAACAATCTTTATAAGTGTACCAACATCGGCGATGTACATCTATGCACCCGGCTCCGACCCCTTATACACACCCCACTATATCGGTCATTCTCTTGAGGATCCCAGACATAAAAGTTGGTTTGCTTCTCTCCATGCCACTTCTTTCAGAACATTTTGAATTGAATGAATCTATTGTTGAATGAAAAGGTAACGGTCATTCTCTTGGGGATACCAGACTTAAAAGCTGGTTAGCTTCTGTCCATGCTACTTCTTTCAGAACATTTTGAATTGAATGAATCTATTGTTGAATGAAAAGGCAATCGTGCCTCTCAAGAGTGTCTATGCTCTTTGCTCTCTTGCTTCACCATCGATCTATGTATTATTGATATTCCCAAGAATGTTTGTGAAGCCTTATTGCACAATGGTTGGCTCATTACAACAAGATGATCAGTGTCCTAACAACATACACAAAATCTTAATGACCCTTCAGCTGGGTGCAAAGATGGCAGTGTGTTGTTTCATGCCATCTAGATGGTACTCTTAGACGATGCCAATGATTGACCTATTTTAAAGGGCTACACTTAGACGTATGGCCTTGACTATTTGGCCTTTTTCTCTTCGATCACCAGGCTCAATTATGTTTTATATTATTTTGGGAACTTATCTTCAGTCTACAGGATCAAATTTGTTCAGATTCTTATCTTTGTCACAATTAATTTGGGATTCCCTCTCCTTCAACTATATGTTAAAATTGCATTTTTATATAAATACATGGATGACACTATCTTCATGGAGAAACCTGGCTTTGTTGCTCAAGGGAAGTGTCACAAGATCATCTCCTAGGCAAAGGTATATGTGAATTAAAGAAATCCACGAGCCTAGTTTGAAAAACCGAGTCGAATTCTTCTGGAAACAGAATTTTGCAATCTTGTGTTGACCGCTCTTTGTTAATAGAAAAACACTACAAGGATTGTTGTCTTACTTGTCTCTATTGATGATATTCTTCTTTCTGGGAGAAACTTTGTTGGCACCCGAACCAATATTTTTGCATATATTTCAATGCTAAAGATCTACGAAGTGTTGGTATTTTCGAGGTATTGAAGTTGAACTTACCTCATTTGTTGCTAGTCTATCTCAGAGAAAATACACACTAGCTCTTCTTTATGACATTGTCATGCTAGGTGTGAAACCAGCATATATACTCCACTATGTGGCAATGTTCGCTGTGATAATAACTTTGTGCATGTCTTTGTCGATGACCACATGAATCTAAGAGCGGTAGGCAAGCTTATATACATGACTATTGCTGGTAGTTACTTTGGCTTGATTAGTAGATGTTTTGATAAGCCTCGACAAAATAGTCTTTGTTATCTCGAAGTTGCCTAGGGGAAGGCTTATGCTACCGCAAGCATGGCCACTAGATATCACTAATTTTTCCAACTCCAATTATGTTTTGAATCGAACTGGCAAAAAGGCAACTTTAGGGTTTTGTACCTTTCTTGGCGAGAACTCAGTCACTTTGATAATAATAAGCAGGTTGCCATTGCTCGCGCCTCTAGTGCCAAGTCTGAATACCAAGCAATGTCTCAAATTACCAATGAAATGATGTGGGTCAAGGCAATCCTTTGTGAACTTGCCCTATCTTCGCCTGCGCCTATGTCCATGGGCTTGAATTTTGATGAAGTTCTGTGAATTTTTGATAAGTTTTAAATTTTGAGGCTAGGCAACATGCGAAATTTTATGGTTTTTTGTAGGTGGTGATTTCAAGAAAATTCTGCCCCATTCAAAAGTCTCAACAATTTTAGTAAACAAGAGGTCCACACGTCGACTAACATGTGGAAATTTTCATTTATAAGAGTCAAAAAATGTAGGCAGTGTGGATGTGGAGAAGGTCGGTGTTGTCTATTTTTTCTATGATAAGTTTGAAATCATTAAATCTATTCATTCTAAATCATCCTTGAACCAAAATACAATAACAAATCAAGGTAGATGCAAATCCAAGTGAAATCACCCAAAAATTGTGTATTTTTACTCAAATTTGAATATTTTTGTAGTTATAGGGAAAAGAAAGTGTGTTTCATATACATATTCAACCGTACCTAAATGTGTCTATATTTCATGTCAAGGTGCATGGATATTAATTATGTCTTGAAGGATAACCACATCGAACAAACGTAATAAATATAATGTTGTTTCAAAAACAGGGATAATGTGTAAGCTCCCTAGACATCGAGCACAATGCCTTTCCAGTTTCCATCATGAAAGTACTTCTTACATATAGAGTCATGTACATCAAGTTCTAGTCCTCCAAAATAGTAAACGGGCTAGCATTAAAAGCAATTAGGTTACCCCCACTCCAAACAAACATACATTGTCCAAGGGCGGCAGACTTTCCCTACGACCGGGTTGTGTCACGTCTTGTGGCTCCACCAAGAGAAGTCATTCCGACCTGATCTGATCAATCATCTTATCAAACATCTAAAAGTTTTAAAGATATGAGATATATGTGGAATATGTGCTCCACAAGGATGTGGCCAAGACTGTTGAGAACCTATCAAATAAATATCCATTGACATTGCTTTCTAACAGCAGCCCTAAAACCATTGGTTCATAAAAATGACCGTTCTATCATACTAATCAACGTCATTGAACAACTTGTCTAGGCAGCTAGGCAGTCCTTTCCACCCAAGGGAAGCCTAGCGGGCCTAGGAGCCTAGGCATTTCTAGGCGTTCTTCACATTTGATTATTATTACATATACATTTAACTATATTAAAATATATACATCACTATGTACATTTGTATTGGTTATCCTTAATCTTAATCAATCATAACTTCACCTAAAACACATTTGTCATGATGTAAGCTAGACCTATTCAATCTTTATATAGCCTATCATGATCTAAATTGAACCTAATTTAACTTAGTGTGCCCTAATTTGGTCTAAGTCAGACCAATTTTGGCATAACATGACTTTATCAGACACAACTTCTCCTAATTTGTCCTACATTGACATAAATGAGCCCTAATTTGGCAAAATCAGACTTGATTCCCCGAAATAAGACATGTTTTTCCCAAATCAGACCTATCTCCTCCCATATCATACCTAATTTGTCCAAATTAGATCTGATTTGGCCTAAATCAGATCTATCTCTTCCATGAAATAATTAATTTGATATAATTTGACCAAATTCAGACCTAATACATGCTAATTTGGTCTTTAAATGTCTTAATTTGGGCCTGAAGAGGCCTTAGGTTTCCGCTGCAGTTTTCTGAAAGTGTAGGCGCCCAGTTTAAGGCAGCCCACCTAGAGCCTAGGGGGCCTAGGCATGCCTAGGCGGAGCCCAGGAGGGAGCCTAGATAACTATGAACATAACAAGTTCTGGTCATGAGCCAGTCCTCGGCTTCCTTTAAAAAAAGTGAGAAAGGTTTCAATATGGGCAAATTACAGTTTGGAAAAACATATACAAAACTAAAAAACCAACATTGAAGCATGTTTTGGTGAAGTCCTCTTGTTTCTTGAACAGATCTGATTTGAAAGACTGGTATTGTACAAACTGGAGCATTTTCAATAGCTTTAATGATATACTGTAGGGTGCATTGGTACTCTACTTCAACGTAGCTTGGGAAGTCAAGTAAACCTCGATTTCCCACAAATAGCAGTGAATATGACGGCTGAAAGTAGAATCGAAGTGTTGAAATCTTGGGTTTCCACAAGCATGTCATGGTGCAAGGGTTTATTATGTACAGTTTCCAACAACTTCAAGATATACAAGCTACTTGGGTAGTGTGCTTTAGGGATGACGCAGAATATAAATTTGTAAGAATGCAGAGCAAATAATCCTGAAATATTTCAAGGCATGGCATAAAGGTTACAGGCGCAAAACCATGTCTTACCCGGATATGCCTTCTCTGGAACCTAAACATATCAGATAACAGTCAAACATCCACATCTATGAAGTCCTGGAATCACTTATCGCTTCCATTGTCAGGGATTTAGGAATAAATTGGTTGATATTCAGATCCAGATTTGGGAACTGAAGGATAAATAGTTATTTGACAGATTACTGAATGATCATCCTGATTCCTGAGGTAATCAGGTAAAATAGAAATTTGTTATCCCAAACAGGTGACGTCTTTGATCGATATGAAATGCTCCCATCCTTAAATAATTACTTATTCATTTAAGAATTTGCATGACATAGCATATGACTTAACTACTGAACAGGCTGGAAACTATGACGTCATCTAGACTAGAACCTAAAGAGATCAGATATTAGTCTCGCATTCAAATTTAGGATGGTACCAAAATCCCTTCTTGCTTCCATTATCCGAGATTTGAGGATTAAATGATTGAAATGATAACCTGGAGCTAAAGAATAGGATTAATACATTGCAGAATGATTGTCCTGAGCTAGTATAGAATTTTGTTCTGCCAACACACGGTGTCACCTTTGATCTATACGAAATGCTCCTTACATTGTGCAACCAAGGAGCAATATATATGATTTACTCTTAATGTTGAAACTTAGAAAATGATCTATACGAGTGTATGTGTGTTTGGGAGTTGAAGGGATGGGGTAGGGATTTACCGTATTTTTAAGGAAATTGATACTAATGGCAAATCCAACCGTGGCTCATGTTACCATAGGGATTATAAAAGTAGTTACAAAAGGATATATCAATCACGTCTAGCATCTATGAGCCTTCTGGTTAGCAAACACTTCGATGATGAATACCAGCCTCATTCTACCGTCGAAATGAATGGAGTGTTGTGAGCGTTTTAGAGCGGTAATGCAACATGTTTTACTGATAAGAACTTGCGAATTCGCCGACCAAGCGATTAGAACCCTGCAATCCTTGATATTAAACCCACGAAAAATGAGGGCTAACGGTTTCGCTCCTAGGGTTCCGCATCTGTAGCCAGACTGGAAGAGAACGGCAGGAAAGTAGGGGGCACTTACCACTTGAAGCTTATCAGTAATGAGAAACTGGATCTGCGGAAGGATATCTGAGGCCTCCGCCATGGATACGCTGTCGATGGAGTAGGCGCGATGCTGCGTGCGTCGAGAAGAGCCAGGCGGGAAACCAGCGGGTGCCCAAGTACCCGGCGCCTCTTTCCCGCCCTATTTGATACAAGATCGTTTGCGCAGTTCCAGCACAACGAAAAATCAAAACAATGTTTACGCAGCAATGCGTCAGCAGTGCTCCAATGTCCAAACAAAATAGATTTTAGACGCCGTTGTGCACATGGCAAGACTAGGCCCGTCAAAATGCGTCTAAATTTGCGGGCGCCCACATATATATATATAAGACAACGATCTAGTGAGAAACTCTTGGTGAGAGCATGAGAGGCATTTGAATAACTCTCCACATAGATCAATTTTTCTTAATCCAACTGTATAGATTACAAGTATACCTTAATATTTACCTTCCTACAAAATTTTATAACCATCCGATTTGTATATCATTCACAACAACAAAATACTTTTTGACGCTCTATATTGAATTTCAGGCTGACCATTGGATGTAAAAATTGTATATTGTACATATGGACATGCAGGCAATGTCTAATTGCAATGATTTTTTGTGGGAAGGTAAATGAAATGATGTTTTATCCATCTATACGGTTGGATTTTAATTTTTTTTTCTGAATTTGTAGTTATTCAAATGCCTCTCATGTTCTCACCGTAGGATGTTTCTCACTGGATCGCTACCCTATATATATATATATATATATATATATATATATATATATATATATATATATATATAACTACATCAATTTTTCTATTTTACATCAACATTAGCCGTTATTGTTTCTTTAAATTTGCATAAACATATATCGACAACTAATCGAGTGGTTTGACATCAAACAGGTTGGTTCCTTTGCACTATATTTGACATAAAAACAATAGTTACAAGTTGTTTTAAATGTTATTTTTAGTGTTAAGAAAAGAAACTAGCATCTTATTGTTGATTGGACACATTTTATATGGGCACCCACGGGCAACCCGCAACCTGTTGGGTCGGGTTTGGGTGTGCTTTTCTTCCACCCGTTTAGAAGTGTATCTTTTTGACCCGCACCCACCAGACCCGCACTTGCAATGATCCAACTCAAACCCAGTCCACCCACCCATTTGACAGGTCTAGGCAAGACCTCTGGACCACAGTGGATCCCATTTGCTACGGGTCTACGGCTAGGGCATGTTTGCTAGGATGATGCTTCAATTCATGCAGTTGAAATGTTAAGGATTTTTTTTTTGAAAAATTGTTTGGTAGGATGACATTGGGTGTAATCCATAGAGATCCAATTCCCAGTTGCTTCACTCGGGACCTTGAGTTTGTACCACCCCCTAAAATTGGGTGGTCAGGTGCAGTTAGAGGGATCGGGCGCACCAGCCCACGTGAACAGTTGTGCACACCAGCTCTCTGTTCTCTTGAAAAAGCTGGCGCTGGTGCTGACCCGCTGGCGCTGCTGACCCCACAAGCAATTACATACAGAAATGGTCGTGGAATTCACGTTCAACGTTGTAGAAATATCAACTGATCGACTGTCTTTTTATTTTGGCTAATGTATACCAAACAATGGAAAATAAAATCAACTAGTTCCAACACCTCCCAACCAAATGAAACTCGTGCAGTAACAAACCAATGCTTTCGACATCGGTACTTTTGAATTCTTCATTCTTCCCCTAATTACACCCTACCAAACAGGCCCCTAGAATGAAATATAATATCCGAAATCAGATTATATAGTATGTACATTATGCTTACTGTGGGCTCTGATCTCCAAACCATGACATAAACACGATTAAAACTTAGCGGAAGCAAATCAGTAATCAGCGGAAGACAAAAATCACGGGAAATTAAAACTTTTCGAGACGAGAGCTTGGATCCATAAAAGCTTCTTTCATAAAGAGAGATAAACTGTTTACATCTCAGGATAATTACTTCTTGAGTAATTATATACATCAAGATACAAAATCTCAAGATCACTATACAAAAGACTCCAAGACCTGAGAGTACAGAGGACACATAGGACTGATTCTAACTACACCATATGGCAGGACAATCTCCACCTGAGATTACTGCTGCCCCTGGTGCTGCTGCTGAGACTGGTCACCTGTAGGCTGGTTCCTTCGTCTCCGACGTCCACCTAAAAAGTTGAAGCCTACGGGGTGAGACAATTATACATAATTGTCCCAGCGAGAGTTATAACTCTTCTCCAGAAGCTTTATTATTACATCACAGAACATCTTAAGCAGTAAAGCCATCAAAGTATTCTATAACCATTGCAGGTATAACAAGATCTCTACAATTAGAAGATATGGAGAATATAAACATTATTGCAATGTAACATCAATCAACTAACTTGGAGTTATCTCTAACAAGTTATACTACATGGTTGATTATTTTTACAAACAACATTATGCCCTGTGGAGATGAGGCTTACCCCTCATACTCCAACTGATTGTTGAGAAGTCACATCAGTATCATACATAGGTCATTAAGAGAGTCGGATTCTCATGACCTTCACCTTCCTCAGTCAGTAAGAGGATCACTTGTAGGACATCTCGTGTCTCTACTACTATAGCTCACCAGGGTAAACTGGTCCTTCGCTATTCTAGAGTCACAGTGGCGTTCTGTACTCTCTTCGTCATCAGGAGGTTTCATATTTACCTACCACTGATACAGATATCTGTGCTTTCTTCGTCATCATGAGGTTTCATGTTTACCTACCACTGATACGGTATGGAACTATAGTGAAGGATGGATGGATTCCACATCTACATCACTTTCCTACACTAGGATGTAAGGTTCTACACATCCATGTACCCCACATACTCAAAAGTATGTGCTCCAGGATTCCCTGAGGAAAACATGTTTCACCATCACTTAGTTTCTGACAATGATGGATCTATGATCAGGGCTCTACATTATACTTGATTAGTTAGGTACATTCAGTATTCTTTAACAGCATAAATTGTTCTTCAAACAACAACAGTAGCATAGCAGCTATAAACGAAGAATACTAAATGTAACAGGCCTAACTCATATCAATCATTATTTCTCATTATTCTCATCACAAGTCATCTCTAAGGCATGACCTTGATGGTATTCATGGCTCTCATAGCCCATTATCAGCATAGGATGCCACTGGCAAGGCATCAGATTACTTTACTTATTCATAAGGCTAACAGCATGCCTTTAATGAATATAACATCAACATCCATACCTGGATATGATTACCTTCATATCAGAACCTGCATGGTTAATACATATGATAAAGGTAATACAACAATAAGGAATGTACTTCCTACTCTAGTCATAAGAGTTAAATCTTTAATTCAAATCAAATAGAGTTTAATACTCAAAAGCATGCCCTTACCCTTGAATTAGGGTTTACTATTCACATTACATGTCATCACCCTTGAATTAGGGTTTACTATTCACATCAAGGTGAATTAAACTCATAACATCATCATGTATGAGTAACATCTTCATTGATGCTCTTAGATTAGTTAAAGGTTCATCATTTATCATAATTAGGGTTTCTATGATCTCACACAGGTGGATCATACCCTAATTATGCTCATTTCTGTGTATTGGGGATGCTTCAATTGAGTTTCCACTTAAAAAGGGTACTTTCTCTCTCTAGAAGTACTTTCTCTCTCTAGAAGTACTTTCTCTCTCATCATAATGTTAGGTGATGTCAACATCACTCTAAAACAGGTTAGATTGAGTCATCATAGGCTATCATAGCCAAAAGCATCACTATTATGTGATTAGAGTTACTTTCTCTCTCTAGGGTACTTTCTCTCTCATCATTTTAATGGTTGATGGTAACATTAGACTAGATCAAGTTGGATAGAGTCATTATGACTAAAAACATCATTCTCATGTAATTAAGGTTTGAATTGAGCAAGGTATAACTCAATTGACCCTTTAGGGGTATTTTGGTAATTCACTACATTGATCATCATTATGGTCAAAAACCTTAGTCAAATAACCCCTTACTATCCTAGATTATCATTAGGGTTTGATTTGGGCAACATTGAACCATTTACATCATCAAATGATTGAATGAGGTCAACCTTGAATCATATTGATTGATTTCAATCATTAATCATCAATTGAGTTGAGATCGGTTGAAAGTGTTGACCGTTTGCCCACTTTGACTTTCCAAGACCGCGAGCCTCCTTCTAACTCCAAGACCGCGAGCCATCATGCATTCAAGACCGCGAGCCATCATGCATTCAAGACCGCGAGCCATCATGCATCCAAGACCGTGAGCCATCATGCATCCAAGACCGCGAGCCATCATGCATCCAAGACCGCGAAGACTCCAATTGAGGTTAAGACCGCGAGGGTCATGAAGACCGTTTAGCTAGTTTGACCTCAGGACCGCGAGGCCCTTCGCGGTCTTGAGACCGCGAGCCTCCTCTTGGTCTTGAGACCGTGAGCCCCCTCACGGTCTTGAGACCACGAGCCCTCTCACGGTCTTGAGACCGCGAGGCTCTCATGGTCTCAGCCGCTTGGTCCTTCAATCAAGACTCAAAGATGCAACCGATAATGTCAATCGAGGTTGAAGCCTTCAAAAGGTCCCATCTATGTTGACCACCTATGGATTGGGTTAATTAAGGTTATGCTTAACCAATTGGTCATTCAATTGACCCTCAATTGTTGACCAATTATGATTGAAAACGATTCAATTAGGATCTATCAATGTTCACCCATCAACACTCAACAATGTGCATCAACACAAGGTTGAACCCTTCAATTGAGCTCCAATTGGGCCCAAACTTGGCCCAAACGGTCTTGAGGTCATTTGGGTGGACCCCACATGGTCTTGAGACCGTTTGCCCAAGATTTCATCAAAATATAAGGTGATTTGATAGGGGTTGAACCATGATTGAGTCACAAAACAGAATTTTGATTAAATTGATAACTTATTTGCAATTGGGTCCTCAATTGGTCAAATTACTCAACCCTAGACCTTCAAACGGTCTTGGGTGATTGTCCTATCGGTCTTGAGACCTTTTGGATGAGTTCCAAACGGTCTTGAGACCGTTTGCCCATCAAATTTTGGATTCTAGTGCAAATTCATCAAGGTCTGACCCATTGAGTTGATGATCGTGTCAATATTTTATTGCAATGTAATTTGGTGTATTTGTACCTTTAATTGGTCAACTATCCTTGACCCCAGACCTCCAAACGGTCTTGGTTGATTTCCCTCGCGGTATTGAGACCGTTTGGTGACCCCCAAACGGTCTTGAGACCGTTTAGGTCAATCAACCCTAAAAACCCTAATTAGGTCACCATAATTTCAGTACTGATTTTACCTAGGGTTAGCCCTAGTATTCACCCTTCAACTCTTAGCCCGTTTGGAATTAGACCATCAAACTTGGTGAGTTGTTAATTAACATAATTTTGAACAGTAATATCATACGGTCAACGCTTAGTCAACGACCTTACACGGTCTTGAGACCGTTTGCCCAAAAAGGCAATTGCAGACCGTTTGAAAATCAGGGATAAATCAATTTAACGTTGTTACTTAAAAAGGTCATATCTCCCGATTCCTTTGGAGTTAGCCTCCCAAATTTTGAGGGTAATTACCCTATACAATTAGGAACAGGTTTCTTATACTTTCCACGCCCGGTCAATGGGGCCAAACGGTCTTGGAGACCGTTTTCCCTGTCGCGGTCTCGAGACCGTTTGCTCACCTCGCGGTCTTGAGACCGAGAGAGCAAACTTTTGAGACCGTTTAAGGAAGTGAAAAGCGGTAAGGTTTTTCTTGGAAATCACGCCTTCATCTCCTAGCTCAAGA
The DNA here is from genome assembly GCA_963693085.1 of Alisma plantago-aquatica. Classification (NCBI taxonomy): domain Eukaryota; kingdom Viridiplantae; phylum Streptophyta; class Magnoliopsida; order Alismatales; family Alismataceae; genus Alisma; species Alisma plantago-aquatica. The sequence goes on from OY856414.1 coordinate 662,419,966, forward strand.
ACAGTACGAATATCCCATGGATTTGTTCGCAAAATAACAGGGAAAAGTAGGGAAACACTAAGAGCTATCATCCAACTGCATATAAAGATGTACATAATAAAGCATGGGTTTAGAGTTATAAAACCCGCCTAAAGCTTGCTTCTTGAGCTCCAAGCTTTCAAGCTCCAAGCTCTAATGGCGTCCTTGAGTTCCCACAGGTTGGCCAAGGTGAAAACTCCAAGGAAGGATGAAAAGAGACGGCTAGAAAGGTAGGGTTTCAAGAGTTAGCCATGAAGATGACTTTGAATTCGAGTTCTAACCATGGAATTAGGCAAGAAGAGGGGTTTAAACCTACCTTGCACCCCTTGGTCGTCCTCCTTAGCTCCAAGACAGTCCTTGGTCGTCTTTGGTGAAATGAAACAGTAAGGGAACGAAGGGTAAGTTCCCTTGCAACTAAGGGAAGGAGAGCTTATATACATGGGGTAGGATTTTTAACATTAGTTCATAAGTTGTCCATAATTCCAACTAGGTCCCTCCTTCTTTACTTGATCGTCCCTTCCTCTTTATTCTAAGGACAAACCTTCTCTTAAGGCTTTAGGAAAAGAAGGTAAAGGAGAGCAAGCTAATAATGAGGTACATACATAAAGAAATATTACACATATACCCTGATTATTCAATCACAAGGTATATCTCATAACTTGATAATTCAATTGAAGTGACTTCCTCATCATTTCTTCTCTTAATGATGGAAAGAGTCTAAAAGATACATTAGATGACATATTTTACAATTTACATCCTTTTATTTGGGTAAATTGCATTTTACCCCAACTAGGGTTTCAAGCATCGGGATTGCTTCCACAGCTGCACCTTGGTGCCTTAGCTTGGGAAATCCCTCAAACTTTGCTAAAAAGATTTTTCATGATGTCTCAACATCAGAGGAACATCTCATCATGTGCAAATTGCAAGCTAACCCTTTTAACTGGGTAGATTGCACATAGGTCCCTGTATATCAAAACAATGCTACTACTTTAAATAAAAAGGAGCAAATACTGAGATATATGTTTCTGAGAACTTAATTATATGCTCAGAGTTAATCACAAAGATTTAATTACATATTTAGGCAAAACACCTAGGGTTAACTCATAACCCAGGTCAGGGATGTTACAAATTATCCACCCCTTATAAGGATTTCGTCCCCGAAATCGATAAAACATACTAAGAGAAAAGGGCAGGATACTTCCTTCTCATCTCATCCTCTAACTCCCAAGTGGCTTCTTCAATACCATGATGGTTCCAGAGGACTTTCACAAGACTTATATCTTTCTTCTTTAACTTTTTAATTCGTTTATCAAGGATTGACACTGGTCCCTCCTCATAGGATATGTCATCATTCAATTCTACCTCCATAGGTTGTAGAACTGACTCGGTGTCTGGGTGACATTTCTTTAGCATAGAAATGTGAAACACAGGGTGTAACCTCTGTAACTCTGGGGGTAGCTCTAGTTTATATGCTACCTTTCCAATCCGTTCTATGATTGGATAAGGCCCCATAAATCTAGGAGCCAACTTCCCTTTCCTTCCAAAACGAAGGACCCCTTTCCAAGGTGAGACCTTAAGATACACTTTGTCTCCAACTTGGAACTCCAAGGGTCTACGACGTTTGTCAGCATAAGATTTCTGCCTATCCTGAGCAGTCTTAATCTTATGTTGTATAACTTTAATCTTTTCTGTGGTTTGCTGCACAAGGTCATGACCTAACAACTGGTGCTCACCAGTCTCAAACCAACACAAGGGTGATCTACAACGTCTACCATATAAGGCTTCATAAGGTGCCATATCAATACTATGCTGATAGCTATTGTTATAGGCAAACTCTATCAAGCTTAGGTGTAGATCCCAACTTCCGGTGAACTGGAGAACACATGCTCTCAACATGTCTTCTAAGGTTTGTATGGTCCTTTCCGACTGTCCATCAGTCTGTGGATGAAAGGCCATACTAAACCTTAGCTTGGTGCCTAAGGCTCTGTGCAACTGTTCCCAGAAACGACTTGTAAACTGAGGACCTCTGTCAGAAACTATTGTGATAGGAACTCTGTGCAAACGCACTATCTCTTGAACATACAACTATGATAACCTTTCAGCAGAATAGGTTGTTTTGACAGGTAAGAAATGTGTTGTCTTAGTCAACCTATCATCAATTACCCAAATGGAATCATGTCCTTTGCTTGTCCTGGGTAGGCCAACAACAAAGTCCATGGTCACATGGTCCCACTTCCATTGTGGTATGGGTAAAGATTGCATTGTCCCTGCAGGCTTCTGGTGTTCGGCTTTAATTTGCTGACACACAGGACACCTTAGACCAAACTCTGCAACGTCCTTTTTCATTCCAGGCCACCAATACAGATCTTTCAAATTCCGATACATCTTGGTGCTCCCTGGATGCATAGCATACATGGAAGAATGGGCTTCTTCCAGGACTAACTTCCTCAAGTTGTCCACATCTGGCACTATCATTCTCCCATTATAACAAGCTACTTGATCTTCTGAATCATGAAAACCATCTTGCTTCTCATTTCCATACTCAGATCTTATATGTTGAACTGCAGTATCACCTAGTTGTGCCTCTTTAATCTGCTCCCTTAGAGTAGGTTTAATATGCATCTCAGCTAACAAACCGGTTAACAATGACACCTTCAACTGTACATTGTTTTGCCTTAAAGAGATAAGCATATCTCTCCTAGAGCATACTAAAGAGTTTAGTTGTGCTCTATTCATGGTTGATGTTGCTGATTTCCTACTCAAGGCATCTGCAACAACATTGGCCTTGCCTGGATGGTAATCAATTGTACAGTCGTAGTCCTTGATTAATTCCATCCAACGACGTTGCCTCATGTTGAGCTCATGCTGAGAGAAGATATACTTAAGGTTTTTATGGTCTGTGAAAATCTGGAATGTCTCTCCGTAGAGATAATGTCTCCAGATCTTCAAAGCATGAACCACAACAGCTAACTCCAGATCGTGTGTTGGATAATTCTCCTCGTGTTTCTTAAGCTGTCGGGAAGCAAAAGAAATCACTTGTTTATCCTGCATCAACACACATCCAAGTCCATTCTTGGAAGCATCACAGAAAACTATATATCCTTTTCCTTGTTCAGGTAGTACTAGCACAGGTGCACTTGTCAACCTCTCCTTCAGCAACTGGAAAGATTGTTGACACTTATCACTCCAAGAAAAAGGAACATCTTTCCGGGTCAACTTGGTCAAAGGTAAAGCTATAGAACTAAAGTTCTTAATGAACCTTCGATAATAGCCAGCTAACCCCAAGAAACTTCAAATCTCCGTCGGTTTCTTTGGTTGTTCCCATTGTAGAACAGATTCTACCTTTGTAGGGTCAACACGAATTCCCGAGGCGGATATCACATGACCAAGAAAAGATACCTCCGGCAGCCAGAACTCACACTTGCTAAACTTAGCGTATAGCTTATGTTCTCTTAGCAAGGTCAAAGCTTGGCGAAGATGCTGCTCATGCTGCTGAGCATCCTTACTATAAATCAGAATGTCATCTATGAAGACGACAACACACTGATCAAGGAAAGGTCGAAAAACTCTATTCATGAGTTCCATAAATGCAGTTGGTGCATTGGTTAGTCCAAACGACATAACCGTGAACTCATAGTGACCATATCTTGTCCTAAAGGCAGACTTGGATATGTCACTATCCTTAATACGGAGTTGGTGATATCCAGACCTCAAGTCTATCTTTGAAAAGATTGTTGCACCACACAACTGATCAAATAGATCATCAATCCTCGGCAGAGGATACTTATTCTTTATTGTTACTTTATTGAGTTGTCTGTAGTCAATGCATAACCGCATTGACCCATCTTTCTTTTTAACAAACAAGACCGGAGCACCCCAAGGTGAAGTACTCGGTCGGATAAAACCTCTCTCAAGTAGCTCTTGAAGCTGTTTCTCGAGTTCTGCCATCTCGGCATGCGCCATCCTATACGGGGTTTGAGCTATGGGTTTCGTATCTGGGATCAGATTAATTTCAAAATCAATCTCCCGAGGTGGTGGTATACCAGGAAGTTCTTCAGGAAACACATCCTCGAATTCCCTGACTATGGGAACTTCAGCAGGATTGGTCCTTTCCTTGGTAACATCTACCACATGGGCTAAGAATGCATAACATCCTTGCCTCAACAGCTTATCAGCAACCATAGCTGACACAAGACAGGTGGGCAAAATCTTTCTTTCACCTTGAAAGATCCATGTGTTGCTTTCATCAGCAAACACAGCCAACTTGGACTCACAATCCAAGACAACTCTATACCTTTCTAAGGTATCCATCCCGAGGATTATATCAAATCCCTGCATATCAAGTGGTATAAGATCCACTTGAATGCGATGGTCATAAAAGAAGAGGATGCAGGGAGAACATACCTCCTGCAAAACGGCAGACCCACTCAACGGAGTCTCTAACAACAAACTATATGCCCTATGACTAACAGTCACATTGCAGTTACGAATCACTTTATGAGTGATGAAAGAGTGCGTAGCACCCAGATCAATCAGAACAGATACATCACAGGATATATACATATCAGAATATAAAAATTTCATCTGACCTGCCACTACCCGTGGATTGACCACTGCCTCAGGTGGGTTCATAGCATAGAACCTCACAGTCGCCTGGTGTTGAGGTGGTGCTGATGATCCAGCTTGAGACGCTTGTCCACGTCCTCGAGCTGCTCCTTGATGTTGTCTATTCTGAGATCCCTGTTGATTCTGTCTCGGGGTTTGTTGTGTCACACCGACAGGCCTAGAACGGCAATCCTTCATCAAGTGTCCCACCTTACCACAATTGTAGCAACTCTTCTCCTGTTGATGTGGTCTGGGTGGTCCAGTAACTGACACTGATGCAGAACTGTGCATCCCTTGAAGCGGTTGACTCCGTCCTCTACCTCTTCTTGGTGTCCATTGAGTTTGAAAACTCGATCTGGGTGGTGGAGGGTTAGGTGCAGAGAATCTAGGTTTCTTGGAATCCCTAGATGAAGAACCCTGGAACTGTGGATATCTTTTATGGGTTTGTCTTTTCTCAACCACAGATCTCTCTATCCTTCGGACTGACTCAACGAAGGTAGAGAATCTTTCTCTGTTTTCTAAGGCAGACACAGGGGTTGACATATCAGAATTCAAACCCTTCTCGAATCTTCTGATTCTTTCCTCATCCGTAGCAGCCATGTGCGGACAGAACCGCAACAACTCCATGAACTTAGCTTCATACTCACTAATGTTCATCATACCCTGCCTTAGTTTCTCAAACTGAGAGATCTTCTCATCTAGGAAGGTCTTTGGAAAATATCTATTGATAAATTCCCGATGAAACTCTTCCCATGAGAACTCTACTCCAGGTCTCTTCTGCTCTTCCATGTTCCACCAGTGACCAGCACTGCCTTTGAGAAGATAGACAGCATGTCTAACCTTCTCAGCTTCCAGAATCATAAGAATCCTGAAAGCCTTCTCCAACTCTGTCAACCATAAGTCAGCATCTGTAGGGTCGGCAGTTCCGAAGTACTCGGTAGCTCTGACATGACGAAGTCGTTCGAATGTCTTACCGATACCTTGTGCTTCAGGCTGGGCAGGTGCCCTAGGTGCAGGAATGGGCATCCTATCGGTTATATGTGTCATGGCAGTCATGAATTGCCCGAACATTGTCTGTACAGCTGGATCACTCATGTCAGCTGGGTCGAACTGGGGTGGCTCTCTTGGCGACTCAGGTGCACGTTGTTCTATTCTCGGAACTCTTGCACCGCCTCGAGGTGCACTAGCACTACTCTCTGCCACGTGCTCATCACGATGTTCTGACATTCTTATGTATCTTCTTCTCCTGAGGAGCAGAAGATTCTATTAGATGAGGAAGGAGTACTAAAGGTAGACTCGACATCCTAAGTCTTATGCCTCTGTAGACTCAACTGAACCTGGAGCTCTGATACCACTAATTGTGGGCTCTGATCTCCAAACCATGACATAAACACGATTAAAACTTAGCGGAAGCAAATCGGTAATCAGCGGAAGACAAAAATCACGGGAAATTAAAACTTTTCGAGACGAGAGCTTGGATCCATAAAAGCTTCTTTCATAAAGAGAGATAAACTATTTACATCTCAGGATAATTACTTCTTGAGTAATTATATACATCAAGATACAAAATCTCAAGATCACTATACAAAAGACTCCAAGACCTGAGAGTACAGAGGACACATAGGACTGACTCTAACTACACCATATGGCAGGACAATCTCCACCTGAGATTACTGCTGCCCCTGGTGCTGCTGCTGAGACTGGTCACCTGTAGGCTGGTTCCTTCGTCTCCAACGTCCACCTAAAAAGTTGAAGCCTACGGGGTGAGACAATTATACATAATTGTCCCAGCGAGAGTTATAACTCTTCGCCAGAAGCTTTATTATTACATCACAGAATATCTTAAGCAGTAAAGCCATCAAAGTATTCTATAACCATTGCAGGTATAACAAGATCTCTACAATTAGAAGATATGGAGAATATAAACATTATTGCAATGTAACATCAATAAAATAACTTGGAGTTATCTCTAACAAGTTATACTACATGGTTGATTATGTTTTACAAACAACATTATGCCCTGTGGAGATGAGGTTTACCCCTCATACTCCAACTGATTGCTGAGAAGTCACATCAGTATCATACATAGGTCATTAAGAGAATCGGATTCTCATGACCTTCACCTTCCTCAGTCAGTAAGAGGATCACTTGTAGGACATCTTGTGTCTCTACTACTATAGCTCACCAGGGTAAACTGGTCCTTCGCTATTCTAGAGTCACAGTGGCGTTCTGTACTCTCTTCGTCATCAGGAGGTTTCATATTTACCTACCACTGATATGGATATCTGTGCTTTCTTCATCATCAGGAGGTTTCATGTTTACCTACCACTGATACGGTATGGAACTATAGTGAAGGATGGATGGATTCCACATCTACATCACTTTCCTACACTAGGATGTAAGGTTCTACACATCCATGTACCCCACATACTCAAAAGTATGTGCTCCAGGATTCCCTGAGGAAAACCTGTTTCACCATCACTTAGTTTCTGACAATGATGGATCTATGATCAGGGCTCTACATTATACTTGATTAGTTAGGTACATTCAATATTCTTTAACAGCATAAATTGTTCTTCAAACAACAACAGTATCATAGCAGCTATAAACGAAGAATACTAAATGTAACAGGCCTAACTCATATCAATCATTATTTCTCATTATCCTCATCACAAGTCATCTCTAAGGCATGACCTTGATGGTATTCATGGCTCTCATAGCCCATTATCAGCATAGGATGCCACTGGCAAGGCATCAGATTACTTTACTTATTCATAAGGCTAACAGCATGCCTTTAATGAATATAACATCAACATCCATACCTGGATATGATTACCTTCATATCAGAACCTGCATGGTTAATACATCTGATAAAGGTAATACAACAATAAGGAATGTACTTCCTACTCTTGTCATAAGAGTTAAATCTTTAATTCAAATCAAATAGAGTTTAATACTCAAAAGCATGCCCTTACCCTTGAATTAGGGTTTACTATTCACATTACATGTCATCACCCTTGAATTAGGGTTTACTATTCACATCAAGGTGAATTAAACTCATAACATCATCATGTATGAGTAACATCTTCATTGATGCTCTTGGATTAGTTAAAGGTTCATCATTTATCATAATTAGGGTTTCTATGATCTCACACAAGTGGATCATACCCTAATTATGCTCATTTTTGTGTATTGGGGATGCTTCAATTGAGTTTCCACTTAAAAAGGGTACTTCTCTCTCTAGAAGTACTTTCTCTCTCTAGAAGTACTTTCTCTCTCATCATAATGTTAGGTGATGTCAACATCACTCTAAAACAGGTTAGATTGAGTCATCATAGGCTATCATAGCCAAAAGCATCACTATTATGTGATTAGAGTTACTTTCTCTCTCTAGGGTACTTTCTCTCTCATCATACTAATGGTTGATGGTAACATTAGACTAGATCAAGTTGGATAGAGTCATTATGACTAAAAACATTATTCTCATGTAATTAGGGTTTGAATTGAGCAAGGTATAACTCAATTGACCCTTTAGGGGTATTTTGGTAATTCACCCCATTGATCATCATTATGGTCAAAAACCTTAGTCAAATAACCCGTTACTATCCTATATTATCATTAGGGTTTGATTTGGGCAACATTGAACCATTTACATCATCAAATGATTGAATGAGGTCAACCTTGAATCATATTGATTGATTTCAATCATTAATCATCAATTGAGTTGAGATCGGTTGAAAGTGTTGACCGTTTGCCCACTTTGACTTTCCAAGACCGCGAGCCTCCTTCTAACTCCAAGACCGCGAGCCATCATGCATTCAAGACCGCGAGCCATCATGCATCCAAGACCGCGAGCCATCATGCATCCAAGACCGCGAGCCATCATGCATCCAAGACCGCGAAGACTCCAATTGAGGTTAAGACCGCGAGGGTCATGAAGACCGTTTAGCTAGTTTGACCTCAGGACCGCGAGGCCCTTCGCGGTCTTGACACCGCGAGCCTCCTCTCAGTCTTGAGACCATGAGCCCCCTCACGGTCTTGAGACCGCAAGCCCTCTCACGGTCTTGAGACTGCGAGGCTCTCATGGTCTCAGCCGCTTGGTCCTTCAATCAAGACTCAAAGATGCAACTGATAATGTCAATCGAGGTTGAAGCCTTCAAAAGGTCCCATCTATGTTGACCACCTATAGATTGGGTTAATTAAGGTTATGCTTAACCAATTGTTCATTCAATTGACCCTCAATTGTTGACCAATTATGATTGAAAATGATTCAATTAGGATCTATCAATGTTCACCCATCAACACTCAACAATGTGCATCAACACAAGGTTGAACCCTTCAATTGAGCTCCAATTGGGCCCAAACTTGGCCCAAACGGTCTTGAGGTCATGTGGGTGGACCCCACATGGTCTTGAGACCGTTTGCCCAAGATTTCATCAAAATCTAAGGTGATTTGATAGGGGTTGAACCATGATTGAGTCACAAAACAGAATTTTGATTAAATTGATAACTTATTTGCAATTGGGTCCTCAATTGGTCAAATTACTCAACCCTAGACCTTCAAACGGTCTTGGGTGATTGTCCTATCGGTCTTGAGACCTTTTGGATGAGTTCCAAACGGTCTTGAGACCGTTTGCCCATCAAATTTTGGATTCTAGTGCAAATTCATCAAGGTCTGACCCATTGAGTTGATGACCGTGTCAATATTTTATTGCAATGTAATTTGGTGTATTTGTACCTTCAATTGGTCAACTATCCTTGACCCCAGACCTCCAAACGGTCTTGGTTGATTGCCCTCGTGGTATTGAGACCGTTTGGTGACCCCCAAACGGTCTTGAGACCGTTTAGGTCAATCAACCCTAAAAACCCTAATTAGGTCACCATAATTTCAGTACTGATTTTACCTAGGGTTAGCCCTAGTATTCACCCTTCAACTCTTAGCCCGTTTGGAATTAGACCATCAAACTTGGTGAGTTGTTAATTAACATAATTTTGAACAGTAATATCATACGGTCAACGCTTAGTCAACGACCTTACACGGTCTTGAGACCGTTTGCCCAAAAAGGCAATTGCAGACCGTTTGAAAATCAGGGATAAATCAATTTAAAGTTGTTACTTAAAAAGGTCATATCTCCCGATTCCTTTGGAGTTAGCCTACCAAATTTTGAGGGTAATTACCCTATACAATTAGAAACAGGTTTCTTATACTTTCCACGCCCGGTCAACGGGGCCAAACGGTCTTGGAGACCGTTTTCCCTGTCGCGGTCTCGAGACCGTTTGCTCACCTCGCGGTCTTGAGACCGAGAGAGCAAACTTTTGAGACCGTTTAAGGAAGTGAAAAGCGGTGGGTTTTTCTTGGAAATCACGCCTTCATCTACTAGCTCAAGAACAGTACGAATATCCCATGGATTTGTTCGCAAAATAACAGGGAAAAGTAGGGAAACACTAAGAGCTATCATCCAACTGCATATAAAGATGTACATAATAAAGCATGGGTTTAGAGTTATAAAACCCGCCTAAAGCTTGCTTCTTGAGCTCCAAGCTTTCAATCTCCAAGCTATAATGGCGTCCTTGAGTTCCCACAGGTTGGACAAGGTGAAAACTCCAAGGAAGGATGAAAAGAGACGGCTAGAAAGGTAGGGTTTCAAGAGTTAGCCATGAAGATGACTTTGAATTCGAGTTCTAACCATGGAATTAGGCAAGAAGAGGGGTTTAAACCTACCTTGCACCCCTTGGTCGTCCTCCTTAGCTCCAAGACAGTCCTTGGTCGTCTTTGGTTAAATGAAACAGTAAGGGAACGAAGGGTAAGTTCCCTTGCAACTAAGGGAAGGAGAGCTTATATACACGGGGTAGGATTTTTAACATTAGTTCATAAGTTGTCCATAATTCCAACTAGGTCCCTCCTTATTTACTTGATCGTCCATTCCTCTTTATTCTAAGGACAAACCTTCTCTTAAGGCTTTAGGAAAAGAAGGTAAAGGAGAGCAAGCTAATAATGAGGTACATACATAAAGAAATATTACACATATACCCTGATTATTCAATCACAAGGTATATCTCATAACTTGATAATTCAATTGAAGTGACTTCCTCATCATTTCTTCTCTTAATGATGGCAAGAGTCTAAAAGATACATTAGATGACATATTTTACAATTTACATCCTTTTATTTGGGTAAATTGCATTTTACCCCAACTAGGGTTTCAAGCACCGGGATTGCTTCCACAGCTACACCTTGGTGCCTTAGCTTGGGAAATCCCTCAAACTTTGCTAAAAAGATTTTTCATGATGTCTCAACATCAGAGGAACATCTCATCATGTGAAAATTGCAAGCTAACCCTTTTAACTGGGTAAATTGCACATAGGTCTCTGTATATCAAAACAATGCTACTACTTTAAATAAAAAGGAGCAAATACTGAGATATATGTTTCTGAGAACTTAATTATATGCTCAGAGTTAATCACAAAGATTCAATTACATATTTAGGAAAAACACCTAGGGTTAACTCATAACCCAGGTCAGGGATGTTACACTTACTGTTACTAGAAGATAAATAAACAATGATTTAAAAGTGACTAACACATAGTAGAGTTGAAGGAGAGGTAACCCTACCCCTAGACAAGCCTCGGATAGATGTATCAAAATGAAAAAACAGTTGTGGTGGACTTCAACAGTCTAAGAAGAACGATTTTTTCATGTCACGTTTTGATCTTCATAGATTTGCTTCATAGAATATGTTCCAAGACAGATTTTTGCATCTCTTAATTGCATATGTTGCATCATCTTGGCTTCTCTAATGTTAGCTCCATTTTTTTTTAATATAGCCATAAATACTAATCAATTTTTTTAATTTATTTAATGTTTCTTTCTTTGTTTTCAAATATTATATTATTCTGGTCTCCCAAATAGACCAAAAGATCGAAATGAATAGGATGTTTGGATATGTCATATTGGGAATTTGGCATGTTGATGGTGTTCATTTCAATACAATGTGTATGTCGAGGTTTATTAAATTATTGTTCCATATATATTTTGTGAATTCATAGATGAATAAAATGCATGTGTTTGGTGTTGTCATGTAGCACGACACAACTGAAATATGGTGGGACCCATGAAACCACTTTTCCTCTAGTTTTCCTCATTGGGTAATTTATCATGTCTACAACCCATTTGAGGATGATGTATTTGGTAGGACATTTGTTTTCTATAGTCTATCAAAAAAGATCATTGTCTGGGTGACAAAAATGCTTGTATATGGTGTTTTGTGTATATGATTTTCTCTATTTCCATAGAATGTGGATATATGTAAATATTCCGATGTGTGGTTGATATGCTCTATTTCTATGTTGTTGAAGGAATCATAGATGAATCTTTTGAATATATTTTGTTTGTTAGAGTTGAGAAGGATCAATGCACGATCTGTGGTAATGCGAGACAAACGAAGGGGTATGTATGTTAAATTTCATGCTTTTAATATTGCACTTATTTAGCTAGAGTTTGTTCCGATAGTTTATGTATTTGTATTATTGTGGAGGAAATGTGATATTGTTTTTGTAGAGTGTTGAGAATGTAACGCCATAGAGGTGATGTGCTTTTCTTTGTGATGTAAAAAGCGTTGAGAATATAACGCCCGACGGCTAACATACACAAAACATGATTTCAAAAAGTTAATGAATATAGGGAGGCCAAAAGTAAACAAAGTTCACATAGGGTATGTTTGATGTACATGGCTTTATGTATATATAATATTCTATTTATATTAAAACTAGAAGTTTTAGCTACATTTCATGATCCTGGAGAGTCATCTCATGTGAAATCCTAGTAGTCTCTAGCGATAGCAAAACCTCAAGGGCAAGGGTAGACTGGAGAGTACCATCACATGTCTCTCCTTCATCAGTGTATCAAGACCTTTATCCTGGGTATCTAGAGTGTAGTTGTCATTGGTTGTCCTAGGGTTTTCTTGTAGGTTCTTCCCATGGAGGACGAGATAACAGAGGGATGTGCTAGTCTCAAGATTAGGGAGGAGGATGGAGATATCATCAGCTTCGTTGTAGAGGGAATTATGCCCAAAGAAGACCACCTTGACATATCATTGGTACGACGATTGGCAACAAAAAGAAGTTTCAACTTTGATGCATTCACAAGGATGATGTTTGTGATTTGGAGCCTGAAGTAGAACGTGGTTGTAATGACCACATTTGTGCTTAATTGGTAAACTAGGGTTTACCTGAATGATTACATGCTTGATTAGATTGAACATCGTTTAGACTTGATTAATGATAATAGACAATTGTGATGTTTCAAACCTAAGAAAAAACTCTAACTATGATTTTATTTTGAATAATTAGGGTTTGAGAAATGTAAACCCTAATCGGCAAAAATTAGGGTTTTGATAGTACATGAATATGGAATTTGATCAGGATAGTAGTGTTGTAAATGATTTTTCATATTTTCTACAAATTTTGTATTTTATTGAATTTTGGATATGATATGGATAACTCAATCATTCATATTGGAGAAAATTTTCAGAATATTTGAGTGTCCTTGAATGTGGTTCTCAGTCGAACTATACTTTGACCAAAATGCTGACAGAGTGCTTTTCAATAGTATAGTGTTTTATTTTTAGTTATTTATTGATAACTCCAAATAATCTGAAATTTTACCTGGAGATCTAAAACTTAGTCATAAACAATATGTAAAATTTGCATAATTTTTGTATGCGTTTAGACTTTATCCGTAGATGAATTATAGTAATATTTTTATGACATAAAATTCAGCTGAAATAAGAGAAAGTATAGTGAGGGGTCAATGTGCAATTGACCCAAGCAGCTCAATTGCTCCATATGGTCAACCTAACACACAAGGAGCTATCATAATTCATAATTCAATCCAAAGAAACGAAATCCTAGAGAGATAGAGGGAGAGTTAGGGTTTGAGAGGAGAAAGTGATGGAGATGCTGACCAGGGTTTTGCGGTCCAAGGAATGATGAAATCATGTAAGTTTAGCTTCTTTTCATAGACTTTAATTGTGAATCTTCTCTCACATGTCAAGATTTCGTCCCTCCTATTATTTGATCCAAAATGGTATCAAAACTTCCCCTTTTCTCACTATTTCTTCATAATCCCTCATTTTTAGGGTTTCTGAGTTGAAAGGAAGAAGAATCGGGTGAATTGCTAGGGATTTGATATGAAATCGATATTTTCAGGGATGAGCTGCATTTTTAAGGTGTTTTCACACCTTAGGGTGAGTGGGAACTTCCTTTAAACAGTATATTGCATGAAAATTAGTTAAATCATCCATAATCTTTAATTGCTTAGTATGCGACTACAAACCCCGAATTGTGTGTTTGATCTAATTAGTTGTTGCAAAATGATATGAAACATATTCTTCCTCTGTTTGGATGAATTTCAGATGATAAAATCATATTAGAAATGTATACAATACATCCTAATGAGAATTCCCTAAGTATTCACAAAGGTTATAAGAGTAAACTGAAATATAGGGAATTTGTCTATGACTGAAATTGGTGTATAATTAAATAGAGAAATTTGTTTATTTGGATCCCCTTGGTTATGAATGATTATTTATCTGAATGCGTAGTGCATATATGTCAGATACTATTTTCTATTTCATGTGATGTGAATAGTGTTTGCTTAATATCTTCATAAAGAGGGTGAAGCCCTATATGAGTCAAAAGTTGGAAATTTGTGAATAAATATGGTGAAATCCATTTGAAGTGTTTTTCTTGGCATCATAGACTCTATTTATGAAATTTTATTCTTGATTCATAATATCTTAATGAATGGCATGGAAAACCCTAATTTAGATCAATTCGAGGATTTCATACATATGTTGATTGTATATGACTTGTTTAAAGCAATCTGTATTTAGTGGATGTTTATGACATATTAAATCCTTATGAGAGGCATGTGATAAGTGAATGAGGTAAATTAAACCCTAAGGACAGGGTGTTCAATGAATTAAGCATTTTGATTACCATGTTCTCAGTATGAGATGCACAACCCAGGATTTGGGTCGATGTGTACGTTTTCCAAGAAAGTGCAAATAATTTATGGGTACAAATGATGATTTCTCGTATGCCAAGTAATTCGATCTTATCAGTATATTAAGATGTTTAATTGCATGATTCTAGTGTATAAGTGCCAAATGGACATGCATTATGTTTATTTAAGTATTTCAATCTGCATGCATGTATAGTATGTTGATTTCTCAGTATATTACAGTGTTTGAATATACTGCTCTTCCAAGTTAAGGATTATATACATGTTGTATTATAACTTCAAATAAGTAGATTAGATGCCATAGAAATACCAGAGTCGAGTATAAGTAAAAAAAGGTTCAACATAGTAAGAGTTTTCTAGGAAATAATAAAATTACAGATTTAAAGGCCCTGACACCGTAGAATCCCTATGTGAGGTCTGCGCCTTAGGGGTGAAACGACCTAACCCTGGCAGCGTCCAGTATATGGGGTTCAGAATGTGCTATCAGGTGGCACGGGGGCACGAAGCCCTAGTGGAAGTCTCCTTAAATTATAGTTTGAAGTGTCCAACATCAACCAGAAGTCCTGGTGGCACTAAAGTACAGAAAAGTGTGTCCAACATCAACCAAAAGACCTGGTAGCACTAGAGTACAGAAAAAGCCAATAGGTGGCTTGACTCTACGCATGTGTGCTCAGGTTAGAGGAAGAGTACAGTTTACGACACAATAGGAGTGCCGAGGCCAGAGAGCCAATTTCCATGTTGCAGACCAAGAGAGTAGTCAAACTTAGCTATCTCGGGGTGTCAACTATGTAACATCCCTGACCTGGGTTATGCTTTAACCCTAGGTGTTTTGATTAAGATAGATGATTATATGCTTAATCTTATCCTGTGAAAAGTAATTAGGGCTCAAGAGGAACTTATGTTGCAATTCTAGTCTTTTTTGAATATTGTTGAAATCAATGTTTTGCTTGTTTTGGACGAAAGTGCAAATTACCCAAGTTTAGGGGTTTAAGTGCAAATTTTGCATGATAATATGTTCCTCATGTGTTTAAGAATCATGAGAGTGAAAATGATGCAGAGGTATGGCTTATGGAAGCCTGAGTACCAAGAAAGAGCTGATAAAGCAATGTTTGTGCATTAAAACCTAGTTTTGGTGTAATGTACAATTTACCCAAAACCTAGGGTTCAATATGCAAATTACCACTTCAATAAGGTCCCTAATGTTTCTTTTCATCATGTAGAGCAAAGAAAATGAGATGGGCACCTCATTTGAATTAAGTTGGAGGAGAGAGAATCTTGATAATTAAATAATCAAGATTTAATCCTAATTGAAACCCTAATTCAATTTAGTGCAAAAATAAATATATTAATTAAAGGGCCTTCAACAAAAATTAAAATGGTTGGATTCAGATGTGTGTGTACGTCCTTGATCTTTGCAAGGACCACGAAATATCCTAAGGAGGTGAAAATTCCACTCACCTTTAAGAAAAAGAATTCCCACTAAAAAATGGATATTACTATTATAAGGGTTAAGGTGCTTAATTTCTTTTCCCTTAATTCATGGATAATGGAAGGGATCTCGGTGGGGATAGAGATGACTTTGCATGCAAGAAAACAAGGGGGAAGTGGTGGCAAAAATTTTGGAATTAAAAGATTTTTATTAAACATTTTCTCTCTCATTGATTTTCTTATAAAAGAGCATTTACCACTTAAACCAAGGACTTTTTCGGACCCCTTTCTTTTCCTTTGCTTTTAAGACGACAAAGGGAGCTTGGGAGGACCAGGAGGACGACCCCCAACCTTTTGGTAAGCTCCTTGATCCCTTTTCACCTTGAATCCATGGTGGAAATCACAAATCAATGCATGAATTCTTTCTATTTCGATCCCCTCTTCAATTCTAACCATTCCTTTTCACTCAAAGCTTGAGGATGAGCATTGGAATGGTGAAAGGAGTTGCATCCACCATTGTTTACATGATCTTGGATCTTTGGAGCTCAATTGGAGGCGAGTTTTATAACTTGAACCCTTATTATTGTTATTGCATTCAATTCCTTATCAAATTATGATCCTATCTTCATTCATGAAATGTTAATTGGTTGATTGATGCAATCACCATGGAAATCACAGCAGATTTGTGGGTTTAGAGCTTTATGATGATGACATCATCATAAGAATACACCTCTCCAAATATCCAAGGCAAACGGTTTCAACTTGTTGGTCCAAACGGTTTCACCAAACCGTTTGGAGATCAAATGATTTCAAGACCGTTTGGTGATTTGAGACCCAAATCGTTTAAGGGATTTCACCATTTAGGAGGGTTGACCGTTTGAGGTCAGAACCCTAATGCATTTTGGATGATAATCTAAAGGATCCAATTGATTAATTCAATGCATAGTTAATCACCAAGTAGCAAACCCTAATCGGGTTAAGTGTTGATTTTGTAATTGATTGTGTTGAGTCTTTGGGTTGATTAACCCAAACGGTTTCAAAACCATTTGGGAATCACCCAAACGGTCTCAAAACCATTTGGAGGTCAACCAAGACCTTTTGGAGGTCTAGGGTTGAGTATGGTTGGGTATTTGAAGATCCAAAGATACCAAATTGAAATGCAATCAATTGTTGATTTGATAATCAATCCAATGATCCAAACCCTAATTGGATGTCATGGATTTTGATGATGAGATGGGCAAATAGTTTCAAAACTGTTTAGAGGTCAAGCACCTTAAGACCGTATGAGGTCAAGCACCTCAAGACCGTATGGATGGTCAAAGGTGGTGATTTGAAGGATTAAAGATCCAAGGGTCAATAATTGTTGAACCTCAATAACTCAATTGATTGAAGGTTCCAATGTTGCTAATCATTATCAACCAATTGATGAATGTACCTCATGAACCCTTGCGGTTTTGGGACTGATTTGTCCCAAACAGTCTTGAGACCGTTTGAGAACAAACGGTCTTGGGTCAAACGGTTTCAAAACCATTTGGTGATGAAACCTCAAAACCGCTTGAAGATTGTTGGTGATTCAATCACTTGGTAATGGAAGGTAATGATTGTTCCAATGATCCAATGATTGATAGTGATGGTAATCAAAGATGGTACAAAGGTTAAAGACACATAAGTACCTAAATGATTAGTACTAATAAAGGGGTAAGCCCTAATCACTATAACAACAATAATTTGGTACACTATGTCAATCATAGTTGTATGTACTTGATTGAAGGGTTGATATGACCTAATCAAGTTGAGAGGATGAAAGAATAGAATTCATACATGAATATGATTCATGTGGTGATTAAGGGTATGATCCTTAGTAAAGATATCATGAAACCCTAATCATGAATATAAACCCTAATTGACAGGGTTATTGAACTCTAACCCTAATTGAGGGCAATTCTAAATGCAACCCTAATCCAGGGTGAGGATGTAACCCTAATCTAGGGTAATGATATGTATAACTCTAATTTAGGGTAATGAGATACAAAACCCTAATTTGGATGAATAGTGAATCTCTAATTATGGACAATTGATTGAAATCCTAATGGAGATGAATAGTAAACCCAAATTGTGGGTAACTATAGTGGAAATCCTAATTAAGGATGATTCCATGTGAAATCCTATTCTAGGGTAATGCCATGAGAAACCCTAAGTTAGAATGATGTATATGGAACATTGATGTGATGATGTGATGTGAGAATCAAATCCAGGGTGATGTCATGTAATAATATATGATACCCTAGTTGAGGGTGATTCCATGAGAAACCCTAGTTGAGGGTGATTCCATGAGAAACTCGGACTAAGAATTAAAACCACATGATGCTCTAATACTATGTTGTGATGAGAGGCCCTAAGAAGGGTGAAGGTATGTGAGACTCTAATTTGGAGTCATAATACATAAAGCCCTAACTCTGGGCAATATGACAATAAATCATAATCCTAATTTTTAGGTAAGGGTATAAGAAAACCCTAATGATGAGATAGAAGGAATTACCTTATAAAGGTGAAATATTTCATGTGGTTGATTATAAGAAACCTTATTGTAAGCAATGTCTTTATCATTAGACAAGTCCATATCATTAAAGATAGTTGTACAATTCTAATGTGTGGCCTATGCATTACATGCTAAAGGTGATAGGTCAGTAATTGAAAGTATTAAGAGGGAAATACCTTAATACAAGATAAGTTGGTTAACTCAAGTGAGTCTGAAATGATGAGAAGAGTGATACATCAAGATATGATAGTTATCACATTTAGCATTTCAGGGTTTATATACCTTGATGCATTTTAAATCCAATATATTTGGGTAAGGAACATATGAAGTGTGTTATGCAACTATTACAATGAAATGTAATGAGTTGATGCACTTTGATAAGTGTTGACTAATGTAACTTGAGAATGGGGTTAAGCCAAATTAATGAGTATGATGTAATCATACCATGATGAGGATGAGAAATGAACTCATACCTTGAATTAATGATCATTAAGGCTATATGATGAGAGCAATGATCTTGAATAGCTACTTATAATATCTTTGAATGCCCCAGAGGTATGGAATAATGAATTAAGGGTTGGACATATAATATAATCATGAAACCCTAATTAATGAGAAATGGGTAACCCTAACCCTAATTTTGGGTAAAGGGAATGAAAAGCCCTATTTGATAGTAAACCCTAATCCTGGTAAAGGAATAATGGTGTTACTATTGTATCACATGATGTGATGAAGGACTTGTATGACTGTTATCATGTCTAATAACCATGCATGTATTATGAGATGATGAACATAGCCAGATTTGAGCTGTGACATTTATATAATAAATGTTGATTGGCCTTTATGTGCCTTAATGTTGTTGTTGCTTAGTAAAAGTAACAAATATGCATGGATTTTATGAGTCATATGAGTAAGCTGTTGCCTAGAAAGAGGTGACAAGATATTTTGTGGCCTTGTGAGCCATGTGTGATGCTTGTGTAACAAGTATCATGAATGCCTTGGTCAGATGACCTGAAGGTGATAGTTACCTAATAGATGGTAATGATGCTCAATGATGAGCTAAGGGTTTGAATACCCAGAACCATATAATCATGGTGATAAGATTGTGAAGGGATGATAATTTGAAATGAGGGACTGAGTTCCCAAGGTCTTTTAAAGACTGATAAGTATTTGATGGAAATAGTACATGTCTCTTTATAACATTGTTGTAATAAGTCATGTTTGAGAACTTGCCTGATGCTAAAATAATATGAAAATGTACTTAATTAATCAAGTGAAATCTGTTCATGTAGAGCCTGACCGACCTAAATCGCACGTCCAAAAAGTGGAGCGGATTTGAAGTAGTCGGACTTTTAAATTTATAACCTAAAACCTTCTAGGCCCCCGCAACTTTGTTTACGGGGTCGAAGTAGATATACGGGGTCGAACACAGGGACAAGGGTGGTAGTGTTGAGAATGCTGAATCGACACGTTACACTCTGGTAAGGGAAAAGAGATGATAAAATTCCGCAAAGGAACAACTGGTTAAGATCGATAAAACAAAAGAAATCTATCTCCAACTGGAGCTACGAGGAAGATTAAGGTTTTAAGCAATTATCAGTTTTTAGGGTTTTCGTGCAACGGAAGCAGAGAGATAAAACTAATGCTAAAGTAAGGTACGAAGGAGAAAACTTCTGTAAAACAAGCGGCAGCAGAAACATCCTGTACCCCTCCTCTCGAAGCGGGTACCTCTAACCAAGCATCAACACCCCTCTCGAGGTTGCTGGACTTAAGTTAGAGTGGAAAGGTTACTAAAGCAACTC
The DNA here is from genome assembly GCA_963693085.1 of Alisma plantago-aquatica. NCBI lineage: Eukaryota > Viridiplantae > Streptophyta > Magnoliopsida > Alismatales > Alismataceae > Alisma > Alisma plantago-aquatica. Next base: position 662,440,382 of record OY856414.1, read on the forward strand.
CGATTCCAGGCACTCTCGTACTCCAGAATCAGACCAAACACTAGAGCCACAACACCTCTCTCGAGGTTGTTGCAACGGGAAAATACGATTCAGTAGCTAATTGAAACGTGATCCAAGCGTACAAGCTAGAGTTCAGATGTTAAACATAGCAATCATCCAACAAAGGTACCAAACATAAAGCATCATATAATTAAACTCTTCTAATTCTGTTAACATATAAAGGTCTGATTACATTACGTAAGTAAAAGAAGTAAATGACTGAAATAATAAAGATAAATGTCGCCTCCTTGATCTAGAAGGGCGACAGACAGCAGGAGACTCTCCAGCCCGATACCGGGCAGGGGCCTTGCCCGATACCCCCATGTCAGGCGGCACCCTCTCGGGTGACACGCTCGTAACGGGCAGACGTATCGTGCGGGTTGCCCTTGCCTGATACGATCATGTCGGGTGACACCCTCTCGGGCGACACACCATGACTAGCGATGCGTATCGGGGTTCGGTATCGTGCCGGGCTAGAGTCATGCTTCTAGTATCGGTCACTTGTATCGGGTATCCTTTTTGTTCGATATCGGCCTACAGTGGTGCCCGGTACAACCCTAAGAGAACCATTCCCTCCCTCTCGGGATGGGAAAGTTCTCACCTAGAATCGCCCGGCACAACCTCTGAGGCACAATACGCTAGCTCTTGAAGCCTTCCTGAGTTGGCTTGCGCAGGGTTCCGACCCGTCCCATCGGAGTCCTGTAGCTGCTATTTATAGGCAGTGATTGTGGAAGTTATGGTGCTCCGGATGCCACGTGTTCTTCCTTCAGCTCTATTATTGCGGCTTCAGGGATGCCCGACATGCATGTCGCCCGACACAAGGATGTCGGGCTTTCTGTCATCGTGACGAGTGGCGCCTGCCGGTGGGTGGCCCGTATCGCCCGACACGCTTTGGCAGTCGTGGTGGGCTCAACTCCCAGTCAGGTAAACGGCGTATCGCTCGTCCGCTTCCTCTTACGCGACATCCTCGTATCGCGCGACAGTGTGTCGTGCTGCCTTGTCGGGCAGTGAGTGTATCGGCCGCTTGGATGGTAGGAAGGCCGATGCATGTGGAACACATTTGTGGGTCGGGACGGGCCTTTTCGATGATAAATGAGTCAAAATGGGAGAAAACTTTGCAAAAGATGATAATTTTGGGTTAAGAGCGTAGCGTGGCCTGTTTATGCAAAAACATATATAAAAGAGAGGAAAATAGTTTAAAAGGGCAGTTTTGATGACAAAATAAGAGTCAGAAACATCACAAATTTGGTATTATCAACTCCCCCAAACTTAGCATTTTGATTGTCCTCAATCAATATTTAAACTTTGTTTTGTGATGCTTCTTCTTGACCGATATAGCTTTCAGACCATGGGTTAGAGCGAGTATTGAGATGTATTTCTGAGAATACGGCCCAGTCACGAACAACAGACTTTATTTTTTCCTGCCTTATTTAAGCAAAAATTTTCTCCACAGCTTCGACGAGACTTGGGTGCATGGTTTCGAAGTTAGATTTCACACCAAACAGCCTTTTGGGAGCAGAAAGGTGTGTGTTGGGTAGGCTAAGGCTTTTTGGATTTTTCTTGTTTCCCATCATTCCATCCAGGTACAGGTCCGTTAGTGGGCAAGTGGTCCCTGCAGTCCAAGCCAGTTGGCTTTAGAGCAGTGATTTCATATCCTACGTACCATTGCCCCAGATCTACCATGCCTAAAGATGGGTACTTTTGGAAAACAAGTGTGTATGTATATTTTTTTCTTTCTTTCTTTTTATTTGTCACAACTCTCATGCTTTTATTCACTCTCATAAGGTTATTCTCTCTTTTTGGGATTTTTGCTGGGTAAGGGAAAACAAGAGGAATTTTTTGTTTATGTTTGGGTAACTTTTTCCTTCTGCATACACATTTCTTAGCTGTTGCGAGATTATTTTTCGAAATTTTTGGCATGGAAAGTCGTAGTCTTTTATTGTTTGAGGCAGCATTATCAGAGAGACATAACAAAACTTGCATCTCCTTAGGCACATAGAAAATAAACTGGCAAGAAGTCGTATCTGATTTTTACTATATAGCGTCTTTGTACATATGCATGGAGACAAAATAAGCAAAAAAATTCAAAATTTTGTAAGAGCATGCGTAAGTATATGTGCAAATGATATAGAAAAGGAACAAAATGGAACAAGGGAGAAAAGGACAAAGGGTATACAAAATTTTATACCTCCCTCACTGGTACATGGTACCCCCCCAAACTTACTCCACACTCTGTCCCAGAGTTGTGAAGTAGATAAGGTAGGGTAATGCTAACCCAGTGAAGGTTATCTGGTGAGCGTTACCGCGGTTGTCGACGTGGTGGAGCTGGTCAGGCGTCTCTACATTTGATATCCATTCCAGGACGAAGATGCTGCAGTCAGTTGTATCGAAAGGTAAAAATGGGTTCAGAATTTGCGAGACTCAAATGAGACCAGTTATGTTCTTTTGCTGAGGAAGAAGTTCCAAAACTATTAGGCATTTAGATACTTCCGTTGTGAACATGAACAAAAGGACTGATCATCAATCTCAGATTCTTTGAACTTTCATCAGTGAAGTCCACTTATCTCTTCCAATACTTTTTCTTGATTTGGTAGCCCCCAAGAGAGGTCCATTTCCTTATCATAGTCTGTCTTCTGCGGTGGTTTAGGACCATCTCCAAAAGAGAAAACCAGTTGAAGTCTTTTTCCAGTGGCTTCTGGAGTGAATGTGGGTATTTTGGGTTCATCAGTTACGAGGCCACCTTCTTTATGGGGGGTATCTTCTTTGGATATAGTATCCACAAGTGTTTTCAAGAGCTCTCTGCCTACCATACGTTGATTATTATTGTCATATTCTGCACGAACCTTACATTTCCTTCTTGAGAGCTTTGCACTTGTTCTGGTTGCATCCTCTGGGAAATAAAATGGACTCGTTACTTCTTTCGTCCTTGCTCTCTTCTTAGCGGTTGAGGGCTCAGCTGCCTGGGGATCTGCCTCGGGATTCTGGCATTTCTGTCCGACTGTTGTTGCTTCGACTTCTGCCTCAGTGTCGATTCTTCTCCCGTGTTTGTCAATCTGAAGGGCGGTTTGCTTTGTACGGGCCATATCTGTTATCATTAAACAAGTTCATTGATCATTCGAATGTTTAGGTAGGCAAGAAAAACTGATGCACGATAAGATTCAGACCATTACAAAGTCCGGGTATCGTCCATTAAAGGAACATTCTAGGCGATACAGAGGAAAGTTGCGCGTTAAACACGTTGCCCGACACGGGTGTGTCGGGCGATACGGTTGCGTGAAACAAACAACTCGATAGGGACTTTCTGAGGGAAAAACGTATCGCCCGATAACCATAACAAACGAGGAGGTACCAGGATGGGCGACACGGCTATCGCCCGACACGGGTTATCGGACAAGCGCATTTTAAAGACGGGTCGCGCGACACACGTATCGGGCGACACGAGGGGAGATCGACTAAAGCCGTCAACTTGGTATGCCGCGCGCGATAGGAAGGTCGTGTCGGGCAAGCAAGTTGTCGGGCTATACCTTTACTACCTGAAGCTCTCACGCGACATGAGAGAAAAAGCTAGTCGGACGGAATACGAGTAAAAGGGGAGAATACCGCATGATACAAGTAGCTAGAAGAGCAAAAGTAGTAGCTCGACACGGTAAAAACCTTTGTACTATATATAGCGATCCAAGCCGGGATAAAACAAGCCATTCCCGAGCCGGGCGCGTTCGGCACGCCGGTTGAGATGCCGCCCGATACGAACCCTCATCAACAAAATCTAGAGGAGAAAACTTTAAAATAAAGCGAGGGAAGTAGCGGTTTGATGGGTAAAACATCGTTGGCCTAAGGCTAAGTCCCTGGCCTCAGATAGCATTACCCATCCAGATATATAAAACAACGTGGTGGCCCATAAAATAAAAGAGTCAGCGCATGTGGTGCATGTACTGACTCAGGCCTTATTACAGTCCAAATGTCCATAATGTTTGTTTTGTAGGAAAGTAAATTGCATCCTATTCTAGGAAAGAAAAGAAAGCTCGGGCTACCTCCCGAGGAGCGCTGTAGTTTTCGTCTCCAGCTTGACGGTTCCATCTTCTTCATTCTTTAGCTTTTAGCATCATCCATCTCTTGCAACTCGATCCCTTTTTCTCTCGATCACATCCCTGTCTTCTTGGCAGTCTCGATGTTGGACGGTATTTTTCCAGAAGGATTCTTTATTAATTCAGCCATTTGAGCTAATTGCTGATCAATTTGGCGTTGATGCGTCTGCATATCCGCCATTTGGACCTGCAATGAGTTCAAAACACCCGAATTTGATAGCGCACTCTGCGCTAGCTGGCTATTAATCATGTCCTGCCTTTAAAAAAAATCAAACAATTGCCCAACCACATCTGATTGGCTTGAAACCTTGTTCTATCCCTGTTCTTTGGCTGATCCTTGATATTTAACTTGCCCCTGGAAGTTTCCTTTATTCGACTGGAAGGAGGTGTTTTTGGCGTATTGACTTAGTCCTCCCCTCTTCTCAAAAGCTTGAGGTTGCTTGAGGGAGTTATGCAACTGATGCAAATTTTCAGCTGCATCCTTGTCACCATAACTGAAGCCAGGCCTTTTGAAATTTACAAAAGAGACATTCTCAGTCTCCTCGACCTCAGATTCAGTATCGCTTGATGCGTCTCGGGTGTAGATGCAATTGTCTACACCGTGCCCCCCCTCTCCACATGTTACACACTTCATTACCTTTTCAACCTACTTCTTCCCCTTTCCGCCGGATTCCTTCAGCTGCTTTACATCCGTAGCTATCCTCTGGATCTGAGAAGTAATCGTCTCCAGAGCCTTGGATTCAAAAGAACGTCCTTCACTAACCTTTTTAGCTTGACCCCTGTCAGATCTATCTTAGTCAGTGCCGGCTTGCAGCTTGGCCATGTTCTTGATGATCTTCTTGGATCTGCTCAGCTTCTTCCCTAGGAAGTCACTTCCTGCTGTTGTGTTCAGTGAAACCCTTTCATAGGGAGTTAGGCCGTTATAGAAGGTAGTGATTAAGAAACCTTTCTTGTAGTTGTGGTGAGGGCAGTCCCTCTGATATTCCTGGTATTTCTCCCAGGCATCGTGGAGGTTCTCGTTGGGCTTTTGCATGAAGGAAGTTATCCTTTATCTATTTCTCACGGTCTTCTCAGTTGGATAGAACTTGTTCACGAAGGCATCCTCCAGTGCTCCCCATCCGTTCAGAGCCTGGTGGGGCAGCCCCAGATACCATGATAGGGCCTTATCTTCCAAGGAGAAGATGAAGCCCTTGCAGTAGATTACCTCTTGGGGAACTCCCCGCATCTTAATGGTGTCACATATATTTTTAAAAGCATCCAGGTGGTGATAGGGGTTGTCATTCTTAGAACGTCCTCGGAAGCTTTTGTTTTGAATCATAGAGATTACTGATGGCTTGAGCTCAAAATTGGTGGCGTTGACTCGTGGGATGATGACATGGCATCAAGAATTGTTAGCCTTTGTGGAAGCTAGCTCCCTCAGAGTCTTTTCTTCTTCTTCTGAATCATCGTTGTCGTTGGCTTCTTGGCACTGTTCTTGATGATTGTGGTTTCTTCTGTGCCTTTGGTGGTGGCGACGTCTATCACGATGATGCTCTTCCTCGAACTGCTCCATTTCTAGATCTTCGAGTTGATCATTGTCGTCGTAGCGGTCGTTGACTTCTGGTGGAGGCGAATGAGGCCTAACCCTCCCTTGGCATTCACCTTCTGAATGGGGTGGCTCAATGCGAGGTGGCATGTTAGATGGTGTCGGTGCTCAGTTGAACAGAACGAATTTCTTCTGAGTACTTGAGCATAGTGTAACAATCAAGTCAGAAAATCTGTTATCAATAATATGAATTATTCATTTCAGGCAAAGAATAATAATAATGATAAAGAAAGGAAAAAAGAGAGTGTTGTCAAGCTTATTTCTAAGATTGAGGCACTGGAGTGTAGTTAGTGGATTTGGGTTCATCTACAGTACTGTTTAGCCTTGTCCCCGACAACGGCGCCAAAAAGTTGACTGGCCTAAATCGCGCGTCCAAAAAGTGGAGCGGATTTGAAGTAGTCGGACTTTTAAATTTATAACCTGAAACCTTCTAGGCCCCCACAACTTTGTTTACAGGGTCGAAGTAGATATACGGGGTCGAACACAGGGACAAGGGTGGTAGTGTTGAGAACGCTGAATCGACACATTACACTCCGGTAAGGGAAAAGAGATGATAAAATTCCACAAGGGAATAGCTGGTTAAGGTCGATAAAATAAAAGAAATCTATCTTCAACTGGAGCTACGAGGAAGATTAAGGTTTTAAGAAATTATCAGTTTTTAGGGTTTTCGTGCAATGGAAGCAGAGAGATAAAACTAATGCTAAAGTAAGGTACGAAGGAGAAAACTTCGGTAAAACAAGCGACATCAGAAACATCATGTACCCCTCCTCTCGAAGCGGGTACCTCTAACCAAGCATCAACACCCCTCTCGAGGTTGCTGGACTTAAGTTAGAGTGGAAAGGTTACTAAAGCAACTCCGATTCCAGGCACTCTCATACTCTAGAATCAGACCAAACACTAGAGCCACAACACCTCTCTTGAGGCTGTTGCAACGGGAAAACATGATTCAGTAGCTAATCAAAATGCGATCCAAGCGTACAAGCTAGAGTTCAGATGTTAAACATAGCAATCATCCAACAAAGGTACCAAACATAAAGCAGCAGATAATTAAACTCTTCTAATTCCATTAACATATAAAGGTCTGATTACATTGCGTAAGTAAAAGAAGTAAATGACTGAAATAATAAAGATAAATGTCGTCTCCTTGATCTAGAAGGGCGACAGACAACAGCAGACTCTTCAGCCCGATACCGGGAAGGGGCCTTGCCCGATACCCCCGTGTCGGGCGGTACCCTCTCGGGCGACACGCTCATAACGGGCAGACGTATCGTGCGGGTTGCCCTTGCCCGATACGATCATGTCGGGCGGCACCCTCTCAGGCGACACGCCATGACTGGCGATGCGTATCGGGGTTCGGTATCATGTCGGGCTAGAGTCATGCTTCTAGTATCAGTCACTTGTATCAGGTATCCTTGTTGTCCGATATCGGCCTGCAGTGGTGCCCGGTAAGACCCTAAGAGAACCATTCCCTCCCTCTCGGGATGGGGAAGTTCTCACCTAGAATCGCCCGACACAACCTCTGAGGCATGATACGCTAGCTCTTGAAGCCTTCCTGAGTTGGCTTGCGTAGGGTTCCGACCCGTCCCATCGGAGTCCTATAGATGCTATTTATAGGCAGCGGTTGTGGAAGTTATGGTGCTCTGGACGCCACATGTTCTTCCTTCAGTTCTATTATTGCGGCTTCAGGGATGCCCAACATGCATGTCGCCCGACACAAGGATGTCAGGCTGTCGGTCATCGTGACGAGTGGAGTCTGCCGGTGCGTGGCCTGTATCGCCCGACATGCTTTGGTAGTCGTGGCGGGCTCGGCTCCCAGTCGGGTAAACGGTGTATCGCTCGTCCGCTTCCTCTTGCGCGGCATCCTCGTATCGCGCGGCAGTGTGTCGTGCTGCCTTGTCGAGCAATGAGCGTATCGGCCGCTTGGTTGGTAGGAAGGCCGATGCAGGTGGAACACATTTGTGGGCCGGGACATGCCTTTTCGATGATAAATGAGTCAAAATGGGAGAAAACTCTGCAAAAGATGATAATTTTGGGTTAAGAGCGTAGCGTGGCCTGTTTATGCAAAAACATATATAAAAAGAGAGGAAAACAGTTTAAAAGGGCAGTTTTGATGACAAAATAAGGGTCAGAAACATCACAAAATTTGGTGTTATCAGAGCCCTGACCATAGATCCATCATCGTCAGTATTTAGGTGATAGTGAAATGGGTGCTTCACGGCAAAACCCGGAATGCATATTTTGAATATGTGGGGGTAAATGGGCGAAAATATCCTTACGTCCGGTGAAGAGATTGAGGGAAGGTAAACATTAAACCTCTCAATTCTTCATGTGTTGGGATGGATGTATCATAAATCTCCCGATGGTTGGGATGGATGTATCATTAATCTCCCAATGATATTTTATGTCGGGTCGACAGAGATAAACATTAAATCTCTTGATTGCTGATGAGAGTGCAGTTGACGCTGTAACTCTATAGCGAAGTTGCCAGTATACCCTAGAAAGCTATTTTGAACAGTCGACATAGTCCTGCTTGTGGTCCTGCTCTGACCGGGATGTGGGAGGTCATGGGAATCTGGCTCTTCCATTGACCTATGTATGGTACTGATTTCGACTTCGCAGTGGTCGGTTGGAGTATGAGCGGTATACCTCATCTCCCTAGGGCATAAGTGTGATTGTAAAATGAAATCAGTCGTATAGCATGTTTGCTTAAGGATTGAATATGGAAATTTATTGGCTGATGTTATATTTCTTTCATGCAACTCTAGTTCATTGATGTTATTCATATATGTTTGTATTCATTGCAAGTAGATGGATGAACTCTGATTCTACCATGAGTAGATGCAATGTTCTCCTTAGGAAAGGAGATTACTTCACTCTGTTCATATAGAGATTTATCTACTGTTAATTATATATAAATCCTTTTGCTTAGTTTATTTTAATAAACTGTTATAACAATGTTTTGGCAGAGAGTTATATCTCCCGCTGGGGCAATTTACAATTGTCTCACCCCCGTGGGATCCAACATTTTTTAGGTGGTCACGGACAAAGAAGCAGAAATCCTTTTGCAGTGAAAAGACAACAATAGTAACATTAGGGACAACAGTGAGATCTCATGTGGAGATACTGTCTGTCAAGTTATGTATCTAGAAAGTCCTATGTGTCGTCTCTGTACTCTCAAGTCCTCAGAGTTTTTAGTTAGAGATTTTAATAAATCGGTCTGAGATTTTGGCTTGATGCCTCGAGATTATTATGTTGTCTATACATAATGATTAATAGGACAGCTGATGTTGTAATCATCGAGACGAGATGGTATAGAGTATGTACATTTGAACCAGAATGTAAATGTTATACAATGGTTCTTGATAGAAGAGACTTCCTATGTTTGGATCTCTTTGCAAAAAGTTTTAATTTTTAGTGATTTTCAGTAATCCGCTGTAAATGATTCGCTTCCGCTTAAGTAAATCTTGTTTTTGTGAGTTGTACACCACAAGTTTAGTGGTATCAGAGCTCTAGGTTTGCTGAGTCTACAAAGACATAGGACTAAGGTAGTAGAGTCTATTCTAGTGTCTTCCAGTGTATCTGGTAGTGTCTTCTGCTCGTATTAGAGAAGAACTTAAAGATGACTGGGTCACATGAGGAGGTTGCTACTGAAAGTGGCAATGTTGCACTAAGAAGAGGTGCATGGGAGCAGGCAAGAGAGGGACAATTGCCTGAGAATCCCCTAGTTGGTCCAACTATAATAAGAAATCCTTCTTACTGTTGGAAAATTTAGGGCAACAGTAATGTATATAGCGGATCAAGCATTGGCAGTGTAACTAGATTACCATCCCCCAATGATGATGTTTTGGATATCAACAAGATTTATGATCAACATTAGCAGGTTGAAGCAATAAGGAATGATGAAGTTCTGGACTTAAATCGAGTCTGTGCTCAACCTCAGCCTGTTGAATCAATATATAGTGATGGAGGGAATAGATTACAACCTGAAATCAGTGTCTACCCCAAGTGTAGGAAACCTGGACTTATCAGAAGATATTGCCCAGAGAAGAAAAATAAGATGATAATTGAGAAAAGGCCTATCTAAATCCAGGAACAGAGGCCTAGTGGCTCCAAAAAGAAGAAGTTTTGGTACCATCAGTACAACCAAAGCCTAGTAAACCAAGGCTACGGATACCCGAATAGGGTAAAAAAAATCTTCTGGATTACATCTAGCACCTAGAATTTGCTACCAATGTAGACAGACAGTACATCTAGCAAGAGATTGTTCAGCCAGAAATGTTATGGTGAATCAACCTCTGAGGCAGAGTCAGTCTGAGGCAGTAAATAATCCACGAATCATGACAGGTTAGACAAAATAATGTCATTCTAATATGTCATTTTATGAATTCCTGGATTAAATTGAGAACATAATTGATTGAGTTTTCCTTGTTTAGTCCTATGAGGACTTACTTTTTGCATAGTAAAACATCACAAATGTTTTATGTTGTTCTTACCTCTATGAGAAAAGATGAGGTACAAAAGAGATGACTGGATAAAATCCATTAATGTTAAATCTTATGCTTGTGATAATATGAAAAAGAAGGAATATGATAGTATAAAAAGTGCATACCACTTAATCTCAGTATTTATATACCCTGGCTAGGTATACAACTATTGATGATAAAGTGAGTATGGAAACTCTTAGATTGTTGTCTTTTTTATTGCTCTGATCAAGTAGTCATTCTGAGACAATCTAATGAGTATCATGGAATCAAAAATATGGAATGAATAAATGTGTCATATCCTAAGCATAAGAAAGTGAAGTCTGGGATAATCTCAGATGAGCATGTTGAATGAGGAACTAAAAGTGTACTCCTCATAAGATAAGAATAAGAATAAGGGAGATGAACCATGTTCAATAAAAATGTAAGTATAATAAAGATCTTTTCCATAATGAGGAAATGGGAAATGTGATGAGATCATGAGATGATCATAAACATGCTAGATAACAATAAAGAAAGGGATACTGTTATGTAATCATCCTTATAAATTCCTATGCTGAGGGCAAGGAACCTAGGATGAGATAAAGAGTAAATGGTTCATGAATAGTTGAAAATACATGAATTAAAAAGAGGAATATGAATCCTTGTTTTCTTTCCTTTTAGGGACATGGCAATCAAGTGGGTCTTAGGACACTTGATGTGCATAAGATAAAAATGTTCATGTGATGGATACTTAGAAAAGTATCAGTTTATCTTGGACTTTAGTTCCAAGGTGAAGACATATGTAACAATTAATGTTCCAAGATGAAAGGAAGATAAATATGTAATGAGTTTTCAACACATGTGATAGATACCAAGGTGAAAGATTCTGGTATCTAAGAAATATCAGATGGTTTATGTTGGCTACCTGGAGTGGTCAACTATGAAATTAGTCTGATTATATAAAATAATATGAACATCATATGTTATGGGCTTATGCTCTGCATAAACATGATATTAATAAAGAATGTATTATGTTTCTCTGAACAAGAAAAGTGTTACTTGACACAAAATTGACTCCACAATCAATGATGAGGAACAATGGAGCATGCACCTTGTGTGTTGATTCTATGAGAATCTTGTATGGAAACACTTTGTGCTGATAAAAGTTCTATGGTGTCTCCATAATAAGGAGATTTTATGTGAAGACTAGATAGTATGATGATTTAATAACATCTGTCTTCCTTTATCTGGGATTTTGGGGACAAAATCCTTATTAGGGGTTCATAATTTGTAACATCCCTGACCTGGGTTATGCTTTAACCCTAGGTGTTTTGATTAAGAGAGATGATTATATGCTTAAAATTATCTTGTGAAAAGTAATTAGGGCTCAAGAGGAACTTATGTTGCAATTCTAGTCTTTTTTTAATATTATTGAAATCAATGTTTTGCTTGTTTTAGACTAAAGTGTAAATTACCCAAGTCGAGGGGTTTAAGTGCAAATTGTGCATGATAATATGTTCCTCATGTGTTGAAGCATCATGAGAGTGAAAATGATGCAGAGGTATGGCTTATGGAAGCCTGAGTACCAAGAAAGAGCTGATAAAGCAATGTTTGTGCATTAAAACCTAGTTTTGGTGTAATGTGCAATTTACCCAAAACCTAGGGTTCAATATGAAAATTACCACTTCAATAAGGTCCCTAATGTTTCTTGGAATCATGTAGAGCAAATAAAATGAGAGGGGCGCCTCATTTGAATTAAGTTGGAGGAGAGAGAATCTTGATATTAAAATAATCAAGATTTAATCCTAATTGAAACCCTGATTCAATTTAGTGCAAAAATAAATATATTAATTAAAGGGCCTTCAACCAAAATTAAAATGGTTGGATTCAGATGTGTGTGGAAGTCCTTGATCTTTTCAAGGACCACAAAATATCCTAAGGAGGTGAAAATTCCACTCACCTTATTATAAGAAAAAGAATTCCCACTCAAAAATGGATATTACTATTATAAGGGTTAAGGTGCTTAATTTCTTTTCCATTAATTCATGGATAATGGAAAGGATCTCAGTGGGGATATATATGCCTTTGCATTCAAGAAAACAATGGGGAAGTGGTGGCAACAATTTTGTAATTAAAAGATTTTTATTAAACATTTTCACTCTCATTGATTTTCTTATAAAAGAGCCTTTACCACTTAAACCAAGGACTTTTTCGGACCCCTTTCTTTTCCTTTGCTTGGAAGACGACCAAGGGAGCTTTGGAGGACCAGGAGGACGACCCCCAACCTGTTGGTAAGCTCCTTTATCCCTTTTCACCTTGAATCCATGGTGGAAATCACAAAATCAATGCATGAATTCTTTCTATTTCGATCCCCTCTTCAATTTTAACCATTCCTTTTCACTCAAAGCTTGAGGATGAGCCTTGGAATGGTGAAAGGAGTTGCATCCACCATTGTTGACGTGAGCTTGGAGCTTTGGATCTCAATTGGAGGTGGGTTTTATAACTTGAACCCTTATTATTGTTATTGCATTCAATTCCTTATCAAATTATGATCCTGTCTTTATTCATGAAATGTTGATTGGCTGATTGATGCAATCACCATGGAAATCACAGCAGGTTCGTGGGTTTAGATCTTGATGATGATGAAATCATCATAAGCATACACCTCTCCAAATATCCAAAGCAAACAGTTTCAACTTGTTGGTCCAAACGGTTTCACCAAACCGTTTGGAGACCAAACGGTTTGAAAACCGTTTGGTGATTTGAGACCCAAACCGTTTAAGGGAGTTGACCGTTTAGGAGGGTTGACCATTTGAGGTCAGAACCCTAATGCATGTTGGATGATAATCTAAAGGATCCAATTGATTAATTTAATGCATAGTTAATCACCAAGTAGCAAACCCTATTACCCTAAATTAGAGTTATACATATCATTACCCTGGATTAGGGTTACATCCTCACCCTGGATTAGGGTTTCATTTAGAATTGCCCTCAATTAGGGTTAGAGTTCAATAACCCTGTCAATTAGGGTTTATATTCATGATTAGGGTTTCATGATCTCTTTACTAAGGATCATACCCTTAATCACCACATGAATCATATTCATGTATGAATTCCATTCTTTCATCCTCTCAACTTGATTAGGTCATATCAACCCTTCAATCAAGTACATACAACTATGATTGACATAGTGTACCAAATTATTGTTTTTATAGTGATTAGGGTTTTCCCCTTTAATTGTACTAATCATTTAGGTACTTATGGGTCTTTAACCTTTGTACCATCTTTGATTACCATCACTATCAATCATTGGATCATTGGAACAATCATTACCTTCCATTACCAAGTGATTGAATCACCAACAACCTTCAATCGGTTTTGAGGTTTCATCACCAAATGGTTTTGAAACCGTTTGACCCCAAACGGTTTTAAGACCCTTTGGACTCAAATGGTCTCAAGACCGTTTGGGCCAAATCAGTCCCAAAACCGCAAGGGTTCATGAGGTACATTCATCAATTGGTTGACCATGATTAGCAACATTGGAACCTTCAATCAATTGAGTTATTGAGGTTCAACAATTATTGACCCTTGGATCTTTAATCTTTAAAATCACCACCTTTGACCATCCATATGGTCTTGAGGTGCTTGACCTCATACGGTCTTGAGGTGCTTGACCTCTAAACAGTTTTGAAACCGTTTGCCCATCTCATCATCAAAATCCATGACATCCAATTAGGGTTTGGATCCTTGGATTGATTATCAAATCAGCAATTGATTGCATTTCAATTTGGTATCGTTGGATCTTCAAATACCCAACCATACTCAACCCTAGACCTCCAAACAGTTTTGGGACCGTTTGGGTGATTCCCAAACGGTTTTGAAACCGTTTGGGTTAATCAACCCAAAGACTCAACACAATCAATTACAAAATCAACATAATTTGGATGAATAGTGAATATCTAATTATGGACAATTGAATGAAATCCTAATGGAGATGAATAGTAAACCCAAATTGTGGGTAACTATAGTGGAAATCCTAATTAAGGATGATTCCATGTGAAATTCTATTCTAGGGTAATGTCATGAGAAACCCTAAGTTATAATGATGTATATGGAACATTGATGTGATGATGTGATGTGAGAATCAAATCCAGGGTGATGTCATGTAATGATATATGATACCCTAGTTGAGGGTGATTCCATGAGAAACCCTAGTTGAGGGTGATTCCATGAGAAACCCTGACTAAGAATTAAAACCACATGATGCTCTAATACTATGTTGTGATGAGAGGCCCTAAGAAGGGTGAAGGTATGTGAGACTCTAATTTGGAGTCATAATACATAAAGCCCTAATTCTGGGCAATATGACAATAAATCATAATCCTAATTTTTAGGTAAGGGTATAAGAAAACCCTAATGATGAGATAGAAGGAATTACCTTTTAAAGGTGAAATATTTCATGTGGTTCATTATAAGCAACCTTATTGTAAGCAATGTCTTTATCATTAGACAAGTCCATATCATTAAAGATAGTTGGACAATTCTAATGTGTAGCCTATGCATTACATGCTAAAGGTGATAGGTCAGTAATTGAAAGTATTAAGAGGGAAATACCTTAATACAAGATAAGTTGGTTAACTCAAGAGAGTCTGAAATGATGAGAAGAGTGATACATCAAGATATTATAGTTATCACATTCAGCATTTCAGGGTTTATATACCTTGATGCATTTTAAATCCAATATATTTGGGTAAGGAACATATGAAGTGTGTTATGCAACTATTACAATGAAATGTAATGAGTTGATGCACTTTGATAAGTGTTGACTAATGTACCTTGAGAATGGGGTTAAGACAAATTAATGAGTATGATGTAATCATACCATGATGAGGATGAGAAATGAACTCATACCTTGAATTAATGATCATTAAGGCTATATGATGAGAGTAATGATCTTGAATAGCTACTTATAATATCTTTGAATGCCCCAGAGGTATGGAATAATGAATTAAGGGTTGGACAGATAATATAATCATGAAACCCTAATTAATGAGAAATGGGAAACCCTAACCCTAATTTTCGGTAAAGGGAATGAAAAGCCCTATTTGATAGTAAACCCTAATCCTGGTAAAGGAATAGTGGTGTTACTATTGTATCACATGATGTGATGAATGACTTGTATGACTGTTATCATGTATAATAACCATGCAGGTATTATGAGATGATGAACATAGCCAGATTTGAGCTGTGACATTTATATAATAAATGTTGATTGGCCTTATGTGCCTTAATGTTGTTGTTGCTTAGTAAAAGTAACAAATATGCATGGATTTTATGAGTCATATGAGTAAGTTGTTGCCTAGAAAGAGGTGACAATATATTTTGTGGCCTTGTGAGCCATGTGTGATGCTTGTGTAACAAGTATCATGATTGCCTTGGTCAGATGACCTGAAGGTGATAGTTACCTAACAGATGGTAATGATGCTCAGTGATGAGCTAAGGGTTTGAATACCCAGAACCATATAATCATGGTGATAAGATTGTGAAGGGATGATAATTCCCAGTATTGAAATGAGGGACTGAGTTCCCAAGGTCTTTTAAAGACTGATAAGTATTTGATGGAAATAGTACATGTCTCTTTATAGCATTGTTGTAATAAGTCATGTTTGAGAACTTGGCTGATGCTAAAAGAATTTGAAAATGTACTTAATTAATCAAGTGAAATCTGTTCATGTAGAGCCATGACCATAGATCCATCATCGTCAGTATTTAGGTGATGGTGAAATGGGTGCTCCGCGGCAAAACCCGGAACGCATATTTTGAATATGTGGGGGTAAATGGGCAAAAAAATCCTTACGTCCGGTGAAGAGATTGAGGGAAGGTAAACATTAAACCTCTCAATTCTTCATGTGTCGGGATGAATGTATCATAAATCTCTCGATGGTTGGGATGGATGTATCATTAATCTCCCAATGATATTTTATGTCAGGTTGACGAAGATAAACATTAAATCTCTCGATTGCCGATGAGAGTGCATTTGACGATGTAACTCTATAGCGAAGTTGCCAGTATACCCTGGAAAGCTATTTTGAGCAGTTGACATAGTCATGCTTGTGGTCCCGCTCTGACTGGGATGTGGGAGGTCATGGGAATCTAGCTCTTCCATTGACCTATGTAAGGTACGAATTTTGACTTCACAATGGTCAGTTGGAGTATGAGCGGTATACCTCATATCCTTAGGGCATAAGTGTGATTGTAAAATGAAATCAGCCGTATAGCATGTTTGCTTAAGGATTGAATACGGAAATTTATTGGCTGGTGTTATATTTCTTTCATGCAACTCTAGTTCATTAATGTTATTCATATCTGTTTGTATTAATTGCAAGTAGATGGATGAACTCTGATTCTACCATGAGTAGATGAAGTGTTCTCCTTGGGAAAGGAGATTACTTCACTCTGTTCATACAGAGATTTATCTGATGTTAATTATATATAAATCCTTCTGCTTAGTTTATTTTAATAAACTACTATAACAATGTTTTGGCGGAGAGTTATATCTCCCGCTGGGGCAATTTACAATTGTCTCACCCCCGTGAGATCCAACATTTTTTAGTGGTCACGGACAAAGAAGCAGAAATCCTTTTGCAGGGAAAAGACAACAGCAATAACATCAGGGACAACAGTGAGATCTCATGTGGCGATATTGTCTGTCAAGTTATGTATCTATAAAGTCCTATGTGTCGTCTCTGTACTCTCTGGTCCTCAGAGTTTTTAGTTAGAGATTTTAATAAATCGATCTGAGATTTTGGCTTGATGCCTCGAGATTATTATGCTATCTATACATAATGATTAATAGGACAACTGATGTTGTAATCATCGAGACGAGATGGTACAGATTATGTACGTTTGAACCAGAATGTAAATGTTATACAATGGTTCTTGATAGAAGAGACTACCTATGTTTGGATCTCTTTACAAAAAGTTTTAATTTTTAGTGATTTTCTGTAATCCGCTGTAAATGATTCGCTTCTGCTTAAGTAAATCTTGTTTTTGTGAGTTGGATGCCACAAGCTAAGTCTTGTATGGTGAGATCATAGTTCGCTACGAGTCTTCATATGTAGAGTACACTGCATATGATCAGGGCATAAGCTAAAATATGTTCATATAGGTTTAAAGAGTTTCTTATAAGTAAGAAAGGCTAAGAAAGATTTGAGTACAGTTTCCCATCAATTATTCTTTATATGTTTTTGAATTATTAGTTCTCTTTGAAATTAATCAAGTATGCTCATATATTGATTTTCTCTTGTTGATATCTAGAGTATCCTGCCATATTTATGATTGTCAATGATCAATCTCTTTAAAGCTCACTGTTGTTATAATTGATATCAATTTCTCAAAAGTATATCTGTAATTATATCAGTGCTTTAGACTATTTCTTTGAAGTACTCATTCACTGAGCGAGTAGGCTCACCCCTCTACTCACAATTTTTAGGGATATCACATAGACTTGAAGAAGGTCATTGCATCAGAGTAGATCTACCACAATAGTTAAGTATGAGTATAGTTAATTTCAGTCGGTCCTTGTCACTCTAGGTCCTTGTAAAGAAATAAGAGAGAGTTGTAAATGATGATGTATAACATTATTTCTCTTTTAGCAATATATGTGAATCAGCAAGTCTTATGTGCTTAAAAGTATGAGAAAAAGAATGAATGTTCATACATGCATTTTTACTGTTGAAATCAAATTAGAGAAATAAATGTTTAGATTCCCTTGTAAAGTTAGTTTATGTGGTTCAATGCGAGAAAACAAAGAGTTTAAAAAAGAAGAAAAAGTTAAGGGTGATCTTTGTATTACGTTAAATCCTCAATTTATGCCCTAATCTCATGATTAATGGTAATTGTGAGATCTTGGGGTGTAACAACTTGGTATCAGAGCTTAGGCTGAGTTGTCAGGGACCATTAAGTTAATAAGTTAGAGTCATAAGTGTGGCAGATAGGAGATGTTATGATGTTAGCTCTGGGGATTTGAGTATTTGGATATCCTGGCCCGATATCTAAGTACTTGGATCAACCAGTATCAAGTGACTATGTCTATTCTTTCATGTATACCCTGGCCAGGTATACATTGGAAGGATGGTCTAGAGAGGAACCCTAGAAATATTAGGGTTAGAAACAAGATAAGTAACATGAATTAAGAGCATAAATATAAAATGAGATAGAACTTTCTTTTCATATTGTTGTTTTATTGGAGATGAATAGAAAAGCTCTTATATGTTTGAATTCAGATATTCAGTATTTTGAAATATATATGGGTCTTTAAGATTTGTTGTACACTATGCAGTTGTAGCAGTAGCATTTATTGACTACATTCTTTGTATCAAGTAGACTAGAAATGATCTTTGAATGAGCTTTCCTAAGTGGATAAGTTTTCCTCCACACATTTGAGATGAATAGGAGTTGAGTAATCCTGAGTAGCTCTTGGTTTCAGGACTACAGGTTCGGCCTGGTTCGGCTGGCAGGATGCATTACTGGGATCTAATGACTCCTGTTAGTAACATAACAAGAGTAAATTCTGGATAGATTAGATCCAAATTCTAGTATGAATGTATATACTCTAAGATTTTGAAGTATAAGGGAAAGACTGGGATAACTAAGAATCAGTTGGAACTGATATTTGAGATCCAACTTTGGGGCCTCATATGAGAAACCCATAATTGGGAATAAAGGAACACGACATAAGGTTCAGATTAAGTTTAATTATTAGTATTATATGAACTCTAAATATGAAATATGGAAAAGATATGATAAAAGTATGTAAGGGGCCAAGATAGTAAGAATCAATCATGAGAAATGGATTATATAACTGAATACAATGTTTTTATGTACTCCAAAGCAAAAGGAAAATAGAAGAAAAGAGATAAGTTTACAATAAGTACATAGAAGTGAAGAGCCTTCAAAAGAGTTAAAGTGAAGAGAACTAGATGAGCATGTAAATCATAAAACTAGGATAAGAAACTTAGTTGAAACAAAGAGAAATGTTGGAAATAATGAGCTTGATTAAGGAATGAGGGTTATGATATAATTGAGAGCATGGAATGTATACCTTTATTAATAAGTTTAATACAATCATTCTTATTGCCTTTGGATTCTAAATCTCTATAGAACAATAAACTAGTTTCTAAAAGAAGAACAAAAGTGTAGCTAAATAAATGAATAAGTCATACAAAGGTAGACTATATTCAGGAAGGAAAAACTTGGTTGAAAGAGAAACCAAGTTTGACCCATGCATGAGCTGTTTGATTTAAAATGAATGATATGTAATGTATTAAACATGAGGTGAAACTAGTAGAGAGATTATTGATTTAGAATTTCAACATCACATTAGTAGAAGGATAAAAAGAAATATATGCAACATGGTATACATGATCATACACATAAAAGAAGCAACATGATCATAAGAGAAAACTAGAAGTTAAAGATGACATGTGGAATAGTAGTATATGGTAAGGGGATTATGGAAAGTAAGGAAGGGTTTGAAACATGATGGAGTAATATAGATTATAAAAGAAAGAGGTTAGGAGATTCAATCAAGTGCTAGTTAGTCAAGTATCCTTGTTGATGATTAATTAAACCTACATATGAGAAATGTATTAATGAATGTTTGAAGATAAGAATTCTAAGTCTCAAAATCATCTTCTCTTTCATATCTTCCTTAATGAGAGCAATGTGGGAATGAAGTGATAAGAAAATGAATCATATATGATGCATAACCACCATGGTAGATACATCTAGTGAATGTAATATGACACACAATATGATGATGAAACCCTAGCAGGGTAATTGAGAATGTAATCTATCTGAATGGCCAAGTAAGAGAAAGGAAATTCAATCGATAAGATAAAGAAGACTTTAGTAAAACTTGTGAGATCTAAAGTTTGAATTTCAAATTAAGGGAGCAAAGTCACATCACAATAACGTCATGCTACTGATAAGGACCAAACCCTAGAATGTTTAGAGTTGTTGTAGTTCAAGGGATGTCACTAGTGATTTGACCTTGAATACTAGCATCTCTATAAAACAAGATCATGAGATTTGCACTATGAGAAGTAAACTAGCACTGATAGTAATCCAGGGTTTAAAGATAGCTAATATGAATGGTAGATAAACAATATGGAAATGATTCAGAGTAAAGAGTAAGATATAAATTTGAAATGTAACAAGTGTGTTTTGAACAAAAGGAGAAATACAATATGAGTGAAGTGCGATATGAGATAAATTCTTGCAGTGATAGCAAGAATGATGAATAATCTATTTGTACCTTGTATGTTTCAATTTTAGGAAGGTTTAATCTACATGATTAAAATGAGAAGGATAAGTAGCAAAAAGTAAGTAGTAGTGAATGAGGAGAGAGATAAGAGAAAACAATGGCTTTTAGTAATATGTGAATTTGTTTTTAGAAGTATAATTTGTTGAAGGTATATTAAGGGATGTACATTGGTTCTACGTATGATTTCAGTGTACATGTGTAAGCAATATGTTAATTAAAGGTGTCTGATAGTTGTAGTCATTCATACCAGTAATCCATCTTAGTATTGTACAATTGTGGTATGGTGATATGGGTTGAATAATGATGGAACAAATGAAGGGTTACCCTAAATAAGGTAGTCTTACCTATTCATTCATGTGAATAGAAGGGATGATAACCATATTGTATTGATATGTAACCATAATGAGGTATAACTTGTTATACCTAGCTTTAATATAACTAAGTGATGGTAATTGGGTATGAATAGTCCTGGAATGACTAATACAATCATGGAGTACTTTGTTACTGTTGTTGAAACCCTAGTATGCTATAACCCGATGGTTACACCTTGAATTATGTGTGGGTTCATACTTGAGAATAATATGGAATGTGATGGTAATGCTTCACCTTATGCATCCATGATGCAATGGGGATTTCGTGAGTAGTATTGTACAATTGCTATTGAATCTAGTCTTCCAACTCAAGACTGTTTTGCTATTTGAGTAGCACAATGGTAAAATTCAAAATAACATAGTGAACTCTCTTTTGTGACTCAGAGGGAATATAAAACAATAGTACATATTGAGACGTATGAATTGAGATGGTTGGATCAGATTATCAATGTTGAGGTAACACCTTAAGAGTATAAAAAAATATTGAAATGGTTGTTTCTCTCTCTCTCTCTGCTATGATTGATTGTGGCATAGAGAATTTGTTTGTTGTCATTGAGAACTATTTCAAACATGTTGTGATTAGAAAAGAAATGAAGGACTTAACGTTGAAAACTACATTCAAGTATGAAATACAAGAATATAATGACATGTAACATTTGAGAAGCTTAAAATAAACTTTGAATATACTTTATTTGCGTATTTATGTTTTGGGGACGAAACTTTTTAAGGGGGTGAGAATTGTAATGACCACATTTGTGCTTAATTGGTAAATTAGGGTTTACCTAAATGATTACATGATTGATTAGATTAAACATCGTTTAGAATTGATTAATGACAGTAGATCAATTGTGATGTTTCAAACCTAAGAAGAAACTCTAACTATGATTTTAGTTTAAAGAATTAGGGTTTGAGAAATGTAAACCCTAATCGGCAAAAATTAGGGTTTTGACAGTACATGAATATGGAATTTGATCAGGATAGTAGTGCGGTAAATGATTTTTCATATTTTCTAAAAATTTGTATTTAATTGAATTTTGGATATGATATGGATAACTCAATCATGCATATTGGAGAAAAATTTCAGAATATTGGAGTGTTCTTTGAATGTGGTTCTCGGTCGAACTATACTTCGACCAAAATGCTGACAGAGTGCTTTTCAGCAATGTAGTGTTTTATTTTTATTTATTTATTGGTAACTCCAAATGATCTGAAATTTTAATTGGAGATCTGAAAAGAAATAATAAACAAAATGTAAAATTTTAATAATTTTTGGATGTGTTTAGACCTTTTCAGTTGACGAATTACAGTAATATTTTTATGACTGAAAATTCAGCTAAAATAAGAGAAAGTATAGTGACGGGTCAATGTGCAATTGACCCAAGCAACTCAATTGCTCTATACGGTCAACCTAACACACAAGGAGCTCTTATAATTAGTGATTCAATATAGAGAAATGAAATCCTAGAGAGAGAGGGAGAGTTAGGGTTTGAGAGGAGAAAGTGATGGAGATGCTGACCTAGGGTTTTGTGGTCCGAGGAATGATGAAATCATGTAAGTTTAGCTTCTTTGCATGGAATTTAATGGTGAATCTTCTCTCACATGTCAATATTACGTCCCTACTCTGATTTGATCCAAAATGGTATCAAAACTACCCCTTTTCTCACTCTTTCTTCATAATCCCTCATTTTTAGGGTTTCCGAGTTGAAAGGAAGAAGAATCAGGTGAATTGCTAGGGATTTGATATGATATCGAGATTTTCAGGGATGAGCTATGTTTTTAAGTTGTATTCACACCTTAGGGGGAGTGGTAAATTCCTTTAAATAGTATATTGCACGAAAATTGGTTAAATCATCCATAATCTTTAATTGCTTAGTATGCGACTACAAACCCTGAATTGTGTGTTTGATCTAAGTTGTTGCAAAATGATATGAAATGGATTCTTCCTCTATTTGGATGAATTTTAGATGATAAAATCATATTAGAAATGTATACAATACATCCTAATGAGAATTCCCTAAGTATTCACAAAGGTTATAAGAGTAAACTGAAACATAGGGAATTTGTCTGTGACTAAGATTGTTGTATAATTAAATAGAGAAATTTATTTATATGGATCCCCTTAGTTATGAATGATTGTTTATCTGAATGTGTAGTACATATATGTCATATACTATTTTAGATTTCATGTGATATGAATAGTTTTTTCTTGATATCTTCGTAAAGAGGGTGAAACCCTATATGAGTGGAAAGTTGGAAATTTGTGAATAAATATGGTGAAATCCATTTGAAGTGTTTTTTTGGCATCATAGACTCTATTTATGCAATGTTATTCTTGATTCATAATATCTCAATGAATGGAATGGAAAACCCTAATTTATCTCAATTCGAGGATTTCTTACATATGTTGATTGTATATGACTTGTTTAAAGCAATTTGTATTTAGTGGATGTTTATGACATATTAAATCCTTATGAGAGGCATGTGATAAGTGAATGAGGTAAATGAAACCCTAAGGATAGGGTGTTCAATGAATTAAGCATTTTGATTACCATGTTCTCAATATGAGATGCACAACCCAGGATTTGGGTCGATGTACACATTTTCCAAGAAAGTGCAAATAATTTATGGGTGCAAATGATGATTACTCATATACCAAGTAATTAGCTCTTATCAGTATATTAAGATGTTTGATTGCATGATTCTAGTGTATAAGTGTCAAATGGACATGCATTATGTTTATTTAAGTATTTCAGTCTGCCTGTATGTATAATATGTTGATTTCTCAGTATATTACAATGTTTGAATATACTGCTCTGCCAAGTTAAGGATGATATACATGTTGTATTATAACTTCAAAAAAGTAGACGAGATGCCATAGAAATACCAGAGTCGAGTATAAGTAAGAAAAAGGTTCAACATAGTAAGAGTTTTCCAGGAAATAATAAAATTATATATTTAAGGGCCTTGACACCGTAGAACCCCTATGTGAGGTCTGCGCCTTAGGGGTGAAACGACCTAACCCCGACAACGTCCAGTATACGGGGGTCGGAACGTGCTATCAGGTGGCACAGGGGGACGAATCCCTAGTGGAAGTCTCCTTAAATTATAGTTTGTAGTGTCCAACATCAACCAGAAGTCCTGGTGGCACTAGAGTATAGAAAAGTGTGTCCACATCAACCAGAAGTCCTAGTGGCACTAGAGTACAAAAAAAGCCAATAGGTGGCTTGACTCTCTGCATGTGTGCTCAGGTTATAGGAGGAGTCTAGTTTACGGCAAAATAGGAGTGTCGAGGCCAGAGAGCCAGTTTCCCTGTTGCAGACTAGGAGAGTAGTCAGACTTAGCTATCTCGGGGTGTCAGCTAAGTCTTGTACGGTGAGATCGTAGTTCGCTACAAGTCTTCATATGTAGAGTACACTGCATATGATCAGGGCATAAGCTAAAATATGTTCATATAGGTTTAAAGAGTTTCTGATAAGTAAGAAAGGCTAAGAAAGATTCGAGTACAGTTTCCCAACAATTATTCTTTGTATGTTTCTGAATTATTAGTTCTCTTTGAAATTAATCAAGCATGCTCATATATTGATTTGCTCTTATTGATATCTAGAGTATCATGCCATATTTATGATTGTCAATGATCAATCTCTTTAAAGCTTACTGCTGTTATAATTGATATCAGTTGCTCAAAAGTATATCTGTAATTATATCAGTGCTTTAGATTATTTCTTTGAAGTACTCATTCACTGAGCGAGTAGGCTCACCCCTCTATTCACAATTTTTAGGGATCTCACATAGACTTGAAGAAGGTCATTAAATTAGAGTAGATCTGCCACAAGAGTTAAGTCTGAGTATAGTTAAGTTCAGTCGGTCCTTGTCACTCTAGGTCCTTGTAAAGAAATAAGAGAGAGTTGTAAATGATGATGTATAACATTATATCTCTTTTAGCAATATATGCAAATCAGCAAGTCTTATGTGCTTAAAAGTATGAGAAAAATAATGAACATTCATACATGCATTTTTACTGTTGAAATCAGATTAAAGAAATAAATGTTTAGATTCCCTTGTAAAGTTAGTTTATGTGGTTCAATGCGAGAAAACAAAGAGTTTGAAAAAGAAGAAAAAGTTAAGGGTGATCTTTTTATTACGTTAAATCCTCAATTTATGCCCTAATCTCATGATTAATGGTAATTGTGAGATCCCGAGGTTTAACAGTGGTATTCCAAAAATTAAAAAAACAACATGTTTGTTATTCAGTTTACCCACTTAAAAGATTGAGATAATGTTATTGAAGGAGAGACTTGGTTATTTTAGGGGAATCTCCTCCTATTCAGAGAAATCCTACCAAATGAACAACCTTCAAAAATTGTGATAAACACAAGTCATGTGTAGATTTGCATCTACGACATGTGGATGGGGTACAAGGATACAAAAGCAGTTAATACAGTTGCAAGGCATGCATGAAAGGTTATAGAAGTAGAAGAGTGAAATTACGACTGAGATAGTTATTGACGTGCAAAGGTTTTTGTTTATGTTACTAAACTAGTGAAATTAGGATTTTGAATCCAAGAAAGATCAAGAAAAGTGGTGAAAATCAAACTGAAATATGAGAGACTTCCCAATAAATGTTATTTTTGTCACTTTACTGGCCACATAAACCTAGATTGTCATAAGCATGGCAATGAAGACGAACGATTGGCAGTGAAGTGGGGGCTTGGATGAGAGACTAGCCTACAAAATGCTACCATACATCTATTCAAGAGGAGCTACAAGGAAGAGGATCATGCAAAAAAGATAATTATTGAGGCTAGGACATGGAGAAGAGGGGTAGCCAAAGCAAACTGTATGATGATACATTGTCAAGTTTCTAGAAAGGGCAACCTAACGGGGAACAAAGCTAGAGGAAAGACAAAGAACATCCACTGGATATTAGTTCATGGAGTAAGCAACAACTCAGAGGCAAATCTTATATAGGGGGTGTAGGAAGTCAAGTGAGTTGACTCTGAGTAAGTGAAGGCAGTGAGTAGGAGGGGAAGTTCGAGCCACAATTGAAGGTGTCTTCTGCGAGGGTGAACACAACCGAGGGCAACAGATGGAAGGGATCCATAGAAGATGCAAGGCGGGAGAAGGGACAACCAGATGGGTGTGGCGTGAACTAGATACATAAGGAGGATAACACTCTTAATCTGACATTTTCCATGATGCTATACCGATAGTTGAAGATCAACATATGAGGAAGCAAGAACATGAGAAGATGTAACAACATATTCCCAACTTCCATCTAGGTTGTGGGAAAAATATGTATCACCATGGCAGGGGTGGGAAAAGGAGGGGGTGTGCAAAGTTGGGATGATGAGGGAATAAGGGCGACAACATCACAGTGGGTCATTGATCATGGTAGGCAACAAGGCAGAAGGGACTGAGGCAGGGCGAGGAAAGAAATAGAGGGAGTGGTTTGAGGACTTTTAGGAGGGAGGCAATGACATAGACAAAATCTATGTCATAGAGAAAGGATACACGTTGTAATCTAGGTCAAGGCGGTCAATAAAGTAGCGAAGATGGGGGTGAACCTACTCCTTTAGGAATAATATAATTTTTATCATGAAACTATCAGGATCTAGGACACCCTAACACCATATATATGCTTTGGTAGTGGTAATGGAGAGAGGGTGTCACTGGTGTTTCTGATGGAGAAATTGACAATGATAAGAGCGGTGTAAGATTTTAAAAGGAGATGTGGTTTCCTTAAAGGCATAAGTTCGAGTAGTATTCGCCACGCAAGCAGTGTGGCCTTATGGTGGACAAACTTGGACGTTCATATTGACTCCCATTCTCAGCATCACATGAATTTTATTGTCACGGGTGATAGAGGACATGACAATTGAAGAGCTATTGCGATCTATGGCTGGCCCCATCAATAGGACAAAGAAAAACTTGGAATTTGATGAGAGAGAAATATCAAAAATCTGATTTACTTTTAGTTTGGTTCAGTGAATTTGTGATGCCCCAATCCCCGTGCCATTTCTAATGACCTCAGAGACTGGGGAGTCACCCTCGGTAAACCACCCTTAACATTTTCTTTACTTAGTGACATAAAATTAACTTAAAGGAAAAACCTAATAGCTTGAATAACATCAAATCGTAATAAAACTGCGGAAGCAACTTACCACTAACCTTACTTGGAAGAAAAACAAACTTACACGACATATTACATTGTTTATGTAGAAAGTAAAACACAACAGATAACCAAAATCTAAACTACATATTACATTACATTCTCTCTCTACCACACCACATGCCCAAGGACCAAGGGGAAAGGACTAAGAGACCTCTATCTAACTACAAACTACCTTCTAAGAACTTGGGTGATACGATCCTTCAGCTTCCTCGTGCTGACGCTGACCTAAAAAATGTTTCAGTAGGTGGTGAGCTACTGACTCAGTGAATAGAATTTCACCCAACCATCGCAAATAACTCATTTTATGATTATTAATTTGAATAAAATACAAGATAATACTATACTAAGCATATCTAAACAATATAATTTAAACGACAGGAGATGTCAACATTTCATTAAGATAATAACACCTACAAAGCTGTAGATATGATTAAATAACATAAAATACTAAAATTTCATTTAAAGGACCTCTACTGTGAAACGAACTCAAATCTTTCTTAACTCTTTAACTTATAAGAAACTCTATGAACCTATATGAACATATTTTATCTTATGCCCTGATCATATGCAGTGTACTCTACGTATAAAGACTCATAGCGAACTATGATCTCACCGTACAAGACTTAGCTTAAAACCTGGGAAGCTAAACCTAGAACTGAATCCGGGTCTGCTTGACTCGAACCATCACGTCTGACTAAGGCGACTAAATAGCTGGCATTTAACTGGACCTCTCCTCTAGGCTGAGTACACAGGCGGAGGGTCTGAGATGCTCTGTGGGCCTCATCTTGGTACGCTCTGTGGGTACCTCTGGGTTACCACAAGGATCTCCAGTTCATGTTGGGTAACCAATCTTCTCTTAGGAGACTTCCTCAAGGGCTTCGTCTCCCCGCACGCTCTGTGGGTGCGTTCCGATCCCTATATACTGGTTGTTGCCAGGGTGGATCATTTCCTCCCTACAATGCAGACATCCGTAGGGAATCTATGGTGTTCAGGGCACCTATGTCTATTATTTTATTATTATTGGAAAGCTCTTACTATATTGTATCTCTCTATTACTTATTCTTGACTCTGGTATCGCTATGGTACCAAGTCTATTCATCTGAAGCTTATAATACAACATGTATATCCTTCTAAACTTGATAGAGTAGTATATTCAAAAACATTGTAATTTACTGAGTAATCCATATACCATGCATGTAGACAGACTGGAATTTCTTAAATAAACTAAACACATATCAACTTGGCTCATATACGCTGGAATTATACAATTGATCATCATAACACACTAACAAGAATTAATTACTTGATATATTAGAAATCGTTAGTAGAAATTCCTCGAAAATCAAGCACATCAACCCAAATTCTAAGTTATGCATCACATAAATCAATTAAAAGTCAATTAGTTGTCACGGCACAAATTATTAATAATAATTGGGAATTTCAAATTATATCTTTGAGGAACGTGTCAATTTGTGTAAATATTAAATCATTCACCTTAAATATAACAGAGAGTGTACTATTAGATTTTCTTGGAATATTTTTCATGTCATCGTCATTTCTATGAAATCGATCATCTATTAACTTACAAAAATGTACATCCTGGGTTTATACCCAAACTGTGTCGTTACTGGTCATGTGCTACTGAGTTCAACTTTTAAACTGAGCAATTTAGGTTTTAATCAATCATGCAGTTCCAGTAATCCGAATCATACAAATTAGTTAAATAATTATGGTCATGCAAGCACGAATAAGAAAAACATGAAACTAGAAATCAAGCGACGCCAACACTGCCTAGCACCTGGGTAAGCGTTGTTACCCGTGTATAACACATATCTAACCGAAATCATTAATTTATTGGAGTTAAATCGTGCTTGATGAGTGAGATTCTACTCACAGTGGGTGAGGTGACTGCAATACGAGTCCAGTTTTCAGGCGTCAGCGGGGTCATCTTCTACCTCCGAACAACCCTGGTTTGGACCTACTTCATGCACATATGGAAATAGCTCAACTATTCGACGCAGCTCGTGGCTAATTGGCGGCGGATTTGGATCCTAGCCTCACGACTGAGCTCAGAGGCAATGTTTTCATGGTGTTTCCCATGCCGAGCTGCTCCTAGTTCAGACCTGCTACTGCAAGCAGTAACTTCTTCACACACAGGTTGAAGAGGGGGCTGAGATAGGTGCTGAATAGAAGCTATTGGCTACGGATTTCGGTTTGGACCTCAAGGACGAAGTCGATGGTGCCATTTCGAGCTGCTCCTCGCGCCCAAGGCAGCTCCTGGCTGCTGCCCTGCCACTGGCCGCTACTAGCCATGGCGCAGCCCTAGCAGGTGGTTGGGGCCACTAGGGCGAGGATGGGGGGAAGATGGAGGAGGAGAATGTGAAAGGAGGACGGAGGTGGACGGAGCTCGATCAGTAGCTATCACGCCCTAAATCACCCACACCCCCTCTGCTGCTCTCGTTCGGACAGGTTGGGCACCGCATCAGTCAATTCTGGGAATCGATCGGGGGAAGAAGATAAGGGAGAAAGGAATTAATAGCCAATGAAATGGGTAAATTGCATATTCAACCCAAGAACTAGAAAACATCATAACTTTTACCTCGGAGGTCCAATTAAAATGATTTCTTTTGTAAATTTTCAAGCACAAGATTCTCTACCTTCTCAAGGCATGAAAACATGCTAATTAGACTATAACACTAGATCAAAGCACTAATTGCATCTGTGAGTACTTAACTCAACTTAATCAACATGATGATGCACTAATTACTATACTTACTGATTAATCATGGAGTGGGTCATAACAATCTCCCTCCCTTATAAGAATTTCATCCCGAAATTCCTAAAAGAGAAAAGGAAACTTGTTACGCATCTCAGACTCAAGCTCCCATGCGGCTTCCTCTCAGTTGTGGTTCCTCCACAGAACTTTCACTAACGGTATCTCGCGATTCTTGAGTTTCTTGATCCTCTGATCAATTATTTCTACTAGTCCTTCAACATAGGACACATATGATCTGAGCTGTGCAGGTTCTGGGTCCACTATATTCTCTGTACCAGGGTAACACTTCTTCAGCATCGATACATGAACACATCATGTAAATTAGCCAACTCGGATGGCAAATCCAACCTGTAGGCTACAGGTCCAATCCTCTCAATGACATGATATGGGCCCATAAACCTAGGAGTTATATTGCCTTTCTTGCCAAACCTCAACACTCCTTTCCATGGTGAAACTTTCAAATACACTTCATTACCAACCTCAAACTCAAGATGTCTATGTCTTTTCTCAGGGTAACTCTTCTGCCTGTCCTGTGCAGCTTTCAATTGTTCTCTGATCATTGTAATCTTTTGTTTAGTAAAATATACTATCTTTGGTCCAAGAATCTTTTTTTCAGCCACCTCGTACCAACATATGGGTGATCTACACTTTCTGCCATACAGAGCTTCATACGGGGTCATACCAAGACTGGAATGGTGACTATTTGTAACATCCCTGATCAAGGTTAAGGCCTAACCCTAGAAGTTTTGCTTAAGTAAGTCATTTAGATTCTTGTGTCTTTATCTTTTGAAAAGTAATTAATACTAAAGGAGAACTTATGTTACAATTTTGGTCCTATTTGAATAATGTTGAAACAATGTTTTACCTATTTTGGACTAAAGTGCAATTTACCCAATTTAAGGGGTTATCTTGCAAATGTTACATGATAAATACTCCTCAAGTGTTATAGCATCATAGGAATGAGAATGGTGCTGAGGTATGCCTTCCACAAGCCTAAGTTCCAAGAAAGAGCTTGTTTGAGTAATGCTTGTGTATTAAATGCTAGTTTTGGTGTGATTTGCAATTTACCCAAAATCTAGGGTTGGATATGTAAAATACCAATTGTATCATGTCCCTACTGTTTCTTGGTATCATTTAGAGAAAATAAAAAGAAAGGGGTGTCTTGTTTGAATTACTTTTGAGGAGAGATAATCTTGATAATAAAATAATCAAGATTTAACCATAATTGAAACCCTAATTTAATTTGTAGCAAAAATAAATATATTAATTGAAGTGCCCATCAACTAAAAAGGATTTGGTTGAAATACTATAGTGCAAGTACGTTCAAATGCCTTGAGTTTCACCAAAATATCCTAAGTAGGTGAAGAAACCCACTCACATTTGTTAATTAAAAAGTAATGTCCACTAAAAATGGATAATAGTATTATATTAATTAAGGTGCTTAAGTGATTGCTTTTAATTCAAGGATAAACGAGAGGATATTGAGGATGAAGGGAGTTGGCTTCAGATGCAAGGAAGGGAGGGGGCATGTGGCAAAGAAAGTGGATGGATTTTCTTCTACTTTCTCTCTCCTAGAAAATCAATCACATATATTCAATTTTCTCCTTACTTGAAAGGCCATTTTGCAAACCACTTTTTTTCTTTGCTTTGGCCGATGACCAAGGAGCTTAGGAGCAGGAGGAAAACGTTCCCCAAGCTGAAGGTAAGCTCCATGATCATCTTCAACCTTGAATTGATGGTTGAAATCAGATTTCAACATTGATTTTCTTCTTTTCTCCAACCAATGCTCAACCTTGGCCATTCCTTTGCATCTAAAGAGTTGGAAACGAGCCTTGACTAGTTGAAGGATATTCATTCACCATTAAGGACGTGAATATTGAATCTTTGAAGCTACTTTGAAGGTGGTTTATATAACTTGAACCCATTGATGTTGTTATTGATTTCAATTTCTCATCATATGTTGATCCTTTATTTCTTCTTGAATAATTGCTGAATTTTTCATATATATGGCAATAGAAATCGGAGTTCTGAAGCTTGATGATGATGACATCATCTTAGCACACACCTCAAGAAATATTAGAAGAAAATGATTTCATTGTGTTGGTCAAATAGTTTCAAACCATTTTGGACCAAACAGTTTCAAAACCGATTGGAGGGTAAATCGTTTGAAACCATTAGAAGACTAAATGGTTTCAATAGGTTCAAGGATTGATTGATTTCATGATCTAATAACTTCAAACAAATCAAATTCAATTGATTTCAAAACCCTAGCACAATTGGGTTCAAAGCCCTAAATCAATTGAGATCATAACCCTAATTTAGGGTTAAACGGTTTCAAGCTGAAATGACCAAACGGTCTTAGACCATTTGAGGACTAAACAGTCTCAAACCATTTGGGGTTAAATAATATTCAAATCAAATGGTCTCAAACTGTTTAGGGTTAATCAATATTCAAATCAATTAAAGATCAAACGGTCTCAAAACCGTTTAGGGTTGATCAAATCTCAAGACCGTTTGGAGGTCAAGCACCTCAAGACCGTTTGGAGGTCAAGCACCACAAGACCGTTTGGAGGTCAAGCACCTCAATACCATTTGGAGATCAAGAACCTCAAGACCGTTTGTAGGTCAAGCATCTCAAGACCGTTTAGATGTACAAAAGATTCAAGACCGTTTGGAGATTCAATTGAACCAAGACCGTTTAAGATCTAACGGTCTTCATACCATTTAAGGATGTTGAGGTCAAGACCGTTTGAAGGTCAATGACTTCAAGACCATTTGAAGGGCAAATAACTTCAAGACCGTTTGAAGGTCAAGTAACCTCAAGACCGTTTGAGGGTTCAATTAGTCTAAAACTATTGAAGG
The DNA here is from genome assembly GCA_963693085.1 of Alisma plantago-aquatica. NCBI lineage: Eukaryota > Viridiplantae > Streptophyta > Magnoliopsida > Alismatales > Alismataceae > Alisma > Alisma plantago-aquatica. Next base: position 662,473,062 of record OY856414.1, read on the forward strand.
TTCAATTGATTCTAATCATGTAAGTATTAATAACCCCATAAGTGGTTGAAGAGTATCACAAGGTTGGTTTCAATGGATGTACCTATAAATCACTTAGGTGATTGGTATAATTAGAATGATTATTATTCAATGCTTATGAAACAATAAATCCAATACACTATGATAAGTGTAGGTGCATGTACTTAGTGAAAGGTTAAGTCAATTGATTAATGTATGATGATGATGTGTGTTCCTAGTATATGGAACAATGATAGGTATGATTTAATACCTAAATAATGCTATGTGCTCCAAGATATGTGGAAGCACTAACTTAGGGTTTGGATTAAAGAGGTAATCATAAACCCTAATTAAGAAGGATGAGAAACCCTAACCCTAATTTTGGGTAATGGGTTGAGAAATCCTAATTGAAATGGAATGGGGAAACCTAACCCTGATACAGGGTGATGTTATGTGAAACCCTAAGATAGGGTGATGCTATGTGAAACCCTAATACAGGGTGATGTTATGTGAAACCCTAATACAGGGTGATGTTATGTGAAACCCTAATACAGGGTGATGTTATGTGAAACCCTAATACATGGTGATGTTATGTGAAACCCTAATACATGGTGATCCTATGTGAAATCCTAATATTGGGCGATGTTATGTGAAACCCTACTACAAGGTGATGTTATGTGAAACCCTAATGCAAGGTAATGTTATGTGAAACCCTAATATAGGGTGATGCTATGTGAAACCCTAATATAGGGTGATGTTATGTGAAACCCTAATTGATAAAGATGAGAAACCCTAACTTTAATGAGGGAATAGTGATGTTATCTTTGTATTTCATAATGCTGATATGTAATTGATATGGCTGTTATCTAATATACTAACCATGCAGGTATCATGAGATGATGAGCATAACCAGGTATGAGTCATGATGTTAATAGGCCTTGTGAGCCATTATTTTATTTGTTGCCTAGTAAGAGGTGATAAGAAGTTGAATATGCCTGGTGAACTATGTGAGATGCTTGTGCAACAAGTATCATGAATACCTTAGTCATACGACTTGGAAGTAATAGTTACCTGATAGTGGTAACCATGTTCAATGATGAACTAAGTGTTTGAATACCCAGATCCAGTAAATATGATGATGGTGATGTTGAGGGATGTGAATTCCCAACAATGATACAAGGGATTGAGATCCCAATGCTCTATAAAGTTTTGAAAAACACTTGAAAAGAGTATTATTTCTTTGTAGCATTTATCATAATAATTCTTATTTAGAAACATGACTGATGCTAAAAGAATATGGTAAAATACTTAAATAATCAAGTGGAATATTATCATGTAGAGCCCTGGCCATAGATCCATCATCGTCAGTAGCTGGTGATGGTGAAACGGGTTTTCCTTCTGGCTAATCTGGAGCGTATATTGTTGAATATGCGGGGTGCTCCTAGCTGAAAATTGGAGGATTAGAGTGCAACTTTGGTTGTAGACTCAAGATATATATATATATATATATATATATATATATATATATATATATATATATATATATATATAAGATCATGGTGAATAAGCCCATGGCTTAGTGTGATGGAGCATGAATGCGTTCATGGCTCAGTGAGCACAATGAACTGGCCCATGTCTCAAATTTACTAGCGTCGGGACCTGTACCAAGGCGGGCTAGAGGATGGGTAGCCTATGAGAGCTAACCATGTGACTAACGTCGCTTAAGCAAGAGACTGTGGTCTTACTTGTGGTCTCACACTGACCGAGACGGATGAGATCGAGGAGTCCGACTCTTCCTTTGATCTTGTATGGCACTGGCTTTGGGTTTCACAACCGAAGGTTGGATTTGAGCGGTATGGATCACTTCGTCAGGGCATAAGAATGATTGTAAAATGTAATTCAGCCGTGTAGCATATTTGCTTAGGGATGATTTATGGAAATTATTGGTTGATGACACATTGCTTATTATATCCTAAAGTAGATAGATGTTATACATGTTCTTCATATTCCTTATTAAAATGAATAGATGATATTGCTCTATTATGCTTAATAATAATTTAATCCTACTGTTCAATAGAGATTACTCTGCTTAGTTTATTACTGTTACTTGTAATAATAATGTTTCTGGTGGAGAGTTATATCTCTCATTGGGACAATTTTCAATTGTCTCACCCCCGTGGGGTCCAACCTTTTTAGGTGGACGAGGATGAGGAGGTAGAAACCCTACAGCAGGGGAAGGATAGCAACATCAGGGATAGTAGTAACATCTCAGGTGGAGATACCGACTGTTGTGTCTTGTAAATATGAGTCCTATGAGTCATCTCTGTACTCTCAGGTCCTAGGAGTCAGTAGTTAGTGCTTTAATGATCGATCTGAGATTTTGGCATTGAATGCCTTGAGGTTTTATGTTGCTTATGTGTAGATTTAACAAGGCAACTATTATATGTAATCCTCGAGAAGAGAAGGTACATGGTATGTACTTTGTGGACCAGATTGTATATAATATTTTGGTTCTTGTTATAAGAGTTTCCTGGAAATGGATCTCTTTGTAAATGGTTTTAATTTTTAGTGATTTTCAGTAATCCGCTGCTTATGTTTGATTCCGCAATTAATTACGCTGTGACGATCTGATTTGGTGTCGGGTTGTCTCAATTTAAGTGGTATTAGAGCTCTAGATTCACTGAGTCTACAGAGACATAAGATTAAGGTCGTTGAGTCTGTTCTAGTGTCTTTCAGTTTATCTGATAGTGACTTCTTCTCTCAGGAGAAGAAGTAAAGCTTGAAGATGGTTGGATCACACAAAGAACATGCTACTGAAAGTAGTTTTGCTGCACCAGGAGGAGGTGCAAGGGATCAGGATAGGGAAGAACCAGTACATGAACATCCCCAGTTTGACCAAGCTGCACTAGAAAACCCAGCTTTCCATGTTGTGTTTGGGCAGTTCATGGCGACTATGACACATATGGATGATAAGATGCCACCACCTGCACCTAGGGCACCATCTCACAATGAGGGACACGGGGCTAGCAAGACTTTTGAATGGCTTCACCGGGTACGAGCCACTGAGTATGTTGGTACAGCTGACCCAACAGATGCAAACTTGTGGCTGACTGAATTGGAAAAGGCCTACAGAATTCTTAATATCCCTGAAGTTGAGAAGGTTAGACATGCAGTGTACCTGTTGAAAGGAAGTGTTGGCCATTGGTGGTCCATAGAAGAAGGCAAGAGGCCAGGTGTTGAAGTCGGGTGGGAAGAATTTCGACGTGAATACGTCAGTAGATATTTTCCCAAGACTTACCTAGATGAGAAGATTTCCCAGTTTGAGCGGATAAGGCAAGGACCAATGAACATTAGTGAGTCTGAAGCTAAGTTCATGGAGCATCTACGATTCTGTCCACACATGGCCGCTACATATGAGGAAAGGATTTGGCATTTTGAGAAGGGTTTGAACACTGATTTAACCACACCAGTATCTTTTCTAGAGAATAGGGAGAGGTTTGCCACTTTCATGGAGTCATTCATGAGGATAGAAAGGTCTGTGACTGAGAAGCATCAAGCCAGTAGTAAGAAGATGTATACACAGTTCCAAGGACAGAGGTCTGAAAGTTTTAAGAAACCAAGATTTTCTGCACCAACAACACCACCAAGGTTTAATACTCAGACACAATGGACATCCAGTAAGGGTAGAGGTCGTAGTTTACCACCAGAGGGAGCCCACAACTCAGCATCAATGTCAGTAACATGACCGTCTAGACCACAGCGGGAGAACAAAGTTTGTTATAAATGTGGGAAGATGGGACATCTGATGAAAGATTGTCTAGTTAGAGACATGAGTGTAACCCATCCATCGAGGCAGAGTCAACAAGGCTCTCATAAATGACAGTTTAGCAGTGGCACTCGAGCACGTGGATAGGCGTCCCAAGCTGGCTCATCCACATCCAACAACAGGGTGAGTGGTCGACAACCAGCAATGGCAAGATTCTATGCTATTAAATAAGCTAGAAGTAGTGGTTAACCCACGAGTCGTGACAGGTCAGATGGAGTTATTTCATTTTGATATGTCTTCATCCTGCTTTGTATCTGTTTTGATTGATCCAGGTGCTACTCATTCCTTTATCACTCGAGAAGTGATTCATGACTGTAATATGATTGTCAATCATAGAGCAGATAATTTGTTACTAGAAACTCCATTAATTGGATCTGTAGTGTTGCGGGAGGTATGTTCTCCCTGTGTTATTTCTTTTTCAGAACATAGCATTCAGGTGGATCTTATACCACTTGAGATGCATGGGTTCGACATAATTCTTGGGATGGACACCCTAGAAAAGTATAAGGTTGTCTTGGATTGTGGTTCCAAGCAGGCTATGTTCTCAGACAATGGTGTTACATGGATCTTTCAGGGGGACAGAAAGATTCTTCCAACCTGCCTAGTGTCATCTATGGTAGATGAGAAGTTGATGAGATAAGGATGCTTTGCATTCTTAGCACATGTGGTAGATACCAGAGTAGAGAGTCATAGTCTTTCTGAAGTTCTGGTTGTTAGGGAGTTTGAGGATGTGTTTCCTGAGGAACTTCTCGGTGTTCCTCCACCCCGAGAGATTGATTTTGAGATTAATCTAATCCTAGATACACAACTAGTAGCTTGAACACCTTATAGAATGGCACCTACTGAGATGGCAGAACTTAAGAAACAGTTACATGAGTTTCTTGAAAAGGGTTTTATTCGAATGAGTACTTCACCATGGGGTGCTCCGATTCTTTTCGTTAAAAATAAAGACAGGTCTATACGATTATGCATCCACTATAGACAACTAAACAAAGTAACCATAAATAACAAATATCCTCTGCCAAGGATAGATGACTTGTTTGATCAGTTGCGTGGTGCAACTATCTTTTCTAAAATAGATCTGAGGTCAGGATACCATCAGTTACATATCAAGGAGAGTGACATACCTAAGTTAGCTTTTAGAACAAGGTATGGTCACTATGAGTTCATAGTTATGTCGTTTGGACTAACTAATGCTCCAACTACATTCATGGAACTCATGAACAAAATCTTCCGATCATTCCTTGATCAATTCATAGTAGTCTTTATAGATGACATCCTGAATTACAGTAAAGATGCTCGACAACATGAGCAACACCTTCGTTAGGCTTTGACTTTACTGAGAGAGCACAAGCTATATGCCAAATTCAGTAAGTATGAATTCTGGTTATCAGAAGTGTCTTTTCTTGGACACGTAATATCTGCCTCAGGTATTCATGTTGATCCTAAAAAGGTAGAATCTATCTTGGAGAGGGAACAGCCAAAGACACCAACGGAGATATGTAGTTTTCTAGGACAGGCAGACTACTATAGAAGGTTCATTAAGAACTTCAGTTCTATAGCTTTACCCCTAACCAAGTTGACCAGGAAGGAGGTTCCTTTTGTGTGGGATGACAAGTATCAACATTCTTTCCATCTGTTGAAAGAAAGGTTGATAAGTGCACCTGTGTTAGTGTTACCTGAATAGGGAAAGGGGTATATTGTTTTCTGTGATGCTTCTAAGAATGGTCTAGGATGTGTGTTGATGCAGGATAAGCAAATGATTTCTTTTGCTTCTCGACAGCTTAAGAAACACGAGGAAAATTATCCGACACATGATCTAGAATTAGCTGTAGTGGTTCGTGCATTGAAAATCTGGAGACATTATCTCTATGGAGAGACATTCCAGATTTTCACAGACCATAAGAATTTAAAATACATCTTTTCACAGCATGAGTTGAACATGAGACAACGCCGCTGGATGGAGTTAATCAAGGACTACGATTGTACAATTGATTATCATCTAGGAAAGGCTAATGTAGTGGTTGATGCACTAAGTAGAAAATCATCATCACCAAACATGGACAAAACACAGTTGAACTCTTTAGTGTGATTTAAATGAGACATGTTTGTCTCTTTGAGGCAAAACAATGTACGTCTTAAAGTATCCTTGTTAGCTGGACTGTTAGCTGAGATGCACATAAAACCTACTCTGAAGCAACAGATCAAAGAGGCACAACATGTTGATACTATGATTCAGCAGATCAGGTCAGAGTATGGTTGAGAAACGGGATGGGTTTCATGAGTCAGATGATGAGGTAGTCTATTACCATGGTAGGATGGTAGTACCTAATGCCAATGACTTAAGGAAGTTAATCATGGAGGAAGCTCATTCATCTATGTATGCAATGCATCCAGGGAGTACCAAAATGTATCATAACTTGAAAGATATGTATTGGTGGCCTGGTTTGAAGAAAGATGTAGCTGAGTTTGTTATGCGGTGTCCAGTATGTCAGTAGGTTAAAGCTGAACATTAGAAGCCTACAGGAACAATGCAACCCTTACCTATACCACAGTGGAAATGGGATCACATGACCATGGACTTTGTAGTTGGTTTGCCAAGAACAACCAAAAGTCATGATTCTGTTTGGGTGATAGTTGATAGGTTGACTAAATCAACACATTTTCTTCCTGTCAAAACAACCTATATTGCTAAAAATCTTGCATAGATCTATATAGATGAGATAGTGCATTTGCACGGGGTTCCAGTTACAATTGTTTCTGATAGAGGTCCCCAGTTCATGAGTCATTTTTGGGAATGACTACATAAAGCTTTGGGTACGCAACTAAGGTTTAGTACTGCCTTTCACCCACAAACAGATGGACAATCTGAGAGGACTATACAAACTTGGGAGGATTTGCTTAGGGCATGTATCCTTCAGTTTGTAGGAAGTTGGGATATACACTTGAGCTTAATAGAATTTGCTTACAACAATAGTTATCAGCACAATATTGATATGGCACCATATGAAGCATTGTATGGTAGACGTTGTAGATCTCCATTATGCTGGTATGAAACAGGAGAGTACCAACTTTTGGGTCCTGAATTAGTACAACAGACAAATGAGAAGATTAAAGTAATACAACAATAGTTAAAGGCTGCACAGGATAGATAGAAGTCATACGCTGATAAATGGCGGAGACCTTTAGAATTCTAAGTAGGAGATAAAGTATATCTCAAATTCTCACCTTGTAAAGGTGTTCTTAGATTTGGAAAGAAGGGTAAATTAGCTCCTAGATTTATGGGGCCTTATCTAATCATTGAACGGATTAGAAATGTAGCCTATAAGTTGGAGTTGCCACCTGAACTACACAGATTACATCCAGTATTCCATATATCCATGCTGAGAAAGTTTCATCCTGATACGGAGTTAGTTTTGCAACATGTGAAGGTAGAATTAAATGAAGATATATCCTACGTAGAGGGACCAGTGTTGATTCTTGACAGGAGAATCAAAATGTTGAAAAAGAAAGACATAGCTCTTGTGAAAGTTCTTTGGAATTATCATGGAATTGAAGAAGCTACGTGGGAGTTGGAGGAAGAGATGAGGAGTAAGTACCCTTCTCTTTTCTCTTGATGATTTCGGGGACGAAATCCCTGTCAGGGGTGGATAATTGTAAAATCCCTGGCCTGGGTTAAGGCCTAACCCTAGAAGTTTTGCTTAAGTAAGTCATTTAGATTCTTGTCTTTATCTTTTGAAAAGTAATTAAGACTAAAGGAGAACTTATGTTTCAATTTTGGTCCTATTTGAATAATGTTGAAACAATGTTTTACCTATTTTGGATTAAAGTGCAATTTACCCAATTTAAGGGGTTATGTTGCAAATGTTACATGATAAATGCTTCTCAAGTGTTATAGCATCATAAGAATGAGAATGGTGCTGAGGTATGTCTTCCACAAGCCTAAGTTCCAAGAAAGAGCTTGTTTGAGTAATGCTTGTGTATTAAATGATAGTTTTGGTGTAATTTGCAATTTACCCAAAATCTAGGGTTGGATAAGTAAAATACCACTTCTATCATGTCCCTACTATTTCTTGGTATCATTTATAGAAAATAAAAAGAAAGGGGCATCTTGTTTGAATTACTTTTAAGGAGAGATAATCTTGATAATAAAATAATCAAGATTTAACCATAATTGAAACCCTAATTTAATTTGTAGCAAAAATAAATATATTAATTGAAGTGCCCATCAACTAAAAAGGCTTTGGTTGAAATATATAGTGCAAGGACGTTCAAATGCCTTGAGTTTCACCAAAATATCTTAATTAGGTGAAGAAACCCACTCACATTTGTTAATTAAAAAGTAATGTCCACTAAAAATGGATAATAGTATTGTATTAATTAAGGTGCTTAAGTGATTGCTTTTAATTCAAGGATAAACAAGAGGATATTGAGGATGAAGGGAGTTGGATTCAGAGGCAAGGAAGGTAGGGGGCATGTGGCAATGAAAGTGGATGGATTTTCTTCTACTTTCTCTCTCCTAGAAAATCAATCACATATATTCAATTTTCTCCTTACTTGAAAGGCCATTTTGCAAACCACTTTCTTTCTTTGGTTTGGCCGACGAACAAGGAGCTTAGAAGTAGGAGGAAAACTTTCCCCAAGCTGAAGGTAAGCTCCATGATCATCTTCAACCTTGAATTGATGGTTGAAATCAGATTTCAACATTGATTTTCTTCTTTTCTCCAACCAATGCTCAACCTTGGTCATTCCTTTGCATCTAAAGAGTTGGAAACGAGCCTTGACTAGTTGAAGGATCTTAATTCACCATTAAGGACATGAATCTTGAAGCTTTGAAGCTACTTTGAATGTGGGTTATATAACTTGAACCCATTGATTTTGTTATTGATTTCAATTTCTCATCATATGTTGATCCTTTATTTCTTCTTGAATAATTGCTGAATTTTTCATATATATGGCAATAGAAAATCGGAGGTATGAAGCTTGATGATGATGACATCATCTTAGAACACACCTCAATAAATATTATAAGCAAATGGTTTCATTGTGTTGGTCAAACAGTTTCAAACCGTTTTGGACCAAACGGTTTCAAACTGTTTGGTGACCAAACAGTTTCAAAACCGATTGGAGGACAAACAGATTCAAACTGTTAGAAGACTAAATGGTTTCAATAGGTTCAAGGATTGATTGATTTCGTGATCTAATAACTTCAAACAAATTAAATTCAATTGATTTCAAAACCCTAGCACAATTGGGTTCAAAGCCCTAAATCAATTGAGATCATAACCCTAATTTAGGGTTAAACGATTTCAAGCTGCAATGACCAAACAGTCTTAGACCATTTGAGGACTAAACAATCTCAAACCATTTGGGGTTAAATAATATTCAAATCAAACGGTCTCAAACCGTTTAGGGTTAATCAATATTCAAATCAATTAAAGATCAAACAGTCTCAAAATCATTTATGGTTGATCAAACTCAAGACCGTTTGGAGGTCAAGCACCTCAAGACCGTTTGGAGGTCAAGAACCACAAGACTATTTGGAGGTCAAACACCTCAAGACCATTTGAATGTCAAGCACCTCAAAACCATTTGGAGGTCAAGCATCTCAAGACCGTTTAGAGGTACAAAAGATTCAAGACCGTTTAGAGATTCAATTGAACCAAGACCGTTTAAGATCTAATGGTCTTCAGACCGTTTAAGGATGTTAAAGTCAAGACAGTTTGAAGGTCAATGACTTCAAGACCGTTTGAAGGTCAAATAACTTCAAGACCATTTGAAGTTCAAGTAACCTCAAGACCGTTTGAGGGTTCAATTAGTCTAAAACTATTTGAAGGTTCAATTGATTCTGATCATGTAAGTATTAATAACCCCATAAGTGGTTGAAGAGTATCTCAAGGTTGATTTCAATGGATGTACCTGTAAAGCACTTAGGTGATTGGTATAATTAGAATGATTATTATTCAATGCCTATGAAACTAATAAATTCAATACACTATGATAAGTGTAGGTGCATGTACTTAGTGAAAGGTTAAGCCAATTGATTAAGGTATGATGATGGTGTGTGTTCCTAGTATATGGAACAATGATAAGTATGATTTAATACTTAAATAATGCTATGTGCTCCAAGATATGTGGAAGCACTGACTTAGGGTTTAGATTAAAGAGGTAATCATAAACCCTAATTGAGAAGGATGAGAAACCCTAACCCTAATTTTGGGTAATGGGTAGAGAAATCCTAATTGAAATGGAATTGGGAAACCTAACCCTAATACAGGGTGATGCTATGTGAAACCCTAATACAGGGTGATGCTATGTGAAACCCTAATACAAGGTGATGTTATGTGAAACCCTAATATAGGGTGATGGTATGTGAAACCCTAATACAGGGTGATGTTATGTGAAACCCTAATACAGGGTGATGTTATGTGAAACCCTAATACAGGGTGATGCTATGTGAAACCCTAATACAGGGTGATGTTATGTGAAACCCTAATATAGGGTGATGTTATGTGAAACCCTAATACATGGTGATGTTATGTGAAACCCTAATTGATAAAGATGAGAAACTCTAACTTTAATGAGGGAATAGTGATGTTATCTTTGTATTTCATAATGCTGATATGTAATTGATATGGCTGTTATCTAATATACTAACCATACATGTATCATGAGATGATGAGCATAACCATGTATGAGTCATGATGTTAATAGGCCTTGTGAGCCATTATTTTATTTGTTTCCTAGTAAGAGGTGATAAGAAGTTGAATATGCCTGGTGAACTATGTGAGATGCTTGTGCAACAAGTATCATGAATACCTTGGTCAGATGACCTAGAAGTAATAATTACCTGATAGTGGTAACCATGTTCAATGATGAACTAAGGGTTTGAATACCCAGATCCAACAAATATGATGATGGTGATGTTGAGGGATGTGAATTCCCAGCAATGAGATAAGGGATTGAGATCCCAATGCTTTATAAAGTTTTGAAAAGCACTTGAAAAGAGTATTATTTCTTTGTAGCATTTGTCATAATAATTCTTGTTTGAAAACTTGACTAATGCTAAAAGAATATGGTAAAATACTTAAATAATGAAGTGGAATATTATCATGTAGAGCCCTGGTCATAGATCCATCATCGTCAGTAGCTGGTGATGGTGAAACGGGTTTTCCTGCTGGTTAATCCGGAGCATATATTGTTGAATATGCGGGGTGCTCCTAGCCGAAAATAGGAGGATTAGAGTGCAACTTCAGTTGTAGACTCAAGATATATATATAAGAGCATGGTGAATAAGCCTATGGCTCAGTGTGATGGAGCATGAATGCTTTCATGGCTCAGTGAGCACGGTGAACTGGCCCGTGTCTCAGATTTACTAGCGACGGGACCTATACCAAGGCGGGCTAGAGGATGGGTAGCCTATGAGAGCTAACCCTGTGACTAACGTCACTTAAGCAAGAGACTGCTGTCCTACTTGTGGTCTCACACTGATCGAGACGGATGAGATCGAGGAGTCCGACTCTTCCTTTGATCTTGTATGGCACCGACTTTGGTTTTCACAACCGAAGGTTGGATTTGAGCGGTACGACTCACTTCCTCAGGGCATAAGAATGATTGTAAAATATAATTCAGCCATGTAGCATATTTTCCTAAGGATGATTTATGGAAATTATTGGTTGATGTCACATTGCTTATTGTATCCTAAAGTAGATAGATGTTATACATGTTCTTCATATTCCTTATTAAAATGAATAGATGATATTGCTCTATTCTGCTTAATAATAATTTAATCCTGATGTTCAATAGAGATTACTCTGCTCAGTTTTTTACTGTTACTTGTAATAATAATGTTTCTGTCGGAGAGTTATATCTCTCACTGGGACAATTTTCAATTGTCTCACCCCCGTGGGGTCCAACCTTTTTAGGTGGACGAGGACGAGGAGGTAGAAACCCTACAGTAGGGGAAGGAAAACAGCATCAGGGACAACAGTAACATCTCAGATGGAGATACTGACTACCGTGTCTTGTAAATATGAGTCCTATGAGTCATATCTATGCTCTCAGGTCCTAGGAGTCAGTAGTTAGTAGTTAGTTCTTTAATGATCAATCTGAGATTTTGGCATTGAATGCCTCGAGGTTTTATGTTGCTTATGTGTAGATTTAATAAGGCAACTATTGTGTATAATCCTCGAGAAGAGAAGGTACATGGTATGTACTTTGTGGACCAGATTGTATATAATATTTTGGTTCTTATTATTAGAGTTTTCTGGAAATGGATCTCTTTGTAAATGGTTTTAATTTTTAGTGATTTTCAGTAATCCGTTGCTTATGTTTGATTCCGTAATTAATTACACTATGACAGTCTGATTTGGTGTCAGGTCGTCTCACTATTGTTGTATGCAAACTCTATAAGGCTCAAGTGTTCTTCCTAACTTCCACTGAAATGTAGGACACATGCTCTCAGCATGTCCTCAAGAGTCTGAATGGTCCTCTCTGACTGACCATCCGTCTGCGGGTGATAAGCTGTACTGAACCTCAACTTTGTGCCCAAAGCATGATGCAACTGATTCCAAAACCTGGAGGTGAACTTAGGATCTCTATCTGATATAATTGAAACTGGGATACCATGCAGCCTAACTATCTCATCCACGTATATCTTAGCCAACTTCGTGACATCAAAGGTTGACTTAACAGGAAAAAAGTGAGCAGACTTAGTGAGTCTATCCACAATCACCCATATCAAGTCACAACCTCTAGGTGTCTTGGGCAACCCTACCACAAAATCTATTGTGATATGTTCCCACTTCCACTCTGGTATAGGAAGAGAGTGCAAGGTACCTGCAGGTTTTTGATGCTCAGCCTTAACCTGCTAGCACACACTACATCTAGCCACGTACTCAGCTACATCCTTATTCATACTTAACCAATAGTACAACTCTTTGAGATTCCTGTACATCTTAGTGTTGCCTGGATGCATAGCATACATCGATGCATGTGCTTCCTCAAAAATCCTTTCTTTCAAATAACTGTCTCCAGGTACACACAACCTATCATGCTGACACAACAAACCATCATATGAAAACTTGAACTCTGGTCTTTTTCCCTCTGTCATATCCTACATGATCTGTTGTAACTCACTGTCACTCTGCTAAAGTTCCTTGATCTGATCATAAAAAGTAGGCTTGACTTGCATTTGTGCAATCAAACCACTCTGTTCTATCACTCCTAAGTCTAAGTTCAACTTCTGCATCTCTACTAGCAGGTCCCTCTTGAAGCATGCCATAGAGAATGCATCAGCTGTTGAACTTGACTTCCTGCTCAGGGCATCTGCTACCACATTCGCCTTACCAGGATGATAATCTATCGTCACATCATAATCCTTGATCAATTCTAACCATCTCCGCTGTCTAAGATTCAGATCCTTTTGGGTGAAAATATATTTCAAACTCTTATGATCTGTAAACACCTGACATGCCTCACCATAAAGATAGTGACGCCATGTCTTAAGAGCATGAACTACTGCAGCTAACTCCAGATCATGTGTCGGGTAATTCTCTTCATTCTTCTTAAGCTATCTAGATGCATAAGCTACTACTTTGCCTTCCTGCATCAACACACAGCCTAAAACTCTCCTTGAAGCATCACAAAACACCGTGTAACCTTTACCTGTCTCAGGTAGGATCAACACTGGTGTTGTAGTCAACCTCTTCTTCAAGATCTAAAAACTCTTCTCACAGTTGTCTGACCAGAAAAACGGTGCATTCTTTCTCATTAAGCGTGTCAGAGGTGACGCTACAAAACTGAAGTTCTGGATGAACCTCCTGTAGTAACCTGCCAATCCTAAGAAGCTTCTGATCTCAGTAGGAGTCTTAGGTTGCTCCCACTGTAGAACAAACTTGACTTTCTTAGGGTCAACACTTACTCCATCTCCTGAGATGACATGTCCAAGAAAAGACACATCAGCTAACCAGAACTCGCACTTACTGAACTTAGCATATAACTGGTGTTGTCTCAACAATTGTAACACTATCCTTAGATGCTGCTCATGTTGCTCATCATCTATGGAGTAGAACAGAATGTCATCTATGAAAACTACTATGAGCTGATCCAAAAATGATTTGAAAATCCAATTCATCATATCCATGAAATCTGCTGGGGCATTAGTCAGTCCAAATGACATGAACAAAAACTCATAATGCCCATTATCTTGTTTTGAAAGCCGACTTAGAAATATCTAAAGCCTTTATCCTCAACTGATGATACCTAGATCTCAAATCTATCTTAGAAAAGATCATCGCTCCACGCAACTGATCAAACAGATCATCTATCTTTGGCAATGGGTACTTACTCTTGATGGTGATCTTATTCAACTGTCTGTAGTCTATACATAACCTCATAGTACCATCCTTCTTCTTCACAAACAAGACTGGAGCTCCCCATGGTGAAGAACTAGGTCGAATGAAACCCTTATCCAGTAATTCCTGTAACTGAATCTTGAGTTCCTTCAACTCTCCAGGTGCCATTCTATAGGCTGGTAGCGCTATAGGTTGACTACCTGACAACACCTAGATCTCAAAGTCTATCTCTCTTTCAGGAGGTAGACCTGACAACTCATCTGGAAAAACATCTGGGAACTCACAGACCACTGGCACATCCCATAGGCTGATTGTGCTCTTTTCTGCTCTAGTATCTACTACACGTGTCAAGAACGCCTCACAACCTCTCTGCAACATCTTATCAGCTACAACAACTGATATGATACACGTAGGCAAAACTTTCCTGTAACATCCCTGACCTGGGTTATGAATTAACCCTAGGTGTTTTGCCTAACAAGGTTGAGTAGATTCTTAATCTTATCTTAGGAAAAGTAATTAGGGCTCATAAGAAACTTATGTTTCAATTTTGGTCTTGTTTGAACAATGTTGAAGCAATGATTGCTTATTTTGGACTAAAGTGCAAATTACCCAAGTTGAGGGGTTAAATTGCAAATGTTGCATGGTAAGATATTCCTCTGATGTTGAGACATCATAAAAATGAATATGATGTAGTGGTATGGTTTTCACAAGCTTGGGCATCAAGTTAAGCTTGTAAAGCAATCCTTGTGCATTAAAACCTAGTTTTGGGTAATGTGCAATTTACCCAAAACCTAGGGTTCAATATGCAAATTACCACTTCAATAAGGTCCTTAATGTTTTTTGGCATCATGTAGAGCAAATAAAATGAGAGGGGCATCTCATTTGAATTAAATTGGAGGAGAGAGAATCTTGATATTAAAATAATCAAGATTTAATCTTAAGTGAAACCCTAATTCAATTTAGGGAAAAAATGAATGTATTAATTAAAGGGCCTTCAAACTAAAATGTTATTGGTTGATTTTGAATAAGTATGGACGTTCTTTTGCCAAGATAAGGAATGAAAATATCTAAAGGAGGTGAAACTCCACTCACCTTATTATAAAGGAAAGTAATTTCCACTCACATATGGGATATTAATATTATAAGCATTAAGGTGCTTAATTGCTTTTCCCTTAATTCATGGATAATGTAAGGGAGTTCGGTGGGGATAGAGATGCCCTTGCTTGCAAGAAACCAAGGGGGAAGTGGTGGCAACAATTTTGGAATTAAAAGACTTTTATAAAATATTTTCTCTCTCATCAATTTTCTTATAAAAGTGCCCTTTCTAAGCCAAAACAAAGGCTTTTTCGGATTTATTTCTTCCCCTTGCTTGCAAAACCGACCAAGGAGCTAGGGAGGAGCAGTAGGACGACCCCCAACCTGTTGGTAAGCCCTTGACCTTCGTTCTCCTTGATTCCATGGTGGAAATCGAAAATAAATCATTGATTTCTTCTTATTTCGATCTCCTCTTCAACCCTAGCCAACTTTTACAATCAAAAGCTTTAGGACGAGCCTAAGGAGAGTTGCAAGAGCTTCATCCACCATTGATGGCGTGAGCTTGGAGCTTTGGAGCTCAATTGGAGGCAGGTTTTATAACTTGAACCCTTTTACATTGTTATTCAACCATTAATCTTGTAATTTCAATGATTTCTTCATTATCTTGATTAACTGCTGGTTGAAAATGGTTAATTCATGAAATCAGAAGTTGTTAGAACTTCAGGGACGAAGCTTGATGATGATGACATCATCATAAGCACACACCTCCCCAAATATCTTGGGCAAACGGTTTGGAAGTTGGGACCAAACGGTTTCACCAAACTGTTTGGTGGGGTTGACCGTTTGGGAATCCTGTTCATAATTATGTTGGTTGATAACCCACCAAATTTTATGGATTAACTCCAAAGGAATCATGAGTTGAAGGCTAATCAATTAGGCAAAGCCTAATTGGAATAAGTGCTGATTTTCAACTTGATTAATTTGCCTTTATGGGAAAACGGTTTCAAAACCATTTGAGATGGTTGACCAAGGGTTGACCGTTTGGGATTCCTGTTCCTAATTATGTTGGTTAATGACCCTCCAAATTGGATGGATTAACTCCCAAGGAATCGTGAGTTGAAGGCTAATCAATTAGGTAAACCTAATTGGATTAAGTGCTGATTTTCAACCTGAGTAACTTGACCTTTTTGGGCAAACGGTTTCAAAACCGTTTTAGTGAGTTGACCAAGGGTTGACCGTTTGAGATTACTGTTACTAATTATGTTGGTTAATGACTCAGCAAATTTTAGGGGTTAATTCCCAAGGAATCATGAGTTGAAGGCTAATCAATTAGGCAAACCCTAATTGAAATTAGTGCTGAAATTTCAATGAGTTAATTTGAGATTTTGGGTTGATTAGCCCAAACGGTTTCAAAACCATTTGGGGATCACCCTAACGGTTTCAAAACCGTTTGGGGGTCACCCAAGACCGTTTGGAGGTCTGGGGTCAAGTATGGATATGTGTTTGAAGATCCAAAGATGTGGCATGAACCCTAGTCGGCTAAGTGCTGATTTTGCAAGTGATTGAGATGATGTTTTGGGTTGATTGGCCCAAACAGTTTCAAAACCGTTTGGGGATCACCCAAACGGTTTCAAGACCGTTTGGGGATCACCCAAGACCGTTTGGAGGTCTGGGGTTAAGTATAGTTGATCAATTGAAGGTCCAAAGGTACCAAATCATATTGCAATTAAGTGCTGATTTGTTGATCGACTCAATAGACCAAACCTTGATGAAATTTCACTAGAATCCAAGGCTTGGATGAGCCAAACGGTCTCAAGACCGTTTGGATCTCATCCAAACAGTCTCAAGACCGTTTGGAGGTCCAGGGGTGAGTATGGTTAAGCAATTGATGATCCAATGTTACTAAGTTAAAGTGTAATCAATTGCTGATTTGGTGATCAATCCAATGATCCAAACCTTAATTGGTTGACTTGGATTTTGATGATATGATGGGCAAACGGTCTCAAGACCGTTTGGAGGTCATCAAAACGACCTCAAGACCGTTTGGGGTCATGTCATGTTCAATTTGGATGATGGTTCAAAGGTTTCAAAGTAACTAATCTTGCATTGATTAGTGTTGAAGGATCATTGATTCCAAACCCTAATTCAATTGATTCAAACCCTAATTGATGATCAATTGAGGGTCAATTGAGGGTCAAATCAGTTTAAGGTTGACCTATTAAACTCAATTGAAGTATGAGTATAGGTCCAATTCATGATTGGTTCCATGAATTCAATGATTGAAGGAATCAACATTGGAAACCCTAATTCAATTGAATACCTCATGTTATTGAAGGTCCAATTGATCAAACCTTTTTGGAAACCTAATGTAATTAGGTGAGAGATACCCTTAATGGTACTAATCAATAATGAATAACAAATGCATGGATCCAATACATGATGTAAACCCTAATTGAGGCTGATTCCATGTATAACCCTAATAAGAGGTTGTCTACATGTGAAATCACTAATTAGGATGAATAGTAAACCCTAGTTGAGGGTGTATCCATGTAAAACCCTAATTGAGGGTGATTTTATGAGTATGGGCAATGTGATATAAATCTCTAATGCAGGGTAATTTCTATGTGAATCCCTAATGTAGGGTAAATGCTATGTGAATCTCTAATGTAGGGTGATTTCTATGTGAGTCCCTAATGCAGGGTGGTGTTATGTGAAGCTCTAACACAAAGTAATTCTATGTGAAGCTCAAATACAGACTAATGGGTTATGAATATAATAAGATAACCCTTGTATTACATGGTACTGATATGTAATTGCATCATGATTACTAATCATGCAGATATGATGAGAAGATGAGCATAGCCATGTATGGGCTATGATGTTCTGTACATTGAAAATGTTCTATAGACCTTATAATCTTTCATATGTCTTGTTTCCTATTAAGGGGTAATAAGAGGTGATATGAGCTTTGTGAACTATGTGCAATACTTTGTGTAGCAAGAATTATAATGTCCTTGGTTAGATGACCTGAAGGTATGAAGTTACTTAATAAGTGGTAACAAGTGTTCTATGATGAGATAAGGGTTTACATACCCAGATTCTATAATCATAATGATGAATGTGTTAAGAAGTGGAATTGTACTTAATGAGTTGAGGGATTGAGATCCCAATATTTTGAGAAAAGAGTGTGGCTACAGGCCATGACTCCACTATGACAATGCCATGCTTTAGATATATGATCTAAGCCTGAAGAGAGTTAATGCTGTGATAATGATTCTGTAGTGGATAAATGTTATACATGTTCTTCATATTCCCTAATGGATATGTGATATGATGCTCTTTCAAGTTATAGCTGCAATGTTGAATAAGATTAATATTCTAATCTGATAGACATTGAATTAATTGCTATCAAACAAATATGATTCCTTTGTTCATATTTATCTTCTTAAGCTACAATAATAATGTTACTGGCGGAGAGTTATATCTCTCGCTGGGGCAATTTACAATTGTCTCACCCCCGTGGGAACTACATTTTTAGGTGGTCGCGGATGAGGAGACAGAAACCCTTCAGTAAGAGAAGGACAGCAGCAGCAGAAGTAACAACAGTGAAGTCTCAGGTGGAGACACTGGCTGTTATGCCATGTATAGATGTATATAAAGTTCTATGTGTCGTCTCTGTACTCTCAGGTCCTCGGAGTAGTAGTTAGTGCTTTCGAGATTTTGGCTCAGTGCCTCGAGATTTTATACTTCCTGTGTTTAGCTTGACAGGACAGTTAATGCTTGTAATGCTCAGAAAGAGATGATACAGAATGTGTACCTTCGAGTAAGAATGTAAATGTGTTACTTTAGTTCTATGTGAGAAAGTTTTCATTTGATGGATCTTTTGATAAAAAGTTTTAATTTTTAGTGATTTTTGGTAATCCGCTGTTTAGTGAACGCTTCCGCATTAGTTAATCTTGTTTTGCGAACCGGTCGTTACAATAGTGGTATCAAAGCTCTAAGTTCACTGAGTCTACAGAGACATAGGACTAAGGTTGTAGAGTCTATTCTAAGTGTCTTCCAGTTTATCTGATAGTATCTTCTGCTCACATAGGAGAAGAAGAACTTGAAAATGACTGGAAAACATGAGGAACACATTGCTAAGGGCAATGTTGTTGCACCAGGAGAGGGTGCATGGGACCATGCAAGAGGAGAACAAGTGCCTGAGAATTTCCACCTTGACCTAATCATGATAGAGAATCCTATGTTATGCTCTTGAAGGGCCGAATAGGACAACTGTAATGCATAAAGAAGAGAGAATACTGGTATTACAACCTAGGTTACCAATCCTCAATGCAGAAACTTTGGGCTTTGAAAGGACTCCTGAGTGACATGGTCATGTTAGAACAATGGAAATGTGGGAAAGATTAATAAATGGAAAGAAAGTAGACTCTGCCATAAGTCTGGACAAACAGTACATCTGTGATGGTAGTGCCCAAGGAAGGGCCATAAGCTATGAATTAAGGAAAGGTCTCTACAATTTTAGAGACATTTTCCTGGATATTATGAAAAGCCAAAGTTTTTGGTGTTACCAGTGCAATAAATGCCTAGCACACCAGGGCAGTAGCCACTAAGTAAAGGCAAAAGCAGCAACATGAGATAACTGGACATTATGTGATGAAATCAACCTAATGTGGTAGATGACCTTGAGGGGTAATACTTAGATGAAATATATTCATCATGATACTTCATTTCATGTTTCTATGTGTTAAAGGTATGAAAATAGTTTTTTTTTAATTATTTTGACTAGTCCTATAAGGACACAAGGGAAAGGAGAACTTATATCTTACTCAGTGTTTCTTAAAATGTTTTATATTCTCCCTTATCTGTGTGTTGAAAGATGAGATATAGAAGTGATACCTGAAGAAAATTCAAGAATGGAAAATCATGTGTGTATAATGATTTGAAAAGTGAGGAATATGATGGTAAATAAAGTGCATACTACCTAATCTCAATACTTGTATACCCTGGCCAGGTATACAATTATTGTAGATTAAGCAAGTATGAAACTCTTAGATTGTTATCTTTTTGATTACTCTGATCAAGTAGTCATTCTAAAACAATCCAGAGAGTATAATGAAATTAAATAGGAAGAGCTAAGTGAAATATTTTCAACATACTTAGTGAACTTGCTCCGTGAATACTTAGTGAACTTGCTCCGTGAATACTTAGTGAACTTGCTCTGTGAATACTTAGTGAACTTGCTCTGTGAATACTTAGTGAACTTGCTCCGTGGATACTTAGTGAACTTGCTCCGTGAATACTTAGTGAACTTGCTCCGTGAATACTTAGTGAACTTGCTCCGTGAATACTTAGTGAACTTGCTCCGTGAATACTTAGTGAACTTGCTCCGTGAATACTTAGTGAACTTGATCCCTGAATACTTAGTGAACTTGCTCCGTGAATACTTAGTGAACTTGCTCCATGAATACTTAGTGAACTTGCTCCGTGGATACTTAATGAACTTGCTCCGTGAATACTTAGTGAACTTGCTCCGTGAATACTTAGTGAACTTGCTCCGTGAATACTTAGTGAACTTGCTCCGTGAATACTTAGTGAACTTGCTCCGTGAATACTTAGTGAAATTGCTCTGTGAATACTTAGTGAACTTGCTCCGTGAATACTTAGTGAACTTGCTCCGTGGATACTTATTGTACTTGCTCCGTGAATACTTAGTGAACTTGCTCCGTGAATACTTAGTGAACTTGCTCCGTGAATACTTAGTGAACTTGCTCCGTGAATACTTAGTGAACTTGCTCCGTGAATACTTAGTGAACTTGCTCCGTGAATACTTAATGAACTTGCTCCGTGAATACTTAGTGAACTTGCTCCGTGGATACTTAGTGAACTTACTCAGTGGATATTTTCAAAAAAAAAAAACAAATAAAGGATTTCCGAATGAATTATCTCTATTAGATATATATGTTTCTCTTTTAGTAAATATTCCTGGGTGATGATAGAAGTATGCTCTTTTATGCTTCTTCTTTTCAATGATATGAACATCATATGTTAGGGGTTTATGCCTTACATAAACAATAAACATTGATAAGGTTGAATTAATGAAAGGAACTTTGTAGGAACCACATATCCATAGTATCTCCATAACACTAAGATGAGATGTGGATACTTGAGGGCATGATTAATGAACAATTTGTCCCTCCTTTTCCTGGGATTTCTAGGACGAAATCCTTGTTAGGGGTTTATAATTTGTAACATCCCTGACCTGGGTTATGAATTAACCCTAGGTGTTTTGCCTAACAAGGTTGAGTAGATTCTTAATCTTATCTTAGGAAAAGTAATTAAGGCTCATAAGAAACTTATGTTTCAATTTTGGTCCTGTTTGAACAATGTTGAAGCAATGATTGCTTATTTTGGACTAAAGTGCAAATTACCCAAGTTGAGGGGTTAAATTACAAATGTTGCATGGTAAGATATTACTCTGATGTTGAGACATCATACGAATGAATATGATGTAGTGGTATGGTTTTCACAAGCTTGGGCATCAAGTTTAAGCTTGTAAAGCAATCCTTGTGCATTAAAACCTAATTTTGGGTAATGTGCAATTTACTCAAAACCTAGGGTTCAATATGCAAATTACCACTTCAATAAGGTCCTTAATGTTTTTTGGCATCATGTAGAGCAAAGAAAATGAGAGGGGCATCTTATTTGAATTAAATTGGAGGAGAGAGAATCTTGATATTAAAATAATCAAGATTTAATCTTAAGTGAAACCCTAATTCAATTTAGGGTAAAAATGAATGTATTAATTAAAGGGCCTTCAAACAAAAATGTTATTCGTTGATTTTGAATAAGTATGGACGTTCTTTTGCCAAGATAAGGAATGAAAATATCTAAAGGAGGTGAAACTCCACTCACCTTATTATAAAGGAAAGTAATTTCCACTCACATATGGGATATTAATATTATAAGCATTAAGGTGCTTAATTGCTTTTCCCTTAATTCATGGATAATGGAAGGGAGTTCGGTGGGGATAGATATGCCCTTGAATGCAAGAAACCAAGGGGGAAGTGGTGGCAACAATTTTGGAATTAAAAGACTTTTATAAAGTATTTTCTCTCTCATCAATTTTCTTATAAAAGTGCCCTTTCTAAGCCAAAACAAAGGCTTTTTCGGATTTCTTTCTTCCCCTTGCTTGCAAAACCGACCAAGGAGCTAGGGAGGAGCAGGAGTACGACCCCCAACCTGTTGGTAAGCCCTTGACCTTCGTTCTCCTTGATTCCATGGTGGAAATCGAAAATAAATCATTGATTTCTTCTTATTTCGATCTCCTCTTCAACCCTAGCCAACTTTTACAATCAAAATCTTAAGGAAAAGCCTAAGGGAAGTTGCAAGATATTCATCCACCATTGATGGCGTGAGATTGGAGCTTTGGAGCTCAATTGGAGGCGGGTTTTATAACTTGAACCCTTTTACATTGTTATTCAACCATTAATCTTGTAATTTCAATGATTTCTTCATTATCTTGATTAACTGCTGGTTGAAAATGGTTAATTCATGAAATCAGAAGTTGTTATAACTTCAGGGACGAAGCTTGATGATGATGAAATCATCATAAGCACACACCTCTCCAAATATCTTGGGCAAACGGTTTGGAAGTTGAGACCAAACGGTTTCACCAAACCGTTTGGTGACCAAACGGTTTGCAAACCGTTTGAGAGCAAACGGTTTCAAAACCGTTTTGTGGGGTTGACCAAGGGTTGAACGTTTGGGGATCCTGTTCATAATTATGTTGGTTGATAACCCACAAAATTTTATGGATTAATTCCAAAGGAATCATGAGTTGAAGGCTAATCAATTAGGCAAAGCCTAATTGGAATAAGTGCTGATTTTTAACTTGATTAATTTGCCTTTATGGGAAAACGGTTTCAAAACCGTTTGAGATGGTTGACCAAGGGTTTACCGTTTGGGATTCCTGTTCCTAATTATGTTGGTTAATGACCCTCCAAATTTTATGGATTAACTCCCAAGGAATCGTGAGTTGAAGGCTAATCAATTAGGTAAACCTAATTGGATTAAGTGCTGATTTTCAACCTGAGTAACTTGACCTTTTTGGGCAAACGGTTTCAAAACCGTTTGAGTGAGTTGACCAAGGGTTGACCGTTTGATATTACTGTTACTAATTATGTTGGTTAATGACTCACCAAATTTTAGGGGTTAAATCCCAAGGAATCATGAGTTGAAGGCTAATCAATTAGGCAAACCCTAATTGAAATTAGTGCTGAAATTTCAATGAGTTAATTTGAGATTTTGGGTTGATTAGACCAAACGGTTTCAAAACCGTTTGGGGGTCACCCAAGGCCGTTTAGAGGTCTGGGGTCAAGTATGGATATGTGTTTGAAGATCCAAAGATGTGGCATGAACCCTAGTCGGCTAAGTGCTGATTTTGCAAGTGATTGAGATGCTGTTTTGGGTTGATTGGCCCAAACGGTTTCAAAACCGTTTGGGGATCACCCAAACGGTTTCAAGACCATTTGGGGATCACCCAAGACCGTTTGGAGGTCGGGGGTTAAGTATAGTTGATCAATTGAAGGCCCAAAGGTACCAAATCATATTGCAATTAAGTGCTGATTTGTTGATCGACTCAATAGACCAAACCTTGATGAAATTTCACTAGAATCCAAGGCTTGGATGAGCCAAACGGTCTCAAGACCGTTTGGAGGTCCAGGGGTGAGTATGGTTAAGCAATTGATGATCCAATGTTACTAAGTTAAAGTGTAATCAATTGCTGATTTGGTGATCAATCCAATGATCCAAACCTTAATTGGTTGACTTGGATTTTGATGATATGATGGGCAAACGGTTTCAAGACCGTTTGGAGGTCATCCAAACGACCTCAAGACCGTTTGGGGTCATGTCATGTTCAATTTGGATGATGGTTCAAAGGTTTCAAAGTAACTAATCTTGCATTGATTAGTGTTGAAGGATCATTGATTCCAAACCCTAATTCAATTGATTCAAACCCTAATTGATGATCAATCGAGGGTCAATTGAGGGTCAAATCAGTTTAAGGTTGACCTATTAAACTCAATTGAAGTATGAGTTTAGGTCCAATTGATGATTGGTTCCATGAATTCAATGATTGAAGGAATCAACATTGGAAACCCTAATTCAATTGAATACCTCATGTTATTGAAGGTCCAATTGATCAAACCTTTTTGGAAACCTAATGTAATTAGGTGAGAGATACCCTTAATGGTACTAATCAATAATGCATAACAAATGCATGGATCCAATACATGATGTAAACCCTAATTGAGGCTGATTCCATGTATAACCCTAATAAGAGGTTGTCTACATGTGAAATCATTAATTAGGATGAATAGTAAACCCTAGTTGAGGGTGTATCCATGTAAAACCCTAATTGAGGGTGATTTTATGAGAAACCCTAATTGGGAATGATTAGTAAACCCTAATTATGGGCAATGTGATATAAATCTCTAATGCAGGGTAATTGCTATGTGAATCCCTAATGTAGGGTAAATGTTATGTGAATCGCTAATGTAGGGTGATTTCTATGTGGGTCCCTAATGCAGGGTGGTGTTATGTGAAGCTCTAACACAGAGTAATTCTATGTGAAGCTCAAATACAGACTAATGGGTTATGAATATAATAAGATAACCATTGTATTACATGATACTGATAGGTAATTGCATCATGATTACTAATCATGCAGATATGATGAGAAGATGAGCATAGCCAGGTATGGGCTATGATGTTCTGTACATTGAAAATGTTCTATATACCTTATAAGCTTTCATATGTCTTGTTTCCTATTAAGGGGTAATAAGAGGTGATATGAGCTTTGTGAACTATGTGCAATACTTTATGTAGCAAGAATTATAATGTCCTTGGTTAGATGACCTGAAGGTATGAAGTTACTTAATAAGTGGTAACAAGTGTTCTATGATGAGATAAGGGTTTAAATACCCAAATTCTATAATCATAATGATGAATGTGTTAAGAAGTGGAATTGTACTTAATGAGTTGAGGGATTGAGATCCCAATATTTTGAGAAAAGAGTGTGGCTACAGGCCATGACTCCACTATGACAATGCCAGACTTTAGATATATGATCTAAGCCTGAAGAGAGTTAATGCTGTGATATTGATTCTGTAGTGGATAAATGTTATACATGTTCTTCATATTCCCTAATGGATATGTGATATGATGCTCTTTCAAGTTATAGCTGCAATGTTAAATAAGATTAATATTCTAATCTGATAGACATTGCTATCAAGCAAATATGATTCCTCTGTTCATATTTATCTTCTTAAGCTGCATTAATAATGTTACTGGCGGAGAGTTATATCTCTTGCTGGGGAAATTTACAATTGTCTCACCCCCGTGAGAACTACATTTTTAGGTGGTCGCAGACGAAGAGACAGAAACCCTTCAGTAAGAGAAGGACAACAACAACAGAAGTAACAACAGTGAAGTCTCAGGTGGAGACACTGGCTGTTATGCCATGTATAGATGTATATAAAGTCCTATGTGTCGTCTCTATACTCTCACGTCCTCGAAGTAGTAGTTAGTGCTTTCGAGATTTTGGCTCAGTGCCTCGAGATTTTATACTGCCTGTGTTTAGCTTGACAGGACAGTTAATGCTTGTAATGCTCAGAAAGAGATGATACAGAATGTGTACCTTCGAGTAAGAATGTAAATGTGTTACTTTGGTTCTATGTGAGAAAGTTTTCATTTGATGGATCTTTTGATAAAAAGTTTTAATTTTTAGTGATTTTTGGTAATCCGCTGTTTAGTGAACGCTTCCGCATTAGTTAATCTTGTTTTCGCGAATCGGTCGCTACATTTCCTATCTCCAGAAAAGACACAAGAAAATCCACCCTGTTGAAAGACAACCTCCTTCTTCCAACAGTCGAGCTGAATTTGATACGTCTCTAGACAATCCATAGCCAAGATAACTTGAAAAGAGTTAACATCTAGGGGTATAAGATTAACCGTGATGGTGTAACCACCAATGGTCAACAAACATCTAGGATAAAACTCTATCAACACTGTCGGTTCACCTAACGGAACCCTCAACAACAACTCAACTGGTAACTCCTGGGTTAACATGTTAAGCTCACAAGCTAAAGAACTCTGTATAAATGAGTGAGTAGCACCAAGATCTATTAAAACCATAGATGAAATGCTATTAAAGAGAAGCATTTCTCCTGTAATTACTCGAGAAGAAACAATACCTTCTTGTGGTGTCAAAGAGAAGAAGCATCCTGAAGCTCTTCCTCTCCCACGATGTCCTTGTTGTCCTTCCCTAGCATTGGGTGTTGCACCACCTCGGGAACCTGAAGCTACAGAGGAACTAGGTCCTCTAGCTGGAGCCTGTCTCGGGACATTCTGGTACTGTGACTGAGAACCCTGTGATGCTGACTACTGTAACTGGGGGCAATTCCTCTTGAAATGTCCCATCTGTCCACACTGATGACATCCTTGAAACTCTGTTACCCAACACTGTCTTGAGTGTGTTCTTCCACAGATATCACACCTCGGTACCTCTCTCCTTAGCAGACCTGTCACTGAAGCTGATGATCTAGATGACCTTCTTCTTGGCATATTTCTCCATCAAACGAAACACTTTCTCTAACTATCTCAGCCATTCATATGCCACTGCAGGGTCCATAGTTCCAACGAACTCGGTACCTCGAAGCTTCTTAACCAACTCATAGGATATCATCAGGTCCTTGTTGCTCGAGGTAGAATCTTGCCTCTTCATCTTATACTTTTCCCTAGTCTCAAGAAACATCATGTACATCCTTGATGCCTCATCCACATCATCTCCACCACCTGGACCTATCACCTAAGGGTCAGGTCCAATGTGGCTCTTAGCTTGGTCCTCATGACCACGTCCTCGTCCTGCCATCTGTAATAGTATAATAGAACACTTTATGTTAGAAAATTGTAGTTGGAAGGAAAACACCTAAGTCCTAATCCTATTAGTCTGTTATCATCCCCTGACCTTGACTTAGAGTAACTACGTACTCAACCTATGCTCTGATACTAAAAGACTGTGATGCCCCGATCCCCACACCATCTCTAATGACCCCGGATATTGGGGAGTCACCCTCGGTAATAAAATTAACTTAAAGGAAAAACCTAATAGCTTGAATAACATCAGATCGTAATAAAACTATGGAAGCAACTTACCATTAACCTTACTTGGAAGAAAAACAAACTTACACGACTTATTACATTGTTTATGCAGAAAGAAAAACACAACAAATAATCAAAATCTAAACTACATATTACATTACATTCTCTCTCTACCACACCACATGCCCAAGGACTGAGGGGAAAGGACTAAGAGACCTCTATCTAACTACAAACTACCTTCTAAGAACTTGGGTGATACGATCCTTCAGCTTCCTCGTGTTGACGCTGATCTAAAAAATGTTTCAGTAGGTTGGTGAGCTACTGACTCGGTGAATAGAATTTCACCCAACCATCACAGATAACTCATTTTATGATTATTAATTTGAATAAAATACAAGATTATACTATACTGAGCAGATCTAAACAATGTAATTTAAGCGACAAGAGATGTCAACATTTCATTAAGATAACAACTGCTGCAAAGTTGTAGATACGATTAAATAATAGAAAATACTAAAATTTCATTTAAAGGACCTCTACTGTGAAACTAACTCAAATCTTTCTTAACTCTTTAACTTATAAGAAACTTTGTGAACCTATATGAACATATTTTATCTTATGCCCTGATCATATGTAGTGTACTCTACATATGAAGACTCGTAGCAAACTACGATATCACCATACAAGACTTAGCATAAAACCTGGGAAGCTAAGCCTAGAACTAAATCTGGCTCTACTTGACTTGAACCGTCACGTCTGACTAAGGCGGCTAAACAACTGGCCTATAACTAAACCTCTCCTCTAGACTGAGTGCACAGACGGAAGGTTTGAGATGCTCTGTGGGCCTCATCTTGGTACGCTCTGTGGGTACCTCTGGGTTACCACCGGGATCTCCGGTTCATGTTGGGTAACCAATCTTCTCTTAGGAGATTTCCTCAAGGGCTTCGTCTCCCCGCATGATCTGTGGGTGCGTTCCGATCCCCGTTTGCTAGTCGCTGCCAGAGTGGATCATTTCCTCCCTACAATGCAGACATCTATAGGGAATCTACGGTGTTCAAGACACCTATGTCTATTATTTTATTATTCTTGGAAAGCTCTTACTATATTGTATCTCTCTATTACTTATTCTTGACTCTGGTATCGCTATGCTACCGATTCTATTCATATGAAGCTTATAATACAACATGTATATCCTTCTAAACTTGACAGAGTAGTATATTCAAAAACATTGTAATTTACTAAGTAATCCATATACCATGCATGCAGACAGACTGGAATTTCTTAAATAAACTAAACTCATATCAACTTGGCTCATATATGTTGGAATTATACAATTGATCATTGTAACACACTAATAAGAATTAATTACTCGATATATTAGAAATTGTCAGTAGCACTTGTAAATTATCTGAAATTCCTCGAAAATCGAGCACATAAACCCAAATTCTAAGTTATGCATCACACAACTCAATTAAAAGTCAATTACTTGTCATGGCACAAATTATTAATAATAATTGGGAATTTCAAATGATATCTTTGAGGAACGTGTCAATTTGTGTAAATATTAAATCATTCACCTTAAATATAACAGAGAGCATAGTATTAGATTTTCTTTGAATATTTTTCATGTCATCGTCATTTCTATGAAATCGAGCATCTATTAACTTACTAAAAATGTACAGCCTGGGTTTATACCCAAACTGTGTCATTACTGGTCATGTGCTACTAAGTTCAACTTTTAAACTAAGCAATTTAGGTTTTAATCAATCATGCAGTTCAGTAATCAGAATCATACAAATTAGTTAAATAATTATGGTCGTGCAAGTGCGAATAAGAAAAATGTGACACTAGAAATCAGGCAACGCTGACACTACCTGGCACTGTTACCCGCGAATAACACAAATCGAACTGAAATCATTCAAATTATTGGAGTTAAATCGTGCTTGATGAGTGAGATTCTACACACAACGGGTGAGGTGACCGCAATATGACTGAAAATGCATCCAAAGTCCAGTTTTCGGGCGTCAATGGGGTGTCTTCTACCTACGAACAGCCCTCGTTCGGACCTGCTTCATGCACAAATGGAAAGGGCTCAGCTATTCAGCGCAGCTCGTGGCTAATTGGCGGCGGATTTGGAACCTAGCCTCACGACCGAGCTCAGAGGTGACATTTCCGTGGTGTTTCCCATGCCGAGCTGCTCCTGGTTTAGACCTACTACTACAAGCAGCAACTTCTTCACGCACAGGTTGAAGAGGGGGCTGAGCTAGGTGCTGAATCGAAGCTATTGGCTGCAGATTTCAGTTTAGTCCTCAAGGATGAAGTTGATGGCGCCATTTCGAGCTGCTCCTCACGCCCAAGGCGGCTCCTGGCCGCTGCCCTACTGCTAGCCACTGCTAGCCGTGGCGCCTCCCTAGCAGGTGGTTGGGGCCGCTAGGGCGAGGATGAGGAGGGGAAAGAGGAAGGAGAAGGTGAAAGGAGCACGGAGGTGGACGAAGCTTGATCGGTAGCCATCACGCCCTAAATCGCCCACACACACCCCCTCTGCTGCTCTCGTTCGGACAGGTTGGGTGCCACATCATTCGGTTCTGGGAATCAATCGGGGGAAGAAGATAAGGGATAAAGGAATTAATAGCCAATTAAATGGGTAAATTGCAGATTCAACCCAAGAACTAGAAAACATTGTAACTTTTGCCTCAGAGGTCTAATTGAAATGATTTCTTTTGCAAATTTTCAAGCACAAGATTCTCTACCTTCTCAAGGCATGAAAACATGTAACACTAGATCAAAGCACTAATTGCATATGTGAGTACTTAACTCAACTTAATCAACATGATGATGCACTAATTACTATATTTACTGATTAATCATGGAGTGGGTCATAACAGAATTTAATGAAATTTTATCCAATAGTGATAAGGAAGGTGAAGTGCACATATCAAAATGAGCAGTGATAAAGTTTTGAGATGTAGTAGATTATTGTTAGATCTATGACTTGCGTATAGAGGAACAAAATGACTTGGTCTCGTGGCAAGACACTGAGCAATATGATCAAAGAAAGTTTGGATTCTTTTTTTTGCAAATGAGGCATGGCTCCAAATATAAGGGAAACTATAAATTTCTCACTCTCCTTTCACTGAATTAGATCAGGCAGTGAGTTGGCTTTCAACGGGCAGTGAAAATAATATTTGCATACTCAGATCAGAGAACACAGTTTGAAACTTGGTGGATGGTTGATGAGGAGTTTCAGGAGGTTATCCAAAGGGCCTAGAAAGGACAGTGTGAGGGGGGGGGGAGAAACTACCAATAAAACTAGAACATGTGGGGAAATTCTCACAGACTAAGCGAAGGACAATTTGGAAACATCAGAAGACAAATCAAAGTTACAAAGAAGGAACTTGCAGAAGTGTAGGAGAGACCACCATCAGATGACATGTTTTGGGCATGTGAGGATGTCCGTGCAAGACTTCTTCAACTAAAAAAGTAGGAGAGTTTCTGGAACATCCGAGCTAGTAAGAATGATATGTGGGATGATGACAATAATACTAAATACTTCCATCACAAGGTGAACCAAAGAAGGAGAACAAACACTATCAAAGGGTTGGGAAAAAAAGATGGAAACTATAAGAGGGGGGAGAAGGATATCACTGACATTATTGTGAATTATTTTGAAGACCTTTATTGTGGCATCCAACTTACAAAACACAAGATTAACTAAGCGGAAGCGAATCATTTGCAGCGGATTATTGAAAATCACTAAAAATTAAAACTTTTTGCAAAGAGATCCAAACATAGGAAACTCTTACAACAAGAACCATAGTATAACATTTACATCCTGGTTCAAAAATACATGACTTATACTATCTCTTCTTGAGGATTACAACATCAGCTGCCCTAGAACATTATATACAAACAACATAAAACCTTGAGGCATCAAGCCAAAATCTCAGATCGATTCATTAAAACACTAACTATAAACTCTGAGGACCTAAGAGTACAGAGACGACACATAGGACTTTATAGCTATATATCTTGACAGTTAGGGTCTCCACCTGAGATCTCACTGCTGTCCAGGCTGTTGCTTTCCTTTTCCTGCAAAAGAGTATCTGCTTCTTTGTCCACGTCCACCTAAAAATGTTGGATCCCACGGGGGTGAGACAATTGTAAATTGCCCCAATGGGAGATATAACTCTCCGCCAAAACATTGTTATTACAGTTTAAAGATATGAAACTAGCATAGGATAAACAGTTTAAATCATTCTCATCTTTGAAAACATTACAACTATTTCTGATAGAGCAATATATCATCTATTCTTTTAATAAGGAATAGGAATGACATGTATATCATTTATCCATCATATTATACCATCATATCAATCTTTTCTTGTGACACTCATTATCTTGTTATGTCACTCATGAAACACTCTTGTTTCACTCTTTTGGCCTTAGCCAACCTATTAAACAGATAAGGAGATATATCTTCCATGTACTTTATATATCATCAATACAGGCATTGGGTTATTACCAAGCCTGTGTCATCATTACATGCATTGAGCCTCTACCAGGTGTTGGACTCTTCCAAACCTAATTACACCGCCAGGCATTGGACACTACCAATCCTGATTTCACAGCCAAGCATTGGACTTTAACCAATCCAGATTACAGGCATTACACCTCTACCAGGTATAGGACTTCTCCAAATCTGATTACACTGCCAGGCAATATTGGACTTTAACCAATCCTGATTACACCGCCAGGCATTGGACTATAACCAACCCTGATTACACCGCCAGGCAGTGGACTCTAACCACTCCTCATTATAGGCTTCATGCCTCTGTCAGGTATTGGACTCTAACCAATCCTGATTACACCGCCAGGTAGTGGACTTTAACCACTCCTAATTTCACAGCCAGGCATTGGACTTTAACTAACCCTGATTACATGTATTACATCTCTTCCAGGTATTGGACTCTTCCAAACCTGATTACATGGATCATGGAATATAAATTCCTTCGACTCATCATTAATCATCTTGGTACCTCTTACTATGCTACACTTGTTCTCATGGCTCATAAAGTCCATAAAGCATCTTGTCACCTTTCATTAGGCAACATCTAATCATATGGCTCACAGGGCCATTCAAAATCTTGTCACCTATCACTAGGCAACAAAATCATTTATCACATGTAATATAATAGTAACACCACTATTCCCTTAATAGGGTTAGGGCTTACTATTCACATCACTTTGGGGATTCTCATGTCCCATTACCCAATTTATGGTTAGGGTTTTCCCATCTCTCATTAATTAGAGTTTCCTACTCATTTTATTAGTTCAACCCTAATGTATTGCTGTACACCTCTAGGAGCATTCAAAGACATCATAAGTATTTGCTTATGATCACCATTCTCATCATATATCATTAATGATCATCACTTCAAGGTATGAGTTCATTTCTCATCCTTGTCATGGTATGATTACATCATACTCATTGATTTGGCTTACCCCATTCTCAAGGTATATTAGTCAACATTTTTCAAAGTACATTGAGTTCATTACATCTTTACTGTAACAAATGCATACCACACACTTCATGTGTTTCTTATCCAAGAATATTGGATTAGAGGTTCATCAAGGTATGTCTACCCTGAAATGCTAAATGTGATATCTATCATGTCATGATGTATCACTTTCTTCTCATTTTCCATCTTACTTAAGTTAATCAACTAACCTTGTATTAAGGTATTTCCCTCTTAATACTTTATCCACTAACTTGTCACTTTCATCATACAGTGCATAGGTTACACATTAGAATTGTCCAACTATCTTTAAAGATATGGACTTATCCAATGGTTATGCATTGTTGATATAGAATAAATCATTATCAACCACATTAGGTATTTCAACCCATAGGATGTTATTCACTCCATTATATAATATTGCATACATCACTCCTAAGAGTTTCTTGTCCTCATCTTTGTAAGATGTGAAGGGTTTTTACACATGTATAGAGTTGAATATATAAAGATCTAAGCATCATCTTGTCTCTTAGACCCTTATTCAATAGAATAACCACATTATCATTCATATGGTTCATCAACCTTACCCCACATGGTTATAACATTCTTATCTTATTTGATTATATTAGTTACACCCCATTTTAGTATATTGGATATTATACCATCATTAGGGTTTCACATATCATGGTATCATTACACGACATCATTGCATCAGGGTTCCATATAACATCATTCTTATTTAGAGTTTCATATGGCATTACTCTAGATCAGGATTTCTCATTCCATAACCCACAATTAGGGTTTACTATTTACATCACATTTCCCTAGATTAGGGTTGCTCATATCATCAACCTCAATTAGGGTTTCTTATAACATTATCCTCAATTAGTGTTTCTCATAGATTCACCCTCAAGTAGGGTTTCTCATGAAGTTACCCTGAATTTGAATTCCCCATATTATCAACCACATTAGAGTTACATCTGATATTGCCCTAGATTTAGGTTAGGGCTCAACAACCTCCTTGATTAGGGTTTCATGATCTCTTTATTAAGGATCATACCCTAATTGCTTAATTATTCATATTGAAAGTGTTGAGGCTTATACATTACATGATTATCATTCATGTAGGAAAACCTCTCTCTCATCCTATATAAGATGATACTACTTCAGACTTAATTAGACTAAGTCAACCTAGCTTGAATGAAGGATTGACACTTAATCCATTGTGTCATTACTTTCATGATCAATAGATATTAATTATCCAAAGGGTACTAATCACCCTATCTCATTAAGGGTACAATTATTATAATCACCCTTGGTTCACATTATGTAATTGTTCAATTAAATAATTGACCTCGAAACACCACAAGTGTCCATACTATTTTGGTTAATTATTTCTCAATCGGTCTTGGTCACTTAGACCTCAAACGGTCTTGACCAACCAGACCTCAAACAGTCTTGCTTACAATACCTTCAAATGGTCTAAGACCGTTTAGACCTTCAAACGGTCTTGATCATATGGTTTGAAACCGTTTGGTAAAGGTGGTGCTTGAAACCGTTTGCCAAAGCAAGTACTTGAAACTATTTGCTAAAGTAAGTAATTGAAACCGTTTGCTAAAGCACTCATGAGATCGATTGGGCCTCAAACGGTTTGGGATCGTTTGGTCCCAAACGGTCTTGAGACCGTTTGGTCCAAACCTCCTCAAAACTGAATGGACCAAAGATGGTCTCAACCATTCCAATCGGTTTAGGGTTTCCAAGGTTAACTCCCTCATCAAACGAATCTATGGAATTACTCATCAATTGAACCTAAAACCTTACTTCAATTGAGATTAATAGGTCATCCTTCAACTGATTTAACCCTCAATTAAGCATCAATTAGGGTTTTGAATCAATTGGATTAGGGATTGAACCAATGAACGCCAATGTTAATCATTGTGAAACTAATTGCCTTGAAATCATTGGGTCACCATACAAATTGGACATGACCTGACCTCAAATGGTCTTGAGGTCGTTTGGATGACCTCCAAACGGTCTCGAGACCGTTTTCCCATCATATCATCAAAATCCATGACATGCAATTAGGGTTTGAGTCATTGGGCTGATCATTAAATCAGCATTTGATTGCAAATCCGTTTGGTATCTTTGGATCTTCAAATACCCAACCATACTCAACCCTAGACCTCCAAACGGTCTTGGGTGACCCTCAAACAGTCTTGAGACCGTTTGGGTGGTCCCCAAATGGTTTTGAAACCGTTTGGGCTAATCAACCCAAAGTTCTAAATCAATCAATTCCAAAATCAACACTTAACCTGATTAGGGTTTGGTGATTGATGGTCCTTAAACTAATGAACCAATGGAAACTAATAAATTACATTTAGTAGGTCAATAACCATCAACATTATCAACAATTTTCCAAATGGTCAACCTTGGTCAACGCCCTCAAACGGTTTTGAAACCGTTTGCTCCCAAACGGTTTGGGAAACCGTTTGAACATTTTAATTGAAACCATTTGACCTAGATATTTGGGGAGGTGTGTGCTTATGATGATGTCATCCTCATCAAGCTCTAAACTCACGAAATCTGCTGTGATTTCCATGGAGATTGCATCAATCAACCAAATCAATTATTGCGAATGAAGAAATGATCATTATTTAATAAGGAATTGAATGCAATAACAAAATCAAGGGTTTAAGTTATAAAACCCACCTCCAATTGAGCTCCAAAGCTCCAATCTCACGGCAAAAATGGTGGATGAAGCTTTTGCAACTCCCCCTAGACTCGTCCTCAAGCTTTTGGTTGAAAAGATTGGCTAGGGTTGAAGAGGAGATCGAAATAAGAAGAAATCAATGATTTATTTTCAATTTCCACCATGGAACCAAGGTGAAAAGGGTCAAGAACCTTACCAACAGGTTGGGGGTCGTCCTCCTGATCCTCCCTAGCTCCCTTGTCCGGTTTCCAAGCAAGGAGAAGAATTGGAAACGGAAAAGCCTTTCATTTGGCTTGGGAAGGGTCTTTTTATAAAAAATCAATGAGAGAGAAAATGCCTTATTAAAAATTATCTAATTCCAAAATTGTTGCCACCACTTCCTCCTTAGTTTCGTGCATAAAAATGCATCTCTATCCCCACCGAGATCCCTTCCATTATATAAGAATTAAGGGAAAAGAAATTAGGCACCTTAACCCTTATAATAAGAATATCCATATTTGAGTGAAAATTCTTTTTCTTATAATAATGGTGAGTGGAATTTTCAGCCCCTTGGGATATTTCGTGATCCTTGCAAAGCTCAAGGATGTACACACACATCTGAATCCAACCATATTAATTTTGGTTAAAGGCCATTCAATTATTTTATTTATTTTTGCATTAAATTGAATTTGGGTTTCAATTAGGCTTAAATCTTTATTATTTTAATATCAAGATTCTCTCTCCTACAAATTAATTCAAATGAGGCGCCCCTCTCATTTTATTTGCTCTACATGATGTCAAGAAACATTAGGGACCTTATTGAAGTGGTAATTTTCATATTGAACCCTAGGTTTTGGGTAAATTGCACATAAAACCAAAACTAGGTTTTAATGCACACACATTGTCCAACAAGCTCTATCTTGGTACTCAGGCTTTCATAAGCCATTCCTCTGCATCATATTCATTCCTATGATGCTTCAACATATGAGGAACATATTATTATGTAACATTTACAAGTTAACCCCTTAACTTGGGTAATTTGCACATTAGTCCAAAATAAGCAAACATTACTTCAACATTATTCAAACATGACCAAAATTGAAACATAAGCTCCTCTTGAGCCTTAATTACTTTTCACCAAATAAAATTAAGGGTTTAATTATCTTGTCTAAGGAAAACTTCTAGGGTTAAGGCATAACCCAGGTCAGGGATGTTACAAATTATAAACCCCTAACAAGGATTTCGTCCCCAAAATCCCAGATAAAGGAAGACAGATATCATTCATGCATCATATCATCATGTCATCACATAACATCTCATTATTATGGAGATACCATAGAGTTTTGATCAATACAAAGTTATTCCACACAAGTTTACCATGGAATGATTCACATGGAACATATACTCCCATGTTCCTCAGTTACTTCAGTATTTCTCTTTCAAGATCACAATTATATTATGTCATCCACTTGACACTACTACAAAAACAACATTCAGTTTCGCTTTTCTGGGCGTCGGTTATTAAGGTAAACCGACGCCTATAATATTCAATGTCAGTTATTTAGGGAAACTGACATCTATATTCGAAGACCAACCAGACATGGGTACCGCTTTGTATTCAGCGTCGGCTGGGTATAATAAATCGATGCCTAAAATCGCCCGCAAAATCCAAATTTCGAGCGAAAAAAATTTGTGTCACATACAACGTCAGTTTTTTAACTATTCACCGACGCCTATTTAAGAAGGATATTTGCGCGGAAAGTTCCGCTTTCGGTGTCGGTTAATCCTTTGATAACCGACGTTGATAATGGTTCCCGCCAAATAATTTAGGGCAAAGATTGTCTAATTGGACGTCGGTTTTTTACTAACAACCGACACTGAGGAGTAATAGGCGTCAGTTTTGTAGATAACTGACGATGTTGACCAACTTAATAGACCCGATCACCCGACTCTTCCCCCTTTCTTCCTATTTCTTCACGATAATTCCTGTGCTCGCCGCTCTTGCCTAAAATCGCCGACAACCCCCGCTGCTGCTCGCCGCCGCTGCTGCTGGTGCGCCTCTGCTCGCCGCCGCCGCCGCCGTGTCCTCTTTTTGCTGCTGCCGCCGCTCGCTGCCACTACTACTCTGTTCTTCTCTGCTGCTCTGCTTGTCTCCTGGTGCCACTACGAGCACTGCTCTGCTGTTCTCTTCGCCTGCTCTCCGCCACTACTGCCGCCGCTCTTCTCCACGCTAGCTCCAGGTAGCCCTAGCCGCTTTGCTTCCTTCTCCCTAGCTCCTTACCAACAACAAGCACGGCCGTGCTGGACATCACTGTTGGCGTATATGCACATAAATCCATACCAAGCGATTGCATGGAGTCAGATATAAATTAATCAATTAATGTGATTATTTGGTTAATTAATGAATTCCAGAAAATTCTAATTAATCCATAAACATTTTAATTAACGCGGTGTTTCTGTTTACTGATGGGTTTAGGAAACCCTATTTCCCTTCGTCTCCTATTTAAAGGAGTATTAACGGTCGATATCTATATAAGATATCAAAAGAGGCTTTTCAGTTTACGCTCATGTACATAAACCCTAGCCGTCACCGTCCTTAGGAGAGAAAGGAGAGAAACGTGCCGCTAGCACACCGCCGCAGAGACACGACTCCTTCCCACCAGCTTGGGAAGCATGATTTGGAGTTCTGTCCATCTGTGTGGATGAAGTAGAGATGCAGACACCTTGACGCCTGCGTTCGGAGGACATCGACGACCACCTGTACGCGCTATGAGCGGCGTACATCACTACCACAAAGGAGCGCCACCGGATCTTCCTACGACAGTGAACGGGAGAGAAGTTCCATCTGTGTAGGTCAGCAGCGTTGCACCGTCGTGCAGCGGGACATCGCCGGACTTGCTCCGCGATAATGTATATCCCGCAAACAATCCTTCCAAATATGTTACTGTCGACGAGATCCTGTTTCGAGTTGTGTGGATTTTGTTGCTTCCACCGCGCATGTTTTCTCCATAAAACCCAATAGTGGTATCAGAGTAGCGTCGATCTACGACATATTTGGATTCGTTTTGATATGATCGAATCACTGTATACTGTTTTTATGTTGCATACGATGCGAATTAAACCTGCTAATGTGCAAATCTAAACCTAATTCCACATATGTCGCAGGCTTCTATTTTTGACGTTTTGGACGGGGTTGACTATGGAAAATATTGATTTTTCTAAGTGCACGAAAGTAAAATTCCGTAGACCTTTCAGGGGCTCTGCCCCTGAGACCCCGCGAGGGGCGGCCTCCCTGCACAGGGGCGCTGCCCTTGTGTACACCGCATAGTCTGCATGGGAGTTAAAAAATTATTTAATGGAGAATGTACCGCATTAAAAGTACTGCAATTTTAATATGTATATACATATATGTAGATATACCTATGATAGCATACATGTCGCCTTTAAAATCTATTTTATATGGTGAATGCATACACGGTTATGGCCTAGTATCCCCTTTTGTGAATGTTGTGAATGAATGTGGATGTCAATCTTGTGGATATGTTTGTTTGTGAATGCTATGGATGTATAATGGTTGCATATGGATCCTTTGTATAAAGTATTCGGCTTGCATGCCGAGCCTCATCTCTTATTTCAAAGTGTAATTAATTCTTTTCTTTTATATTTGTACTCATATGATGTAATAAAAGATAGGATTAGTTTTATTCTTTGTAAACTTGATGTAAGGAGGCCACTTGAAGATCCAACACCAAGGAGTGTCCATGGAGAAGCACCATGAAGATCTAATTCCAAGAAGCAACCTAAAGATCCAACTCCAAGGAGCATCCATGGAGAAGCAACAAGAAGATCCAATTCCAAGAAGAAACTTGAAGTTCCAACCTCACGAAGCATCCATGAAGTTGTTCATTGTAATGTTGATCATTACATGCTTACAGGTTGATTCACAGGTATTGCATGAGATGCATAAGACCATAGGTGGACCGTAATCCTTTATTTCTCCAAAAGATTAAGCATGTCTATCGTTTGTGGTTATGGATATAGTAGTATATGATACATACTATAAGTATGTGGTGTTTGGATATGTATATGCATTAATAAAATCCCTCAATTAATAATATTAAGTTTTAGTTGCCTTCCATAAAGCAACACACATGAAAAGCTTGATCGACTATGTGTGGGCATGCCTCTGCGTGGTACACTGTCTATCTCATGGAAGTGTGATGGTGGGTGTGTGGGTCTACCTCCGCAGGGTGCACACTCATCGTGTTGGCTTATGGGTTGGACTTAACTAGGGAACCTTGACAGGATCAAGTACCTAGAGGCACACAGATGCATCATGGCAAGGAGTTGTGCATGATCATCTATCCAAGAGTTGCATATGATGCAATTGGCAAAAGTTGCCTACCTTAGTATTTGGTCTTTGACGCCAGCGTTGGCTGGGCATTGATCCAATTATTTTGGGTCTTGTCTCACTAGAAGGTTGTGCGTTGCAATCTTCTGAGTTGATAGTGAGGGCTATCAATTTGAATAAAATAGTGAGAGCATAATTAATTAAAGGCCTAATTAATCTCGTTTATCAAATATTTACAAGTCAAAATGTTTTGGACTAAATGCAAATTTTTTCTTTTATAGCAATCAAATGGCAAACAACACTCACACTTTCTCGTTGCGATCGGTCCTTGAGAAGGACAAACTCACGAGAACCAACTTTCAAAACTGGTTTAGGATGCTGAGAATTGTTCTCACACATGAGCGTAAGCTCTATGTCATTGAAACACCAGAGCCAGCAGAACCCGCCGTAAATGCACCCA
This sequence comes from Alisma plantago-aquatica, assembly GCA_963693085.1. NCBI lineage: Eukaryota > Viridiplantae > Streptophyta > Magnoliopsida > Alismatales > Alismataceae > Alisma > Alisma plantago-aquatica. The sequence continues at coordinate 662,513,456 of OY856414.1, forward strand.
AGGCTGAAAAGGATGCTTACAAGAAGCACCTTGATGATGCCGTGGATGTCAAGTGCCTAATGTTGTGCTCAATGAACTATGAGTTGCAAGAGCAGCATGAGAACATGAATGTCATGGAGATGGTAACACATCTCAAGAATATGTATCAACATCAAGCAAGACAGGAGAGATATGATGTCTCAAAGGCTTTGTTCAAAAGCAAGATGAAAGAGGCAGACTCAGTTGGCACCCATATACTCACCTTGATTGGGTACGTGGAAAGCCTATCCAAGCTGGGATTTACCCTAGGTCAAGAGTTGGCCACTGATGTGATTCTACAATCGTTGCCTGAATCATATAGTCATTTTGTCATGAACTACAACATGAACAATTTTGACAAGCCGTTGTCAGAATTGTTGGGCATGTTGAGGACAGCTGAAGCATAGATGAAGAAAGACAAGCCCAAGTCTGTGATGATGATCAACAAGACAAAGGAAAAGTCAAAAGGCAAAGGCAAGGCTAAGAAAGGTTCTAAAGCCGGGCAGAAGCCAAAGTCATCCGCGCTCAAAGCTAAAGGTGGGATCTCCAAAGAAGGCAGTTGTCACCATTGTCACCAGCCTGGACATTGGAAAAGAAACTGTCCTCTCTACCTGGAGGAACTGAGGAAGAAGAAGCAGGGGATAGAGATCTCCACTTCAGGTATATACGTTATTGAGATAAACTTAAATACTTCTTCATCATGGGTACTGGATACCGGATGTGGATCTCACATATGTTCTAATATGCAAGATCTGATAATAAGTAAGCTTTTACGAAAGGGCCAAGTCGAGCTGCGGGTTGCTAATGGAGCAAGAGTTGATGCCACTGCACTTGGAGTTATTAGTTTATCTTTGCCTATGGGCCTTTTAATAGAATTAGAGAATTTCTATTATGTACCTTCCATTAATAGAAATATTATTTCTATATCTTATATGGACAAGAGTGAATTTGAATTTCACATTAAGAATGAAATTATTTCTATTTCTAAAGATGAGATCTTTTATGGCAATGCCCATATGTATTATGGTATCTACTTGTTAGAACTTGAGACTAGCATATACAACATAAATACTAAAAGGTTAAAACTTGACAACTCAAACAAAACATTCTTATGGCATTGTCGTCTTGGGCATATAAATGAGAAGCGCATATCTAGACTCCATAAGGATGTTTATCTAGACTCTTTTGATTTTGAATCATTAGAGACATGTGAGGCATGTTTATTAGGGAAGATGACCAAAACTCCTTTCACTGGACACATTGAGAGAGCCAGTGATCTGCTAGGGCTCATACATACTAATGTATGTGGACCTTTTAGATCAAATGCTAGAGGAGGCTATCAATACTTCATTACCTTCACTGATGACCTCAGTAGGTATGGCTATGTATATCTTATGAAACACAAGTCAGAAACTCTTGAAATGTTCAAGACTTTCATGAATGAAGTAGAGAAGCAACTTGGTAAGAGTATTAAAGCACTCCGTTCAGATCGAGGTGGCGAATACTTAAGCCAAGAGTTTGAGGACCTTCTGAGAGACCGTGGTATTGTATCACAATGGACTCCACCTGGTACACCACAACATAATGGTGTGTCAGAAAGAAGGAATCATACATTATTAGACATGGTACGATCAATGATGAGTTTAGCCAAACTTCCAATATCGTTCTGGGGATATGCTCTTGAAACTACAACGTTTACACTTAACCGTGTACCTTCCAAATCGGTTAAAAAAACACCATATGAGATATGGAATGGGAATCGTCCCAATTTGTCTATGTTAAAGATTTGGGGATGTGAAGCTTATGTTAGGAAACAATTTCCTGAAAAGCTTGGACCCAAATCAGAAAAATGCTATTTTGTTGGATACCCCAAGGAAACTCGGGGATACTACTTCTACACACCAACTGACAACAAAGTGTTTGTTGCTAGGACTGCTATATTTCTTGAAAATGAATTTATTTCCAAAGGAATTAGTGGGAGGAATGTAGAGCTCGAAGAAGTTCGAGAGCAACAAGAAAGTAGAGAACCTGAGGAGGTACATAAGGAACATGAAGACTCACAAGTTGTTGTGGAATTTCAAGTTCTAAATGTAACACAGGAACCTCATAGGTCTAGTAGGACACGACTTGAGCATGAGAGATTTGGATTTCTCGTGACTCAAGATAGTGACGAATTGGGCATAGCAGATGAGCCAACTTCCTATCTAGAATCTACTAAGGGACCAGAATCTGAGAAATGGCTTGAAGCCATGAGATCTGAGATGGAATCCATGTACACCAACAAGGTATGGACCTTGGTGGATCCACCCGAAGGGGTAAAACCCATAGGGTGCAAGTGGGTCTTCAAGAAGAAGACTGACATGGATGTAAATGTTCAAACCTATAAAGGTAGATTGGTTGTGAAAGGATTCCGTCAAATTCAAGGTGTTGATTATGACGAGACCTTCTCACCAGTTTCCATGGTTAAATCCATCAGGATCATGCTTGCCATTGCAGCTTATCATGATTATGAGATTTGGCAGATGGATGTTAAAACATCATTCCTTAATGGGAATTTACTCGAGGATGTGTACATGACACAACCTGAGGGTTTTATCAATCCAAAGGAAGCCAATAAAGTCTGTAAGCTACAAAGGTCAATCTATGGATTGAAACAAGCATCTCGGAGCTGGAATCTACGTTTTGATGAAGTAGTCAAAAAGTTTGGCTTTAGTCAAAATGAAGATGAACCTTGTGTTTACAAAATGGTTAGTGGAAGCACAATCATATTTCTCATATTGTATGTGGATGACATACTATTGATGGGAAATGACATCCCTACTCTTCAGACAGTAAAAGGTTGGCTAGGGAAGACTTTCTCTATGAAGGATTTAGGCGAAACATCCTATATACTAGGGATCAAGATCTATAGAGATAGATCTAGAAGGCTTCTAGGCCTAAGCCAGAGCACATACATTGACAAGGTGCTAAAGAGGTTTAGCATGGAGGGTTCTAAGAGAGGTAACTTGCCCATGTCCCATGGGGTTACAATCTCTAAAGCCCAGTGTCCTAGTTCATGTGATGAACGGGCACGCATGAGTAAGATTCCATATGCATCAACAATTGGATCTATCATGTACGCAATGTTATGTACTCGTCCTGATGTGTCATATGCTTTGAGCATGACGATCCGGTATCAGTCAGATCCAGGTGAATATCACTGGACAGCCATAAAGAACATCCTAAAGTACTTGAGAAGGACTAAGGATCAATTCTTGGTATACGGTGGTGAGGAAGAGCTCGTGGTAAAGGGTTACACCGATGCTAGCTTCCAAACTGACAAAGATGACTACAGATCGCAATCTGGATTTGTGTTTTGCCTGAACAATGGAGCTGTGAGCTGGAAGAGTTCCAAGCAAGAGACAGTTGCGGGTTCTACAACAGAGGCCAAATATATTGGCGCATCTAATGCTGTAAAGGAAGCTGTGTGGATCAAGAAGTTCATTTCTGAACTTGGAGTGGTTCCAAGCGCTGGTGATGCAATTGAGTTGTTTTGCGACAACAACGGAGCAATTGCACATGCTAAAGAACCAAGATCGCACCAACGTTTCAAACATATTCTACGACGGTTCCATCTCATATGAGAGATCATACAACGAGGATATGTGAAGATTTGCAGAGTACCTACAGAAAGCAATGTGGCTGACCCACTCACAAAAGCACTTTCATAGCAGAAACATGACAGACATGTTCTATCACTTGGATTGAGATTCATGAGTGATTGGGTATAAGTGCAAGTGGGAATCTGTTGGTATGTATGCCCATAGAGAATATCATTAGATGATTGTAATGGGATACTATGTAAATGATTTGTAATACTACACTGATCATATCAATAAAGGCAAGTTTCCAATCTATATGTTTGTGTTTTATATTGTGAGATGACCATAAAACTTATAGATGTGTATAGAATAATATACTCAATGACATATGTCTTTGGGTTGATGACATGAACAATGAGATCATATGTATGCTAAGAGTATGTATTATTGTTTTATCCCTAATCGGTTGTTATTGTGGAAATATCCATAGACATCAATAACACATAAGATTAGAATGTATGTTGGTTGATGGAAGAATCTCATTATCCATGATATGGAGATATCAAACCAAATACATAGATACTTGTTAGAGAACAATGTATCGGATAGACCCACCTTGAGAGTGACACATGGATACCATGATTGGTAGTTAGAGTCACATCTCATAATGATGGTGGTGATTGTGGTTCTTAGACCTGAAGTCACTACACTTATCACATGTCGTTCGGTGTACTTTGACATCATCCACCGTGGTCCTGAATAAGGATTGCCATAAAGATGGTGCTTGGGTGCACTGTGACACATGGGGATGATTGTGAGTGATGTAGATGGAATTTGTCCTTCCTACGGGAGTTTGATATTCCGACCACTTGATAAGAGAGACTGAGAAATGCATGGCCATGCTGATGTGAGTCAATATGTGATATTGAGCTTACATATATCTCAGACAGTCTGCTCTAGTTCAAGGAACATTGATTGAACGTTGAAAAGGATAACAATTCCATGACTCGAGTTCAATCCGGATATCAGTGACAAAAGAACTATACAATCACTGTAACACCAGTCATGTATGATAGGTCAAGTTGTTCTCCAACTTCTCCAATTACTTCGGTGGCAATGAAGTCTTACTAGACACCAATCATTTCTTGTGAAATCATAATATGATTATGGATATCACTGCCAACGTAATTTGGAGCCTATCGGGTCACACACATAGGATGTGTTGGAATAGGAGTATAATTGTGGATTTGATTGGAATTGCTTCGAATCACATTGATTACTAAAATGTTTATGTAATAGATTAGAATAATATTGGAGTGACTGGCTCTAAGTGCAAGTGGGAGTTTGTTGGCGTATATGCACATAAAGCCATCCCAAGCGATTGCATGGAGTCAGATATTAATTAATCAATTAATGTGATTATTTGGTTAATTAATGAATTCCAGAATATTCTAATTAATCCACGAGCATTTTAATTAACACAATGTTTCTATTTACTGATGGGTTTAGGAAACCCTATTTCCCTTCGTCTCCTATTTAAAGAAGGATTGACGGCCGATATCTATATAAGATATCAAAAGAGGCTTTTCAGTTTACGCTCACGTACGTAAACCCTATCCGTCATCGTCCTTAGGAGAGAAAGGAGAGAAACGCGCTGCTAGCACGCCGCCGTAGAGACACAACTCCTTCCCGTCAGCTTGGGAAGTGTGACGTAGAGTTCGGTCCATCCGCGTGGATGAAGTAGAGACGCAAATGCCTTGACGCATGCATTCAGAGGATGTCGATGACCACCTGTACGTGCTACGAGCGGCATACATCACTGCCGCAAAGGAGCGCCGCCGGATCTTCCTATGACAGTGAACATGAGTGAAGTTCCGTCCTTGTAGGTCAGCAGTGTTGCACCGTCGTGCAGCGGGACATCACCGAACTTGCTCTGCGATAAGGTATATCCCGCAAACAATCCTTCTAAATACGTTGTTGTCGACGAGATCCTATTTCGGGTTGCGTGGATTTTGTTGCTTCCGCCGTGCATGTTTTCTCCATAAAACCCAACAAGCATGGCCGTGGTAGGCTAACACAGCCACGGCCATGCTTGCTGTTGGTAAGGATATGAACAAATCTTTATGTAATGCTTTATGTAAATCCTAGGATAAGAACAAATCTTTTGCTTGCATATATTTATGCTTCTAATCCTAATGTTTGACCTAATTCAGTAAATTTTGATGTTAGTACATATGTACTTAAGATTTAAACTTGATTTGATTTGATTAAACCTAACATTGATGAAACCCTAACATCAATTGTGATGAAACCCTAACATTAATTGTGATGAAACCCTAACATGTACATATCTATTATTGTGTTTGTTGGCCTAGAAACCCGTCCAAGATTTACTCATTAGGAGTAAATCTTGGATAGTCCTCAGTTTGTTGGCCTAGAAATCTCACTTAGGATGTAAGTGTATAATGTTTATTGGGTTTTCGAGAACAGTGGGGAAATGCTGCCGCAATTTTCTTGAAAACCCAATACACATTATACACTTACTAGTGAGATTAGGTGTTCAAGGATGGGATAGGTGGTACACATTTATTATATATAAGAATGACATCACATGTATTTGTTAACCGTAGACCCTAATCTTGTCCTAATATATACTTGTTTTCTCTTTGATCATAGAATGGATAGATCATGGATGTCCATTTGCAATCGCTGCACCCCAGAGTTTATATCTGGTCTTGATCAGTTTATTAGATTTGCTGAGGAACATAGGAAAGAACCTGGAGATAGGTTCTACTATCCATGTAGGCATTGCGGTAACAACTTGAAAGTCAACACTGGTGACGAAATCAAAAGTCATGTCATGTGCAACGGGATTGTACAAAGCTATATAGAATGACACTAGCATGGAGAGATTTCAAACTTGAAACTAGTGGATGTCGATAGCAGTGCTTGGATGGATGAAGAAATTGCCTCCGATGACGTAGATGTGAAAAAACCAGTTCCAGTAGACATCGTTGATGCGATGCTGGATAGTTGTAGGGTAGAGCACACCGATCCACCTCCTATCTTTAGAAACATTGTGCATGATGCTGAGATACCGTTATACATAGGCTGTGCTAAGTTTATGAAGCTTAGCGCTATGTTGAGATTGTATAAGTTGAAAGCTAACAATAGATGGAGCGACAAAAGCTTCACTTCATTGTTGACTTTGTTGAAAGAAATGCTTCCTGAAGGAAACGAGCTGCCAATCTCAACATACCGGGTAAAGAAATTATTGTGCTCAATGGGAATGGAGGCCAAGAAGATACATGCATGCCCGAATGATTGTGTATTATTTCAAAAGGACTATGTGGATTTGAAAGATTGTCCAAAATGTGGTGCGTCACGGTATAAATTGACAACTTCGGGGGAGTCCAAAACTGGTTCTCCTGCCAAGGTGATGTGGTATCTACCTATAATATCACGGTTTCAACGCTTGTTTGCAAATCCGAAAGATGCGAAGAATTTGAGGTGGCATGCAGATGTTAAGAAAAATAATGATGGGATCCTACGACATGCATCTGATTCCCCACAGTGGAAGAAGATTGATCTATTGTACCCCAAATTTGGTGAAGAAGATAGGAATCTAAGACTTGGGCTTTGTACATATGGGATGAATCTGTATGGGACATTGAGTAGCCAACATAGCACTTGGTCAGTCATGCTTGTTATATACAATCTTCCTCCCTGGTTGTGTATGAAAAATAAGTACGTTATGCTGTCGTTGTTGATATCGGGCCCTAAACAACCCAGAAATGATATCGATGTTTATCTTGAACCTCTGATTGATGACTTAAAGAAACTTTGGGATGAAGGTGTGATGACCTATGATGCTTCAGGAAGAGAGACATTTCGTTTGCACGCTATGTTGTTTTGCACTATTAATGACTTTCCAGCATACGGGAATTTGTCTGGATATAATGTCAAAGGAGCTAAAGCGTGTCCTATATGTGAAGAAAACACTGATTCAATAAGACTAAAACATGGCAGCAAGACTGTATATCTTGGTCATCGAAGGTTTCTTTCAAAATTCCATCCATATTGTTGGAAGAGCAAAGCATTCAATGGATGGAATGATGAACGGAGTGCACCTAAACCTATACCAGGGGATGTTATTTATGAAAGAGTAAAAGACATTGTCAATGAATTTGGTAAGAAATCACAATGTAGTATGGCCACACGGAGTGACAATTCTTCATTCAAGAAGAAGTCAATATTTTGGGATCTTCCTTATTGGAGTTCTTTGATAGTCAGGCATTGTATCGATGTAATGCATGTTGAGAAAAATGTCTGTAATAGCGTCATTGGTACTCTGTTAAATATACCAGGTAAGACTAAAGATGGGATAAAATCCAGACTGGACCTACGTGAAATGGGAATAAGGTCAGAATTAACAGAATTACATGAAATGGGTAATAAAAGAACATACTTACCTCCCGCTTGTTACACGTTGTCTAGAAAGGAGAAGAAAGCTTTTTGTGAATGCTTGGTAAATGTTAAGGTGCCGCATGGTTACTCATCCAACATCCGTAGATTGGTATCAATGAAAGATCTACAGTTGATAGGTCTTAAATCTCATGATTGTCACACTCTAATGCAACAAATATTGCCCGTGGCAATTCGATCTATATTGCCGAAGCATGTAATGTTTGCAATCACCGGACTTTGTTTCTTTTTCAACAGTCTATGCAGCAAAGTTATTGACCCTGATACTCTCGATAATTTGCAAAGACAAGTGGTTGTTACCCTATGTCAGCTTGAGATGTATTTCCCTCCTTCGTTCTTTGATATCATGGTGCATCTTGTTGTCCACTTGACTAGGGAAGTGAAAATGTTGGGACCAGTTTTCTTGCATTGGATGTATCCCTTTGAACGATACATGAGTGTTTTTAAAGGTGATATTCGAAACTGTTATCGGCATGAAGGGAGTATTATTAAAGGTTATGTGGCAAGAGAGGTTATGGATTTTTGCAATGACTTTTTGAGTGGTAATAACACTCATGTTAATGACAAGAATATTGAGGAGGGCAAAGGAATTTTGGGATCACGGGTGAAAGTAATCAGCCATTAGCAGTTGGAACAAGGTCACTTGTATATTTTACACAACATGGACGAAGTGAGTGTTTATATCGAGGAACATACCAATTTCATCAAGAGACAACATCCTCGAGCAAGTTCAATGTGGCTTGCTAGAGAGCATAACAAGACTTTTACTAAGTGGTTTGAAGATAAAGTCTTACATCAACTATCTCAAACACCAAATGATATTACGGAAACTATCAAATGCCTCGCCTTTAAACCAAAACTGAATGTTATGTCTTATGAAGGGTTTTACATTAATGGGTTCACATATTACACAAAGCACCAAGATGATAAGAGTGTCGTCCAAAATAGTGGGGTCACTCTTCAAGCGTCGACTATGCATTTTGCAAGTGCAAAGGATAAGAGTCCATGTGAAGCTAAAATGTCATATTATGGTGTCATTGAAGACATATGGGAGTTTGACTACATAGATTTCAGAATTCCACTCTTTAAATGTAATTGGGTTGATAACACCAAAGGAGTTATAGTGGATGAATTGGGTTTCACTTTAGTGTACTTTGAAAAGATTGGTGAGAAGGGTGAACCATTCATATTGGCATCACAGGCGAAACAAATATTCTATATCGATGATCCTACAAATGATAAATGGTCGGTTGTCCTTCATGGTAAAAGACAGTTCATTGAAGATCCTATAGATGAAGAAGAGTACTATGATAAGTATGATGACTCCAGTCCATTCTCAGTTGGGTTTCCAACTCCACAAAATATTGAAGCTAATGATGACTTATATGTGCGTGGAGATCACAATGAAGGATTGTTAATTGATAAAAGATCACAATTTTAGAGGCATGCATGTTTCTATTTTTTTATTGAAGCTAAACGTTTGCTTTTTTAATATCAATATCATTTTCTGATTTGATGTTTCATTATCTTCTAGTTAATACAAATGATAAATGTTGTGGGAGGGTCCTAAGGAACTATAGGACCAATCTCACCTGAGATTACATACGCGATGTTGAGAATAGGTTCTTGATTGATTCCAATTCTAGACATTGATCAGTATTTCACTAACTCTACACTAATAATTTTTGTTTGTATTCTCTTTGAAAAATAAATATAGGAAGAAGGAAGCCACACAGCAATGGAACTACTTGGACCCCAAAGACTGGGAGGAGTTTGTTACCCAAAGAAAAACAGATGAATTCAAGGTATTAAGCACCACTCCCAATTTAATTAATATACATTTTTATGTATTCACCTATTCAAGATTAACCTTTAGTGTTACTAACCAAATCAATGTGCTAACTAACTAGGCTATCAACGATGCTCAACGAGAAAGCATCCCACACTAAGGTTATATAGATATATAGGCAACAAGCCATGAAACAACAAAAGAAGCCACAATGAAGAGAAGCAAGATACATATACAATACATAAAGTGCAACACGCACAAGTGTTTCAGATTCATATAACAACATGACAGACTAACACATATATAGTGCATAACAACAACAACGCCGAATTTACATACAACACTAGCTTAGTACATATATAGTGGGACTAAGGTGACGAGTTAACAGGAGGACAAACATATTTCACCACGAGTTAACATTGAAGAAGGTCTACTAACCTACACTGAGATAAACAAGTTTATCAGTACTAGACTAAGGCACAAGTACCGTTCGTCGGGACAATGATGGTCATGGAAGCTTAGTGGCCACCAGCTTAGTGGCCACTACACGTTCATTTGGATAGTGTCCACTAAGCTTCCACGACCGTCATTGTCCCAACGAACGGTACTTGTGCCTTAGGATAGTACTGATAAACTTGTTTAGCTCAGTGTAGGTTAGTAGACCTTCTTCAATGTTAACTCGTGGTGAAATCTATTTGTCCTCCTGTTAACTCGTCACCTTAGTCCCACTATATATGTACTAAGCTAGTGTTGTATGTAAATTCGGTGCTGTTGTTGTTATGTACTATATATGTGTTAGTCTGTCATGTTGTTATATGAATCTGAAGCACTTGTGCGTACTGCACTTTGTGTATTGTATGCCACATTGGACATCGCTACCATATTGCTTGTATGCTCTTGTGCGTGCTGCACTTGTTATGCTGCATTGGACATCGATACCATACATGAGCTATTATATATAGTCTCATTAGTTAGTATGAAATATATCAATCTTATTTTTATATTATTACTTATATATATACATCATTCTCTTTGTAGGTGTTTAAAACTGACCACACTATAGGTAAATACTTAAAACATGTACATGCTCCATACACGATGGAAGTATTAAATAAAGTAAGAGAAGAATGGGCAAGAGCCATTCAAGCAGTGGGGACTGTAAAATATAATTGGGATGCTGATAGCGATGCTGAATGATATTTTGTAAATGAATATTTCTGAATGTTTGTACATGTCTGAATGTTTATACATGTATTTGAATGTTTCTACATGTGAGAATTGATTTGATGTCTGAATGTATCAATGTATCTACTTGTGTGAAAAGTATATTTGTTGATTTTGCTGGTTTGTGGCCTGTTTGTTGGCTGATATCAATGGATATGGTAAACCTACAGTTCAGAAAATTGAACTGTAGGTTCTCATCCTGCTGACCAGCCACAACAGGCCTGCAAACTGATAAGAAAAAAAAATTAAAACATAGGCGTCAGTTATTTATAGAAAACCGTTATCAAAGTCGTATAACGTCGTTTATTGGATAAAACCGCCGCCTAATGTGACAAACAACCCAACCGTGCAGGGAAGCACGACTGTGGCGGGAAATGGCGTCAGTTATTAGTATAAACCTGACATCTATAGTACTAAACACGACCGTGCAGGGAAGCACGGCCGTGGTGTCTGGAAATATGGCATCGATTTTTATTGGAAAACTGACGCAGAAAGTGTCGTAGATGGCACCCTTTTTGTGGCGCGAACCCTTTTTGCATCGGCTTACTATACCTAACCGACGCCTATAGGTGCCCTACTGGCACGTTTTCAGTGGCATGAAGCCTTTTGGCACCAGTTATAAAACCGACGCCAAAGAGTTCGACCTTTAGTGGCGCCCACATAGGCGTCGCTAAAAGGGGTTAAACAACCGACGCCAAAGGCGTGTTCTGTAGTAGTGTGAGACTATAAGTCTTTTCATACCCTGATTGTGTCATCTCACATGATAACACCATACTAGCTTTCCTTATTACTTGCACTAACTATTTCATTATTTGTACATTCTCTTATCATAAGGAAAGGTTACTTATCAATCGAGAACTTATCTAAAAGATTTCTTCAATTGTTATGTTTATGAAAAACATAAACCCCTAACATGTGATGTTCATATTATTTTACATGTTTAATGAGATTTCATGGTTGATCATTCCAGATAGTCAACATAGATCATCTGATATTTCTTTAGATACCAGGATTTCTTACCTTGGTACCTATTACATGTATGTGTTAAAAACACATCACATCTTTATCTTCCTTTCATCTTGGGACATTACTTATTACATATATCTTCACCTTGGAGCCAAAGTCCAAGATAAACTGATACTTTTGTAAGTATCCATCACATGAACATTTTTATCTTATGCACATCAAGTGCCCTAAGACCCACTCGATTGCCATGTCCCTGAAAGGAAAGAAAACAAGGAATGACTACTTGATCAGAGTAATAAAAAAGATAACAATCTAAGAGTTTCCATACTCACTTTATCATCAATAGTTGTATACCTGGCCATGGTATATAAGTATTGAGATAATGTAGTATGTACTTATTTTATTTTATGTTTTTCATTTCTTTAGATTTAATATACTTAATATCTCAGATTTCCTCTGAGTTCCTTTTTCATCTATTCCCTTTCTTAATGAAGAAAGAGAAACTTCAAAACATATAAAAGAATATTAAGATGAACACAAGTTTTCATACTACTATCTCTTCCTCATATCTTTAAAGGATTATACAGGTGAACTAGATAACAACTACCTTTCTTATAGTAAGGAATAGAAGATAATTCAAAATAGAAAGTTCTATCTTGACAAGTCTACTTTTTACAAGTTATCTAGTGTCTTGTCTGTTGAGTCTCCTCATCGCTTTCTATTTGGACATTGCCACCTCAGATGTCCTCTCTGTCCACATCTATAACAAGCTCGGAGCATTTTAGGTGACTGTTGCTTGGGTGCACTACATTGGGGTTGAGTTAGTGCTACTGAAATATTTGATTGTTTAGTACCACTAATTCCCTGTCTCTGTTACGGTTTAGACTTCCTTTTAAGGTCTATCTCATGTTTCTTTATCATAGACCCTTCTATCCTTCTAATTGACTCCACAAATGTAGCAAACTTCTCTCTACTTTCTAGGGCAGATGCCGGAATAGACATTTCAACATTCAATCCCTTCTCAAAACGTCGAATCTTTTCCTCCTCAGTAGCAGCCATTTGAGGACAAAATTGCAAAAGTTCCATGAACTTAACCTCATATTCACTTATTGACATGACTCCTTGTCGAATCTTCTCAAACTGTGAGATCTTTTCATCTAAATAAGTCCTTGGAAAGTACTTATTAATGAATTCTCAATGAAATTCCTCCCATCCAATCTCTTCATCATTTCTTCTGTAGCCCACCAATGTCCAACACTACCCTTCAAAAGGTACACAACATGTTTAACTTTGTCATCATCCGGGATACTAAGGATCTTAAAAGCCTTTTCTAATTCAGTGAGCCAAAGATCAACATCTACTGAGTCAGATGTCCCAGCGTATTCAATGGCTCCGACACGACGTAGTCGTTCAAAAGTCTTACCAGACCCATATCCCTCATCGGGAGCTGGTGCCCTGGGTGCTGATGCTGGCACCCGGTCTGCTATATACCTTAGTGTGGTCATGAGCTGCCCAAAAAGATTATGAACATCTGGGTTTCCTCTTATGACTTCATCAACATGGGGATTTTCAGGCACTGGTTCCTCCCTTTCCTGATCACTTGCACCTCCCACTGGTGCAGCAACATTGCTCTCAGCAACACGTTCCTCATATTCTCCGGGCATCTTAGAGTTATATATCTTCTTCTGCATAAGCAGAAGGCACTATAAGATACACTGAGGTACACTTAGAACAGACTCGATACCTTAGTCCTATGTCTCTGTAGACTCAGCAAACCTAGAGCTCTGATACCACTAAATTTTGGCATCCAACTTACAAAACACAAGATTATTTAAGTGGAAGCGAATCATTTGCATTGGATTATTGAAAATCACTAAAAATTAAAACTTTTTGCAAAGAGATCCAAACATAGGAAACTCTTACAACAAGAACCATAGTATAACATTTATATCCTGGTTCAAAAATACATGACTTATACTGTCTCTTCTTGAGGATTACAACATCAGCTGCCCTAGAACATTATATACAGACAACATAAAACCTTGAGGCATCAAGCCAAAATCTCAGATCGATTCATTAAAACACTAACTATAAACTCCGAGGACCTGAGAGTACAGAGACGACACATATGACTTTCTAGCTATATGACATGACAGTCAGGGTCTCCACCTGAGATCTCACTGCTGTTCAGGCTGTTGCTTTTCTTTTTCCTGCAAAAGAGTATCTGCTTCTTTGTCCACATCCACCTAAAAATGTTGGATCCCACGGGGGTGAGACAATTGTAAATTTCCCCAGCGGGAGATATAACTCTCCGCTAAAACATTATTATTGCAGTTTAAAGATATGAAACTGGCAGAGGATAAACAGTTTAAAGCATTCTCATCTTTGAAAGCATTACAACTATTTCTGATAGAGCAATATATCATCTATTATTTTAATAAGGAATAGGAATGACATGTATATCATTTATCCATCATATTATACCATCATATCAAACTTTTCTTGTGACACTCATTATCTTGTTATGTCACTCATGAAACACTCTTGTTTCACTCTTTTGGCCTTAGCCAACTTGTTAAACAGATAAGGAGATATATCTACCATGTACTTTATATATCATCAATACAAGAATTGGGTTATTACCAATCCTGTGTCATCATTACAGGCATTGAGCCTCTACTAGGTGTTGGACTCTTCCAAACCTGATTACACCGCCAGGCATTGGACACTACGAATCCTGATTTCACGGCCAGATATTGGACTTTAACCAATCCTGATTACAGGCATTACACCTCTGCAAGGTATTAGACTTCTCCAAACCTGATTACACTGCCAGGCATTGGACTTTAACCAATCCTGATTACACCGCCAGACATTGGACTATAACCAACCCTGATTACACCGCCAGGCAGTGGACTCTAACCACTCCTGATTACAGGCTTCATGCCTCTGCCAGGTATTAGACTCTAACCAATCCTGATTACACCGCCAGGTAGTGGACTTTAACCACTCCTGATTTCACAACCATGCATTGGACTTTAACCAACCCTGATTATAGGTATTACACCTCTGCCAGGTATTGGACTCTTCCAAACCTGATTACATGGATCATGGAATATAAATTCCTTCGACCCATCATTAATCATCTTGGTACCTCTTACTATGCTACACTTGTTCTCATGGCTCATAAAATCCATAAAGCATCTTGTCACCTTTCATTAGGCAACATCTAATCATATGGCTCACATGGCCATTCAACATCTTGTCACCTATCACTAGGCAACAAAATCATTTATCACATGTAATATAATAGTAACACCACTATTCCCTTAATAGGGTTAGGGCTTACTATTCACATCACTTTGGGGATTCTCATGTCCTATTACCCAATTTAGGGTTAGGGTTTTCCCATCTCTCATTAATTAGAGTTTCATGCTCATATTATTAGTTCAACCCTAATGTATTGCTCCACACCTCTAGGAGCATTCAAAGACATCATAAGTATTTTCTTATGATCACCATTCTCATCATATATCATTAATGATCATCACTTCAAGGTATGAGTTCATTTCTCATCCTTGTCATGGTATGATTACATCATACTCATTGATTTGGCTTACCCCATTCTCAAGGTATATTAGTCAACATTTATCAAAGTACACTGAGTTCATTACATCTTTATTGTAACAAATGCATACCACACACTTCATGTGTTTCTTATCCAAGAATATTGGATTAGAGGTTCATCAAGGTATGTCTACCTGATGGAGCTTCCACTTACGTGGAATTGCATGCACCACTAAAAATCCTAAAGATGGTGAGTTTTAAGTTTAGCCTTGCTTATACTAGATAGAAAACTCCACCCACGTATGCTAAGATACGTGGAAGTCTTATCGCAGTATAGTTAAGGGTCGAATCCACGGGACAACAGTCTTGTTGCAAGCAACAAGATGGAAAACATATGGAATTTCACTTGGTTACTTACTAGCAGGTACTTATATCGAAAGTTGGATTTTGATGTTTTTAACTAAGAATAATGAAAAGTAAAGAAAGCAGGTAAATCTAATGAGTCAAACTATGATAAAAAAAATCACTAAGGTGTGATCGGTTTTTCACCACCACTACACATCGATCAACACATGCAAAGCAAAACTTAACATGCAAAAAGAGTCCAGTCAGTTAGTATCCTTGTAGACTTAGCCTCCTTTCGGAGGATCTAACTACGAGAAGTGCGGGAATGTTGCAACGCCAGCCATTCCCGAACAAATGATCACATTTCTTTGCACCATTCCCCTCGCAAAGTGTGTTCATCGACTTGTCAAGGTTGCACTTCCATACGTCAACTGATTCCATTTCATAGTATGAAAGTGCAACGGATGATAGTGAGTTTACTCCACTTCTTGAGATACACTTCTAGATACTGAAATAGATGCATGGTGGATACATGCACTAAGAACCAACATACAAACGAGTTTCGAATCTAATAGTACAAACGTGGACAATTCATACTAAGAGATAAAAGATAACACAAGTTGGAGATCAAGCAACATGCATTCATTAATCGTTTGATGTCGAACTGACAAAGATAAGAACTATATATTACAACCTAAGGATTACATTTACATGATATGAAAGCATGGGTAGCGGGGCTACTCCCCGCACCCTAGTGAAGAAGACTACTCGCTCATGACTAGGACAAAGAAGGGGGCAAGAAGAGAGAGAAAGAGCATCATCCCCACAAAGGAGAGAGGAAAGTCAACCCCTTAGAGAGAGAGAGAAACGATCCACCAGCTTCACGGGTTGCCCGATGATGAGATCTCCCTCTTCCCACCTTCTTTGGCGGAGAGAGAGAAAGCAACTTCGAGATGGAGTATGAGTCTTAGACCGGCAACCCCTGGGTGGAGGATGGAAGTAGCAAGAGCTCTGGAACGATTAAGGCAGCCTTTGGGCGTCTGAAAACTTCATTCTCATGGAGGACCCTTGGGGTCTTATTTATAGGCCTTAAGTGAAGTCCAAACGGTTTGGAAACCGTTTGGACCTCAATACCGTTTGGACCTTGAGACCGTTTGGACCTCAC
The DNA here is from genome assembly GCA_963693085.1 of Alisma plantago-aquatica. NCBI lineage: Eukaryota > Viridiplantae > Streptophyta > Magnoliopsida > Alismatales > Alismataceae > Alisma > Alisma plantago-aquatica. Next base: position 662,530,596 of record OY856414.1, read on the forward strand.
GACCGTTTGGACCTTGAGACCGTTTGGACCTTGAGACCGTATGAACTCCATGCGGTCTCGGGACCGGTTGGCTTCATGCGGTCTTGGGACCGGTTGGCTTCATGCGGTCTTGGGACCGTTTGACTCCATGCGGTCTCGGGACTGGTTGGCTTCATGCGGTCTTGGGACTGTGTGACTCCATGCGGTCTCGGGACCGGTTGGCTTCATGCGGTCTTGGGACCGTTTGACTCCATGCGGTCTCGGGACAGGTTGGCTTCATGCGATCTTGGGACCGGTTGGCTTCATGCGGTCTTGGGACCGTGTGACTCCATGCGGTCTCGAGATCAGTTGGCTTCATACGGTCTTGGGACCGTGTGACTCCATACGGTCTCGGGACCGGTTGGCTTCATGCGATCTCGGGACCGATTGGCTTCATACGGTCTTGGGACCGTGTGACTCCATGCGGTCTCGAGATCGGTTGGCTTCATACAGTCTTGGGACCGTGTGACTCCATACGGTCTCGGGACCGGTTGGCTTCATGTGGTCGCGAGACCGATTGGCTTCATGCGGTCTCGAGACCGATTGACTTCATGCGGTCTCGAGACTGATTGGCTTCAAGCGGTCTCGAGACCGATTGGCTTCATGCGGTCTTGGGACCGTTTGAATCCATGCGGTCTTGAGGATGAGTTATTCTTTTATGATTTTTTTGTGCTTTTTTTGCATATATAGAAAGGAAAGTTAGTCTGATGGTATATTTACAAAAAAGGGTAAAATTAGTATTATGTATAGTTTAAGCTTTAGAAAGAGTATGGAAAACTAAAGAAAAGGACTAAGATAATCGACTAAAATAGAAGGTTATCACCCCCCTAACTTAGAGTCTAGCTTGTCCTCAAGTTAGATAGAGCTGAGACATGTAATGGCGAGGCGATCTTATTAATTAGGATTTCCATACTCTTGCTTCAATTCTTAACCTGAGTTCCCCTGAGGTCATATCAAGTCTTATTGCTTGCCTTGACTCTTTCAGGTTGCGAGAGTTGCTTGGGTCTCAGGTTCTTTCCGTATCTCGCAGTTCGCATTGGGACCACCTTTATTTTGTGCATATTGTTGACTCTAATCAGCTTTATACCTCTCTGAAAGACCTACTGGGAGCTAGAGAGGGTATGAGGGTTGGTCAAAGGCTTGAGGTGTAGCTCCCCCTTCAAGTGGGGGAGGGGATATCTATGCTTTTGGGATCTCACTACCGGGCATGACACATCTGCCTTTGTGAGGGCAGCTGAATGTACCAGCCGGGTGAGTCCTTTATGAGCCTTTCATATATTTAGAGACCTTAGGGTTTCACTATCGGGCACGACACATCTGCCTTTGTGAGGGCAGCAGAATGTGCCGACCGGGTGAAACCTTCATTGGTTCTTTATATAGATCCTTATTCATGGCACAACTCTCATAATTTTATTCGACTCTCTGGCTTTTATTCGATGACTCACATGCTTGGGATTTGGGGTTTTATTTGGGAAATTATTTTGGGCGGCCAAGCCTCTTTTATTTTGAAGAGAGGAAAGCTGTTCTTAGAGTCTTTCAACATGCACTTATTTGGTTTGTGGTCCACTTGCAGAACTTCTTGATTTGGAAGTTGCATGATTCCCCTCTCATCCTTGAGAGCTTGGCTTATTTCTGCCTTGATTTTGCCCTGTGGAGAGTCAGATAAAAATTGAAGCAAAAACATGAAATCGATAGTGGATGGAAATTGTTAAATCACCATTAAATGTATAAGCACTATTTACTTTTGGGGACTATCATGATTCTAAGGTTAATTGGGGTGACTTTATTCCAAAAGAAAGTTAAACAGAATTGTGTAAAGAGAAAGAATAAAAGAAGAAAAATAGAAAGTTCTAACAGAGAGAGGGATGTAGGAAATGATACCTTGCCCTTGTCTAATGTACCCCCCTAACTTATTACTCACTCTGTCCTCAGAGTGTCAAAGTGATAGGGTGAGCAGTAATTATGACAAAGGCTACAGGCTAAGGTAAATCTTCATTTGCCCCCAGAGAACGAAGTAGATTGGATGCAAACTGTCCTCGTAAAGCGTGGTAATCCACGTCAGTCATCTCCTCTACTGGTCTTTAGAGAACGATGATGGTGTACATCCAGTAGAGGATGTGGAAGCTACATTCGTTCGATTGTCGGATTTGCTGGGGGCATTTGTGGCAGAAGGCAGGGCAGTGGAAATGCTCTTTGTCGTACACCTTTGTATGCTGACTCAGAAAATCGATTAACTTTTCGGTGCATTCCTTTGCCACTACTTCTGTTGGTGTCTTTGGTGTCACGACGTAGTGTCTCTGTCGTGCGTTGTACTGGCTATCAGAACTGTTGTATATTGTGGTTGTTCCTTCTGGGAGGTTTGTTGCCAGGAACATCCAGTGCTCATGATAAAGGAAAGGTAACATGATGAATGTCGGTGTTGTGTGCTGGAGATAGGAGATCAGCGCGTCAGCTGTGCTGAAGTTCTTGAGCTTTAGGAGGTCATCTTTGATATATGGAGACACCATGTATGTTGTTGGGTTGTTTTGGCCAAGCAGAAACTGATATGCGGCCATAAGGCTTACAGAGAGGGATCCCTTAACCTGTAGAGTCTCTCGCAGTGTGTCTGCCATTACAAGAATGTCTCGGGACATGAATACCAGGCCATCTTTGTCGGCGGAGAGCCATGCCATAATGAGACGCAATTCGAGGACGTTGAGACCCTTGCAAGCATCGCGATCAAAATCCGGGAAGGTTGGTGTAATGGAGAACACATGATCGATCTTGCTTTGATCTTGCTCGGTATCGGCGACTGGCAACTTGGTCTTTTCTGACTCCTTCAGAGTTTGTCGGAAGGGTCACCGCTGCGGTCGCTGGATAGCTGAGAAGAGGTAGCGAGGAACATTGTCTGGTGCCACAACATGCCCGGTAGTGCCGACGATGATAACGCCGATGCAGAAGGAGAAGGTTGCAGAAGAGAGTGGCCATACTGCCGCAGATACTGGACTACCTTGCAGCAGGTGGCAGAGCTGACGGCGGAGAGGTGTTGGGGACGGAGGTCTCGCGGCAGCAGGGAAGGCAGAGGTCGAAGGAGATGAAACGCGTGGGAATAGAGGAAAACAAGAGCAATGGAACATGGCTATCACGGGAGTTGCAGATTGCTCGGGAGTCAAAGGAAAGAAAGATGAAGGGGTAGGGTTTATATTTATAGGAAATGGGGGGTTGACCTGACAAAAACCCTAGGTCAAACGGTTCTAGCGACCGTTTGGTTCCAAACGGTTTGGAGACCGTTTGGTAGGGTTAAGGTCAAACAAAAAAAAAGATATTTTTATGTTTGTTTTAGTTATGTGATTTTTTTTTGTATTTTCATAAGATAAACCTAAGGTAAAAAGAACGGGAAAACGAGAAAAGAATGAAATCTTGGGTTGCCTCCCAAGTAGCGCCTGGGTTTTACGTTGCTGGCTCGACGAAGCTGTAATAGAGTTATGCTGTTGGTATATCATCTTTAATTTCGATGGTTTGTCTTGGCATTTTGTCTTCCGGGGTGTAGTATCTTTTTAAACGGTGACCGTTGACCATCCTTTCTCCTCCGTTGTTGTCTATAATAATGACAGCTCCACTTGGGTAAATATGTTTTATAGTAACGGGCCCAGACCATTTTGTTCTAAGTTTTCCAGGAAATAACTTGAGCTTGGAGTTGAAAATGAGCACTTTGTCGCCAACGGAGATATCTTTTCTCTTGAGATGACCATCATGCCACATTTTTGTTTGCTCCTTATAGATTCTGGCACTGTGATATGTGGTCATTCGGAGCTCTTCTAACTCCTGCAACTGGAGTTGTCTATTCTCACATGCATTTTTAAGATCAAAGTTTAATTGTTTGATTGCCCACCAGGCTTTATGTTCCAGCTCTACTGGCAGATGACAGGACTTCCCGTACACCAAACGGAATGGGGTTGTTCCGATTGGTGTTTTATATGCAGTTCGGTATGCCCAAAGGGCATCAAGAAGTTTGGTGGACCAATCGGTGCGGTTTCTGTTCACCATTTTTTCAAGAATCGCCTTTAGTTGTCTATTGGATATCTCGACCTGACCACTTGTCTGTGGGTGGTAGGGCGTGGAAACTTTGTGATTGACTCCGTACTTTTTCACTAAAGCTTCAAAACTACGTTCCAAGAAATGGGTCCCGCCGTCCGATATGACAGTTCTTGGAACTCCAAATCTTGGGAAAATAACGTCTTTGAACAATTTAATAACAGGCTTGGAATCGCTGGATACAGTGGGTACAGCTTCGACCCATTTTGAGACGTAGTCCACTGCGACCAAGATGTAAGAGAAGCCATAGGATGGGGGGAAAGGGCCCATGTAGTCTACCCCCCATACATCAAAAAGCTCAATTTCTTGCCACATGGTGAGTGGCATTTCGTCTCTTTTTGATATGTTGCCAGAAAATTGGCATTTGTTACAGGCTTTCACAAAATCGTACGAATCCTTTGATATAGTGGGCCAGAAGAAACCGGATTGTAAAACTTTTATAGCTGTTTTCTTAGCACTCATGTGCCCCCCCGTAGGTCCCGAATGGCAATGCTCTAGGACTGAGGTTATTTCCTCTTCTGGCAAGCAGCGACGGAAAAGTCCATCAGCACAAAGGCGAAAAAGGTAGGGTTCATCCCAATGATATTGTTTTATGTCATGAAGGAACTTCCTTTTGTCATGATAGGAAGTAGAGGGGTGGATAATCCATGAGGCTAGATAATTGACGATATCCGCGTACCAAGGGAATCCATGGGTGGCTTTCATAAGTTGGTCATCAGGAAGAGAATCCCGGATAGGCATTTTATCCTCTTCTTCAACTTCGATACGACTGAGATGATCAGCTACAACATTCTCCACTCCACTTTTATCCTTAATTTCCAAGTCGAATTCCTGAAGCATCAGCACCCAGCGGATGAGCCTAGGTTTGGCATCTTGCTTTTGAATCATGTATCGAATAGCGGAGTGGTCGGTATAAACAATGACCTTAGAGCCAATCAAATACGAGCGAAAATTTTCAAATGCATAGATGATAGCCAGAAACTCTTTCTCCATAGTGGTGTAGTTTTTCTGCGCTTCCTCTAGCGTTTTAGATGCGTAGTAGATAACATAGGGTTTCTTATCAATCCTCTATCCTAGAACGGTCCCTATGGCATAATCACTTGCATCACACATGATTTCGAAGGGCTGTGACCAATCTGGAGCTCTTAGAATAGGTGCTGAGATTAACACATTATTAAGGGTAGAGAAACTTTTCATACACTCCTGATTGAATATGAACTCAGCATCTTTAGTCAGGAGTTGGGTCATGGGTTTGGCAATCTTTGAGAAATCCTTGATGAATCTCCTACAGAATCCTGCATGACCCAGGAAAGCTCGAACTGCTCTTATGTCTTTTGGAGGTGACAGCTTTGAGATAACATCAATTTTTGCTTTATCAACCTATATTCCTCTATCACTTACCCTGTGTCTGAGGACGACACCTTCTGTTACCATAAAATGGCATTTCTCCCAATTCAAGATAAGGTTCGTTTCCTCACAGCGTTGCAGAACTTGTCCAAGATTTATTAAACAGTTGTCGAAGGGATCTCCATACACTGAGAAATTGTCCATAAACACTTCCATGACGGATTCTGTTAAACCGGTGAAGATAGCAGACATACATCATTGGAAAGTGGCGGGTGCATTACATAACCCGAACGACATTCTTCTAAATGCATAAGTCCCAAAAGGACAAGTGAAGGTTGTTTTTTCCTGGTTTTCCGGGTGTATGGGTATTTGGTAAAACCCGGAGTAACCGTCGAGGTAACAAAAATATTTTTGGTGAGCTAGGCGTTCCAGGACTTCATCAAGGAAAGGTAGAGGGTAGTGGTCTTTCCTTGTGGCTTTGTTCAACTTTCTATAATCAATACACATACGCCATCCAGTTATAGTCCTGGTGGGCACTAGCTCATTTTTGTCATTGAGCACTACAGTAGTGCCCCCCTTTTTTGGAACAACCTGAACGGGGCTGACCCACTGGGAGTCAGAAATAGGATAGATCATGCCGACTTTGAGTTATTTAAGGACCTCCAGACGCACTACCTCCTTCAGATTAGGATTCAGTTTTCTTTGATGTTCTCGAGAAGGCTTGAATTCGTCAACCATAGGAAGTTTATGCATACACAGGGCTGGATTTATGCCCGTTAGGTCAGTTATCTTATATCCTATGACCTTTTTATGCTTCCTCAGCTCGTTTAGAAGCTTTTCCTCTTGATCTCATGTAAGGGTGGAGCTGATGATAACTGGGCATAGTTTTTCCTTATCTAAGAAAGCATGTTTAAGCCCTATGGGTAAGGTCTTCATTTCAGGGGCTTTCGGTGGCTCAGCTGCTTCTATAACAATAACGGCTTTAAGTTCTTCAAAAGTGGCCTTTGGCACTTCTTCGACCTTTTCTAGATGTTGGAGGCACTGTTGAACTAATTCATTCGTGGAGAATTCAACCTCCGGATTGATTAGAACGTTTTCAAGTTCGTCAACTGGTTCGGAGATTTCCAACTGTGACATTTGTTGAATAGCATCAAGGAGGAAAACCTCCTCTTGGATGCTGGGCCCTTTCATACTATTAAGGACTCAGAATTGAATTGCTTCTTTTCCGAGCCTAAGAATGATGGTACGAGCTTCAACGTCAATGAGCGCTCTGGCAGTAGTGAGGAATGGTCTGCCAAAAATGATTGGATACCTCAAGTCTTATTTAATGTCAATGACAATGAAGTCGCATGGTACATAATCATCCTGGCCTATCCTTACCGGAATATCTTCAATGATCCCCAAAGGTGCGGTTATAGTGGAATCAGCTAATTGGATAGTCATTGCTGTAGGCAGCAATTCAATGAAACCCAAACGTTTGCACATTGAGTAAGGCATAATAGATATGCTGGCCCCAAGGTCAGCTAATCCCTTTTTAGAAGATGCATTGCCAATGCAACATTGGATTCCAAAGGAACCTGGGTCCTTCTTTTTAGGCATCGTGTTTAAGATAATGTCCGAAGTGGTCTGAGCAAGCTTAATAGTTTCTTGCTCCTCGGTTATGTACTTTCTTGATAAAAAGGTCTTGAGGTATTTCGCCCATGCTAGCACTTCGGAAAGAGCATCAAGGAGTGGGATATCAATGTATAGTTTCTTCATTGCCTCTTTGAACTTTTGAAACCTGGTGTCCATCTTTGTTTCTCGTAATCTTCCTGGGTACGGGATTCTTGCTTTATATTGCAAAACTTCAGGTTCTGTGAACACTTTATCTTTGCCCTTTGTGTCCTCGGAGAGCTTCTCCATTCCTTGTTGCGGGTTCTCATTCATCATGAAAGCAGGGGTATCATCATTATCCAGGGTGATCTTGGTAGTCTCATGAAGAATGCGTCCAAATCTGGTGGTGACGGCATTCAACTGCTCATGTCTGTTTTGTCCGTGCTTAGGATTTGATTCAGGCTGCCCAGCAAACGTACCTGCTGGGGGCTTCAATTGTGCAGCAATCTGAGCAAGCTGAGCTTCAACTGCTTTATGCTGAGCCTGCTGGTTAGCTAGCATAGTTTTCTGTGACTGTAACATCTGCCTGATCAAGGATATTTCATCTTCCGGTTGGGCAGGAGCTTTTTTCAGAGGAATTGGTTGCTGGATTTGTTGAGATTGTTGGGGTGGTAACACCAACTGAGGTTGCTGAGTATGCAGCTATGGATGGAGCGGAGGATGAGTGTACTGGTAGTAGGCTGATTGGTTCCTGGGGTAGTTAGCCCTAGGAAAGTTACTCCTGGAATTCCCTTGGTTTTGGTTGAAGTTGTTTGGGAATCCAGGTGTTGGCCTGCTAGTAGATCCCCCCTGTGTTTGATGTTGAGGATTGGCAGTCCCGACAGGGTTTCCATACTAAAACCCTGGATGATTCCTTGGCTGATTAGGGTTGTAGTAGACTTGCCCAAGGATAGAGTGGATAGAGTTGACTTGTTCTGGTAGTTGCTCTTCCGACTGATCAATGATAGGTTCGTATGGTTGTGGTGGTGGATGCAGATCCATCATCACATTATATAACATACCGCAGGAAAGGGTCGGATGGTCAGAAGCATGACAAGCCTCACAGGATCCCGTGACAGCTTTGACTTGTTGAACTAGCGGAGTTTTCTTCTTATCGATCTCTCCGAGGGAAGTCTCGAGAGCTTGCTGTTTATGAACTATGGTTTTCAGGACTTCAGCTATTTCTTTCATCTCTATTGATTCTTCAGCTTTGAAAACTTTGAGGACACCTTTACTGGATGACCGTCCCCAGTTGGACTGGTTTTCAGCTCCGAGAGTAACAATCTTCCATGCGTCCTTGTAATTTTTCCTCATGAAGTTTCCTCCAGAAGAGGAATCTAAGAACTATTTAATATCATCGCTTACTCCCCGGTAGAAGGTTTCTATTAGTTGATTCTGAGAGATTTCATGATGAGGGCATTTACGCAAAAGTTCTTTAAATCTTTCCCATGCCTCAACAAGGGTTTCTCCAGGCAGCTGAGAGAAGTGATTGATCTGCCCTCTGATTTCATAGGTCAGTGAGGGTGGAAAGAACTTCTCTAAGAACTTTTCCTCAAGAGGAGCCCAGGCGGTTATTATTGGTTCTCTGTCAAGTGAGTTATACCAACTCAAGGCCCTCCCACATAGGGTGAAATGGAACAGATGAAGCATTATCGCATCATAAGCGACACCAGCTTGTGGAACCAGGCGGCAAAACGCCTTAAACCTTTTTAGATGATCCATGCAATCATCTCCAGAACCTCCGGAGAAAGATATGCCTTGCATGATTTGAATCCACTGGGTCCGAATCTCGAAGTTGGGGATATTAATAATCGGAGGTCAGACCGGGTGGTTATCCTCATAGTTCTTTGGGACCGCGTAGTCCCTCAGTTGTTTTTTTCTTAACTCCAACTGAGCAGCTTGGGTCGCTGCCTCAGTTTCAGCTCTGATGCGAGCTTGCTCTTCCGCACGAATCTCTGCTTGGATTTGGGCACGAGTTTCAGCGATGAGTTGTGCCCATTGAGCGGCGATGGCGGCGTTGACCCTCTCCATTACCAAAGCAGCCTGGCGTTGATCTTCAGCCATTTGCCTGGCCCTTTGGCGATTGAGTCAAATGCGGCAGTGGAAGCTTCTCTCTACCTCAGAGTCAAACTCTGGATCAGGGAAGAATCCGAGGCTATGCGCAGGTTGCATACACGATTTCTACCTGAGTAGAGAAAAGAAAACACCTTTAGATAATGAAAAAGATATGATAGTTTCAAGAAGATATAGAGTTATGATTAAAAAGAAAGTGTAAAAATCCTAACCAACTAGAAAGGTACTAAGTGAAATTACAACGTTCCGTTATCCCCGGCAACGACACCAATTTTTGATGGAGCTTCCACTTATGTGGAATTGCATGCACCACTAAAAATCCTAAAGATGGTGAGTCTTTAAGTTTAGCCTTGCTTATACTAGATAGAAAACTCCACCCACATATGCTAAGATACGTGGAAGTCTTATCACAGTATAGTTAAGGATCGAATCCAGGGGACAACAGTCTTGTTGCAAGAAACAAGATGGAAAACGTATGGAATTTCACTTGGTTACTTACTAGCAGGTACTTATATCGAAAGTTGGATTTTGATGTTTTTAACTAAGAACAATGAAAAGTAAAGAAAGCAGGTAAATCTAATGAGTCAAACTATGATAAAAAAATCACTAAGGTGTGATCGGTTTTTCACCACCACTACACATCGATCAACACATGCAAAGCAAAACTTAACCTGCAAAAAGAGTTCAGTCAGTTAGTATCCTTGTAGACTTAGCCTCCTTTCGGAGGATCTAACTACGAGAAGTGCGGGAATGTTGCAACGCCAGCCATTCCTGAACAAATGGTCACATTGCTTTGCACCATTCCCCTCGCAAAGTGTGTTCATTGACTTGTCAAGGTTGCACTTCCATACGTCAACTGATTCCATTTCATAGTATGAAAGTGTAACGGATGATAGTGAGTTTACTCCACTTCTTGAGATACACTTCTAGATACCGAAACAGATGCATGGTGGATACATGCACCAAGAACCAACATACAAATGAGTTTCAAATCTAATAGTACAAACGTGGACAATTCATACTAAGAGATAAAAGATAACACAAGTTGGAGATGAAGCAACATGCATTCATTAATCGTTTTATGTCGAACTGACAAAGATAAGAACTCTATATTACAACCTAAGGATTACATTTACATGATATGAAAGCATGGGTAGCGGGGATACTCCCCGCACCCTCGTGAAGAAGACTACTCGCTCATGACTAGGACAAAGAAGGGGGCAAGAAGAGAGAGAAAGAGCATCATCCCCACAAAGGAGAGAGGAAAGTCAACCCCTTGGAGAGAGAGAAACGATCCACCAGCTTCACGGGTTGCCCGATGATGAGATCTCCCTCTTCCCACCTTCTTTGGCGAAGAGAGAGAAAGCAACTTCGAGATGGAGTATGAGTCTCAGATCGGCAGCCCCTGGGTGGAGGATGGAAGTAGCAAGAGCTCTGGAACGATTAAGGCAGCCTTTGGGCATCTGAAAACTTCATTCTCATGGAGGACCCTTGGGGTCTTATTTATAGGCCTTAAGTGAAGTCCAAACGGTTTGGAGACCGTTTGGACCTCAAGACCATTTGGACCTTGAGACCGTTTGGACCTCACGACCGTTTGGACCTTGAGATTGTTTGGACCTTGAGACCGTTTGAACTCCATGCGGTCTCGGGACCGGTTGGCTTCATGCGGTCTCGGGACCGGTTGGCTTCATGCGGTCTTGGGACCGTTTGACTCCATGCGGTCTCGGGACCGGTTGGCTTCATGCGATCTCGGGACCGGTTGGCTTCATGCGGTCTTGGGACCGTGTGACTCCATGCGGTCTCGGGACCGGTTGGCTTCATGCGATCTCGGGACCGGTTGGCTTCATGCGATCTTGGGACCGTTTGACTCCATGCGGTCTTGGGACCGTTTGACTCCATGCGGTCTTGGGACCGGTTGGCTTCATGCGATCTCGGGACCGGTTGGCTTCATGCGGTCTTGGGACCGTGTGACTCCATGCGGTCTCGAGATCGGTTGGCTTCATACGGTCTTGGGACAGTGTGACTCCATACGGTCTTGGGACCGGTTGGCTTCATGCGATCTCGGGACCGGTTGGCTTCATGCGGTCTTGGGACCGTGTGACTCCATGCGGTCTCGAGATCGGTTGGCTTCATACGGTCTTAGGACCGTGTGACTGCATACGGTCTCGGGACCAGTTGGCTTCATGCGGTCTCGAGACCGATTGTCTTCATGTGGTCTCGAGACCGATTGGCTTCATGCGGTCTCGAGACCGATTGGCTTCAAGCGGTCTCGAGACCGATTGGCTTCATGCGGTCTTGGGACCGTTTGAATCCATGCGGTCTTGAGGATGAGTTATTCTTTTATGATTTTTTTGTGCTTTTTCTGCATATATAGAAAGGAAAGTTAGTCTGATGGTATATTTACAAAAAAGGGTAAAATTAGGATTATGTATAGTTTAAGCTTTAGAAAGAGTATGGAAAACTAAAGAAAAGGACTAAGATAATCAACTAAAATAGAAGGTTATCACTACCCTGAAATGCTAAATGTGATATCTATCATGTCATGATGTATCGCTTTCTTCTCATTTTCCATATTACTTAAGTTAATCAACTAACCTTGTATTAAGGTATTTCCCTCTTAATACTAACTTGTCAATTTCATCATACAGTGCATAGGTTACACATTAGAATTGTCCAGCTATCTTTAAAGATATGGACTTATCCAATGGTTAGGCATTGTTGATATAGAATAAATCATTATCAACCACATTAGGTATTTCAACCCATAGGATGTTATTCACTCCATTATATAGTATTGCATACATCACTCCTAAGAGTTTCTTGTCCTCATCTTTGTAAGATGTGAAGGTTTGTTACACATGTATAGAGTTGAATATATAAGGATCTAAGCATCATCTTGTCTCTTAGACCCTTATTCAATAGAATAACCACATTATCATTCATATGGTTCATCAACCTTATCCCACATGGTTATAACATTCTTATCTTATTTGATTATATTAGTTACACCCCATTTTAGTATATTGGCTATTATTCCATCATTAGGGTTTCACATATCATGTTATCATTACACGACATCATTGAATCAGGGTTCCATATAACAACATTCTTATTTAGAGTTTCATATGGCATTACTCTAGATCAGGGTTTCTCATTCCATAACCCACAATTAGGCTTTACTATTTACATCACATTTCCCTAGATTAGGGTTGCTCATATCATCAACCTCAATTAGGGTTTCTTATAACACTAGCCTCAATTAGTGTTTCTCATAGATTCACCCTCAAGTAGAGTTTCTCATGAAGTTACCCTGAATTTGAATTCCCCATATTATCAACCACATTAGAGTCACAATATTACCCTTGATTTGGGTTACTGATATTGCCCTAGATTTAGGTTAGGGCTCAACAACCTCCTTGATTAGGGTTTCATGATCTCTTTATTAAGGATCATACCCTAATTTCTTAATTATTAATATTGAAAGTGTTGAGGCTTATACATTACATGATTATCATTCATGTAGGAAGTCCTCTCTCTCATCCTCTATAAGATGATACTACTTCAGACATAATTAGACTAAGTCAAACTCGCTTGAATGAAGGATTGACACTTAATCCATTGTGTCATTACTTTCATGATCAATAGAGATTAATTATACAAAGGGTACTAATCACCCTATCTCATTAAGAGTACAATTATTATAATCACCCTTGGTTCACATTATGTAATTGTTCAATTAAACAATTGACCTCTAAACACCACAAGTGTCCATACTATTTTGGTTAATTATTTCTCAATCGGTCTTGGTCACTTAGACCTCAAACTGTCTTGACCAACCAGACCTCAAACGGTCTTGCTTACAATACCTTCAAATGGTCTAAGACCGTTTAGACCTTCAAACTGTCTTGATCATATGGTTTGAAACCGTTTGGTAAAGGTGGTGCTTGAAAATGTTTGCCAAAGCAAGTACTTGAAACTGTTTGCTAAAGTTAGTAATTGAAACCGTTTGCTAAAGCACTCATGAGACTGTTTGGTCCCAAACAGTCTTGAGACCGTTTGGACTCAAATGGTCTTGAGACCATTTGGTCCAAACCTCCTCAAAACCGAATGAACCAAAGATGGTCTCAACCATTCCAATCGGTTTAGGGTTTCCAAGGTTAACTCCCTTATCAAATGAATCTATGGAATTACTCATCAATTGAACCTAACACCTTACTTCAATTGAGCTTAACAGGTCATCCTTCAATTGATTTAACCCTCAATTAAGCATCAATTAGGGTTTTGAATCAATTGGATTAGGGATTGAACCAATGAACATCAATGTTAATCATTGTGAAACTAATTTCCTTGAAATCATTGGGTCACCATCCAAATTGGACATGACCTAACCTCAAACGGTCTTGAGGTCATTTGGATGACCTCCAAACGGTCTTGAGACTGTTTGCCCATCATATCATCAAAATCCATGACATGCAATTAGGGTTTGAGTCATTGGGTTGATCATTAAATCAGCATTTGATTGCAAATCAGTTTGGTATCTTTGGATCTTCAAATACCCAACCATACTCAACCCTAGACCTCCAAATGGTATTGGATGACCCTCAAACGGTCTTGAGACCATTTGAGTGGTCCCCAAATGGTTTTGAAGCCATTTGGGCTAATCAGCCCAAAGTTCCAAATCAATCAATTCCAAAATCAACACTTAACCCGATTAGGGTTTGGTGATTGATGGTCCTTCAACTAATGAACCAATGGAAACTAATCTATTACATTTAGTAGGTCAATAACCATCAAAAATATCAACAATTTTCCAAATGGTCAACCTTGGTCAACGCCCTCAAACGGTTTTGAAACCGTTTTCCCTTAAACGGTTTTGAAACCGTTTGCTCCCAAACAGTTTGGGAAACCGTTTGAACATTTTAATTGAAACCGTTTGGCCTAGATATTTGGGGAGGTGTGTGCTTATGATGATGTCATCATCATAAAGCTCTAAACTCACGAAATCTTCTGTGATTTCCATGGAGATTGCATCAATCAACCAAATCAATTATTGTGAATGAAGAAATGATCATTATTTGATAAGGAATTGAATGCAATAACAAAATCAAGGGTTCAAGTTATAAAAACGGCCTCCAATTGAGCTCCAAATCTCCAAGCTCACGGAAAAAATGGTGTATGAAGCTTTTGCAACTCCCCCTAGGCTCGTCCTCAAGCTTTTGGTTGAAAAGATTGGCTAGGGTTGAAGAGGAGATCAAAATAAGAAGAAATCAATGATTTATTTTCAATTTCCACCATGGAACCAAGGTGAAAAGGGTCAAGAAACTTACCAACAGGTTGGGGGTCGTCCTAATGATCCTCCCTAGATCCCTTGGTCGGTTTCCAAGCAAGGAGAAGAAGTGGAAATGGAAAAGCTTTTCATTTGGCTTGGGAAGGGTCTTTTTATAAAAATTCAATGATCGAGAAAATGCCTTATTAAAATCATTTAATTCCAAAATTGTTGCCACCACTTCCTCCTTGGTTTCGTGCATACAAAGGTATCTATATCCCCACAGAGCTCCCTTCCATTATCCAAGAATTAAGGGAAAAGAAATTAAGCACCTTCACCCTTATAATAAGAATATCCATATTTGAGTGGAAATTCTTTTTCTTATAATAATGGTGAGTGGAATTTTCACCCCCTTGGGGTATTTCGTGATCCTTGCAAATCTCAAGGATGTCCACACACATATGAATCCAACCATATTAATTTTGGTTAAAGGCCCTTCAATTATTTTATTTATTTTTACATTAAATTGAATTAGGGTTTCAATTAGGCTTAAATCTTGATTATTTTAATATCAAGATTCTCTCTCCTCCAACTTAATTCAAATGAGGCACCCCTCTGATTTTATTTGCTCTAAATGATGTCAAGAAACATTAGGGACCTTATTGAAGTGGTAATTTTCATATTGAACCCTAGGTTTTGGGTAAATTGCACATAACACCAAAACTGGGTTTTAATGCACAACCATTGTCCAACAAGCTCTATCTTGGTACTCAGGCTTTCATAAGCCATTCCTCTACATCATATTCATTCCTATGATGCTTCAACATATGAGGAACATATTATTATGTAACATTTGCAAGTTAACCCCTTAACTTGGGTAATTCGCACATTAGTCCAAAATAAGCAAACATTGCTTCAACATTATTCAAACAGGACCAAAATTGAAACATAAGCTCCTATTGAGACTTAATTACTTTTCACCAAATAAAATTAAGGGTTTAATTATCTTTCCTAAGGAAAACTTCTAGGGTTAAGGCATAACCCAGGTCAGGGATGTTACATTTATAGTACAAACGGGGTGGCAACAAATGTTGGGGAAGACAAGGGAATAGAAAAAATGTTCACACAAAGAGAAGCAATTGAGATGGAGAAAGAGCCCACAGAAGATGAAATATGTGAGGGATTAAGTAAGATGTATCATACAAAAGCAGCGAGGTCTTGATGGTGTGAAATCCATTCTCCAAAAATTATAGGCTATTGTCAAGGGGCGTGTGGTGGATTTTATCAAAAGTGGAGGAATGGGAAACAAGTTTTATTTGAAGTGAACATGACCATGATCATGTTTATACCGAAGTGTAGGCATTTAAGTAAAATTAGTGAGTTCAGACCCATTAGCTTGTGTAATGTCTCATACAAGATCATGTCCAAAGTGATGGCAAAAAAAATAAAATCAAGACTCCACAAAACTATTTTTGATAACCAAAACGCCTTTGTCCCCAGTCAGCTTATTACAAACAATGCCTTAATAGCCTACAAAATGTTCCATGTAATGAAACTGAAGAAAAGGAGCAATACATGCACTATGGCCTTGAAGCTAGATATGAGCAAAGCCCATGATCAGATTGAATGGAGTTTCCTAGTTAGTGTTACGAGAAGAATGGGATTTGGGGAGAAGATGTGTATGATGTTGTTGATTGTGTGTATAGCATATCCCACTATGTCTGTCTAAATGGGAAGAACAACGATAACATGCTTCCAATAAGAAACATATGCCAAGGTGATCCTATTTCCCTATATTTAATTTTGTTTTGTGATGGAGCTTTCTCTATGTCCATTAATAAAGCAACCATCTCTAGGCAAATTCATGGGGGCACTGCGAGTCGAGAAGAATCATGAATTTCTCACCTCTTCTGTCATTGACAACATCATTTTTTCTAGAGCATCTCTAGATGAATGCTTATGTTTAGCTGATATTATTAGTGAGTTCGAGAGAGCATCATGACCAAAAAACATTAATATATTTAAACTTGAGGTGTCTTTCAGTAAGAACGTGCAACTATAAACAAGGGGAGACATGTGCAACTTCCTACAGATGTGCGGGGTGGATAGTCATGAAAAATGCATGGGCCTACCTATTGGGATAAGTAGATCTAAAAAGGCAGTGTTTTCACAAGTCAAAGAGAGGATCTGGAGGAAGCTCCAATGATGGAAGGAAAAGCTACTATCTAGACTAGGGAAAGAGATCCCCATCAAGTTGGTGCCCAAAGCAATCCTTACCCACACTATGATTGTGTTTAAAATCCAAAAGAAATTATTGGGGAGATCCATAGCTGCATAGTAAGATTCTGGTGGGGGTCCAAAGGTACCGAGTGAAAGATTCATTGGAAATATTGGGATAAACTTTGTCTACCTGAGCATGTTGGCGGCATGGGCTCAGGAACCTCAAAATATTTAATGAAGTATTATTAGCCAAGTAATGTTGGTATCTCTTGACCAAACCTAACTCTCATGCAGGTGGAGTCCTTAAGTCAAAATATGATTAGAGAACATCCTTCTTAGAGGCGCGAAGAGGTCATGCACTGAGTTATACATGGAGAAGTATTTGAGGTGCAAAAGTGTTGCTACTGGAAGGTCTGGAATGGGGGGTAGGAGATGAGACAAATGTTAAATTTTGGGAAGATAGGTGAATTCCCGGTGAGAAAGGGAGGATCCTACATGACAACATGCTAGCTAATGATGAGCTCACCTCAGTCAGGGACTTTATTGACTTCTCGTCGGCTCATCCAGCAGTTGGAAGACTGAACTTGTTAAGCAGGCCATTATACCACGGTTAGTGGATAAGATCTTATCAACGCCCCTACCACATACCAACTTGCTGGCTTGGTTCCTAAACACAAAATTATCTGTTTTCAGTCAAGTCGGCTTACTAGCTCGGTCTATTGAGAAACACATTGTTGTGGGATCTGAATCATCAAGAAACGGTCGGGAGAAGACTTGTGATATGCAATGGCCACTAAAACTCAAGTACTTCATACGTAGAGCCACTACGGGTTCATTGGCTACTAAACACAAGTTATGGGAGTGCCATATTTATACAAGAGAACATGTGTCCCTTTGCAATGAAGCGCCGGAGACAATAGTCACATACCCTCGTATCTTGCAACGTAACCAGACCAGTTTGGGAGATGTTGGCGATGGACGCTCCATGCGACGTCTTTCACGACTTCTACAGCTGGGTCACGGACAATCTAACGATTCCACATGCTGAAAACATCTAGGTGTGATGTTGGGCGAACTGGTCAACGAGGAATGAAATAGTCTTCAATAAAGAACCACATCAGCTAGAAGGGATCATGCTGGGCCTTCTCCGTCTCGTTGAGGATTACGTGAACTATAATAGCAAGACAAGCGGAAGTCTAGAGCAGTGGCGGAGCCAGCCCCCTGATGAGGGGGGGGGGCACATATAAAAATAATATTAAGTATATATGTGGAATTCATATTGAGTGTCAACATATCTCACTCGACCTATTTACTTAGATCTAGATAGGAAAATAGATGGATCTTACATAAATAAAAAAAGAGGTTGAAGACATAAGTCATCACTTGGGGAGTACTTAATTTTAGATCTATGTATATGGATTATGGTATATGTATATTATAATATACTACATACAATTATGATCTTTTTACATTTAAGATGAGTTTGAAATGGTGACTTCCGATACTGAAAAGATTTAATCTTTTTTAGAAGACCAACTATTCTATTAAATTAACTCTCCATAAATATAGGTCATTTTGATAAAAAAAACACATAAATTTAGTGTTCAATATTGACGGTGTGGATTATTATATATTTTTTAGATTAAACAAATAATTTCCTACTTGACGAGCTTGACAACTCAAGTATTTAAAAGTAACATAAAGCTAAGAAAATTGAATATATTAGTACTATGTGGAAATTACTATTATTATTTAAAAATTAAAAAACAACACTATATCAATTTACTTATGATGGTGTTAAACCTATTTATTAATTTTACTTAATAAATCAATAAATGTTGTTACAATATATTATTCACTAAATTATTATAATTATTATTTTTGGAAATTAGGTAAATGTAAAAAATCTATTATCTTTGACATCATGATGAAATATTATGTATAATTTAGAGGAACAACATTTGCACAACTTACGCATAGAAGTATAATTTTAAGAATTAATATCACAAGATACATGGTATTACATTATTTTAACAAATATTTATTGATGTATAAAAATTCAAAACGATACTCATATTTTACAAATATTATTAGTAAATTTATCGTGAGACCATGTACTACTAAGAATATCATATTTCATTTGTCATTATTTTTATTAACATACATTACACTCATAATAGAAAAGAATCATAATAAATCTGCACACGTAACATGTACACTTATGGACTATGTTGTTGCTATATTTTTTATAGATTTAGTTATTTATACATAATATAGTACTATTTGATATCCAGGGTATATTATTAATTATGGATATTGGTTTTTTTGTTTTCGCATTACCTATGTACTTTCTATATTTGTTACACACTTAATTATTTATATATACTTTATAAAATATTTGGTATTCCATAAAGTATATAAATAATTATAGATACTAGTTTAATTTTCTCATTAACCATACAACTATGTACTTATTATATTTGTTATACATTTAAGTATATATTTATACATGATATAAAAATATTTGACATTTCATAAAGTATACTATTGATTATAGATCATAAAGTATATTATTAATTATAGATATCAATTTTTTATTTATTCATTATTAAATATTGGTGTAAACTAATACTTAAACAATTGACATTAATGTATGTATTTTTAATATTGTTGTTAATATGTTTAATAAAAAAATACAACTTGTTAATTATGTAACAATGAGATATATTTATAAAAATAAAGAAACATAATTTATTTTATAAAAGTTACCCTAATTTAATCTATTTATATTTGTAATTCTTACTTAAAATCGTATTGATAATGATGTTATTTATAAAAAAAGCTTACATAATTTGAAAATAGGCTAATAAGCGTGTGAAACAGATAAAATATAAAAATAATTATTAACTTTGATACCATGTTACATATACATATTATATATGTTAAAAAAATTCAAAATTGGAGGGGGGGCACTTGCCCTGCTTGCCCCCCCCCCTCCCGCCGCCACTGGTCTAGAGCATAGCAACACAACCAGTAGGGTAGTAAAGGGCTCGTTTGGTTTGATGTAAAAGGCCGTAAAGGATTGTACTTCCAGCTGCGGGTGCCGATTTTTTTTGTTTGCTTTGCTGGAGTCGGCAAAATTGAAAAATCATGCATCCATCATTGCTAATAAACTGCTGCATTTTGACACCCAGTTCAAAACTGCCGGACGCCGCGATCCGGCTAGCGTCGTGTGCATACCGTCAGACTGTGTCTGTCATCACTCGTCGTCCCGCTATTTCCGTCCATTCCGTCCAAACCTAAACTGTTATTCTGATGAATTTTTGAAAGTCGGGGCTTCATTGGATCTGGATTCCGATAAAGCAGGATTGGCCGTGATCCATCCGAATCCCTCAATCCAAACGTACCCAAAGTGGACGAACCCTCCAGAAGGAAGGCAAGGTTCAATGTGGATGCAGCCTGGGCACGTGGAAGAGTCACGAGCCTGTGTATTGTAGCCAGGGACAGCTCGGGTATGCCCATACTTACTGGTAGGAAACGTATACACTGCTCGGCAAACCCAACCATGGAGGAGGAAGAGGCAATCCACTAGGCAGTCACGTGTGCAGCCATGACAAGGATGCATGAGGTGATCATTGAAACATACTCTATGTATGTGGCCAGCTGCATAAATAAGGGTATAGAAGACAAGGGTGTGACATACCGTCGTGTTAAACGAGATTACTTAAAACAAAACACGTGATCAATCACTAAATAACCCATATCCAGAAAGTAGGGTAAATTAAAATCGAATTAAACATTGCCAGCAAATTCATGAATAATTACATATAAGTCCAACTTCATGTATAATGACACATACCATGTCAGCTATTTACATATATTGTAACGACCCCGCTTCCCAGTAACTCCCAACTAAGGGAGACCAAGAGGTCAGAAGTGTTATCCCAAAATTTAGGATCAATGGTTTAATTGTGACGACCCGATAACAAATCAAACCATCACCAATAATAATCACAGAATAACCATAAGCAGCGATATTAACAAAAATCACTAAGAATTAAAACCATTTTGCATATAGATCTTCTTCCAGAAAACTCTTACTGAAAGAATAAAAACTTTATATTCATCATGGTTCATATTGTACATACATTGTACCGTCTCAGCTCGAGGATAACAAGTACCAGTTGCTTTACTCAGATATATACAACAACAACATAAAACCTCGAGGTAATCAAACCAAAATCTCAAGTCGTTCGTAAAAATTACTAAGAACTATCTCCCAAGGACCCGAAAGTACAGAGACGACACATAGGACTTCTATCTACAAGACACGACAAACAATACACTCAACTTGAGCTACTACTGATGTCCCTGTTGATGTGGTCCTTCCTCTGCAATCCAGTTTCTACTTCCTTGTCCGCGTCCACCTAAAAATTGTAGATCCCACGGGGTGAGACAATTGTCCCAGTGAGAGATATAACTCTCTACCAACAATATTATTATCACGGATAAACATAGTAGAGGATTCTTTTTATATTAATAAGCAAGATTAATCATTGTTATAAATAGAACTGAGTAATCTCTTCTTTTAAAGTAATGCAACTATCTATGATAGAGCAATAAATCATCTATTCACTTTACAAGGAATATAAAAAAACATGTATAACATCTATCCAATTAAGATGTATAAAAGAAGTGTACATCAACCAATGTCTTCCATATTTGATCCTTAAGCAATTACGCTACACGACTGATTACATATTTACAATGACACTTATGTCCAGAGGAGATGAGGTATACCGCTCATGCTCCAACTGACCACTGCTAAGTCGAAATCAGTACCATACAAGGTCAATGGTAGAGCCGGCTGTCAAGACCTCATCTGTCTTGGTCAGTACGAGATAACTGGCAGGACATCTAGTGTCTACTGCAATTAGCTTACCAGGGTATACTGGTATCTTCGCTATAGAGTTACAGCCACAACATGTACTCTCTTCGGGAGAAGACCATTGAGCTTTATCAGATTATTTTTTATCAGGAAGACCCCTGAGCGATCCTGGTTTTGTTTCATTAGGAAGACCACTGAGCGATCCTGGTTTAGTTTCATCAGAAAGACCACTGAGCGATCCCGGTTTAGTTACATATTCAATAATATATATACCGAGTCAAACTCATTTCACCATTCAGCAAATTCTGACACTGAATGGATCTATGGTCTGGGCAACTACATGATAAGATTCTACTTGATTAATTAAGTGCATTACAATATCTTTTAGCATCAATCAAGTTACAAGAAAGAATTATATCAGACGCTACAAAGAAAGATATAATACATTTATCAAGTACTTTCATATTTCTTTAGAACTCATATAACACTTAGGATCTCAATCTCTTATCATCATCATGATTGGGTATTCAAACCCTGAATTCATCATTGAGTACTGTTACCACTTATCAGATAACTATTACCTCTAGGTCATCAGACCAAGGTATACATTATACTTACTACATAAATAATTCACATAGCTCACAAAGCCCTTTAAACATCTTGTCACCTCTCACTAAGCAACAACTATCTTTTAAGACATCAAATTATATAAACATTACATTTATTGTACAAATAATTCACATAGCTTACAAAGCCCATTAAATATCTTGTCACCTCTCTCTAGGAAACAACTATTCACATGACTTACAAAGCCCATGCAATAAGAGAAATACAACATTCCCATTATTGGGGTTAGAGTTTCCCTTTATAATCGAATAGGGTTTCAAGTTCATACTATCAATCCCAACCCTAATTCATTACTCCACACATCTAAGAGCATACATTGATATCATAAATATTCAATCATACTTATTTATTCTCATCATTTATCATTAAATAATTATCAGCACAAAGTATGAGTTTCTCTCTCATCCTCACTATGATATTGATTACATCATACTTTATTAACTTGGCTTAACTCTTTCTCAAGGTATGTTAGCCTACACTTATCAAAGTGCATTAAACTCATTACATCTTAATGTAACAATTGACATGACCCACTTCATGTGTTATTCATACAAGTAGATTGGATTTGGGGTGCATCAAGGTGTATCAACCTGAAGGTGATGGATGTAATATTTATCATGCCTTGGTGTATTACTTCCCTCGTCACTTTTAACTTACTTAAGTTTATCAACTTATTTTGTATTAGGGTATTTCTCATTCTAATACTTTATGCACTAACTCATCACATTTACCCTGTAGTGTATTGGCCATAAGTCACACACTTGAATTACCCAACTATCATCAAGTGATATAGACTCATCTCAAGTTAAGGCATTGTTGATATAGGGTTGACCATTATCAACCACTTTAGGTATTACACCTATCAAGGTATTAGCCACACCATTACTTGGTGTTTATACTCATCATTCCTAAGAGTGTTTTACCCTCACCTTTACAAGGTGTATTGGGTTGAATCATATATGTCAAGTTGAACACATGTATTGGGTTAGGTGTATATCAAGCTAGGCATCATCATATCCCTCATCACTTACCCATTAATGTATTAACCTTTCCAATCATATGGTGTATCACCTTCACCATACATGGGAGTAACATCCTTACCTCACTTGAAAATATTGCCCACACCATACTTTATTAAGTTGACTTAATTCTCCTCTTTAAGGTGCATTAACTCACAATTATCATATTGTATTAAATTCACTGCATCTTAATGTTGCATTTAATTACAACACACAACATATGTCACTCAATCAAGTACATATGATTGAAGTACCCCCACCATATCGGGTATCAAGATGTGTGTATGCTACCATATTGTACTTGAGATACAACCTTGATATTATATCGTGTATCTATATCGGACATGTGGTGTAACCACATCATCATATCGTGTTTAGGGTGTATCTCCTATTCCATATTGTGTACTCATATTGGATTGGGTACCACTTAGAATTTATCATCACAAGTTAGAGATACATGGCCTCATTTTGTTTATGAGCTGGAAGTTTAACCTTATATCGTATATAAAAGTATACTTGCTACCATATCGTGCACAAGCTATGTACCATATCGGGCATAGGGTATATGCCTCATCATGGTATTGTTCAAGTAGCGTATACACAATACCATACCGGGTTACCACCTTGGATTGGTATATTGGGTTATCATGTTGGCTAACATATCAGGTTAGCATATTGGGTAGACCATTATAACTTTTCATGCCTTCAAGGAATCAGTACTATCATATTTTTGAACGACAAATAGATATTAGGTTGAGCTCTTTCACAACAATCCTTCATACAAAATGATAGGGTGTATCAGGTTTCATTCTATCATCTAGGGTTCCAACTCTATATCGGTTAGAGTATTCAATTAACACTATATCATGCCTGAAGTATGATCTTAACCTTATATCGTATATAAGGTGTAAGTAGGTACTTCCCATATAGTTCATAAGGTATGCCTCATATCATTCATGAGGTATCACCCATCTCTTTATTGGATTACCCATCATCTTAGGTTTCATATCAGGTTTAAGGTACTTCAACCCCATATTGGGTTGTACCATGATGATGTCACCATCATCTACCTCTAGACTATTATTCTTACTACCCTAAGACATGGACAACAATCCTAACAACTTATTGGAACTCAAAGGAATATCAATTAATCAAAGGATTTCAAAATTGAAAGTAGTTCAACAAGTTCAACAATATTGAAAGTGAATAATAACTTAGTTGGGTTCAAGTTATATAACCCGCCTCTAGAACAACTTCCAAGCTTCAATCTCCAAATCTTCATGTTCCCAAGGTTGAATATGAGATTATCCAAGGTCCAAGGCTTGAGATCTTTAGCACTTGCATGATATCTTCACCCCTTGTGACCGATATCGCCTTGCTAGGTTGATATCACCTTGCTTGACCGATATCCTTTCTCTATGGCCGATACCAAGCTCTAAACTCGACACTCCTTTACTTATGCATGGTACTAGGATGGTATTCACGATATCTAAGGGAAGGCTGGTAACAAGATCCGAAAATTATACTAATAGGTGAAGAGAATGATATTTATAGATGTGGTTTATGAAAAAGAGTGTAAGAGGTGCCATTACCTTAAGCTACTAAGTGCCACATGGCCATGCATGGATTGACACATGTATTTGCATGCATCCCATCTTTATCTTGCCATGCAAAATAAGAACTTAAGGATAATTCAAGGGATAAGGGTCTTCCCTTTGTTTATCTTCTAGGGCAAGTTACTTCCACTCACATTATTATTATATTCATAATTCAACACAACCTTTTCCAAAGAAAAGTTGCAAACTGATATCTATAGCATTATTGAGGTTCCTAGATCGTAATGGATAAAACCAAGAATAAAAAAACCGACAGGAGACTCCTATATGGCTCCTTGGCCGATAGGGACTCCTACACCAAGTCTACAACTCGATATAACTCATACAAAGATATTAACTATACAACTTCCTTGGTCTTTTCATCACTAAGAATTCTACCACTATAAAACGATTCAAACATAGTGTCTCCTTCTTTCTCTCTCCTCTATATGACACCAGGAAGGAGTAATGATACTTTAGAAGTGGTAATTTGCTCATCAACCCTTTATTTTGGACAATTTACAATTTGTACCACAATTGATGCACAAAGCACTTAACATTATTCAAACAAGTTCTTACTTTAGAATTTAGGCTTTCCACAAGTCACCACTTAGCATCATTCTCTCTCTTATTATGTTAAAACACTTAGGATACATTCAACATGTGACATTTGCAATATAACCCCTCATCTTGGGTAAATTGCACTTTACACTCAGACTATCATATAATGCACACATAGTTTGTAAATAAGCTCAAACTTGAAAATAAGCTTCACAAAGAGCCTTAATTACTTTTCAAAAGATTAGAACAAGTTTGTAAATAATTTACTTAAGCAAAACTTCTAGGGTTAGGCCATAACCCAAGTCAGGGATGTTACATTAATATTTAATCAGAAATAATTATCAAATTCTACTAAAACTAAACTGAAAAGCTGGAATAAAATAAAACTTTTGCATACCTTGCTAAAATTAGGATATAAGACTTTTATCTGTAGAAGAAATCTATCTATCTAATACTCCCTTAGATTACTTAGCTTTATCTTCACAGATTTCATTTTATTGTTTGTCCTTTTCAGTTAACACCTAAAATGCTGACAAACAAAATGTCCGTCTGTATATTGCTATACTGGTATGTGGGGACAATCACGATATCACAAATAGGCTCTAACAACCTAAATACAGCAAATAATTGATTAACAATCCAAATTACATTTTCAATGTAACTTCTCTACTGCTTTTACCCTAAACCCTGGATTACCCTCTCTTAGGGTTTTATCCTTGCAAGGGACATAAGGACACCTTCTCCATCCTGAGCTTGGTTCCTGGGGTCACCTATTGAGGTGCCTAATGGTCTTCCCTCTGGGGCTTAACCAACTCAGACCTTCCCTCTGGGGCTTGGTCTTGCAACATACATCAGGATGGCATGTAGGTTCGAGAAGTACATTCATAATTAATTGTGATACACATAGGGACTTTATATGATTGCAGAATTGAACATCCAATAGTTTAGGTTGCACATCAATCGAGAAACTTCGTGAAACACCGTGAATCATAAGGCAATTATTCATAAAGTAGCCACATACATGTTCAACAGATTCAACAAGCTAATAGTAAATCCAAGCAAGAAATTGTCCAAGCAAGCAATTTAATCCACACAAGCAAGAATCCTAAAACAATACATGTACTCTATTTACTATCCACTTTATAAGATTCTATCTATTCACTTGAACTCGCTTCCTAAGGTTTCCTATTTCTTTTAGGGTTTCATTAGGGTTCATCTTTATCATTTTCACTATAAACCCTAAAACAACAAAACTAATTACAAACCCTAATTGGCTTGTTAAATCCTTCCTAACAAGCTTAGGATTGACTCACAATTACATTCTTATAAGGAATCTCAAATTAACCATATTAATCACCTTTCACCCTAAATTAGGGTTTTTATATGCATTATAACTTATTCATGTGTAAAAACCCTAGAGCAAGCATATTACCAACTACATCAGATTCAACTCTTACTTTTTCTCTCAACAAGTTACTATAACTTGAAATAACCTATTTAAGACTTTAAATATGATTTCCAAACATAAGTAGGGTTTTGAACATGGTTTAATACATTAACATGGGTATCTTAATGCACTTTTAGAACTACAATCAGATTCAGGATATAACACTATTTTAATGGATTCCTTGTGTTCTCTTGATCAAATTTCATATATTACATGTATTAATCCGAGCTACCATTTATTTTCTATGAATTTTGCAAAATTTACTTACCATGGACAATGAGAGGCTGACATGTCAGCCATCACATGCATTGCTTTCCTGCGTAACCCGACCAACTTAAAATATAATGAATTGACGATTCCCCCCCACATGATGATCTGGTTCTGCATAACCCGGACAGGCAGTTTCATCAAGGTGACCCTACCCGTCACCTACGTCGTGAAACCCTCCGCTGCCACTAGCAAAAGCCGACCACAGGGTTTTCTCCCCCCTCCCCAGGGCTAGATGGTCACCAACGACAATCCCTATGCCTCTGCCGCCCTCCGTCATGCTCGAAAAGGCCTCCATCCATGGCCGAGATGGCTGGGTTCTAGAGCACCAGGTCCGCAAACTGTAGCCCTCTTGCAGACAAAGCGTAGGTGACCAGGGCGAGGATTCCTCTCATACTTGCAACCTCATTGTTGTCCGGCCTTGAAGGAGCATCTGAACTCCCCTTGAACTCCCTCCATGACCCAGTGCCACCTCTGGGATTGCTCCATCCCTCTCGGTTGTGGGAAGGAAGGATATAGGGCTGGAAGAGGGGCGTACGATGCCTGCGAACATCCTGGATGTGAGGCCTCGGGTCCCAACCCTTATATAGCTGAGGGTATAAGGGTTCAATGCACTTAAAAGTCTGATTATCAATGAGAAAAGAGTCCTATTGCCCATAAAACTACCATGTTTCCTTGGCGTGTAGTTGGTCCTTTGATTACATCTTTGCTAAAACATGTTCCTTGGTTAGCAAGGAACCCTTTCTCTATCTCTCTCTCGCTTATGACAACCCATCTATATTAAAGTGTTTATATAATTGTCCATCAGAGAGATATTTGTTATTTTTCCTTTTAACTCGGCTTTTAATCCATTGATCACGAGGATATACCACCTTATACGTAGTAGCATTTCGATTTGGCAACACCAAAAAGTCAATACATAGTTCCCATTAGTATATGACACGTTATCCTCTTCTTACCATTATAAACCATGTGGATTCAAAATCTCATCCATGATGATCATTCAACCATCTTTCCACATATTTCTTATGTTTTCATCATTATCTCAAATTTCCTTCTTAATAATGCTTTATTTGATTTTATCTCTTTCTTATCCTATTATCTTGCAACTTAGACTCCTTGGAACCCAAGAAATCCTAAAGATACGAAATCCCTCCTTGAAGGATAATTCTTAGCCTTCTGCATGCTTCCACATCTTTCTTTTCTCATTATCTTAGTTATTCCTTTATTAATTAATTCCTTTTTCCTTTTTATTTCCTTTTTCTTATGATTGGGCCCAATAGCCAACAAGGCCTACAAAATCAAACACACACAAGGCTACATATCAAAGGAATATGTTCAAGGCACATAATTCACACAAAATACATAATCATACATTTATTGGGAAAATTGCATTTCCAACTAAAAGAACTGAAAATTTGGGGTTGTAACATATATGTCCAGTGGTTAAGGTCACAACTTGTATGCAAAAGAGTTCCACATATACATATCATATAAAAACATTAGCATACTTCCGAAACTCGAGTCGATGTACATATTATCTACACTGCGGTGATGTCACAAAATCTTCACCAAAGGTATATCATTCTTCCTCAACTTCTGCACACGCTTATCCAGGATCGACACTACATAAGAAACATCCCCATACAGCTCAACCTCCATTGGTTGTAATGTCTACTCTGTATCTGGGTGATACTTCCTTAACATGGATACATGGAAGACATTATGAAGCATGTGCAACTCTGGTTGTAACTTCAACTTGTATGCACCTTCCCAACACGTGCCACAACTGGGTATGGTCCCATAAACCTAGGAGCCAACTTACCCTTCCTACCAAACTTCAACACATCCTTCCAAGGGGAAACCTTGAGATACACACGATCTCTGACTTAGAACTCTAAAGGTTTGCGATGGTTATAGGCATACAACTTATTTCTATCCTGGGTTGCCTTCAACTACTGTGGTATCACCTTGATCTTCTCTGTAGTCTGCTGTACTAGCTCAGGTACCCAAAAGATGATACTCACCTGTCTTATACCAACAAAGAGGTGATCGACAATGCTTTTCATACGACTTTATGCCTATGCTTCTCTGAAGACTGTTGTTGTAAGAAAACTCAATCAAACTCAGGTGCACATCCCAACTGTCAAGAAACTACAGAACACACACTCTCAAAAGATCTTCCAAAGTCAGAATGGTCCTCTCAGACTAACCATCTGTTTGTGGGTGGAATACTATACTAAACCTCAGTTGTCTCCCCAAAGCTATATGCAGACGATTTCGAAACCGACTTGTAAACTATGGACCTATGTCAAATACTATGGTAACTAGAATATTGTGTAGACGGACGATCTCAACAACATTGATATGTGCTAACTGCTCAACTGTATATGTCGTCTTAACCGGAAGAAAGTGAGCTGACTTGGTCAACCTGTCAACTATCACCCAAATGGAATCATGACCTTTGGTTGTCCTAGGAAGACCAATAAAAAATTCCATGGTGATATGATCTCATTTCCATTATGGTACTGGAAAAGGTTGTAACATCCCTACATGCTTATGATGCTCAACCTTGACCTACTGACAAACTGGACACTTAGCAATGAACTCTGCCACATCATGCTTCAAGACTGGCCACCAATACAGATCCTTCAGATTGTGTACATATTGGTACTATAAGGATGCATCACGTACATCGAGGAATGAGCCTCCTCAAGTGCCATCTTCCTCGGGCCATCAACATATGGAAACATTGTTTTTCTATGAAAGTAAACTGTCCCATCATCTGACTCATGGAAGCCATCATGATTCATGCTGCCAAATTCTGATATGATGATCTATATAATAACATCATTCTTCTATGCATATCTAATCTGTTGTATCAAGGTCAACTTCACCTACAAATGTGCTAGCAATCCTTCCAACAAAGATACTTCTAACTATACACTCATTTGAAGAAGAGATATCAACATATCCCTCTTATGACACACCATTGAGTGTAACTATGCCTTGTTTGTAGACGATGATGAAGATGACTTTCTTCTCAATGCATCAACCACTAGATTCGCCTTCCCTAGATGGTAGTCTATCATGTAATCATAGTTTTTAATTAGCTCCATCCATCTTCTCTGCCTCATGTTCAACTCCTGCTTCAAGAAGATATACTGAAAGTTCTTGTGGTCGGTGAAGATTTGACACTTCTCCCAATACGTATAATGTCTCTAAATTTTTAGGGCATAAACCATAGATGCTAGCTCCAAGTCATGTATCCGGTAGTTCTCCTCTTATTTCTTAACTTGTCGTGAAGCAAAAGAAATCTTGTCATGCATCAACACACATCCCAAGCCATTCTTTAAAGCATCACAAAAGATGATGCATCCATTCCCTTGCCCTGATAGCACTAACACTAGAGCATTGGTCAACTTCTCCTTCAACAACTGAAAAGAACGATGACACTTGTCATCCCAAACAAAAGGAACATCTTTCCTAGTCATCTTGGTTAGGGGTAACACTACAACACTGAAATTCTTAATGAATCTCTTATAGTAACCAACCAAACCTATGAAGCATCAAACCTCAGTCGGTGTCTTGGGTTGTTCCCATTCCAACACTATCTCAAACTTCTTTGGGTCTACACAAATACCCCTGGTAGATATAACATGACCCAGAAAAGGCACCTTAGTCAACCGGAACTTACACTTGTTGAACTTGGCATACGTCCGATGCTGCCTCAACAAGGTTAACGCCTAGAGAAGGTATTGCTCATGTTGCTGACTGTCCCTGAAGTATATCAAGATATCATCGATGAACACAACTACAAACTAATCAAAATACAGACTGAACACCCTATTCATCAGGTCCATGAAAGCTGCTGGTGCATGGGTTAGCCCAAAAGGCATAACCACAAACTCAAAATGACCATACATAGTCGTGAAGGCAGTCTTAGGTATGTCATCCACTTTGATCTTCAACTAGTGGTATCTTGACCTTAGGTCTATCATTGAAACATTGTAGCACCTATCAATTGATCAAATGGATCATCAATCCTCAACAACATATACTTGTTCTTCACTATAACCTTATTCAACTGTCGGCTATGTATGCAAAGCCTTATTGATCCATCATTCTTCTTCACAAACAACACGAGATCACCCCAAGGGAAAGTACTCAGTCTAATGAAATCCTTCTCTAGCAACTCATGTAGCTATTTTTTCAACTCCTGCATCTCTATCAGTGCCATCATGTAAGGTGACCGTGCTATGGGTTGTGTTCCATGAACAAGATTGATCTCAAAATTGATCTGTGTAGGAGGGAGAACACCAAGAAACTCTTCTAGAAAGACATCATCAAATTGTCACACTACGGATACCTCCTGGATACTAGGACCTCTCACCTTGGTATCCACAACATGTGCCAAGAAAGCTTCACATCCTTGTCTCATCAACCTCTCTGTTATCATAACTTACACCAAACATGTAGGAAGAATCTTTCTATCCCCTTGGAAGATCCAAGATACCTCTCCATAACATAGTGTCACAGCCTTAGAATTATAGTCCAAAACCACCTTGTACTTCTCCAAGGTATCCATCCCTAGGATCACTTCAAATCCATGCATGTCAAGTGGCATAAGTTCCAATTGAATGTTGTGTCCTAAGAAAGAAAGAACACAATATGAACACACCTTCCACAACTCAATAGAACCAACTAAAGGAGTTTCTAGCAGAAGGCTATCAGATCTACTACAAATAGGAAAATTGCAACTACTTATCACCTCTATGGTGATAAAAGAGTGTGTCACACCTGAGTCAACCAAAATAGATACAAAGAAGAAGTAAAAAAGTCAGATGGAAAAAGTTCCATCTGACCTATCATGACCCATTGATTGACTACTTCCTCTGGCTGACTCATAGCATAGAATCTAGTCACCGCCTATTGTCATCCTCTTCCTCTATCAGTTGGTCTAGAGGACCCTGCTTGTGACATCTGACTGCATCCTCTACCACCACCACTATTGTAATGTTGTTGATGTAGACCTTGCTGACTCTACCTCAGTTATTGTGTTACTTCTTCATCCTTCACATGGCACACCCACATGAAATGCCATACATTTTTACACTTGTGACAAGTTCTGGTGTTGTACTGCATCCTAGACGAACCTGTCACTGACATTGATATTGTAGTGCATTCTCCTACTAACAGAAAACAGTGACCCCTGCCCTTACTCGGGGACCACTGTGATGGTACTCCTGACCTCGACTAAAAAATTGATCTCTGTTGTGACTACAATGAAGAAAACCTTGGCTTCTTAAATCCATCAAATGATTGTCCTTAAAGCTGAGTTGGCCTCTTCTTAGCATTGGCTTCATGCTTCTCGATAGAAGACCTCTCAATCCTCCTCATGGACTCCACAAAGGTAGAGAACCTCTCTCTGTTATCTAAAGTTGATGTTGTCATAGACAACTCTATGCTCAAACCCTTCTCAAACCTCTAATTCCTCTCCTTCTCTATCACTGCCATATGAGGACGGAACCT
The DNA here is from genome assembly GCA_963693085.1 of Alisma plantago-aquatica. Taxonomy (NCBI): domain Eukaryota; kingdom Viridiplantae; phylum Streptophyta; class Magnoliopsida; order Alismatales; family Alismataceae; genus Alisma; species Alisma plantago-aquatica. Next base: position 662,563,162 of record OY856414.1, read on the forward strand.
CAAAAGCTCCATAAACTTTGCCTCATACTCATTGATGGACATTGATCCTTGGCGTAACTTCTCAAAATGAGTTGTCTTCTCGTCTAGATACATCTTTGGGAAGTAGGGGGTCACAAACTCCTGTTGAAACTCTTCCCAACTCACCACGACTCATGGTCTCTTCTCTTCTTCTATGGTCCACAAATGGCCAACACTGCCCTTTAACAGGTAAGTAATGTGCTTCACCTTCTCCTCTTCTAGGATGTCTAAGATCTTGAACGCCTTCTCAAGATCGGTTAACCACATGTCTATGTTAGTTAGGCCTGCCATAACTTCCTACTCGATAGCCCCCACACGTCTCAACCTCTCAAACGTCTCCCCAAAACCCTGAGATTCCACATTAGGAACGACTGCCCTAGATTGAGGTACAAGTGCGCTATCTACTAAGTGCATAATCGTCACCATGAGTTGTCCTAACATGGACTGGAAAGTTGGATTTTCCATAGTTGCATGATCAAACTGAGGCATTGCAGGATATTATGGCCCTGTCATAGGTACTCTACCATCATGTGTCGGCCTCCTACCACCACCTCCTGGCACGATGTAGCTACTCTCTACATACTCTTCACATTCTCCAGGAATATCTACATAAGCATAAGCTATGATCAGATATGTTGGATTGCATGAGAGAAAACACAAAACCTAAGTCCTAAATCCATGTAGACTCAACAAACCTAAAGCGCTAATACCAACCAAACTGTGACACAATGCAACACGAAATGAGATTACTCAACAAAACACATGATCGATCACTAAATAAGCCCATATCCAGAAAAGAGGGTAAATTAAAACCGCATTAAACATTACCAACAAATTTAGGGATATTTAAGTACAAGTCCAACTTCTTGTATAAAGACACATACCATGTAAAGTATATACATATATGTCCAGTGGCTGAGGCCACAACCTATACACAAAAGATGAGTTCCACATATACATGCAATATATAAACATTAGCATACTATTGAGACTCGAGTCGATGTACATATTATCTACAAAACATGCCCTGCCTAGACCTGAGAGTACAAGGATGACTCTAGGACACTACTAACTACTAGACAACCTTATGCTCCTACTGCTCTCCAAACTTCTCTTCCTCACTTCCACAAACTTTTCCACATCACTAACGATCAGCTAAAAAGATGTGGCGATCCATGAGGTCAGACCCATGTCTGAGCGAGAGATATAACTCTCAACAACGAATATTTATTACAATAGGTTATTTAATAAACAAGTTAAGTAGATTAAATAGATAGTATAAATGCAAGGATGATGAACAGGATATGTGAAGGAACAAATAAAGCTATCATTTCTAAATAGTTGATTTCTCTTACCACATAATATAACAACTAAACATTATAAGTAGACAAGCAAGGGTTATCAACCCATGTGCATCATGTTTAACCCAAAATAGATATGCTATAGGGATGTATTACATCTTTTATTAAGCCCTAGTCAGTTTGAGGTATACCACTCAGACTCCAACTGACCACTGTTGATTTAAAATCAATTCCATATAAGACCTAGGAGAGTCAGAATCCTAACTTCTCATTCACCCTCGGTCCATATGAGTCAACCACAATGATATACATAAGATCAAGCTACAAAACAACCTAGTTTGCCCTTGGTATATAGGTCAAAAAACTAGTAACCATGGTATACAAACCCTATCATCCGAGGTACAACCGCAGCTGTCCTCAATCACATGTCATATACATATATCTGATATATGACTGTAGTCATTCTCCTGTTGAGATATAACCACAACCATCCTCAAAACCTAGGCATCAGGATGTTAAGGACACATAGTCTCCTGCACCTACATATACTCAACAATACACGACTCTGGGCTTACCCATTTACCCATCCAACAGTTCCTAACACTGGAATGGTTCTACGACACAAGACACTACATTATTAGGGCTTCACTTGATTAGTTAATGCCAATTGGGTATATTTTAACTACATCAATCAAGTTACATAAGAACCCCAAAAGATTTCTACAAAAACATGGAGATGTTACAATTCCATAAGATACAAAATGTATGAAATATAATTCTTATCACACAATCATAGGATACCAATCCTTGTCACATCATGAAGAGGATTACACCTCCATTAGGGATCAACCATGCTCAAAGGTCAATAAGACCATTCTCATAAGTTCATGCAAGAACATCATTATCTTTCCAAGCCTTATTAAAGGTTCAACATACCATCACCACACTTGTGATACACATATTTGCATAAAATTACATTTAAGAGCTACAATGTTTACATGATAGCATAGAAGAAGAACCATAATCATTGAGAGAGAGAATTCCTTCATTATATCAACATACAAGGAAGGTGTGTATGATTAATCATCATTATTAGATTACATTAGAGTTAGGTTTAACCTGGAAGATTGAACTAATGTTACAAATAAACATTCAACTAACCATCAGTTCATGTACTTATTTCAAAAAAATTGCAACTCTTCCCACCTAGTACCTCCATTAGATCATAAACAAGGTAGAAATCAATTCAAAACACTAAGGGAAAGCCATCATTTGTCACCCCAAGGAAACCCTAGAATCAAGGAACAAAAACCATCGAATTCCACATACATGCAAGATCTAGGACTCCCACTCCTATGAAGGAAACGTGAACAAGGTTAAGATGTTCATACAAGAATATTAACTACTCAAGAACTACCACATAAGCTCAAACCCTGGGCAAAGATAGCACTTTCTACTTAGAACTATGTTTTAGAGCAAGATCTAGTACATGAAAGTTAAGAGTAAGCCAAAAACATGGAGAAAGTTATATAACTTGCCTTAAATAAGAAGCTAAAGATCCAAATAGCAAGGTAGCTTGAAGAGAAAAAGAGAGAAAACCCTATCTTGAGCACTCCACACGTCCAAGCTAGTTCCTTCTAAGCAAACCCTAAGTCAAAGAAGCGAGAAGCAAATTGTTCTTCAAGATCTAACACATGCTCCACTAAGAAACACCATGGATCCGGCCAAGAAGAAAGAGATAAGGAGGTAGGGAAGCAAGAAAAACAAAATAATAGAGGAAGGTATTACTTTCTTAGGTCAAGAACAAGCTAAGGAAGCTCTACAAGCTTGAAGAGAGGGTAGATCTAAACCCTAGGTGCACATGCAAGCAAGATCGGACAAGATTCTCCTTCCTTGAGCTCCTAATTCTCCACTAAGAAAGAGGGATGAGCTCCAAGCAGAAAGAAAGACGAAGAGGGTGAGGTAGGTGTGTAAAGAACTTATTTGCATGCAAGGGGGGAGGTATATAAAGCTTAGGGTGAAAGAGAAAGGAAGGTAGAGGTGTCTAGACATGCATGCCATGCGTCCCATGGCTGAAAGATCACTTCCATGCACAACCAGTCTGTCCATGGGTTGTGGTAACCAAGGGGATCATAAAATGTCAACCCCAGATGAGCCATCGACCATCAACAATAGGTGGCCCATCGGTTGTGCCTTTCCTTGGTCACCAAGCAAAACCCTAGTGTCACCATTGATTGGTGCACTACACAAGAAGAACCATAAACCTAGGTGACTCAAGAGGGAAAACCATTAACATTAAAACATCAAGTGACCAACATTGGACCCACCACATAGAGGTGGACCGTCAGATCCCATCATAAAAAGGAAAGACCGTCAAATTAGGGCATCTAGTTGAGGGAACCTTGACCCTAAACCCTAGGTTGGATGTCACCACTAAACCAAGGTACAACAAGGTGCCCAAAGGTAAAAATATATAAAACATGATATGAAAACATGTAAGTCACAACAAGAATGTGACAAATTACAAGAAAAACCCTAGATATGGGTAAATTGCACAAAAGCCCAAAATAAGCACATAAATGCATAACTTGCTCAAACAATGTCCAAATTGGACCAAACTTGAAAATTAAGTTTGTCACATGATATCATAGCACATATTATGATTTTATTAAGGTTTTAAACATGAAATTAAGTAATTAAACTTGTTCAACCATAAATCAAGGTTAGGGGTCTTATAAAGGGTGTACTCAGGTTAATTTCTTGTGACCTTCGTGAGCTTGGGGAAAACTTTGTGAGTATATCATATGTGCATGTAAAGAGGGTGGGTAATAGTCTATCTCATTATATTGCAAGTGAATCACACCTATTCACCCAAACTCAAATATGTGATGGTCCTTTTTCTGCCATGGTCATTGAATAGGAAGAATGAGACATTGCTTGATGAATGAAATGCTCTCCCCATTTCCAAAAATGGTACATATCATGATAGCACAAACACAATTAGAGAGTCAATAATCACGAATAGTGTACAAATGAAATCTCAAATAAGAAATATAACTAAGATGTAAACCCCTAATGCAAAAAATGATTTTTTTGTCAACGACCTATAGAAGGGTAGTCCCAAGATTAAGCATTGATAGTTTAGAAGAGTTTGTAACATGGGGTAGGTTCCCCTTAGTATAGACCCACTGGACAAAAAGAGAAAATGTGCTAAACTTGAAGTTAGAAAAGCAACATCAAAGTCATAGGTTTCTTAGTGTCTTAGGCAATGATGGCCATATCAGAGCTTCTCAATCGTGTGGATTTCATCATACCAACCTCGAAATCAAAATTGATAACACCCATCAGGTAGTTCTATCACCATTTCAAAACTTTTTATCATCATCATATCAGTTGAAAAAGAAGGAATCAAGCACAACTTTCCCCTTAAGGCCATGCCATTAATCACCTAGAATAAAAAAGAATATGTCCACAAATCAAAGGAGTTGAAAATATTGGTAATAAACATGTATTTATTCAAATTTAGAAGTTGAAAATATTGTTATTTATATGTTCCAAAAATACACAACATGAGATTTTCCCCTCATCTTGAAGTTCGGGTCACGATTAACACTAGGTATTATATAGATGGTAAAGTAAATCATTATAGTTTTAGCATGACTATTTCCATCTTGTTAGGTCAGTGAAAATAGAAATGATCACATATATCATTTGTACAAGGGAAGTCAAAGGAAAGACAATTAGTGCTCTCCTCATTTGAGAATAAATGTAAGAGTGAGACTGGAGAGGGGATCAAATCCTTACTCAATTGAAGAGTGGGAATAACGCCAATGCCAAAAATAAACTTAAATTTCTTGCATGGGAATGTGATCCAATATATTCAATTTAGTATGTTCAAAACACAAAAGATAGCACCAAAAGAAAAATATTTCCAACTATTCAATTTTACAAGATTACAAGTTGGCACACATATACGTGAATTACATAACATACAAGCTACATCATTAATCTTGGATGGAGAGGGTGATCCAAACACTTCAATTCTATCTCCCAAGGAAATAATAGCTATGCATGTGCATGTTATGTTCAGTTTAGTCATCCTTCCCATGTCCTCTTTACCTAAGGGGTTGGAAGCAAACCCCATAAAAGAATAAACAATGGAATATGTCAGCTAAATTTGGTATGTGCATATAATATGGAATTGGGAGAAAAGGGAAATAATAAATTTATCAAGGCTCGTAGCCAAAGAGAAATGTGAAATCATTCAAATAGATATAAGAAGGATTAAGATTACAAAAATATACTACATTTTAAGAAGATAACAATTTATAGGTATTCTAGCCTTTTAAACAATTACACAATCATGAGCAAATAAAGCATTTGCATGTTGGTTGTAGCAAAGACTATGATAATCTTAAAAAAGAACAATTAGAACATATATATTAGAAACCAAATGCGATAGGAGTAAACTATTAGTTTCAAATAAAATATAGCATTACAGGAGGAATAAAACCTCATGGCATGGTACATGAATAAAACCTTAGAGCCTGGTAGGGGAATAATATGCAACATCTGGCACAGGAATAGGATGCAATGCCTAATATATCATATTGATGTGTAAATTATCACACTAACAATTTCACTAGGAAGAACATTCCTATTTTTTACCAAGAAAAATGTGCAATAATACTACCCACAAGAGGAGGGGTCTTATCACATTATAGTTGAGGATCAAATTCCAAGAGACAACTTTTTTAAGAACATTGCTAGGTTTATATACATTTAAACTAAGACTAATATTTTAAACTAAGATTTGATTGGTTTGAGATAAACTAATTGTAGGAAAAGTAAAAATTGGAATAAAATTGGATCTAGATTACTAGTAAAAAACACCGGGACCAAATCATGTTTCATCACGACTACTTGAATCTATGCATTCATTCAAATCCAAACTTGTATGGAGATATAATTTAAATTAAGCAAGTTTCTTCTTTCAATGTTGGAAACTTACATGTAGATATCGTTGTAAGATTGATGTCTTAATACTTATAGATCATATATATGATACTCTGCAGACTTCCTATAACATACTAAAATTTGGTACAAAATTTAATTATTGAGCTATAATAAATAATCCTATAAACAAATTCCCTTTTTTTTAGATTTTCATTTATGTATACACCTCATTAAATTGTCCTAAAGTTTGAGCACCTAAATGCAAATTGTCTTCATTTCAATCAAATTATTCCATTTGGGGCCTATACTTAATAAATTGAACTTGGTTACAAATTCTTGGCTTTGAAATCACAAAATAAAATATTATGGATATTTAGATATTCATATTAGGAGCAAATGCTAAGAACTTATTCGAACCCAAAACAAGTTAGGCATGAACGCTCGCCTAGGGTTAGGCGGCGGCGGCCGTGGCCGAGGAGGAAGAAGCGCTAACCAAGGAAGAGGAGGCCGGGGTTCCCTCTCCTCCCAGTTGGGGGAGACACCCTCGTACCCTAGTGATGTTACTGAAGCCCAGATTCCTATCGTATCTGAAAGCAACCCTACTGAAGCACCAAGCGGCCGCTCGTACAAGGATGCTACGACCGGGCGCAAGGTTGCAGACCTTCTCAAAACGGTATCACCTGATGCCCTCTCTGCTGATGACATCCACGTTGATTGCAGCGGCTCCCTTCCTGCCCTCACCATCAACCCTGCATCGCTCCCTTCCCTGCTCGAACCGTGGCGCTATGCAGTCATCGTCAAGCTGATCGGCGGAAACATCGGCTTCCAAACCCTTGTCAACCGTCTGTCCATCCTCTGGGATCCCACCGACTCCTTCAGAGCGATCGATTTGGAGATGGGGTACTACATCATACAGTTGGCTAACGAGAAGGATTTCATTAAGGCTATGACCGGAGGCCCATGGACTGTATTTGGCAATTATTTGTCGGTGCAATCGTGGTCGTCGGACTTCAGGCCGTCGGATCCAATACCGTCCAGACTGGTGGTGTGGCTCCGAGTGAAGGACCTTCCTGTTTTCCTCTACCAAAACAGGTTGCTCTCTTGTATCGGTGACCGAGTTGGCAAAACGATCAAGATCGATGCAACAACATCAGCGGGAGATCGAGGCAAGTTCGCCCGTTTGGCTGTCGAGGTAGACACAAAAAAGCCCTTGCTTCCTGCTATCTTCCTCAATGGACAGCACTACAGATTGGAATATGAGAACCTCCCTGTTGTATGTCTGAGCTGCGGCAGGATAGGTCACGACACCAAGGCATGCACTTTCATGCAGCCTTTCGTCCCTACTGAGGCCTCTTCCTCTACTGCGGTAGACCTACGTGGCCCGTACACATATTCTGAAGCCATACACGCCCCCAAGCCGGTGCGCCGTCAACAGAAGCCTGCCCCCCACCAGGGTGTTGAACCCCCACAAGAGGCATCGCAGAAGCCCACCTCCCAGCCGGTTATTCCTTCGTCTGAGCCAGGCAACAAAGCTTCCGTCGGTGAGGACTCCGACTGGACAACAGTCGTGAATAAGAAGAACAAGAAGAAAAACCCTCCCAAACCACCACCAAAGCAGACGTCGAAATCTCAAGATGCTGCTCCGCCCACACCGGCCAACCAAACAAACACGGCAGTCATCCTGATCGATGACCAGGTGTCGGAAGGTAGAAACACCTCCCCCAACAACGGCGATATATTCCGTTTTGGTGCTTCTAATCCACCTGGCGACGTGCCGCAATCTCACAATGATTTCAATTGGGGGAACACCTCCTGTTCTAATGGCGGTATTAGCCTTAGGAATAGGAAGGTTATCTATCACAATGTGATGGTCAGTCCAGGAAGAGAGCGGAAGAAAGGGAAAATCGCAGAACGCGTCGGTAACTTACAAGCCACCGGCGCAAAGCAACAACTCATCTTCGACGATCAGGTCCAAGACATGGATTTTGTAGAACCAGCCCTGGAAGAGCCATGTGGAGATACTGAAGGAGCGGAGATCGGCCTGTCTAGAGGCTCCCTCGATACTTCTCAGTAACCCCCCCCCTCGTCCCTCACTCTCTCCAGTATGGTTAGTATCATCTGTTGGAACATCCAAGGAGCTTGCTCCAAGGATAAAACCCGTCTTTTGAAGGAATACAAAAAGAACTATAAGCTATCCATTCTAGTTCTATTAGAAACTAGATGTAGTGGCGTATCTGCTAATAATGCAGTGGAAAAAATAGGATTCCCCTCTTCTCATCGAGTGGAAGCTCTCGGTTTTTCTGGTGGAATTTGGATCCTTTGGGATGATGCTAGATGCCATGTCGACATCCTTTACAGTCACAGACAGTTTGTACACTGCAGAATCAACAACGACTGGTTTGCTACCTTTGTGTATGGCAGCCCTTCCCCTTCTAAAAGGAAACTTCTCTGGACCCGCCTTGTGGAGATATCCCATACCATCAATGGTGCTTGGGCTGTTCTTGGCGACTTTAACACTATGTTAGACATTACTGAGAAGCGTGGAGGAAAGCACTTCGATCGCCATAATAGTCGTCTCTTCAACTCAACCTTGCAGAGCACTGGGCTTGCCGAGGTTAGCATGTCTGGTCACTACTTCACCTTCAAGTGCCAATGCCTTCTAGAAAGACTCGACAGAGTTGTTGCTAATATTCAATGGACTTCATCCGCTGAAGGCTTCCAAGCTTCTATCCTGCCCCGCCTACATTCCGATCACAACCCCATCCTGATTGCTTCTTCTAAGGGGACTAAAGCGGGCCCAACTATCTTCCGTTCCAAAGCTAGCTGGACCATCAACAAAGATTTCTGTCGTTCCATGATGCCTCTATGGGACAAGTCTAAATCCTTCCCTGAAGCGCTATCCAGTTTCTCGCCCCTTGTTCTTAAGTGGGAGAAGAAACACAACAACAAGAAACACAATATCAAAAAGTCCATCATTACTAAGTTGTCCAAATGCCAGGTAAGGGACAGTATTTCCCCGAGTACTAACAATGATCTTCTTTCTGTTAGCTTGCAAGAACAGCACGCCAAGCTTCTCCTTGCTGAAGAATTAGACTGGCAGCAAAAAGCCCACATCAATTGGTTGAAATGCGGTGATGGCAACAGCAAGTACTTCCATTCCTATGTGAAAACTCGTCGTCATGCCATCAAAATTAACAGGCTGCGTGATAATTCTGATGTATGGGTCGAAGACAAGGAAGCTATCCAAAGACTCATCCTAAGTCACTTCACCCTTCTTATGGCGTCTCACGACGGGCAGATGGCCAATTCTGAACAGATTAATTCCTTCATTGGCATCTTCAAACCGCTATCTCCTCAAGCTTCTAACTTCATCGCCCGACTTCCAGGGCATGATGAAATCAAGAAGGTGGCCTTTCTCATGTCGCCCTCCAAAGCGGCTGGTCCAGACGGAGTTCACAATGAGTTTATTCAATCTCAATGGACGAGTATCGCCCCCTCCATTCTGTTCACGGTTCAGCAGGCCTTCAATACTGGGAAAGTCGAAGAGGTGCTGGCTAACTCACACATGATCCTCATCCCCAAAACGAAGCAACCCCAGCGTTGCTCTGACCTAAGGCCCATATCCCTAAATAACTCATGCTTCAAGCTCATCTCGAAAATCCTTGTAGAACGGATCAAGCCTCATATTTCAGATTGGATCTCAAATAATCAATCTAGCTTCATTCCTGGTCGAAGTATTTGTGATAATATCTTGCTGGTTCAGGAAGTAATGCACTCCATGAAACTCAAGAAGTGTGGGAAAAAATGGGTTAGCATCAAGCTTGATCTCTCTAAAGCTTTCGATCGTATGAATTGGAATTTCATACAGGACACTCTCAAGAAAACCAGTATCCCTTCCATCACTGTCTCTCTTATCATGGATATCATCACCTCGGGGAAGACCTCCATTCTGTGGGAAGGAACTCCTCTGCCTCCGTTCAAAGCCATCAAAGGGGTTAGGCAGGGCGACCCCCTCAGCCCCTATATCTTCGTTCTTTGCATGGAAAGGCTATCCCAGGCGATTAATGAAGCAGTTAGTAAGAACCTCTGGAAACCTATCAAATTAACTCGTCATGGAACCCCCCTGTCGCATATCTTCTTTGCTGACGATATCCTCTTAATGGCGGAAGCTGACACGCAACAAGCCCACACTATCCTCAACGTTCTTCAGAACTTCTGCTCGGCTTCTGGACAATCCATCTCTTATGATAAATCCCGTTGCTTCTTTTCAGCTAATGTATCAAGGGCAGACAAAAGAGCCTTCAGCGAGGTGATGGGTATCCAGTGCACAAACGACCTGGGTAAATATCTTGGAGTTCCTATTCTCCATCATCGCGTTAACAAGAGCACGCACCAACATATTGCCACAACCATCCGAGAGCGGATGACCAGCTGGGCTGCCCGCCACCTCTCCATAGCAGGCAGAGTGACCCTAGCCAAAGCCACTCTACAAGCTATCCCTTCTTATACTATGCAAACTGTAAAGCTCTCTCCTTCTCTGTGTGACGAGATTAACAGGCACATTAAAAACTTCATCTGGTCCGGCGGTAGAGACCAAAAGAAACTATCTCTGGTTTCTTGGGGGAAAGTTACAGAACCGAAATCGGAAGGAGGTCTTGGCATTAAGAACGCTAGGGACCAAAACAACGCCCTGATGTTGAAGAATGTATGGCTCTTCCTAAATAATCACCAGTCCCTTTGGGTGAAGGTCATGCAAGAGAAATACCTTCGAAATTCACAGGCTATCAACAAGCCGTGCTCCTCAGCTTGGAGCTTCATTAAGCGGAACATGAAGGCTGTCACTGATGAATGTTACAAGACTATCAATTCCGGTAGTGAAACCAATGTCTGGACAGATAACTGGCTCAATGGCTCCTCTATCCTGAAGCTCGATCCAAACTGGAATGTTCCTCAGGAACTTACGGACCTCACTGTGAACTCTCTGCGTCTCGACAATGGAGAATGGGACTTCACCTTCATCGACGCCTTTCTGCCGGCTGCGGCCAGCAACATCATCCAATTCATACCTCCGCCCACAGGAGACGCCCAACCAGACTGCTGGGTCTGGCCCCGGGACGCTCTAGGTAACCTCACTGCCAAGGCAGCATACAACTGGATCCGGAACCATAATGCAGATCATTCACAAACTTCCTGGACCCGTATTTGGAAGCTGAAAGTCCCAGAACGCATCAAATTCTTTGCCTGGCTTATCCAGCATCGGGCCCTCTTGACTAATGTTGAGAAGAGGAGAAGACACATCGACGTAGAAGCGCTTTGCCCTATCTGCAACAATCAAGAAGAAACTCTCTTGCACTGTCTCAGAGACTGCCCGACAAGTGCAGATATCTGGAGAGCGCTGGGTGTTTCCACAAACACCTTCCGGCTTACTGAGGATGAGTGGATCGAATGGATCATCGCCCCTGTGCAAACCTCCCAGGACGTTGCAATTCTACACCTCACAGCTTGCTGGCATATTTGGAGTATCAGAAACAAACATGTCCATGACCACCAGGTCCCCAACATTCCTTCCCAAGTCAATTTCATTCAGGAAAGGACTAAATCCATCATCCAAGCCCTGACCACTGTCCCCATCACTGCTAGGGCAGTCGCGAAGAATGCTATCCACCCCGGCAGTGTGGATTACATACTCCTTGTCGATGCAGCTTACAAAGAGGATACCGGGATCGCTGGAGTTGGCATCCTCATCTTAGACAGCCAGGGCAACTTCATCTCCGGAGAAGGGATACCGCTACACGCCTCCTCACCTCTCCATGCTGAGCTCCTTGCAATCACTATCGCCACTTCAGTCTGTAAAGATCGCCACATGCTGAACTCTGTGATCCTTTCTGACTCCAGTTCATCGGTGGAGCTGGTTAATCAGACAAAGTGCACCTCACCGAAACTCCAACAGGTTTGGAGAAAATTCCATGTCATTCAAGCAACCCTAAACCATCTCTCGGTGATGTACATTACTAGAGAGTTGAACCATGTTGCCGACAAGATTGCAAAAACCTCTCTTCTTTCCCGCATGCCCTATTCTATTCATAATGATTGGCCTTCATGGCAATCTGATGTACTCAATATGAAGCTCTCCTTAATTTGGCCTGTTCCAGAGTGCAGGATGAATAATAACTAGACTCTGATCTAAAAAAAAAAAAAAAAAGATATTCATATTAGGAATAATGGTGAGAGTAGTTATTCTAACTATCTTGGAGTCATAAACCAAGGGAGTTACTATTTTTAATATTTATAATAATGGCATATGAACCAATTCTAAAAATTTCAAGAGAAACTAATAAACGGGTTAAGAGGTACAAAATTTCGAAATTATTAAAAGAAAACACCTAAGCAATGCATTAATTTGCTCCGATCAAATCGGGGTTTGACTTGGTACCTGCTCCTTCACGCTGGATCAGCATCGCGACTACTGCTCGAGGAGGAGAAATGGCCAGGCCGTTCTCCCTGGATTCTCAACCATTTCAGTTGATTCAAAGCTCCTTGAATTTTCCTTCCAACCCTACAACCCGACGTCTAGGTTCCCAGGCACCCAAACCGCCACAGAAAGAACTGTCACTAAGCCCCCTAGATCTTGACATAAATTGGTGAGCCTCTGATCCCTACGTTGCACCTCCCAAATCCATTTGAAAGACCTTCACCTCTCTCTAGAAACCCTAGATCCACCATTTACCTCCTATATAGATCACCATCAGTCTCGACGCCAAGGTACCCATATATGCAAACCTCTCACATCATATCCACCTCCCTCCATCTACTGTGCTGCTAGCATAGTCAAGGCCTCACCAGGAACCACGACGTATTTGTAAGACCTGCTCCACCCTCCACAACATGACCACCTCTGACCCTCAGACTCCTTGATCACCCTTCTCCCAACTGAGGGCAGTAGTAACTGACTTGGTGCTCATCAACTATCCTTGACCATTGCACCTCCTTCCCCACCATCTCCTCTCCAATTTTCTAGCAAGACCACCTTGCTCCCGCCACTATCCCATCATGAAGAAGGTGAGCAGGTGGAACGGGTTGTATCCTTATTCAATAAAGCCACAACTGAGGCTTTTGCACATCAGGAGGTACGTAGACCATGACCCCTCCACTTGTTGTTCTATTCTTACATGTTCAATCAACCACAATTTGCAGTATAAGAGCAAGGTTAATAAATCAATACCATGTTATATGAAATCAATTTAAAGTGTGATAATGGAAAAAACAAATACATATATGACTCATATAATTATGTTCCAATATAGCTGATCAATTGTATCTAAGGGGCTAATGTAAATGATTTTGTCTAAATATAAAATGAAGAATAGTCAATAGCAATCTAAGAAAATCAAGAGAAATCCCTAATTAACCTATTATGCTATTCTAGGCTATATTCCCATAAAGTTAAACTCATTTAACCATATCATCCTCATTCTTTTAAAGAAAAGATGCAAACTTGTAATTGTGTATATATAAGCAATTGAGACCTAGGTCCGAGTGGGTGATTAGTATATATACAAAGGTATGTTAGATTAATTCTTACTAATTCCTAATTAGGGTATCTTACTGAATAGTACTTTAAAAAGTAATCATCTTATTTACTAAATATATTGTATCATATTGATCATAAAATAAAATTTGAGGAACTAATATAGTGAAACTATGATATACTAGAATATGTGATTTGGAGTTGTGCATAACCAAATTGGAAACTAGACCAATGTTGAGGGTAATGAATTTAATAAGTCCAGGATGAGAAACTAAAATAACAAAAAATGATCACTAAAATACTCCTAAGGTTAAAATGGTAATTTCACCTAGTAAGAAACTAGAAAGTGATTTCCAAGTCAAGAGACATCAAATGACTCTAATACCTCCTCTCTTTCTAGATTCTTGAGGAAATTGCATCGTTGATCCTTGTGTACAACCTGATTGAAATTTCTCGATTTCGAACAAGTACTCAATTCATGATTATTTATTGAGTTATTTATTTTCCCTCTCGAGTTGCATCTACATAACTTTGTAAAAGTGATGAACCCATTTATTTAGCCTTTCTCTTTTGTTGAAGTTCACCATGTATAAACTCGAATGTTGAACATTGTTGAGAAATTGAAATATTGTTAGATTTTGATATTGGTACAAAAATTCGAAATATTGTCTAAGAGCATTAGCTCACTAGATCTGGCAGGTCACGACCCCCAACCATGTGTAGTGGATAATGGACAATTAGAGGTTCCCCAGTACTGGTTAACCCCACAAGTGAAGTGTTGTTCTCTCACAGAGGGGAGAGATCTAGGTACCTAGCGACCAGAGAAGAAAAAATATTAGATATATTGTGCCAAAAAATAAACCATTTCATATTTGAATAATTTGATATGTTGATATTAGTTTTGGGAAATCTCATTATTCATTCTAGTTACCACTCTACATTGTAGTACCCCTTTTGAAATTATTATGGTAGCTAAAACATCCTTTTTTCTATTACGATAGTCCATCAAACAATCTTACCTAAATTTGATTGCATAACTCTTTATTTATTAAGTAGCTTAATAATTGAATTAGCACCAACCTAGCTGACCTTTATTTTTCCCTTTATGGGTCCATGTGTTATTTCTTTCCCTTTGGGAAATTCATGGATAGAAGGAATGCCTCAGGTTGAAGATTCTACTACTGAGATTGGAAACTAAATGGTGAAGGAGCATAAGGCTAGGTGCCCTTTGTGATCTTCTTTTCTTTAGTACTTTTAGCATTGTAGTTCCTAGAGGACAAAACTCTTTATCTCATGTATTTGCCGAGAGAGCAATAACAGTGTTTTCATTTTGTTGATGTTCAAGTTACTTTGATATCATACATGGGTGCATAGTGTGAAACTATGTCGTCACATGAAATGGTATCAGAGCCATCAATAATCAACATCTACCTTTGCTCCAAATTAGGTTTCTATAGTTTTCCTTATTAACACTTAACTTTTCTCATTTCTAGGAGAGGTAACCTATTTGGCTCTGAGAAATCTGAGCCTGACATGCCAAATTTTAATAGTGAAGGGTACTATACACCCTCCCCACCTCGATCGAGGAGGAAAAGTAAGTATCATACCCCCTCATTAGAGAAGATAAGAGAGAACCATACTTTCTCATCAGAAAAGAAAAGAAAGCATCATATCCCCTCATCTGAGAAGAAAAGAAAATCCTCTTCTTAGACAATAAAGTTGTACTACACACCCTCACCAAAGAGAGGTCAACCTTCTCGCCATGAAGGACCCCCTTCACCCTCAAAGGATAATGCAACTGACCAGCTGGCCCAACTTCAATCAATCTTGGGGTCAGCCCTAGAAGGATTCATTCACATAAGTGGTGGGTCTAAGGAACCTACCCTTGTTGACTTTCTGAAGACGAAGCCTTTTGAATTCAAAGGGAAAGTGAATGAGACATAGTGGAGAAAGCTGAGGATTGGATTCTGACCACTCAGGATATACTGGAAAGTATAAGTTTCCCATCACACATATGGGTCAAGTATGTTGCCTTCATGTTGAAAGGAGCGGTAAAAGTCTGGTGGCAGAATTTGTATAATACCTTAATTGGAGGTACAACATCATTGGAATGGAAGGAATTCCTCGATCTCTTCCGTCTCTAGTATGTCCCTCAATATGTGCTCATCCAGACAGAAATGAAATTCAATTCCATTCACCAAGGGAATGACTCTGTAGCTAAATTCCTTCATCGTTTCACCCTCCTAGAGAGGTTTACGACTGGTGTTACTGAGCAAATAAGGATCCAAGTTTTCATAAAGGGACTCAATTGAGGTTTGAGTGATCGCTTGGCCCCTCAGTTCCCTCTGACATTTGATCAGCTGGTTGCTAAAGCACAATACACTGAGATGCACCTTCAAGACTCGCCACAACCCCAAAAAGTAATAGCAATAGTAATGGGAGAAATCAACACCGTAGTAACCACAACCATGAAGGCAGTCAACAACCTCAAAATGATAAAAATAACAAGACTCCTTCATCCATCCCAGATCCTTGTTACAACTGTGGGAAGAGGCACCATGAAGAATGCTATCACCCTTCACCTCTTTGCTTCAACTTCTTCAAGCCAGGACACCACAACGCAAATTTCCCCGAGCCTCGAAGAACCAATAATACTCATCCTGGGAACTCTCAGAATATCCTGGGCCAGAAGCACTACCAATACTAATCCTAACACTACTCAAAAACCTATAGAGCACCACGAAGGAAAGTTATATGCCATGAGGTTTGAGGAAGGTGAAGACAATGATGAATTAATTAAAGGTACAAATTTGATTGTTGGCCAACCCATTCTTGATTAACTGATTAGTAACTACTTGAAATCTAAAAACTATAGATACAACATGTAGTGTGATTGTTAGAAACCTTAAAGGTTGTATAGAGACAAACCATCACAATTTCCACGACCCTCATATCTCTAAGTAGGAAGGACTTCATACAAAACCTATTCTTTCGATATGAACATTTATCTTTCTTCTGAGGGTCAGAGATGATTAAGACTAACATGCTACCTATCCCCTAGCCATGTTGAAACCTCGATACATATATCGAACAATCTGCATTAAGACTTACCCTAAAGAATCCACCTAGTCCTGGATTTTAAGATGGAATCCTCTTTTAGGGGAGATGAGTTGTAATATACCAAAATTTGGTACAAAATTTAATTATTGAGCTATAATAAATAATCCTATAAAAATGTTCCCTTTTCTTTTTCAAAATTTCATTTATGTTTACACCTCATTAAATTGTCCTAAAGTTTGAACACCTAAATTCAAATTGTCCTCATTCTAATCAAATTATTCCATTTGGGACCTACACTTGATAAATTGAACTCTGTTACAAATTCTTGACTTTGAAATCACAAAATAAAATATTATGGATATTTAGATATTCATAATAGGATTATTGGTGATAGTAATTATTCTAACTATCTTCGAATCATGAACTAAGGGAGTTACTATTTTTAATATTTAGGATAATGGAATATGAACCAATGTTGAAAATTTCAAGAGAAACTGATGAATGGGTTAAGAGGTACAAAACTTCGAAGTTATTAAAAGAAAACATCTAAGAAATGAATAAATTTGCTCTGGTCAGACCAGGGTTTGACCTGGTAGTTGCTCCTTCACATTGGATCAGTGTCGTGGATACTTCCTGAGGACGAGAAATGGCTTGGCCATTCTCCCTAGATTCTCAACTATTTTAATCAGTTCAAAGCTCCTTGAATTTGCCTTCCAACCCTCCAACCTAACGGCTAGGTTCCCAGGTGCCCAAACCACCACAGAAAGAACTGCCATTAATCCCCCTAGAGCTTGACAGAAATCGGCAAGCCTCTTATCCCTATGTTGCACCACCCAGAGCCGTTTGATAGAGATTCCCCTCACTCTAGAAACCCTATATCCACCATTTACCTCGTATATATATCACCATCAGTCTTGACGTCAAGGTACCCAGACCTATAAACCTCTGGAAGCATCTCCACCTCCCTTAATCTGGTACGCCGCTAGCATAGTCATGGCCTCACCAGGCACTATGATGCATCTACAAGACCTGCTCCACCCTCCACAACACGACCACCTCTGACCCTCAGACTCATTGATCTCCCTTCTCGTCACCGAGGGCAGTAGCAATTGACCTGGTGCTCATCAATGATCCTCCGCCATCACACCTCCTTCCCCACCCTCTCCTCTTCGATATGCTAGCAAGACCACCTTACTCCCACCACTACCCCATCATGACGAAGGCGACCACGTGGAATGTGTTGTATCCTCATTCAATCAAGCCACAACCGAGCCTTTTTCACATCATGAGGTACATAGACCAGGACCCCTCCACTTGTTTTTCTATTCTTACATGATAAATCAACCACAATTTATAGTATAAGAGCAAGGTTAATAAATCAATACCATGTTATATGAAATCAATATAAAGTGTGATAATGGAACAAATGAATACATATATGACTCATCTAATTATGTTCCAATATAGTTGAACAATCGATATCTAAAGGGGATAATGTAAATGATTTTGTCAAAATATAAAATGAAGCGTAGTCAATAGAAATCAAATAAAATTGAGAGAACTCCCTTATTAGCCTATTATACTATTCTAGGATATATTCCCATAAAGCTAAACTCATTTAACCATATCATCCTCATTATTTTAAAGAAAAGATGCAAACTTTTAATTGTGTATATACAAGCAATTGAGGTCTAGGTCCAAGTGGGTGATTAGTATATATACAAAGGTATGTTATATTAATTCTTAATAATTCCTAATTAGGGTATCTTACTGAATAGTACTTTATAAAGTAAACATTATATTTACTAAATATGTTGTATCATAGTGATCACATGATAAAATTTGAGGAACTAATATAGTGAAACTATGATATACTTGAATATGTGATTTTGAGTCATGCATAACCAAATTGGAAATCTAAACCAATGTTGAGGGTAATGAATTTAATAAGTCTAGGATGAGAAACTAAATAACAAGAAAAAAATGATCACTAAAATACTCCTTAGGTGAAAATAGTAATTTCACCTAATAATAAATTAGAAAGTATTTCCAAGTCAAGAGACATCACATAACTCTAATACCTCCTCTCTTTCTATATTCTTGAGGAAATTGCATCGTTGATCCTTGTGTACAACCTGATTGGAAGTTCTCGATTTCGAACATGTACTCAATTAACGATGATTTATAGAGCTATGTATTTTCCCTCTCGAGTTGCATCTACATAACTTTGTAAAAGTGATGAACCCATTTATTTAGCCTTTCTCTTTTGTTGAAGTTCACCATGTATAAATTCGAATGTTGAACATTTTTGAGAAATTGAAATATTGTTAGATTTTGATATTGGCACAAAAATTCAAAATATTCTCTAAGAGCTTTGGCTCACTAGATCCGACAGGTCACGACCCCCAACCCTACGTAGTGGATAATGGACAATTAGAGGTTCTCTACTACTGGTTACCCCCATAAGCAAAGTGATGTTCTCTCACATAGGGGAGAATACTAGGCACCTAGCCACTGGTGAAGGCAAAATATTTGATTTATTGTGCCAATATATAAATCATTTCATTTTTGAATAATTTGTTATGTTGATATTAGTTTTGGGAAATCTCATTATTGTGTAGTACCCATTTAGAAATTATTATGGTAGTTAGAACATACTTTTTTCTATTACCATAGTCTACCAAACAATCTTACCTAAATTTGATTGCATAACTCTTTATTTATTAAATTAGTACCGGCCTAGCTGACCTTTATTTTTCCCTTTATGGGGTCCACGTGTTGTTTCTTTCCCTCTGGGAAATTCATGGATAGAATGAACACCCCACTTTGAAGATTCCGCTATTGAGATTGAAGACTAAATGGTGAAGGAGCATGAGGCTAGGTGTTCTTTGTGTTCTTCTTTTATTTAGTAATTTTAACATTGTAGTCCCTAGAGGACAAAACTCTTTATCTTATGTATTTACTGAGAGAACAATAATTGTGTTTTCATTTTGTTGATGTTCAAGTTACTTTGATATCATACATGGATGCATGGTGTGAAACTATGTCATCACACTTCCCTTTAGAAGTTGTCTTCAGGGTATCAATCACAACTATAAATATTCGAATGTTAATCATTTATGATCTTGTGGTTTAAGATTATGATAAATCATTACAAAGTGGGAGATTAGTCCAGATAACATGCATTAAATAGTTAGCAATGAGTTAAATGAGTCCATACAAAACTTGGAACAAGAATGGAATTGCAAGAAAGTGGTAGCATGCTAGTCCCCCGACCTCGGTGGAAGGACTACTCATTCCTCATAGCGAGATTTTTACAACGAAAGGATGGGGTAATCTCAGACATCACTTCAAGCAGACAACGACTAATCTGGTCGATTGACCTGTTGGTCTTGAGTTTGATTTTCTTCGATCAATAATGATGTATGGAAAAACGACTAAGAGGTTGATTGATCTAAACAAGAGGTCGATCACTCTTAATTAGTAGAGGTTGATAAGCTGAGGTCAATTCACAAAGAGACCAAGCACCTAGAGGTCGATTACTCTTTTGTTGGAGAGGTTGATTGCTCAAGTCAAACATGTAGGTTGATTGTTAAAGAACCTTGAGAGTTAAATTACTCTCGTTAGAGTGGTTGATCACTTGTCACTAGAGAAGGACAAATCCTTGTCATGTCGTGGAGAAACAAGTGCAACTTGATTGGTGATCGGGGTTCGAGAGAGATTCCTTGTGGTTCTATGATGGGTATTTACAAGCCTCCGTACCCAAGTGTCAGTAGTTGGTTTCACACCACATTGACGGTTGACAACATTACTTGGCATCTAAGAAACCTGGGTGGGATTGATATGCAAATTGTTAGTAAATTGTTTCTCGTGCTCAAGGTTGAACGTTAGAGGTTGATAACTTGTCACTAGAGCAAGACAAACCCTTCTCTTCTCATGGAGAAACAAGTGCAACTAGATTGGTGATTGAGTTCCGAGAGAGATTCTTTGTGGTTCTATGATGGGTATTTATAGGCCTTCGTGCCCAAGTGTTAGTAGCTGGTTTCATACCACATTGATAATCAAGAACATTGCTTGGCATCTAAGAAACATGGGTGAGATCCATACACGAACTGTCAATCGATTGTTGCTCATGCTCAAGGTCGAGCGTTGGAGGTCGATTGAGTTGATATAGCTCTAGATGCACTTCATGTTGGTCCATCGACCTTGAAGGTCAATAAGATGCTCAAGTAGTGAGGTCGATTATTCACCCAAGAGTTCAGTGAAGTTTGACCAACATGGAGGTTGATAGGTGGAAGGTCGATCACCACAACTTGATAGTTGATGATATTTGAAGGTTGATTATCAGGTCTATTAGTAGGTTAATTATGCCATTAAACACAAAAATCTTATTCGATTTGTCTTACAGAAGTTATCAAATTCCATTGTGGGCCAAGGGGAAATGTCACACTAGTTCCACCAGTGTAGATAAATTAAATTGAAATCTACAAGGAGAGTCGATAAAAGTATCAAACTTCTAACAAGTTAACATAATATCTAAATAAACTGAAATAAAGTTTTTCCATATAAATACAATAGATTTGAATGCAAAATTGGGCTAAAAATGCCATTAGAATTGGGATGAATATGAATTCATCACATATGTGATAGGGGAATAAAGCCCAGTTCATGTAGGGGAGTACGTCTAATGCCTAAATATATCACATGTGGTAGGAGAATGAAACTCAGCGCCAGGTAGGGGAATAAAATAGAATTCCTAAAGATGTGGTGTAACTACTTCATATGACTAGTCAAAATGACACATGCATAATAGGGTAAGGAAATAGTGCCTTTTCAAATCTCTCCTTGGAATGAGAATTGATATCATCTATGAAATTTCCTTACTAGTCCAATTTCTAACTAATCAAGATATCCATTCGTTCTTAATCATTCCAGAATAATATTCGTGTACTAAAAAGGGATGAGAACATCCATGGCATAGCAAGCAGGATCGAAGTAACCATAAATATATATCTAATAATTTTATTACTTGATTAGATATATATAAATAATAAAAGGATATTTCAATTAAATCATTTCAAGTAATAAGCTTTATTTAGAAGTTTGGTATTTCAATTATCAAATATATCAATAGAAAAAAAACTAGGTTATTTCTCAATTAAGAATGGAATAATGCAAAATACCTGATTCACCATCATATTAGCATCAATGTCAAATATCAATTCTACAATAGGGTCTTGGACTACCTCATAAACATTTACATGAATTTATGGTAGTTTCTCATGAATTATACAAACCCTAAAATTCATCTTTTCATAATTATTGAACTAATTTACATAAATAATACCATCATCTAAAGAACTTTATTGCAATTGCTACACATGCTTTATTGTAATTATCTATCATTCATAAATTTAGTTACAAATTCTATAAACTAAATACATTAAATGATTTGTAAATAAAAAAGGCAATGGAAAGATGCCATTGCCCCTACATCATGTCCTATCACTATGTACACATGATAGGGAAAGGGACTTCTAACAACTTGTGATACTAAAGGAAATAAACTATAGTAAAATACCATGATGCCCAACTAAAACACATGAAAAAAACCATGATGAGGGTAGGAACGTATATATAGAGGGGGGAAATGCTTTGTTTATAACTTGATAACCCATAAAAATCAATAGATAATCCCCAAATTCTACTTGCCAACTCCCAAACATGAAGTGGGAAGGTGTAAATCACCTTCGACACCTCCTAGAAAAATCAACAAGCCCATTCACATGATATGGGTGGCCAGGTTAACCATAACACTTTTTGTCATCGACGGTAAGGAGGTGGGACCTATAAACTGTTACACGATGATGGAGACCCCTTACCAATCCATAAGTTCATGTGACAATGTCCCTAAAGAGGTAGAGGGAGTAGAACAATGACAAAAAAAGCTTGAATCTCACATGAACATACTTGGGTCAAACAACAAGAAAATCAAAGTAAATAATGTATTTGTACTTGCAGTGGAAAAAAAGTTTGGTTATAGTGTAACATAGTGAACACATCAAGGGATTTTCATGGTCTAAGAATAGCCGATGGTGATCGATGATGGTTGTCCTCAACCAGCATCACCTAGAGTTGAGGAGATATCCATGGTTGATTGCCCATCTTGAAGTATCATAAGGCACGAGGGATAAAGTACTAGGGTTCTTACAATAGTTGAATTTGGATCAGAGTGGTCAATCTTCCTTGATCAACATTGTTTTCTTTAAGTGTAAAAATTGAGTTAGCAATGCATACTCAAGAGTAGATGCTTGAAACCAATGGTTGAAGGATTATGTATTATTCTAATAAAAGATTGATCTATAATATATTTAGAAAGTTAATTATTTTATTCTAATCTTCTCATGATATAATTTTCTTTATCCCTATTTGCAACTATTCTCATTATCTACTAAAAACGAAAAAAAAAACTAATTATCTATTGATCCATAAACTCCTTTTATGTCTATTAGGATGTTCTGCATCGTGCCATGTGTGGATACATTTGATTTTGTCATTATTAACATGTTCATTGGATTATTTATAATAATGAGGATTGTGAGACATCAATATATCAATGTACATGTATAAATCCTATTGATTGCATGATAGGATATATATTAATATATTTGGCTTTAGATTCTATTATGCACCTTATAGTTTTATTTTCAACTTAGGTATAACAATTATTTACATCAAACAAGACAAGATTGATTTTCCAATTATTTTTTATTGATCAATAATAATCTCCCAAACACCATTTGTGATCATCATTTTAAGATCCAAAAGGGTAAGGCTTACACTATGTTTGGGGTTTTCTCCAGAACTAAGATCCATTACAACCAAACCAGGGAATTAGGGTTGCTAGGGTTTTGAGGTGAGATTTTGGTGTTTTACAACACTCCACCCCTAATTTCATCCTCAAACGATAACCATATATACACTACCAACCAACTACTCTCCACCCCTTATAAACGGTTTCATATAAAAACATATGTAAAATAGCCTAAAATGCATTAGGTTTATCTATACATCTTTTAGGCATGATTGCTAGGTGTGTTTATGATGTATATATGTCATGCACTCTACTAGATGATCTCAAGTAACTAGTTTTAAGATATCATGACCCATGACAATTGTAGGGTTCTCATTAGCATATATCAACTCGCTAGGTACAACTCTCCACAATATAATAGAGTTAAAGGGGATATGTCCAACAAACCTGTACAATAAGCCATATATTCCTAGACATCACTATTTTCCAAAATATAAGATTTAATGTCTCTATTATAACTACTTATAGGATTTCTATTCCATTGGAATGTTTTTCTTTATTGTAACTTAGTTCAAGGAAACACTAAATAATTTCCAAAAATCTTTTTTTTGTGTGGGAATATTATAGTATGATGGAGATTACTTTTTGGAAATGAAAATTGTATGATGTAAGACAGAAGATGGATTGAAAATCAATATTGATAACCAAGTAACAAATAGTTCATATTAAATTCACCTTATTCTAATAATTAATCATCCTTATTATTTAAATCCATGATAAAGTCAAATCTCATAACATCAGAAGAATTATATAGACACTCAAATTACGCTATAGGGTATGAGCATGTAGGCCATATCAATATAGGTTAACTAATCAAGACCCTTGACCCTAATGGATACCTCACTTGATTCTACATCTTTATTCCATCCCCACATTATTAGTATAGGTAAATTCTAGAGTTAGCATTTCATCAAGAGTTTTCACATATATTAAGGGTCTTGTAAGGAACTTTAGAGGAGATAAAGTTGAAATTGTTAGACATCTAACTCCTTGGTCATGATACCATACTCTAAGGAGTGAGGCCCAAGAAGGAATCCACTCCTTACTCAATTGAACAGTAGGAACAATTCCAATTCCAAACACCAACATGTTTTCAACATGGAAATAAGATCCAATATATTGAATTTAGTATGTTCAAAACACAAAAGCTAGCAGTTTAAAGAAAATATTTTTGACTATACATTTTTTTAAGATTACAAGGTTGAAACCCATATGGGTGAACTACATAGGTATATTCTATATCATTAATCCCAAATGTAGAGTGTAATCCAACCACTTCAATTCTATTTCCCAAGGAAACATCAACTACACATATGCAAGTCCTGGTCAATTTAGTCATCATGGAAATGTTATGTTTACTTAAGGGATTGGAAGAAATCCCCAAATAAGAAATAATGGAATATGTCATCTAAAGTTGGTATAAGCACATGATTGGGAATATGGAATCAATAAGAAAAAAAGCCAGTAATACATTTGTTAAGGATCACAATTAAAGAAAGAGATGAAATCATACAAACATATGTCAAAAAGACAAAGATTCTAAAAAGGTAATACATTCAAAGAAGATAATCAATTAGAGATATTCTGCCCTTTTAAACAATTCCACAATCATGAACAAATAAACCAATTGCTTGCTGATTATAATAAATATTATCATAATCTAAAATATATGTATGGAACACATACATTTCAAACCAAGGGTAGGAAGAATAAAACCTCAATACATGGAAAGGGGAATAAACTTGGGGTTGTTAATGGGTAAAGTTATACCTTTTTACCCTTTATCCATACCTTGTATGGTATGGGTAAGGGTAAGGATTTCTGTTACCCCTTATCAGCTCACCCTTTCCCCATTTACCTACTTTGTTAATAGGAGAGGCTAAGGTATAGACATAATCCACACCCATTAACCATTCAACCCACCATTATTAGGAAACATACATACTATAAGGTTCACTAGAAAATCAATCCAAACATAATTGGTAAGGTGTGACCTCCACAAATAGTTCTTTACCAAATACTACTAAATCCCTCAATACACTCATCAGTGTAAGACTCTCCTCATTGTACTCGCACTCACACCCATGCACTAATAGTGAGGAAGACAATATCTTTCGGCTTCCACCTTCCTCCTTCACATTGCTCCCGATACTCAATTTGTTAGTAGATGACCGGAGATAATTCCATATGTACCTATGATGCAGTGCCTACCACCATTCGATCAAAGTTTTTTCCAACAATTTGGAATGGTGAAACAACACCTGTGTAGTTTTTATCAGTGACACCGGTCAACCCCAGGTGGTATTCCTTCCCTAGGCCCAATAGCAATGGATTCTATTGGAGGATTCTTCCAACTGTTGATGGCATCTATACAAATCCCGCACACATAATAGCGACCTACCACACTAAATTGCATCATCACCACCTATAATAAACTAAACCAATATTGTTTTTCTATCAACCTTTCTATTCTATCTAACTATAAATACATTTTTCTACATGCCAATGCAAGGACACTGTTAATTACTTTTCTTGACTTGATAGTAGCCCAAGAATATTTGATCCACTCCATGTCTTTGTTTGCAAAGCAAGGTTTTTTTGGATGCACTACATTGCAATCATATTCTTAACACATACACCAAACCTAAAATCTTCAAGTTGTTTGCAAAAATACCAAATAGGAACATGATCTCATTTCTTATGATGAGTTTTGCATATTGTATATAGGAAAGCCTAGATTCAACAAGGAGGGATGGTTTCACAATGGTCCATTTGCTTGTATCAAGGGGGATCAAAGTTAATTCAATCTTGTGTGCAAGTAATTATTGAGAAAAGTTTGTTCCTTACTTAGATTTGCTTTTACTTTTAGTATATTCATAATTTGTTTGAAATTATCTCTATGAAATTACTAATATGATACATAATGATTGAACTTAGTGCAACTAGTATCTCATTAGCCATGTTTTTCTTCTTGCAAATTCTTTTAGTAGTTGTGACCCCCAAAATAATATGTTATTGTTTATTTTATAACTAGTGTAATTTCTTGTTTATGTTTCTCTTTTGATGGTTTTGACACCCCCTTGTGGAGTGGAGGTCAATTATATGAAGAATGGAACCACTGGTAGAGTGAAATTGGTAGTTTTTGTGTGTGTGTTTTTTTGTTGTAAAACATATTTTTTGGATGAAAAATACTAGTTGATTGGTCACTTTGTGTTATTTGGAATGATTTTTAGTCTATATTACATTTAATAGAGGTCCATCTTAAATTTGTGTTATACATGATGATGAAAATTAGTTGTTTTCTTGCAACGTATTTATTGTGTAAAGCATGCCATTTGAAACGAAAGATATACATAACATTATAACTGTGTGCATTGATCTCATGAAAGAACATATGATTTGATACAATGGAAAAGTATAGTCCTATTTAAAACAGTCTAAACAACACTACACAATGTGTATAAAATGCATTTGCATTTAGATTACCTATATATTTACCCTTTACCCTCCCTGTTTACCCAGAGGGGAAGATGGTAAAGGATAAGGGGATGGTAAGGGAATTTCTAAGAAAGGTAATTACCCTTACCCTTTCCCGCTACCCTCTAGTGGGTAAGGATAAGGGTAGACTTTACCCTTCCCATTGAAAACCCTAATAAATCTTAATTCTGGTATAAGAATCAAATCCAGTGCATATATATATCACATATGGCATGGGACCAAAACCCTTGGGGAGAAATTCTTTGATGTATGGGGTTCAATACACATATGGTGAACAATCACAGTGAGGGATGGAGTCTGATCACTAAAAATAAAGAGTAAAACCTAGTGCCTACAATTATGGTGTAACTATTTCTATAAATGACTAGTAAAAACCACACATGCATAACATTGCAGGCAAGATCATAAGATCAACAATTTCCAAATAATATACATGTACCAAAAAGGATGAGAATATCCATACTGTAATAGTGGGGTCAAGGGATCCTAAGTATAGATCTGACAATATTGATTCTTGATGAGAACTAAACAAATAACAAAAGGTTTTGGGAAATATGACATCAAATAGGCAGTGAAAAAAATGCTAACATATTTCCCATTAACCAAAAGATCGCGTCGATAACTATGCAATGGAAAGGATGGTTTCATGAAGATATACCTGACCTTGGAGTAAGTCCAGTGACAATCCTCGTCAATGTAGATGTGCACTCTGTCTTGGATGGTGTATGTGCAGCTCCTAGTTGCACTGGGACTCATCTGACTGCTCCTCCATAGACAATAGATTCAGACAAATGTTGTAGTGACTCCTCTAATTTTTCCACAGACTGTGAGTTGACATTGCTCTCTTAGCAACAGGCAAAGGACTCCTTCCTCTAGAGTAGTCCTATTAGAACGGACAAGAAGGAGTTGCCCCTCATGTTGGTGTACTAGTCACCAACCTGATCTCCCACAACAATGATCCTCAGTTGTTTCTCTCCCATAGCCATCCCTCCCTAGTCAGGTAGGACTTGCTTGGGCTCTCGTGGTTACCATAACCAGAGAGGAAAATAGTTATTAGAGCAACAAGTTCTCAATTGTCTATGTTGTCTTCTGGGAAGCCCCAGTACCCCTCTATTTATAGTAGAGGCCAGGTTCAGGGTTCCTAGTCTAAGCATGAGTGGAAGGGTCTGAAAGATCTCAATATTTTACAATAATTCTGCAAATTTCACAACCTACGCAACCCAAATGGTCGTATGTCAACCCAGATAGTCATCTGGCATGCCAAACGATCATCTGTCTCAGTCCAGACAGTCGTCTGGTGTGTTTCCCAAATTTTTACATGTTTTCAAATTCATTCCAATCAATGCATAACATGATGTCAGCACCAATCCTAGATGCAATTGAATTGCACCCCAAAAATGGGCATCTGGTGTAAATGAAATAGGCATCTCACACCATGCTAGATGACCATCTCAGACAGGTGAGACAGGCGTCTCATAGCACAGGTCAGACAATATTCCAACCAATGTACAATACAGTCAGTTTGACACTCCAAACGACGGTATCAACATTTGAATTGATTGTCTGGCAGTCCAGTCAGTTGATTTGTTGGGTGAATTGAATACCTAAACATTTTAGTAATTAATTCAATCATCATTGAAGATAAAAAACTCCTCTTCTAGATGAGTTCCTATTTGTGTGACCTTATAGGTCCCATATCATGTTGGCAGTGAATGTCCATAACAACTTATGACATCACAAGAAATGAGTGGTGCCTAGTCACACATCATTGCTACCCAAGTGAATGGAAAGTCAGAGAACAACTTCAACCTACAATCTGTATATGGTGTTATAGTGCTTGTATAGTTTCTTTGTCACTGACATCCAGATTGAACTAGAGGCATGGAGCAGTCATCCTCATTATTATTCAATCTTGTTTCTTGAACCAAAGCAGACTGCATGATATATATGTAAGTTCAATATCACATATTGACTCACATGCGTATGACCATACTTTCCTGAATCTTGCAAATTAAGAGGCCTTGGATATCATACTCATGTAGGAGGGACAAATCCCATCTCTATTACTCACAATCAATCCCCATGTGTCAAAGTCACCCAATCATCACCTTTATAACAACTTGTGTTTTAGGACTGCATTTGATGATGTCAAAGTGTACCCAACGACATGTGATGAGTGCAATGATTTTAGGTCTAAGAACCAAAACCACCACCATCACTGTGAGAGCTGACTATGACTTCCATGATGATGGCTTCCATGTGTTAGTCTCATGGTGGTATGTCTGATACACTATTATCTAACATGTATCTGTGTGCTTGGTTTGATATTGCCATATCATGACTAATGAGATTTAGTCATCAACCAACTCACACTCTGATCTTATGTGTTATTGTTGTCTATCAACCTTCCACAATAACAACCGATCAGGGACATAATGAGAGTATGTATATGTACTCTTAATATCAGTATGATATCATCCACCAGGGTAGTAACTTGAATACATACTTCATTGAGTTAATATCATTCTCTAGACATCTATAATGTTACATCATTATCTCATAACTGCATTAAACAGAATAAATTGGAAGCTTGCCTTTATTATTAATAAAATCATTTACATGTTATGCCATTACAATCATCATATGATTGGCTCTCTGGGCATACATACCAACAAAAGGGACCTTTCAATAGGATCCGTTCAAGGCATAAGCTTTATCAACAAGATTAGGGTTTCATGTATCATATAGATCAAGATAGAGTAAATTAGATGATTGCAATTACAATCATCATATGATTGCTTTTATTATTAATCAAATCATTTACATATTATGCCATTACAATCATCATATGATTGGTTCTCTGGGCATACATACCAACAAAAGGGATATTTCAATAGGATCAGTTCAAGGCATAAGCTTCAATAAGAAGATAAGAGTTTCATGTATCATATAGATCAATATAGAGTAAATTAGATGATTGCCCAATTATAAATTAAATAATTCAACATAACATATTTTACCATCCTACATGCATCCATTGTCAAACCATAGTTCAACAACATGGTCTCCAGCCACCTAATAACAAATATATTAAGTTACAATAGTTTTCATCAATTAGACAAACCCTAAAAATCATCTCTTAAGAATGATTGAATTGGGTCACATAAACAATGCCATCATGCTGAGAAATATGATCCCATCACATATTTTATTGTAATATTTTGCCATTCCTAAAGTTAGCTATGAATAGAAATCAAATCAAGTTATTGATTTGTAAATTAAAAAGGCAATGAGAGGACATCATTGGCCCTGTGTCATCCCAATATAAGTATAGACATATGATAAGGCGAAAAGTAAAATGGGTCTGCTTACAACCCACACTGCTAATAGAAAGATAATAGGGGGAACATCATGATGCCCCACTCATAACATTACATAAAAAAACCATGGTGAGGGTGACATCTATAGGTGTGATGTGAATAGAGCAAATATGGTTTTATGCAACTTAAAGCATTAGGTTGGTTCATTACAACTTGCTTAAAAAGATATTACAACAGAAATAGTAAGTGGATAAAGTAGGCCACCATAAAAGATATAAGATGTAGAGTGATTCCATCCTAAATGATGTCATACCATTACCTAGTTGTTTCCGAATAGGATTTTTGACATGAATTTATTATCTTTTTCTATACCCATATAAAGTAAACAAATTACCTGTGTCTTTTGTGGCTCAACATTGACCTCCTTTTCAGTTCAACAATAACTATCGTCTTCTTTGTGGGACACCATAAGACAACCATCCTCAAATAAGATTGCAATCTACCTCCACCAACTTTGTTCACAACTTTTTTCACAAGAAGTAGCTTCAAAGAAACTTCACTGCAACCTTCTCCCAAGAAGTGGCACAAATCATTGAACCAAACAATGAACAAGATGGAAATAAGAGAATCATAGCTCTTTCTCACAAAATATACAATCAAAGCAATAAGAACAAGTGATGATCAACTTTACAAGGTTCAAGAAATGATATATTTGATGGAATATGGCGCAAATGTTGAGCTAACACATAGACTAGATTGGATCCATGTAGCTAGAGATAGCATATTGATATTCTAACCTTGGAAGGATGGCATGTATATGACTTTCTAAAGTGTGTCATAAGTTTTCATAAGGCACTCTTGTGTATATGAAAATCTTATGAACAACCAAGACAAATGTTGGGAGTGTTTAGGAAAAGTATAGAGGAAGACTAGCCGTAATAGGATGGCTAGTGGGATTAAAATAATTATTGCACTTGCTTGTTTTTACTGCACAATTGTCCTTGATCAAAAAATATTTTGATCGAGATGTATCTTGGTCAAACAAATTTCAATCGAAACACTTTCGAGATCACCTTTACTCCAATGGTAATGTCCCGTATGATCTAAAGTTTGATCAGGATACATTTCAATAAAAAAGAAGTTCGACCGAGAAATACCATGTGCCAGTGAGTTCTAAATTTGGGAAGTGGCTCAAATGAATATGGAAAATCATATACCTATCCTAAAGGGTGTATACAAGTATAAGATTAGGTTCAGCATGGTTTTGAGTCAATCATCACTTGTTCTTATATCATTCTTATTGATTTGTATGATTTGTACATATACAAAGCATCATCTATGTACAACTCAATGTACAAGCATCCACACACATATATAATTGCATATTCTTTGTCATTAGATCTTGTATAAGTTCCTTCATCACCTAAATCACTTAATTCACATATTAGTAACACAAATGGGTAATATTTGCATCGTGAACACTAGAGTGTGGCATATATAAAAAACCAACATAGGGTGGGAAAATAAACTCAGCTAGTGAACAATGCTTCATTTGCGACTCATTCAACCTGACACGTTCATAGAGAAATATTGGACTATATGCCAACTCCCATTCATGAGAAAACAAGATGACATAAATCACCTTGCTTGACACCTATGATTAATAAACAATCCCACTCATAGTTTGTGGGATGGCCAGATTGAACATAATATCTTCTGCCGTTTATGGCAAGCGTGTGTGACTATAAAACTACTACAATACTACTAGGCTCATACCTTGCACCATCAAAAATACTAACAATCTTGAATGGTTTGGTCCTTCTTTAATAAGATCCACCCCTGATACTACCATAAAGTTATGATATGCATGTATCTCAATGTTGAAACTCCTGGAAATTTCAATTCAAAATGAGTCCATGAAGTTTATAAAAAATGTGCCATGCAAGTCCAAGATAAGGACAAACATCCATATACTACCAATCATTGCCAACCACGTCAAGTATACTACTACCTATGACAGAGAGGTTGCATGGTAGAACATCCTAAAATGATACCTTAAAATCCTTATCGACTAACGTGATGATAATAGTGGGTCACTATAGAAGACCAAAGTCAATTCATTAAAGCATCAAAGGTTGTGTTGGAACTTTCCATGACCTCCCTCTCCAGTATCTTTGCTTCAAGAAAAAAGTATTGATCAAGAATCATCCACTTAATCATTTTTACCCTAGTCCATGTACCTTAATAGTTATACACTACTTTTTTTTGACAAAGATGCTCCGTAACATGCACGAAGATGAATGTGACCCATCCACTACCCTTCATAGGGCAATGATGATTCTACTTTGCCAAAGAAACTTACATTGGAAAGTTATTTATGAGTTTTATGAGTATATTTATCATTCATCCAAGAATGTTTAACCACCACCTCATTAACTGTGAATGTGTCTAAAGGAATGATTGGATCCCAACAATGTCCTTCATGCTAGTGCTAAGTGAAAAAAAGCCTTTATAACCTTGGATTCTTGAATAAAGAAAATTTAGATATGGGAAATTCCCACGCCTTCTGCACATTCTAGAACATCACCCACATCGTAAAACTTTAAGCACCACCATTAATGAGATGTGTGCTTGTGAGCGCATCCCAAAAAACATCAAGAGAATAGAAAACCCACCTCATTCCATGTCAACAACTAGTGAGGAACCAACCTTCATCCTAAGGTTGTAAGTATCAAGGTCAAAAGTTATCGGCTCAAACTATTATAAAACATCATGATAAGTATTTGTGATTGAGTTTCAACTTAAAAGAGAGCCTAAGATGGTACAAACCTATGAGTAAAAATAGTTTTCTAGAGTCAAAAGAGCACCGAGTCTTAATTTCTCCCCCAGAAGTGAGCAATACTATGGGAAAGTATAGGGAGAAAGGATGCATGATCCCTATCTATAACCACACTACATTTTGCGGACATTGAGTGTGGGACGTAAATTGAAAAGTTGAAAAGTTACTTCCCCTCATAAGATGCCCCCACCATCGAACCACCCCATTCCATACCTTAGGTTGCCTTGCTCAATAAAAAGACTATTATTACCTCAAACTATGAGTTTCAAGACCTTATATAAAATTAAGCTACAAATCATGAAGTCACACTATTTCCATGCAATAAGTATGCATATAAAGTGGAGTGTAACAATTTATTTCATTAAAGTTTCCTAGTTTCAACTCATGAAAAAAATAGAAACACTAAAATATAAAGAAAATTACACAGTCAAAACAAATAAAAGCAAGGATCGATTACTTCATGTAGTTTTCCCTCATCATTACAAGTAACCATCAAGCTAGGATACCCATGATGATGCATTTTATACTCTAAGAAGTCTCATTGTCTTGATGATAGGATTCCACAATTAACATCACATGATGATTCCAATGTCGCTGAAGATCATGAAGATTGAATATTTGGTTGGTTGGAATATCCTCCGACCATCTTATGTGGAAATCATCCAATGAACTAAAGTCCACCTGAAATATCTTGAGATGAAAATGGAACATCACCAGATAATAGGCTGTGTAATATCTTAGTATGGGTGTATGATAAGGTTGCATTAACCTCCCATCACTAGAGAATGTGACTCCATGCTTCCATCCACCTATTTCCACCCAACACCAATAGATGTCTCGATTAGTTAGAGCCACCAACCAACATGCCAATAGACCCTGAGCTCTAGGTATGAAACATTGATAATTTGTGAATACTTACAATACAAGAGCATTATGTTAGCATCCACTTCAAAGGATATCATAAACCTAGATCAACCAAGATGCATGTCTTGTCAAATCTATAGTGAATAAGATGTATCTACCCTATATGAAGCCATATTGTTTGGTAGTACTCAAATGTATGAACACATCATAAAAAATCAAGGGAAGTATGTACTTTCCTTGTATGATGACCTCAATGGTTGGAAGAACTCATGAGGATACTATTCTCCAGGATGATAAAACAACACATGTCTGAACAAGGTGATGAGGAAACCACCAAAGGACCTATCAAGCTGCAACATCTAGGTGGAAACCATTTGGTTTTTACGAAGTCCCACAACTTTCACACTAGCACCATCTCACTTCTCCTACTCAAGAAAGAAATAGCTACAACCTTCTTCAAACCTAACATACCAGCTAAAAGATGTATTGAGGAGTCACAAGCACACGGGGTAGACCACCTATTGTGCAACAATAGACACGTAATGCATGCTATCTCCTCCAAAGTGGGATTCAAGGAAGTTTGGGAAAAATGGAAGCCACTACCCTCTAAACCATAGAATTACATGGAAACACTCATCTATTTTGTGTCCACCAAGATTAAGGAAGATCAAATAATATTTTCCAATGAAGACCGACCAAGTGACCCCTATCCTCCATGATCAAGTCTCTTCATGTGCCCCTATCCTCCGTGTTAAAGTCTCACTTCCAACACAACCACATCTTAATCTCAAATGGGAAAGAATGGATGCACCTCAACTCATAAATATACTAAATATTTCCCATGGAAACGACGATCAACTTGTACATGGGTGCAAAATCCATCTTAAGAAAAATAACAGGGGAATAGGAAGACAGAAAGAAAGGATGCTCCACATGTCCTTAAAGGGGGTCTAAAAGACTTCCCACCTTCTAAACATTATGAACCGATAACAAAATAAACAATCAAAACAAACTATAAAGTTGTGAGGCTACTATCATCAAGAGGGAGCACTCTAAAAGGCTTTCTAGAGGGCATAAGGATCTGAAATGTGCCACACATGCCATGGTGTGTGGCGGTGTCACACCTCCCATATGAAACCTTAACGCCTTCGCCCAAGAGGGGGCACTAGTAAAATACATGCCCCAACTGGGCCTAGGTACCAAAAACGTCAAACACGTCAATGACATGGGGCCAACCATCCAAGACAAATTTATGGGCTCATAATCACTTTTAGATCTTTGTTAGTATTTTTCAAAGGCATTCCAAGCCATGCTTGCTTTACCGATCCATGATTTGTTGAGAATCTCCATTTTTTGCCACTTGGCCTTGATTACCAATGTAAATAAGACTCACAAGAACTAGGCACAAGATTTCAAAATCCTCATACTACAAGCACCATATTGCAAGACTTGCACATGCAAGAAGTTTCTTTTGTCTCTACGTCACTTTCCGCGTCCACCAATTAAGGAAAGACCTTCAAGTTGAGAGTCTTTACCTAAATTCCCAAGGATCCAGATTAGTCAAATAACAAATAATAGAGAACAATTTCAGCAATTCACAAATATTGTTAACAAAATACTTACATGAAGTTTCATTACCAAAACTGTAATAGAGAAGAAGTGTTTATCTAAATCCTCCTTGAATTATCTTTAATACTTTCAAGTAATTTTCATCTGGTTTATCACATCTTGAAAACTTCATAGCATGTACATAACATGTTGACAAACAAAACATCATCCAGTATAACAAGTTATGCTGGTATGTAGGGCACACAATGAATTGCATCTAGTTATAACAACATACCGCAATCAAGTCATTATTAACAAATCAACTTTACGTTTTAAATATAACTACTCAATCCTGTCATATCCAGACCTCCGTGCTATCCCTGGAGTGGACATGGATACTACCTTTCTCATATGGTAGATCCCAACTAGCCCCTTATGGTCTGACCCCAAGGGTAGACCAACACATAGGTCCATATAGTCATATGATCCTACCCAAGGGTAGACCAAACATTGACTCATGATAACCTGATGATCCTACCCCACAGGTAGACCAATTACTAAGTAATAACATACTCAAAGCTACAGAGGAGGACTAGGATCTGAGCTAGTCATGTACATATATTTATGGTGATAGCCATATTCACTTTATAGTTGCAGGAATTAAAATCATCAAAGCAGTTAATTTCAAGCAAATCGGTGAAATCTCAGAAATCATCGGGAAACTAGTGCGATTAGCCATAAACATAACCACATACCTTGATGATGAGACATGTAGACTATAGAGTTATGCTTCAAGTAGATTCAATCAACCAGTCAACATATCCAAGTAAGCAAACCAAGCAATTGATCATTTAACCTGCATGTATGTAAATCCTAAATTGTCACCATCACATATTAATCATATTAAACCCTACTCGGTCCTATTCTAGGGTTTTAGGGTTTGATTAAGGAATAAGGGTACACACCCTAATTCCGTCGCACAATTCTTTATTACAGTAATTACTCCAAATTAGACATCATGTGTAACCCTAATTAATATATCCAACATATTTGTTCATTATGATCACTTAGATCTAATTATGTTTGTTAACAACACAAAAAGATATGACCTTGATTTCATAACCTTGACTATTCACATGCATAGTTATCCACTTTATTAACCCTAATTGTCATCTTTATTATCATTAGGATTATTCCTTGAAACCCTAATTCCCATGTTCATTATTTTAAATACTCATGAACCCTAATTTGCATTAGGTATATCCATGATCATCAACTTCACCATGCTTTTGTGTTATGAACACCTATATCAGATTTAATCACATTAAGGTGATAACAAATTTATCATCGATATGCAAGATCTTAATTACACATGTTAATGATTATTCACTCTAGAAATCCTAGTTTTCATTATTATTGTCATGATCACCTTGATTTCACATCTTATTCGACAATATCAGTAAGCATGGCAAATTCAAAGTTTTTATCATATTCAATCATCTTGATACACAAATCTAGGGTTTAATTGTATTAATATCTAGTTTAGCACAAATTGTACTATTGTTCAAATAGAGAGCATAATTATATTTTGGAACTAATTTATTTAGATTCCTCTTGTTCCGCTGATCAATTTTCATATATATTATCCAATTCCGAGTTACCAATTATTAATTATTATTTTTGCAAGATTAGCATGTTTGGATCAATCACCAAGCGCCACATGAGCAACTAACTCTTTTTTATCTATATTTGTGAACCAGGTTAAGTTTAGAATGAAAATACCTTTTTGCACCTCTCGTAGTGACTCGAGTTGTTGTGTGTCTAGGGCATTATTGTCCAATGGCTATTAGCTATCCCCAACCTCTCATTGTGTCGGGCTGCCGCATGCATAACAACACTGATGACACACTCCTCATGACCCTACGTGCGTAGGTCACGCCGCACAGATGTTGATGCAGACCAATGTCCACCTACTCGCAGATCAGTTCCACCTTCCTTAGCCGTCCTTTCTTCATCGTGCACAGGGGCACACTACAGATGCCAAGGAGGAGCTTTGTCCCCTAGTGAGACCTCTGAAGAAAACTGACCACTCTGGGCGTGGTGTCCTAGCACAGATCCGACCTAGCAGGCATTAGGAAGGAGTCAGGTGAGAGTATCCAGTAGAGCTACCACGGCGGAATTCCCTGCGGACCCTTCGAAAAGGTGCCTTGGGATAAGTACAACCTAGGCAACAAGCATCGCAATGCCTCCATACCTCCTTCTCTGCTACACACTGACCTGCATCAGTTAAGGCATTTGGCTTGCCTCCATCATCATCTCATCCACTACCAACTTCCTATCACCACTCACCTAGAGTATTATAGGGCCAAGATAGGCTTTTGCATCCCTCAGTCATGAGTAGTGATGCCTGGCGCCCCTGCTCATTTTGGACTACAAGTTCCATGACCTTCAGCCATGGTGACATTAGCAAGAAAGGGGAAGGCACCCTCATATCAGGGGTGAGATTGGAGGAGGAAATGTCATAGGGAAGGAGGAGAAGACGGGGTGGTTCCTCTTACATGCCCGTCACCATGTATATATAGAACGCTGATGTCTATGGACCGATGATCCTATTTTCTATAGGATTTGTATACGATTGATAATACAAAGAAAAGACAAGCATTAAGTACATTGCTCCCTCCTTTCTATATAGTATCCATGGGTCTCGTAGGAAACCCCAACCCTTGATGCTTTCCAAACCCTTTGTACTTGTTGCCATGTATACAGTTGGATGGTTTAATCATATATTCTTTTTTTTTCTTTTAATAATATATCCCTCTCATGGCTATGGTAAAGCTCTTATGAAAAGTATTTATCATTGTAAAAAAGGAATGTATTTAATAAATTCCCAATATGGCAACACATTTCCGACAAGGAGTGGCTCAAGTGGTCAAGCACAGTGTCTCCTCACGAAGGGATCTGAGTTTGAATTCCAGCTGCTGCCTTGGTTTACCACCCTCCCGGATGTTCGGCCTTCATCATGGGCGTGGTAGAGGGGGAGAGAATGCCTCTCTTTATCCCAATATGGCGACACATGCATAACCATATATGTCTTTCAAGTACTCCTTACTTAATTTATCCACTTTACTTGATCAACACATAAAAATCCATCAAGGAAATATGAATACATTTCACTTTATTGGCTAATTGATAATGAATTCTAGATCATTCTTTTATCTCTCTTTTGAGTATCTTCTTTAAGTCAATTATCCTCATTCCATGGCAACCCATTAATATTATCTCAATTTATATCTAATATTTTGGGATGTCAATACTTGCTCCTTTTTGACAATTATTGAAAATGATATTATTATCCCATGAATAAAATTGTTGAGGAAAATTTCTTATCAATTCCTGCTTATATTTATAATTCAATTTTACAAAAATTGAAACAATTACATCGTCGGCAAGAAAGAACAAAACCTAGCATATTGATTTGAAAGACTTACATGTGTAAACAAAGTATGACTGCTTGAATTGATCCTACTCCTATGAGTTTGATTGAACACATATATCAGTCCGCTTATATTGTCAACATGTTACAAATTACAAAAAAAATGAGTTCCTTCCAGTTTCAAGATTTCAACCCTTATCATAAACGAATCCACCATACATTAAACCTTGTCTTAAGAGGGAAAAACTATTGACATTGAGATTGTCTGACATAGTTGGCTAAAGTGTAAAAATGTGACACTTATCAATTGAAAAGATCAACAAAGCAAATATAGTTATGCATAAAACTCCAAAGTTTGAATAAATTTAGCAAAGGATTATTGGCATAACCATGGAACTCCTAATATGTTCAGAAGGTACAAAATGTCATTTTGTAATGAAAGGGAGAGAAAGCAATACAAATGTCTAGAATCATATAGTAACATCCTAGATTTTTATAATGTAAAAAGAAGAGTCAAATGCAATGCTAACATATCTAACTGATCATGGGAATTCTAACTAGGTTCATGATAAAAAATCAAGATATGATTCGACGAACATCTCAAGTGATGAAGTCAACAACTGAATTAGCAAAAGACTATACTATATCTTTCATGATTAGTGGTCATTTTCACATGTTCAAATATCAAATTCCCTCATGGGTAAGACCTCCAATTGGGATGAATTTCCAATTCACGAATGCTTCATTTTTTATTATCTTTCTTGATGTTGTGTCCATGGTCCAAACCCAAGATAGTCACATATCTTATTTTCCAGATGTACACGTACATCTCCATACATAAAAATTAGGGTCCAAACACCACCTAAATTTCCAACAAGGAGTGGCTCAAGTGGTCAAGCATAACGTCTCCTAACAAAAGGCACCCAAATTTGAATCCTAGTTGGCGCCTTAGTTTACCACCCTATCAGACATTCAACCTCCACCATGGGTATGAGAGAGGGGGAGAAAATGCCTCTCTTTATCCCAATCACCACACAAACCTGACACATGTGCCCACAAAGTCCTATGTTAGGTAGGACGCCTATGAGGTGTACACCTTGCCATGGGACACTGAATCCTGACTCAAATGACCCTAGGCTTAGTAAGATCAAGTCAAACTAAACCTCAAAATGATGGGTGCCTATATGACTCATGACCCCTCTTTCTTTCCTACCTTAGTCCCACTAGGGTGTTAGCATCTACACTAGGATGACTCCAGAAGGCTGGGTGCAGATTTGATATGTCCCCCCATTTCTCACCCTCATGTGTTCTCCAATCAACTTAGTGTCACACATAACATTCTTTGGAAGACTCGAGAAGGTGAGGTAAATATCTATCATGCACTTGCATTTTTCACACTCCAGTATTGACCACTCAACTCTCCATAATCTAGAAAACACCCCAAAAGAATCCAAAGTCTGACACATGTCCCACATTTCTTACGTCAACTAATTTGACTGAACCGCGTACTGAAGAATTTAGAAAGACCCTAGTTGTCTATGTTCTTTCCAGCCACATTCCACTCACTTTTAGACTTGGGAAACACTTCAAACCAAACTAAAACCCTGGTAACTTCCCTGGCCACTATAAATTTAACCCCCAACCACCATTTATAGAGGCTATAAGGTAGCACACCCTAGGTTAGATTTTTGTCGTATTCTATGAGAGGCTACAACTTTAAGATCCGAGACCATGTCACTAGGTAACTAGAGTGGATCCACTCCTTGAGAGATAATAACATCCATTGTCCCAAAAAAATTATAGGTAGGCATGTGGACCAGCCAGAATGTGATATTTTCTCCCCCTCCCCTTTTTTCCAAACCCTTAGCAATGTGAGGATATGAAAACCTAGGGTTGATGATTGCGAGTATGATCTTGGTATTGCTACAATCATTTTATATGTTGTTGTGTTGTTGGTTTTATATATCCTCCCTTTCCCTTATACCTTTTTTCAATTCCTAAGTGGTGCAAGGATATGAGCATATGAGATTGATGATCACCTATATATTCTTACTATTACTAGTTCTTGATTTACATGTGGTCTTTTTTTTGTTATATATTGCTTTCATAGTCCTAATTATTGAAAATTAAATGTCATGATCATATCAATATTTACGATACCATAAGGGTGTAATAGGGATTCCTAACACCTTCCCATGAACAGCCTGATACCTTACAAATCTATTTGATTTTCCTTGTTTTCCTTATCCACCCAAATTTATAAAATGTGTCTTTGATTATTTTCCTCATTTTTTGGAATTATTTGGTAGAAAGTCCATATTTTTCTCAACATATTCTTCGATATACACCCCATGGTTTCCAACCAAGCACTTAAAACAACAATCACAATATGAAACAATATTATTTGCAAAATACTTCACACCCATAAGGCATGCCCAAGGACCCCAATACATGCACTCTAGACACAACATGCTTCTAAATAGGCTTCACTTCTGAGTGAAGTGGCTTGTGTTATAACTTATCTTGGGCAAAGAACTCATCTTGTAACTCAGATTAGGCAACAAACTTGACTTCATGATCTTAATAGTTGTTCATTGGTTGATTAGCTAAAGTCTAAGTAAGCATATAAGCATAGGAGCAAGTAATTTTTTTTCACCCCCTTTATAATTAGGATATATATTATTCAAGTCTAGAGTTAAATACATTGTTTATCATATAACTTGGCAGGAGGGGCATACATCGAATATAAAAAAAACACTATTAACAATTATAAACATTACCATCATCTTTCCTCTTTTAATGATTTTCTCTAAATGCTTGACTTGTTCCTAATTGATATACCTCATCATGCTATGACCACATGCATGACTCATCATTCATGTCTTAGAGTTTAGCCTTCCACCATAAGACAACTAACATAGTCCCAAGTCTTCTATAAGGCTAAGTAAGAGCATATATTTTCTTACCTTCAATTACGACACCTAGAAACAAGTTTAAGAATACCACATCATATATCACGTAAGTCACATATTTCCTTCTTAGGCTTCACAACTTCCACATAACATCTTGTCCTTTGCTAACAATAATAGAACAACAACATTTCAGCCTTTATCCCAAAACCTTAGGGCTTAGTACCTAATAGTGAGATTTCTAGAACAACACAATCTCAACCTTTTTACATAACACTTAGGCATTACATTTGTAAATAAATACTTCAATTGTTCAAACCTCCCGTATAGAAAATTCAAACTTATACAGATAGGCAACGACGTTATTAACTTCCTCCTTAGCCGGGACAATCTTTCTTCTACAAAAAATCAAGAAACGTGGAGGGGTGAAATTTTCTCTTTAAACAAAGATAATAAAAAAACAATGCTTGCCTCATATGGGCTGGAATGGAGGGGTACTAGAATTCAGTCCATATCTGCCCTTATCAATCAAGGTCTATTTGTCCAATCATTCCCTTTCTCTTCCTTTCCTCAAGAGCTTCTTCGTGAACAACAGATTTGAGGGCATCTATACCTGCTCTTCTACGCTCCTCTTCCTCAACTTTTTTGTTCAACATCTTGGACTAGCCATCCCTTAGAAGGTCTCGTTAAAAGATCATCAATTCCTAATGAAATGGATGTAGCAGTGGCTTGCTAGAAACCTAGAGTCTTTACTTGATCCATGATGTGTAGTGTATATGCCATTCTGAACTATCCCCATGCGGGGAAGTTGTTTAATGGCAGTTCCATCTATCATTTTCTTGTGAAAGACCAGACCTGCCCATTCCGCCATAACATAAGTACCTCCCTATTCCGCTTAGTAGGATTCAACAATGGGTTTGAATCAATGATTGGAACACTTCCTTTTCTCAATCTTGATTCACATAGAAAGGTCAGGAACTACAAAACAATTTGAGAGAGTGGAGTCGATTCTTAGAAATACCAGTTTTCAAACTAGAAATAAATAGGTATACTATACTCCTCAATTGACCCAAAACTTCAATCAAAACTCTGCATCTGATTGATATTTTGTT
This sequence comes from Alisma plantago-aquatica, assembly GCA_963693085.1. Classification (NCBI taxonomy): domain Eukaryota; kingdom Viridiplantae; phylum Streptophyta; class Magnoliopsida; order Alismatales; family Alismataceae; genus Alisma; species Alisma plantago-aquatica. The sequence continues at coordinate 662,606,422 of OY856414.1, forward strand.
TTAAAAAATAGATAATATAATACAATATAGATTTTATTCTTGTGTTCTAAGAAAAAATAGGGAAAGAAGAAAGAAATATTTTTTTATTGAAACATGTTCGTTCATTCCTACTAAATCTGAATTCTTATTTTTTTATTATATCTTCCCAGAGTTCATTCTTCGGGGATTTTTTTTTCAATCATTCCTGCATATTACTTTCTATTTATAGAATTTATGTATATTAGTTTCTCTTTATAGAATTTCTATTATTTATAGAATTTCTATTATAGTATTTAATAATGGAATATCTTAATATCTTTTATTTTGTAATCTTATTGGAAATAATATAAAGACAATTTTGTTTAATATAGCTATTTGTGCAAGTACTTTATGATTAAGAAGTAATTGTTTCATGTACATATCATGTATTAATCTACTATAGATATAGGATAGTTTATTCTCACGAGTTATTGCATTTATCCGAGTAATTCACAAATGACGAAAATCTATCTTTTTCCTGCCTCTATCTCGATGAGTGGAAACCAAGGCTTTTATTTTTTGTTGAGTAATAGTTCGAGTAAGTCTTGAGTGAGCTCCTCAAAAGCTTGATGCCAATAAATGAATTTTTATTCGATGTCTCCGAGCTATATATCCTCGTTTAACTCTGGTCATTGAATCAAATTAAACTTTGACGAATAACTAATTGGTTTGTGTTCTTTCAGTCATTCTTTTCCCTGTTGATTAATAAAAAAATGTATTATTCCAATATATAAAATATAAATTCCAATGACTTTTGCTTCTATGACCTTCCTAACCGCGATTTTTTATTTCAAATATTTCATTATTTCACTTGGAAATAAGAAAAATTCTATCGATACTAAACTAAATATGAAAAAGAATATAGCGGGTTCCATTGTTTCTATGGTTACTTCTTAAACGGTGAGGTCCTCTCTTTACACTGGAGCCCCATCTCTCATTTCATTAATGTTATTGGTAACTTGTACAGTTCACACTCTTTGTCTCTACCCATGGATTATATAATAATAACTTCTTTCACAATTAGAGCTATCGATACACTGACAATATTTAATTATGAAAGTTGGCTAGGTAGCTGACCCTGTTACTCAGTTATTTCAAGAAATAGGAGCATAAAGAAAGGTATAAAGGTTGGGTACCATAATAGGATTAAGCCTTAAAGCATGTGGATGAGGGTTTTTTGTCAGCCCAAATTAGCATTTTCTCATATATTCAAGGCTATACCATCACATGTAACAAAGAAAAATATACAATACCAAAATCCTAAGGATTTTTATACACTTTCAAAGTAAGAACAAGATATACGAACATGCCACATATCTCATTTATCAAGGAAGAAGATATATATTAGCCTTTTATTTACTAAAGATAGTTTTTAGCATGACCTTGAATCTAGAAAACAAAATAGTATCATCTTCTCTCTATATGCATATCTACTCATCCCAGATCCATGAGCATGAACAAGAGGGAGACCCTTTAAAAACCCTAGCTCAAAGTAGATCATCCTCGGACTTGCAATCCTTAAAAAAGAGATCCAAAGGAGGAAGTAGAATTTGCCTCTAGCCACCCAAAATTGCCATAACAAACCTCAAATAAACAACATCATTTATCATATAACTTGGCGGGAGGGGCATACATGAAATGTCCAACAAACAATCTTAACAACCAACTTTCATCCTTTGATGACGTGCTCTAAATTCTTGTCTTGTATCTACCCAATAAACGTCATCACCTATGAACACATGCATGACTAATCTTCCATGTATTATAGTTTATCATATAATAACTAATCCATGAAAAATGAGATTCAAAGGATGAAGGAAAAATAGGACTAGAACTAAGTTCTTGCATCAAGGATAGAATAGAGAGAGATATGAAGAGAAGAAACAAGATGTGAACTCTAAAAAACATGAAAGTATTGTAGTTCCTTGATGTAGAAGAGAATTAAATGCTTATATCCAAAATTCTCTCAGAAAAGACTTTTCTTTGTCTCTAATCACCCCTAGCCGTCCAAAATCATGAGAGCAAACCTCCATTGGCAAGAAAATGAAGTCATTTAGTGGAAAATGATAAAATAGAGGAGGAGGCTTATATATATTATAGGTATCATAATCGACGAGTGTCGGGGATGCAATCGAGTATCATCAATTCCCACATAGAGGGCCATACCAGATCTAGAGGAAGAGAGAAGAAAGTACAAATTATTCACAATAGAATATTTCACTCCTCTTCTCCAATTCTTTAAAAGAGTGGTCAGAGGCATCAAGAGTGAGGAAATAGTGTGAGAATGGAAAACTCATTTAACCTAGATTTGGAGTTATGGGAAATGTTCATAAATGGAGTAATTGCCTTGTGAGACATGTATTGGATTTCAACCTACATCATCCCATCTCGGAGAATCATATTTATTGGACTTAGAATCCAAGAGGGTTGTTGGAAGTTAATGGATGAGGAAATGGTTTATTTATTGTCAAATTTCCCGAACAAAAAGATATGGAATGTGCACTAAATCGGGTCTTTGGCTAGTTAAGATCAAGCCTCTTATATTTTCTAAATGGAAGCCATGTATCAAACTGCGTAAGCACTATTTAAAAAAAATTCTATTTTCGATTAGAACTTACTAATTAACTCTATAGATATGGGATAAACTGATGTTAGAAAGGATTGATTCATTTATTGGCACTCCATATAGTTTTGGATGGACCAACAAGATATTATACTACTGTGGATTATTCTCAAGTCCAAGTCTTTGTTTCCACATCATCTAAGTTTCCTAATTATATCACTTTGGAATGTGATGATGGTGAAATTAGACCATGGAATTCTTGTATGAATGGACTCCTACTATATGTGGAAAGTGAAATTTCTTTGGTCACGATGAGGAAGCATGCTCTAGTTCTGGTGAATAGGGGAAAAAGAAACTTTGGAAAGTTAAAAATCTTGGTCATGCTCAAGCAAATTGTTCTATGCCTACCCTTAATGATACATGTCCTCCTCAAATTACTAATGAAGTCGTTACTACACATAATGATGATTTTATTGATGAGTACCTTTGTATAAATATAATATTTACTAATGCAATTTAATAAAAGAAGATTATCTTAAAAAATTCAATCCCAATGTAAGTTGAAATTTGTTTAGTTTTATTTAAATCTGATTTTGGTCAGGCTTTGGGATACCTAGATTTTTCCTAATGTTCTATGTGACATGCAGACTATTCTTTTCCCTAATTTGGCTCAGACTCAGATCTGAAACATCTATACCGTCACATCTCTCGTCCACTCTCCTTTTCCTGGACTCTACATTCTATAGGTTTTCTGATCCTACCTTGGCTCTCTTTCTCTCCCCCATTTCCACCTAAATATCTTTGGGATTCCTTTTCACAATCCTCACACCTAGATGAATGGGTCAAACCTTAACTTAATCAGGTTTTCCTCTCCTCAACTTCCTTGTTTGCAAAGGGGTCTTGATATCCCCTATTTCCAATTTCCTCAGAGACTCCTCACCTTTCTATGAATTCTCACCTATAAATATCGATACAAAAATGATCATGAAGACATCCAAAGTTGTTTTGCATAGTCAAAACAATCATCTTCCCCTAGAACACATCCTACCTACTTTATCTAATGACAACAGTCTTCTTGATTTAGTCGAGGAAGTTTTTGCCTCCATCAGCTCTACAGTGCAGTCGGGATTCATTCTTTGTGTTTGGACCAAGCTACTTGCACCTTAAATTTGCATTTATGAGGTATTGCCTTTGCTTCCCTCCTTTTGGGTTCTTTCTCGTATTTGGCTGCTGACGTGCATTTGATGTGCTTTATCCATGTTTTGTCATGGTTGGCTGTGATTGTATGTGCCAAGAAGTTTTGAGTTTCCTTTCGATGTTCTCCTTTGGTTCCTTGTCCTTCTGTCTGGGTTCCTTGTGGGCCGCTCCTCCTATTTCCATGGGGAACTGTAGTTTGGTTCTCAGTCTCTGTGTAAGCTCTAGACTTTACCATTGGGACCTGTGAGGGACAAAGTGAACAACAAACTCATTTGTGGTTGATGCCTCACAGAGGAGTTTTGGTTCAAGTTCTAGTAGGCTAGACTTGAATTTTGAATTCTTTGTTCTCGCAAACCAGAGAAAGTAAAGAAGATGATCAATGTTCTATTTACATCTAAATCCTTGTATTTACCTCTCTATCTGTCACACTTATGTGGACGTCATTGTAATTTTACATTCTACATTTGATTTCATAATGCGTAATTTGATCATTGCAATTTACCGTGATGTCTTGTCACGCTATATGATCTTAAAATCACATGTCAGGGTAATTAAGTTATTTGCTTTTTTTTTGAGAAATTTAGTAAAAGGACTTAGCTTAGATAATTCATAATTAATTATTTACTCACCAGAAAAATGTGTAACAATTGCTTCTGGTATAAAAAAGCTTAACTGATGGTATACGTTTCATTACCTAAATCCACTATTGTTAAATGTCGATATTTTTAGGGTATACAATTCGATAATTAATTAATCATTTGCATTTAATATGTTCATAGGTAAATAAATACCCTAATTATATATAGGGTTGGAGTTTGACATTGGATACACATTTTTGAGGTATGTTGCATCCCTCTGAGTCTATACTGATCAATCATCCTATTTTCTCTATCTTTGGCCTAATTTAAAGGGTCATATGTGAAATATCTCCTTTGATATTTATTTAAATTCTTTCAAGACCCTGATATTGAAATGAGTTACATATTGACACTTTTTTGTTGGTATTACACTTTGGAATCTAGAATTTGTAATCTTATTCATGCATCTCTAGATGAACCCTAATTGGTGGAATTGATCTTATTGTGTTATTTGTACACCAAAATCCTAATTTGCTCATGATGAATTTTTATGATCTGATGTTCCACTTTTAATTTGAACAATCTTGTTTAAATACCAGGACTAAACTTTACTTTCCTCTACATTGCACGGTTGTTGATTCAGTATCATTATGGTTTTATAACATGCTTATGTTATTTTTAGGATGGAGGTTATGTGCCCCATACCCAAGTTTTGTGCCCACTTTTACATGTTTATGAGTTTGGCTATTTGCCATGCTCTATCTTCTTTAGGGTTATGTACTCTAGCCACCATTGTTTTATTATAATTTACTAGTACTATGCTTATCTCAACTCCATGTTTATTCATTAATATTGGTGTGTCATGTGCCCTAGTTTCTATGTGTATACCTTTGAGGTATATATTTTTTTTAAATTCATGGAAGTACATTTATTTATTTTCATCTTATTGAAATGTTTTTCTTTTAATATCCACTTGGATAGTTTCTTTCCCTCTTTGGCTTAGAAGTCTTATTATTATTGATGTCCTTTTCCCTAAATAATTTCTCAATCACTATTTATAAGCACATATCGGCATTAATGTGATGACACACCCACTTTGTCTTCTCTTATGGGGGTATGCTTCCAACCCCTTAGGTAAAGATCAAGGAGGATTTGACCAAAGTTGACCATGAATATCCAAGAGTTAGTTGATCTTTCTTGGGAGGTAGATTGAATTCATTGATGTACCCTTTGTAACTTATTTAATATATTTTTCATTTATGTACACCCTACATGGTGAAGAATAATGGTAAACATAAATATTGTAATAGTTAGATTTTTATATTTTGATGCTACACTTTATGATGATTGGTACACTACATACTTGATTTTTAGTCTTCTATCAATCATGAACATTCATCCTCAAATATGGCATTGGATGATTTTCTATTATTTCTTCAAAGTAAGTTGAGTGCCTCCCCTTCAGGTTCCACTCCTTACAAGTATGGTATCAAAGTTAGTGTAGTCGATTTATCTCACTACTCTGATACTATCTCCCTTAGGTTGTTTACCTTATCCCATATGTTGCTTATACCCTATCCCCTTGCCTTGTGTAGGAACACATCAATAGCTGGAGACAAGTCATCCATTGATAGCCTAGATGGATTTGAGACACCCTAGAACCCAAAGAACAGGATGTTGAGAATGGGTCCTCCTTTCAATCCTCTAGTATCTCAATCTCAGACACAATTGTTGGTCAACATGTAGTGAACCAACCTACCACACAATCAACAAATACCAGTTCGAGTTTGGGCATCTCTCTTAAGCAAGAGTTGTCCTTCCTATGAAATCTTCTTTCCACAACCCTAGCTAGGAATGCTACCCTAGTTTCCACTCTATATAATCCTAGGGAGTACTCTCTTGCAGAGTTAATGAAGATTCATCCCATGTATTTCAAAGTGAGAGTGAGATCAATATGGTGGATAAGGTTGATGATTGGGTGCTTGACACAGAGTGTGATTTTTATGGTATGGCATTCCCTGAGCACCAGAAGGTTAGATTTTTGATCTACATACTTGATGGACCTACTCTCCTTTGGTGGAACAGTGTTTCAAGGACCTAAGACATCTCCTCTATGTCTTGGATGCAAATCTTAGTGATCTTTCACAAGAAGTATATCTCATCTACAACACTAAAAAAGAAGGAAACAAAGTTTTATAACCTAAAGCAACACTCCAAGTATGTGGTGGAGTACGTGCAGAAGTTCACCCTATTAGAAAGGTATGCCAAGGGTTTGGTTGAATAGAGGTGTGCTAACATGTTCCTTGAAGGACTCAACTGCAACACCGACCGTGCCATTGTGCCTCAATTTCCACTAACATTTCAACAAATGGTGGACAAAGCTATGGTGGTTGAGGCTTACCCTGGTTATCAACACCAAGATCATAACAATAAGAGAAAGTTCTTAGGTGAATAACATAAGAGGGACAAATGTTCCAACTGTCATGTTCACATCCTTCTGGGAAGTGTCCCTCTACATTTAATGTAGTTGCTTCAAATTGAGACTTCTAGGTTATATGTCATCATTGTTGAGAGCCTATACATATCATACCTAGATGCCCTAAGCTTCATGATGGACATGCACCAACTCAATAACAACAACATCAAGCTCTGCCAAGAAACAACGACCACAAAAATAATGGAGGAAAGCCTACTGAGAAGTGTGCATGATGTGTTTTGCTTTAGAAGGACAATAAGTATATGAGGAATAACATGTTGGAAGACAACCTTTATTCTATTAGTTAGCTTGTCTATATAGTTATGTTCACATGATATCATTTACATAGGCTAGACTTTGTGTTTTAGTTTTGTATAACTTATCAGGTTACACCTTTTCAGTGGTGGAGTGTAGTAGTTTACTGGTCCATGGATATGGTGATTTCAAGGAAAAAATCCTTTTAAGGTCTTGAATTTTAGAAACCCTAATTCCTAGAATAGTTGAGGGTATGCTTGACCTTTATATTTTACAAAAACAAGGTTAGATATATGACCTGACATGTTTGGTTATGAACTAATAAACATATAATGTACAAATAATGAGTAATTTGCTTTTTTATACCCTAATGTGTAGTTAATGGTTAACCGTAATATGTGTGTCTTTGATGATATTCATGATGCATAAGTGACTTTAGGTTATGTAATTACTTCACATACCATAACACACACACAATTGTGTAATAACCTAACCATGACTCCATATGTGAATGAGTATATAAAATTTGCATCACATGCATCAATAATACACATATAATGACCAAAATATGCTTAATAAGATTTGGATGTGTATTAGCATGCATAAATGGTCTACATGGTATCTAACATGACTAATAGGTGTAATTCAATAATAATTAGACATTACATGTGGAAATAAATTATTAATGTGTCATTATTTAAGTTAATGTGGAATTAATGGACTTATTGAGTAATTACTTAAAATAACTTATTTTGTGAAAGATAATCTAATATAAACCCATATGGTCATAATTTGAGGATAAAGAATACTAAATCCTAAGAGGATAATGGCAGTATATAATAATAGATAATGATATAATTGTCTTAATTCCTAATTTACTAAAACTCACACTAGATAATCTCAAAACCTAAATCTAATACCAAAATCGAGTTCTTTGGGTCTTAATTAATCGAGTTATTGAGTTTTAATCCATTTGGATAATATTTATTAATACAATTTAATAAAATAAGATTATATTGAAAAATGCAATCCCAATGTAAGCTGAACTTTATTTAATTTGATTTAATTCAATGTCAAAACCTAAATCTAATCCCAACATTAGATTATTTAGGTCCTAAATACTCTAGGTCAAGTTTTAATTCATTTGGATAATATTGACTAATACATTTTAATAAAAGAATATTATCTTGAAAAATTTCAATCCCAATGCAAGCTGAACTTTGTTTAGTTTGATTTAAATTGGGATTTTGGCCACACTTTGGGATTTCCCACATTTTTACTAATTCTCTATATGCATAATATTGTTTTCCCTAATCCAACTTAGACTCAGATCCATAACCCCTTTACCCATCACCTCTCTCGCCCACTCTCTTTCTTCACCTAGACTTTATAGGGCATGTTTGGTTTGCTGTAAATTGCAAGAATGGATTGCATTCCTATATCCATATGGTAAAAAATTAAGTTTGGTTCATATGATCGGGAAAACGATAAAGTCTCAGTACTTCTCTTAATATATAAAGTGCCACATTCACTTTTCCATTTCAAAACAACTGAACACCACCGTCCTATTGTGGTGCACTCTTCTCACATTTTCTGACTTGCCGGTTGTAGAATGTTTGCACAACACAATCAAAATAGCAAGCCAAATGTAACCTCCAGCTATTGATGGATTAATTAAACCTGATCCAATTCAATTCTGGATTTAATAAATGCAGGATTAATCAAAGTCCCAATAAATCCTATAAACCAAATGTACCCATAGTCAGGAAGGTTTTCCTCTCCTCACTCGACCTCTCTTTCTCTCCTTTCCATTAAAATCTCTTTGGTCTTCCTTTTCACGATCCTCATTCCCAGACAAATGGATTGAACCCTAACTTGATCAGGTTTCCTCTCCCCATCTTCCCTATCTGCAAAGAGGTCTTGACATCCCTTGTTTCAAATCTCCTCTAGGACTTCTTGTCTCTCTATGACTTCTCGCCTATAAACATTGATATGAAAGCGATCATGAAGACATCCATAGTTTTTTTCCATCATCAATTAAATCATCTTCCCTATGGAACACACCCACCCTACTCGATCTAACTGTGGTGGTTTTCTGGATCCGATCAAGGAAGTTTTGCCTCCATCATCTCTATAGGATAATTGGGACTCATTCCTCGTGTATGTATGGAGCTACTTGCACCTTCAATTTGCATCTCTGAGGTATTGTCTTTGTTTCCCTCCTTTTGTGCTCTTTCTCCTATTTTGGCTGTTGGTGTGCCTTTGGAATACTTCATTCATGTTCTGTTTTGGTTTGGCTACGATTTTTTGTGCCACAAAGTTCTAAGTTTCCTTTTGATGTTCTCATTTGGTGCCTTGTCCTGGTGTCTGCGTTACTTGCTACTCACTCCTCCTGTTTCCATGACAGAACTCTGGTATGGTGCTTCAGGCTCCTCTCAAACTCTATACTTGATAGTTGGGACCATCGAGGGACAAAGAGAAAAATGAACTCAATTGTGTTTGATGTCTCGCAGAGGGTTTTTACTTCATGTTATAGTAGGATAAACTAGAACTTTAAATTCTTTGTTCTCATGAACCAAAAAAGCAAAGAAGATGATCATTGTTTGATTTACATCTAAAACCTTGTATTCACATCTCTCTGTCACACTTATATAAATGTAATTGTAATTTGACATTCCATATTTGGTTTCATTATGCAAATTTGATTGTTGTAGTTTACCACGAGGTCCTATCACAATATATGATCTTAAAATCACATGTGAGGGTAATCAAGTCATTTGCTTTATTTTTTTTTGAGAATTTTAGTAAAGGGAATTAACTTAGATAATTCATAACTAATTATTCACTTGTCAGAAAAATGATTAAAAATAGATTTTGGAATTAAAAAAATAAGCTCTCTCTAGAAGTAATACATTTCATTACCTAAATCCATTATGGTGAAAAGTCAATATTTATAGGGTTTGTAATACAATCATTAATTAATCATATACAATGAATATCCTAGTTATATCTAGGGTTGGAATTTGACGTTGGATACACATTTTCAAGTTATGTTGTATCCCAATGAGTCTATATTGATCAATCATCCTATTTTCTCTCCCTTTTGCCCTAATTTGAAGGATACATGCGAATTCTCTCCTTCGATATTTATTTAAATTGTTTCGAGGCCCTGATATTGAAATGAGTTAATATTGGCACTATTCTATTGATATAGCACTTTTTAATCTAAGATTTGTAATCTTGTTCATGCATATCTAGTTGAACCCTAATTGGTGGAATTGCTCTATATTGTGCTATTTGTGCACTGAAACCCTAACTTGCTCATGATGGATTTTTATGATTTTATGTTCCACTTTTAATTGGATAATCTTTTTTAAATACCAGGATAAAACATTACTTGCCTCTACATTACATGGTCGTTGACTCAGTAGTACTACGGTTTTATAACATGCTTTGGTTTTAGATTATGCACCCTTTATGTTATGTTATGTGCCCATACCCAGGTTTTGTACTGACTTTTATATGTTTGGGAGTTTGGTTATGTGACATGCTCTATTAGGTTTAGGGTTATGTGCTCTAGCTGCCATTGTTTGCTTATCTCAACCACATGTTGTTTATTCATAAATGTTGATGGGTCATGTGCGATACTTGTTTAGTGTATGCCTTTGAGGTATATTTTATTTTAATTTATGGCAAATATATTTATTTATTTTCATCTTGTTGGAAGGTTTTCTTTTGATATCCACTTGAATAGTTCTATTTCCCTCTTTGTCTGGGAAGTCTTGTAATTATTAATGTCCTTATTTCCATATAATTGCTCAATCACTATATATATGCGCATACCGTCATTGTTATGCTAACAACATCCACTTTGCCTTCTCTTATGGGACATGCTTCCAACCCCTCATGCAGAGAGCAAGGAAGAATTGACCAAATTTGACCAGGATGATCCAAGAGTTAGTTGATCTTTCTTGGGAGGTAGATTGAAGTAGTTTATTTATCCTTTGTAACTTATTTCATGTAGTTTTCTTTTATGTACATCCTTTATGGTGAAGAACAATGATAAACATAAATATTTTAATACTTATATTTTTAATCTTCCGCTGCTACACTTTATGGTGAATTATACATTACATGATTGATTTTTACTCTTTTATCCTTTGCGAAAATTTATTCTCAAATTTGGTATTGGATGGTTTTATGTTATTTCTTCAAAGTAAGTTGAGTGCGTCCCTTAATGTTCCACTCCTTGAAATGTTGAACTTAATTAGTAATCTAATGTAGCAATTATAATATAAGAGATTAAAGAATGATGAACTTTCTCTGGACAACTAAGCTCACCATTTTAAGCATATTTTTTCACTGTGTAATATTAATTATGCCGATAATAGATTTTACAGTTGTTAATCCCTCTCTCACAATGATTAATAATGTAAATCATATTCATTGTGATCAAGAAAAATCATGAAATATTAAATGAACTTCCATTATAAAAAATTCAAATATAAAGAAATCTATAATTACATGAAGATTGTTATGCACAAAGTCAATATAGGGTTGCCGGGGGGAGTGGTTCAGGTGGTTCGGGCACGGGCCCCCTCATGAAGGGACCCGGGTTTGATACCCAGCGGCCGCCCCTGAAGTGTTTACCCGTCGCGCAGGCCGGCCAACTGTGCACTTTAAATGGTTCCTGGGTTTGCGGGACGCTCAGGGACCCGAGAGTTTACGCCGCCTGGGGGGGTCATGAATGTGGTGTTTCTGCGGGGGTGGTTCTCTCGTAAATCTAAAAAAAAAGTCAATATAGGGTTACCTTCGGATCATGGAAAAAAGGAGATTAGCCCAAATGCTCTTTATGGTATAATAAGAAGATTCATAGAAGAAGAATAGCATAAGAAGTGGAAAATCCCCTGAAGACATGTGTGGGGATGATCCACAATAAAGATTGCCACAATCAGACAACATTGGTTGTCAAACATCTCTTTGAAGGTGAAAATATGCTTATCTCTCCATGTATCTAGCTCCTCCATCCATGGTGTTTTATAAAATGTATGATCCCTCTCTTTGGCTGCCAACTTAGTTTTAACCAAAGAGTAAAAGATGGCACTTCTCCAACAAGCCATTGGATGCGTCTGCTTCAAATTATGACCGTTAAGGAAATCTCAATGGTAGTGACTTGGAAGTCGGCGCCACTGACTTGCTGATTACTTGACTCAAACAAGGCTGAGTTAGTTCCATCAACTTGATAGTCACTGGTACCAAGACTTTACTACAGTTTTCTGATCCTTGTTGTCAGGGCCATGAGTTGGACTTCGTGGTATCAACTCACATCTTGATGATACTCATATGGGTATGTAAATTGCCTCTTGGTGATACTGACATTAATGTCGTGGTACTGACATTCTCCAAGTATAATCATTTTCTTCATAGTAAAATAAGCAATGCATCAAATTATTATAAAGTATTATAATTTTGACCCAAATGCATTACAAATATAGAAAATAGAAGTACAAGAGCTCCGATGGCTATTTAGGCATAACATACATGAAAGGTTCTATTCATAGAGAGTTATCCACAAAAAATGTCTAACATATCCTACAAAATAACAATAGATATGTGTGAATCACAACCCCATAAGCTTTAATATTCTCACCCTCAATCAACACTGCTTGGAATTTGGTTCAAATAGTCAAGAAAGAGAGGCACATATGTTAACTATCTCATCCTAACAACCCTTCACTTGATAGAACCAAACAGGTCCTCCCCATCTATGAAGAAAACAATTATTATATAAGTGACCAACTATCAGCAAACCATCAAAAATAGACCTCTAAACACAAATATAGGTCGATGTAGAAAGATACAATGGACATTCCAAACTATGCTAAGTGTATCGCAAAATCTACCTTTCGCCACTACTCTATTGAAAATTATCATCTAAATGGAAGTAATTCCTCAAGCATGCATGACTGAGGTGAATAAAGCATATGGTGGCCTACCATTCAGATCAATGCGTGGGTGAAACGGGTGGCATGGAATAAGATCACACATAATTCAAGTCATTATGCAATAAAACAAAATGTTGAGCCTAAATGATGTATGTAATGACAACTGATGTCTCCTAATGCAAACTGTTATTGTGGTAATGATGCATGCAGTGGATGCCTTATCCTAATTATGAGTATAGATGGGAAGATGTCTATGAAAAGTTCTACTATGTCTATTGTATGCATATTAGATAAATAGTATTCTTATTTCCACACCCTTCCTCCGTTCTCCTTTAACCTGTCACTATTCTTTTATTATTTTTCTTTTAATTTTCATAAATCTTTTGCCTTTATCTAGAAAGATAGGTGACTTATGGTCACAACTTACCCACATTTTAAAGGAGGACTAAGGATATACAACTTTTTGTTTTCTCGATTGAGAAAAGATGAGAAGACTACCAAATAAAACCCTATGAACAATGCTATACAATATGACAACTATATGAATTTTTGTTATGCAAAGTAAGTTATAAAACTGAACTAGTCATGCAATTGTGTTTTCATTTTTAGATGAAAAAACAACACGATATGCTTCCTATCATGCCATATTCATCCTATGACAATGATGGAATGAAATGAGGGTCTCACGTGACTGGGACATAATATTCCTAACTATGATATGTCTCTCTTATATTAACTCTTGCTCCAGGGTGATTCAAAGTTTATTCTTGAATTAACTTAAAAACTCACACCATTTCTTATCTGTATTGGAATAAACACAATCTTCATTTCAAAATCCAATGGTTGAATTAGGTGTTAAGTTTCCCACATATGTCTCTAGATCAACAATTCTACTCAATTGCTAATGTAGTGTTCTTTTAAACTATCAAATTCAAATTTTTATGGGATACACATTGACCATGAACCCAAATGACACATGCAAGAAATTAATTCTAAATCAACTATCACACCCAATAGATTACAACAAGCTAAAAAAAGTGATAGATACAAAGAAAAATGATAGGAATATGCAAGATATTGTGTAATATAAAGATCACGTTATGTACCCCTAAGCTTGTATTTGACAATGTCCTCAATATCAAAATGCAAACCTAGAGATGGAATAGGTGTAGCATGAACTCAACTATTAGTCATAGGGGAGTTTCCAAGAGCATAGTGTGGATTTGGTGGATAGAAAGTGTCATTGAACTATGGTAGGTGAGTTGGAATTAGTGGTGGTTGTGGGTATCTAGAAATGTTTCCAGTGCTCCACTGGTGATCGTAGATAGGATGTTGAGTGCAATCCATATGCTATAGGCATTGGTGAACATTCTCATGGTTTCTCAACAGGAGTCACTAATTGGCAAACATTGCATGTTGGTGCGTGAAGATCATTTCCTGCCCTGAAAAATCTTCTCTTAATTTGATGCAATTTGTGTCATGGTTACTTGTTGCTGCTTTTGGTCATCTGATTGGTGTTGACCATGTTGTACATGTTATGAAAAGAGTATGGGGTCTCATGTGGCTGAGTAGGACTGGAGGTAGATGCACCATGGAAGTGTGGAAGTTGAGAATGCCTTCTTGGCCTCACCATTGTAGTTTCCTCTTCCATGGCCTCCTCGTCACCATCACCAACTTGCTCATCACCAGTCTTTCCCACCTCATTATTTGTCCAGAAAAAAATGTTGATATATGTAAGGTCAAAGATGGGATCCAGGATAGATCACTTAGATATCTTGGAAAGTCGTAGGGGTGATCTCTATACTTGGCAAAGAGCTAGGCATTGCGGAAGTGTTTGAAATCTAGGTTCCCTTTCAACTCGACTGGCTAGAGGTTGGAGAGGTCGAGGTTGAAGTGCATGATGATGTGGGTAATGAGATTGTAAATTTAAGGACAACTTCCTCTTCCCACTCTTTTCTGCCTGGTATGCGTACCCCAAGAACAATACACCAAGGTTGACACTTTCACTTCCTTATGAGGAAAGTGCCCAGAGCACACAAAGATCAATAGCTTAAACCTCCCCTTGGTCCTATGTAGATATGAAAAACAATGTGTTTGTTAGTAGTTGATGTAGAAGAGGGGAAAAGAGGTGCTTGATATCGATGACATTGGAGTGATGCCAACTGATTCTGACATTATTTGACTGGGAAGTCATCTTGCACCTCACCATGGAAAATAATCAGGGTTGCAACACATGCCTCAGTTGGCCCACCCAAAAATGGTGTTAAACGCCTCTAAGGAGAGATTGTGGGTGGTATTGTAGAGGTAGAAATTGATCCATCCAACTTCCCATTTGATGGTGCTAGTGTGATGTGTGAGGAAGCACACCTCAAGGGAAGCAAGAAACTCAAGGGTGTTTTGTCATCCTCCCCTAACTTACACAAACATTGTATATGTTCTCGGTGAAGCCCACTCTTTTGATGAGTGCTACATCACCATAGCATGTGGCTTCAATATTGTGTTTCTAGAGCTACACATAGTGTTCCTTTTAATCTTCACTCCTAGGGAGAGGTGTAACTTGGGGATGAGTTGAGTGGTTGTTGCCTCAGGTGAGGATCCTTCTTGGAAGGTCATATTTCATAATAGAGATAATGGGGATCAAGAGTGAGAGCTCAATGTAGGGGTTGATCATTGAGGAATCACTCTAAGATGATCATAGGGAAGTGATCGATAAAGAGTTATTTCAGTTGTGAAGAAACCAAATGAATACCCACTCCTTATATATGGAGGGGAGCAACTCGTCAGTGAAAAGTTAGTGCCACAAACATGGAAGTCAATGGTGCTGACTTGCATGCCCATTTGTGTGCTCTTAGTTTTCACTATCGATACTGAGAACTCTAAAATGTTGCAAGTGTCAACACACATATACCCCCATGTCAGCAGTGCCAACCTTGGGATATCTAGGGATCCATCTAGAAATTCATCTGATCAGTGCACTTGTGTCCTTTAGATGAGGGGCCATAGATTTCTCCTTGCCATAGGCTCAGTAGTAGTGAATGGCATGTTGGTTCGACTGATATTTCCCAGTGATTTCATGTATTCATCAACAATTATCCAATTAAATAAGGATGGTGGTACTGACTCAATGGTCAGTGAAATTGAGTTTTGCTTGTAGAATTCAACTAAGCGTTGCAACTTCTCAGCAACACAGACTGTAAGGAGTGGGACCCGAGAGTGGATCCACTACTCACTGAATCAAATAACGGAAGCATCCTATGTGCCAAACATAAACCAAATTTTGGCAAAGGGATGATGATCTAGTGTATATAGAAGTATCTTTCAAGATACTAAAATGTTGAAGTGGAAGATAAAACATCTAACTATTCCAATGATTGATTATATCACAATCGTTCACCATGCAAGATGATGCAAAAAGGAAACTAATCTATAGAATAGGACCAAATGAGGGTTATCTAATGACCTCAAATCTATCTCCCAACAAGGATCAACTACACTTGAATAAGTCGTTGTTAGCTTTGGTTCTCTCCTCCTTGCTCTTTACCTAAGGGGTCATAAGCATATGCCACAAGAGAAGACAAAGTGTAAATTATCATCACAAAATGTTAGTATGAGCATATTAGTAGGGATTGAGCAGTGTTAGGAAAAAGGACCACAAATATATTTAGGCTTCCCTTCTAAAAGTATCGTCCAAATGGATTTCAAAAGAATATCAATTTCAATAAGATGATAAATAATAGTTATGCTTGCCATGAATCAAACTACAAGATGACACAAAAGCATACATAAGGATTTTAGGTCATATAACTCATCATCAACAATATCAACCTACATGCAAGTGAGTTAAACATAGCACCAGTTCTATATAAATAAACGATGGTGACTAGGGCACATAACCCTGAAACCTGATAGAATGTGGCATACACTCCTTGCAAAACCTAAGTATGGGGCACATAACCTCCATCCCAAAACATAAAGGGCACATAACCCCATAAAACCAAAGCACTGATCTGGTTCTAGGGATATTGGATCAGAAAGCATGCATAAATGTAGAGGCAAGTCAAAGTACAATTCACAAGAATAAGAATTGATGATATTTTCATCACATAAATGGATAATATAATACTTCCACCACAAAAGTGGGAAAATTAGGGTTCCATCTCACAATGAGGAACAACTTGGCTCAAACAATTAGGGTTTCATCATGAATCAAACTATAATTTTAGAGTCCAACATGAATTCTAGATATTTCAAAAATATCAGGTCCCAAATTCATTAAGATTAAACCCAAATTGGTCACCAAGTCAAGAAAGAGATAATTCACTAACATAATACCTTAAAGAGGCATGATAGAGAGAGTAAGAAAGTAATTTCTCACATGACACAAGAGGAATGAAACACACGTCAAGGTAGAGAGAGGAAATTTAGATTAATTTCTCAATGTAGCTAAGGGCATGCGACATACCTCAAGATGTTTGTCAACTTATCAAAGTCCAAAACCTAGATCCAAGTCAAGGTTCTTCATCACCTAGTATTGACTTATATATACAAATCATTAAATCAATATGTATATTATAAACTCTAAAATGCTAATCGGATTATAATTGCATTTAGGTTATGAAATATATTTATTTATACAAAGGATACTTTTTTTATTATGATATGAGTATTTTTGTGAATTTTTTTGATGATCCCAGAGTAAGTTATGTATTTTAGAAATAAGGACCAATTATAAAAGTCAGAAAAATCCACATATGAAAATCTATTGGACATCTAGGTTTGCCCTTCCCCAGTGGACCAATAGAAGTTGGCCACATGGATCCTGGCCCACAAAACCTCCTAGCGCCTCAATAACACAATATAAGTGAGTGAAAAGGAGAAAATACCCTTGGTAGAAAAACAAAAAGCAAACAAAAACAAGGGCTAGAAACATGAACTCACAAGCATTCATCTTCTACTCAATCACACAATGAACATATATGATCATGTTCTCTATCCTGGGTCTAAGACTCAACCACAAACCCCCCTAGAGTACCAAAAACCTACTTTCTCCCCACACGGGCCCCAGAGATCTGTTCCATGAGGTTCAAGGAAGAAAAAGATGGTTGAGCGGTTTGCCGCCAATGCAGGAAGCCAGAGGAAAAAAAGAAAAAAAGGGGCCAACCTTGACTAAAGAATCTGAGGATAGAATAGACTACAGAGGGACAATTGGAGGATGAATAGAGCCCTTATCCACTAATTGAGGTTCTTAAAGCATAGTTTCAGGCATCAATTCATGGTGGTGGCAAAAATCAAAGTGCAAAGAAGAGAACTTGATGTACCTCAAATTGGTCGGATTTGTTGACACAGAAAGATCCATCTAGACTCATCGAGTGATATCAAAGTCCATGCAAGTCATGCAATGATCTCAAAAGGGATGACAAGTACAAGTTGATCGTGATAGGAAGGTGGAGTTGGACAGAGGGGTGCCGAGCATAAAGAGGCATGATGAAGGATGGGGTATAGTTTTTGGATTATCAAGGATGGTCTAGGATAAAAATATAGAGGTATAAGGACCTAGAGTTGTGAGGAATCAGAAGCAAAATGAGAGACATAGTACAAATAGGGGGAGTGGGAAGATCGGGTGCAATAGAACAACTGAGATCACACAACCACAAATAAATTAGGAATTGAAGCTACATGATCGATTAAGGAATGTGTAGTCGAAGAAATTGTGAAATTGTGTTGATGTGAGAGTGAGAAATTTATGTTTCAAGTTCAGAGAAAATGGTGCACAGTTCACATGCAGGTAGTCTCCTACTCAAGGTAGGAGACAACACTTTTCCATTTGATCTTGATCAGACGGTCTTGATGGGGTGCGCCAAAAACTAAAAGGCAAAAACTAGGCATGACATAGAAAATACATGAGACTTTAAGAAACTAGAGTAAGTTGAATAAATACATTGAATATAGTGTGTTTAAAATATGTTTTCTTTCCTTTATTATTTGAGGGTTCAAATAAAGTTCAAATGATGCAAAATTTTATATATAGTGATTAAGGTACAAAGAATTAGATTTGCCAATAATTTCCAATCATGGGATTGTTTGTTATTTATTTAATATTTTTTAATTTAAGTTATATTTTATTTCCTAAATGAAATTAGGATAGTTAGATAGTTTAATTAATCTAAAACTTAGGCCCCAGCTAATTGGAAAATAAGGATTGTGATTTTACCATTACCTTTGGGTTTTTAAGTTTCCTTCTATGATTTCTAATACAATTAGAGTTTAAGCATATATGTATTATGATGTTACAACTTATTATCAATGTTCATTTAATTGAGTCCTATTATCTTCACTTTGTTTCCAAAAGAGTTGCCTTATATAATTATGCATGGATTTCCACATTTTCCTTATTTAACCAATTTAGTCCATTAATTTAACATTAACGTAGACAATGGCACATTGCACATATTTATGGATATGAAAACTTTAATTATTATTCCAATTCATATATTAAGAACATTATACCTCTCACTAAACATATCTTTAGCCATTATGTGTATATTAGTTACAAAGGAAACATAAATGACATATTTTCATGAACTCACTTGTATGTTAGCACATGTTTGAAATATTATCTTTATTTGAATGTATCATGATGTGTGATGTTGATTATAGAACTTAATTCCACTTAATGTGTTATACACATTTTCAAGACCATCCATGTTGTGGGTTACCTTAAAGATATTCATGTTATATGCGTTAAATATATACATCAAGGTATAACTTCATCCATATTTGGTCAAATCTAAAGAACCAAGCATTCTAATCTCTTAAACATGGAAATAAGGTTAGGTTTTGGTAAGTTACTCAGACCATGGAGTCCGCGGCACTGAAATTCCCCTATTAATGTTTGCGTGGAAGGATTATCTGAAAAATATTTTGGTTGGTGGTAGTGGATGAGGAGTTGGTGCCACCAACATCTTCATGTAGAAATATATCAACTTGTCTTGTTAGGTCAGTGCCACCAAATTTGAAGTCAGTGGTACCAAGATCTCTACAAAAATCATACAATTTGAAAGTGTTAACTAATAAGATTCTCAATAATATCAATGGGTATATCGATGCCATATGTAGAAATCCTAAAAAAACATGTCTCAACCAAAAGTAAGTCAGTGCCAATGACTTGGAAGTTGGTTCCACTAACTTGTAAGTCTGTGGTAGCAACTTCTATTGATAATTTTTTAACTAGAGTTTGACTTGTGGTCAGTGCCACTGACTTTCCTAAGCATGCACATCTAGTACACCCATAAATAATATTCTATATGCATCAAAACTAAAAAACATAAACAAAGATGAAAATGGAAATCTAAACCTAATGAATTAAAAACAAAACATGTGGATCACCACCCATAAAATGTCTTATTTAAATTCATGGGCTCTACTAAGTAGAAACAAATTAAGAAAGGATTAAGAAATTAGATTGTTCAGGCTCACATACAATATCCCCTTCACAAAAATGATTTGATACCATATTGTTAAAAGTGAGACCAAAGAGGGGATCCACTCTTCACTTAACAGGGGAATAAAGCCATCATGTTCCAAAATTGGAGGAAAGGAGAAATTTTATCATTCCCCACAAGGTAGTTATATGTATCACAGAGCATGAAAGTTTGTATGGAGCAGAAACAAAAGTACTTTAAAAAAAATACATGTTAAATCATCACAATTCATATCCACCTTATTACATCAAATTATTCATCTTGACTATTTACAAAGGGATACCTTGGCAATCCCAATCCTCAAAATCAAATTCCCTAAATATAACATTAGATTTCTTGCCCGCGGTTTACCTACACCTGGGTGGAAGG
This sequence comes from Alisma plantago-aquatica, assembly GCA_963693085.1. Classification (NCBI taxonomy): domain Eukaryota; kingdom Viridiplantae; phylum Streptophyta; class Magnoliopsida; order Alismatales; family Alismataceae; genus Alisma; species Alisma plantago-aquatica. Next base: position 662,627,304 of record OY856414.1, read on the forward strand.
GGAACATCATCCAGAAAATAGGAAACAAAGGGTATGTGTTTGTACACATTGTGTTTATACAGATAAATAAAATTTTGGGCATAAAGTTAGGTTATAAGTATAAAAGGGATGTTCCTATAAAAAGAGGCAATATGAAAGTAGATAAGTCAACAAGAGTTAAATAAAGGTATTAATATTTGTCAAGAGCAATATTTGAGATAAAAGAAACCATTTTCCATAAAAAACATTCACAATTTCCAAATAAACAATACCTTTGCATGCATAAACAACTTAGACTAAATATACCTAAAATAGGACCATAACACCATAGGATCATGGCCTAATAATTCAAGGTGGAAACAGACACCCTAGTCGTAATATGCACATCATGTATATGTATGGTTGTACATAAGTACCTCTATTCTAGATATGTTAGTCAAAACATTTATCATGAACAAAAGAGTGGCAAGACTAGCATTCCTATCATATTTCACATTTTTTTTGGTCGCACAAAAATCTTGTTACTAGAAAACCAAAACTTTGGGTACAAATAGTGCCCCGAGGGGAAAACAAGATCACTGACAGTCCCACGCAGGGGCTCAAAGGTAGGGATCAAACAAACGAAAAGAAGAACCTCCAGCTAAGAATAGACCAGAGATATTACAGATCGGCTAAACCACACATTTAGAAGATGAGGAGGGGAGACATACAGACTCAATAACGCATACCCACAAAGAGGTCTTAAGAAACACCAAATCATCAACCAAACAAGTAATCATAGACCTCCCTGATCATAACTCATGGTTAGAGAACAGCTGGAACATTGAAAGAAAAAAACCCCTGAAGAAGGAGGGCCTGCCACCCCGACCTTCTTCCTTGAAGAATAGAAGCACTGCCAATGGTCCTAGACTTCATCCAACAGGCCAAAGCTCCCAATTCCCATCACCATACCAGGGATCACTAGAAGAGACCATCTAAAGGATAACTGTAGCTGATGAATCGAACCTTTGACCTGTTACAATCAAAACACCCACAAAATAGGTCATACAACTAGACCCAAACAGCCACATAGATCCAGAATCAAACTCCTACAAGAGAACCAAGGTATCGTGATAATATCTATTCTGGACCATCCAAGCTTAAGAGAAAGCTGATCATTAAGGAAGAGGAACCTTGCTTTTTGCTTCTTTATGCTTCTTCTTCTTTTTCTTCGCCTTGACGACTTTGTTAACACTGAAGTCATCAAGCATCTCCGGGTCAATATCGCAGGAACTAACCAACGAGGCATCGTCCGAGTTCCAAGCAATTTTCTGCTGGTATTCCAGAGCTAGCCCGGTGTCAAATGCAAGTTGCTTCGCGTGTTGAGGAGTAGCATTTAATCTTGACAGGAGGAGTTCCCAATCAAGATTAAGTGGCTCGTAGCCCCTCTCCGGTGAGCAGCAAAGCATGTCCGGCTCCTGGGTCGCACCAAGACCTCTTCCCCCCATAATGGGTCCGACTTCATTTGAAATGCCAGTAGCTGGTACACCCGTCACCTGCCCAGAGGTCACTCCAGCATTCCTACGAACACCTTGCCTTCCACCATTTTTCCCTATTCTGAGTTGCAGTTGACTAGGCAGCGGCTTGCTTCTTGCTGACAAAGGACACGATGGCAGTCTATGCCCGAATTGTTTGCAATGGGAGCAGATCTTGGGCTTTGCAGCGTATCCAACCTTCAACAGCTTGGGAGATGCATCGACATAGATCGTTACCTCCTTCGGGAAAGCAGAACACGCTTCCATCTCAACGCAGACCAAAGCTTCTTTGAAGCAATCCACTGATAGACAAGCATCTTCAATGTCCAGTGGCTTTCCAACCAGGCTCACCACCCCACCTAGCCTTCGCAATGTCCAGTGCACGCCTGAATTCTCAAGTGTGACCCAGACTGGAAGCTTAGGAAAGGATAATGGGGGAAGAGGGGAACCTGGCTCCCACGCCTGTGCTATGATGAGCGATCCGTCCATCATCCACGGCGCTTCCGCTAAGATCCTCTCTCTCTTTAACCACGAACCCTTCAGCTTCCTCTACGATGACCTCAAACGGTCCACTAGGGTGCCAATGGCGGCGGATCCAGCCATGAAGCTGGCTCCGATAGGGCTTCCTCGCCGTGAATCTGACCGAAATGAACTCTGCCCAAGACGGGAGAACTTCATCATCGCTCGAGAACGAGAAACATTTGACGCCATTCTTGACCTCGAGCTCAATATATTCTATCACAGAGACGCCTTCACATTCCCTTCCAGTGCGACTGACGGAGAGCCAGTCGACCGCGGTACTTGGCGAAGGTGAACCCTGATCTCCCAGCGGCAGATGCGAAGTCGAGGAGGTTGGGGGTGAAGGAACCGCCGGGGTTGGAATCGCTTGAGGGATGTGGGCTTCCTTGGACGAGGGGCTCCTTGTCTCACCTGCAGCCTCACCTGAGCTACTCGGAGGAATCGAGGACAATTCTGTTGGAGAAATCCTCGCCACCATCACGTCATGATCGCCTCTAGGGCTCCTCCCCCTCCCTCGCCCTCTTCCGCCTCTTCCACCTCTCTCCATTCTATTCTTATCATCATATTTCACATTAGGTATTAAAAGCATATAAAAAGGACTCAAGACCCAGTTAAATAGAATAATTCAATGTTCACATGGGTTCATAGAGTTTCAAATTAGTAAATATGATTGTTCAACTTTGGATTTCCAATAATGTATTATAGTCAAGTAAATGCCTCAATATAGGAATTTAGATCATTGCCATATTAATATTGAAAACAAAAAGTTATCGTACATACATGATCTTCATGACCAACCCTATTTTTAGGGGTAAAATTCACAATGCAAAAGTCTCCAAGGACTAGAGATGAGAGAGCTACAAAGTAGGAGAATATATGTTACTGTTTGTCTTGAAATAAAATGTTGTTGCATTTGAGTTATCTAGGATCATCATTTCCTACCCATGATTAGTATTCCATATAACTAATACATCATCTCCAAACTAGGGTTTTGAATCTTATTAAGCAAACATGTGAGCCATTAGATATCAATTGTAGTTCTAAGATTCATATTTAAACAAATAAGTTTAAATATGTCTAGATTACAAATATGTGTTGGTAATATGTATTCCTCCAATAATTATATATATGTGTATATATATGTATATATATGTATGTATATATATATATATATATATATATATATATATATATATATATATATATATATATATAGAGAGAGAGAGAGAGAGAGAGAGTCAGGCTAGAATACACTCGAGTGTATCTGGAGCAGAATACACTCAAGTAGTTTTTCATGATGCAATATTTTTTTCTTTCAAAAATCTAATTCATTGATGTTCTTAAACATCTTGTGAATAGCTCATACGCAAATTTGAGTATATTTGGACATTTAAAGGTCATGTTATGAATACCGCAAAAATTATGCATTTTAAATTAGTTTTGCGCGTCAATTTGTTGCCCTTGCATGAGTGATTTACACTCATCCAAATGGACTCAAAATTTGTATGTACCTATTTATAGTATGACAGTGAAGATCAATGGTTTACATTTTGCAAAAAATAGTCTTGATATGCAAACAAACTTGAGTGTATTTGTGCGATATGTATACATGAGTGTATTCTAGCCTGACTCTCTCTCTCTCTCTCTCTTTATATATATATATATATACACATATACATATATGTTTATATGGGGTATTTGATTAAATGTTATAAGTTAGTACCATCACTAAGTCTTACATTATTAACACCTTTATTAACATCCAACTTGTCATTCAACATACCAGTCTACAAAATTTCTGTACTTCACCTTACAAATGATTAATATATTACTCCATACATTGACTAGTCAATTAATACAAATAGATACATTTGTGTATAATATATTTTCTAATATAGTTTCAGTGGTAAGAATAAGTATCTAATAACATCAGTTTTTATGTACATTTCATGAGATTTTCATAGACAAATCATTTGATCAAATGTCTAAAGATATCAAATTCATCTATCTCATACTCAATTGCCAAATACTTATTTCTAATTAAGGTTTTATTGCATACTGTAGGAATTTAACTGAAAATCATAAAGATCGATGGGCTTGGCCATCGGTCTCCAAAAATGATCATTATTCACGGTATGAACATCGACTTCAATATATTTTTCTAGCTCATTGACCTATTAGGTCGACACTTGAGCCTTCAATCAGAGGCTTATGTGCACATCCATCAAGCTTAAAGCCATCAATCAGACCGGATGATGGACCTGAGGTGAACAAGAAGGCATCAATCTTAGAGATCGACAAATTTTCATCGAGCTTGATCCATAGAACTAATAGTAGAAATAATATATGTTGATCTTTAGGTTGACAGTCCATCCAGAACCAACCCGACGATCTTTCAGAGATCATCAATCCTCAAGATCGATGAAGTATCATCAACCAAACAAAATCTCATTGACCTCCTCAGTTGACAATAGGAATACTAGGAATCCATGCCACATGGACCAATCAGAGACCTACAAAGCACAACTCAATCCCTATAAATAAACCCAACGACATCATTTTGAATCATCTTGGGTTTTGGACTCAAAAAGTCAAAAGGTTGCCCCCAAGTTTAGAGTTTAAGTCTAGAGACCATCAACCTGGCTCTAGTGTCATCGACCTAGCAATGTCATCAACCTCTAGACTTGGCATTCAACTACTTTTATCGATAGATTGATGGATCTACTTACTTCAGTCTTGATTGTACGAAAGAGTGGAGATCATCAACCTTTGGCCATCAATCGTTAGACATTGACCTCCTCATCATATTCACTAAAATGTGGATAGATCGATCATTTGATCCACCATTGTATCAACTTCTTCCCTCTCTTTTCCTTATCATGACTTTGCAAGTTGTAATCTAATTCATTTCTATGACATGAGTGGCTAAACTCAATAACTTGGGTTGGGAGTAGCCATCAGGCCCTCTCAACCATGTAATCTTTCCTTCTTCTATTTAATGCATGTATTCTTATAGTTTTGTTTCTATAATCTTGTTGTTAATGTGTTGCTTGTTTGATTAGTTACCTTCTTGTGATATTTGATCTAGATTTATATGAAAGAATGATTTTATTAAGATCAAGAGTATCAATTAGTAATGAGAAACGAGATCGAGTAATTATTATGGAAAAGTCATACTTTTATTCTTGATTTGTAGTTATCATATCGACAGAGAGATACCTTTAGATAGAAATTTAATCAGATCTCGAGAGAAGGATGGCATAGATATCATTTATGACTGCTTGCAAAATATGTCAGGAACATATATAAATTAGATGAGAAGGTTTTGCATGGTTGAGGTTGGTTTGATTGGTGAGACCCATCCAAGTACCTTTTTATTATTTCCATATTTATCTTCACTTAGTTTGATATTTTATTTGCAACTTTAATTAGATTAATTCATTCATTAACTAGAATGTTAACTTCATTCTTTTAATTTGACTAAACTATGCCAAGATCTCATGGTATTAGCATATTGTTCTCATTGTCCCTGTGTTCAACCCCATATTAATACAATCGACTCTGTATTGAACTGCATACATCTCTTAAAGTTGGCTATAAATTTGAAGTATGTTATCTTTGAGTAGACAAACATGTTTAAAATTTTGACCCATGAAAAAGAGCGACCAATATTGTATCTCAAGTTTCCATATAATAACATAATATTATCAACCAATGTTCTAAGTTAAGTCTTTTCAGAAATATACTGACTACTTACTGATGTTATTACATTAACAAGGCCATGGTAATTTGTCAAGTCCATTATTTTTCTATAATTCTTAATATTTATAATAAAACCTCATAGTAAATATCTGGTATTTACTTTCTACATATATAATATGAATTCTTATAATCAAAATTACTAGGATGAGAAACATACCCATGAAGAAAGCAAGAACATTGATCTGTGATGATCTATTCATTTTTGAATGATATTTAAGATATATTTGATGTTCCTATGCTTCTCTAAACTCCTTGATCAACCCACATTTAATTGCATCATTGAAGTCTCGTGTCCATGGCAAAAAACCAATGATCCACCACTCAGTTGTTGTGGTTTGAGTCAATAACTTCAGAACTTTTTGGACCAATTATGACGTTAGGTAATGGTATTCTCACCAAGGTTTATGATCCTATATACATATGCAATGATGGAATCTACACTTGAGGAGGATGCTAGATTTTATGGCAAATTGGTGACCGACATTGGTTATAATGAGGAAAGTTCTATTATAGGTGTACAGTTTCCAGAGAAAGAGGAGTAGGTTGTATCAATGAAGAAATCATTCTATAGGTGATGGCACTCTAGTTTATTACATATGGATCTTGTGGCATCAAGGCATATGGTTGAACTATCTATAGTTTTCTGTTTGTCCTAACATTATTGCACTGATGCCAAAGGAGAAGATATATAGATGGTTTAGAGGAGAAAGAAAAAGTGAAATAAGAAGAGTGAGGGCAGCCAAAGGCAATGTCTATAGGGTAATGGAGATGTCAGAGCCAAGAGACATGAGCCACCAGTCTGTTGGGTGATGTAGTTGGGACTTGCAGGTTTGTTGAAGCTGGGGGCCACAGTGATCGCAAAGGAGGGGGAGGGAGAAGCTTCATGAGACTAGAGGAAGAGATGCATAAAAGATGAAGGTAATGGGGGTCAAGTTGGTGATTAGACTATTGGTATCAAACAAAACCCTTGCCCTTCCAGATGTTGTTGTAAGCCTTCCTTTCTAGAGTAGATTGCCACAAGGGAGGGTGATAGAAGGAAAAACATAGGAAAGGTGCATGAGGTGAAGGGAAAAATGAATAACATACTCAAACAGAGAGCATGATGATGCCACTCATGGAGTTGGTGTCAACTACTACATCGTAGGCATAGGTCAGATCTAAAGAGGAGAAGGGTGTGACAAATGTAAAGATTGTTGTAAGAAAGAAGAGGAAAGGAAGAAGAAAGAAGCAATAAGAGAAGAGGAAGAGGTGAAGAAGAAGAGGAGTGGAGGAGAGGAGAAACGATCATCAAATACACAACTAGCTTGAAATCTATGGTTAGAGTCCGGACACAATACATATGACTAGGGAAGGAGAAGAGAGTGAGTTACCAACCATGTGAACCAAGGGAAAGATAGAGACATTACATGATATATAATCCTACCATATATAATAAACCCAATTAAATGAGTAGGTTAATTAAAAGTAGGTGAATTAATTTACTTTTTCTAGATCAAATGAGGGATCAAGTAATGTCCATTTTTCATGAAAACTGTCATGTAGACTAAGTCATGAAGAACTCATTTCAACATGAATTCTACCTTTGAAAAAAATGTTTGCCATTACATTTCTTTATTTGTAAGACAATACTTAATTATGCATCTAACTCCATTTTGAATTAGTTTTGACACATTATATTGTATTTTCCATTTTGCCATCTTCAAATAAACTTAGAATCATTCTAGGATTCCAATTAGGGTAAAATTAATTTATTAGTGTATTTCTAAAGCTGACTCTACTTATTCATTTATTTGTTTAGTTTACTCTAAAATTCAAACATGAATATTTCATATGAGTATGATATTATTTGACTCCACCTCTTCCCAATTTAATATAAATTTTAGAGAAAAAGGACTATATATTATAATAATTAAAAAGGTCCTAGAAGAGGGAGGTTAATATGTATACCTAGATTATATTATGTTACATGTTGTTCACCTCTATTGTTGCATGTGGGTTGACCACCATTTATGGAGCACTCCATCTGGATCTCAATTTCCCCAGGTGCAACTTCATCCTCAAGTAAAAAAAAAACACTTGTTGCCCTGATTGGAATGTCTTGTAAAAAATATGCCTATCATGGATCTTATTGGTATGCTCTTTATACAACCTTGAAATATCATAGGCATCTAATCCAATTTCATATCTCTTACTTAATTCTAACCCACACTTTGCACCTACAACAATTGATCAAAATTTGATTTCTAAGGCCCTCACACAACCCTATGTTCTAATTCAATCAAAAATGGACATGCCCTACCATAGACTAGTCTATAGGGTGTGTTACCAATGGCGGTCTTAAAAGTGGTTCTATATGCCAACATGGCATCATTGAGTTGCATACTACAATTGGTGTGTGTTTTATATATAGTCTTCTCTGAAATCATCCCCACATCTATATTGAAGATATCAACTTGACCCTGAGTTTGGGGATGGTAGGGTGTATTGACATAGCATGATAACCCATACTTTTTCAACCTAGCACCGAATTGGTGGTTCATGAAGCACGAACCTAATGTGCACGAATCATATTAACTTTTGGACTATCTTTGGATGCACTTTTCACTCATTTTGACCGTAATTACATGCTTAGTCATGCTAGATTATTAAATTTTTAATTGTTTTACTCATTTCATGTCTGTGACCATAGGTACATGACTATGATGAGGAAATGGGGTCAATTCAATCGAAATCTGACCTTAGTTGGATTCACAAAATGATCTCACATATCACATTGGAATTCTTAAAGTTTCTATAGGGAACACGACATGTGTGTTTTCTCACACATCGTGTGAGTTTACATATGAATTCCATTCCCCCTGAAGAGCAGAAACACTATGTGTCTCTCAAACTACACGTTGTGTCCACTTAGTCAGTTGATCTCCCAAAAAGTTCTGTCAAAATAGACGACGTCTGTTTAATAGTACACACCATGCCCAACCCAATCGGATCCAACCCAAGACTTCACCAAGTCCCAGATACATGTTGTGTCTTTCAATTACACAATGTGTACACTCAGAGCAGAGCTATTTTATGTCAGTTACACATGGCAACAAGACATGTCATTTCTCAGACATGATGTATCACCATCGATTTCTGTAGATTTTTAAAAATAACCATCCCTCATTTTAAATATGAAAACATACTTATGGAACAGTTGTCTATGGTCATTTGGAAACACTTTTTGTCCAAAGAACACTTCAGAGCAGAAGAGAGGTGATTCTGGGGAGGAAGAAGCGGTTACTCGGGAGAGGACCTCTATTCTACTCCATTCTTCTTTAAGTATTGTAGGAGAAGCTTCTCCACTCTGTTTATAATCCTCAAGAGAGAAGGTTGTTGGAGTAGAAGCACCACACTGGGTGGAATTTCTCTTCAAATTAGATTTCTATCTTATTCTTCCTCATTCCTTGGATTTTCCTTGTTGTTTTCTTCTCTGGTCATGTTTATCTTCAAAATATGTAGCACGTGCTTGTGTTTCACCACCATGAATGAGTTGATTTCTATTTCTTGGGCATGTGAGAGTATCTCCCATGTCGTTGATCATGTAAACTTGAATTTCTTAACTAGTACTAGTTAATTTACTGCTCCAAGATATTCTATGGTGTTTATATGCTTGTATGCACTACTCGTCATCTTGCTTACATGTTTTATGCTTCTTTATGTGGTATGGGAAGATGTGTAGAGAAGTATGGAGTAGATATTTTGGCAAAGTGTCCTTGAATATGGGAGTGGATGGGATTACATTGAGGATCCAAGGTTGTGATTTGAATCTTAGCATAAGCACATGAGTGCTATGTGGAGGTTAGAACCGTATCATATCACCGGAAAGGTGTATGATGACATCAACCTCCTTAGTATGTTCAATAGTATGTTAATTCCTGTGGTTGTGTGTTAGTAATGATGTGAAAGAAAAATCCTATAAGAAAGATTTTTTAAATCTGATCTAAATCTCTCTTCAAATGATTAGCATTTACTACTCTCTTTATTTTGCAAAATATATTAACTTTAATCAAACCTACCTTAGTAAATTGATCTAGATTATTGAAGATTAACATGCTTGTGCCTAACTCTACCTTGCACCTTGGACGATACGAATATACTACATGCACCCATATACTTGTGAGGTAGTGCTTGAGTTATAAATTTTAAGACTTATGAACATGGCTAATAGAACCCCCATCATTGATTATGATTTGTGGCACTCCAAAAATGTAAAAGATGTTATTTTTAACAAACTTGCAAACAACCTTGCCTCCACCCACTTGTACACATAATCAATGGATAGAAAATATATAGATTGGAATATGAATACATGAGTGGCCTCACAAAATCAATCCCACGCATATTAAAAACCTCAAATTTGCCAAAATAATTAGGGGCATTTCATGTCTTTTGGATATATTGCCAGTACATTGATATGCATCACACCTCTTGAAATATTTATATGCATCCTTGAATAAGGATAGCCAATAAAATCCTTTTTCCTAAAACTTTGACTATTGTTATAGAGCTTGCATGATGCACCCTTTTAGGCAATGAATGGCAATTAGCAAGAATACATCCACCTCCCATTCAGGAACACAACATCTTGAAATGCTATCCTTATATTATTTCAATAAGAATGGCCATCCCAAATAAAATATCACAAAGAGTGAAAGAATTTCTTCTTATCTTGGTAATTCCAATCACCCAAAACCATCCCACTTGCTAGATACTTCATAGTGTTCGCAAACTAAGGATCTCTATGCCTAACAATCAACAACTTCTCATCTGGAAAAGTTTCCTAAATGGCTAACTCTAACCCCATCTCATCCACTCTATTATACAAGAGAGATGGTATGCCAAAATATTTTCTATGCCAACCTTGTCCCTAACTTATGTGTTGAGTTCTTATGAGATCAAGATCTAACGAATCAGAATGGATTGGCTTCCCTTTTCTACAATAGATATTGTATCACGGTGTGGCCTCTCCAAACAATGACTTGTGCTCCCAATATTGTCTAAATTTATCAAATGCAATCACAACAACAAAGAGCTATTTCTCTACCATGTTATAGTTTAATTGGGCATCACTAAGAATGCAAGAGCCATAATAAATCATAGATAAAGGACAATATTTACTTTTACTCAAAACTACTCTGACTACATAATAGGAAGCATCACACATAAAATGAAATGGGAGGATCCAATTCAGACCGTCCACCATAGGCATGGAGATCAATTTTTCCTTGAAAACATTAAATGTATTTCAACACTGATCATTGGAATTAAATTCCACATCCTTTTCTAAAATATCTAAAAGAGGTTTTGTTATATTTAGAAAATCTTTGATAATTAGTTGATAGAAACCCACTTGTCCTGGGAAGTTCCTCACTGACTTCACCGATGAGCATGGAGGAAGCTTAGACATAACCTCAATCTTTACTGAGTAAACCTGCATACCTTTATTTGAGATCTTGTGTCCCAAGACTATCCTCTTGTTTACCATCATATGACATTTCTCCTAGTTGAAAATGAGATGAGTGTCCACACATATTTGTAGAACCGAACCTATACTAGAGGGGCAGTCTACAAAAGACCCCCATAAATAGAAAAAATAATGCATGAAGATTTCAAGCCACCGATCCACCATATCAGAAAATATGGTAGGCATATACCTCTGGAAAGTTATGGGTGCATTAAAAAGACCAAATGATATTTGAAGATAAGCGAACATGCCACAAGGACAAGTGAAGGTAGACTTCTCTTGATCCTGTGACATTATCAAACTATTGTTGTACCCCAAATAATTACCCAAAAAGAAAAAGTGAGAGCGGCCAACAAGCCACTCTAGAATTTGGTCAATAAAAGGTAATGGAAAATGGTCCTTAAATGTAGCGGCATTGAGGAAGTAGTAATCTAACAAACATGCCAACCACTTACTAGCCTAGTAGACACTAGTTCATTCACATCATTTTTGGTAATTGTTATTCCACGTTTCTTTGGGACCACCCATGTTAGACTACCCATTTAGAATCATAATTGCATAAAATATACTTTCTGATATGAGCTTGGTTAGATCCCTCTTCACAACCTCATCATGATTGAATTTAATATCCTCTGAGGATGGTCCACTAGCTTGAATTCTTCTTCCATGTGTATTTTGTGCTGTAAAAGACTTTGAGAAATCCCATTGACATCTACTTTGATCACCCAAATGCTGCCCAATTATTCTTAAGGAATGCTATCAACGCCTCTTCTAAAATTTTGAATAAAGAAGATATGATCACCAGAAGCTTCTTGTATACCGCTAGAAAGGTATAATTCATATGTGATGGCCATGGCTTTAGCTTCATATTGGGAGGACACTTGAGTGATGACACCAATAGGGGTGGTGGTGGACCCAAGTCTTCAAAGTACTTTAGATAGCAAGTTGATAATGATTTTAAAAACAAGGCACATTCCTTCATAAACCCATCATGAATTGCGACCTCTATGAGATTTTTCATATATCAATTTTGTGGGAAAGGCATGATGAGAATATTGCAGCATTGTTATAACTCCTTCTGGGTAGGCACAATAAAATTGTCTAGCTCTTCTAGATGTCTTACACCGTTGGCAAGAGATCATGTGTAAAATTTCGCCAATGCTTCTACCTAGAGACACCCATCATCAACCTATTGATAATGTTTTCCATGTCTAAGAAGGGTTTCCCCTCAAAAAGGAAGTATTGATATCAATATGTTGCACAGTGAGTCATGCGGCTGCTACCCAACTTTGCTGGTTTATTTGGCTATTTCAGAATTTTGAACTCCATCTTGTAGTCTTTAATACCAAGAGTAATCCTTCCTATACCTATCTCTAATGTCACATATGAAGTATCCTCAAATGGTTTTCCTAAGAGTATATCTGACCTATAGTCATATTGCATCTCCAAAAATACAAAATCTATCTGGAAGATGAATCTATCTACCTTGACCAAGACGTCTTCATGAATGCAATAGTGTCTAATGAAAGATTTGTCAACCAACTGATTCGTCATACTAGTTTTCCTATTACGTGGCAATCTCATCTTCTTAAATGTCTTCAATGGCATAAAGTAAATATTAGCTCCTGAATAGCATAGTGCATCCCTAAAGTGGAAATTTCCTATTGAATAATGTATAATAAAGCACCATGTATCTTTTCTCTTTTTAGGTAACTTTCTTTGCATTAACATTCTCACCTCTTCATGTAGAATAACTACATCTAAATCAACTATCCTCCTATTATTTGGTAATTATGTCCTTCAAAGAGTTTCCATAGAAGGAATATGTTCAAGATCCTCTAATAAGGAAGATTCACATAAAACTCACAACATTTGTCTAAGAACTTTGTAATTTTTTTTATCCTCATTAGTTTTGTTAAGGTTGTTTGGAAATGGTATTGGAATAATAATATTCCTGATATGTGGTGGAACATATCCCATCATAGGATATTTTACTCCTCCTTAGTTGGACACCATAGTATCTTCCTCTATGGCTTCCTTAGGTGTCTAAACTGAAACATTTGTCTCCCATTCAGATCCCTCTTCAGGAGTGGTTGTCGTTGATTCATTCTACATTTCCTTATTCTTATAGGATGCTTGTTCTTTCTCTATCACCTTCCCACTATACAATGCCATCTCCTCTAGTTTTTGTGTATTGTGTGGGCTATCTACGTTTCATGGGAACCCTTGCTGAGTAGGTTTCTTCAGACCTCCCACATCTATTTCCAAATGAGAAAATCTGAGTTCTCAAGAATTGTATTTTCCCCCTTGATTATGGTTTTCCCCGTGCATAGTAAAAATACGAGTCAATTTAGCCTTAAATTTTCCAAGCGAACCCTACAACATGTGAAGTCTACTTGGACCATTTTCTTACTATGTTGCTATGGAGTTTTTAGTTGTTTGAAGGTTTTGTACCTACAAACGGTCCTTATGTTAGTTATTGGCATCCTTCCACAATAATTTTGGGTTGTTCCACCAGGAATACTCATTTCTCAAGTTTTCATATTGTTGCACGTGCATACAATCTTCTTCCTCACCTCCATATGAGGCACGATCATCGTCCCTATCTTCTTTATAAACTGAGCCCTATATGTCCTTAGATCCTTATTGTATGATTATGTGACTCTCTTGCTTGTTGCAGGAGGTTCACACTCATCACCCCATGATTGATTTCTAGCCATGTTCTTTAGTTTTTCATGAAACTTTTATGCATGGTTGTTAAGAAAGAAGCATCTATGTGGTCCTCTCTACCTTATGCATGTCATAATAAAAAGTTTTTGCATGACCATATAAATCAATTCCATGATATATCACCTTCCTCAGTGTGTTCTGGTAGCTCACCCATGCCTCTAAATAAGATTCATCTACATGTTGCTTGAAACTATGGATTTTCCCACCACTTCATTAGTCATATGAGGAGGAAGTACCTCTTATAAAAAATGTCAACCATTTGATACCAAGAACCTATAGATTCTGATGATAGACTAAGAAACCATGTCTTCACTTTGTCCACCAATGAGTAAGTGAAGAACTTGAATACATTACAACATAAGGTACCCTATTAATCTCCAAAAGTCACAACTTTGAACTAAGTTGTTGATCCCCTGCATCAACTCATGCCATGGCCATGAAATGCTTGTGATTTAACCAAGGACACCATACCAAGATCTATTTTGTAGCTTCCCACATTGAATTTTTGTCACCTAATGGAACCCGATTGAGTTTTGATTGTTGATGCCTTTATTTATCCCATATAATATGCTCATCATCTAAAATTACATGTCACCCGTGTTGTCTTCCCTATGGTTAGGCATGTCTTCCCTGCGGTTAGACATGTCTTCCTCTTATTTTTCAACCTCAATATCTTTTGGGATAATTACATGTTCCACTTTATCTACTAGTGTAACTTCTGATGTTGTTGGCAGTGTAATTAGAATCATCCCCTCAGATGAAGTTGAATATTTATTATATCATTGCAAATGCTCCACACGATACGTGAAAGGAGTTTGGTCTCCTTAGTCATTGGTCTGAGTTTGGACCACAAACTACTACCTAAAAAGTAGCAAACTCAGTGTAAGAACATAGAATACTAATTGTTATTTTTTTAATAATTATTTCTGATTTAAAAGAAAATTAATAAAAAATAAAAATAACCTAGATTGGTCAGTTTTAGCACTCGTAGTGCTAGCACTATGGTGCCAAAAACTTGACATACATATGTCAGGCGTGCGTATAGAAAGTGTAGGTATCGAGTAGTAAGGAACATAAAGAGGCAATAGTTGTCGATTTGAGGGAGTGGGGACTTCTAGGGACTACTGATGTAGTCCTATTTTAGGGCTTCATATTGTGTCATATTGCACTTCGATCACATCTAAAACTGTTAGATTACATGTTATTACCCTCAATATGTGTTTTACTAATAAAAAAACAATGGATGATTTTTTTATGTTTTATAGGTACTTTGAACACTAATTTGATGGAAGAGATAAATGATGGTTGAATATAGGGTTTCCCTAGGCCTGGAGAGCCCAAAATGAGGCCAAAACCACTCCCAACCTACCCCAAGTGGTCAAAGAATGTATTGAAGCAATAACCTTCATGGATGACCAAGTTCAGGATTCATATGCAGGGGAAGGACCCCAGAACTGCCTTGCTACCAAGGAATGGCCATTCTGGGACATGCCCCAATCAGTAAAACCTTCAAAAAATCACCTAATTGGCCAGACAAACCATTCTAGCCAAAACGGTCATGCTACCAGTCCCAAAAACCCAAAATTCCCATGTCTATTCCATTTTTCCACCATGGCCATTTGTCCACCACGTCCATTCTACTCATACCCTACCACGACTGTGCTAATAGCTGTGCTACATGCAAATCTACACAATTTTTTGCACTACATTCCCTACTTTACCCCCACTTAACCTAGTGCTTCTCCACCACCTTAATATACTTGGGTGGAGGCTCTAGAACGAGGTTAACTACCTCCTACCCTCTCTTAGCTCCCCATTTTTGCCTCTTAGCCATTCCCTCACCATTCCACCTCATTTCACCTCCATTTCACCATTTCAACCATCAAAACCCTAGTTTCCTGGTGTTTTGACCCTATTCCACCATCATTCCATGCCCTTGCACCTTGAAGGAAGGAGGGGGACGAACTCGCAATAGATGGAGAGGAGGATCACTCCATCTACAATGAGCTCATGGCTACTTTTTCCTCTTTCTCTTCTCTTTTTGTATTTTCCATTTCCACGAGTAGCTAGGCCCCTTAGGTGGGTTGTTTGGGGCTCAAAATGTTACTTTGATACCATGTTGGGGGGAAAATGGTATGTAAACATTATAATTTGGTTTGATAATGATTAGGTTCTATTTCTATCTCATTCTCCATGTATTCTTATTGGTTTGTGCTTGAAATCACCTAGGAATTTTGGGAAATAGCTTATATGTGTGAATTTTGGGATTTGCACCGAGGTCCAATTCATGGATCCCTAGCTAGCCACCCATCCTCCTACATGCTAATCATTTCTCCTAACTCTAGTTTGAGATATCTAAGTAGCTAGTTTAGATAAATTTAGTGTGCTTAGCATGGAGCTTTCTGAAGGCTAGAATGTGGGTGATTGATCCAACCCTATTCTAGGGCTGTATCTTGTGTCATTTTGTACCTTTATCACATTCAAATGCATTAGAATTACATGTTATTCTCCCCAATATGATTATCATTCCAAATATGCTTATGGATGTTCTTTGCACTGTTTTTCAGGTACTTGGACCATGCTTAGATGGAAGAGAGAGAAGGAGGGACCCAAAGAAGGCCACAAAGTCTCCCTCAACCTACCTCCAGTGGCCAAGAATCATCCCCGAGCAAAGACATCCGAAATTGACAAAGTAAGAAGCAAAATCAAGAAGTCAAGCCTCACCACGGCCGTGGCCCCAATGCCACGGTCGTGGGTTTATTGCCAAGTTCCAACAGGTTGCAATAGGGAATTCCTTAGATCACCCACGACCGTGGCCTCCCAGCCACGACCGTGGCCAGTGAAGACAACACGACCGTGGCCATCAACACGGTCATGGTCAGGAGAAGAGAACACGGCTATGGCACCCTGCCACGGTCGTGGGAATTAATTGCGAAAAGTCAGTTGCCAACAGGGAATTTGCCCGGAAAGCCACGAACGTGGCCAAGTCGCCACGATCGTGGCCGAAGATGATCAAGACGCCCATGGCCCCTCCCCACGGTCACCTCCAACTCCTCCAAAACGGCTGTGTTACCCAACACGGCCGTGGTGCATGCTACCCACCACGACCGTGGCACTCCGCCACGGCCGTGGCCACCACCATCTCACCACTTCCTTCACCCCACGACCATGTTCACCCCCCACGGCCATTTCCCACTACCCTCACCACGGCCGTGGCACACCCACCACGACCGTGGTGATCACCTACCCTATACAACTTTTCACTGTTTTTCCTATTTCATCCCCACTTAGCCCTAGCTCCTATATAAGCACTAGCTGCTTCTAGGACTCGAAAGAGAGCACTTCCTATCCGCCCCCAGCTGCTCCCTTGCCTCAATTACTCCCATCCACCTACTTCCTTGCATTTAATCCCATTTCCACCCACTTTCCACTCATTTCCACTATAGAATCTCTAGGTTTCTATCCATCCATTCCACCATTTCCATGCTCTTGGGCACCATTGGAGGAGGAGGATCGTGGCTGGCAGCAAGGAGGTGAAGAAGTCAAGCTTCATCAATCATCCATGGTGTTTCCTACTCTCTTTCCCTTCTCCTTTGTTTCTGTTTTGATCATGTATAGCTAAGCCCCCTTGGGTGGGCTGTTTGGGGCAAAAATGTGACTTTGATACCATGTTGGGGGAATATAATTTGTAATGAACATATTTCACTTCTATGATGATTGACTTTGCTTGCATCTCATTTCCCATTACTTGTGCATGTGATTGTTGTTTAATTACATTAATTGCTTGCCTTGTGGTGCTTGAATACATTTGCCTCTAGGGTGTTGGTTTCTATGTAGCTATCATAGGATTGGCTCCTAGGTCCCTAATTCGGATCCCTAGATAGCCCCCTATCTTCCTACATAATCACCTTCTTCCTACATGCATGTGAGTTCTAAGTGACTAGTATAAGTGTGATTAGTGCAATTGCCTAGGATTTCCTAAAGGCTGAGGTGGCTAGTGGCATGAGGTCAAATATCCTCATCTCTACTACCATCCTTACCCTTGGTCCTCAATTGACTAATACCACTTATCCTAGAGACCTAGACTTGGTAAGTCCTATGAGAATTACACCTAGCCCTAGTTCTCCAACTAGTAGCATAGGGTACATCCTCATAGCACCCACGTTGTTGTTTGGTTTGGTAGTCTAGAATGAAATATGCCTATTGCTTTTTTTGGTGACATCCCCCAACTAATGTCAAGGTCACATTCCCAAACGACCCACCTCCTTCATCTAATTGCTTAAAACCTCAATTGCTCTGTTTGCTTATTAATGCTAGTGTAGTTCGCTTGCTTTAGTTAACTTAGTTAATTGCCTAGTTTTGTAAGCTAAGTGTTAATTTAGGTCTTTGATCTTGATTAGTTGTTAAATTAGGCTCTCAATTGCTAGTTGCTTACTTAGTCTAGTATAGTTTGTTCTTGCTCTTGTTTAGATAGATTGTTAACTTAGATTGCTAATTTAGTCTTTTGATAACTTAGTTTCATATTGCTTTTCATACTTGCTCTCTTAGCTTAATCAACAACCAACCAACCTTAAAACCCTAAAAACCTTACTCTCCGCAATAGGAACGTAGCTCACGCCATCTAACTCTAGCGCCCCCTCTATCTCCGTGGTTCGACCCCGCATCTTGCCCTTGATCTATACTACAACAATACCCCGTACGCTTGCGGGCGAATTGTTTTAGTTTTAGTGATAGAATCAATCTGGGACCATACAAAATTTGAAAGCAAAGATCCCATCTCTCCCGTGCCTCCCGACCTCGTGGATTGCACTCAGCCACCCTAGTTGGCCGGTGTTGTAAGCCTCTAGCGGGAGCGCACCAAGCTTTCTGGCGCCATTGCCGGGGATAGAGGTGCTCGGCCTAGTTAGATAGTGTATCTTAGCCTTTCCTTTTGCCCTCACCATTGCTATTATTTATTCTTTGTGTTATTTTTTGCATCTTGGTTTGCTAACTTGGTTTCTTGTTGTTTGTTTGTGACTTGCGTAGGTGACAGCTGTGCATGCATAGTACGCATTCGACTTGCACTGACTTGGTGGTTTACGACCCCGAGATTGGGAGAAGAAGGCATCAAGATCGCCACAACCTACACCGAGAAGCCGAGATGGCCGAGAACAACCCTCCATCGGATGTTCTGCCTCCACCACCACATCGCCCGCTTCGTGACTACTTCACGCCGGGGAACTACAACTCCCCCATCGCCACGCTGGTTGACCAAATGCCCGGTCAACAGTTCTCCATCCCGCAGACACTCTTGGGGCTTCTCCCTACATACTTCGGTATGGAGAACGAGAACCCCTACCACCATATAGACGCGTTCCTTGAAACATGCTCTACTTTCCGCACTCCTGCTGCCACCGACGACTCAATCAAGAGAACGCTCTTTCCTTTCTCCCTCAAGGAGAAAGCCAAGGAGTGGTACATTTTGAGGCCAGAGTTGGTCACTTGGAATGAGGTGCAGAATGAGTTTCTCAAGAAGTTCTTCCCCATCGCCAAGTTATCCTACATGAGAAGGTGCATCACATCGTTCGCCCAGAAAGAGAACGAGCCCTTCCATGAGGCGTGGGAGAGGTTCCAGAAGCTGCTTCGTGACTGCCCTCATCATGAGGTTCCTCTTTGGTAGCTAGTTCAGGCCTTCTACACCAGGCTTGAGGAGCAAAGCCAAAACAACGTAGATTCTTCTTGCGGGGGCACGTTCATGGCAAAGCCGCCTGAGGAATCATGGACGTTGTTTGAGCATCTCGCCGAGAATTCTCGCCACCGAGCTTCCACTAAAGGGGGGCATTACAGTTGGAACTACACTCCTCCACCTTCCTCCGTGGCTCCCGCACGCAATGCCACCGACCCCGATATGATGAAGATGATGGCTGATATGATGTGGATGATGAAGAATCAAGTGGGTGACTCTTCTAGCCAACCCACAATGGCTGTCGACACTGTAGACGAGGAAGTCAACACTTTACATTCCTTTGGTGGCCGCAACAACCAGGGCCCAATGTCCAACTCCTACACTCCCGAGTGGAGGAACCACCCAAACTTCTCTTGGAAACAACAGAACGAGGATGGGCAAGGACAGGGGCAGCAAAAGCCACGCTACAGCTCCAAGTTTGAGGACGAGGTACTAGGATGGCTAAGGAGCCTAGATGAAGTAAAAAAAGATGACAATGCACATGGGCAGTCTATAAATTGTCCTGAGCAGAGGTTGGATCAGATTTCTCTCTCTTTGGCTAGAAGAGAAGAAGGTAGACTTCCATCTCAACCAATGCCAAATCTGAACAATGATGGGACTTTTCTAGGGAACACTTCGAGTGCTTATGTTCCACCATCTTACCAAGCCCCACCAAACCCCTATGCTCCTCCGCCTCCTCAAGCGCCACTCAATTATCAATATGCTCCACCTCCACCTCACACCTACCAACAACCACCTCCACAATATCACCCCCACCACAACAACAACCGCAACCCCAATTCATCCTTCAAAATCCCAACTCCCCTCAACAAAGGCCTCCACCACCCCAATAGCCACAACCACCTCCACAAGCTCCCTCTCCTACCACCCATGAGCATGTAAAGGCAGTGACTACATTGAGGAGTGGTAAGACTTTGGAGAGGCCCCATGGTACAGTTGTTGGCAGAGATGACACTGAGGCAGAGCAGGTTGATACTGAGATGCAGATTGATGATACTATGATAAGAGGCAGTGTTGATACCGTGATGCCGAGCATTGATACTGTGATGCCGAGCCGTGATATTGTGATACCGATCCATGATACTGTGATACCGAGCCGTGATACTGTGATTCCAGTGATACCAGTGGATGATACTGTTGATTTGGACCGATTGGGGTCCCAACTCCCTCCATATCTTGATGCACTTGAGGAGCCTTCTGCTGCAAAGAAAAAGAAGAAGCATGCGGAAGATATCTTGGAGATCTTCAAGCAAGTGAAAATCAACGTACCTCTTCTAGATGCAGTCAAGCAAATTCCATCCTATGCAAAGTTCCTTAAAGAATTGTGCACCTTCAAAAGAAAGACAACAGGGAGGACGCCTAAGAAGATTAAGCTCACTGAGCAAGTGAGATCCATTCTCCAACACACCATCCCCCGGAAAAGAAAAGACCCCGGTGCTCCCATCATCTCATGCTACATCGGGGCACATCGCATAGACCAGGCTCTTCTTGACTTAGGGTCTAGCGTAAACTTGATGTCGTATGATCTGTTTGATGAGCTCCCAATGGGGGAGTTGAGGCCAGCCCATTGCACTCTACAGTTGGCCGACCGATCTGTGAAGACGCCTAGAGGGTGTGTGGATGATGTGTTGGTCCGTCTTGATGAGGATACTTCTGCCTTCTTCCCAGCCAATTTTATCATTCTTGATATGGAAAAAGAGGCTAGAAAGGTACCAATCATCTTGGGGAGACCTTTCTTAGCCACAACTGATGCCGTGATCCATGTGAGGACAGGGACCATGTATGTTACATTCATGCACATGAAGATTAGGTTGAACATCTTCAAGTCTTCTACTACAGCTGAAGTGATAGGGGCCACCGAAGAAGATTGTTATTTGGTGGAATGCCTAGATGAGATTGTTGAAGAGTTCCTACCTACATGGATTGAGACTGCCACCCAAGGTAGATGTCTTGAACCAATTGTTGAGTTCCCTAACGATGATAATGAAGATGATGAAGAGTGTGAGCTAGCCTTAGTGGCTACAAGTCAGGACCTTCCTTCTATTTATGCACCATTGAAGAACTCCCTTGAAGCACCCCCCGTTCTTGAGTTGAAGAAACTTCATAAAGGATTGAAGTACACTTTCCTTGGCTCAAATGACACCCTCCCAGTGATCATTTCCTCCATTCTCTCTCCTGAGAAAGAAGATGCCTTGATGGAAGTCTTAAGGAAGAACATCCAAGCCATTGGATGGTCTATTGCTGACTTGAGAGGGATTGCCCCCTCTATTTGTGTGCATCAGATATACTTAGAAGAAGATGCGAGACCGACCCACCAAATGCAAATAAGGCTAAATCCAAAATTGAAGGATGTTGTAACTCAAGAGGTTGTAAAGTTTCTTGATGCAGGGATCATCTACCCCATTTCTGACAGTACGTGGGTGAGTCCCATCCAAGTTGTGCCCAAGAAGGGCGGGATTACAGTTGCAGAAAATGCCGATGGTGAGCTTATGCCGGTGAGAGAGCAATCCAAGTGGAGAATGTGCGTTGATTACCAGAAACTCAATGAAAAGACAAAGAAGGATCACTGCCCACTCCCGTTTCTTGATCAGATTTTAGAGAGATTGGCTGGACAGAGCTTCTAGTGTTTTCTTGATGGGTACTCGGGATACTTTTAGATTGCTGTGCATCCGGCAGATCAGGAGAAGACGACATTCACTTGTCCAAGTGGTACATTTTCCTATCGGAGGATGCCATTTGGGTTGTGTAATTCCCCTTCTACTTTCCAGAGATGTGTAACCTCAATTTTTGCTGACATGCTTGATTCGTCACTTGAAGTTTTCATGGATGATTTTTCAGTTTTCGGGAAAACCTTTGATGAGTGCTTGCTACATCTAGCTTCTGTTCTGGAAAGATGTGTGAAAGTTTGCTTAGTTTTATCTTGGGAAAAGATCCATTTCATGGTACTTGAGGGTATAGTTCTGGGACACCGAGTTTCGAAAGATGGGATTGAAGTTGACAAGGCCAAGGTGGGCCTTATCTCTACACTCGACCTTCCTTCCACCGTAAGACATGTTCGATCTTTCTTGGGACATGCAGGTTTCTATCGGCGCTTTATTAAGGAATTTAGAAAAATCTCAAGACCACTCTGTCGATTACTTGAGAAAGATGTTGAATTTCAGTTTGATGACAAATGTGTTGAAGCCTTCAATCATTTGATAGAAATGCTTATTTCTGCTCCTATCATGCAACCCCCAGATTTCTCTTTGCCGTTTGAGATCATGACGGATGCATCCGACATGGCGGTGGGGGCTGTGCTGGGTCAACGCATTGGCCGAATTCCTCATGCTATCTATTATGCAAGCAAAACATTAGACGATGCTCAAAGAAATTATATGACTACCGGGAAGGAGTTGCTTGTGGTGATCTTCACTCTTGACAAGTTCCGACCGTATCTCTTGCAAAACAAAGTGACAATCTACACAGACCATGCTGCGTTGAAGTATCTCATGGCCAAGAAAGACTCAAAACCAAGGTTGATCTGATGGATTTTGTTGCTCCAAGAATTTGACATAGAAATTGTGGATAAGAAAGGAATAGACAATGGTTCTGCAGATCATCTCTCCCGCCTTGATGGACCTTTTGATATGACAAGTCCAATCAAAGAGACAATGCCACATGAACAACTCCTCTTAGTCTCATATGTCCAAAAGCCATGGTACAAGCACATAGCGAATTTCCTAGCCAGTGGGAGGATACCGAGCATGTGGACAAGAGAGGAAAGCAAGAGATTGTTTGCTATGATAAAGAACTACATTTGGGATGACCCTCACCTCTTTAAGTATTGCTCGTACCAACTCATTAGGAGGTTCATTCCGGAGATGGAGCACCAAGAAGTCTTATCTATGTGCCATTCTGGAGTGTGTGGAGGCCATTTTGGAGGGAAACACATGGCCGCCAAAGTTCTTCAATGTGGATTCTACTGGCCGACTTTGTTCAAAGATGCTCATGACTTTTGCAAGGGTTGCTTCAAGTGCCAAAAAGTGGGCACCATCTCAAAGAGGGACATGATGCCTCTATCACCTATTCTTGTGGTAGAAGTGTTTGATGTTTGGCGGATTGACTTTATGGGTCCTTTCCCTCCTTCTTTCGGGTATGTCTACATCTTGGTCGCCGTAGACTATGTATCAAAATGGATTGAGGCTGTGGCAACAAGGACAAATGATCATAAGGTGGTGTGTGATTTCATGAAATCTAACATCTTTAGCCGTTTTGGTGTTCCAAAGGCTATGATTAGTGATGGCGGGAGTCATTTCATCCACTGCACCTTTGAAGGGCTGCTAAAGAGACATGGAGTGAACCATCGTGTAGCTACTCCTTACCACCCTCAAATGAGTGGTCAAGTTGAGTTGGCAAATCGGGAGATAAAGCTCATTTTGGAGAAGACGGTGCGATCAGACCGCAAGGATTGGTCACTTCGACTCAATGAAGCTTTATGGGCATATAGGACTACATACAAAACCCCGATTGACACTACACCGTTCAAGCTTGTATATAATAAGAGTTGCCATTTGCCGGTTGAGATACATCACAAGGCACTTTGGGCCTTGAAGAAGATGGAATTCGATGAAGAGAAATCCGGAATGAAAAGAATGTTTCAATTGCATGAGCTAGAAGAAATGCAGCATGAAGCATATGAAATGTCAAAGAGCTACAAGGAAAGAACCAAGTTTCTACATGACAAGCTCATAAAAAAGAAAGAGTTTGAGCCCGACAAATGGGTATGGCTGTACAATTCAAGAATGAAGTTCTTTCCCAGAAAGCCTCGGTCTAGATGGGAAGGTCCTTACCTTGTCAAGAAGGTGTACCCATCCGGGGTAGTGGTTATTTGTGCAAAAGAAGGAGCTAAGGAATTTGCCGTCAACGGGCAAAGGCTGAAATCTGTTCTTGAAGTCAGCCCGAACAAGGCCAATCAAGACTTTGATATTGTTATGCTTATAGAAGAAGAATCCGAGGAAGAAGAATGCTTGGACGAGGATGAGAAAGGGATTTACTACAAGGATCTTTTGAAGATTTTGAAAAAGTGAAAAAGTCCAACAATCAATAAGCCTGACTGAAGGCGTTAAATTTAGCACTAGTGGGAGGCAACCCACGTGGTTTGAGATTCTCAAACCTTCTCCTTTTCTATACTTTAGTTTTCTTTTACACCAATACACACACGCACACTTCTGCTTTACAGTTTTTGTTTGAGTTTTGATGATGGCAGGTGATAGACATTAGAGAGAGAGGATCTAGAAGTTAATTGTGGTCATTCAGTCATATTTGGGGCAAAAGAACAAATAAAATCGAAAATTCAAGTTGTAAAGTTTGAAAGCTGAGGAGACAATCCCAACACGGCCGTGGAGCTCGACCACGACCGTGGTGGATGTGGCCAAGCATGACCGTGGGCTACGGCCACAGCCGTGGGAATTATTGCTGCAAATTGGCCAAAGTTACAGGTTGTTTTGAAGATCGGCCACGACCGTGGCGAGCTGCCATGACCGTGGTGAAGGAGACTGCCCATGACCGTGGTCCTCACCACGGCCATGTTAAAGAAGGCGGGCCACGACTGTGTCAACATCCCATGACCGTGGGGATTTATGCTGCAAATTGGCTGAGGTTACAGGGTTTTTGCTAGATCAGCCACGACCGTGGCAAGTCATCACAACCGTGGCGGGAGGACAAGGCCACGACCGTGGCGAGGTCAGACCGGGGTTCTCTTCATCGAAAACACGACCGTGGCACCCGCCACAGCCATGCTACCCAACCCTGGCCACGACCGTGGCCACCTGCCATAACTGTGGCCGAACCCGGTGCAGGAAAAAAAATATACTTTTAAGCATCCAAACCCGACCCCCTCCTCATTCCATCATTTTCAATCTCGTGCAAAATGACCGTGGCGGCGGAATACAACACCGTGCTCCCCCAATCACCACCTCCAACCCCCAAAATCACCTCCGTTCGACCCCCAATCCATTCCAAATCGATCCTCAGCCATTCCTCTACCATTTCCACCGTCCAATCTCTCCCAATCGCATCTCCATCTCCTCATCCATCTCCATTCCGCCCAGCAACACCCCTCCATAAAACCTCCACGAAAATCCTTCCATTCTCACCCAAATCCACCACCAATCATATACCCACCATCCATACATCACTATCCTTCCATTCCACCCACAAAACCACATTCACACCACCTTCTTCACCGAAATCCAAAAATCACCACCTTCACCTCCACCTCCACCATGAAGAAAATTGGGAGAGCCATCACAAAGGGGACGAACATCTTCACCGGAGGGAAGTGGCGTTCCAAGAACGCTTCCTCCGATGTGTCCATTCCATCCCACACCACTTCACCTACCACCTCCGCCCACCATTCCCTCCGCCGGTCACAATCGATGAGCAGATCACACTCCTGCTCATCCGACAACCACCACATTACGGATGCCACTTACGAGGGAGAAGATGAAGAAGAGGAGGAGTCCATGGTGGTTGACTTGGACAATCTCATAGATGAAATTGAGCCGGCGGCCGAAAGAAGAACTCAAAAATCTAAAGCGGCACCGTCATTATCCAGGCTGCCTCCAAAGCCCACACCACCCCGCCACTCGACATCTAGCACGGCGGCGAGACGTGATGTGCAGTCGCGACCCTCGCGGCCATTGCAGCAAGAAGAGGAACAGTCAGCACATTGGTATAACCTCGATACCAATTCGGGGTCACAATCCTATAGAATGGAGGAGGAAGAAGATAACAACGAGGAAGAGGTGGAGCTCGAGCCGGAAGGAGAAGATGTTTTGGCACATTTGGAGGCTGACAGAGAAAGAACCCTGGGCAAAGTACCGGCGGGGGTGTCCTATGGTAGAGGACACAGGCAAAGGAAAGTCGAGCTCATTTACCCCGAGTGCATGACAAGGCGAGTCGTTGCCTCCAGGTACGGTTGCGAGAAGACAATTGAAGATCTTGGGATGAAAGAGATAGTGGAAATCGGCTTGAAGAGGATTGGGTTGTGGAATATTCTTTTCACACCCCAACCTACATATCCCACTTTGACCTGAGAATTCTTTGCCACTCTGGAGAAGACAAAAGTGAGGGGTTGTGATGCACTCAGATTTGCCATGATGGGCAACATGCAAACCCTCACTTCCACTGAGCTGAATGCTATCTTCCCCTCTAGTCCTGAAGAAGTCGTGAAATTGGATGACGGCTTGTTAGAGAGAGACGACACTCTGGACTATGCCTATTACTGGAAGAGCTTCACAGGAAAAGAGGACTACTACGCGGGTAGATCAAAAACTGCTGCTATATGTAACCCGCTAACGCGCTACGTGCAGAAGGTCTTGGCTAACACGATTGTGGGAAGATACGACAACCAAGGCATCATTTCCCAAAAGGATATGATTGTCTTGATCGGTATGCACTACAAGAGGTACATTGACCTTGGAGTTCTTTTGATCGATCATATGAAGTCCATACCCTACAAGAGCACAAAGCCATTTGTCATGGGGGGATTTGTGACTTCGATTGCACTAGCGTTGGGATATGATCTCTCAGGGGCACAAGACACGATTGAGGCAGAATGTGTTGACCTCAACTATATGACGCGCTCGCACACCATAAAAATGAAGGATAAAAGAATGATTTACTTAACTACAAGTGTGCAGGATTTTGAACTAGAGCTGCCATATCACGCGGAACCCCTAGTATCCGTGTTGAGACCTGGAAACAGGTTAAGGGAAAAAGTGATGGCATGGCAGCTAGACCACCCGAGAGAGACGTATACTAGGGGAGCCGCTGCCGTACAGGAAGACGTTGCCGAATCAAATGTACAAGGGCAGGAGAAAGAACATGCACAACAAAGGCAACCCCAAAGAACAAGAAGGAGGGATGAGGAAACATCCCAGCTGCAGCCACCCTCAGGGAATGCCTATGACATGGCCGCAATCCAGGCACACCTTGAGAACATTCAGAAGATCCAAAGTGACATGCAGCTTGCCCATCAACAAATGTGGTATGATCAGCAGCAGATGCACTATCAGATCAACCACTCGTATCAATATCACCACGCCCAAGCAGAAAGAAACCCTGAATGGGGCGCAGATTTTTGGGGTGGTTTAGCTGGGTATCCACAGACTTACCCTCCACCCCAGGATGACTACTGGGGGCACTACTACCAGCATCCTCCATCAAGCTCAGCTCCAGCCTCAGCTCCTCCTCCAAATCCTCCTCAGATGCCGGAACAACCACCGCAACCATGATACTTCCCCTACCTCCCCTAAGCTATAGTTTCATGCTGAGGACAACATGATTCTAAAGTTTGGGGTGGGTAGGGCGGTACACACCTCCCTTCTCTCTATCTAGTGATTTTGTTCTACATCTTGCCATTTAGTTTAGTTCTCATTTTATTGCTTTTTCTGTCATATCCATGCATGTCATGTAGTTTTCATTCTCGTCATTTTTGCGTAATTTTTAAAAATTTCATCTATGCATTGCATCTCATGTAGGTTTTTGTTAATTTTTGCATGTTTTAGCTAGGATTTACTTGCTTTTTACCTAAAATTGTGTTTGAATGTGAGTTAGTGCAATTTGGCACCTTTTTGGCCAATTTTGCCCAGATTTGAATATTCTTACTCCGATAGGATGTTTTGACTTAATCTCCAATGTTTGAAATGAAATGGTTTACTCTTATGACAAATGCATGCTACATTCTTAGATCTTATTGATATATGGTCTTGTTTGGGACTTTTTACATGTGAACCACATCTCTTAAGTCTGTGAATGCTTTGGTTGAATCATGAATTGAGCAAGCGGCAAGCGCTTAAAGCCAATGGAATCACTTGGTAGAAATATGAATATTGTGTTAATTATATCATGTGGTGTGATATTACTTGGTGAAGTGTTGAATTAGCTTTCATGCAGGGAATCTTATGTTGAAAACTGCACTGATGACCCCTCTTTGACCCGACTATTCTTCCACCATCTTCATACCCCTCCGCCTCATAAAAAGATGCCAACGTGCACATATTATCCGTGGCCACCTCCAAAAGTGTGGGGTGGCCACATCTTTATCTCCCCGCTTCACTCTATCCACCATATGCCCTGTCTACACCAAGGGAAGAGAAAAAGAAAAGAAAAGCAAAAATAAAATAAAAGGATGCTCCTATTTAAGAGTATTCAAATAAAGAAAAGAAGAGTGTGTTAAAGCACTCCAAATCTTACCGCAACCCTTTCTTCTTCTTTTATACCCATTGAGCTAGAAAACATCAAATCTAGCTCACTTTACCCTTTCTATAGACAAGTGGATCATCTAGTGTGGTTTGAAGCATACGACTGAATGCATGAAAGTGAAACAACACTCCTAGTCACCTTTGATTAACACCAACATGAAATGGTTTACCCAGAATAACATAAAGGACATATGGACAACTTGTGTTTCTATGCTTTATATTTGAAGTTTGTATGCTCAGTGCTCAGTTCATGAATGGTTTGTGAAAGAAGGAGAGGAGAGATGTGAGACACATGCACTTAGTCGCTTCCAAGACCATATATTCAATAATTTTCTGCTGCTTTGCTTTTGTCATTTGTTTTTGTTGAAAAGAACGGAAAAGAGAGATTAAGTTGGAGCATACTTGAGGAAAAGTATGTTTCAAGTTTGGGGTGGTGATCCAACCCTATTCTAGGGTTTTAACTTGTGTCATTTTGTACCTTTATCACATTCAAATGCATTAGAATTACATGTTATTCTCCCCAATATGATTATCATTGCAAATATGCTTATGGATGTTCTTTGCACTGTTTTTTAGGTACTTGGACCATGCTTAGATGGAAGAGAGAGAAGGAGGGACCCAAAAAGGCCCCAAAGTCTCCCTCAAACTACCTCCAGTGGCCAAGAATCATCCCCGAGCAAAGACATCCGAAATTGACAAAGTAAGAAGCAAAATCAAGAAGTCAAGCCTCACCACGGCCGTGGCCCCAATGCCACGGTCGTGGGTTTATTGCCAAGTTCCAATAGGTTGCAACAGGGAATTCCTTAGATCACCCATGACTGTGGCCTCCCAGCCACGACCCTGGCCAGTGAAGAAAACACGACCGTGGCCATCAGCACGGTCATCGTCAGGAGAAGAGAACACGACCGTGGCACCCTGCCACGGTCGTGGGAATTAATTGCAAAAAGTCAGTGGCCAATAGGGAATTTGCTCGGAAAGCCACGACCGTGGCCAAGTCGCCACAACCGTGGCCGAAGCTGATCAAGACGCCCATGGCCCCTCCCCACGGTCATCTCCAAATCCTCCAAAATGGCCGTGTTACCCAACACGGCCGTGGTGCATGCTACCCACCACGACCGTGGCACTCCGCCACGACCGTGGCACTCCGCCACGGCCGTGGACACCACCATCTCACCACTTCCTTCACCCCACGGCCGTGTTCACCCCCCACGGCCGTTCCCCACTTCCCTCACCACGGACGTGGCACACCCACCACGATCGTGGTGATCACCTACCCTATACAACTTTTCACTGTTTTTCCTATTTTACCCCCACTTAGCCCTAGCTCCTATATAAGCACTAGCTGCTTCTAGGGCTCAAAAGAGAGCACTTCCTAGCCGCCCCCAGCTGCTCCCTTACCTCAATTACTCCCATCCACCTACTTCCTTGCATTTAATCCCATTTCCACCCACTTTCAACTCATTTCCACCATAGAAACCTAGTTTCTCTAGGTTTCTATCCATCCATTCCACCATTTCCATGCTCTTGGGCACCATTGGAGGAGGAGGATCGTGGCTGGCAGCAAGAAGGTGAAGAAGTCAAGCTTCATCAAGCATCCATGGCGTTTCCTACTCTCTTTCCCTTCTCCTTTGTTTCTTTTTTGATCATGTATAGCTAAGCCCCATTGGGTGGGCTGTTTGGGGCAAAAATGTGACTTTGATACCATGTCGGGGGAATATAATTTGTAATGAACATATTTCACTTCTATGATGATTGCCTTTTCTTGTATCTCATTTCCCGTTACTTGTGCATGTGATTGTTGTTTAATTACATTAATTGCTTGCCTTGTGGTGCTTGAAGACATTTGCCTCTAGGGTGTTGGTTTCTATGTAGCTATCATAGGATTGGCTCCTAGGTCCATAATTCGGATCCCTAGCTAGCCCCCTATCTTCCTACATAATCACCTTCTTCCTACATGCAAATGTGAGTTCTAAGTGACTAGTATAAGTGTGATTAGTGCAATTGCCTAGGATTTCCTAAAGGCTGAGGTGGCTAGTGGCATGAGGTCAAATATCCTCATCTCTACTTCTGTCCTTACCCTTGGTCCTCAATTGACTAATACCACTTATCCTAGAGACCTAGACTTGGTAAGTCCTATGATAATTACACCTAGCCCTAGTTCTCCAACTAGTAGCATAGGGTACATCCTCATAGCACCCACCTTATTGTTTGGTTTGGTAGTCTAGAATGAAATATGCTTATTTCTTTTTTTGGTGACATCCCCCAACTAATGTCAAGGTCACATTCCCAAACGGCCCACCTCCTTCATCTAATTGCTTAAAACCTCAATTGCTCTATTTGCTTGTTAATGCTAGTGTAGTTCACTTACTTTAGTTAACTTAGTTAATTGCCTAGTTTTGTTATCGAAGTGTTAATTTAGGTCTTTGATCTTGATTAGTGGTTAACTTAGGCTCTCAATTGCTAGTTGCTTGCTTAGTCTAGTATAGTTTGTTCTTGCTCTTGTTTAGATAGCTTGTTAACTTAGATTGCTAATTTAGTCTTTTGATAACTTAGTTTCATATTGCTTTTCATACTTGCTCTCTTAGCTTAATCAACAACCAACCAATCTTAAAACCCTAAAAACCTTACTCTCCGCAATAGGAATGTAGCTCATGCCATCTAACTCTAGCACCCCCTCTATCTCCGTGGTTCGACCCCACATCTTGCCCTCGATCTATACTACAACAGTACCCCGTACGCTTGCATGCGAATTGTTTTAGTTTTAGTGATAGACTCGATCTGGGACCATACAAATTTCGAAAGAAAAGATCCCATCTCTCCTGTGCCTCCCGACCTCGTGGATTGCACTCGGCCACCCTAGTTGGCCGGTGTTGTAAGCCTCTAGCGGGAGCGCACCAGTGATGTGAGGCCTAAAACCTCATTTCCACTCCCATTACTACCCTCAGCCCCTAATCACTGTAAGATCCTTTAAACTAGAAACCTAGGCTTGTTTAGACTCTAATTGAATTGCACCTAAACCCTAGCCCAAGTGAGCCTCATAAGGGTAGTAGGATGTGTTTGGGACAAGTTCCCCTATACACAACCTATCCTATCCATGGCCAATTAGTAATCTAGAGAAATTCATCAGCCTCTAGCTTGTTGTTTGGTTTGGTAATCTAAATGAAAGTATAATGTTCACATGTAACCCCCAACCTAATTGATAAGTGCATCCCCAAATAGCCCACACTCCCCTTTCTGGCATTAAAACCTTAAATTTCTTGCTTGTTTAGCTAGTGTTAGCGTAGTTAGATCTTTACTTACTTATTTAGGTTCTTGCCCTGTTCTTGCTTTGCTCTTGATAATTGAGGTCTTTGATTGCTCTTTGCCTAGTTTTCTAGCTCAGAGTAGTATAGATATCTTCTTGCCTGCCTTAGTATAGCTTGATCTTTTCTTGCTTGCCTTGTCTTTTCTTTCTTAGTAGAATTAATTGTCTAAGGTTAAAGTAGGTTTTGATCTTGTTTTCTCTCCTTTAATTGCTTGCTTGTTCACCAATGGTGTAATCATCAAAACAACCTTTAAAAACTTTAACCCTAGACTTTGTACCAGGAACCTAGTCCCAAAACTAAGACTTGACACCCGGAACCTAGCCCCAAAACTAACCTAGTTCTAGTCCCCCCTTTTCTACCTATGTATCGACCCTATACTTGCCACCCTCCTATACTATGACATGACCCCGTGCGCTTGCAGGTGTAGTGTTTTAGTTTGAGTGAGTGTGTTGGTGTAGGTCCATTATAAATTTTGAAATATAGCCAAGTGTGTTCCGATCTTATGGGGCACATCTAGTCAAATCTAAATTGATTTGTGTGTGCATCTGTGGCAGGACACACCAAGCTCTCTAGTGCTGTTTCCGAGGAGAAAGGTGATCGGTCTAGCTAGTTAGTTTTGCTTTGATATTTTCCTACTACCCTCGTCATTGCTATTTTTTAGTCTTTATTCTTTATTCTTTGTATTCTTTGTGAATATTGGTTTGCTAACTTGTTTTATTTTGTTTGGTTGTGCCTTGTGCATGTGACAAACTACTCGGGGAAGACAAGATAGAAGGCCAAAATGCACCTCACAAGCCACTTCAAGATTACTTCATGCCCATCAACTACAAATCGCCAATTGCTAGTAGAGTTGATCAAATGCCAGGGAAGCAATTCTCCATCCCTCTAGGTCTTCTTGGGATTCTTCCTACCTTCTATAGCTGGGAGAGTGAGAACCCCTACAAGAACTTGGACTCCTTTCTTGAATTATGCTCCACCTTCATGATGACGACAGTCGGTGATGACACCATCAGGTTGACCTTGTTCTCTTTCTCCCTCAAATACAAAGCCAAATATTGGTATGATTCAAGAAGAGACATCATGAGTTGGGAGGATATGAAGAATGCATTCTTAAGGCAATTGTACTCTATTGTAAGGTTGAGACAAATGCGACATGCCATAGTGAGTTTTCATTAAATGGAAAATGAGTGGTTTCATGATGCTTGGTAGAGATTTCAGAAGATGATTAAGAGAATGCCCGCACCATGAGATCCCTTTGTGGTAGCTAGTTTAGTCCTTTTATTCTGGTCTATCTCCAATGGGTCAAGATACAATAGATACTTCTTTTGGAGGAGTTTTTATGGCTAGGCCACCTGAGGAGATATGGCCATTATTTGAGTAGTTGGAATAAGGTTCAAGAATCCAAGCTTCTAGCATGATGAATGATGGTGACCGCCCTTTTGGTGTGACATCTCCAACTCAAAGTAATTCAAGCCCACAAGTGATGAAGATTTTTGGTAATATGGTGAGATTCATGAAGAACCAAGAGACAAATATTCCCTACCATTGTGTGAATTATGCTTGGTTCTTTTGATTAAGAAAAGATGGAACCTCACTCCTATAGCTACCCAGAACAACAAAGCCCAAGATATAGCTCAAGGTTTGAGGAAGAGGTTCTCTCTAGGTTGAAAAGCTTTGATGATGTCCAAAAGAATGTTATGAGGCTTGAGGAAAGAATAGAGTAGATATCTTACATACTTTCTCTCCAAGAGGATAAACGGTCTTCAAGGCCCATAATGAGTTTCAATGAAGCAAGTGGACCTATGCATTCCAATCAAGTTCTATATAGTCCACCCCCATGCAAGTGCAACCAATATACCACTTCCAAGGCCATTCAAAGCCTTATACACCTTCTCCCCCTCCATCACCACAATTTTCTCAACAATTCACCTTCCAACCTCAATTATACCCTCCACCTCAATTTCACTACCAAATGCCACCCCACCTCCACAGCCACAACATGCTCCCTCTCTCCACCATGAGCAAGGAGGTGTTGTGATAGTTCTAAGGAGTGGAAAATCTCTTGAACAACTCAGGAGTCAAAGAAAGATTGACAAAGTAAAGCCATGGCATCCGAGTGGTGATACTATGATTGAGATTGGTGAAGATGATTCCATGACACCACATGTTGAGTTTATGATACCATGTGTTCCACCTCACACTCCATTTGCAGGTCCTACCATCGCTTAGTCTTCCATCTACTAGCATGCCATAAGAAAATTCTGTCGATGCAAGTCAAGCAAAAGAAAGTGAGCTTCCATTCCCTGAAGCATTATATGAGCCACTAGAAGTGAAAAGGAGGAAAAAGCACAATGTTGACATTCTTGAGGTGTTTCTCCAAGTGAAGGTGAACATTCCATTATTGGATGCTATCAAGCAGATCCCATCATATGCCAAGTTCCTCAAGAACCTATGTACTGTGAAGAGAAGGTCAACATGGAGAATACCAAAGAGAGTCTATTTGACTGAACAAGTGAGCTCCATCATCCCACACTCACTTATAGTGAAGAGGAAAGATCCAGGAACCCCACTCATACCTAGATACATAGGGGGATATCGCATAGTCCTATCTCTACTTGATTTGGGATCTAGTGTGAATTTGATGCCATATAGTGTCTATGTGGAGTTGGTTTTAAGCAAGTTGAAACTGGCGCATTACACTCTCTAATTGGTGGACCGATCCTTCAAAGTGTTGAGAGGAAGAGTAGATGATGTTTTGGTGATGATATACAAGAAAAAGGGTGTGGTGTTCCTGATAGATTTCATTGTTCTAGATATGGAACCAGAGTATAAGAAGATTCCCATCATCTTGGGAAGGACATTCCTGTTTACAACTGATGCAGAGATACATGTGCACAGTGGCAAAATGATAGTCTCTTTCATGGACATGAAGATAAAGATCAACATGTAAAAGACCCCAACTCAGTGAGCCCAAGATGCGAATATTGGACATGGTCACTTCAAAATTCCAACTAGTCATTTGAGAAAAGTAGATCCAGATGAGAAAATGGATGATAGCTTTTATGATCAAAGGTATGAGGAGCATAGGTTGAATGCAAGTGAGAGGTGCATTTATTGCACGAGTGGACACCCAAGAGTTACAAATGGATGAATGATGCAAGAATCCCCAATAAGCCTAGTTGAAGGCATGAAACACAATGCTTGTGGGAGGCAACCCACCCAAGTTTGGGGAATTCTTCACCTAACCTTTCATTTTTGATACTTTTTTATTATTTTTACACTTTTCTAAGAAAACACACACACTATACTTGATGGTTATGTTGTTTGTGAATCATTTTAGAACAAGTACAATGGAGGAAAGATGATGCATGGAAGAACCAACCAAGGAGAAGATCATAATTGAAGAGAAGATTGCAAAATAGTAGAAAAGCTATAGGAAGGAGACCAGCACAGCCATTTTTCACAAAAAAGCCATGTTGCTGGCAAGCCATGGTGGATCAGTCATGTAGGGGATACCTTGAGATCTCCCTCCTCCACTTGGTGTTTGTCTACCCTGACTCCATGTCCTCTACCCTATCATCCTAAACTTCTATTTCATGTTGAGGATAACATGATTTAAGAGTTTGGGGGTGGTAGGGCGGTAAGCCCTTGCTTTACCCAACATTCCTCTATGTTCCTTTTTCTAAATTTTGGCTCAAGATGATCAAACAATATAACCATATCCCGTAATTGTGTTTGTGTATTCATACTTTGTGTGCTTGCTTTACATACATGCATATCATATAGGTCAATTTCATGCATTTTTTGCGCAATTTTCTAAAAAAATTACTCTTTTTTGCCATGCATTCCATATCATGTAGATTTTTATAATTTTTGCATGTTTTAGTTAGGATTTACTTATTTCCTACTTTATATTTCATAATGAAGGCTTAGATGTGATTGAAGGCGATTTGACACCATTTTGGCCAATTTTGCCCAGATTTGGAGTGTTATACCCTAAAAGCTTATTTTGACCCAATCTCTACTTTTTGGATCGAAAATGATGACTTTTGACAAATACGAGTGAATTATCATGATTTATTGCTAAATGGCCTCAATCTTGATTTTTTACATGTGAACCACCTCTGTCATGCTTGTGAACTATTTGGTTGAACTGTGATTGAAGCAAGCCACAAACACTTAGAGTTTTGTAGAATCTCATGATAGAAATGTGGTTTTAATATTGCTCATTCATGTGGTGTGTCATTGCTTGATGAAATTCTTGAGTAACTTTCATGCATGAGATCTCATGTTGATTTCATACTAGTAATCCCTCTTTGACTCACTTTTCTTCTACCACCTTCTTACCTCTTCACCTCATGAATGGATGCCAAAGTGCACACATTCAGCCTTGGCCACCTCCAAAAGTTTGGGGTGTCCATATCCATACCCCCACTTCAATCTCATCACTATGTCCCCTATACACACCAAGGGCAAAGAAAAAGAAAAAAATGCAAAAAGAAAATAAAAGATGCTCCTATTTAAGAGCATCTAAATAAAGAAAAGATGAGTGTGTAAAAGCACTCCAACTCTTACTGCAACCCTTTCTTCCTTTTGCAAGCCCATGGAGATAGCAAACATCAAACCTAGCTCATTTTGCCCTTTTATGCAGCCACATGGGTTACTTAGTGTGGATGGACATATGAGATTGAATGCTTGAATGTAAAACAACATAATTGGTCATTTGGACCTTTGCCACCATAAAAGGGTATACCCAGAGCGATAGGACAACCATATGGATTGATTGTGCTTTATACTCTCTATA
Source organism: Alisma plantago-aquatica (assembly GCA_963693085.1). Classification (NCBI taxonomy): domain Eukaryota; kingdom Viridiplantae; phylum Streptophyta; class Magnoliopsida; order Alismatales; family Alismataceae; genus Alisma; species Alisma plantago-aquatica. The sequence goes on from OY856414.1 coordinate 662,664,393, forward strand.
TTTGAAGTTTGCATCCTCAGTGCTTCAATCATGATTGGTTTGTGAAAGAGGAGAGGAGAGATATGGAATGCATGTACCTAGTCATCTTTGAGCCCATCTAGTCAGTATTGATCTTTTGCATTCCATTTGTCAATTCTTGATTGTGGAAAAATTGTAGAGAGATTGAGTTGGAGCATACTTAAGGACAGGTATGTTTTAAGTTTGGGGTGGTGATGCATCCCTATTTTAGGGCTTCATCTTGTGTCATATTGCACTGTAATCACATCTACAACTATTAGATTACATGTTAATTCCCTCAATATGTGCTTTACTATCAAATGCACTTATGGATGGTTTTTATATGTTTTATCGGTAATTTGAACACTAATTGATGGAAGAGAGAGATGATAGTTGAATCTAGGGTTTACCAGGCTTGGAGGAGCCCACAATGAAGCCAAAACCACTCCCAACCTACCCCAAGTGGTCAAAGAATGTATTGAAGCAATAACCTTCATGGATGACCAAGTTTAAGACTCGTATGTAGGGAAGGACCCCAGAACAGTCGTCCCATCAAGGAATGGACATTCTGAGACATATCCAATCACAAGAACCTTAAAAAAATCACCCAGTTGGCTACAACGACCATTCTAGCCAAAACGACCATGCTAGCAAATCCCAACATGGACGTGCTACCAGTCCCAAAAATCCAAAGTTCCCATGTTCATTCCATTTTTTCACCATGGCTATTCCCATCCACCACGACCTTTCTACTCTTACTCCACCACGGTTGCGCTTCCCAGAACGGCTGTGCTACATGCAAATCTACACAATTTTTTGCACTACATTCCCTACTTTACCTCCACTTAACCTAGTGCTTCCCCACCACATATATATACTTGGGTGGCACTCTATCATGAGGTTAGCTACCTCCTACCCCCTCTTAGCTCCCAATTTTTGATCCTTATCCATTCCATCACCATTCCACCTCCTTTCACTTCCATTTTACCATTCCCACCACCAAAATCCTATTTCCTAGTGTTTTGACCCTATTCCACCATCATTACATGCCCTTGCACCTTGGAGGAAGGAGGAGGACGACCTTGTAGTTGCAGCTGAAGAGGAGGATCACTCCATCTACACTGAGATCATGGATACTTCTCCCTCTTTCTCTTCTATTTTTGTATTTTCCATTTCCATGAGTAGCTAGGCCCCTTATGTGGGTTGTTTGGGGCTCAAAATGTTACTTTGATACCATGTGGGGGAAAATGACATGTAAACATTGTAATTTGGTTTGATAATGATGAGGTTCTATTTCTATCTCATTCTCCATGGATTTCTTGTTGGTTTGTTCTTGAAATCACCTAGGAATTTAAGGAAATTTCTTTTATGTGTGAATTTTGGGATTTTCTCCTAGGTCCAATTCATGGATCCCTAGATAGCCACCCATCTTCCTACATGCTAATCAATTCTCTTAACCATAGTTGATAGATCTAAGTAGCTAGTTTAGATTAATTAGTGTTCTTAGCATGGAGCTTTTACAAGACTAGAATGTGGGTGATGTCAGGCATACATCCTCATTTCCACTCCCATTACTACCCTCAACCCCTAATCACCCTAAGATACTCTAAAATAGAAGCCTAGGATTGTTTAGACTCTAATTAAATTGCACCTAAATACTAACCCAATTGAGCCTCGTAAGGGTAGTAGGAGGTGTTAGGGACTAGTTCTCCTATACACAACCTATCCTATCAATGGACAATTAGTAGTCTAGGGTAATTCATTAGCCTCTAGCTTGTTGTTTGGTTGGTAATCTAAATGAAAGCATAATGTTCACATGTCACCCCAACCTAATTTATAAGTGCATCACCAAACAACCCACACTCCCCTTTATTGCATTAAAACCTTAACTGTTTGCTTGCTTAGCTAGTGTTAGCGTAGTCATCTCTTTACTTACTTCATTAGGTTCTTGCCCTATTCTTGCTTTGCTCTAGCTAGTTTAGGTCTTTGATTGCTCTTTTGCCTAGTTTTCTAGCTTAGTGTAGTATAGATCTCTTATTGTCTTCCTTAGTATAGCTTGCTCTTTTCTTTGCTTGCCTTTTCTTTCTTAGTAGAATTAACTGTCTAGGGTTAACTTAGGTTTTGATCTTATTTTCTCTCCTTTAATTGCTTGCTTGTTCACCATTAGTGTAATCATCAAATCAACCTTTAAACCATTCAACCCTAGGCTCCACATTAGGAACCTATCCCCAAAACTAAACTAGATTTAGTGACTCCTTTTCTCCATGCGGATCGACCCTATAGTTGCTGCCCTCCTATACTATGACACGACCCCATGCGCTTGCGGGTGTAATGTTTTAGTTTGAGTGAGTGTGTTGGTGTAGGTCCATCAACAAATTTTGAAATATACCCAAGTGTGTTTTGATCTCGTGGGGTGCATCTAGTCAAATATAAATTGATTAGTCTGTGCACCTCTGGCAGGACACACCAACTACTACTAACTAAAACCAATCAGCTAAACCTACTAAAAGGTTTGATTGATTGAATGAAACTATGAATGAAAAATAAAGAATAATGGATGAAACATGTTTTATAGATTAGAAGATGAAGTATCTAGGATTCTAGTTCCACCACATTGTGTTCGTACATGAGCTACGTTGATATTACATAAATTATCCTTTCTTCTATGGATTAGACGTATGTACATGGTCTCATGGTGCAATACACTATTTAACCTAATTACTAACCTGATGTCACAATGCTCACATAAGAGACTAAACAACCATGACCTCCCTCTGGACCCTGCTATTTTGGTGCGTTATTAATTATGTTGATAATGGCTTTTCCAATTATGAATTCCAATGTCACATTGATTGAGAATCTAAAGCATATTCATGAAGATCAAGCAAAAAAATGAAAAATTGAACAAACTTACATTATCGGAATCCAAAGAAAAGAAATCTATGATTAAATGCAATTTGACATGGACAAAGTCAACACCCGTATACTCCTAGGTCCTAGATAAAAGAGGATTGGCCTATCATTTCAACATGGTATCACAAGAACATTTAGAGAAGAATAATAGCATAATAACTGGAAAAATCCCTAGATGTAGGTGTGAGGATGATCCCCCACAAATATTTATGTAACTAGACAACATTTCCACCATCAAACTACTCCTCAAAGGTGCAGGGATGCTCCTCACTCCACACCTTAGTATCCTCTATCTATACTCTCTCGTATAATGTTTGATCCCTCTCTTTGGATGCCCTAATAGGTTTTAATCGAATAGAAAAAAACACCACTTATCCAAGTTTTTAGATGTAGCTGCTTCAAATCACGATTGTTGGGAAAATCTAGGCTCTACCAGCTTGGAAATCATTGCTACTGACCTGCTTGATTTCTTGACTCAAATAGGGTTGAGTTGGTCCCGTCCAATTGAGAGTCAGTGGTACTAAGACTTTATTGAGGCATTATGATCCTTATTGTCAGGACCACCAATTTGGTTGTCGGTAGTACAACTTTAGGTCTCGATGGTACCAAGATGTATATCAATACTAACAAGATGATCATGTAAATGGAATCCTTTATGCTCCATGTTAGTAGTACTGAAATTAACCGAATATACTCCTTTTCTCTACAATCCAACAAACAATTCATTGAGATATTATAAATACTATAATTATAAATCAAATGCATTAAAAATAGGGAAAATGGATACAAAAGAGCTTGACATGATATTTAGTCATTTGATATGTGAAACATGCAAATAATAGAGAGTTTTCTACAAAAAAACCTTGCCTAAAATTGCCTACAAAATATTAAAAGAGATCTATACATCCATTGGAATCATAAAAAATGGATAACTATATGGATAATGCTAGATTCACTAATATTGATGCACTTAAAGCTACATCAGAGTTTGATCTTGATCTTATAAATGTAAAATTACTATTCAAGGCAAGTTCTTTGTGTTAAATAGCTAGACTTGCTTATATCCAAGAAGAATCACCTCCTAGAAATATTCACAAAGTCAATGGCTTAAACAAGGTGACTCCAACACTAAAACTTTTATGCCTCTGTGAAGACTAGAAGACAAAAGAACCACTTTGAGATTATGATTATAGAATGTTCTTTAGATTATAATTTGAATGATATTAAGAATCACATCGTTGATTTCTACTCTATTTTTTTTTCAACAGTTCTGGAATAGAATCAGTGCTTGGTGTTCTTATTGGATTGGTCCTAAACGCTCTAATAGTAAAAGACTTGATATCATTTTTTGATGCTATTCAAAAGGAAATTGATGATGTTATCATGAACCATAATGAGGATAAGGATCCATGTCCATATGGTTTTATTGGCATGTTTCTCAAGAAATCATGGCCCGCCATTGAGAATGACTTCAATTATGATAATAGGTGTTCTTTAGATATGTCAAGATCTTAAAAAGAAAATCATACTTTTTCTTTCTCGTATTCCTAAAAGCATAGATACTTCTATTATAAAGAATTGGAAGCCTATATCCCCATGCAATATTATTTAATAAAGTGATTTCATTATGGAAAATAACCTCTAGATTCTATTGCCTCTTATCATTGATCCTAATCAATGTGCTTTTGTCAAGGGAAGAAGTATCAAATATGCAATTCTCTTAACAAATGAGATTCTACATGATTTTAATAAGTGAAATAACAAAATTTGTATTAAAGTTAACATCTTTCAAGCATATGAATTGATTATTTGGAAAATTCTTTTCTCTATCTTGTACAAAATAAGAATCCCACAGTTTGAATTGGCTAAATTGAGGAGAAATTTTGTTCTAATTCTTATCAAATCTTAATCAATGGATAACCATATTATTTTTTCAAACCATCCAATGACATTAGACAATGACATCTAGTTTCTCCCTATCTTTTTGCCATTGTGATGCAAGACTCACTAAACTAATGAAAACAGTGAAGGAGGGCTCTATTGATCACCTTGGTGCTTCTAAAGACTTTTCATCATGCATTTAATTTTGGTAGATGACTTAATGATCTTCTATGAAACGAATTGTCATAATGTCATGCATGGCAAGAGAGTTCCAGTTTTTTTGGAAAGCTTTTGGTCTTTGCATTAACTCTTTTAAAAGATGATGATGTCTTTTATAGAAGGAGTGCATAAACTAGTTGTTATAGACACCTAGGTATCTGTGAATGTTCCTTTCCTTATAAGTACTTTGATATCTCTCTATTTATTGGTAACCTCTTTAAATGTCACTAAAATGAGCTTGTGGATAAAACTAAAGGAATCTAAATTGTTTTCTATGGCTTCTAGGTTGGAGCTTATCCGATGCACCCTCTCCGTGATGCATTTATATGGGGTGTTTTATTTTCTTATCCCTTTTTCTACTCAAGATGAGATTGAAAAAACTTGTAGGGATTTCGTATGGGGTTATTCTAATTTAATGAAGTCACTCCATCTAGTCAAAATAGGATGGAATCACTCTCCCCAAATTTTGAGGGTAATTTGGGTATCAAAATAAGTAGATAGGTGTATAAGACATGTCTAATGACTGGGATATTGCTAATAAAAAGGACTCAGTGTGGGTCAAGTGGATAAATGAGAAGTACCTTAAGAAGGATTGTTTATGTTCCGTTGAAGAATGTAGCAATTTCTTTTGGTCGATCAATAATATTCTTAGTATGAGAAATTATTTTGTTCATATAATTGAATTCCACATTAGTAATAGTGATAGTAGCAAGATGTGGCTTGATCATTTGATAAAAGGTAGGAGACTTTTTATTATTTTCACAAAGAAATGTGCAATAAATTTGGATTTCATATGATTTGATGCCTTAACCCAAATATCTATGAAGGAAGATGGAAGTTTACTAAATCTAGAATTTCCCTGAGTTTGAAATTGTTTTTGAATTCCCATAATACTTATTTCTATGACACAAAGGCTTTAGTGTTTTGTTGAGGTAGCAGCCTAAAATTCAAAATTGTGTGGAACAAACTCAAATTTAAAAAAGAAGCATATGTTCTCTTTAAATGGATATGAAGTTGCAAGGCTCCTAAAGGTGTATAGTACATGTTTGGAAATCTTGGCATGATAGATTACCTACCTCATATTATGCTAGAGATGGAGAGGGCTACAGTGAGCTTCAATTTGTTTCTTATGAAACAATGAATACATATACACTTCTTATATTCTCTCTGGATGTTACTTGTGACGACCCCAATTTCTATATACTTTCCTTAGTGACATCCACAAATATACGTGCACTCATATCTATAAAGGTCAAAAGGGAAAATATAAGAAATTAAGATAGTCAACTAAAATTAGAGAAAAGCCAAGATCAAGTTCACATCATCATTATATAGCCACAAAACACTTCATTCATTGAGAATAAATAAAGTCATTACATACTAGTAATTGATAAGGAAGAATGAATAAGTTTATGAGAAAGAAAAATATGATTATTACATAGGATCTATAACATCCTATTACATCATCTAGAAGAATAAAACTATCTAACTAAAATGATTAAGATAAGAAGTGGAGATCTATCTACTATCCTCCATGCTCATTATTTATTGGCTTCTGGTACTTAGAAGTGCATCATATGCTGCTTGTACCTAGAAAATACGAGAAACAAAAACATCAACAAAGTTGGTACGTGGAATTAAAAGATATACTATGTTGGAATATAAAAATACTTGAAAGTGAAGAAGGAGAAAGAAAACGTTATTTAGAGGTGGAAAATCAGGTAATCCCAAGTTATTAATCACATTTAAAATGAATATGCATTACTATGGTGGACGTAGCACATAATCACATATATGGTGGGCCCTTCCCCATGTACGTTGTACTCTAGGGATCTCCCCATATACCATGTACTCTAGGGAGGTCCTAGTCAACATTGATGCTTTCCCTCTCTAATAGGGAGATTGATGAGCACCACTAGTAACTACATTTCATTTATCATGATTTATGTTCTTTAATGTTCAAGGCGGAAATTGACAATTACTCATATATCTACATCCATCAATGTATTTCAATTACATGCAAGCAAGTACATATATTTAGCATCCAACAAAATCTAGTCATATAATTATACCCACGTACCTTTAATTTCATATATGAATTCCACAAGTCCTAGATTGAGAGAGAGAGAGAGTAGATCACCCTGAAATGAAATCAAGGGTATACTTGTTACTTTTGGTCCAAATGAACCATGATTAAGGTTGGTTCTTTAAATATGATGTATTTCATAGTCTCATGTTTTAGATAAGGGATGATATATGACTTTTATCTTACTTATGAAGTTTCAAAATCAGATCTTCATATTGTGGTTTCATTTACTTGAAGATACGTATTTTGTCCAGAAACGGAGTATCCTCATTTAGGGTTTCTATTATGGATTAGATCATCAAGGGTATCTCTTTAAGATGAATATGATTCAACATATTAGATTGGGATCCTAAGGTGTCAGGGTCGTACAAAGTCATTTAATGTCATTAATAGTTAGGGTTTGGCATAAAGTTGTATAAAGTATACATTATTAAAGAGAGTAATGAGAACTAAGGTTTTTCACAACTGTAGATCAATCATCTTTCTTTGATTAGGGTTTCAAATAACATGATGATCAAGGACTCCAAATCAAGTGTAGGACGTCCACTAGTCAGATCTAAAACTAGGGATGACTTTTATTACACAAAATATACATTAAAAGGTTATTAGGGCTTGTAGGCCATAATTTTCGAAAAGGGCTCAGATCTAGGTCCTATTTATATTTTATTTGAATAGTAAGCATTTTTCTAATGAAAATAGTATATAGGTTCACTATAATATGGCATTCCTAGAATTTTCTATGATTTTCTTATGATAAACCATTTCTTGGGTAAAAGAAAATAAAAAGAAAGGGTTTTACCTTGATCAATGGCCAGATCCGACTGGATCGATGACTCTCGTTGATCCCAGGCTTTGGCGGGATGGATCAGGTTGCTTATTTGACATTCAAAGATTGGTCCACCTAGGCAATGGGTTGATGACCCATTCCCCCCTTCTCCTTGCTTGCGTGCGAGCATGCTTCCTGGGGCAGCTCCGACGAGGTTTTTCTCACTCCTTAGTGGAGTTGGAGGGCAGCTAAGGTGTTGATTGCCTTCATGAGCCTGAGCCGAAGATGGAAAGCCAACCGGTATGTCGCAGCCCTCCATCCCTTGATACGCCTCTGGGTTCCAGGAAGGAGGTCACCGGAGAAGGGGGTGCTTTGGAGGAGGAAGGAGTTCGGGACCTCAGAACTCCGATGGGAAGCACCAAGGAGGCTCGACGAAGGTGTTGGAGGGGTCAGTGTGGTGCGAGAAGCACAGAGGTGATCAGGGTGTTTGGAGGTTGAAGATGGTGGAATGGTATGGGTGTTCGGGGTTGTTGAGCTTGCAATCGATGCAGGAAAAAGAGTAAAGGGGGAACGACGGAGCTAGTGGAGGGGTTAAATAGGTGTTTGGGAGGCTAGGCGAGGAAGCCCTAAAATGTCCCGCTTCCAGAGTGAGAAAGTCAGGAGGTCAGGAGGTTGTAACGTCACATGAAACTCGGTCAAGGCTGGTATGGTCGGCTGTGAAAACGCGAGACGAAGATAACTATACAAATGGATATTCGAGAATATCAATGAGGTGGAGTCTGATTGAAGCTTGACCCGCTTCCTATCTCCCCACCCTTTGCGGGAGGTAGGGGACGAAGTCAGAGTCGTCAGATTTCCCCTTGATCTGTGACTTAAGGCCCGGCGGAGAGCTAGTTGTGTGACATCATTATATTGATCAAATATTACAAAATTTAGGTCATAAGGTCCAAAATGAATGGAATATGTTCCTAATTTGAATTGATCATAACTCCCAATTGGTTGACTAAATTGTAATGAGATTTTAGGAGTAGATTAACGATGTCATGATGTAACTATGGTGTGAAATTGGAGTTAAATTTCGAATTTTGTCTATGTTAATTGACTATATGTCATATTTCATGTAATTGACTTTATGTGACACTAGGGACGATACTATATGGAATTGATGAACCATTTAATCAAATTAGTGATAGAGAGATGGTTGTGGGCATAATTGGAATAAACAAAAATTATAGGAGAGAGAGTTATATATATATATATATATATATATATATATATATATATATATATATATATATATATATATATATATATATATATATATATATATATATATATATAGAAAACTCACTATGTCACATTCTCCCCTCCTTTTTAAGAATTTTGTCCCCAAAATTCAAGCATCCTGAAAGAGATGTGGATATTTCTTCTCGACCTCGGTCTTTAGCTCGGAGGTGGCATCGGTCTGATCATGGTGACTCCATAGAACCTTCACCATATCTATATGTGGATTACTACAAAGCTCCGTTGTCTTGAAATCAAGAATTTTGACTGGGGACTCAACATATGATAGATCATCCTTCAACTTGAGAGGCTCATGATTCAGAATGTGACTGGGGTCTTTGACATAAGGCTTTAGATTAGATACATGAAAGACATTATGCATGGCACTATACTAAGGTGGGGAAGCGAGATGATAGGCACATTCACCAACCCTTTCCAGAACCTCAAATGGTCCAACATAACGAGGACTGAGCTTTCCTTTGTTCTTGGTTAAAGCTCGAATAGGTCGGATCTTCAGAAAGACATGATCACCTTCCTTGAACTGACGTTCCTACTTGTGAGCATCTACATAAGACTTCTGCCTATCCTGTGCTCGCTTCATCCTCTGCCTGATCAATGCAACTTTATGAGTGTATAGCTGCATCTCCTCCGATTTCATCAGGGTATGTTCTCTGACGTCATCCCAATGTAGTGGAGACCTGTAGGGGCGCCCATATAAAGCTTCATAGGGAGGCATCCCAATACTTGCCTGATATATATTACTCTCTCTCCTATAATTTTTGTTTTCTATATATATTACTCTCTCTCCTATAATTTTTGTTTATTCCAATTATGCCCTCAACCATCTCTCTCTTACTAGTTTGATTAAATGGTTCATCAATTTCATATAGTATCGTCCCTAGTGTCATATAAAGTCAATTACATGAAATACAACATATAGTCAATTAACATAGTCAACATTCAAAATTTAACTCCAATTTCACACCATAGTTACATCATGACATCATTAAGCTACTCCTAAAATATCATTACAATTGAGTCAACCAATTGGGAGTTATGACCAATTGAAATTAGGAACATATTCCATTCATTTTGGACCTTATGATCTAAGCTTTGTAATATTTGATCAATATAATGATGTCACACAGCTAGCTCTCCCTCGAGCCTTATTTGGGCTGTTGGATGAAGTGAGTCGCGGATCAAGGGGAGATCCGATGACTCAGACTTTGTCCCCTACCTCCCGCAAAGGGTGGGGAGATAGGAAGCGGGCCGATCTTCAACCAAACTCCACCTCATCGATATTCTCGAATATCCATCTGTATAGTTATCTTCATCTCACATTTTTGCAACCGACCATACCAACCTTGATCGAGTTTCATGTGACGTTGCAACCTCTCAACCTCCTGACCTCCTGACTTTCTCACTCTGGCAATGGGGGATTTTAGGGCTTCCTCGCCTAGCCTCCCAAACACCTATTTAACCCCTCCACTAGCTCCGCCGTTCCCCCTTTACTCTTTTTCCTGCATCGATTGCAATCTCAACAACCCCGAACACCCATACCATTCCACCATCTTCAACCTCCGAACACCCTCATCGCTCGATCACCTCGATGCTTCTCGTGCCACGCTGACCCCTCCAATAGAATTGACGTTGTAGGTCTTTGTACATCTTTGTCGGGTCGGGATGAACTGTGTACTTTGACCTATGTACCTCACTGAGAATCATTGTCTTTACAGCTGACTGCTCAGGAACCCACATACGGTTCTTGTATCGAAGACCACCATCAAGACCCACAAACAGATGTGTTTGAGGCTTCGATAGGAGAGAGGAGAGCTCTGCAAGATCAGGACTAGCCTTCTGTGCCTCAAGTAGTTTGAAATGCAAGTTGTACGTGATGGAGATGTTATTAACATGCACATGATCAGACAGAAACTGTGGCTTCCAGCCCACTAGATCCTCCATTTTCCTCCATTCAGGAACAGATTGAGATGCACACACTGCCCTTTTACTACTAAGGGCGTCAGCGACTACATTTGCCTTACCCCGATGATAGGCAATAGTGAAATCGTAGTCTTTTAGATATTCAATCCATCGGTGTTGATGCAGATTCAAGTCCTTCTGAGTCAGGATGTACTTCAGGCTTTTGTGGTCGGTGAAGATGTTGAACGTTGACCCGTACAAGTAGTGCCTCCAAATTTTGAGAGCATGAATGATTGTAGCTAATTCCAAATCATGTGTGGGATAATTAAGTTCATTGAGTTTTAGCTGCCTAGACGCAAAGGCCACCACCTTTCCATTATGCTACAGGACACATCCTAACCCATTTCTAGAAGCATCAGTGAATATCACAAACCCTTCGTTGCCAGAGGGTAGAACAAGAATAGGAGTCGACGTCAACTTCTGCTTTAACTATTGGAAATTGGACTCACAAGCAGCTGACCAGATGAAGTTCTCGTCCTTCTGAGTAAGCTTAGTCAGAGGAAGTGCCACTTTGGAGAAATTTGGAATAAAACAATGATAATATTTGAGTAGACCCAAGAAGCTCTAGATTTCAGAAGGATTACGAGGAGATTGCCAATCAAGTACAAAAGAAACTTTGGCAGGATCAATAGATATATTACCCCCAGAGATGACATGTCCAAGAAACATGACTTTGTCAATCTAGAATTCACATTTAGCAAGCTTGCCATAGAATTTCTGGGCTCGTAGAATTTCAAGAACTTCCCTCAAGTTAACCTGATGTTTCTCCATGGAATCAGAATAGATCAGAATATCATCAATAAAGACGATCACAAACTCATCAAGATAAGGTTGGAAGACTTTGTTTATCAGATTAATAAATATGCCTGGTGCGTTGGTCAACCCGAATGTCATCACTAGAAATTCGTAATGCCTATAACGAGTTCAAAAAGTAGTTTTAGAAATATTAGAATCCTTGATTTTAAGTTGATGGTAGCCAGAACGAAGATCAATCTTTGAGAAAACTTTAGTAGCACAGAGCTGATAAAAAAGGTCATCAATACGAGGGAGAGGATATTTGTTTTTAATAGTAGCTTGGTTCAACATGCGGTAGTCAATACACATACGCATAGAACCGTCTTTCTTTTTAACAAAAAAGAATAAGAGCACCCCAAGGGGAAACACTAGGATGAATGAAACCTTTATCGAGAAGTTCTTGCAACTATTTCTTCAACTCCATAAGCTCAGCAGGAGCCATCCTATATGGTGCCCTAGAAATTGGAGTGATTCCAGGAAGAAGATCTATGGAGAACTCAATGTCTCTATTTGGAGGCAGCCCAGGAAGCTCCTCCAGAAATATGTCAGGGAAGTCATGTACCACCTCCAGACTTTCTACAGGCCCTCTACCAGGACTGGTCTCTGAGACTAAGGTGAGGAAGACTTTACATCCTTGAGAAATGAGCTTTTTAGCTTTAAGAGAGGAGATTATAATATTATTACAGAATTTGCTTCCCCTAGGGATTTTTACAAGATAAGAATGAGGTTGAGAGAGGACTACCATCTTATTTCTACAATCAATGTGAGCATGGTATGTGTATATCCAGTCCATACCAATTATAACATCAAAGTCTTCCATAGTTAAGAGAATGAATTCAAAGGGCATATCATGATTTTTGAATTTAAGAGAGAGGACATCAATTTTCTGTAGGGTTGTGAGTATTTTTCCACTCGGAGTAGACACATCCAGAATATATCCCAAGTCCCTTATATGAAGATGTAATATAGATGCCAGAGTTAGAGAAATAAATGTATTTGTCGACCCAGAGTCGAATAAACCCTTAACATGATGACCATATAATAATACAGTGCCTACACATGATAATTGCGTTATGAATAATTTGCAGGCTTGAACAAGATATTAAATTATAAAAGAATTTAGGTTACCTTCAAAGAGCTGGTTAGGATTTGCCTTGGCCTCTTCTACATTCACTGCAAATACCCTGCCATTGCGGTGTCCCTGAGGCTGTGGAGCACCTGTTGCATGATTGCCAAAGATGGAGGGAGTGGGACACTTGGCGACGAAATGACCCTCCTTCTTGCAGTTATAGCAGACCAGCTTAGGATGGCGGCATACCCCACCATGGAGGCACTCGCAAGTCTTGCACTTTGGGTGGACTATCTTCTATTAATTTTGGTTGTGCTTCTATCCTCCTTTTCCTGAACCTCCTCCTTTCCCTGATCCCTTGTTGTTATGGCCTAGGTTGAACTTCCTAGACTTATCCTCCTCAGTAGTGGTTAACCTTAAGTATCCCATGCTGGAAGGTTTCTGCATTCCCTACTCTCTCTCCTACTTGAGGGACATGTCTAGGGCTTCATCTATGCTTCTGGGATGAGAGGCTATGACTAGGATTTTAAGGTGGGCGGAAAGGCAGTCAACGTAGTGCTCAGTGAGGCAATTTTCAGTTCGGATAGGTGCATAATGTTCCAGAAGTCTAAACTTTCGAGTGTAGTCAGCTACCGAAAGGCTGCCCTACTTAAGCTCCATGTACATCTTCTCCTTCCTCTTCCTCTCAGCTATGGGTATAAAATGATCAGTGAAGAGGGTTTTAAAGGCTTCCCACCCCATGGCATCTACTTCTTCTCCCCTATTACCACCATAGTTCTCCCACCAAAATTTTGCCCCTCCCTTAAGCAAATCGGTGGCGAACTTGACCTTCTTTTCAGTGGGTACTTCTAGGGTATGAAAACCATTCTCCACAGAGAGGATCTAGGCCTCAGCCTTATCCATGACTTTAGGCTCATCTTCCCCCCAAAAGGTATCAGGGTTGAGTTTGATGAAATCTATCACCGTCACCTCCTTTTTCCTAGAGGAGCTAGGTTCATGGGTTCCTTTTGTGGCAAGGGTTTCCATAAAGTCGAGAAGGATTTTCTTCTATTCCTCCCACCTTTCCTTGGCTGTGGTATCAGGGTCAGGTACTTCAAAGGTTTTAGGCTCTTTCCTCTTCTTATAGGATGATTCCTCAGAGGCCTTTGAGTTGCGAGTCTTATGAGGCATCCTGAAATTAATTTGGATATATTAGATTTATTACTTCAACAATTATTCTCGTAATTATCATTATTTTTATCACATAATATTTCATTATTCTCTTCTATTAATTATTAATGTTCTTAATGTTATGAATTGTGGAGGATATCCTAAAATCCTTATCAGTCGGTCCTTAAGACTTTCTAAATAGAGTGACTCTTTCCTAACCTTATATCATAAAAGTAAGGGGATTTTTTTTCTTCAAAAATAGAGATAAGAGGGAAATATTCCTATAGAAAATATGAGAGGGAATTTCTATAGATGAGAAGGATCCTAATTTAATGTATGCCTAAGAAGTAGGGGACATTTAGGATATCGATCAGGTAGACTTACACTGCCTTATAAGTAGCCTCGTGATTGCCAAGCAAAGTGGCTCGGAGACTTTAACTAGACCTTAGGCAGATGCTATCCTAGTCACCTCAACCCTTCACATCCCTAACTCAAGGACTACCCTATACTCATAATAGGGTGAATGAAGGTCATGTGACTATGATGGGTGAACCTTGGCTCTGATTCCAATTGTGATGACCCCAATTTCTATATACTTTCCTTAGTGACATCCATAGATATGCGTGCACTCATATCTATAAAGGTCAGAAGGGAAAATATAAGAAATTAAGATAGTCAACTAAAATTAGAGAAAAGCCAAGATCAAGTTCACATCATCATTATATAGCCACACAACACTTCATTCATTGAGAATAAATAAAATCATTACATACTAGTAATTGATAAGGAAGAATGAATAAGTTTATGAGAAAGAAAAATATGATTATTACATAGGATCTATAACATCCTATTACATCATCTAGAAGAATAAAACTATCTAACTAAAATGATTAAGATAAGAAGTGGAGATCTATCTACTATCCTCCATGCTCATTATTTATTGGCTTCTGGTACTTAGAAGTGCATCATATGCTGCTTGTACCTAGAAAATATGAGAAACAAAAACATCAACAAAGTTGGTACGTGGATTTAAAAGCTATACTATGTTGGAATATAAAAATACTTCAAAGTGAAAAAGGAGAAAGAAAATGTTATTTAGAGGAGGAAAATCAGGTAATCCCAAGTTATTAATCAAATTTAAAATGAATATGCATTACTATGGTGGACGTAGCACATAATCACATATATGGTGGGCCCTTCCCCGTGTACATTGTACTCTAGGGATCTCCCTGTATACCATGTACTCTAGGGAGGTGCTAGTCAACATTAATGCTTTCCCTCTCTAATAGGGAGATTAATGAGAACCACTAGTAACTACATTTCATTTAACATAATTTATGTTCTTTAATGTTCAAGGTGGAAATTGATAATTACTCATATATCTACATCCATCAATGTATTTCAATTACATGCAAGCAAGTACATATATTTAGCATCCAGAAAAATCTAGTCATATAATTATATCCACGGACCTTTAATTTCATATCTGAATTCCACAAGTCCTAGATTAAGAGAGAGAGAGAGAGTAGATAACCCTGAAATGAAATCAAGAGTATACTTGTTACTTTTGGTCCAAATGACCCATGATTAAGGTTGGCTCTTTAAGTATGATGTCTTTCATAGTCTCATTTTTTAGATCAAGGATAATATATGACTTTTATCTTACTTATGAAGTTTCAAAATCAGATCTTCATATTGTGGTTTCATTTACTTGAAGATACCTATTTTGTCCAGAAAGGGAGTATCCTCATTTAGAGTTTCTATTATGGATTAGATCATCAAGGGTATCTCTTTAAGATGAATATGATTCAATAGATTAGATTGGGATCTTAAGGTGTCAGGGTCGTACAAAGTCATTTAATGTCATTAATAGTTAGGGTTTGACATAAAGTTGTATAAAGTATACATTATTAGAGAGAGTAATTAGAACTAAGGTTTTTCACAACTATAGATCAATCATATTTCTTTGATTAGGGTTTCTAATAACATGATAATCAAGGACTCCAAATCAAGTTTAGGATGTCTACTAGTCAAATCTAAAACTAGGGATGACTCTTATTACACAAAATATACATTAAAAGGTTATTAGAGCTTGTAGGCCATACTTTTCGAAAAGGTCTCAGATCTAGGTCCTGTTTATATTTTATTTAAATATTAAACATTATTCTAATGAAAATGGTATATAGGTTCACTATAATCTGACATTCCTAGCATTTTCTACGATTTTCTTAAGATAAAACATTTCTTGGGTAAAAGAAAATAAAAAGAAAGGGTTTTACCTTGATCAACGGCCGGATCCGACTGGATCGACAACTCTCGTTGATCCCAGGCTTTACGTGGGATGGATCAGGTTTCTTATTTGGCATTTGAAGATCGGTCCACCTAAGTGATCGGTTGACGACCCATTCTCCCCTTCTCCTTGCTTGCGCGTGAGCAGGCAGCCTGGGGCAGCTCCGACGAGGTTTTTCTCTCTCCTTGGTGGAGTTGGAGGGCAGCTAAGTTGTCGATTGCCTTCGTGAGCCTGAGCTGAAGACAGACAACCAACCAGTATGTCATGGCCCTCCATCCCTTGATGCGCCATTGGGTTCCAGGAAATAGGTCACTGGAGAAAGGGGTGCTTTGGAGGAGGAAGGAGTTCAGGACCTCAGAACTCCGATGGGAAGCACCAAGGAGGCTCAACGAAGGTGTTGGAGGGGTTAGCGTGGAGCGAGAAGCACCGAGGTGATCGGGCGATGAGGGTGTTCAGAGGTTGAAGATGGTGGAATGGTATGGGTGTTCGGGGTTGTTGAGCTTGCAATCGATGCTGGTAAAAGAGTAAAGGGGGAACGACGGAGCTAGTGGAGGAGTTAAATAGGTGTTTGGGAGGCTAGGCGAGGAAGCCCTAAAATCCCCCACCGCCGGAGTGAGAAAGTCAGGAGATTGCAACGTCACATGAAACTCGGTCAAGGTTGGTATGGTCGGCTGTGAAAATGCGAGATGAAAATAACTATACAGATGGATATTCAAGAATATCGATGAGGTGGAGTCTGGCTGAAGCTCGACCCGCTTCTTATCTCCCCGCCCTTTGCGGGAGGTAGGGGATGAAGTCAGAGTCATCAGATCTCCCCTTGATCTGTGACTCGCGTCATCCAATAGCCCAAATAAGGCCCGACAGAGAGCTAGCTGTGTGACATCATTATATTGATCAAATATTACAAAACTTAGGTCATAAGGTCCAAAATGAATGGAATATGTTCCTAATTTCAATTGGTCATAACTCCCAATTGGTTGACTCAATTGTAATGAGATTTTAGGAGTAGATTAACGATGTCATGAATTAACTATGGTGTGAAATTGGAGTTAAATTTCGAATGTTGGCTATGTTAATTGACTATATGTTGTATTTCATGTAATTGACTTTATATGACACTAGGGACTGAACTATATGAAATTAATGAACCATTTAATCAAATTAGTGAGAGAGATATGGTTGAGGGCATAATTGGAATAAACAAAAATTATAGGAGAGAGAGTATATATATATATATATATATATATATATATATATATATATATATATATATATATATATATATATATATATATATATATATATATATATATATATATATATATATATATATATATATATATATATATATATACTAGTACATGCACGTGCGACGCACGTCTCAATTTTTTTCTTTCAAATTACATGTTTAAGGTAAATGTCATGCTAACATTATGACGATGCATGAGAAATACTCCATCAAAAAGATTAATATACACTACATTATTAGATAATTTCACCTCCTTGTCTTCAAGTTGACTTCTATCTTTACCGTGCCAATTAGCTTAATAAAGAAAAAGAATTTTCTCTCTCTCTTTCGTGTTATATATATGTATATATATGTGTGTGTGTATATATATGTGTGTGTGTATGTGTGTGTGCATATATATGTATATATACATGTATGTATGAGATTAAGAGAGAAAGATTCCCCCCCTCTCTCACGCCCGTGGTGGAGGCCGAACTCACGGAAGGGTGGTAAATCAAGGCGACAACTGGGATTCGAACTCAGGTCCCTTTGTTAGGAGACACCGTGCTTGACCACTTGAGACACACCTTGTCGGCATACAAACACACACACACATGTACACACACACACACACACACACACACACACATATATATATATATATATATATATATATATTTGTTGATCATAGAAAATTTTGATGTCTCATTATGATTTTCAATATGTTGTCCTTTCACAAATTTTGTTGAACTTGTTTCAAAGTAGCATACTCAAAATCCTCTATTTCTTGTGTCAAAATTTATCCTATCATTTTTGTGAATATAAACAACTATTATTGAGCATAACCTTTTTTTAATTATATATATATATATGTTGATCATAGACAAATTTGTTGTCTCATTATGGTTTTCAATATGTTGTCCTTTTACAAATTTTGTTGAAGTTTTCAAAGTAGCATGCTCAAAATCCTCTATTTCTTGTGTCAAAATTTATCCTATCATTTTTGTGAATATAAACAACTATTATTGAGCATAAGCTTTTTTTTAATAATGAGTGGTTTATAATGTGTTCTAAAAATGAGTAGTTCACACCACAATAATAAAAGCTCAATTATAGCAACAATACAATAAGTACACAGATAATAGTTGTGACAATTTACATAGCTTTTTGTAATTTTCAAACTCATCGCTCTAAATGTATTTCAAACATGTAGCTCCCCTTTTATAGGTATTAAAGTATGTAGTGGTTACATGTAACCACTACATACTCTAATACATGTGGCCACTACATACTTTAAAAATAGGAAATAATCCCCATTTCTATCATAATGGTAGATATCTTAGATCACATAAACAACACTGAATCAGATAAGTTCATTTCAAATAGAACATTTAAGTTTTTAGATATTTGTATATATTTCTACCGTTTTAATTGCATTCCACCTTCTTTACTTAATGGAAACTTTTAGTTAGCTATTTAATAAGTTTTTATCTTGTTATTCTTTTTGTATGAGAAGACCAAGAGTAAAGAAGTAATGAAATCTTTATTTATATATTTGAGAAATACTTTTTTTGTTATTAGATTCTACTTTGGGGTAATCAATATTTTGATTATTATATATCACAACTGGGCTTTCTTAGAAAAATTATATTTTGCATGCGGTGACGTTTGAGAACTATAATCATGGAAGTTTGTGTCTCCTTTTATATATATATATATGTCATGAAATAGTTTAAATATTATAAGTACAAAAATCTAAATAAAAAAGACAACCATACATAGAGGTAATTTAAATAAATTAGTCGTGTTCCATTCCATTCTTATCTTATGAACTGATATGTAATGGGTAACAATTATAGATCTCAAATTAAATGTATACAATAAAATAAACTAAAAAGTGACACTTCATACTACTTTAAATCTACTACACACACACACACACACACACACACATATATATATATATACATATATATATATGAGATTAAGAGAGAAAGATTTCTCCCCCCTCTCCCACCCCCGTGGCGAAGGCCGAATGCACAGGAGAGTAGTAAATCAAGACGGAAACTGGGATTCGTTTATGTATGTATGTATGTGTGTGTGTGTTTCTACAAAATACACTATCCTCATTTTCTTATATAATATTCATTGATGGTGCGATGCTAGCCAATTTTAAAAGATATGAGATATCTTTTGAACTACTGCTACTTGGAATATTACTATGTATATCGTTATTCATAACGTGATTTAATACAATTGAATAAACATTTTGAATTAATTAGAATGGGTCATATGTTATTGAAAATGGTAATGAAACATGTGTGATGAAGAAGTACATTTTTTACAATATTTCAATATACCGCATATGTTACCTATTTAGTTATAACTAAAATTAAACACAACTTCAGGTAAATATTTCACTGATAATAATACAAATGTAAGATAGTGTCTATATAGAAAAAATATTATGTATTAGTATATAGTAAATTATTTAAGGAGTAGGAAATATTTCTCTTTCATATTTAGACTAGGTGAAAGTGTAGTACGTACATTTCCTCACCTCCAAGTTTGTTGAGTATGGGATTTTGGTCAAATAGTTTGGTTTTTCTTAATTGATTGTGTTCTCCATTAGCGATTGCATTTTTTGAATCAATGATTGTCATTTTTTATCCAAAATATACCAACATCACACAAATTATTCACATATGAGACCAAAAATAATATTTTAGAATGAACAAAATTATATCTAAAAAAATAACTCTTATTTTGGTCCCATTTTGTGTTTTAATAGGTTTTGATGATATTGTTGAAAAATATGGGGAGACTTCAAATTATAGAATAACACTTCAATTATTTATTATATATTTGTATGCCTTTTTATACAAGACTTCACTTCAAGTGTGGTTGTGAGAAATATTTTTGTGCATACGGTCTCACATGTTTGATTGATAAAAATACATGGTAATTTAGCAACTGTCATCTTTTGAACATCATGCATAGTAACTTTTATTTCTATGTTTTAACGAGTGTGTGACTTATTTTCTTGTATGTGAATAAATATGATGATTTTGGTAGGGTGATAGAAAATTATGAGTTACTTTCGAAGTTGTGTAAGATATTTGGAAGTGGTGTTTGAGGTTAGGTTCCCAGTAGTGAAATACAATAAATATGCCATTAATAATTTCTCATTTTTATGATATTTCTTATTCTTTCTTTTCAAAATGGAGCTAATAGTGGAATTTAGATGGAACTGTGCTTAAAACACAATATCCTGACAAGAACAAAAAAAACCATATCATTTTGCTTCTAGTATACCTATTATCATGACCCTTCATCATAGAGTTTGAATGCACTTAGAGAATTTGTTTCAACTTTAAATGTACTCTTTAATGTAGTTTTTCTTGCAACCATTAAAAAAAGTACCCTAACTCATGGTGTAGGATCATAAGAACTTTTATAGGCCTTTAGATCATCTAGTAATCTTCCAAAACTTTCCTTTGTTAAAAAAATCAAATATTTTGCATAATAATTATCACTAAGTCATGTTCTTTGATTACATTTATGCTTACAAAATTATTTTGTATAAAAAAATGTGTAGTTATCTATGTTCTATATTGTAAAATAGATGCAACACAATGAGTCAGTAGTGAAGTTTGTGTGCTAACATGTGTGTAAGTGGACATGGGTCTCAACCTAAAGTGTCAACATGCAAATAATGGATGTGTTATTTGATGATTACACATGCAAATTAATGAAGCAAATGTGTACTACTTTCATATGTTTTATAGTACATATATTAAGAAATAGTTGAGATTTCACACCTACCAAGGAAAACCTCTAATTGTTTTGGTAACATAAGTTTTATTAGACATCATAACTTATAAATATAGCACTATGAAAAACAAAGAGATATATGGTTTTGTTGTATGACATCACTTCGACATGTGGTATAACACTTAATAATGACTTTATGGTAACTAAGTACCTCACATTTTATTCTAAAATATACAAATTACAAAATTTTGATGGATCAGTCGAGCAAGAAGAAAATAAAAATACAATTACAAATTTTTTATACTTATACTAAAACTAAATATTTAATGGAATGTGAAAAAGTATCAATTTAAAATATAGTTTGTGTGAATTATGTTTTGGTACTTGTATAGGATACACTATATGTACTTTTAAACAAAGATCACATATCTATTGTAGAACATAATGATCTATCTTCTCCTTACTGAGCGAGCAATGCATAAGGTATTCTTTCTTCCTCTAGTTTTCAGCCGAAGTTTGGTGGATGAGTGGATTTAATTCCAACCGAATAAGTTTTTATTGATATGGTTTTGAAGAAAAAGAATCCAACATGCAATCAATACTCTGCAATGTATGTTTTTGTTCTAGTACTTTTAACTTTTTATAACTGGTTTAACCAAGCGCATGATTCATCTTCAAAGAAGATATATGACTAAGACTTCCTTTTTAATTGTTGAAGGTTTTCTTCTTGCCACGAGCTCCACACCTAATTTTTAATTGAATGATGCAAAATGATAAAATTTTATCCTCTTGACGTGTTTGTAGATTCATATCTTGAAGATGATTTAATTACAGAAGGCCACTTGCCCTCTCTTCAGATTGCACTATGTCATGGCCCTAAAAGTTTCATTGAATGTTTCATTTGAAGAAAGGGGAATGAATCCAAACGTTAAGATCTACAGAAGGATATTAGGTATAATTGGTTGAGATTCTTGTAGAAAAGAATCTTGTGATCAAGGCACATGTTTGGCTGATATATTTTAAGATAGTGTCATTGGTAAAGTCTTTACATATTGATTGTTATCATAGTTAGAGTAGTACACACATATTAATATAGAACAAGTTACTTTATGTACAATTTTATCAATCAACACTAAATGATTGAAGAAGGTTGGATTGCGATTAAGTATAGCTTCATTGATTGACTTATGGACTTGGGACCAAAATATTGGTTACATCTTCACTCTGTCACAAGAATTGAATGTGTTTCCAAAACTTTAAAATAAACATCTTATATGGCTCTTAGTCACAGCCATCGTCACAAGTTAAGGTAATTGTCTTATTCAATAATATATCATTTCCCATTATATGATATGATGGTTGATGAGGTAAGTACGCTTGTTATTCAAATCTTGAAGGAATTAATTAGTCATCCTTTTTTTCATTTTATGAATCTGAGTTACTTGAATTAGTAGAGAATGTTTCACTTAACCTTAGCATAATCCATTATAAATAGTTTGGGCGTTCTAAGATATCTCTCATAATAAACTGCATTTTCTACATCCTAATATAGATGTAAAGCAATAAGAGAATCCTTTTAATTAGAGATAATCGAAAAGATCACTAATAAGGAAAAAAATGAAGTAATGATACTTATTCTATCTCAAAGAAAAATAAGGGAAGCATACAAAAAATTTTCGGTTAACTTATTATGAATAATTTTGATTTCAATATAATCAAGATAAGTGTGGAAAGATGACTGTGGGTAATTTTTTGATTATAAGTAGGGATCAAATATATTATATATCAGCAAGGGATCAAGTAATTACCTAAAAAGCATGGTGGGAGAAGTTGTCTTCAAAGCAATCATGATGATAATCTTCAAGGCTCATCTTCGGGTTGTAGGCTTGGTAGAAGATACATGTTTATCACGAAATTGTTTCCATCAACCAAGGATATTTCATTTTATCATATATCCTTCGTAGATGTCTTATACTATATGATAGCTTTAAATCTCAGATAAGAAATATGTATTCTTGAAGACCAATAGAAACAATAAAGAAATAGGACCGGAAAGTACACTCTGTAAAAGGTTGACCGAGTGCCTCAACCAGCTATTCTTCTGCTCATGACGTGCTGAGGTTGAAATAATAGCTTCGTAATGGAAGTAAAAGATGATGCCAACTTATGATTAAAATCTATTTTTCAGACTTGACTGGAGAACCTGATCAAGCAGCACGTATCCAGATTTCTGATACCAATACAATATGATGAAGGGATATATGACAACTACATGCTAGGCATTGCCATAATGGTAGGATGCTGACACATTTTCTATCAAGGTAAAGAAAATTTGTAAGTAGACAAAGGAGACTTTGAATGCAATAGTTGCACTTCCCAATTGCGGTTGACATGAAGGTGTTCTCTGTATGGATAAGCTCAGAAGATGGGGTGGTAGGAAAAGGTTTGGCGTTAGTTGGTATTAAAAGAATACAGAACTGCATCAAAAACTTAACAACAACTTCTAATAGATCTGTATCAAAAGCAATTAATTGGACATGTGCAATCCATTCTAGTGCTATTACCAATGATCTTCTATGTCTTGTTTTCTCGCTATGGGGACTGCTCGAGTGTCACCAACAAGAACATGTCATTGGATGGTGAGAAAATGAGAAGAAATCAACTCGTGAGTGGTACTTCCGTGAGCAGTCAAGCCATCCTCTCTTGGAATGCTTATTCTCCTGGGCATAAGTATCAGAATAGGACTCATTAGAATTCCGTATAGGATGCTTGTTTTCAAGAGTATATGAATGTACAGATGGTAATGTCTGTTGAGAATCAATGTGCGGTGGTCCTTTCTGCCGGATGACTTCCTATTTCGCCTGATCGCAACAGATCTATTCGCTTCCTACAAACCTAAAATAATAAGTTGGCGGCCCACCCATAGAAAACTAAACTGACGATCCAAAATATCAAAAAAACCCACAAGGGGCAATGACCGCGATCAACCTACCAGCAAATACGCCGAACATCCCATATGATCTGCCTAAGAGTGCTTTGCAGCCAAATCCAAATACGCCGACGATAAAGGAAGAGTGGTACTAGCACGATTCTCATGACTTCCTATTTAACTCTTCTTCTGTTTTCGTTCGCAAGAACCAGTAGAAGCAAGTCCCTGTGTGACCTAAGTCGATAATCATTATTATGAAGATCAGAAATACAGTTGAGTAGTAAATTTCCAACGAGTTCCCATGTTTTATTGATGGGTGTATGAGAGTTCAGCAGTTTAACAGAAGGTAGAGGATGGAAATTGAGCGACAGATTGTGTTTGATGGGGCTATTGAGAGTCCAACAGTTCTACGAGAGGTGGAGGATGGAAACGAGTGTTGGTGTTTAGATTGATAGAATAGTAGATATATATATATAACTACTCTGTCACATTACTTCTCTAAGGATCTCTGGTCTTTATATATTTTCTTTAATTATTATATTATATGACCAAATAATTAGGATTAGGTTACTTCTATTTCGCTCAACAAAAAAAAGTGTTATGTGCCTTGGTTTTATGTTTTTGTTGGGTGGGGAGGAATAAAAGGGATCACTAAAATCATTATAGTAGTGTAGCTTTTATTTGAAAATCTTTCAAGGCTAATCTTGATGCTATGTTTCCTAGTTGATTCTCAAGGATGATATTAAACAGTCTTCTAGATTTTTTTGTCTTCTAGATATCTCTAAAGTGCATATTGCCTTTGGTAATGGATGTTTTCCATCTAATATGTCTGTCTGTGCTTCTTAGTAGAGGAATACCATAAAGGAATCTTCAAAGGGTATAGTTTTAGCTTCCTTCATGATCTAGAAGTTATTGCTCGAGACACCAAATAAATGCAATTAGGAAATAGATAGATGGGATTACATAGGGCACAATAGAATAAAAATGACAACTGGTTTACTTGGTGCCACAATCCTGCCCACTCGACCAATTGAGTTTCTCTGCAAAAATCAACCAACATTCAAAAATAAAATGAAGCCAAGAAATATCAAAAATTGCATCTGGGGTCATCAACTCAACTAGTATTTTCTAAGTCGGTTGAGTTCATGCCCCCAACGAATGCCACTCATTGAACATGTCATAGTTCAATCGACTCACTCGAGTTCAAGATGAACTCTAGTTGAGTTCTGAAAATCACCCACTGCTCAACTGAATTCACCAACTCAACCAAGTTTTAAGGGAACTTGATAAAGTTCACAACATTGTATTTTCATATCACAAGTCTCTCATTATGGCTAGTTAAAGGGAACCCGATCGAGTTGACATGGTCCACATGCATTGAGGCACCCCAACCATTAGGGATGTCATAGACAACATGGTATTACTCAAGACAAATGCTAAAATGGTCTTAGTTAACTTTATAATCAAGATAATAGGAAAAGGAAGAAATAAAATTCCAACGACAATGCTTACATATGTGCACATTAAAGGTTCAAAATTTCCATTTGCAATAGGTAACTATACATTGTTTATTATTAGTGAACACTACCACAAAATGTATTGTACAAATTGAGTGAAATCAAACAATAGAGATGTAGATATATCAGGATACAAAATGCCCTACATGGAACCAAGTGCACATTTACAATTCTAGAGGGACTTAAAAAATCTAAATCCCAACCTTTGCCCACTGCTGACATCTATAAGATGGCTTCCCACCAATAAAATCATGAAATGAGGACCTAAAAGGATGTTGAGGATGCTGAGAGTGAGAATCATGTCCCAAAAATAGTTATAATGTATGTAAGCATTCTATGCATGTCTACTATTATGAACTAAAACAAGACATATTCAACATTAATCCATAACTGCCACAAAAATAAAACCAACACTAAATGCAGTGTACAGGTGAAGCATAAAAACTTGCAAAGAATAAAAAGGTAGTAGAAGCATCACAAGTTGTATCCAAAATACTATGCACATAAGGCTACATTGCTTGTTTGGTGATTTTATCATTAAAGACCTGACTATATTGAGGTGTACCACTCAAACTACTATCTAGTAACTGAGAAGTATCCTAGCTTAGCATGAAGGATCTTTGGGTAGCGGAATCTCCATAAGACCTCACCATGCCTTGGTTAGTGCGAGTATAAAATGCAAGGGCTCATTGGATACAAACCAACATAAAAAACCAAGACTGTACTAGATACTCAAGCAGTGACATAAAATATTGTATACCTCATCATAGTTCTCAACCATTGTCAAATATTATTGAAGATTCCACCTTAAACACACTCATACCCATCTTCAGTATTAAGGTATCAAGGGAAACCATACCTAATATGGACCCTTAGTTACATGTGTGTACTCAGAAGTAGATGACTCCAAGTACCTTTTCACAAGGTTACTCATTTCACTGTCTTAACTTCTGAACATTGGGATATATGTGTGACTATATTTCACTATATGAGTTAGGTATCCCTAGATTAAGTTATCTTTTTACTTGTCTTTTATGTACAACCAAGAACTTAAAAAAAGACCAAAATAAAAATACAATACTAAATCTGTACAAGCCACAAAACTTGTATAAAGAAAGTTCCCAAATATTAGGAAATCCAACCCAGATTAGGAAATACCAAAAAAAAGAATGCATAAATGAATCTGGTTAGATTCACTAAGGTCAGTCAAGATTCATTGTTATTAGGTCCAATTCTATCTTTCATTTCACCAAATGGTTATGGGTATACAAACATCAATTTATGGAAAGTTCAACCTTCTCATGAAAAGAGGTGACTATCTTCTTATTTCCGTAACCAAAAACTATGCCAAATTTTGTATATAACATACTTAGCATGAGAATTATATAGAAAGAGTAGAAGATGTATGAAAATACCATTTTGAGTAAAAATTCACATCCATTAAAAAAATTGAGATTTGTAAAGGTTAGATGTTTAACATTCTCATTTTAGGTTCACATGCATGAGAAATGGAGGAGAAATCTTAGATTCTCCTAATTGTATAAATCAAACAATTTTTAAAGATGCAATTTTAGAGAAACAACATGTGTAATACGCTTTATTATAGTATTTTAGAATTAAGAACGCCTAGTATTTCCTCTTATACTAACATGTAGGAATATGGAAGATAAGGAATCCTAGAGTTTCTCATTATTCAACCCAAACAACCCATATAAGTTACATTTTTAGCCTCTCAAGCATGTGTTTGGAATTATTATGGGTTACATGTAAGAACTGCATGTAAAGAAGGTACACCAATGCCATATTAGTGGATGGATCCCTTGATTGGTTCTCCATGTTGTGTCTTTTTGCCTTATCATCACATCAATATGTTGAATATGTGCTTGTTATCCTGCAATAAATGGTATTATTATCAAATGCACTTATGAAATATCTTTGCATATTTTTAGGTATTGTGGAGGCTACTTGATGGAAGGAGGAGGGAGAGGTAACTCATAGGACTTCACCAAGCATGGAGGAGTCCAAGGAATCACTGAATCCTAATACAGTCTATCCCAAACATCCAAAGGATCACAAAACCATCCACAATTAATCAAGACTCAAAACCAAAGTGCAATTCAAGACCCACAAAATTGTTGTTATGGGCTTAGAATGGTCATGCTCAAGCAAGAAAACAACCACCAAAAGCATATTATCACTTGTTTGATCATGTTCATCCACCACATCCATTATCACTAGACCGGTCATTCAGTTCATATAGAACAGTCATTCAGTTCATATTGAATGATCATTGTAGTGTCTAAACAATTGACCGTTCTCGTATTAGAAAAATCATGGCATATTATATAAGATGCACTAACGAAACCACTATTGAACTTAAACCTACTTGGGTCAATAGAAATCTCACTACCATGGTCACTCCATCCCAATAGCACAACAACCGTCATGGAGGCAGAAATGTCCTTCTACTTCCAACCCTATTACTGCCCTACACATCTTTTTAAAAACTACCCCCACTTAACCTTAGCCTACCTATACCTCTATTTAAACCTTATTGGTGTCTAGGGGTTGAGGATAACAACTACCATCATTCATTTCCAACACTTGGATGCCAGTTGCTACTCAACTATCCATTTTCACTCCTATTTTCCATCTTATACATCCAAAACCCTAGTTATCTACGACTTGACCATTGCCTCTGCATTTCTCACGATATTAGACCTTGGTGGAGGGTGGATCATTGCTTGTTGTTACTATAGGTGATGAATAATATGTCTTCGTCGGTTTTAATGGGGTTTTTCTCTTCTTCACCACTTTCTTTTGTTCTTTCTTGTACTATGAGTAGCTTAGTCCCCTTGGTGGGCTATACGGGGAAAACATGTTACTGTGATACCATGAACCTAGAAAATTTTCATGTAAAATTTAATAATATTAGTGTCATGCTATGATTATCTTCTCTTCCTACCCCTTTATTTGGTTGTTTGAGTTGTGGGACCACCTAAGGTATAGAGAAAAGAGTGATTTTGGGCTTCTAAGGGAAAATCTCCTAGGTCCAGTAGAGGAACCTTGGTTAGTTTTCTTTTCTACCCCAATATATCCATATTTAACATCCCTAGGTGTGAGATCTAAGTGTCTAAGTGTGGATCTCCCTTCTCTATTGACAAGGATCATACCTAGAGGTTGGACATGGGGATAATAGCAGTGAAACACCCTCCTCTTATCTCATATACCACCCCATGCTATGAAGTGGGTGATGGTAATCATGTTTAGAAATCTAGACTAGGGTTGATCTAGGACAAAGACTACATATGGTCTAGACAACTGAACTTTTTAAGGTTGGATAGGAGGTGATTGGGACTAGTTCCCTTATACACACCCTGTTACCCATGGTCGTCTACTAGGATAATAATCTTAACCTTATGTTCATATGTTTGTTTGCTATGATGATGCTACTATTGGATGCATTCATGAATGTGCACCCCAAGTTGCATAGTTTATTAGTAGAATAACCCAAATGTTCCATTGACTCTAATCAATTTATTAAAAACTCACTTGCTTTAGTGAGAGATACTTCTCCTTGCTTTCTTAGTTAGTTGCTTGTTAATGTTAGTTGGTTCTTAATAGAGAAGTGGCTCTTGATCTTAGTTTCTTATGTTAGGATTTGCTAGTTAGTTGTTTGGTATCCTTTTGATTGTCTTGGTAGTATAATTGCCAATCTAATGTAGCTGACTGGTCTTTCTTACCATTTCTAATATAGTTTGGTTCAATTACTCTCTTTCTTAGTGTAGTGTTACTTGCTCTCTTAGTTAGTTTGTTGGACTTAATTATTAGGGTTAATGTATATTTAAATATTTCTCTTACCTCTTGCATGATCATTAGTGTAATTTAGATCCACCACTTTTTAAACCCTAAAAACCGTAACTCTACACTCTAGAAACCTAAATAAACAACACAATTCTAGTACCTTCTCTACTTCATGTAGACTAGACCCCAACTTGTGCCCCATTCTTATACTAATATTGAGCCTGTATCTTGTGGAACATTTATATAAGAGTATGAAAAATAGGATAATTTTATTAGCCCAAGTACAGTGACACATCATCAACCACCTCTCATAAAGAATTCAAGCTCGAGCCAAGAAAAGTGCAAAATAAACTTCTGAACACACCAAAAATCCCTTTATATGAACCTCTTAGCAAGATATAGCTCAAAATAGGAAAAGGAAGGTAGAAGTAGATATTTGGTATGAGAAGGTGTTTTCACCATGGTTTATAAAAACCATATCTAAAGAAGCCATGAGAGATAAGAATAGCATGTTGAAGATGAGAAAAGAGGGACATCTAGCATATATGTTCAAAGCAATCTTGGGAATAAGTTTTTTAGCTTAGATGTTCAAAAACCAACCCCACACACCCACTGACATGCTTCATCTCAGGACCTAACCTTTGGGAGGCTCTCCTCCCACTCTAGTAGCACCTCACCAACACATGGATGCAAGGTGGTCATTAGGAACGTCCGGTTCCACTATTTATAGGAACTAATTCAAAGCAATACACAAACATTTTCGATTAGTCCTTTGCATCAGCCACAACTCGATGTGTGTAATCTAGTCAGATATTGGGTGGATTGGCTAGCGTTGAGACCAAAGTAACAAGCTATGAGTCCAGACTAGATTCTCATAAGGCTTAGTCAAACTTTTCTTTCTTTATTCTACCTCAACTAGGGCTAGCAAACACCATGAACCTCGAATTCAAACCCAAGGTCCCAACAATTCTACCCATTAAAAACCCAAACACCAAATCCAAGGCTAAAACCCTTGATTCAAAACCAAACAAACCAAAAATGATCACATATACATATGCATGAGGCTATAAAACTTTTATCATCATGTATGTATTGCAAGATAGAGAAAACATATTCAACATGTTATCATATAAATTAGGTTTGTCTCATTCAATCTATTGAACTAAGTTTTAGTTATGCAAGTGATTTAGGTAAACAAATAAGATTAGAGTTAAGTAAACATAAGTGTCTTATAATTATTCTCTCCTAATAGAATTCATTCTAGAAATCCTAAAACAAAACAAGCTAATTCCTATGCCTTTATTCCTCTAACTCCCATGTGTCCTCCTAAATTCCATGGTGATGCCACAAAACCTCACAAGGATGATTCATTTTTCATAACCTTCTTCACTATTTGTCCAAAATTAGAACTCATTCCTTGACATTAATATATACTCTTTAATTTTTACTATACTATTTGTATTTCCTGCTCAGTATCAAGGTGACACTTCCTCATTGTTGAAGCATGAAAAACATCACCCAAATGGTTCAACTCTACCAACAACTTCAACATGTTGGCCATTTTTCTCATGCCATTAGTGATAATATAAGTCCTCATAAACCTATGAGAAAGCTTACCCTCTTTTGAAATCTTAGAACACCTTTCAAAGGAGAGTCTTTCAAATACACAAGGTCTCTAACCTATAATTCTAGTGGCCCTTTATGGTTATTAACATACAAGTTTTGTCTATCATGCACTGCTTCAAATATTTCTTTATAACTTTATCTTTTCTATCATATGTTACACCAACTCGCAACCCAAAAGCTAATGTTCATCTATACCATCTTAGGAAAGGGTTGATCTAGAATGTTCACCATATATAGATATGTATGGTGTCATGTCAATACTCTTCACGTAGTTGTTGTAGCAGGAGAAATCTATCAAGATCAAGGTGAGTATCCCAACTATTGATAAACTAGAGAGCACACCATATTAAGAGATATTCTAACATCTAACTCATACTTTCTTACTTTCCATCTATCCATGGGTAGAAGTTCAAATTAAACTTTATTTATATCACCATAGCTTGGTGAAAACAATTCCAAAACCGATCTGTGAATTGAGATCCTCTATATGACATTACAGATAAACTACCTAATTGACTTAGATCTATGTCAAATTATTAGTAGTGAATGTAGTCTTGATTCGTAAAATGACATGACATCATGAAATGGTCAACAACTACGTATAGTGAATAATACCCCTTGTCTATTTTAGGAAGACCAACCACAAAGTCCATGATGACATGCTCCCACTTCCACTCAACAATAAATAATGACTACAACAGTCCTACAAGTTTTTGATGCTCAGTCTTGACTTGCTGACACACTCAGAACTTCTCCACAAACTCTATCACTCCACATTTAACACCTATCTACCAATACAAATCCTTTGTATTGTAGAACATCTTGGTAATGCTAGTATGTGTAGCATATCTCGGGGAATGTGCTTCTTCAAGAACCATGTAAAATATCCAAATTTAGGTTCATACTCAACCCTTCCTTTTCTAGGACTCTTTCTAATTATAACTAACTTCAAGTTCCTTTCCCCTATTTAGATAAAATTAGAAGAATTATAAGTATAAAATCATAATGAGATGGTGAATATCCTTTTACAAGATTTTTTAGGATCAAATAAGTAATTAAGTTTTTTAATTAGGAATACACAAATTCACCATTTAGTACGTTATAGATTTGATTTGGAATTCTATAATCCTCTAAGGATTAGTGGTGAGCAAGAAACACAAGATATTATATCAAAATATATTAAGAAATGTGTTAACTGAGTATTTGACTTTCAAACTATGGAATGTGAGGCTAACATTCTCAACATGTGAGATTAATGTCAAGATTGGATTCCTCACAATGTAAATGGTCTACTCATTAATTTTCATGTTAATGGGAATTCGTATGCTTTCCCAAATTATTCTAGTGAAGATAATGATTTATAAGCTTAATTTAAACCAATCCAACTTTAAGTTATTCAAATTACTATAGTCATATTGTTTACTTATTTTCCCTCCATGTATTGTTTCCTACTCACAAGAACCCTCACCTCCTTTTTCCATAAAACAAAACACTTTCACTGATGGTCTTTACTCCTCCCTCTCTTCTCTTTTTCTCTTAGTCTCCTCTTTCATCCACTCATCACATTCTTTCCTCAGCCATATGCTAACCCTAGCCATCAATAACCTTCTTCTTTTCATGCTAAATGACTAACACAAAAAACTACCTTGGATAGGTTATAGTGACCTACATGGTCTCTCATGGTGACTAAATTCTACTATCTCACCTCCCTTATTCACCCCCATACCCTCCACTACCTCTATACCCCACTCCTATCGCTAGTACCTAGGTGTTTCCTACTTCTAATGACTCTTCCACGTACCAGTATCGATGACAACCTCCATCATCACCATCAACAAGTGAACCATACAAACCTCATCACAAATTTGTCACCACCCTCCACCTTCTCTACTACTCTCCAGTGGAAGATATGCATCAGACATGGGAGATGTAAGCCATCTACCAATGTCAACATAATTTTCCTCCTCCCACCTATGTTCTTTTTCTGCTTCTTCCCTGAACATAGAACCATTCCACATGTTTTGGGTTCTTACCTCCACAATCTTGCTTTATGCCTTTCTCATCCATGCACCTCTATCTCCTACTCCTTCCTTCCACAGTGATATGTAAGTAGCCACCTACAAATGCCCTGACCACCAGAGGCTTTGATAAAGACCAAAGATAACCTCCTCATTCACCATGAAATTTACAACTCTCCTCTTCATCACTAGATTTTCCTAAATACTAGATCTTAGGGGATTGTATATAGATCTCTCCCGCACACAAATATGCAACAAGATGAGAAAATTTGATTGACAAACTCTACTAAGTCATCACACCACCAAGTCTAAATGCATCACCACCCATGAGTTCTGGTGATCTTCATTGGATCCAATAGCCCCACCTCTTGGTTGACTCTACCTCCTCTTGTGCTCCTTATCTTATTTCTTCCCTCCATTTATGTTCTCCCTGTTAACTCTATAGTAGGCTAAAATGGTCAGTGCATGGTCATGAGACTATCTAGCACCTTCTCATAGAGACAGATGCCAATTAGGGAGACTATATAAGGGCTCTAAAGATCATCATGATCCTGCCACTGATTTGAATCCCATAATTAATGTTGTGAATAAAATTTTAACAAAGAGGAACTTTAGGTAAATTTGATTTCATTGTGTCCATTCTAAATTAGAGAAGCCGAGTAGGAAAAGATGCGTTAGAAAATAAATTTGAATATCTTAGTTGTAAACCCATACTGATGAAACACATTATTTATTATAGTTAGGCATATTTTTGTATATATGTATAGATACATATCCTATTGAAATATGCATTCATAACTACTAGCCAAGAGAAGTATGTGAATCTAGTATATTTACCATTGAACCTTCTACTTTTAGGGACATGATTAGTGTAGATATGATAAATAAGAAGCTAAATAATAATAAATATGGTTATTTGATCAATCATATTTATGTTAATATGCAAACCTATTAATAAACTACCTCAATTACTCACCATTTTAGTACATATAATAGAATGCTATTACTAGAATTCGTTAGGTCTATAATTTATTGTTTGAGGATATTAAATGTCACACATACATTAAATATAAGGTTAGATAATGAAGAGAATATATTGGGTGTAATGTGGGCATGATAACAATCTGATGTAGTTCATTTTTTTATCTTAGTGTCTTTGCATCATCATCATCATCATCATCTGAGCCTCAATCCCAACTATGTTGGGGTCAGCTACATGGATCCTTCATTTCCATTCAGCTCTATCATGGGCCATATTTTGATTGAGATGTAGAGATTCAAAATCTCTCTTTATAAGCTCATCCCATGTTAATTTAGGTCTTCCTCTTCTTCTATTTATAGTGTTTGGCTCAATAGCATTGCTTCGTATACGCATACTAGTAGGTCTACGTTGCACATGTCCGTACCATCTGAGTCTGCCCTCGCACAACTTGTCCTCAATGCTCGCCACCCCCACTTTATTCCTGATATAGTCATTTATCAAGCGATCTTTTCTTGTCTTCCCACACATCCATCTCAGCATACGCATTTCAGCCACATTCATCTTGTTGAGACCTTATTTCTTCACCGCCCAACATTCACTCCCATAGAGCATGGCTAGTCATATAGCTGTTCTATAAAACTTACTTTTTAACTGGAGAGGAATCTTATGATCGCATATCTTAGTGTCTTCACATATGAATTAAAAATCCTAGATGCACAAATTTGTATAAGAATAATTATGGTAACTATAAATACAATTGGATTTTGGAAGCATACTCATACCAAAACAATGACAAAGATATAGTCGACCCTAGTTGACCGAACTTGAACTATATCATATATATGAAAATAAATAAAATTATGAGATATAAATTGAAGGAATATATATTATTACACGTACTTATGTGTAACTAGAGACACATAGACCTATGTGACTAGATATGAATATCTGAACTGAAATAGATATCTAATCGATCATCTAATCACTTAAGAACATGATAAACCCTATTGTGCCAAGATGATCAGAATTAGGGTAGATAGATACTAGAAATGTGTACACATGTTTACTTTTATTTGATTAACATACTGTCTTCCTAGGATGAACATTTTACTTTTGTTTTGAAGTATATCTATTGAGTTAATCATTAGATGTGAAGATCATGTATGTCCAAATCCCTAGTTATGTTCGGACATTTAGTTGACTACAAATCATATTTTCCTATAATGGGGCACATTGTTGAACGTTGCTCCTTTTATGTATAAATTGAACTTCTACCTTCTTGAATTGATACCATCTAGCATACTTTAAATATTGAGATATTCTATTGTTATGGGTCTTTTAACCCCTCCTATCATGCCTTTGAAATACTTGATATGATAAATGATTGGAATGATAATCTTGCCACTCTATTATGTAAGCTAAATGTTTTGACTAAAAAAAAATCTAAAGTAGCAATACTTATTTACAACCATACATACACATAACAAACATAATCTCCCAGGGGTGCACATTTCTACCCTTACTTTTAAGCCAAGATCCATGGTGTTACGGCCATATTGTAGGTATATTTAGTCTACATTGTAATATCATGTAAAATTCGTATTATTCTAACAAGATGGATAGTTATTATGGAAAGAATGTTGATCTAAAATTGCTTTTGAAGTGCAATGCCTCATTATTTTAGTTCTTTATTTTGGAACAAACCTATATGTTGGAAGCCCACTCTTTGCTTGGGAATACCCTTTTTGTACTTGTAATCCATGATAAAAGTTAAATGTGTTTCATTTACCTAATTGTGTTTTGACTCATACAATTGTTATCTTTTGTTTGTGTTATTCTCAAAACCACATAGGTGTAGGAGCGTCAGAAAATAATGACTCAGGAAGATCACTTACAAGTCGTGGACTTGAGGATAGCTTGGAATGGTCTGGTTGCCCTTTAAACCTAGGATTGTGTAGTTTATATGTATCCCATTTTATTTCATAGTGGTGCCTTTTTGGTGATGAAAACATGTAGATGAAATATCATGTAATATTGTATTAGTTTTGCTTCCATTGCTTATAAACTTTCTCTTATATATATGTGTGTGTGTACATATAGGATAACGATCCAGTGAGAAACATATCTTAGTGAGAACATTAGAGGCATTTGAATAGCTCTCCACATTGATCAAATTTTTATAATCCAACCGTATGGATTAAAAGTATAACTTAATACTTACCTTCCTACAAAATTTCACGATCATCAGATATTTATAGCATTCAGAACAACAAAATACTTTTCAACACTCAATATTGAATTTTAGGCTGACCTTTAGATGTAAAAAGTGTATATTCAACAAATGGACAAGCAAAAAAATATGATTACAATAATATTTATGGGGAGGTAAATGAGCAGATGTTCTTCCCATCCATACGGTTGGATTTTAAAAAACAACTATGGATTTTCAATTATTCAAATGCCTCCCATGCTCTCACCATAGGATGTTTCTCACAGGATCGCTAACATATATATATATATATATATATATATATATGGTAGCGATCTAGTGAGAAACATCCTATGGTGAGAGCATGAGAGGCATTTGAATAACCATAAAGTTATAGATTTTTGTCAATATCCAACCTTATGGATGGGAAGAACATCATTTTATTTACCTTCACACCAAAAATCACTGCAATCCAATAATTTTTACATGTCCATATATAAAATATATGTATTTTACATCCAACGGTCAGCTTGAAATTCAATATTGAGCGTTGAAAAGTATTCGGTTGTTGTGAATGCAATACAAGTCCTATAATGATGAAATTTTGTAGGAAGGTAACTAATAAGCTATATTTTTAATCCATATGGTTGGATTACAAAAAAATGATTGCCATGTAAAGTTATTCAAATACCTCTCATGCTCTCACCAAGATATGTTTCTCACTGGATCGTGGTCCTATATATATATATGCCGTTTTTTTAATACCCGCACGGGTAGCCAGGATTTCGCTACCCGACAGCCAGAAAAGTAATTATTCTGACTAGAAAAGTAATTCTGCTATTAAAATAGTAACTATGTTGATCAAAAAGTAACTATACAACTAAAAAAGTAATCCCGTACAAAATACACAGCAGATATATATGTAACCATGTTTTGAAATCTGCTGTTACAAACATAACTATCTATGCATGAAACTCAACAGTTTGCAAGGTCAAGTAACCCTCTACATGTCAAAAGTAACCAACTTAAAAAAAAGTAACCGAAATGGGGGGCAGGTAGCTACCCACGCGGGCATTAAAGATGGGCCTATATATATATATATATATATATATATATGAAATTTTGTATTAGTTTGGTTTTCTTTGTTTATATACTTTCTCTTATACATATAAAAATTGTGTATATACAATTTGAGAAATAATGAAATTTCTCCTTTTCTTCATTTTTGGAACATGATGGTTTTATTTCTGCATTTAGTGAGGAGTGGACTACCAATCTGGTCCCACGCCTTACAATATGTTATCAGAGCCTAATTTGTAGGTGACTTGACTATTTAAAGTTATCCCTTATTTTTCATTTCTTAAGTAGTTAAGTAACCCTATATCCATTGTAAATATGCATACCCATAAGACATGGAAATACTAAGTAAGGTTTCTATTATTTACTAATTTGGTCACCTCCACCATCCAAAATACCAATATATACTCAATCTTGAGTAACCCTAATCACCCTAGCCCATTTATGGAAGTTAAATTGTCACCACACGGAGTTGACTCATCTAGTGTAACGTATAATTCCTATCTCTTGTGTTTTAGGAAGTTGGCTTGAGAATTATGAAGGGAGGTTCACTTGAACAACCTTAAACCTGGTTCCTCTACCTTCTCTATGGAGGTTGATTAGACTACATTAGATACTCACAACTAAACTGAAATGTAGTATCCACGTTGAACCCTTTCCTTTGTTGTTTTTCTAGCATGCCTCACATATGTTCACTTTTGGTATTGAGCTTGCGTGAATGACAAATACAAAATCCTATGTAAGTTTTTTGAATTGAAATAATTCCCTTGGCATTAAGTGATTATTTGAACTAGCTCAAGTATGGTTAGGCATGCCTTACATTTAACATAGAGTGTCTCAACATATCTTTGCCCTATGGATATCTGTTCTAGGATTGGATATCATCCTCATTGAGCTTGTTATGACTTCCTATGTGTGGATTTGTAAATGAAATATATTTGTTTAGTATAATATTCTTAGGAGTTCACATCTCTCATACTCATGGCATAATTATATTACCTAGTTAACGATATGATGTGTAATTTGACTATACATTGAGCTTGTCTTGTGATGACACGATGGTTGTAATCCAACAAGTAAAGAAGGAATCCTAATTTCTTCATGTATTAGTTTTACAATCATATGACTTCCCTATGTCTTTAGATGATGTGATGAAACCTATATTTAGAGAAGTGGGGAATGGTGGATGTCATTAGAATATGACAAAAAATGATTGTGTGATATAAGAAGCCTTTTCCCCTTCTTATCAGTAAGTTAAAGATAATTTTGGGCATGTCCTTTTCGGTGTTGAAAAATTAAACTCTTTTTTTTAGAATGAAGTGATGATAGTATAAGTTTATATGATTAGTTTGGTAGAGTTATATGACTTGGGTATCAAAATCAATTTGGCATCATTTTTGGATTTATATCGCAAAACTTTCATCATAAAACTCATTTTTATTATTAAACTATATGTGCAAAAGAAAATCTTTCTAGATTTTATCAATGGCTTTTAGAACCTAGTCACCATTGCAAAGATTTTTTTAGTACTAGAGGAACCCTTTAGTGAAGAACCCTAAGACTGGATAGATCAACCTTGAGTCCCTAGGCATAAGTGTGAAGTAAATAGCAAGAAGGAGTTTTAGATGTAAATGACCAATATTATCAATGCATGGTTCCTCTCTAGATGGTTAGTTAGCATATATCTTAATCCTTTTAAGTGGTTGAGTATTGACACTAAATTCCTTAAGAAATGTAGATTAACTTAGGGATATATGAAGTAAATAGTGACGGTAATAAGTAGTACATGAGTAACATCCAATACTAAAGTCATAGGTATGTGTCTACCACCTACCTAGGGTAGATAGGTATGCTTTGTAAATTTACAACCACAAATGTTACATACATATTAAAATATGTTTTAAAATTTATATTCCCCTATCCATAATGGTGAACACAGTAAGGTAGGTTAGTAAGTGAACAAAAATCGTGATAATTTTGGAAGTGATGTTAATCATGATCAGTGGGAGCTGAAATCACCTTAAAAATGATATGAAATTGTTAAGACAATACTAGGTTTTGGTGTAACTTCCTAGCTCAACATCTTACTGAGAAGACTAATGGAGACTTGACTCATGAAGTGCTATAGTTTCACCTAAGGATTGGACTATAAGTTTGATATACTATGATCCACTATATTATATGAAGTAGGAATTTATGATTGGGTTGGGAAGCATAACCTAGTATGTATATCGGGTCATAGATAGATGGATTTCAGGGATGAAATCTTCTTTAATGGATGGATTTTTGTAACATACCTGAATTTAGGTTTATAACTTACCACTTTCTTTATATTCCACTTTGCAAATATAATTGTGTTAAGTTCCCTTCCCTTGATTTAGATTAAACTATAATAATTTGAAATCTAAAATTATAATAAGAAGATAAATATATCTTTAAAAAAGATCAATTAGCCAATTGAGTATATAATTGGGCTAGTTACACAAATTCACCATTTGAATAGTTATAACATCGATTGGTATTCTAGAATCCCTCCAAAGATTAATGGTGAAGGGTGAGAATGAAATTTAAAATATTATATCAACATAGATTAAGAAATGAATTAAGTTAGTATTTAACTTACAACATTTTCAACAGATGAAATTGATGTTAAAATTGGATTCTCACACCATAGTTGACATAGGAAGGAATTTTATTATTAGTGGGATGTCGTATGATCCCTCAATTTACTCTAGGAAAGTAAATAATTTATTAAATTAGTTCTAATAGATCCAATCTTTTAAGTAAGTCAAATGAATATAGTCTGTCCATTTATTTTATTTTCCTTCACATAACATTTCCTTACCATGAGAATGCTCACCTCCTCTTTCTACAAAATAGAAGTGCTTTCACCGGTGGTTGTTCTTCCTTCCTCTCCTCTCTTATTCTCTCTCTCCCCTTTCTTATCTCCTCATCACCTTCTTTCCACAACTAGATGCTAACTGTAGCCATAATTGATCTTCTTTTCATTCCCAACTGCTAACATGTAAAAACTTTCATTGACAAGTTGTAGTGTCTGACATGGGATCTCAAGGTGAGTGAATACTAGTTTTATTCCTCCCTTATTCACCTATTGTCCCTTCACTACCTATACATCCCACTCCCATCATCAGTCATACCCAGGCTGTTACAACCCCAACTTTTGGGTTCATTTGGTGAGAAATGTAATTTCTCATATTAAAGATATTGGAATAAATAATGATATAATTTGTTTTGTATAAATGGATTTCGTTTACAATAGCCTTGATGATTGTTTTGTGGGCTTTATTGGCTATTGGACCCAATAACAAGGAAAAACCAAAAGGAACTCCATTATTAATAAGAAATGGAGAAAAGAAAGATGTAGAAACCTCTAGAAGGCAAAAGTATATAATCTAAAGGTGGATTTCGTGCCTCTTGGGTTCCAAGGAGTTCAAAGTTGCAAAGATAATGCAACAAGAAAAGAAAAGATAAATTAAATATTTCTTTATTAAGAAGAAATTGAAAACAATGATAAACTGTGGGAAATAAGTGGAAAGAGGTATAATTGAGTTATCCTTAGTGGATTTCTATATCCAAAGGATTCCTAATGTTAAATGGATAGCCAATGAGGAAAATAAAAAGAAAGATAAAGAGAAATCCTCAAAGAGAGATATTTTAATAAGAAATAAACAAGATAATGAGAAATAATGGAAATAGATGTAACTAGAAGGATAATAAGTATCCTTAAAAAGGAATTTCGAAATCTTAGAGTTTCTTGGGGTCCAAGGAGCCCCAATGAAGAGGAAAGAAAGACAAAATACCAATAATGAAAAATAAGAGGATAATGTGATACATTATTAATGAATTTT
Source organism: Alisma plantago-aquatica (assembly GCA_963693085.1). NCBI lineage: Eukaryota > Viridiplantae > Streptophyta > Magnoliopsida > Alismatales > Alismataceae > Alisma > Alisma plantago-aquatica. Next base: position 662,705,855 of record OY856414.1, read on the forward strand.
GTGATATTGATAAAAAGGGAGTATTTTCTACTAAACTAAAATAGAATTTGTGCAAACTGGATAAAAGTCAAGCATAAAAGAGAAAAAGTGAGAGGATTTTCGTATTTCTAATTATCCATGAAATAAAGAATAATAAAGAGATATTTAGGAGAGAGAAGCTTGCTTCTTAATGAAGGAATTGGATTTCTATTGGAAAAAGGCCTTGTATCATTGTGGATGAACATAATAGGGCGTGGATACCCTTCCCTATATAAAGGGTAGAGCACTGGTTTGAGTTCCAAAGCGATCCCACCCAACTTTCTCTCTCTCTTCTTCATCTTCTTCGTCAAAACCCTAACCTTAGAGAAAGCTCTATCTCAGGAGCAACAGGGAGTCGTGAAGAGGTTGCAATGGGGAATGATGCTCCCACTATGACCTAAGGGAGCTCCGCCATCATCTTCTTGCTCTAACCCTTGTGTAATAGCTGCAAGAGGTCTGTAACCTCACTACAGATTGTGGGACTGGAACCATTGATATCGGACGTCGCAGCCAGGTATCGAGGGCTTGCTGGGCGTGGGGGAGAGTTTTAGAGGTAGGGCGCTAGTTTCCTGCAAGTTCTGGACCTTGGGGAAGGGGGAGATGACCTCATGAACTGCTCCACTCAGTGGCTAGGGCAACGCAGCAGAGCTGCGTGAGGTTGAAGGAGACGGAGGTGGCGTTGGACGGTTTTTCCCTCCACGGGCTAAAAGAATGTTTAACTTAACCGAGGACAGTTCTGACATTTCAAAATGTTTTCCAAGCGGCTTGCAACGTAGCATGGTTAGAGGTGATGTGGCATCTTCTGATTGGTCCAAAAAGGTAATCTTTGCAAAATTCATATCTAAATATTGGTAACTCCGATAGTAGAAAATAATATATGTATTTTGCTTAGAAAAATGAGAGGAATTCATTAAAATGGGTTAAGAGGCTAATTCCTCTTGCAATTCGAAAAGTAGTGTAAGTTATCAATTTTAATGAAATAAAGATTAAGAAACCCTATTCTGAGATGATTAATGTAATTAGTAGGGTTTAATGGATGATTAAAGTTGATATTAACATGTTAATTGTAAAAAGGTATATTGAGAAAAAAAGGATGAAATTTGCACGTAATTGGTTTAATTTAGAAGTTCATGTGCATAAATATGTTTTATTGGGCCTTGAAACCCTAATATTAGTAAATGTGACTCATAATGGTTTTAATTGTTCAATTTCATGATTAAAGTTGATATATGATAATTCTAAGCTATTTCAAGTATAAAAGTTACTAATTGTGGATGAATACCCTTAATGTAGTAATTAGGGTTTTCTAATGGATAAAGGTAGAATTAATGACAAATAGAGTTCATATGTGAATTAGACCATAAAGAACGATGAATTGATGATAAATGAGCATAATGATCTTGTCATGGATTAAAAGGATAAAAATGGTATCTTTAATGTAAAAGAGGCTTAATGGACTTAATTGATGTTTAATTATGCCTTTAATATGAAAATAAGGTTATCTGTTGTTAAAGGATAACCTTAATATCTTTTGTGAAGAATAGATGAGATAATTAGGGTTTGTGATAATTGTATAAAATTAGGGTTTAAAATAGTAAGAGACGAAGGGAAACCCTAATTGCAATGGAAACCCTAAAAGTCGACTAGAAACCCTAGGAAGCGAGCTAGGTTTAATAGATCTTGATGACATGAGTAATAAAAGGACAATTGTATGATTGTTTCAGGATCTGGTTGTGTGTGCTTGCTTGCTTGGATTTCTTACTTGCATGGAATATTTCTATCTCAAATCATCAGATCAGGTATGTGGTTACTCTTATGGATAATCGCTTTAGTTTCCCAGCGATTCCCGAATGTTTTTATCAGTTGCCTGAAAATAACTACTTGGATGACTTTCATTTCATGCAACTATAAAGTGACTATGATTATCACTATAAATACATACATATAACTGGCTTAGATCTGGATCCTCCTCTATGGCTTTGCAAATGCTAAAAAGTGTAACCTAGAGTAAGGTCTAGTCTATCATGAGTTAGAAATTGGGCTACCAACGTGTAGTGCCATGAGACTCAATAGAATGCCATGAGTTAAGGAGTGGGCTACCTACGGGAAGTGCCATGTGACTCAACCCTAGAAACTGATTCACCTGTTAGGTAGGATCATGAGGGGTTAAATGGGATCTACTATAAGGAAGGTAGCATCCAGGTCCACTACAGGGACATCATAGAGGTTAGGGTATGTGAGGATTGAGTAGTTATGTTGAAAACGTAAAGTTATTTATTAATTCATATTTGACTACAATATGTTGTTACAGTTAATTGCACGATTATTGTTTCCCCCACATACCAGCTTTATGCTGACTGACATTTTGGTTGTCGGCGTTTTAGGTACAAGTGAAAAGAACAAACAATAAAGTGGCATATGTGGAATTAAATGAGAATTAAAATGCAAAGGAGGATTAGTTAGAATAAACTCCATGTGAATAGAAGTAGATATCCAAGTTTTTGAAAAAGTGATGAAAAGTTTAATTTTATTACAACCTTTCAGTTTAGTTTAGTAGAATTTGATAATTATTATTGATTATTTGTTGAACCTTTGATCCAAAAATTGGTATAACGGCTCTGACCTCTTGGTCTCCCTTAATTGGGGGTTACTGGGAGGTGGGGTCATTACACAGGCATTGACTTCTGATGAAGTTTCCACCTACCGATCTCGATTGACAACTTGCACTGATGTCATTAATGATTTGAACCATCTAAACCTCATTGCAACTATGTCACCACCCTGCATACTCTTCATGTTCTCTAGTAATGTCCAATCGAAGATATATATCGCACATCATAGATACTAGTCATTTAATGGTGTCGATATAATTTTCCTCTTGCACATGCATTCTTCTTCTCCTTCTTCCCCGAGCCTAGATTCATTCCACATGTTCTTGGTTCTTAACTCCACATCCACCCTCTATTCCTGTCACCTTCCTTCACCTCAATCCCCTTCTCCTTCCTCCCATAATGATATGTAAGATTCCACCTACGACTTTCTTAACCAACAATGGCTTTGTCAAGGATCAGAGGCCACCTCCGCATTCACTTGAAATATATAGCCACTCCACCTTATGCGTTGATTATCACATGCATTAGACCATAGGGGCTCGCATATAGATCTTGACCCACACATATATGTGCAACAAGAGGAGCAAATCTGATCAACAAACCTCTACCATGTCACACCTAGGGACACTATCCATCTCCATCAGATCTGATAGCCCCACTGATCGATCACCAGTGCCTCCACTTATCCTCCTTATCTTCTTTGTTCTCTCCTTCATTCATATTCTCTGTGTCAATTTGATTTTAGGTTGGAAATAGTTGGTGCAAGGCCATGAGACTTTTTATCACCTTATCAAAAAGAGAGATGCCAACTAGGGAGAGTAAAAAAGGGTTCTAAAGATCCTCATGAGCCTAACACAGATTTGGAGATTAGAGGTAATGTTGTGAGGATGATCTCAACAAAAGGGAACTATAGGTAATTTTGGTTTCATAATGTCTGTTCTAAATTTTAGAAACCAACTAGGGAAATTTGTGTTATAAAATAAATTAAACATCTTGTACATAAACCTATATTAATGGAACACATCTTCCATTAAGGATAGGCATATTTTATTGATATATATATATATATATATATATCCTATTGGAACATGAATTAATTACTACTAGCCAAGATAATTATGTGAATCCATTATGTCTACTATTGAACCTTCTACTTTCAGGAGAATGATTAGTGGATATATGATGTAAGAAACTAACTAACCATCAACATGATTGTTTGATATAAATATTATTTATGATAGTAAAACAAACCTCTCAATAGACTACTTAAAATACTAATCATGTTAGTACATATAATAAGAATGCTAGTAATAGAATTTGATAGGTTTGTAATTTATTGTTTAAGGAGATCATAGGTCACATCATTATATAGAATGTTAGATAAATGTGGGCATGATAATCTGACCTAATTAATTTTTCACCTTAATGTATGTTGTATATGAATTAAAAGTCCTAAATGCACAAATATGTATAAGCATTATTTATGGTAACTAGAAATATAGATGGATCTTATAAGAATACTTATAATTAAATAGTAGCACAAATATAATTGACCCTAGTCGACTAAATTTGAACTATATGATACATATGGAGAGAGGATTAAATAATGAGACCCAAATGGAAGGAGTACATATTATTACAAACACTTATGTGCAACCTAGGGATACTTACATCTGTGTGACTAAATATGGATGCAAGAACTAAATATATATCTAATGGATCATGTAATCACTTAATAAGATTATAGAAACCTGATATTCCATTAGCTGATCAAAATTATGATATATCTATACTAGGAATGTGTACACATGTTTACTTTGGTTTGACTAACATATGTAATGTCATCCTAGGATGAACATTAGACTTCATGGACCAAGTATATCTATTGACTTAATTAGCTATGAGGATTGGGTATGTGCAAATCCCAACTTATGCATAGGCACTTAATTGACTATAATTCTTAATTTCCTACAATAAGGCATGTTGTTGAACATTGCTCCTTTTTATATCTTAATTGAAACCTTACCTTCCTGAATTGATATCATATGAATTAGTATGAATATTGATCCATTCTCTTGTAATCGATGTTTTAACCCCTCTTGCTATGATATTGAAATACATTATGTGATTAATGATTACAATGTCAATCTTGCCACTCTATTATGCATGCCACTTTTTCTATTAAAATATCTAAAATAGTGGTACTTATATACAACCATACATATATTGGACGCATGTATCCTTCCTAGGGTATGCATTTAGACCCTTACTTTCTAAGCCACGATCCAATGGTGTTATGGACCTCTTTTAGGTATATTTAGTCTACATTGTTTATGAATGCAAAATTGTTATTATTGTGATATGACAATTGATTATTATGGCAAGAATGTTGATCTCAAATATCTTATAGAGTGTAATGCCTTGTTCTTTCGATTATTTCCTTGGAACTCAGATATACATTAAAAATCTCTCTTTGATTGGGATTACCCTTTTTGTACCTGTAATAAATGATAACACCCAAATATATTTTTATTTACATAATTTGTGGTATATTGTCACATGCCTTTATTATCTTATGCTAATATATGCACATACACCCAGGTTGGAATGGTTGGGTTTCCCTATACACCTACAATTATGCAATTAATATGTGTATCACAATTTGTTTTTTAGTACCACCTTTTATGGCAATGAACACATGTAGATGATATATCATGAAACTTTATAGTAGTTTTGTTTCTGATGCTTTTCAATATTTGTGATTGTGATAGATATATACCATTTGGGAAATAATGAAATTCCTTCATTCCTCCATTTTTGGAAGCGATTCGTTTAATTTCTCCATTTAGTGAGGGGTAGACCCCCTCTTAGGTCCCACTCCTTACAAACCATATTCCTCAAACCTCCAAACTCATGAACCCTTATACCAAAAAAACAACTTTACCATCCTTAGACTCTTGGAAATCATCTCATTTCTTGCCACCAAACTCTAATTGGGTATTTTGTATCACAACATTGACTAGTATATTTTTGACCTATGGTGTCACTTTTCGTAACATTAGTTTCTATAAAAATCAAAACTACATGCATATGGAGTCAGTTGGTATAACAGTAACGTCACTACTGGTCAAGTATTGATGATTAAAAAAACAAAAGTACTGTTGTCGATTGCTTTTTGAAGAATTGACATCTAAGACAGCCTGAGAAATTCAAATTTTTAGTGGAAAATTTTGATATAGAACTATTGCATAGGTTGAAAAAAACTAACAACAAATCCCTTCCCACAAATTAAATTTTGCCTCTGGAGAGACTCTGTGATCAGTTTCTACCATAGAAACTGATGTCGTAAACCAAGTACATCGTGAAAAGTTTTTCTTTCAAAAGCCTTCTCTCATTGATCTTTTTGATAAAAGAACCGATGACAAAGAGTTCCCACCATGTGCCCCATAAAAAATAGTTCCCTCCAAAATTGGCTAATGATGTCTGTTTTTAAGCTAGAAAGTCAAAAATTAAGTCTTAGAAAGGTTGACTTTTTTTATTAAGGATCAAAACATGTGGCTTCAGTTTTCTAGTATGAAACCAATGACAATTAGTAATATATATTGTCAATTTTTGGACAACAATAGAAATTAAAGTCTTAGTGAGGTTAGTATTTTATATTAGGAATAAGTACATAAGGGGTTAGTTTCCTAGTGCATAACCTATCATATAGGTTATTAAATGGCTTTCATTTTTTAATGCAATCGATGACAAAAGTACTATCGAGGTTGGCATTTTTAGTAGGGATAATGTCAGTTTCTTGGTGGAAAACCGATGGCATAAGTTGACCTATGGTGTCGGTTCCTCGGGGCAACTGATACCTTAAATCTTATTTGTCAGATTTTGCAACAATCGATGCCTTAGTTCCACTTAACAGCACATGTGAAACATACTTTCCCCCATTCTCTATTTCATTGTGTGATTTTTCACCCTCTCTATGGTAATTTCTACCCCACCCTCTATTACCTCTTCTGTATCTCCTCTACCCTTGATGTTGATGATGTCAACATCTCCATCATTGCTACTATTATTGTGTCATCACTGATGAATTTTCTATTCTACTAGTTACCACTGCTAGTACATTTCTCGCCTCCTCTGCCAGTGGGACTGTTGTGCCAGATGCTCCACCACCCACCACTAATGCAACCATGACCACCCACCGCATCTGCTCCACCATACACCGCTGGTCTGCTGCTCAAGTTTTTTTTTAAGTTTTAGCTATTTTTTTGTATAACTACTTGTATATTTTGGTGAAATGTAACTAGGGTTTTAATACCTAAATTTATATCAATTAAATGATGAAATGTAACTAGGGTTTTAATTTGAAAATTGGAGAAATCACACATGTATATTTGGTATTCATGTATAATTGCATGTATAATTTGGTGTATTGTTCAATTTGAAGTTGTATGGATAAATAATCACACCTAAGAATTAATTAAACTGAATTGATATGAATAACCTGAATTAGCTTGATTTAGATTGAATTTTGCATTAACCTAAATTATAAACCGTAAATACTTATTTAGACATATATCTTGTTGGCCTAGAAACTCATCAAAAATATACTCATTAGGAGTAAATATTGGATAGTCCTTGGTTTGGGTATGTTCTTAGACACTTAATCTCACTGAGGATGCAAGTATATAATTTGTATTTGGTTTTCAAGATGTTTGGCATCACTTTCATGTTTGTTCTCTAAGTACATATGTAGGTGGGTACTTACCCATCTAAACCAGTGTACTTAGAGAATAATGGGGAAACGTTGTCAAAATATTCATGAAAATTGGATACACATTATACACTTACTAATAAGATTAGGTGTTCAAGAATGGGAAGGTGTTACACATTCATTAGTAAACCCTAGACCCTAATTTTTAAACCTTTATCCTTAAATTTGTAAACCCTAAACCCTACATAGTAAACCCTTATATTTAAACCCTAATCTCAAAACACCTGATTCAATAGTCATTTTCTATATGATCATATAATGGATCGATCATGTATGTCCATTTCAAATTGTTGCATTATAGAGTTTATTACTGGTCTTGATCATTTATAATATTTGTAGAGGAAGATAGGAAACAACCCAGAGACAAGTTCTATTGTCCATGTAGGAATTGCAGTAACAACTTGAAAGTCAACATTATTGACGAAATCAAAAGTCATGTCATGTGCAACTGGATTGTATAGGGCTATAGATAATGGTACTGGAATGGAAAGATTCCTAGTATGAGATTAGTAGATTTCAATAGAAATACCCGTGTTGAAGAAGAAATTACCGACAATGATATCAACATGAAGAATCGATTCTGATAAACATGGTTGATGCTATGCTAGGTAGTTGTGGGGTAAATCGTAACGATACACCTTCCTTATTTACAAACATTGTGCATGATGTTGATAGAGAGTTATACTTAGATTGTACTAAGTTTACAAAGTTGATAGCTATGTTGAGACTATATACGCTAAAGGCTAACAATATATGGAGTGACAAAAGTTTCACGTCTTTGTTGTATTTATTGAAGGAAATTCTTCCTGAAGGCAACAAGCTTCCAGTCTCAACATATGAACTAACGAAAATGTTGTGCCCAATGGGTATGGTGGATAAGAAGATACATTCATGTCCAAATGATTGTGTGTTATTTCAAAAGGACTTAATTGATTTGAAAGATTGTCCAAAATGTGGGGCGTCAAGGTATAAAATGACTACTTTGGGTAAGCCAAAAACTAGCTTTCCTGCCAAGGTGATATGAATGCTACAATTTCAATGCTTGTTTATCAATACAATGGATGGATGTGCAAAGTTTATCTTGGCATGCAGAGGAAAAAAATGATGGGATCCTAAGACGTGTATGATTCCTCACAATGGAATAAAATTGATTTATTGTACCCTAAATTTGGTGAAGAAGTCTAGAATCTAAGACTTGGGCTTTATACTGATGGGATTAATCCATACGACACATTAAGCAGTCAACATAGAACTTGGCCTGTTATGATTGTTATATACGATCTTCCTCCCTGGTTCTGTATAAAAATAATTACGTCATCTTGTCCATGTTATAGAACTTGGTCTATTATGATTGTTATATACGATCTTCCTCCCTAGTTCTGTATAAAAAATAATTACGTCATCTTGTCCATGTTAATATCGATCCCCAAACAACATGGAAATGATATTGATGTTTTTCTTGAAGCTATGATTGATGACTTAAAAAACTATGGGGAGAAGGTGTGATGAGCTATGACGCTTCTCATAGAGGCACATTTTGTTTGCATGCTATGTTGTTGTGTACTATTAATGACTTTCTAATATATGGAAATTTATCTGGATACATCGTAAAAGGATCCAAATCATAACTTATAAGTGAGGACAACACTGATTCAATATGATTGAAACATGATGGAAAGAATGTATATCTTGTTCATTGGAGGTTTCTTCCAAAAGGGCATCCTTACCGAATGTTGCGCAAAGCATTCAATTGATCAAATGAGGAACAGAGTGCCCCTAAATCTATATCAGGGGAGGTTGTTTATGAAAGAGTAGTAGACATTGTCAATGCATTTGGTAAGATATCACAATGTACTTTTCCCACACAGAGTGATAATTCTTTATTCAAGAAGAGGTCAATATTTTAGGATCTTCCTTATTGGAGTTCTTTGGCAGTTAGGCATTGTATTGATGTCATGCTAGTTGAGAAAAATGTTTGTGATACCATCATTTGTACTCTATTGTATATACCATGTGAGACTAAACATGATATCAAATCCAAAATGGACCTACGTGAAATAGGTAGAGAAAGAATTAATAACAGAAGTTAGCTATGATAAAAAAAGATATCTACCTCGTACTTATTACACGTTGTATAGACAGGAGAAGAGAATTTTTTCTGAGTGCTTATTTAGTGTTAATGTACCACAGGGATACTCTTCCAATATATGTAGATTGGTATGAATGAAGGATCTGAAGTTGATAGGTCCTAAATCTCACAATTGTCATACATATGGTAGTTTGATTATACAAATTTTAGAGTGTCATATTACAGTGTCACTGAAGCTAAAATTTGGTTGATAACACCAAAGGTGTTGTAGTGGATGGGTTGTGTTTCACATTATTGAATTTTGAAAAGATTGGTGATAAGAGTGAACGGTTCATAATGGTATCACAAATGAAAAACGGTATGTTGTTATTCATGGGAAAAGACAATTTATTGTGGATTCTATAGATGAAGAAGAGTACTATGACAAGTAATATGACCCCAATGTACCTTAGTTGGCTTACCAACACCAAATGTTGAAGCTAATGCTCACTTATATCTACATGGAGATCACACAAAAGGAATATTAATTGATCAAAGATCCAATCAATACTAGAGCCATGTATTTTATTTTTAACATGCTAGATGTGTATTTTACATTATTTATCGATTATATTTAATTCTTTGAATATTTTAGATGGAGTCTAACTATGAGGATGAACATCATGACTATGTGTATAGTTAGGATGAACACCATGATAATATAAGTTGTATTGTTTCATTACTTATATCTGCATTATACATTTTATATCACAATTATTATATAGATGTGCATTTTACATTCTCTATCACTTATATGTGTTTCTTGAAAATTTAAAGATGAACATCCTGAGGACATGGACCATGAGGGTCATGCTGGATTTGTAGAGGAATAACATGATTTACATGTAGAAGAGGCATCATCTTCATGAACAAGTTAGTAGTGCAAAGGGGTAAAGGACTGGAGCTGCTTGATGACTTTGATGATGCATGAAATCCTATTGGGAAGAATCACAATACTTTTGTGAAATATCTAGTGGTTGTTACTCGTAGAAAAGTTGATATAACAACATAATTTTGGCATAAAGTTGATCGTTCCAAGAAAGACTACATATGGAAGGACTTATGTGTGGGATATTATGCTTTTTAAAGATATTCACAATTGTTTTATAAATATGCCATTAAGTATATGATATCTTGTAGGAAATCTTTGAGCTTGATGAAAAACTACATCATGAAGTGATGATGCAATTTTTTTTGGGGGATGGGGGTATTAAGGAATTATAGGGCAGGTTTGATTAGAATATAGAATGAACAACAAGAAGAAGAAGTATGCCACTGAGTAATGGGCCAATCTTGACCCGAAGGTGTGGGAAGCGTTTGTTGATTCAGGACAAAAGATGAATTCAAGGTATTAAGCCTCCTTTATTTGTAAATATTATTCTTAATGATTGATCAGATGAATTCAATGTATTACTTAATTCACATATAGTTTGGATTAAACAATTTTACACAATGTTAAAAATGAAAGGCGTGCAAAGAATGTGCACAACCACAACTTGGGCAGAGCTGGCTACATCATGCAAAGACAAAAGAGACTGGAAGCATCTTCTTTTGAGAAGCCTACTCTTGGGTTTGCTGAGTCTTCTACTACTCCTGTGCCTTTACTTCACCATGAGGAGAGGATTGCTATGAAGAAAAACTAATATGGAGAAATATCCAACCCCACAACCGTCGAGATGGCTGCAAAAATGGTAAAATTCAACTTTGCACAATATATGTTCATTTTGACCTTGATTACCAATTGTTATGTTTTACTTACCAATTACTATCTATGATGATTAGTGGGAGTTATACGAGCAAATAAAAGATGGCAAGTTCATCCCATAGCGTCAAAGGGATGAATTGATAGTTGCTTTAGGTACTCCAAAGTATCTTGTCTCTGCTAGGGACGTTGGGTCTGATGTCGATATAAGATCCTTTTTGAGTCACCAGAGAAGCACACATATTTCAAAAACGTAGCCTGGTCACAAGAGCAGGTGCAAGACATGATTGCAAAGGGAATAGAGGATGCAATGAGACAATATCATGCTTCTCAGTCTCTACCTCATAAGACAATACATGTGACACCTAGCTCTTCTTACGAGGTGGACCCCCCATGAAAGAGGTGGTTGGAAGTAATCCCATAGACCCTCCAAGTCTTTTTGTGATATAATAGTCTTTTAGGTGAATTTATAATATGTTTGTGTTTAGGTGTATATAACACTATATATAAATTTGTAGGGGTTGAGACCATGTCGTATTTTACTAGAAGATCACTATGTCATTGCACTAGAAGAGACTTACCCACCCCTTCCAAGTGACATGATTCATGGTCATCCAATGCTCACCAATGTGGTTTGTGTGTCTATGAGGCTTGTCTACCCCACTTGGAAACAAACACCACCACATGCCCCTCCCAGCCACAAGACGATAGGTGATGTAGAAAGCAGCATGGTTGTGTGGCCCAGAGCTGGAGTTGTCTATGTTGATGTATGTTAAATTTTCATTGTGTTTATATTTGTGATTCTTTTCTACTTGTGTATATAATTGGAAATTGATATGAGAATATATATATATATATATATATATATATCTGTGTGTGTATATGAATGTCATAGCGCCTAAGAAACCCATTATATTTTTCCTCTATTTCCCCTCTATATATTTGATTACCTTATTGGATTGCAAAGAACCTATTCTAGTCACTAGGTTCTAAGTGCGGGGGGTTGACAATATGGCTAAGTGACTTAGAAGAAGGGTTGAATATGATGGTCCATATTAGGGAGGATGTTGTAGGTCTAGCTCACGATACTAGTATATTCTTGCAAGATGTTGTGGAGCTATTTACTTATGCTTGGTTGAATACAATTGTTTTAGAACTTTGGATATGGTAAGATCTTATGTCCAAATAACTTGTTCTATATATGTGAAAATATATGTTTATCTGTTGTCTTATATTTCAATGGCTACATATACAATTTGTAGCCACTTATATTGGGTGTGTGGAGAGTTCACACTAACTAATGTGGCATTTCTAGTTCTAAAATCGATTAGTTGTGTAGATAAAGACCCAAAATTTGTTAGTGATCACTACTCTACCACATCCAAATATTTTGACAATGTGAGAAAGAGTGTGATTATAGCTCATTTCAATGTTGGGTAAGTTTCAGGCACTTTGCTTATAATTTTGACTAATAAATTACATTTCATTATGGATTTTTATTTTTCTTTTATTTTATTTCTTTTCACTAAGTAATAGTCTTTGGATGTTGTTGGTAATTGTCCCTGAGATACTAATTATGTATTATCTAAATCATTCAGGTAAGGAAGTAGAGAAAGGAGGGAATGCAATGAAGAATGCATTATTTATGTGAGTAAATATTTATATCCATCAACATATATTAATATTTGTATCATTAATCACTTGACTATTTACTAATCCAATAAAATGTGTTACTTTAACATTTTGACTTATAGGTTTATAAAAAAAATCAAAAAGGATGCATGAGATGTAGATAAGAAAAGAAGGCATTAACTTGGAAGATTGTTTTGGTAGTTTTCTGACTCTAATGCATATATATATATATATATATATATATATATATATATCTGTGTGTGTGTGTCTGTGTATGCCAACTATACTTACTTCTATTTATTGATGTTTCAAATTATTGTAAAGGTATAGTTCCCTATACAAGATATTGGTTGGGAATGTAGATACTACATGATGTAGTATATGAACCTGATTGGCAAACATGTGGCACTAGACAACCATTGTGTATAAAAGGTACTATATATAGTCTTGACCATCATAACGAAATAGTCTCATTTGATAATATGAAAAAAATCAAATCAAACTCTTGAATTATGTCATTCTCTTTGTAGTTGTTTGACATGATGGAGCCCTATACAAAAGAATAGATAGATGAGATACGAGAAGAGTGGGCAGATGCCATTGTTAAGGAAGTCGACTTTGAATATGACTGGGATAATGAATGGGTGTTCTAAATCTTGATGTCATTTATTTCTATATACATGTGGTGGTTATGACTTTTTGCAACTTTAAATTTGATGGGAGTGAATTGTTGGTATATGTGAATGATGTGTATGAATGAATGTGAAGATGAATGAGTATAATGAGAATTGCAATTGTATATGTCATGAGAATGGAATTCAAGAATGGATCTGGTATGTGTGGTTTTTGAATTGTGTATGTGTATGAGAATGGAATAAAATATTCAAGAGAATATAATTGAAATGGAAATGTATGTGGGTGGATGAATTGTGTGTATGTGTTTGTTATTGCAGACTTTGTAGGTGAGCTAGCCTGTTGTTAAGTTGAACATAGAATGGAACATGCAATTCTAATGAATTGTAGGTTCTGCATCATGTTGAATAGTCAAAAAACAAGTATGCAGACCTGCTATTTTAAAAACACATAACAATGGTTTTGGTTGTTATAAAAAACTGACGTCTTGCATATTTGTCATTGGTTTCTTTAGAAATACTACGCTATAGAACAATTGTGGCATCAATTTTCTCCTTAAACTGATAATGTAGCTATTCTAAAATGGTTGTGTTGGACAACACTATCATGCTACCATATGTCTTCTAGCATCGGTTGTTCTAAAAAAAACCTGACAGAATATATCTAAAATGCCCATGTTGGGCAACACAGTCATGCTACTAGGTTGCTTATGGTATCAATTCTTCTAAAAAGCCAACAGTATATACATGTGACATCAATTCTGTAATGACCCCACTTCTTGATAACCTCCAATTAAGGAAGACCAAGAAGTCAGAGGCATTATACCAAAAACATGATCAATGATTTTGCAAATAATAAAAAATATTTAATAAATTCTACGAAAGACTAAATTGAAAGATGGAATAAAAGTTTACTTTCACTTACCTTCAAAAATAGGCAGATGAGACTTCTACCCATAGTAGAGTTATATCTAACTAAATCCTCCTTGATAATTTAACTTTAATCTTTCGCAGGTTCCACTTCACTGTTTGTCCAATTTAAGATATTTCCTAAAACACTAACAAACAAAATGTCAGTCAGTATAAATGAATATACTAGTATGTGGGGATAAACAAAACATTGCACATATGCTTTAACAACCTAATCATATCAAGTAGTTGTTAACAATGCAAAATTACATTTTCAATGTGACTTCCCAACCGCTTTTACTCATCCTCTGGGATACCCTCTCTTAGGGTTTAGTTAGATAGAACTCTACTATGGGTAGAAGTCTCGGTTGCCTATTTTTGAAGGTATGTGAAAGTAAATTTTTATCCAGTTTTCAGTTTAGACTTTCATAGAATTTATTAATTATTTTTTATTATTTGCAAAACCGTTGATCATGTTTTTGGAATAACACCTCTGACTTCTTGGTCTTCCTTAATTGGGGGTTACCGGGAAGCAGGGTTGTTACAATTGGTATCAGAGCGATGGTTTTCCATTTAATCTCTAATAATTATTAAATTTTACAAACTCTTTAGAACCCAAGGGAGTTATTAGAGGATTTTCCAAAGATGGAGGAGTCTAGAAAATTATCACAATCTGGGGATGGCAAGATTTTCCTCCGCCCCACTAGTCAGTCTACAAGGACTCCCAGATATTGTGTGACTGCCTGGATGAAATCGGAGGTTTGACTCGAAGTAAGATACCTCTAGGACTCTCTTATCTATCTTCTTCCCTTCTCAACCCTAATTCAGATAGGATTCTAAGTGCTTAGGGTTTCTCTCTCTCCACACCCCTCTTGTGGTTGGGATAAGATTAATAAGGATTAAGGAATCCTCCACCAAATAATGGAAAGCATGTAAACAAGATGTCATGGACATCAGTTTTAATAGTTTAAGTGTAAAATAAAGAGTAGTTACATACTTAAGGTTGCATGTCGTGTGTTTTCATTCCCTCAGGAGAGCTCTAAGGTTAGACCTTCAGTGAGAAAGAGTTGGCCTTAGAGGAAGAAGCCTCTAGGAAGAGGAAGAGACCTGATGCATCCTCTGAGGACGATGCTAACCCTAACCCTAAGTGGTCGATAGAGAAAGAGTTGACAAGATGAGTTGAATACCTTAGTCTTCTATACCTTCAAGTATGTGGGTTACACATGCATGCTTTACGTAAGAGATTGAGTATGCATGAGGAGCATGATCTATGTGTGGTTGTTTGATTGAGTGCTTCTTGGTGACCCGACCTTGGGAGGTCATTCCTGTTTGGGTGAGGGATTGCTCCCTCATTGAGGAGGTTAGTGATGACCGTATAGGGACCCTAATAGATATATATGAATACAAAAAGGCAGGTACCTACATAGAAGAGTGTGGCAGTAAGATTGGCAGCAAGTGTCAAACCTAAGCCAGATCAGTTATGACGGATGGTTCATGAGATGAGCAGGCAGAGCTTCAGACAATCTTGGCCAAACATAGGTTTTGGATCATATGCTTCACCTAGGTAGGTGTAGACATGTGTCCTTAAGAGCTTGACCCATCTTCTAAGAGAGAACCTCCAGTGCTAAGATCAGTTGTAGGGTTAGCTCCAGAGAGAGAGTAAGACCCTGAGGAAGAAGGTTGGAAACCTAAACTCTGAGACATGAGGAATCATGAGAAGTTGGGTATGATGTGGCCTAGAATGGATGACCCTAATTAGATGTATGTGGATGCCTCATGTACGATCCTTAGAGGCTTGTCGTAGCTTGGTTTCCTTTAGAGGAACCAAACCTTAGAAAGAGAAAGAGGCTTATTAAACTGATGTATAGATGATATAGGTGCCTGCCTTTTAGGTATAGGAAGGGGAGTTCCTTAGACCCTGAAGAGGTAGGGAAATAAGTTGTAAGGCCTCGCACCCAGTTGGTTGTCTTTTTGTAGGACTCTAAGGGTTGTTCACATGGAAGAGTGTTAAAGAAGTATATGCCCTATTTGGTATAGGTTCGGTTCATGATGGAACAATTGAGCATGTTGTTAGACAGCTAATGCATATGAAGTGAACATGGGGTTCCTAGACCAAAGTGGGGGGAAGTAGTAGTACGTGGTGCACTTGATACTCACAAAGATGTTGAGTTCCTAAGGATTCAAGAATGGCTCCCCCTCATGCTTAGAGGAAAAGGAAACCCCCCTTGGACTAAAGTATATGTTTGATGAACCCCTCACACATGTTGGTGGCATATGTATGAGATTGGCCAACTTTGAGGAATAAGGAACAAGTATGACCTACCAAGGAACTCAGAGTGGCTTAGTAGATTGTCTTCTTGCTAGCTACATGTATAAGTAACATGATAGGCCTAAGCATGCACATGATGATGTAAACCTTAGAAGTGAGGATGTTTGTGACCTTTGTAACTATCAAGAGATAGTTTTC
Organism: Alisma plantago-aquatica; assembly: GCA_963693085.1. Taxonomy (NCBI): domain Eukaryota; kingdom Viridiplantae; phylum Streptophyta; class Magnoliopsida; order Alismatales; family Alismataceae; genus Alisma; species Alisma plantago-aquatica. Next base: position 662,722,726 of record OY856414.1, read on the forward strand.
TCCCATCCTGGGAAGGGACCTTTCATGTAGGGTGAGTGCCAAATTTTGTTTAGGTTTGAGGTAACTTAAAGAGGTCTTTCATAGGAGCTTGATGAGCTAAGTCGAGAGCACATGGTATGATCACGAATCTATAGACCCTTGTGTGGCCATCTCTAAGGGGCATGAGGATATGTTGCCATGGAGGTAACCTGTATGGGGCCAGACCGAGGTAGTTAGGTCACCATGATCCCTATGAAAGGATGTAAGTTTGACCATGAGTGCCCAGAGAGATGATGGAGTTTTGGGTAAGGATACAAGTTTGAGATGTACCATGGTAGAATGCTAAGTCAATACTAAGGTCAGGTAGGGATAAGACCGATGGGAGTAGGAGTTGTCTGCTCCCTGGATGCACAAGATCATAGGGTTGGGAGGTAACAACTATCTTTGCCCGAGGACCATGGGTCAGGAGGTTGACTACCTTCATGAGTTCATGGGGCCCAAGGGAAAATGAGGGAGGCACTCCCTGGATGCATAAGGGAAGAGGGATGACCCCAAAAGTACCAGTACCTTAGGGAACTTGAGGAGTTGACTAAGGATTTTATATATATATATATATATATATTTATATATATATATATATATATATATATATATTTATATATATATATATATATATATATATATCCAAGAGTGTTTGGGAATAGTATTTCCATGGATATAATCATAGGTTGGATATATTCATGACGTGGAGACGTGATATACATTTCAACTTAGATTGGAATGTGTAATGGTGATGTGGGATGCACCATCTCTACTCTTGGAACGAGATGAACTCTGTATTTATAATACAGTCAAATGCTTATTTCCTCTCATTATGGGAGTGAGAGATAGGGCAAAAAGCATGTCATGCACTAAGGATAAAGATGATGTGAGTTGAAACATTGCTATGATGTTTGAGGATAGACAAAGTATCCCACCTTTTGGAGAATACGTTGAATAGATGGTTTGCAAATACAAAGAGAACTAAGGTAGTCATCATATGAGGATGTTCTTACCAACAATAGTATGGAACTTATGGGTTATAAGTTTGGGTTTTGATAACCGAGATGATGAGCTTGAAGTTTTCTTGACTCAATTATACCTAAACCCGAGATGAGGATGATGAGTGGAGTATATGAAGGTTTATGTTTTCGCCATCACCTAACACATAAGGAAATTAAAGTCGTAACATATACTCCTAGTTGAGGCACAACTTAGGTGTACAACTATCTTGTTTATCTAGTTGGGATGCGGGAAGAGGTTGTTAGGTGAACCCTAAGTTCGAAGATGAGACCTGTATGGCTAACACCCAGATACAACCAGACACGTTGGTCAAGTTGGTGGATACTCAGTTAGCCAGCCCAAAGCTTGATGAGATAGAGGAATGGTTGTAAGAACCTCAGATACACCTCTCAGGAAAAGGAAGGTGGTGAAACACATTACTAGAGCATTTTAGGGTTTCTGAGAAGTCGACCTTGAAGAATCATGTCATGCAAGAAGCTTATGATTTTAAGTACACCGTACACCGTGGTACTACTAAGATAGTTAAATTTGCAGTGCTTTGAAGACCTGAGATGAAGAAGTATATAGTGTTGCATGTGCCCAGTTGCCATACATGCTAGAGGGTGAATGCCGAACACCAATCACCCAGTGAGTGCTACATGTAATGAGGAGTCCCTGAGAGGGAATGGGAGCATATCACCATAGACTTTGTGGCGAGTCTCCCCTGGGCCAAGAGAGGTCATGATGTCATATGGGTTATGGTAGATCGCCTTACCAAGTTGACCTAATCCCTTACCTAAGAGAGAGCACTGTCATTGTGATAGATATAGTTTAACTATATATATGAGAGAGATAGTTCAACTACACCATGATCTGAGTTCAATATTTTGAGCATGACCTCAAGTTCACTTTCATGTGGTGGAAGTAGGTACATGAAGAACTCAATGCTAGGTTGAAGTTGAGTACAACATATCACCCCTGATTGATGGACAGTCAAGAGAGTATGATCTAGATTTTAGAGGGTCTGATGAGAGCATGTGTGCTTGTTTAGGGTGGTACATGGGAGCAGTTCCTGCCCCTAGAAGAGTTGCTTGAGATGATAGCCACCATATCCAGTATCGAGATGTAAGAATCTCTATAAGGGAGGCTATGTCGGCCACCACTTCATTAGGATGGTGTCAGTGAGAGGACCTTGTGAAGGTCAGAGAGACCATAGTGTGTGCAGATGAAGTCGCTTTGATCGAGCAATGGCTGAGAAAACACAGGGGTGATAGGAGTTGTGAGCTAATGCAGAGCAGACTGACATGCAGTTCACTGTGGGAGAGCATGTGTTATGAAAACTTGACCCCTCTGAGCTATAGCTAAGAAAGTTGAGTCCCTGATACATAGGTCCATTTGAGATGGATTGGTGGCGTTGCTTATGTTTAGCCTTACCCCTTAGGATAATAGGATGTATGATGTGTTACATGAGTCCGATCTAGAGAACTATGTGATGTACCCAAGCCATGTGTTGAGCATTGAACCTATTGAGCTTCAAGGGAGGCTGACATATCCTGAGTCGCCTATGAGGGTATAAGATACCAAGGTGAGAGAGAACTCAGATGTAAGAATATAAGATGATAAAGGTTCTTTGGAAGCACCATGGAGAGGATGAAGCCACATGAGAGACAATGATAGACATGGAAAATTCTTGTCCAAAATTGTTTGTATGTTTGGTGGAATTTTGAGGGAAAAATTCCTATAAGAGGGGGAGGATGTTATAACCCCAATTTTTGGGATTGAATGGTTGGAAATGCAACTTCCCCAATAAATGTATGATTATGGGAATTGTATGAATTATATGTATTGAATGGATTCCCTTTGCAATATTTTCTTTGTGCATATGATTTCGTGAATCAAAATATTTTAATGAGTCTAATATGATTAAAAGAAAAAGAAGAAATCAAATAATGCATTATTAAGAAGGAAATTTGAGATAATGAGGAAAATGTGAGAAATATGTGAAAAGATGTGTGATTGACTCATCATGGATGAGATTTTGAGTCCACATGGTTTCTAATGGTAAAAGGAATCCAAATAAAGAATATACAAGAGTAACAAAGAGAAAATATGTATAAAATATGACTTTTTAAATAATAACTTGCATATGAAGAAGAGTCCCTCATACTTTCCAATTTGAATCTCAAAAGGAATAAGTCTTGTAAGGTAAAGTAAGAGAAGTTAAAGAAGATGTATTCGATTACTTTCTAATTATGTTGCCTTACGCAATGATGTATAATGTGGACACGAATCCACCAACCCACAACCCTAACATTATATAAAGGGTACATATTAGAGATGGTGGCAACTCCCCAATGTCTCCATGCATACGGTGTGGGAAAAACTATCTTCAGCCCTTCGTTCCTCTCCCATCTCTTCCGCTTGGGTTCTCATTCTCTCATAACCTGCAATGATTGCACAACCTGAAAGGGTGGTCCTCGACCTGACCAATGACGTCAACGTGGAGGGTTCTCTATCACCATAGATGGAGTCCCATGGGTATAGCCATTCAGCTATGTAGAAGGATGGGTAGCTCTGCCTGATGCCGAGGTAGGATGAGGTACCAGTCCAAATTCGACCACCTATCTGGCAAGGAGATAGTTGATGTCGGCGGTCTAACAAGAGGGATTCTAGACCAGAACAATGATCCTAAGGTACCACTCTTCTTCTTTCTGGTTGTCGTGCACCTATAGTAGGTAGAGGCTGGGAGCCACCACTGTGCACCATGGCACTGTGGGCAGTTGGGGCAAGGCTGGACAGGACCTTCGAGTTCTTGGGTCGTTCATGGCCATCGAAGCCATGGGAAAAAGGCGGGTGGTCGAGCTCGCGAGCAGGAGTCAGGCTTCCTCGCGATCGCAAGGAAGGGGATGGACTGGGGTCAGAAAGACACTTATGCCCCGAGACTACTGCCTAGAACATGGGGGTGCAACAGTAATTTGTATGTCCTAAACTTAGCTGAATTCTAAGAAAAATGGTACGTTTGCTGAGTTGTCAACATCTAATTGGTTAAAAAAAGATTAACCTTGTTTTAATTGTAGAAATTAATCTATGACTCAGATTGAAGTATGCTATATATGAAAATTGATCAGTAGAACGAGATCAATCTAAATAAATTAGTTCCAAAATCTAATTAGGCTTTTTGTTCCAAAAGTAGGGTAACATATGATAAAGTTGTGATTAGCACATGGAAACCCTAGTTTGGAGTATTATAATGTTGGAAACATTAAAAAGGTTTTCTTGGCTTTTGATTATATGACATTATTGAACATGATGGAAATCTAATGAGATCATGTTAAAAAATGATGATAATATGCAAATAGGATTTTTAAGATAATGAGTGTCGACGTGTATAATTAAGATTGAGTATTAATGCTTGATCTGATGTTCATTATATCCTAATGTGTTTAATTTGATGATGACCTGAGTATTTGATATAATTGGAATAAATATGATCATGATTAAAGGTTTTGATTCACAAATGTGATACTTAGGGTTTAAGGCATAAATCTACTTAACCCTAATCTAATATGGTTTCTTAAAATTGTCTAAAAGACTGAGGAATTAGGGTTAAAAAGTTAAAACTTGATAGGTTGTTAATAAACCTAAAGGAGAGCTAAGTAATGGAGAGTACGAATCCAATGATTAGGGTTTTCACCTAAAAATGTAATATGCGGCAGGAATAGGGTTTACACCCTTATTCCATAATCCTAAACCTGGGACGACCCTAAATCTAGATTAGGACCCCGGTAGGGTTTAATTTGATCGATTGTATGGTGACACCTTATAGTTGTATATAATTACTGATCATGTTGGTTGATTGGATGTACACTTGGTTGCTGGCTATACTTGATGATTTGTACTGCATAAAGTACACCTAAAATATTATGCATGGAAAAGGTATGTGGTTAATTATGAGTACACGCTTTAGTTTCTCGGTGTTTCCCGATGATTTATCGATTGGAATGGAAATAAACTGTTTGGATGCTTTTATTTCTACAATCTTTAAAGTGAATATGATTATCACAACTTAAGTATATATGTGACTGTCTTGAACCTACATACCATCTTTGGATGTGTGATGCAAGACCAAGCCCTGGAGGGAAGGTCTGAAGTGGTCAAGCCCCGGAGGGAAGACCATTGGACACCCAAAGAGGTGACCCCAGGTACCAAGATTAGGATGGAGAAGGTAGCCTTAAGTCCCTTACAAGGACTAAACCCTAAGAGAGGGTATCCCAAAGGATGAGTAAAAGTGGTTGGGAAGTCACATTGAAAATGTAATTTTGCATTGTTAACAACTACTTGATATGATTAGGTAGTTAAAGCTTATGTGTAATGTTTTGTTTGTCCCCACGTACCAGTATATTCATTTAATTAACCGACATTTTGTTTGTCGACATTTTAGGAAATATCTGAAATTGGACAAACAGTGAAGTGGAACCTGTGAAAAATTAAAGTTCAATTATCAAGGAGGATTTAGTTAGATAGAACTCTACTACGGGAAGAAGTCTCAGTTGCCTATTTTTGAAGGTATGTTAAAGTAAAATTTTATTCCAATTTTTAGTTTAGTCTTTTGTAGAATTTATTAATTATTTTTCATTATTTACAAAACCATTGATCCTATTGTTGGGATAACGCCTCTGACTTCTCGGTCTTCCTTAATTGGGGGTTACTGGGAAGCAGGGTCATTACAAATTCTTTAACTACATCTGATGACACATCTACCCTTATCAGTTAAAATTTTACATGATAAGGAAGTACAACATCAATTATGGTGATTGAAATGACAACAAAGTTGGCTATATCATCAGTTTTCTTCCTTGAACTGACAACACTAAGTGATTCCACGACTCTTTATTGCTCTAAGTCATCAGGTGTGTCGTCAATTTTTGTTTTCATAGAAACTATCACTCTCTATACGTCATTGGTTTGCCCATTCCCAATAAATCAATATCGAAGGTGCATATATGTAATGTTTCCTACTTAGGTGTCTGTATAAAACCAATGCTAAAGATAGTATCTATACTAGTGATTATCTCTTTGTGCATCTTTGATAAGTTGTACTAGAGTTTTGTTTACTAGTAATTGAGATTAAAAAACCTCCAACAAAATTAACCTTCATATGTATGTTCATCTGAAGAAGAGATACTAGCATGTCCCGCTTGTTGCACACCATTAATGAAACTATACTATGTTTGCTGAAGAAGACAAAAATGACTTCTTGATCAAAGCATAAACAATGACATATGTCCTTATAGAATGACAATCTATCATACAATTATGTTTTAGAGTTATTTGTTTATCTCTAATATGGGTTTAATAGTCTTGGCCCATTAGGGTTAAGTTTGCTTTCTTGTAGTTGCCTCCTCTCCTACATTTAGGAGGGTGTTTGGTATCTATCAATAAGAAAACCTCTCATTATCCTCCATCTTATTTTCTACATGGTATCAAAGCATTGATACTAACTCTAGGGAGAAAAAGAAAGAGACTTTGTCTATGGGAGACTGTCATTTCTTTTTTTGACTTGACCACCCACAAGTTATCTTCCCGACCATGATTACTACTTATTGATCTTTCTTCACAATACTAATTCTATGCATTATGGTCATACTCCTATTAGATCAAGATTCACATAAATCCCCTTGATGATCCATTATTTGAAATTTCCCTTCTTGGCCTCCCTTGATTTGGAAGTGATAACAATGTCACCTCACGCCGATCCAACAAAACCTACCATACTAGAAAGTATTTCCCTCATTTTCTAGTGATTTATTTCTGGGTAGACTTTGAGTCCCTACTCTAGCATTACTTGCACTCTCAAGAAATGGTGTTGGAACCACCAATGATAACTCTTGATGCCCCTTCTGTAAGAACCTACATTGGCCAGTAACAGACCCCACTACGATGTCAATACCAACACTCCTATTAAACTATCACCTCTTGGAGGATGTATACTACAAATCATAGACAACATTCCAATCCATTTCACAATATTGTACAATACCTAGAAAACCGAGACACTATTGGATGCCCTTGTATCCAAGGCATGAAGGTACTAATGAATAGCCATATTGAACCTCATCTTTGATTGTGATGATTGCCGTGTTGATCATGTATTGTAGCAACACAACTGCCTTTGTATTCACACCTTCAAGGACAACATCCAAACATGCAAGTGATTTTGGATTTTAAAATGTATTAACTTTATCGAAAGTGTAATTTAATTTTTTCTTCTACAATCCCTGCTAAGGGGGTAGATGAAATGTGAAAAATATAAATGATGTTGATGGGGTTAACTTAAGGGTAGACAAGTCCAATGATGAGGGTGAGTACGAGTATGCGATTGCATTCCACTAGAGGGTAAAAGTATAGGATGATGAGATGAAGTGCTAAGAGGACCTTGTAAAGATGTGTTGCTCGACTTCAATGATTGGGTGTTCCCCAAATGTGATCGCAATCATGTTTCCCCTTGCTTGGCCCAAAAATTAAAATTTCCCTCATTGTTTACTATCCACCTTGATACACACTACACATATTGCTAATCAAACCCTTAATCAAATACAATTTCTGACCTAATCCATATTATCGGGATCCCCCATCCCCTACATTTTTCAAACTAAGGGTCGAAAAATTGTGCCTAATCAGGTCACACATATATCAAAGTATTTTACAATGTGGATCTATCTAATTGGGTCATTTTTCTCATTGGCTTGCATTGTCAGTTACAAACCTCTGCCTTTTGGTTACATTGTTGAGTTTTTTTCTTCTTTTATCCTATGGTGCCTATATACTAGTAGTGCTTCTTTCTTTTCTACCATTCCTTCATATTGGTAGTGCTTCTTTCATTCCTATCATGTCTTTATGCCAGTAGTGCATTATTTTTGTGCCAGCTTACCACCATTTAAAACTTTCCACCCAACCATTCTCATGGTTAGTGTGAGAGGGTGAATAGATGAAGATATATAGAGATAGTATATGAGATGGAGGAGAAAAGATGAAGAGAAAAAACCATTCATTTGACCATTTTGTCTAGTTTTTGCATATTCATATGTGTTTTTGACACATGTTATGGCGCATATTTACTATAGTAATCTATATCAAACACATTCCCACCTACTATAGTACAATATTCATATCACAATGCTCTCATCCCAAATACTATGAATTATTCTGGTGTTTGTGCTTCTTGTTGTGAAACTACTGCAAGAACAATGGTGAATCATATGACTTCTATGCATGTTCTGCACCATATACTTCTTTGGATGCTTGCTATAAACTCTGGTGTTCATTTATGATCACTCTTATTACTTAGACAATTATCCATTTCAAGAAGAGTCTATTATACTATTATTTCTTCTGCATTAGTGTTACCTTCATTGGGTGAAGAAGATTGTTTGCTACTTCCTACGTGATATATTTTGTAAGGGGAGTGTTAGAGTGCCTCAATTATTGTTTTGCAAGATCCAAAGGAGATCATTTCTTGTCATGGGAGATCAATTTTTGTATGGATATTTTATGTTTTTCATTTATTGGAAAGTTGGACATGTGTTTTAACCATGCTCTAGCTTGAGGGGAGTGTTGAGTTATTAGTTTGTTTGTAATAAGGGCCTAATTGTCTTAACACATTAGTGTTAAGTTTGATTACTTGTACTTGACTCCTCTCCTATATATAGGAGGTTACTATGACATCTATCAATAAGAAAACATCTCATTAGTCTCCATCTTCTTTTTCACACCTACTCCTCAATCAAATTATTTCATCTCCTCTTATTCATAATTCCTTTTATGAAAAGATGTACTTATAACTTATGGTTTGTAATGATCTATAAATTCTCTACATAAGTAGTTCATCCAACCCTTCAAACACAAAATCACTATTTTCATCTCTAGATCATGCATCAGGTAGTACTCTAATATCTCTTGAGTTGCACGAATTCATAAGAGGTCACATTCTTATTATGCATCAACACACAACCTAGCCCTTTATTGGAATAATCACAACAGATGATATAACCTTTCCATGCCTCTGAAAATAACAACAGTGGTGATAATGTCAACTTCTTCTTCAACTACTAAAAGAAATAATAACACTCCTTGTCCTGAAAAAGGCATGCCCTTCTAGGTTAAAAAAACTAAGAAGATATAAAACTAAAAAAGCTAAGGAGATATAGAACTAAAGTTCCTGATGAACCATATATAACAACCAAACAAGACAATAGAAATCCAAAATTTTATCGGCATCTTCATTTGCTCCAATAGCAACAAAATCTCTATCTTCTTGTGATATACATAGATTCCTTCCTCATAAATGACATGTCTAAGAAAATACACCCCAATCAGCCAAAACTTGCACCTATTAAACTTCACATACAACTGATGTTTCCTTGAAAATCATAACATGATAACATGTTGCATATGTTGATCCATGTCCATGGATAAAATCAACATGAAATATATGAACACTACCACAAACTGATCTAGGTACTACTTGAAACTTTGTTTATTATTTCCATGAGAGTTGTACGCATGATGGTTAGCTCAAACAACATAACGATGAACTTGTAATAACCATAAATAGTTGGTTGTATTATGATTGTAAAAGGGATTTTTTAATTGATTAGATTACTAATAAAAGTCAATTCCATGTATTATATATATATATATTTGTATTGATATAATGAAAAAACCTAATAATATTCTAAGAGTGTTTCATCTCAAAGAGATATGGTTTTGGTTAAGGACCTGAACAATAGATCTTATGAGAGTATTCATTCTTTTTATGTCCCTAGTCAGTTATTATTGTTGTATATGACAACAATAATACACAAGATTGACATGTATGAGAGTGATGAGTATGCCACTTCAGTTGTGATATTGGATATCATTTCAGATGCATGGGTACTTGTTAGAGAACAAGTTGTACTGGATCCTCATATATGTAAGTCATGTATGACATGTCAGAGTCATATCTCAATGTGACAATGGTGACTATGATCCTTAGACCTAAGTCACAACCAAATATTGTACAATGTACTTTGACCACTATCCCGACATGTTATGAATATTTTTTTCCAAAAACGTAGTGATTGGGTGCATGGTGACTCATGGGGATAATTGTGAGTGATGTAGATTGCATTTGCCCATCCTTTGGAGTGATATCCCAACCACTTGATATGTGACTATGAAATGTATTCCTGTTCTCATGCGAGTCAATATCTGATACTAAGTTTACAATGTCTTGAATAGTCTGCTTGGGTCCAAGGAACATACATTGGATGTTAAGAGGATGAAATTACATGCCTTAGTTACAATATGAATATATGCGACGAACGGATTATATGATCATGGTAACATTGATCATTTTACATGTTGTAATTTTTATCCAACTCATTCTTATTACTTGGGTGGAAATGATGTGTGGTTGGACACCAATCCTTGTTTGTGAGGTTTTGAACATCATTACCAATGTAATTATGAACCTCCAGGGTCACACACATAAGAATGCATAAGTGAATTGAACTTTAGAATCAAACAATGATTGGAATGGTTCTGAATCATAAATAGTATAATTTTCTATCTAATTGGGCAATTGATATGTCTGGTCGACCAACTGGATTGGTTGGTTCAATGGATCAATTGATTGTCAATTGGTCAAATGGATTTTGCACTAGACTGGCACAATCAACAAATTAGGTATCTTGGTCGACCAATTGGAATTCAATAGAGAAAGTGTCAATTTATAAATTAATTTATATGTGGATCAAAATTGACAGGTCGGATTATTAAGTAACCCCATTGGCTAATCAGAATTATTTTTGAGTCCCAATAGGAAATTGTTTGCCCAAATAGATATCAGGTCGACCGATCATAATTCTAGATCGGTTTTTTAGCATTATGGTTGTTTTAAGATTATGATTAGGGAAGGGATTGTAATTAGGGGTTTTCAAGCCCATGACTCTCTATATAGAGGGGGCATGTTCCACATGATTACTCAAATCTTCTGAGACAATTTGTGAGATGAATTGGTCATCATATCTCTCTTAGAGAGAGGAAGTTACCCTCAGGGCTACTTCCTAATATAGGAGAAGAAAGGCATTTATGAGATGAGTAGTACGTTGACAACTCTTATTTTTCTTCGACTTGGTGGACAAGGTGGTGCAACAAATTCTCCCTCATATGCGTAGATGAAGTATAGGTCAAGGCACATGTGTGGACGCTTGGAGAAGCACTTATACAAGATGAAAACAAGTTGTAGTAGAAAAGACAACCATGCAACAACTTTGTGGCCAATCCAAATCTCTTATTGATCTATTTGTATATCTCAGTGGCTTATTTGGACTAGATCGGAGAAATCAAGTTCTTCACTGACAAAAGAAGTGCCTAGTTGTTAAAAAACTAGTGTGCACAAAGGTATAACCTGTGTACTTTCCTATGTCTTTTTTCACTGATGTTTTATAGATACGACTGATATGATGGCTTGGACATAGAGGAAATATCTTTTATTATTTTGTTGCATCCCCTTCCAAAAAACCCTTCAAATAGACCTAAAAATTGTTGGGTATTTCATCTCTCTTAATCCTTAATGGATGATATCCAGATCTAAAATGTATCTTCAAGGACATTGCATATCCCTCTAGTGCTAAAACGTCATCTGTCCTCAACAACAAATACTTGTTGTTTACTATCATGATGTTCAATTTCTTGTAATCTACTCACAACCACATGAATCCATCCTTATTTTTCACATACAACACAAGTGAAACCCAATTTTACATACTTGATTGTATGAACCCATTGTCCAACAACTCATGTAGTTGCACCTTCAGCTCCTTCATCTCATCTAGTACCATTTTTTATGGTGGTTGCGCAATGGGATGCATATGGGGTACCGGATTGATCACAAAATTAATATCTCAGGGATGTGGGATGCCCAGAAACTCATTAAGGAACACATCCTCAAGAACCCACACCACTGGAACACCCTCTATCATTAGATTCTTTGCCTTGGTATCTACAACATGTGCCAAGAAAGCTATATATCATTGCATCAACATCATCTATCCTATAGTGACATACACCAAACACCTATGGTGGATATCCCTATCTCCTTAGAAAGACAGTGAGGCATCACCTTCACTAAAGTCCAAAACCTTAGGTCCATATATGAAAACAACCTTATACTTATCTAAGATATCCATCCCTAGGACCACATTGAGACCACACATGTCAAGCGGCAAGAGATTGACTTTAATTGTGTACCCTAATAAATGGAGAAAATGTGATGGACACACCTCCAAAGAAATTGTGGAACCCCCTAAAGGAGTTTCCAAATAAAATATGGCGATCTTTACTATTAGTAAATAAGCCACAAGAGGATATCATCTTCATGGTAATAAACAAGTGCATCACACCTGAGTGAACCAAATTTGTGATAAAAATGAACTCAAGATGAAAACGCTCCATCTAACATGTTATGACCCATGGGTTGATGACTCCTTATGGTTGATTCATAGCATAGACTATAGTTATTTCCTATTAGAGACCACGACCTCGAGTCCCTCTAGTTTTTATAGATGATCATGCATATATCCTCTTATAGATCCACTATTATGTTGTCCATAAGATAACTATATCTTTAATGTTATTTCACTCTTGACACAATTGTGGGAAAAATGACTCCATGCGACTAATCTGACTGCACTAAAAGAATGGTCTCATCTCAGACCTACATCAATTAGAATGAATGTCATTGTAGGTCATACATTGTCTTCCATATTGTGGCCTATATGCTCCTATCAATGACATGGGACATTAACTCATCACCATAGAGAGTGGTGATTCTTAGAATCTTTCTTTATTGGGTGACCACCACACTAAACAAGCATCCTCACATATAACATTGTTTGTCTATATCATTATTGTTGTTGTGACTACATGGAATACCCCGACCTTGTGTAACTTCTAAGATGTTTGGTGCGGGGTGAATCTGAACTCTTTTTGGAATCAACTTCATGATGAACTATTGTCATCCTATTAATCCTGGTCACCACACCCACAGAGGATGAGAACCATTTGCATGCTTCCAAGGTAAATGCCTACTCTACCAACTCGATAATATAACCTCTTTTAAATTGTCAGATCCTTTTGTTCTCAAGTGGAAGTTAGGTGAGGTAAAAAAACTCAAAAACCTTGTGAAATGGGCTTCATAGTCATTCACTAACAACATCCTCTTAAATAGGCAATTGAATTGACTCATTTTCTCTTCCAAATATGAATGAGGAAAGTACCTTCGCTCAAACTCCTTATGAAAATCTACCAACCAATCACTTCTCTATACCTCTCCTCCTCATACATGGATCACTAATGGCCATCACTGTTGGATCAATGATGGGATCTAGAAGGGGGGTGAATAGAGATAAACCCGCTTAGACAAAATTCATTAGACCTTTAAGATATTTCTAAAATAATATTGTAAGTATGAACTTTGAGTGCAACTAAACATGCTTAGAAAGGGAGAGAGAGATTGAACAGACACAAGATAATATAAGTTATATATAGTGGGAGATGTATGTCCACTACCTAGAGATTGAAAACTACTAGAGGGGGGGTGAATAGAGTTTTATGGAGATTTTTAAAGATAATTAAACCAAACAACCAAAGTCAAGATTAAGAAGAGGAACACAGGTGTTTAGAGTGGTTCCAACCTTAGCAAATGCTAAGGAGTCAATCCACTACCCGGTTTCTTACCCAACCGGGATTTTGAAAGTATTAAATTTTATTACCTCGCAAGGATATTACATAAAATTTACAATACTTTCCAAACACCCTTTGGACAGCCTTCTCCTTGAAGTAGTCTTGCCAACCTCGAAGCAGCCTTCCTTGAAGTAACTTCAAGCTCCCCCTTGAAGTAGCCTTCCTCTCGAAGTAGCTTCCCGTCAAGATAGCCTTCTGAAGTAGTCCAAAGATCCTCCTCTTCACCACGAAGAGCTTTACCCTCTCCAATCCGTAGCCTCCTACCTGGAGTAGCAAGGAGAGTACAAGTAATACAAGGAACAAGAAGGAAATAAGAGAAAATACAACTTATCCTTGAAGCTCAGGGCTTGATTTGCCTAGATCAAGCGTTTGGATTTTCCTAGCCAAGATGATGGACTTGTGATTGCTAGGGTTAGGAAAATCTAGCCTATAGGACGAGATTGAGCTAAGGAGAATGTAGGCCAATGATCACAGTGCTCAAATTGCTTGCAAAAGATTTCTCAAGTATGCTCAAGTGTATTCTCAAGTGTAACAAGTCAATTCTAGTGTCCTATGGCTTGTCCTATTTATAGGAATGGCCTAAGTATGCTTAAGGACGTTCTAGACAACTTCTAGGGGTTTCTAAGTGCTTAACTAGCCGTTAGGTACAAAGTTGTTGCTTTAACAACGGCTAATTACTTTATTCTGCAGTTGCTGTCAGAGACCATCTCGGTCGACAAATGGTCGACCGAGACACCTACTCGGTCGAACTTTTGTCGACCGACAGGCTCTCTGGAACAAGTGATTTGCAACGTCTTTCTTCAACTGCCAACTAACTTGTCTGTTGTGTCTAACGGCTACTTTGGATCTTTCTCGGTCGAGAAGATTGTCGACCGAGAGTGTCTCGGTCGAGGAGTTTGTCGACCGAGAATGATCCTGTTTCAAGGTTTCATTTTAAGCACTAATTATATGTGTGAGTGTGCAAAGGTGATTCTATTCAAATGGGATGACGTGTCTAACTATGGTGTTTGGCTAGGGAAAATCTAACGCTTGATTTACATGCAATTCTAAGTACTTGTACATTATATATTTGTACAAGTTTTACAACATTGATTACATTGCATGAAAATATAACTGAGTAAGCTCTTGGATTTTCCCTTGCTACTTTGTCATCCTGCACACTCAAGTAGCTCGTTAGATTAATAAGAATGAAATGTTTGTCATAATCAAAACAAAGGGATTTATCATAATATCCAATTTATCCAACAATCTCCCCCTTTTTGAAGATGACAAACATTTCCTAAATATGAAATAAGGAAATATAAAGCATGTGAGTTTCATACCTGAAAATTACCTTTTGTAGCCATTTATGTTTTGCAAGTGAGTGCTGGCCAAGATGTGATGAAACTCATTTATATTTTTGATTTTTATATTCTTTCTCCCCCTTTGTCATTTCAAAAAGATATCCAAGTTGAATATTTTATTTTTCTTCTCCCCCTTAATATTATACTCCCCCTTAAATAGATATCCTATTAGAAACATGGATTTTTGTCACAATTTGTTTCTCAATCATTTGCAAAAAATGTTAAGCCTTGAAATGATATGAGATTCCCTTAAGCGTATGATGAATGTATATTTATTTCTCATTTATCAAAGGATGTTAATCCCTAAATTAAACGAGAATCCTCTAATCTTGGAGTACATAAAAAAATGTCTCCATCCAAATGCAAGGGATGTTAAGCCCTGTTTTGGGTAGAGAGTTCCTTCAAGTACAAGATACCATTTTCAATAAATTCATAAATTTCTTTATAATCGATGAAAATTTTCAGCTACACATGGTTGTTACAATGTTTTTGTAAGCTTCTTCAATCAAATGGTCAAAGTTGTTGTTATGATCTCCATGATTTAACAAAGATGTATGCAATATATGTCAGTTTGGAAAACAGAAACCCGGTCGGTCGATAATTGTTCGACCGACAGTGTTCTCGGTCGACTAGTTGCTCGACCGAGAATGTTTCTGGAGAACTGTTTTGTCATTTGTCAATTTAGCCACAATTTTAATAGTTGCCTGTTTTAATTATTACTCCCCTTATTTGTTATGCTCTACAATAATGAACTTATAATCCATATTTTTTGAAGATGTCTCATATGCTTTAAAAAAAATAACCATTTGAATCAAGCAAATATGGCAAACTTCATTTAATAGCATGGAAAATATTACAATCATATAGAAATGACCAATTTATTACAATCATTGTCATTACAACTAGTACAACTCCAACACTTCACTGGAAAGATTTAAGAATGACATCGATGTCCGGATCTTTCCCAAGGAATGGCTCGGCTCCATAATATTTGACCAGAGTTTGCCAATCCAAAGCACCTGTCGTAGTTAACGCATATGCTTCCAGAAATGTGGGAACTCGGTCAAATCGGAAGTGAGCAGCTATATCTTGCAATTGCATTGAGGAAAATTGAGTATGTGCAAGATCCATTGATGGTGGAGGTGGAGTTTGATAGTAGTTGTATGAGGGGTTAAATGGGTTGAGCATGCCAGGATTTAAGGAATGCGGATATTCATCGGTTTGGCTCGGAGAAAGATTTTGCATTCTTTGATTTAAGTATGTCATGGCATGGTGGGTATAGTTGAGTTGGTTACTAAGATGATATTGAGAGCCGACAAGATAAGTAAGAGTATTTTGAATGGGATCAACGGAAAGGTTAGTAGGAGGAGGGGGTGGTGGTATATCTTGATGTGATGGTTCTCCTTCTACTCTTGCCCTTTTATGACCAAAGTCAATCCCCATCTTCTCTACGGTATTCTTACTTATCTTTGGTGGTCTACGCTCCCATGTATACCCCATATCTTCAATTTGTAACTTAAGACAATGTTGAGTGATCTGGCATACAAAATCGGCATACGGTGGATTGCCAGAAAACTCAAGCATGTTTTTAAGTATTATGCGAATGAAGTTTATAGGAATTTCTTTTATGATAGCATAAATTAGACACATGCGGAAGATAGGGACCTCAGATTTATTGGCTCTAGGATGTATGTTTGTGGAAACAATGAGGTTTACTATCCTACATGCAGGTTTCAAGTTTATTGCATAATAGGTTCCCCTATCTTCATGACAAGTGGTATTGGTTTGAAATATGACTCTTTTTATATCACTAAGGCTAGTGGAATGGTCATCATGGGATAATAAATTTAGTGGATTGCCAGTGGTAAGGTCAAGGAAATCTTGGTATTCATCTATATCAATTTCTAGCATATCAAGAATATCCCCTTTGGTAAATTTAAAACTATGCCCATTGACCATGGTGTAAAAGAATGTGGTTTCATTTTCGGTATGGGATATGAGATTGGCATAGAATTCGTTGACTACCTTAGTGGAATAGAAAGGAAAAGAAGGATTGATGAAGTCCTTCAGCTTTTGCACTCCAAAGAGATTCTCCAGATCGACTATGTTGATGAAGTCCATAGCTTCGACCGGGCGTCGGGGAAGAGGAGCCTTAGAGGAAAGCCGTAGATATCGATCTCCAGCATCTCCGTCGACGAAGGCGATGTCGTTGATGATCGTCAGTGGCGGAGTGGCTTCCCGAGCTTCTCTTCCTTTTCTTCCGGCGACCTTCTTCTTCCCACGGGCAGCTGAGGATGAGGCCATTTGTGTTTCTTGAGTGTGGAGAAGAAGCAAGGAAGATTGGAGGATGAGAATGTTGAAGGGTTGCACGAAAATGCACTAGAGATGGACTATGGAGGCAAGGAAATGCAAGTGTGAGTAAATGACTCGTTTTTGCTCCTATTTATAGCATTCCAGCGACCTGGTCGGTCGACGATTCGTCGACCGAGCGTCCGCAACGGTCGAGTTGCAGACGCGCCACTTGGTTCCCCAACGGTCAAATAACGGTCATAACGGTCGGGTTGCAACGGTCGTATCCAACGGCTATTTCTCGGTCGAGCACTTGTCGACCGACGTTGTCCCGGTCGAGCATTTGTCGACCGACAGTTCATCCGATATTGAGTCTGTTTAGAATTTGTCGGTCGAGAGAGATGGGCTGACCGAGAGGTTCTCGGTCGACGAATTCGTCGACCGACAAACTTACTGAGTACAACTTTTAAAGCTGATTTTTAAATACAAATGGTAGATCATTTTTGTAGAGCATATATATGGATATTCCAAGGGAGTAATATTGTTTTGTTTTTGACAATATTTAAGGCTTCTAATATTACAAATGATTTAAATTTTGATTTAATTAAAAATATGCTAAGATTAAGTTCAATAAAATAATGTCCAAATAAACAAATTTTGTCAAAGTTTATTTTAGGTCGCCCTTGACTACGACCGTGGCGCCCCTTGGTCAAATTTTATTTTAACCAAGAGGCATATTCTGCAGGTTTCCAGGATATATATTCATATGCGAAGTATAAGTTCTACAAATAGCTTACGAATATCAATTTGAGGCTCATTAAAGTGTACCAATTATGAGAACTTAATAAGGGAAGCATATTCAAGAATAATATCCATTCATGAATTAAAGATTATTACTAATTCAAATATGATGAAGCATATTAAGTGATGCTTAATATAAAAGCACAATGAATATTTTCAAAAATCGATTTGAAACATTTTATTCATTGCCAGTATTTCTAAGAGATAAGCATGATTAAATAGGAATTTTCTTTAATCTAACCATGATCAATCAATATTTATTCCATATAGTCTTTCAAGAATATTTTCCACATATAGTGTAACAGTGTAAAATTTTACAGCAGTCTGAAAATCAGTGATATGCTCGGTCGACAATTTCTCGACCGAGGTTCACTCGGTCGACAACTTCTCGACCGATCAATTTTCTGGAAAACATTCAGAAATTTATTTCAAGTACACTATAGGCTGTATTCAATTATTTCAAAGATCAGTTTGAGATAAGACATATGTGTATCAAAGTGATTTTTAAATTAAGTTTTGATTTTGTTATTCCTAAATGTTAAGTTGAGATAGACATAAGGATATGCAAATTAAGGTCTTTGGTCATATCTCAACTTAGTCTAATCGATTTAATTTGGGGGTTTTGGAACCCATACCATCTCAACATTCTTTTTCTTGTATGGGCATGAAAAAGAATAATGTCCAAGGCGTGAGCAATAATGGCAAAAAATTGAATCAACCTCAAGCCTTTTTCTATGGTTTTGATCTAGGTTATTCTTGGGTATATATATTTTTGTGCCTCTAGGTATATAAGTAGATTGATGTGTTTGTGTTTTTCTCCAACTAGGTTTTTGAGGTTTACCTTTAGGCTTATAACCTAGTCCCCTTTTCCCTATTTTTTGATATGAATTATCTAGAATTTGATCAAGAATGCCATGGTTATTCAAACTACGAACTTGTTGTTGTAGCTTGGCAATCTCATCCATTCTTTTCTTAATGTCTATTTTTGCTTGGTCTAGATTGGATGACAATAAATTTCTTTCTTTAACGATAGTGTCATAATCTATATGGGTGCACAATAATGGTTGTTTTTGAAGATCATTTACTTGAGTCTGTAAGTTTGAATTTTCAACAGAAAGGAGCTTGCAATCGGCTTCCATAGATTTTAACTTAAGATCAGAAAATTTATTTCCCTCTTTAAGATCCTCATTTTCAGATGCAAGAGCAAGAAGTTTAGCATTTAGATCATCATTTTCCTTATTTGATTTCTTTAATTTCTTTTTGCACTCAACATATTTATTATGTGTTTCTTCAATAATAGCAACTAGTTCTTCTTTAGATAAATCAAAAAGACTTACCTCTTCTTCTTCTTCTTCACTAGTTGTAGCAATAAGGCATTCTTTGTGCTTATTTTCTTCCTTTGATCTCCATGGGCATCCGGTTGTTTTGTGGCTTGTTCCTAAACACCAATTGCAGCATGTAGTGGCTTTGTCCAAGCACTTTTCACCATTTCCCTCCATTCTTCAAGACCTGGTTAGGGTTCCTTGAAGCCTGCTCTGATACCAATTGAAAACTACTAGAGGGGGGGTGAATAGAGTTTTATGGAGATTTTTAAAGATAATTAAACCAAACAACCAAAGTCAAGATTAAGAAGAGGAACACAGGTGTTTAGAGTGGTTCCAACCTTAGCAAATGCTAAGGAGTCAATCCACTACCCGGTTGCTTACCCAACCGGGATTTTGAAAGTATTAAATTTTATTACCTCGCAAGGATATTACATAAAATTTACAATACTTTCCAAACACCCTTTGGACAGCCTTCTCCTTGAAGTAGTCTTGCCAACCTCGAAGCAGCCTTCCTTGAAGTAACTTCAAGCTCCCCCTTGAAGTAGCCTTCCTCTCGAAGTAGCTTCCCGTTAAGACAGCCTTCTAAAGTAGTCCAAAGATCCTCCTCTTCACCACGAAGAGCTTTACCCTCTCCAATCCGCAGCCTCCTACCTGGAGTAGCAAGGAGAGTACAAGTAATACAAGGAACAAGAAGGAAATAAGAGAAAATACAACTTATCCTTGAAGCTCAGGGCTTGATTTGCCTAGATCAAGCGTTTGGATTTTCCTAGCCAAGATGATGGACTTGTGATTGCTAGGGTTAGGAAAATCTAGCCTATAGGACGAGATTGAGCTAAGGAGAATGTAGGCCAATGATCACAGTGCTCAAATTGCTTGCAAAAGATTGCTCAAGTATGCTCAAGTGTATTCTCAAGTGTAGCAAGTCAATTGTAGTGTCCTATGGCTTTTCCTATTTATAGGAATGGCCTAAGTATGCTTAAGGACGTTCTAGACAACTTCTAGGGGTTTCTAAGTGCTTAACTAGCCGTTAGGTACAAAGTTGTTGCTTTAACAACGGCTAATTACTTTATTCTGCAGTTGCTGTCAGAGACCATCTCAGTCGACAAATGGTCGACCGAGACACCTACTCGGTCGAACTTTTGTCGACCGACAGGCTCTCTGGAACAAGTGATTTGCAACGTCTTTCTTCAACTGCCAACTAACTTGTCTGTTGTGTCTAACGGCTACTTTGGATCTTTCTCGGTCGAGAAGATTGTCGACCGAGAGTGTCTCGGTCGAGGAGTTTGTCGACCGAGAATGATCCTGTTTCAAGGTTTCATTTTAAGCACTAATTATATGTGTGAGTGTGCAAAGGTGATTCTATTCAAATGGGATGACGTGTCTAACTATGGTGTTTGGCTAGGGAAAATCTAACGCTTGATTTACATGCAATTCTAAGTACTTGTACATTATATATTTGTACAAGTTTTACAACATTGATTACATTGCATGAAAATATAACTGAGTAAGCTCTTGGATTTTCCCTTGCTACTTTGTCATCCTGCACACTCAAGTAGCTCGTTAGATTAATAAGAATGAAATGTTTGTCATAATCAAAACAAAGGGATTTATCATAATATCCAATTTATCCAACAATCTCCCCCTTTTTGAAGATGACAAATATTTCCTAAATATGAAATAAGGAAATATAAAGCATGTGAGTTTCATACCTGAAAATTACCTTTTGTAGCCATTTATGTTTTGCAAGTGAGTGCTGGCCAAGATGTGATGAAACTCATTTATATTTTTGATTTTTATATTCTTTCTCCCCCTTTGTCATTTCAAAAAGATATCCAAGTTGAATATTTTATTTTTCTTCTCCCCCTTAATATTATACTCCCCCTTAAATAGATATCCTATTAGAAACATGGATTTTTGTCACAATTTGTTTCTCAATCATTTGCAAAGAATGTTAAGCCTTGAAATGATATGAGATTCCCTTAAGCGTATGATGAATGTATATTTATTTCTCATTTATCAAAGGATGTTAATCCCTAAATTAAACGAGAATCCTCTAATCTTGGAGTACATAAAAAAAATGTCTCCATCCAAATGCAAGGGATGTTAAGCCCTGTTTTGGGTAGAGAGTTCCTTCAAGTACAAGATACCATTTTCAATAAATTCATAAATTTCTTTATAATCGATGAAAATTTTCAGCTACACATGGTTGTTACAATGTTTTTGTAAGCTTCTTCAATCAAATGGTCAAAGTTGTTGTTATGATCTCCATGATTTAACAAAGATGTATGCAATATATGTCAGTTTGGAAAACAGAAACCCGGTCGGTCGATAATTGTTCGACCGACAGTGTTCTCGGTCGACTAGTTGCTCGACCGAGAATGTTTCTGGAGAACTGTTTTGTCATTTGTCAATTTAGCCACAATTTTAATAGTTGCCTGTTTTAATTATTACTCCCCTTATTTGTTATGCTCTACAATAATGAACTTATAATCCATATTTTTTGAAGATGTCTCATATGCTTTAAAAAAAATAACCATTTGAATCAAGCAAATATGGCAAACTTCATTTAATAGCATGGAAAATATTACAATCATATAGAAATGACCAATTTATTACAATCATTGTCATTACAACTAGTACAACTCCAACACTTCACTGGAAAGATTTAAGAATGACATCGATGTCCGGATCTTTCCCAAGGAATGGCTCGGCTCCATAATATTTGACCAGAGTTTGCCAATCCAAAGCACCTGTCGTAGTTAACGCATATGCTTCCAGAAATGTGGGAACTCGGTCAAATCGGAAGTGAGCAGCTATATCTTGCAATTGCATTGAGGAAAATTGAGTATGTGCAAGATCCATTGATGGTGGAGGTGGAGTTTGATAGTAGTTGTATGAGGGGTTAAATGGGTTGAGCATGCCAGGATTTAAGGAATGCGGATATTCATCGGTTTGGCTCGGAGAAAGATTTTGCATTCTTTGATTTAAGTATGTCATGGCATGGTGGGTATAGTTGAGTTGGTTACTAAGATGATATTGAGAGCCGACAAGATAAGTAAGAGTATTTTGAATGGGATCAACGGAAAGGTTAGTAGGAGGAGGGGGTGGTGGTATATCTTGATGTGATGGTTCTCCTTCTACTCTTGCCCTTTTATGACCAAAGTCAATCCCCATCTTCTCTACGGTATTCTTACTTATCTTTGGTGGTCTACGCTCCCATGTATACCCCATATCTTCAATTTGTAACTTAAGACAATGTTGAGTGATCTGGCATACAAAATCGGCATACGGTGGATTGCCAGAAAACTCAAGCATGTTTTTAAGTATTATGCGAATGAAGTTTATAGGAATTTCTTTTATGATAGCATAAATTAGACACATGCGGAAGATAGGGACCTCAGATTTATTGGCTCTAGGATGTATGTTTGTGGAAACAATGAGGTTTACTATCCTACATGCAGGTTTCAAGTTTATTGCATAATAGGTTCCCCTATCTTCATGACAAGTGGTATTGGTTTGAAATATGACTCTTTTTATATCACTAAGGCTAGTGGAATGGTCATCATGGGATAATAAATTTAGTGGATTGCCGGTGGTAAGGTCAAGGAAATCTTGGTATTCATCTATATCAATTTCTAGCATATCAAGAATATCCCCTTTGGTAAATTTAAAACTATGCCCATTGACCATGGTGTAAAAGAATGTGGTTTCATTTTCGGTATGGGATATGAGATTGGCATAGAATTCGTTGACTACCTTAGTGGAATAGAAAGGAAAAGAAGGATTGATGAAGTCCTTCAGCTTTTGCACTCCAAAGAGATTCTCCAGATCGACTATGTTGATGAAGTCCATAGCTTCGACCGGGCGTCGGGGAAGAGGAGCCTTAGAGGAAAGCCGTAGATATCGATCTCCAGCATCTCCGTCGACGAAGGCGATGTCGTTGATGATCGTCAGTGGCGGAGTGGCTTCCCGAGCTTCTCTTCCTTTTCTTCCGGCGACCTTCTTCTTCCCACGGGCAGCTGAGGATGAGGCCATTTGTGTTTCTTGAGTGTGGAGAAGAAGCAAGGAAGATTGGAGGATGAGAATGCTGAAGGGTTGCACGAAAATGCACTAGAGATGGACTATGGAGGCAAGGAAATGCAAGTGTGAGTAAATGACTCGTTTTTGCTCCTATTTATAGCATTCCAGCGACCTGGTCGGTCGACGATTCGTCGACCGAGCGTCCGCAACGGTCGAGTTGCAGACGCGCCACTTGGTTCCCCAACGGTCAAATAACGGTCATAACGGTCGGGTTGCAACGGTCGTATCCAACGGCTATTTCTCGGTCGAGCACTTGTCGACCGACGTTGTCCCGGTCGAGCATTTGTCGACCGACAGTTCATCCGATATTGAGTCTGTTTAGAATTTGTCGGTCGAGAGAGATGGGCTGACCGAGAGGTTCTCGGTCGACGAATTCGTCGACCGACAAACTTACTGAGTACAACTTTTAAAGCTGATTTTTAAATACAAATGGTAGATCATTTTTGTAGAGCATATATATGGATATTCCAAGGGAGTAATATTGTTTTGTTTTTGACAATATTTAAGGCTTCTAATATTACAAATGATTTAAATTTTGATTTAATTAAAAATATGCTAAGATTAAGTTCAATAAAATAATGTCCAAATAAACAAATTTTGTCAAAGTTTATTTTAGGTCGCCCTTGACTACGACCGTGGCGCCCCTTGGTCAAATTTTATTTTAACCAAGAGGCATATTCTGCAGGTTTCCAGGATATATATTCATATGCGAAGTATAAGTTCTACAAATAGCTTACGAATATCAATTTGAGGCTCATTAAAGTGTACCAATTATGAGAACTTAATAAGGGAAGCATATTCAAGAATAATATCCATTCATGAATTAAAGATTATTACTAATTCAAATATGATGAAGCATATTAAGTGATGCTTAATATAAAAGCACAATGAATATTTTCAAAAATCGATTTGAAACATTTTATTCATTGCCAGTATTTCTAAGAGATAAGCATGATTAAATAGGAATTTTCTTTAATCTAACCATGATCAATCAATATTTATTCCATATAGTCTTTCAAGAATATTTTCCACATATAGTGTAACAGTGTAAAATTTTACAGCAGTCTGAAAATCAGTGATATGCTCGGTCGACAATTTCTCGACCGAGGTTCACTCGGTCGACAACTTCTCGACCGATCAATTTTCTGGAAAACGTTCAGAAATTTATTTCAAGTACACTATAGGCTGTATTCAATTATTTCAAAGATCAGTTTGAGATAAGACATATGTGTATCAAAGTGATTTTTAAATTAAGTTTTGATTTTGTTATTCCTAAATGTTAAGTTGAGATAGACATAAGGATATGCAAATTAAGGTCTTTGGTCATATCTCAACTTAGTCTAATCGATTTAATTTGGGGGTTTTGGAACCCATACCATCTCAACATTCTTTTTCTTGTATGGGCATGAAAAAGAATAATGTCCAAGGCGTGAGCAATAATGGCAAAAAATTGAATCAACCTCAAGCCTTTTTCTATGGTTTTGATCTAGGTTATTCTTGGGTATATATATTTTTGTGCCTCTAGGTATATAAGTAGATTGATGTGTTTGTGTTTTTCTCCAACTAGGTTTTTGAGGTTTACCTTTAGGCTTATAACCTAGTCCCCTTTTCCCTATTTGTTGATATGAATTATCTAGAATTTGATCAAGAATGCCATGGTTATTCAAACTACGAACTTGTTGTTGTAGCTTGGCAATCTCATCCATTCTTTTCTTAATGTCTATTTTTGCTTGGTCTAGATTGGATGACAATAAATTTCTTTCTTTAACGATAGTGTCATAATCTATATGGGTGCACAATAATGGTTGTTTTTGAAGATCATTTACTTGAGTCTGTAATTTTGAATTTTCAACAGAAAGGAGCTTGCAATCGGCTTCCATAGATTTTAACTTAAGATCAGAAAATTTATTTCCCTCTTTAAGATCCTCATTTTCAGATGCAAGAGCAAGAAGTTTAGCATTTAGATCATCATTTTCCTTATTTGATTTCTTTAATTTCTTTTTGCACTCAACATATTTATTATGTGTTTCTTCAATAATAGCAACTAGTTCTTCTTTAGATAAATCAAAAAGACTTACCTCTTCTTCTTCTTCTTCACTAGTTGTAGCAATAAGGCATTCTTTGTGCTTATTTTCTTCCTTTGATCTCCATGGGCATCCGGTTGTTTTGTGGCTTGTTCCTAAACACCAATTGCAGCATGTAGTGGCTTTGTCCAAGCACTTTTCACCATTTCCCTCCATTCTTCAAGACCTGGTTAGGGTTCCTTGAAGCCTGCTCTGATACCAATTGAAAACTACTAGAGGGGGGGTGAATAGAGTTTTATGGAGATTTTTAAAGATAATTAAACCAAACAACCAAAGTCAAGATTAAGAAGAGGAACACAGGTGTTTAGAGTGGTTCCAACCTTAGCAAATGCTAAGGAGTCAATCCACTACCCGGTTGCTTACCCAACCGGGATTTTGAAAGTATTAAATTTTATTACCTCGCAAGGATATTACATAAAATTTACAATACTTTCCAAACACCCTTTGGACAGCCTTCTCCTTGAAGTAGTCTTGCCAACCTCGAAGCAGCCTTCCTTGAAGTAACTTCAAGCTCCCCCTTGAAGTAGCCTTCCTCTCGAAGTAGCTTCCCGTTAAGACAGCCTTCTAAAGTAGTCCAAAGATCCTCCTCTTCACCACGAAGAGCTTTACCCTCTCCAATCCGCAGCCTCCTACCTGGAGTAGCAAGGAGAGTACAAGTAATACAAGGAACAAGAAGGAAATAAGAGAAAATACAACTTATCCTTGAAGCTCAGGGCTTGATTTGCCTAGATCAAGCGTTTGGATTTTCCTAGCCAAGATGATGGACTTGTGATTGCTAGGGTTAGGAAAATCTAGCCTATAGGACGAGATTGAGCTAAGGAGAATGTAGGCCAATGATCACAGTGCTCAAATTGCTTGCAAAAGATTGCTCAAGTATGCTCAAGTGTATTCTCAAGTGTAGCAAGTCAATTGTAGTGTCCTATGGCTTTTCCTATTTATAGGAATGGCCTAAGTATGCTTAAGGACGTTCTAGACAACTTCTAGGGGTTTCTAAGTGCTTAACTAGCCGTTAGGTACAAAGTTGTTGCTTTAACAACGGCTAATTACTTTATTCTGCAGTTGCTGTCAGAGACCATCTCGGTCGACAAATGGTCGACCGAGACACCTACTCGGTCGAACTTTTATCGACCGACAGGCTCTCTGGAACAAGTGATTTGCAACGTCTTTCTTCAACTGCCAACTAACTTGTCTGTTGTGTCTAACGGCTACTTTGGATCTTTCTCGGTCGAGAAGATTGTCGACCGAGAGTGTCTCGGTCGAGGAGTTTGTCGACCGAGAATGATCCTGTTTCAAGGTTTCATTTTAAGCACTAATTATATGTGTGAGTGTGCAAAGGTGATTCTATTCAAATGGGATGACGTGTCTAACTATGGTGTTTGGCTAGGGAAAATCTAACGCTTGATTTACATGCAATTCTAAGTACTTGTACATTATATATTTGTACAAGTTTTACAACATTGATTACATTGCATGAAAATATAACTGAGTAAGCTCTTGGATTTTCCCTTGCTACTTTGTCATCCTGCACACTCAAGTAGCTCGTTAGATTAATAAGAATGAAATGTTTGTCATAATCAAAACAAAGGGATTTATCATAATATCCAATTTATCCAACAGAGATATCAACCTTTAGGATTTTCAATCATGTCTTACTCCTTATATTCCATTATAAGAGTTACAACATAAGACCTCACTATTCAAGGTCAAGGGTACCTAGCATTCCCTTCCTGGACAACAAAGTCAATAACCTTACAAAGAACTTACCTATCCATGACCAAGAGTCTTCTACCTTACCAAGTACTTACCTACTCTTGCAAAGAGTCTTTCACCTTGTCTAAGGACTTACCCGCTCTCACAACAAGTCTTCCACCTTCAAGGATTTACCCACTCTTGTCTTTGATCTTCTGTCTTTGACTTCACCTTCACCTAGGAGAAGCTTTCACCAAAGGACTCCTTCCCTTCTTCTTCTTCACCTCTCTTCACCAAGAGAGAGGATCTTCATCTTCATGGTACAATGAGATCTCGGGAGGTGAAGAAAGTGAGAGCCTCACAAGATATACATGTAGGACATTCTCTATTACAAATCTCCTACTCATTCTAATGGATGTAGCAAGTGATTAAGCTCATGAGAGTGGATGGAGGATCTTTAAGGCAAATCTCTCTCAATTATACTATAGGGACCTTCATAGTACTTGGTTAACCATGGGAAGACTAAGAAGTCCTATTTATAGTTGAGGTTTCCTACTAGCTAGTAGAGACACTTAGGAACAAATTCTAGCCATTTTGGGTGTTCAAACGGATATATTTTCAAGTTTTACAATAGTCCAACAACTAGAAACACTTTTATGCACTTTTTCGTATAGTTTTGTCGACTGAGTTGTCTTTTTGGAAACTTGACCGACGACACTATATGACAAGTCAAGGTGTAGGCTTCGGTTGAGTTGCCACCAAGATAAACTCGATCGACCCTGGGCATTTCCCAAAAGCAAGACAGGTTGTCGGCTGAGTTGTTACCAGGACAAACTCGGCCGATGAGGCAGCCTATAACCACTTTTGACAAATGCCCAAATATTGATTAAACATTCAAATTAAGTGCTCTTGATTTTTATAAGCTTAATTACAAGTCATACAATCATTAAAAGTGATTTACACCAAATTTCTATGGAGGAAACTATTTATTCTTTAATATTGATCTTTATGCATGTATGACCTAATTTCTCCAAGTTATGATGCACGAGTTTAGGCATTTAGAGTGTGTCTATCCAATCTGAAATCACTCAAGTAGAAGCATTAGAAACAAATGAGTGGAATGGTTAGTCATCATCAAAATAAGCATTTAGTCAATTTAGACCTTGAGTTAACATTCCCCCCCCATTTCTGAAGATGACAAACCATTCCATAAA
Source organism: Alisma plantago-aquatica (assembly GCA_963693085.1). NCBI lineage: Eukaryota > Viridiplantae > Streptophyta > Magnoliopsida > Alismatales > Alismataceae > Alisma > Alisma plantago-aquatica. Next base: position 662,751,360 of record OY856414.1, read on the forward strand.
TGTATTGAAAGCATTTAAGTAAATTCACACCTTTGGATAAACCTAGGGGTTTCAATAGAATTAAGTTCATATTCTCCCACTCAATTGATGCTAATGGAGTTCATATACTCCCCCTCAATTTATGCTAATGGAGTTCACATACTCCCCCTCAATTGATGTTATTTCTCATGCATGGTTAGCTTTCATAACTTCTATAGAAATTATATCTTGTACTCATATTTTCTCTACATATATGTCTTCTCCCCTTAACATAAAACATGTCTTCTCCCCCTATATGATTTCAAAAATTAAGGGGGGTGAAGAGATAAAACTCAAGTTATTAGAAAAGGGAGTGTAGAAGAGAAAAAACTAAGGGCTTGTCCAAGAAATATATATAAAGCAAATCAAGACATGCATTAAAACAACCCTAGGTGTAGTTCTAGAAAATAAACAAAGTAAGGCTATGAAAGCAAGTAACTCAAGGTAGTAGATATGCAAGTCAAGGAACAAGCTTGATTATGTATGACAGGATACACGCATAGCATATAGTTGAATACTAATTGATGTGTTAGTTACCAATTAATGATGAAGACTAGAACAACATGGAGACAGACTACTAGTAGATAATATCACAAGTTAGAGATACTAGTAGTATCCATATCATATCAAAATATGCACAAATTAAAGAACAAGATATGAGAGCATGTAGAGAAAATATCCAAACAAAGTGATATACAATTTTGATGGCATGAAGGGATATTACTCACTATCAAATATGCATTATAACCAAAAAATTATTACCACTAAGAAACAAAAGGTTGCATCAAGATATATACAACTAGATAGATGTAGTGTAAGGCTCGGGCCCCCCTACCCAAGGCTCTAGTAGAGTTTCAGGAATGACGATTGTCCCCACAGACCACCACTAGCCTTAATTGTGCACTTTTTCCTCACTCACGCACATGCTAGGATCAACTTCCCGACATGTCACCCATCCCAGTACTACTCCAAGATGAGCATACTTAACTATGGAGTTCTTTAGTGATGGGCTCCTGGAAAAGGAGGTGCACCTTGGTGATATGGGTAGTCCAATCATTCATTTTAAGATCATGTTATCCGAGGCCTCAAATCCTAGGATGTTACAATCTCCCCCACTTAGACTCTTGACTTCCTCGTCAAGGCTCAACTATAAGGCCTCATAATCTGACCCCATTTCAGTGCAGACCCACAATGGCCCATGGACACCCAGCTCCCCATCACGGAAAACCAGCGCAAGGGTGGCTACATCAACCATGGATAGCCCTTTCCTACATGCCTGGACCGCATGGCTCAAGATTGGCATTCCATGCCCATGTAGGCCCCACCTACTGGAGGGGTTATGGCTTGGATACCATTTATAATGCATGGGCCCACTGCCTAAGGCTCTAGTAGAGTTTCAAGTGACGATTGTCCCCACAGACCACTACTAGCCTTAACTGTGTGCTTTGTCCTCACTCACGCGCATGCCAGGATCAACTTCCTGACTGGTCACCCATCCTAGTACTACACCAAGCTAAGCATGCTTAACTATGGAGTTCTTTAGTAATGGGCTCCCGGAAAAGGAGGTGCACCTTGGTGATATGGGTAGTCCAACCATTCATTTTAAGATCATGTTATCCGAGGCCTGAAATCCTAGGATGTTACATGTAGCAAGTTAGAGCAAAATAGAATCAATTTAGATTACATCCAAGAGATTCAAAGAGATCATCATCAAAACATGCATAACAACTCAATATAATTAATTGCAAGATACATAAGTACCAATTTAGAGCAATTAGAGAGATCAAGTTGTATGCAAGATAGGTAATTTAAAGCATGCCAATATGCATATCATAAAGGTACCAAAGGGAGTGCCACAGAATGAGGCTATTGGTTGAGAAAGTCTAGTTGAGAGAGAAATTCTCATTCAAAAATCCCTATGTACATTCTATGCACAATGTTGTTGGTCGAGTTTTTGGGTTGAACTTCTCGACCGATAACAATTGTTGGCACACCCATTGGTGCTTGTCGGTCAAGATTCTTTTTGGACAAACTTGGTTGACAATCAGCTTCTGTGAAAAACCACATATATTTCAGAAACAAACATATCTAGAGGCATGATAAAAATGTAAACCATATCCAAACATGTATAAGCAAGTTTTTGAAGCACTACGAAAAAATCAAGAACAATTTTTGAGCAAGAAAGTGATGAGAATCACAATATACGAAATTTTGACTCAAAACCATATGTAAAGTGCATATAAACTTAGCAAAAACAAGCTATGATTGGATATGAGAAAGAATAACACTACCTTTATTCTTACCATTTATTTTCCACTTGTTGCCACCCCATAATCATCTCAACTTTATTCTTTCATGTGGGTTGAGAAACCAAATTGCAAATCAATAGCTCAAGTCAATCCATTACCAAGTGACTGACAAGAAGAAAGATGAAATGACCCCAATCATATTTTTAGATCCGGAGGGGTTAGCTTCACAATCCAAGTCCAATTGCTCTTGAGTGCTTTCTTAAAAGGGCAATATGTAGGATAATAGCCATTTTCATAGCAATGATTGAAAGTGCCCATAACCTTTGAACTAGAGGATTCTTGATTGAAAATTGAAGGTCCATTGTCTTTGTTGTTCCTTTGGCTACTATCAAGTCTGATATCATATCTACCCATTTGTTCAGTAGTATGATATTGGATTGATTAAGATTCTTTTAATCAACTAAGAATCTTTGCATATAGGATCTCAAACTGCTATCATCATGCATAAGAGAAGTAATAGCAAGACAATTAATTGATATCATCTCTAGCATGCAAATGATTGGTTTCTATGCAAAGAGTTTTTGACATATAAGATTTTTTTTCAATATGAAGAGCAGCAACATTATTCTTATACTAGTAGAGCTAGAACAAGATTCAAGAACATTGGTTTTAGCGAGCAAGGAAGAATTTTCTTTTACAAGCTTAATAATCTTAGAAATATAAACATAGTCTATTACTTGCAAAATAAAATCTTTGTCCTCAATTTCAGTTCTTAGAACATCAATATAAACCATGAGAGCATTCAATGTTTTTGTATGCCATTCATTGTAAATAGTCAAAAGATGATGATCTTCTAGAAATTTGATCTTATCAAGTAAGCTAGCACTTTCAAGTTTAAGAATATTTACTTGACTAATATAGGCGTTTTTTTCAATCCCAACACAATTGAATTTCAATTCAAGTTTTAGGAAAGACTTTTTGAGATCATTAACATCATCTTGCTGGCAAATGTTAGCATGTTCAAGATCATCCTTTTCTTCATGCAAGTTATCAACAATCTTAGCAAGTTTTTCCTTTTTATGCTTAGTAGACTTAAGAGATGCATGAGTAGAATGCATAATGGAAATTGAGGATTCTTTATCTAAAGAGTTTACATTTACCTCATTTGAATCTTCATCTTAACTTGTCATGAGTTCAAAATGGCATTCTCCACCAACACTAGAGCTTGATCTAGATTCTCCACTGGATTCTTCACTTGAGATTGAGTTGGAGTCACTAGAGATTTTATGCCATTTCTTCTTATCCTATGCTTCTCTTCCCTTCTCTTGAGATGATCGGTCTTTTTTCCTTGTGAGGAATCTTCCTTCAGGTGACCCTTCTTTACACATTTGAAGCATTGAATGTAAGAAGAAGACTTGCCTTTGTGAAGTCTACCTTTGGAGTACATGGCATCTTCTTCAATTTGAGGGGATGGAGAATCTTGACTCACAATATCTTCAACTTGGGTCTTGATTTCAGCTTGATTCTTTCTCTTGAGATCTTTCTCTTCTTCTCTTTCTTCTTCCTCTTGCTTGTCAAGTATCACTTCAAAAGTTGTAGATTTCCTATGAGCTTAAATAGGAATATCTTCAAGAGAATTTGTTTTTTCAATGGTAGTCGCCTTTGTTTCCCACCATTTAGGAAGAGACCTAAGGATCTTTGAGTTTATCTTTCCTTGATCCTTAGGATGACCTAGGATGACAAGACCATTTATAATGGTGTTGATACTAGAGTACATTTCACCCACCCTTTCCTTCTTTCCCATCTTGAAGTTTTCAAGGAGACCATTGAGCATGTAGAAATCTACTTTCCTTTACTTGCTTTGTCCCCTCATAAGTGACACATAGCTTTCTCCATATCTCATAGACTGTCTCACAAGAAAAAATCTGGTTGAACTTGGTGGGGGAAAGAGAGGCATAGAGGATGTTGATGACTCTTGCATTCAAGGTTGCTTTCTTCAAAGTAGCCTCATACCATTCTTCTACCTTTGTCTCTGGTATCTTGTATGGAAGACCCACCATTATCCATATCTCAAGACTTGATTTGGATGTAGAATTGTAACCTTCTTTTCCAATAAAGCAAATTGCTCCCATCAAATATTAGAAGTTGATGTCATATCTCCCACCTTGATAATCTCGCATCTTATCCTACTTTTGGAAGTATTGCTTGGAGAAGACCTGATCTAATACCAATTGTTGGATGAATGATGGTCTCTAGAGGGGGGTGAATAGAGCTAAAACCACTTAAAAATATTCATTAGACCTTCAAGACATTTCTAAGATAATATTGCAAGTATGAGCATTGAGTGCAACTAAACATGCTTAGCAAGGGAGAGAGACATTGAACAATCACAATATAATACAACTTATATATAGTGGTTCCAACCTCCAAACTATGAGATGTACGTACACTACATAGAGAGGTCAACCTCTATGATTTTGAGTCATGTCTCACTCCTTATATTCCATTATAAGAGTTACAACATAAGACCCCCTTGTTCAAGGTCAATGGTACCTAGTATTTCCTTTGAGGACAAGCGAGCCAACCTTACAAAGGACTTACCTATCCATGACCAAGAGTCTTCTACCTTACCAAGAACTTATGCAATGAGTCTTTGGCCTTCTCTAAGGACTTGCCCACTCTTGCAACAAGTCTTCTATGTTCAAGGATTTACCCACTCTTGTCTTGGATCTTCCGCCTTTAACTTCACCTTCACCGAGGAGAAGCGTTCACAAAGGAACTCCTCCCTTCTTCTTCTTCTTCAACTCTCTTAGCTAAGAGAGAGAATCTTCATCTTCATGGTAGAATTAGAGAGTGGGTGGTGGAGGAAGTGAGAGCCTCACAAGATATACATATAGGACTAGCTCTCCACCAAATCTCCTACTCACTCTAATAGATGTAGCAAGTAATTAAGCTCACGAGAGTGGATGGAGGCTCTTTGAGGCAAATCTCTCTCAACTATAATATAGGGACCTTCATAGTGCTTAGATAGCCATGGGATGAATCCCAAGGGATCCTATTTATAGTTGAGGTTTCCTACTAGTCATTAGAGACACTTAGGAATGAATTATATCCATTTTGGGTGTTCCAACATATATATTTTTGAGTTTTACAACACTCCAACTGTTAGAAACATTTTTTTGCACTTTTTTGTGGAGTGTTGTTGGCTGAGTTGTTTTTTGGGAAACTCAAATGACGACACTGTATGACAATTCAAATTGTAGGTGTCGGTTGAGTTGCGACCAGGACAAACTCAAACGACCTTGGGCACTTGCCAAAAGACAGACATGTTGTAGGCTGAGTTGTTACCAGGACAAACTCAGTCGACAAGGCAGTCTGTGACCGCTTTTGACGAATGTCCAAAAAGTGCTTAAACATTAAAATAAAATGCTATTGAGTTTTATAAGTTTAATTACAAGTCATACACTTATTACAAGTGATTTACATCAAATATATATGGAGGAAACTATCTATTCTTCAATCTTGATCTTATGTGTGTATGACTTGATTTCTCCAAGTTAGGATGTGCAAGTTTAGGCATTTGGAGTGTCTATCTAATATGGTATCACTCAAGTAGAAGCATTAGACACAAATGAGTCGAATGGTTAGTCATCATAAAAACAAGGGTTTAGTCAATTTAGACCTTATCTACATAATTGAACTTATCCCCCTTAGTGATATGTAGATACCAAAAATGTTTCTCTAAATCCATCAAGTGCATATCTACATTTGTTGTATTAGATGTCCCAATGTACCATTGATCCCCCACTCTCTTCAACCTATCAAATATTTTTCCTAAACCTTGAGAATATTCAACACATAGTAATGATGCCTTTGGTGGAGGAATGAAAACCTTAGCACCCATGTACATGATGGTAGACATCATTTAGCCAAGCATATATATATATATATATATATTGTGTGTGTAATGGGAAGTCTACATGTGTTGTAGGGTTTATGGGAGGTGGTGGAGGCTATGAATGCTCCACCTCGAGCACACTCCAATTTTGTTCCCTTCACCTCTCTTTAGCCAACAACGAGCATGAAACTACTCTCAACATGTTCATCATGATGTTTTCGATATATCTACATAACCATAACAATGTTCAAACATGGAGAGCACATACAAACAAACACAACAACCTTCATGTTTTTTGACCTCTAATGTGCAAAGTTTATTGTTACGAATTGAAATAAGGCATATTAAACATTTAACAAATACTTCTACGAAATAAAAATAGAGTTCAATATAAGGATGAACTCTAACATGTATAAGAAAGGGAGGTAGAAATATCATATTTTCCTAACATGTATGTCAAATAGTCCTTGAAGATATCATTTAAGAGAAAAAACATGGGAAATAAGATTTGTTTTTATTATTTAAGTCATAAATCTTGGTATTTCCTTTTAAATCAGCATACAAGAGTAGGCAAAGTAGAGAAACCCCCTTTTCCCCATTATTCAACCGAACAAGTATGAACATGTGAGGCATTATTATATTTAATAAGTATGAAATGCATGCAATGAAGTCAAACAAGTGCCACATCTCACCTACCATGAAGAACTTGAGATCCAATAAGAAAAATAATGATATAAGATTTGAAATGTCACCAAACATCCCTTCCAACCTCCCTCTTAGAAAAATCTAGATTGATCTAGGCAAAAGAAGGTAGAAAAAAGATCATCTTAGGCAAGGAAACATTTTCACTATATTTTTACAGAACCACAACTAGAGAAACTAGAAGAGAGAAGAACAACAAGATGAGGATGACAAAATGAGGATATATTACACAAAGATTGGTTAACAATCTTGGGAATAATCTCCCTAGATTAGATCTTCAAAATACAAGCCTACATTCCCACTAGCAAGCCTCAACTCAAGAGACAGTCTTAGAGAGGATCTCCTCTCACCATATAAACACCTCAACAACAAGGATACAAAACGGGCTTTAGGAATGTAAGGGTACACTATCTATAGATAGAGGTTTAAAGTATTCCACAAATAACGTCAATCGGCCCTTTGAATCATCCACTATATGATGTGAACAATATGACTAGATTCATGGAACCTGACCTGGATTAGTCAGCACCAAGACCAAGACAACCTCATATGAATCCAACAAATATTCAATGAATTGGTTTGGATTATCAAAAAACTAAGATAAAACTAATTTTTTCTCTCCTATCTCAATTAATGTAAGGAGTGGGACCCAAAAGGGGATCCACTCATACTCAATTGAATGAAAGAAACAATCCTAATGCCAAACACCAATAAATTTTTTCATTGGGGGATATGAATGTGCAAAAATCATATTTTCATGACATTTTAGTTGCACATTTCACTCAATTTAACCATATTTCTACTCTAATTCGTGCTAAGATGTTTGTTTATTGTTGATCTTACTCATGTCATGGTTTGAATTGTAGGTACACTACATTCCACTCATAATAAAAGAAAAATGCCCAAAACCCGACCATTTTGCATTCCCAGAGTTCCCCCTAGTCTTGGAGTTTAAAATTCAACAAAAAACCAGCAACACAATGTGTGAACCACTCCACACAGCGTATGACTCTCAGTCAGTCGATTCTTGAATCAAGTGCAAACATGATGTGTGTCTCAACCACACGGTGTGACCCAGGGAAGCCCATAATTTGATAGGGAATCATCCTTACGTCGCATGGTCAACTCAAACACCATGATACTTGCTATCGTATCCCTAATCATTCGAAAAATTGGATCTGACACGGTGTGTGACCTATAAACACGACATGTCAATCTTGTTTTCGACATTTTTTTAGAAAAGAACAATTGTGAATTTTCATTGGATATAATGAGCCATTTCCCTTGAGAAGTGTACCACGAGCCATTTGGAGCAGTTAGAGGCTAGGGACGAGTTCAGAGCTTTGAGAGTGATTTTAGAGAGAAAGCTAGGGTTTCTCATGAGAGAACCCAATCTTGGCCCCATTTCTCTTCGTTTTCCTTTACAAAGCTATAGAGAGGAGGTTGTTGAGGCAAGGATCATTTTTAGAGATAGATCCCCGCCTCTTGGCCGAAGATCGTCATCTATTAATCACTCCCTCATATTGATTTGGTACTCCTCTTTCTCTACTCATGTTTCTTTCTATGACATGTCATTTATACATGTATTTTCTCACCATGAGTGAGTAAACTCCTTTTTTTGGACATGGGAGAGTATCTCCCATGTCATAACTCATGTGATCTGAAGTTCATGTTCAAATATTGGTTAATATTTTATTTCAAAATTGAGTTATGGTGGTTATCTTCTTGTATGCATGGTTGGCCACCATATTTACATGTTTTATGCTTCTTATTATTTTTGGGAAGACATATTAAGAGGTAATGAATAATCATTTTGACAACATGTCCTTGACCATGGGAATCTCTAGGATCATTTTGAGGGTCTTAGGTTGTAGTTCAAAACCATGTTTACACATGGGAATGCTATACGAGGTTAGGATTATGTTATAACACCACGAGATATATTAGATGGAATCAATCTACCCTTTGAAGACTAACTAATATAATTGGAATCTATGGTTCTTTATTGAGTTATGTTATGGAAGTGAAATCTCATATCCAAGATTCTCATGATCTAATCTTTAATCATTCTCCAAGTGATTCGTTTTCTTAGTTTTTCTTGTTTAATATTTAGAGTTTATATAATCCAATGCAACCCTTTAATTGAAACAAACTTAGATTCTTAAAAAATTTTAGTTTTGTGCCTTGCTATCCTAGATCCCTATGGTTCGACCTCAACTACAATCAGTCCCGTATATTTGTGGGTGATTTATGAGTTGAGATGATTATTTTAAAACTTATTTTCCTTTGACAATCAACAAGTTTGGGCACTGTTGTCGGGGAGCTATGGTAATTTTTAGTTAGAGTAAAAGTGTTAATTAGTATTCAAAACTACCTCATCATTTTCCATTATTCATATTGTGATACCTTTTAGTTTTGTGATTCTCACTTAAATATTGCTTTTGTAGGTTGCATGTGTCATTCTAAGAGGGGTTTTGATACGTCCATTTTCTTAGACCTGGAGATTGAGTGAACTTTTTGCAGCTAATGGGGAGTAAAGAAAGGTGACAACTCTTCAAGCTCGGGGGAATCACAACCATCATCGCCCCCATTCAACACCTTCACTACCACCTTCACCCAATCACCACCAAGAACTGAGCATGGTGGATAGTTGCCCACTAAAGGAATTTGTTGTATCAACTGCCATCAACATATGTGGAGCCATTGATCATCCAACTATTGAGGCTAACAATTTCTCTATCAACCCCACCATTATGCAGATGATCCAAAAAATAGATTTGAAGGAACTCCTATGGAAGATCCAAATCTTCCCATAGCTGAGTTTTTGCAGTACATGAACACCTTCAAGATTAATGGCACCCCAATTGAAGGAGTACATCTTCTTTTATTTCTATTCACTCCATGCGATTGAGCCAAGGCGTGTTTCTCCTCTTTTCCCTAGTGATCCATTAAAAGTTGGGATGAACTACCGAATGCTTTCCTTACTAAGTACTTTTCCCCTAGGAAGACCGCTCAGCTGAGGGATTAGCTCACCAATGTCAAGTAACAAGAAGGTGAAACACTTTATGATACGTGGGAGATATTTAAGGATCTACAACACCTTTGTCCTCACCACAGTTTGACCAACTGGTTGTTACTTCAAACCTTCTACAATGGATTATTCTACAACATCTGTATGACTGTGGATGTTTCTACAAATGGATCACTTATGAAAAAATCCTACATAGAGGCATATGACATCATACAAGATATGACACTCAATCATTGCCACTGGAGCTCAGAAAGAACCAGACAACCCTTCTCATCAAGTGGCACTACTAAGAATTCAAGTGGAAAGCACACCATTGACGCAGTCGATCTTACAACTGCCATACTTGATGCTTTGTCACATAATTTTGAAAAGTTGAGCACACACTCCATTCGAGTAGCTGAGCAAGTGTGATGTATTTGGAGCCCCTTGGCATGACTGATCTTCTTGTTTTGCCCCACAGATGAATGTTGGAGAGGCGTCAGAGAAAGATAATGTAGTAGGGAGCATTTCCAACAAGAAAGTCTACAATCCTTACTCCAACACCTATAATCTAGGATGGAGAGATCACCCAAATTTCTCCTATAAGAACAACAATCCTCATAACCCACAATCATCAATCAACATCAGCAAAATCAAGGCCAAAATCAGCAACAACAAGTGGGAAACCTCCAGACCATGAACAATAACCAACCATCGGGATTCAAAAACAACAGAAACTACAATCAACCTCAACCTAGGTCAACTTTGGAAAGCATGCTTGAGACTTATGTATCAATGCAAATTCAGCATAATGACGAATTTTGCGGACATGGGTTACTCTTGAAAGATGTTATCACTCAACATTCTTCCAAAGTAGATGACATTGCTACTCATTCAAAGATGCTAGAAAATCAAATTTCTCAACAAGTTCTAGCTATCAAAGAGACTCTTCCAGTTCACTACCAAGCCAATCAGAGATGATACCATGTGAATGCAAGTCCATTTATTTAAGGAGTGAAAACATCAATGAAAGACCCTCACTGGTAGATGAGAAGAAAGTTGAAGATGATAAAGAAGATGATGTTGAGGAAAAGGAAAGGAAGAAAATACAGCTAAGAGCAACCATCTTACAAGCATACTTCCCCCTTTCCTCAAAGGTTTGCATGCAAAAAAGAGGATGGTAAATTTCACAGGTTTATGTACATTCTCAACAAATTGTAGGTTAACCTTCCTTTAGCAGTCATTGTTGAAATGCCTACCTATGCAAAGTTCCTAAAAGACTTCCTAACAAAAAGGAGGAGGATTGATCAAGTGGAAACCGTTATGCTATCTGAAAGGGCGAGTTGCATCATTCAAAATACACTATTAGAGAAACTTGATGATCAAGGTGCCTTCACACTACCATGAAAGATTGGTGATACAATATTTGATAAAGGTTTAGTTGACCTTGGGGCCAACATAAGCCTTATTCCATTTACATTGTGTGAGCAGCTTGACGTTGGTGACTTGAAGCCAACCAAGATGGCCATTCAATTGGAAGATCACACCATCAAGTATCCAAGAGAAATTTTTGAAGATGTACATGTTCAAGCGGGCAAGTTCTTCATCCCTGTGATTTCATTGAAAAAATTGAATGAAGTTCCAACCAATCCTATCCTTTTTGGATGACCCTTCTTCCACACAGGTGTTGAATAGTTTATGTACAGGAAGTGTAATGAGCCCCTCCCCATGTTATCCTCGATTAAGGCAGACTGAGAAGGCAAGGGCCGTTACTCTAATACATGATCGATGGCTTAATAATTAAACAAAAATATATAATAAATTTCACCAAATGGGAAAGAGTTTGGACAATATAAAAGGTTAAATTTCCACTAAAGAGTTACATTGGAAAGGTAAAGTAATGTTTGTAACTAGAAATAGAAGTTAACTATCTATATTCTCTAGGATTACATTCAGTCTTTTCTTTTGGTGCCTTCCTGTGACGTCCCCGGATTTTGACTTCTCCAAACCCTATTGGGAATGAGAGGTCAGAATTCGAGAACATCATCCAATCATACCAGAAAGCGATGTGGAAGCATAATACGCATACATGAACATACAACCATAACATACTCAACATTCAACATGTATTTTTATACAAAATGGACTTATTACAACATGAATTACAATTACAGATTGAAAGATGATTTACAAGTCTAAGAACATGTATGCTAACTAGGATCTTCACAATAGGTACAACCTGAACAACTTGCTCACATCCTGTACTTTTCCTCCCATGCTATCTTTGAACCTAAAACATACGTGAAACAACAAATCAACACACAAGGTGTTATGTACATGGGCAGAAAGATACATATATTTATGGCTTTCATAATTTTTGAAAAAGATTTGCAGAAGGAAAGAAAATCATAGAAAACACTTCTTTATTAAGCGAAATACACCAATTTAAGTCATTTTCCTAGATGAATTGCATTATCAAGGTGGACTAGTACCAAAACTAAATATGGGCCCATCCCCGTGTACCAAGTACTCTAGGGAAACTCCCCATACACCGTGTGCTCTAGGGAGGTGTACTAGCCAACATTAATCCATTCCCTCGTAAGGGGGATAATGAACACCTTAAATAACTACAAAACATCTACTCATAATTTATGTTTTCAAGTGACAAAACAACGGGTACTACATAGCAATACTACATCCAATATTTGCAAATAGAAGAGAGCATACATACATATCATGATTGCAAGCAAGAAAACCATAGTCATATAATTAAATAAACCCACGTATCTGAGTTCAGAGATTTCTAACTTATTCTTGATCATCTAGAAGTCTGGTCATCACCTGATTAAGAGAAGACCACATACTATCATCAGATTCTCATCATCTTAACCCCAGTGGTGTTCATTAGGGTTTATATTATCTCATTAGGATATTCCAACGTTTACTTGCATTGTTGTCTTATATTTATCTTAATTATGTCATTTTCCAGATTATGATCCATTATCTGAATACTAGGTTCCATATTCTATTTTTGTGCACATATTAACCCTAGGTTACATCATTAACCTAGATTAGGGTTTTATAACATGCATTAAGATTCATCTTCATATAACATAGATTCTGTTCATCATGATGATCTCATAATTAAATCTGAGGTTCAATATACTGATATGAGCTTTCTCTGTAAATTTCATCATTTATAGAGCATGTATGTATTTATTGTATTTTATTAGGGTTATTAGCCCTAATTAGCCATATTAATCAAATTATAGAATTTTATGCATCAACATAATGATATCTGACATCATATGCATTCTATACATAATTGTCGACTTACTGATATTTTTCCATGATTTTATATCATCCTTTGCTATTTACTATCCATTAAACAATAATTATACATCTTACATGATATCACTATTATTAGTGCATCAAAAGTCTGATATTAAGCTTTCATATTATTCTACGTATTTTTCTGAGAATTTCAATGCCTTATTTACATTTTTCTGATCAGTAGGCTATTTTCTATGAATTATATGAGAAAAAGGATATTTACTGAATTATTTACCTGATCGAGCCAATCAAAATTCGCCACGTGTATAGGTGGCGCAGCTCCTTTGCTTTACTGGGGTCCGGCCAGTTTGAGGGTATTGAACCCGGTCTATTGTGATGGGTTGGCCGGTCTGACTCGTCTGAACCCGGTTCTTTTCTCTTCCTTTCTCGTGATCTCGCACGCGAGGACTCTGTTTCCTCTGTGGAGCAGGGCGTCACCGCATGCCAGCTCCTCCGGTGAGCAAAGGAGGTCAGTCCAGTGTGGCATGCGTGCAGTTGTTTGCGTGGTCACCTTCGTGAGGTCAGACCAGATAGGGACGGCAGAGTGTCAGAGGGTGGCTCCCCTTGGAGCGGTGATCCGCCGAGGTTCAGCGAGGAGGTCGCCGGCCGCAGAGGAGAGGAAGATGAGGGGAGCGAGAGGGGGTGTTAGAAGCTTGAGGAAGGGTCAGTTAGCTTCCGTGTGGCCTTGCATACCTTAAGGAGGGGTTTATTTGGAAATGTGGAGGACAGGGCGGCCCAGGGCAGGTGCTATGTCGTGGTAGAGCGGTTGGAGGAGGCAAGCTCAAGGGGAGAGGTGTTGCGGGTGATTTTTGTCAGAATTGATGGTCGAAAAAGGGGAAAGAAGGGTTGGCGAAGCTGAGGGTGGCCTTAAATAGGCACCACAAGGCCTAGCATTGCCTCCCCTAATGTGGATGACGGGTCCATGGCGCCGACATTTGGGCATTTTCTAATCCCTGGCTGTTAGGGATATTTCTGGAGCTTGTTGGAAAGAGGAGGTCAAGCCGGATCTGAGGAACCAACTTTGACGAGGTTTTAGCAAGATACGAGAGAGAGGTGTGAGTTTGAGAATTGGCACAATAGCCTGGTTGTGCATCCGCGGGAAGCGGGTGAGGAGGACGACTCAGTCATCCCTCCCATCGGATCCGGGTTCAGGTCAGGATCCATTTAGGGTAAAAAGGGCATTATATACATTGAACGAATTTGCATATATCTCTCAATTAGATAATCCAATTGCAATGAAAATTTAGGAGCAGCTTCATAATGTCATGATGTAGATGTGGTATAAATGTGGGAGTGAAATTCGAATGTTGGCCATGTCAATTGACTATATGTCATATTTCATGTAATTTGACTTTATAAGATACTAGGGGTGGTATTAAGAGGAATTGATAAGCCAAAGATAATCAAGGTTGACATCAAACTCTAACATTGGTTCAATTATATATATATATATATATATATATATATATATATATTTCCTCCAAGAAAATTAGTCCACTACTCACTGGATCACTAAATGTATGATTGGTCTCATGAGGATTTAATTAATCAAAATTTCACAATTGAATTCAATTAGGCATCATAGTCCTCCATCATATTTCCAATCACCTAATTTGGGTGAAGGAATCCATAATTGTATAACCAATTCCTCAATTTGGTATTTGGACATCTTACATAGAATGCTTGTCTCTAATTATTGTATTAGTTATTAAAACTCAAAAATCTAGGTTATCACATTCACCCCACCTTATTTGGAATTTCGTCCTCGAAATTCAACTAATCACATCCTTAAGAGGCTATTTAGGAGTTCAACTTCACATATATCATCATTGCTTAGGTTCTAAGACCATCATAGTTATATGCACTCTAAGTTGTCAGCTTAGGGTCTAGAGATTCTTGGGTGTGTCCAGCCCACCTTATATATGTGGAATCGTCACTTAAAGTCTTGGCCATAACATGACATCGTGATATCTTAGGATTACATCACCCCTAAGGATACGGGTTTTGTTCATACTTTTAAAGTTCAAGAGGAATTCATTTATATGCCATGGTATTCAGATTGTTCAAATCTAACATCATTAATATGTCTTATGATCAACATCTTACAATGATTTCAGCATTAGAGGAGATTTATCTTCTCCTTGATATTAGGATTTTCTACTTAAGAAGGGCTTACGTAACATGTTTGACCATTAGGGTTTCACCCTATGGTGTGATATTCATACTCAACTTAGAAGCATACATTGAGAAGGATCAAAATTATGAACTATATTTTTTATCATCTATCCTATGATCCAAAAATATCTTTATATCAAATTCATGCGTTCAACTTGTTATGTCTTGCATGTATTATGTGAAGGGAAAAAGAGAATATACTAAGTTTATCCCATGATCTCAACATCATATCTTTCATATTTCATATGAAGGGGAAGAGAATATTTTGAAGTCAAACTTATCATGATTTCAATCTTTGGTACTACATGTATGATATAGGGGGGATATAGAATAGGTCAAGCTTATACGAGTGACTCCTCATATATAAATCATCTATATAGCTCAAGTGAGGTTTCTATTATCGTATATTAAGAAAGAGAAGAAGAAGGGAGAACATGTATTTCGAGTATCTTTTGCACAAAGCATCATACTCTCATAACTAGAGTTCATATATTACCTCACTTGCAACTTATGATGAGATTCACAAAATATGTCACTCCAGCTAGGACCTAACTCAGCCAAAGGATTGACTTTATCATATGGGTCATCTACCCATCCTTTTCTTTTACCCAATTCTCACATATAGATTTGAATCATGCATAAGGACACAACTCATCTACTCAGGAGTAACCCAGCTTAAGACACATCATATCACATATATCTCATATTTTCATATATTGTAGGGTAGGTCCTATGACCCTCTCCTTGTGGATCTCACCCTCTCTGGAGTTCACCACGTATCTTGTCCTAACACTGGGGGTCCTCCTTTGTAAAAAGAGCTTGAGGCTCATGCATATTCAACCATATTTTAACTTAGCTCATCTTAAATAAGAAAAGAGGATGCACATTCATTATCAGGACTTAGCTTAGATTCTTCAAAATTGGATTCAGGTCATATACAACTTAAATCCTTATAAAGCAACTTATATCATTAGAGGTAGAACTTAAATAAGATCATCCATGCTTATATCAACTACCATTCTATCATCTACACTTTGTATCTCATATATTGATACGGCTCTAGACATCTAATCTAGACTACTCTCTCTTCTAGACTGATGTCACTCCCTTTCACTTAGGTTGCATGAACACCCACTACTCTCCTATGTGATGGACACATTTTTATATTTACATATATCTAATAAAATATTATATAGTTTTTCTCCGAGAAAGAAGGCGTCAGAGAAAACTGTCGAGGTGTGAGCCGATTGGGAAACAAAACCAAACCAGCAAACTCGAGTGTCCAACACACAGTAGATAGTCTGGTGTCATGTAACCTAGTGAAATGGTGAGAACATGGTGTAGACTAGTGTAGCTACCCAATACATATGAGCTCTATATGGAAAGGGTCTCAGACACTTGTCTAAACCTAGTTCTTGAACATCTAGGTTCTAACCTAGAGGCTAAGTCAAACCTTATTCCTATAGAACAACTTACTAAGTTTCTAAGGTTTAAAGTGAAAGGTGAGATTTAGGTTTAATATTTCATGGTGAGCAATTGTTAGGTGTAGCTATTGTTCATGCTCTGATACCAACTGTGACGTCCCCGGATTTTGACTTCTCCAAACCCTATTGGGAATGAGAGGTCAGAATTCGAGAACATCATCCAATCATACCAGAAAGCGATGCGGAAGCATAATACGCATACATGAACATACAACCATAACATACTCAACATTCAACATGTATTTTTATACAAAATGGACTTATTACAACATGAATTACAATTACAGATTGAAAGATGATTTACAAGTCTAAGAACATGTATGCTAACTAGGATCTTCACAATAGGTACAACCTGAACAACTTGCTCACATCCTGTACTTTTCCTCCCATGCTATCTCTGAACCTAAAACATATGTGAAACAACAAATCAGCACACAAGTTGTTGTGTACATGGGCAGAAAGATACATATATTTATGGCTTTCATAATTTTTGAAAAAGATTTGCATAAGGAAAGAAAATCATAGAAAACACTTCTTTATTAAGCGAAATATGCCAATTTAAGTCATTTTCCTAGATGAATTGCATTATCAAGGTGGACTAGTACCAAAACATAAATATGGGCCCATCCCCATGTACCAAGTACTCTAGGGAAACTCCCCGTACACCGTGTGCTCTAGGGAGGTGTACTAGCCAACATTAATCCATTCCCTCGTAAGGGGGATAATGAACACCTTAAATAACTACAAAACATCTACTCATAATTTATGTTTTCAAGTGACAAAACAACGGGTACTACATAGCAATACTACATCCAATATTTGCAAATAGAAGAGAGCATACATACATATCATGATTGCAAGCAAGAAAACCATAGTTATATAATTAAATATACCCACGTACCTGAGTTCAGAGATTTCTAACTTATTTTTGATCATCTAGAAGTCTGGTCATCACCTGATTAAGAGAAGACCACATACTATCATCAGATTCTCATCATCTTAACCCCAGTGGTGTTCATTAGGGTTTATATTATCTCATTAGGATATTCCAACGTTTACTTGCATTGTTTTCTTATATTTATCTTAATGATGTCATTTTCCAGATTATGATCCATTATCTGAATACTAGGTTCCATATTCTATTTTTGTGCACATATTAACCCTAGGTTACATCATTAACCTAGATTAGGGTTTTATAACATGCATTAAGATTCATCTTCATATAACATAGATTTTGTTCATCATGATGATCTCATAATTAAATCTAAGGTTCAATATACTGATATGAGCTTTCTCTGTAAATTTCATCATTTATAGAGCATGTATGTATTTATTGTATTTTATTAGGGTTATTAGCCCTAATTAGCCATATTAATCAAATTATAGAATTTTATGCATCAACATAATGATATCTGACATCATATGCATTCTATACATAATTGTCGAATTACTGATATTTTTCCATGATTTTATATCATCCTTTGCTATTTACTATCCATTAAATAAGAATTATACATCTTACATGATATCACTATTATTAGTGCATCAAAAGTCTGATATTAAGCTTTCATATTATTCTACGTATTTTTCTGAGAATTTTGATGCCTTATTTACATTTTTCTGATTAGCAGGCTATTTTCTATGAATTATATGAGAAAAAGGATATTTACTGAATTATTTACCTGATCGGGCCAATCAAAATTCGCCACGTGTATAGGTGGTGCGGCTCCTTTGCTTTACTGGGGTCCGGCCAGTTTGAGGGTATGGAACCCGGTCTATTGTGATGGGTCGGCCGGTCTGACTCGTCTGAACCTGGTTCTTTTCTCTTCCTTTCTCGTGATCTCGCACGCGAGGACTCTGTTTCCTCTGTGGAGCAGGGCGCCGCCGCATGCCAGCTCCTCCGGTGAGCAAAGGAGGTCAATCTAGTGTGGCACGTGTGCAGTTGTTTGCGTGGTCACCTTCGCGAGGTCGGACCAGATAGGGACGGCAGAGTGTCAGAGGGTGGCTCCCCTTGGAGCGGTGATCCGCCGAGGTTCAGCGAGGAGGTCGCCGGCCGCGGAGGAGAGGAAGATGAGGGGAGTGAGAGGGGGTGTTGGAAGCTTGAGGAAGGGTCAGTGAGCTTCCGTGTGGCCTTGCATACCTTAAGGAGGGGTTTATTTGGAAATGTCGAGGATGGGGCGGCCCAGGGCAGGTGCTATGCCGCGGCAGAGCGGTTGGAGGAGGCAAGCTCAAGGGGAGAGGTGTTGCGGGTGATTTTTGTCAGAATTGATGGTCGAAAAAGGGGAAAGAAGGGTTGGCGAAGCTGAGGGTGGCCTTAAATAGGCACCACAAGGCCTAGCATTGTCTCCCCTAATGTGGCCGACGGGTCCATGGCACCGACATTTGGGCGTTTTCTAATCCCTGGCTGTTCGGGATATTTCTGGAGCTTGTTGGAAAGAGGAGGTCAAGCCGGATCTGAGGAACCAACTTTGATGAGGTTTGAGCAAGATACGAGAGAGAGGTGTGAGTTTGAGAATCGGCACAACAGCCTGGCTGTGCATCCGTGGGAAGCGGGTGAGGAGGACGACTCAGTCGTCCCTCCCATCGGATCCGGGTTCAGGTCAGGATCCATTTAGGGTAAAAAGGGCATTATATACATTGAACGAATTTGCCTATATCTCTCAATTCGATAATCCAATTGTAATGAAAATTTAGGAGCAGCTTTATAATGTCATGATGTAGATGTGGTATAAATTTGGGAGTGAAATTCGAATGTTGGCCATGTCAATTGACTATATGTCATATTTCATGTAATTTGATTTTATAAGATACTAGGGGTGGTATTAAGAGGAATTGATAAGCCAAAGATAATCAAGGTTGACATCAAACTCTAACATTGGTTCAATTATATATATATATATATATAATTCCTCCAAGAAAATTAGCCCACTACTCACTGGATCACTAAATGTATGATTGGTCTCATGAGGATTTAATTAATCAAAATTTCACAATTGAATTCAATTAGGCATCATAGTCCTCCATCATATTTCCAATCACCTAATTTGGGTGAAGGAATCCATAATTGTATAACCAATTCCTCAATTTGGTATTTGGACATCTTACATAGAATTCTTGTCTCTAATTATTGTATTAGTTATTAAAACTCAAAAATCTAGGTTATCACACTTCCTCTCTGGATGTCCATTTTTCATCATACTTCTAGGAATTATAGCAGATTATCCTAAAACACTGTGAAACAAAAACACGGTCAGTATAAAAATTATATCGGTATGTGGGTAAAACAAAATATTGGCATCTAGTATAACAACATTCAACCATAGAAACAAATATGATTACAAAATTGAAACTTCCATTTTCTTTCTAACTTCTCAACTTAATATATGTGGGACACTCCCTCTCTAGAGTATTCATGTGCAGAACCCTCTCTCTAGGGTTTTTTCCCTGTAGTGGACACCTCACGACCCCCCCATTCCTGGGTTCGGTCTATTATGGCCTTCCTTTCCCGGCTAGGCCTCACAATGACCATCCTATCCCGAATTGGTCTTATTAGTGATCATCCTATCCTAGCTTGATCACTTGTCACCATAGTGACTTCACTTACATCTCACATGTATCTCTTACATCCACTGGAGATCGTTGAGCAAGTTATTCATATATAGTGTGATAATCATAACCACCTTAAAGATTGCAGGAATCAAATAAACAACCAACAATTTATTTGCAACCAATTCGGAAAACCTCATAAATCCCCAACAATCATGTAAATTTAGTAGTCATAGACATAACCACATACCTTTCTTAGAAGTAACTTGACGACCAAGCAAAAGGCGGCAAAGTAACTAGTCAAGTCACTACCCTAAAAATAAAACATAACACCCAATTATCACTAACTAATCAACAATCCATTATTAAGACTAACTTGAGTCTCATGTTAGGGTTTTGGGGTTAACTTAGAGTTTCATTAGGATTTTGGCTTCCCAAACCCTAATTATCACTTTTCATGCTCTTTTGGTTTACAAACTCTAATTTTATCATCATATACATTTTTAACTCAAGGAAACCCTAATTTTGTCAATCTAATGATTATTACTTTCAAATTAGATCCAAGTCATCTTGTTTATCAAAAACATCAATATTTGATTAATAAGATTAATTGAACATATTAAGTTCATCAAAACTTAGAAATTAGAGTTTTTATGCATTAAGCACATTAAAGATAGAAACTTTGAGTACTTTTGAACTAGATACAGAGTTAGGTCTTGACTATGTTTTTATTGCATTCCTCATATTTTCCTGAGTAAGATTCATATATTATATGTTATCATTGGATCATCCTACAATTTATTAGTATTTCTACAATTCTAATTGATTTTGTCCAATTGCAAGCTGCCACCTAGGTAGCACGCCCCGGTCCCAGCCTCACTGGTGAGGTTGGACTGATCAATGGGCTCACACCAACTCAGCTCAGCTTGCCCACGTGGCAACGCATTCAGACAAGCAAGAAAAGAGGGAAAATATCAAGATAATCTTACCAATTCTAAAGAAGAGTCGGGGGTATGGGTCTTTTCACCACAAGTCTTCTTCAACCTTTGTTTGATCTTCTCATGCGAGCAACCAATCAACTTGTCAGTTGAATTCACGATTATAATTATTTGAGTGTTGGGTGAAGGTGCAATCACCTTCGTCGTTCCATGACGAACATGTTGGGCTCCTTAATTTCTTCGGTGGTGATCAGAGCTATCTGAACGGAGAAGAAGTTCTCCAACGAGATATTGAGGGGAGAGGGAGATGAAGGATGGGGCTAGTAAAGAAATTGGAGGCAAAGAGTTAGTCTCTGAGTCTAGCAGGGTCGTGTGAGAGTAATGGTGATCTCGTAGATGGATATATACCCCTATATATAGGTTTCCGTCATGGGAGTTGTACCTATTACTTCAGATCGATTTGGGAAAATCTTCTAGACATCTCTAAACCAAAAACAACCCAGGGTAGGTTGGTTCACCTTCATCCCATGAAGCTAAAGGACAACCTTTTAAACTATGTGTGCCCTGAGAGATGAAAGACATTCATGTGAGAATTCTAAAGGATACAAGGTGCTTGGATATCATAAAAGGAACCACAAGCAAAGCGCCTGATGAAATAAAATAAAGTTACGATAGAACCCTAAGTCAATACGAAGGTCAAGTAGGGATGAGACTGATGGGAGCAGGAGTTGATTGTTCCCTGAGTATACAAGACCATAGGGTTGGAGGTAACATCTATGTTTGCTCGAGGCTCATGGGTTAGGAGGTTGGCCACCTTCATGAGTTCATGAGGCCTGAGGGGTAAATGTGAGAGGCACTTCCTAGATGCATAAGGGTAAGATCACCCCAAAAGCATCAACACCCTATAGACCTTGAGGAAATGACTAAGGATCATAAATATGAGTTATGATAAGACTCAAAGGTTATGAGGAAAATTTTTCCTACAAATGTGGATAGGGTGGTAGTATGAGGAAAATGATTCAATCTAGATTTTAAAATAAAATGTTGATGAGTAATGCACCATCTCTACTATTAGAATGGGATGAGATTTATATTTGGACTTTAGCCAAGTGTTGATTTCATCTTGTTATGAGTGTAAGAGATGGGACAAACACATGACATACTAGGAATATAAGTGATATGAGGAATAAATAGTTAACTTGCGATATTTTTATGATAATTGAGGATTGGAGGAATTACCACACCCTATGAGTAGATTTCAAATAAATGAACAAAGGTAATTGCCAAATTGAAATTTTAAAGGATATAATTATCAAGTGTAGTTTGGATTGTATAAGTTAAGATTGAATCTGGTGACCAAAATAATGGATGCAAGAGCTTGAAGTACCTCCTGGATCAGAAGGACCTAGACATGAGATAAAGATGATGGATGGAGTATATGAAGGATTGTGATTTCACCACCACCTATCACCCTAGGAAGACTAATGTAGTAGCAGATGCACTTAGTTGGAAACAACTCAGGTGTGAAACTATCTTATCTACCCAGTGGAGAGGACTGGAAGAGTTTTCTAGGGGGACTTTGCATCCATTAAAAGACCAGATCTATGCAGCTAACATTCACATAAAACAAGACCTTTCGATAGTTAGCCAACCCAGAGCTTGACAAGATGAAAGGTTTGTTGGAGAAACCTCAAACACATCTATCAGTAAGAGTAGATGGTGGAATACACTGCAAGAGTTGTATCTACCATGATTCAAAGTATACATGATGTTTAAAGATTGGACATAAGGCTGGAAATGGGATTCAATTCTAAGCCAGAGGGATAACGCATGTTGGTTTATGAGATAGGCATACTGAAGGAAATGAATAAGGAGCTTCATGTTATGTAATGAGATAATATGGTATATGATGATCTCAGATGGACATAAGATTTGATAATACACTTCATCATATAAGGTAAGCCAAGTGAAAATAAGGTGTGAATCTTAGAAACCTCAACCTCTCTACCAAGAGGGTATCTCTAGTTCTAAGACCGATTATAGGGTTGACTTACGAAAGAGTGAGACCCATAAGGAGAAGGTTCGGAACCGACTCTAAGACTTGAGAAATATTTGTATGATATGACCTAAAACAGACTGCCCTTGGGTGAATGGGTCGAGTTACTGAATGCATGGCACTAGATGTCCTTAAAAGGACCAAACCCTAGAGTCAGAGAAGGAGGCTTCTTATACATATGTGTAGATGATATGTGTACCTATTGTCTAGGCGAGGAAAAGAGAGACCCAATATCATGTAGGTGTAAGGAATTGTAATATGATGTCAAGTATTGGACTCAAGATTGGTAGCCCTTGTGTAGGACTCTAATGATTGTTTAAGTGGAAGAGAATATTGGGAATAAAATGTCTAGCATGTTTTGGTTCAGTGCATGCTTGAGCGGCTCAATCATGCGGTTTAGATGACTAATGTTGAGGAAGTAGACCCAAGAGGGGAAGTGGTGGTATCTGGTGCATACAGTTCTCACAATGTTGAGTGAGTTCATAGGGAATAAACATGGCACCCCCCTCAAGTTTTGGATAAAAGGAAGCCCCACTTGGATTGAGATATATGTTTGATGAGCCACTCACACAAGTTGATGTCATATGTATGTATGAAACTAGTCCAACCTTGAGAAATGATGAACAAGTACGACATAATGAAAAACTTAGAAATGGTTTATAAGTTGTCTACTTACTAGCCACATGCATGGGTGGAATAATAGGAAACATGCCCACATGTGATAATATAAAGTTTGGATTCAATCATGTTTTGTGAACCTTGACATTGTTAAGTGATAGTTTTCTCTTATCCTATGAAAGGACCCTTCCTTAAGGAGTGAGTACTAAAATTTTTTTAAGGATGGAGGTAACTTTAAAGTTCGTTTAAAAGAACTTGAGAAATTAAGTGCATGAAGAACAAAAGAACATAGATTGAGTATGATTCTATACACCTAGGAATGACCATCTCTATGGGACATGAAGAAAAGTCACTATGGAAGTGACTGATAGAATGGGGCCAGGCCCAGATGGGTAAGTTGCCATGACTCCCACGAAGGGACGTAAGGAAAACTATGAATTCCCAAAGAGATGAAGGAAATTTGGGTGAGAATTCTAAAGGATACAATGTACTTGTATATCATCAGAGGAACCACAAGCAAAATGTGTGATGAAATAAAATAAAGTTATGATAGAACCTTAAGTCAATCCTAAGGTTAAGTAGGGTGAGACTGATGGGAGTAGGATTTGATTGTTCCCTGAGTGCATAAGACCATAGGGTTGGGAGGTAACAACTATGTTTTCCCGAGGCCCATGGGTTAGGAGGTTGGCACCTTCATCATCTCACGGGGCTTGAGGAGTAAATGTGAGATGCACTCCCTAGATGCATAAGGGTAAGATCACCCCAAAAGTACCAACACCTTAGAGCCCTTCATGAAATGATTAAGGATCATAAATATAAGTTATGATAAGACTCAAATGTTATGAGGAAAGTTTTTCCTATAAGTGTTCATAGAATGGTAGTATGAGGAGAATGATTCAACCCAAATTTGATAATAAAATGGTGATGTGTGATGCACTATCTCTACTCTTGGAATGGGATAAGCTTTGTATTTGGACTACAACCAAATGCTGATTTCATCTTATTATGAGTGTGAGAGATGGGACAGACACATGCCATACTAGGAATAGAAGTGATATGAGGAATAAATGGTTAAGTTGAAATCTTTTTATGATAATTGAGGATTGGAGGAATTACCACATCCTATGAGCAGATTTTGAATAAATGAACAAAGTTAATCGTCAAATTGAAATTTTAGATGAGGATATAATTATCAATTGTAGTTTGGATTCTATAAGTTAAGATTGAATCTGGTGACCAAAATAATGGATGTAAGATCTTGAGGTACCTCCTGACTCAGAAGGACCTAGACCTAAGAAAAACATGGTGGGTGGAGTATATGAAGGATTATGATTTCACCACCGCCTATCACCCTAGAAAGACTAATTTAGTAGTAGATGCACTTAGTTGGAAACAACTGAGGTGTGAAACTATCTTATCTACCCAGTGGAGAGGACTGGAAGAGTTTGCTAGGGGGACTCTATAGCCATTAGAAGACCAGATCCATGTGGCTAACATTTAGACAAAATTGGACATGTTGACTGAGTTGGTAGTTAGCCAACCCAGAGCTTGACAAGATGAAAGGTTTGTTGGAGAAACCTCAAACACATCTATCGGTGAGAGTAGATGGTGGAATCCCCTATAAGAGTCGTATCTAGGTTCTTAAAGATTTTCCCTTAAAGAATCATAACTTGCAATAAGCTCGTGGTTCTAAGTATAAAGTACAACCTGGTACTACCATGATGTTTAAAGACTTACTGCAATGCTTTTGGTGGCCTAGAATGAAGAGAGACATAGCGGCATATGTGGCCAATTGTCTCATGTGCTAGATGATGAAGGTTGAACACCAGCGACCCTATGGATTACTGTAGTCAATTGAGATTCTTGAGTGGAAATGGGAACAGATCACCATGGACTTTGTGGTAGGTCTCCCCAAGACAAAGAAAGGTTGTGATGTAATATGGGTTGTGGTAGATTGCGTTACCAAGTCAGCACACTTTCTAGCCTTAAAGATCACTGCCAAGGTGACAGACCAAGTTGTATTATATTATAGAGGGATAGTTCGTTTGCATGGTGTTCAGAGTTCAATTATTTTTTTATCATGATCCAAAGTTTTCTTCCAAGTTGTAGAAGGAAGGGCATGAAGAACTCTGTACTAGATTAAAGTTTAGCACAACTTATCACCCTTAGACTGATGGACAATTAGAAAAGATGAACTAGACTTTAGAGGATCTACTGAGAGCATGTGTTCTTGATTGGAGTGGATCATGGGAGCAGTACCTACCCTTAGATGAGTTTTCTTATAATAACAACTACCAAGCCAGTATCGAGATGCCTTTGTACGAAGCTCTTTATGAGAGGTCGTGTCGGTCACCACTTCACTAGGATGATGTCGGTGAGAGGACCTTGTTGAGGTCAGAGGCACTACAGTTGTATGCTGATAAAGTTGCTTTGATCAAGCCAAGGATGAAAAGAGCCCAAGATCGACTGAAGTTGTATACTGATGCGAAGCGGACTGACTTGCACTTCATTGGGGGTGAACATGTGTTTCTGAAAATCTGACCCCTCCGAGCTATAGCTAAGAATAGAGGAAAGCTGATTCCCTGATAGGTGGGTCCATTTGAGATTTTAGAGTGGATTGGTGAAGCTGCCTATCATTTAGCCCTACCCACTCATTATAGTATGATGCATGATGCGTTCGATGTGTCCAATCTAAAGCACTATGTGAAGAGCCATGTACTTAGCATTAAACCTATTGAACTTCAAGGGAGGTTGACATACCTTGAGTCACGTGTGAGGGTGCTAGATACCAGGGTGAAGGAGCTCATGAGTGAAAAGATAGAGATGGTAAAGGTTCTTTGGAAGCACCATGGAGAGGATGAAGCCACATGAGAGATCAATATGGACATGGAAAAGTCTTACCCTAAATTGTTTGTATGATTAGTCAAATTTTGAGGACAAAATTCCTATAAGAGGGGAAGGATGTTATAACCTAGTTCTTCACTTGTATTTTACTTGGTTGAAATACAATTATTTGAATAAAAGGGACCTACGGAAAATATGGTTTGCATTGTTTTAGAAGAATGGTTTTCCTTACAAATACCATTTGCTATGCATTTCTTGGGTTCTTGCTATTATGTTGATCCAATAATGAATATAAAGGAAAAGAAAAATACAATATTACAAAAAAGGCAATAGATAATGGATGATAGATAATATGCTTTTGAGAATTATGTGGAATTTTTTAGAAAGTGGCATGGATGGCCACAATTAACTAGTTTTAGTTTCACATACTTGCTAATAGAAAAAAAATCCTAAAATAAAAGAAGAGAAAATATGTGTTTTAAATGCATAATGTATGCCTTATAAGTGGATAACTTGCATGTCAATAAAATGTGTTACACTTTTTGATTTTTGGCCCAAATCTTTTTACATACCTAGATAAATTCATTTAAGACTTTCCCTTAAAATTTGGAATTTAAAGGATAAATAGGGAGAGAGATATGATTTTGACAAGTTTGCATAAAGTGACTCGATTGCCAAAAAAAGCGTAAAAGTCACAATTTTATTTCCAAAAAAAGGATAACTATTTTATCCACCTTGTTACTATTTGTGTGTAATGAGGACCGTGGATCCCAGATCCAATGATAATGTCCTTGTCACCTACCTAAGTCGAGAAAGGAAATAGGACGACAAATTGGGTGTTTTTCCTAATCGATTTTCTCACAATCCATTGCATGTGAAAACTGGAAACCACTACACTGGATTTGGGAGAGAAAAATGCACCCATAAGTTCTGAGTTTTGCATACTTCGGAAGGCTAATCAGGAAAACCCTAATCTCGAGTTGTTCATCCACCATAGCCTAGATCTATATAAGTAGATATGCCCGTCTATGAGCTGGAAAACCCATCAATGAGGTTTTAATGACACCTAGCATGGCCATCCTAACCTACAATTTAATATCATGACCTCACCTTCCTTCTCATTCTTCTTGCTCTATCCTCTAGTGTACCACCTTCTCTTCCTCTCTATTAGTACCACATCCGGGAAAATTGCCTCCATCTTTGGCTTCGGTGGTGGGTATCAGAGGTAATGGCACCTCCGTTAGCTGCTCCTAAGTCCAGATGCTCAGAGTCAAATATGGAGTTGACTGCCTAGCTGATGCTAGGTTGCAAGAAGGGAAGCTCATAGGGTTGAAGATGAAGGCTAGGGAAAAGGCCTTCTTTCCCTAGGCACGGATCGGCCCCAGAACCAAAGGCGTAGTGGACAAAGCCCATTTGAGGAGCCTTAATCTATGTGGAAAAGGAAAAGGGGCTGGAAGGATGACATGGCTATCTGTTATAGGTCCAAAGGTATTTTATCTTGCAAAATTTGTAACTAATTACAGATAGCTCGAATTAAGATGAATTATATATGAAAGTTGACCAGGATAATGCAAGGAATGCAATAAAAATATTATCATGGCTTAAATATTCTTCTAATTCGAAAATTATGTAAAGGTGATATCTTTAATAGTTTTAGTTATTTTGATAATCTAAGTTTTGAAGATTAATGGATCTAATGATGTTCATTGACTACGATGAGCAAAGTTTAGCCTTTTGACATAAAAAGGAAGGATTAGATCTAATTGGATGATATTTGCTCATAATTTTCTTAATTAGGGTTCCATGATTATAAAAGTGCATTAATGGACTTGGAACCCTAATTTTGATCATTATGAGGTTTAATGGATTTAAATGTGGAAATTAATCAACAAGGCATGAAAATGAAGTTCTTGCACTAATTTGTGGATAAAGACCCTTAATTTGGATAATTCTAGTAATTAGGGTTTTTATTAGTAGAAAAGTGCTTTTAGGGTTTGTTGACCTAAAAAGGGTAAAATTGGAAAGTAAAACTAAGAAATCCTAAGAAAACCCTAATAAGGCCTAGAAATCCTAGAATGGAATCCCAAGTCAATAAAAGATGTTTGGATGCGATTATAACAATTAGGTGTTATAAATACTTTTCAGGATCAAGTTGCGTGATTTATTTCTTGGCTTGGTTGAGTGGACATCTTGATTGTATTTGCTATCTTGCTTGGTTTTGAGACTGCCAATTCATGTATGTGGTTACTCTTATGGCTAATCGCTCTAGTTTCATGGCAATTTCTGAGATTTTACTGATTGCTTGAAGTTAAATTCTTGGATGAATTTTAATTCCTACAATCTATAAAGTAAATATGACTATCACCTTATAAAGCTTATAGCTTGCTCGAACCCACATACCACCTATGGGAATTATGAATGAAAATATGAGTAAAGTCATGGTGATGACTAAAGGACCAAGCCCCACGTTGGGAAGGTCAGATCAAGCCCCAGGTTGGGAAGGTCATAAGTGGTCAAGCCCCAGGTTGGGAAGACCTAATGTCACCTAGCTCCAAATTGAGAGGTGGTCAATGAGGTACCTAGTTCCAGATTGAGAGGTAGCCTAATTCCTGTTGCAGGTACAAAACCCTAGGAGAGGGTAACCAGAGGTTAGGTAAAAATAGTTGAGAAGTTATGAAGAAAATATAAATTTTGTTTTGTAACAAACAATAGTTGTGGGTATGTTGTTACAATTATATGCAAACTTTCGATTTCCCCTACATACCAGTATAATTCATTATACTGACTATCATTTTGTTTGTCAGTATTTGAGGGTAATATGTAGTTATGGCTACAAGCTTAATGGAAAGTGGATGTTCAATAAAATTTCACATTGAAAAAGAATAAGGCTAAATAATGTTTGGAGGAATATAGTTAGCTAGTTCACTCCTTGGGTAAAGTTCTGAAGTCCTACTTTTGAAGGGTATGTGAAAAGAAAAGAAAAGAAAAGTTATTATTGGGAGTGATTTTAATGGCCATGTGGGGAGTAGCAATGATGGATACAAGAGATTTCATTGTGGTTCTGGATATGGCGGCAAAAATGGAGAAGGAGAGAAGATTTATAGGTTTTTCAGTTGCATATGATATGATTTTGGCAAACAACCATTTCAATAAAAGAGAATCTCATAAGATTACTTTCAACAGTGGGCACAATTGTAGCCAAATCGATTATCTCCTTATGAGGCGAGTGGATCGTAATATATGTAAGGATTGTACAGTGATTCATGGTGAAGAACTCACGGCCCAACATAGGTTGTTGGTTTTGGATATTAACATGAAAATCAATAGAGGCAAGCATAATAGAAACCAAGATAGCAGGATCAAGTGATGGAATCTTAAAGGAGAAAAGAAATTCACTTTTCATGATAAACTCAGTAAGGAGGGAACTTGGAACTTCAGAGTCTGATGTTAACACTATGTGGCATAACATGAGCTCCTACATAACAAATATTTCCAAAGAGGTTTTGGGGGAGTCCAAAGGTTGTGGGCCTCCATAGAAAGAGACTTGGTGGTGGAATGATGAAGTACAGGAGGCTATTAAACTAAAAAGGGAGATCTATAGGAGCTTGCCCAAATTTTAAGATGATGCAACATTCCAAAGATACAAGCATACAAAGAAAGAAGCTAAAAAAGTTGTTCAGGAGGCAAGGTCTATATACTTTGATGATATTTATAAGAAGCTAGATACGAGAGAAGGGGAAAAAGTTATATATATAAAATGGCTCGTATGAGAGAAAGGAAAGGAAGAGACTTTAGTCAAGTGAAATGCATCAAGAATGAAGATGACAGGGTGTTAGTGAAGGATGATGATATCAAGAACCAGTGGAGAATACTTCCATAAGCTTTTCAATGGAGATATTGCAAATAATGTTTGAGACTCATGTGACATAAATACAAGAGATATCATTTACACACAATGAGTTTCACCACTTGAGGTCAAGAATGCTTTAAAGAAGATGAAAATGAGAAAGGCATGCAGACCATACGGTATTCCCATTGATGTATGGAAGAGTATGGAGGATGAAGGAGTTATGTGGTTAACAAAGCTCTTTAACAAGATCATCAAGACCAAGAAGATGTCAGATGAGTGGAGAAATAGTACTATAGTCCCCATCTACAAGAACAAAGGTGATGTTCAGAGCTACACAAACTACAGAGGTATTAAGGTGATGAGTCACACAATGAAGCTTTGGGAGAGGATTATTGAGCCGAGGCCAGGATTCATAACTCAGATATCAAACAACCAATTTGGTTTCATGTCTGGAAGATTAATAACAGAATTTATTTTGCTGATAAGGAGGCTTATGGAGAAGTATAGAGAAAGAAAAAGAGACCTTCATATGATGTTCATTGATTTGGAAAAGGCTTATGATTGAGTACCCAGAGAAGTGTTGTGGATGGTTTTGTACAAAAAGGGTGTGCCAATCCAATACATTGACTTGATCAAAGACACATATGATAGCTCTACTCAAAGTGTGAAGACTTCTGGAGGAGAGACACCAACTTTTCCTATCACAGTTGGGGTACACCAGGGATCCACACTCAGCCCATATATGTTCATTCTTGTTATGGATGAGCTGACAAGGAATGTTTAAGATGATATTCCTTGGTGTATGTTATTTGTTGATGATATTGTTTTGATTGACGAAACTAAAGATGGATTAAATTATAAAGTTGAACGGTGGAGAGAGGCACTGGAATCAAATAGATTGATGATCAGCAGGAGCAAAACTGAGTATATGCATTGTAATTTCAACCAATCCCGTAGTGTGATTGATGGAGCCAAGTTGGATGAAGTAGATATACCAAAATGTGATAAATTTCAATACTTGGGTTCTATTATTCAAATAGATGGGGATGTACAAAATGACATTTGTCATAGGATCACTATGGGATAGTTGAAATGGAGGAGTGTAACTAGAGTATTATGTGTGCAAGATCCCTCTCATGTGAAAAAGTAAGTTTTATATAACAGCTATACATCTAGCCATGCTCTATAGGAATGTTGGGTGGTGAAGAAACAAGGTCTCAACAAATGAACGTGGCTGAAATGCGTATGCTGAGATGGATGTGTGGGAAGATAAGAAAATACCGCTTGATAAATGATTATATTAGGAATAAAGTGGGGGTGGCGAGCATTGAGGACAAGTTACGTGAGTGCCGACTCAGATGGTACGGACATGTGCAACGCAGACCGACTAATGTGCCTATACGAAGCAAGTTGCATGAGGGATGAATTAGATAGTATGGACATGTGCAATGCATACCGACTAATGCGCCTATACAAAGCAATGCTATTGAGTCAAACATAATATATAGAAGAAGAGGAAGACCTAAATTAACATGGGATGAGCTTATAAAGAGAGGCTTTGAATCTCTACATCTCAACCAGAATATGGCCCATGATAGAGCTAAATGGAAATGAAGGATCCATGTAGACGATCCCAACATAGTTGGTACTGAGGCTTAGATGATGATGTGAAAAGAAAAAAAAATTACATCCTTCTTTAAGAATAATTTGTGGTAGAATTTATTAATTATTGTTGATTATTTGCAAAACCATATGATCCAATTTGGGATAATGACTCTAGCTTCTTGGCCTTCCTTAATTGGGGGTTGTCGGGAGGTGGGGTTGTTACATTTGGTATCAAATCTTGGTTTTCCATATAATCTCTAATAATTATTAAAATTTTCAAATTCTTTATAGCCCAAACGTAGTTATTAGAGGATTTTCCAAATATGAAGGGGTGTCTAGAATAATATCACAATCAGGGGGCTGGCAAGATTTTCCTCTACCCCACTAGTCGGTTTATGAGGACTCCCAGAATCTGTGTGACTGCCCGGCCAATATCTGAGGATTTGACTAAAAATAAGATACCTACAGGATTTCTTATCTACTTTCATCCCTTCTTTACCCTCTTTCACTGAACAAACTTTAAGTACTTAAGGTTTTCTCTCTCTCTACCTCTTCCTAAGTTTTGGGGATAAGAATGTTAAGGATTAAGGCATCCTCCACCAAATAATAAAAGTGTACATAATGATAAAGAGAAAATCTTTGATGGGTTTTCTCCTCTATAAAGGTAAACTCTAGATGGACTAGGGATGGTAAAGGAAAACAACCTCAGTGGGTCACAGGAATCACAAAACCTAAGGTACAGGTTGTAAACCCTAACCTCAACCCAAAACGTTAAATAGTGGATAGAGAAAAAGAGAACCCAATAAGTTGGATACCTTCATTTGTCCATGCATACAAGTATGTAGGTTAGGCATGCATGATATACATGGAGGACTGGAGTATGCATGGGAAACATAGATAATAAGTGGTTCTAGTTGAACTTTTGGTTTTGGTGACACGACCTAGGGTGGATCGTCCCTGAAAAGGGGAAAAGATCTAAGAGAGAGATAACACCCTAAATCAAAAGGTTAGTGGTGACCAAAAAGTTTAAACTCCTCCAGGTAGGAACCCTAATGACTATGCTCCCACTTAGATATGAGTAAGAGATAGGCATGCACCTACATGGAAGCGAGTGACATCAAGGATGGGAATGGGATTTAGTTCTAAGCCAGAGGGGTAATGCATGTTGGTTTATGAGATAGGCATACTGGAGGAAATGAATAAGGAGCTTCGTGTTATGTAATGAGATAATATGGTATATGATGATCTCATTTGGACATAAGATTTGATAATAAACTTCATCATATAAGGTAAGCCAAGTGAGAATAAGGTGTGAATCTTAGGAACCTCAACCTCTCTACCAAGAGGGTATCTCTAGTTCTAAGACCGGTTATAGGGTTGACTTACGAGAGAGTGAGACCCATAAGGAGAAGGTTCGGAACCTAGACTCCAAGACTTGAGAAATATTTGCATGATATGCCCTAAAATAGACTACCCTTGGGTGAATGGGTCAAGTTACTGAATGCATGACACTAGATGTCCTTGAAAGGACCAAACCCTAGAGTCAGAGAAGTAGGCTTCTTATACATATGTGTTAATGATATGTGTACCTATTGTCTAGGTGAGGGAAAGAGAAACCCAATATCATGTAGGTGTAAGGAATTGTAATATGATGTAAAGTATTGGACTTAAGATTGGTAGCCCTTGTGTAGGACTCTAATGATTATTTAAGTGGAAGAGAATATTGGGAATAAAATGTCTAGCATTTTTTGGTTCGATATGTGCTTGAGCGGCTCATTCATGCAGTTTCGATGGCTAATGTTGAGGAAGTAGACCCAAGAGGGGAAGTGGTGGTATCTGGTGCATACAGTGCTCACAAGGTTGAATGAGTTCATAGGGAATAAACATGGAACCCCCCCAAGTTTTGGATAAAAGGAAGCCCCACTTGGACTGAGATATATGTTTGATGAGCCACTCACACAAGTTGATGTCATATGTATGTATGAAATTGGTCCAACCTTGATAAATTATGAACAAGTACGACATAATGAAAAACTCAGAAATGGTTATAAGTTGTCTACTTACTAGCCACATGTATGGGTGGAATAATAGGAAACATGCCCACATGTGATAATATAAACTTTGGATTCAATCATGTTTTGTGAACTTTGGTACTGTAAAGTGATAGTTTTCTCTTGTCCTATGAAAGGACCCTTCCTTAAGGAGTGAGTACCAAAATATGTTTAAGGATGGAGGTAACTATAAAGGTCGTTTAAAATAACTTTAGAGATTAAGTCCATGAAGCACAAAAGCACATAGATTGAGTATGATTCTATACACCCAGGAATGACCATCTATACGGGACATGAAGAAAAGTCACTATGGAAGTGACCGATAGAATGGGGCCAGGCCCAGATGGGTAGGTCGCCATGATTCCCACAAAGGGACGTAAGGAAAACTATGAGTTCCCTAAGAGATGAAGGAAATTCGAGTGAGAATTCTAAAGGATGAAATGCACTTGTATATCATCATAGGAACCACAAGAAAAATATGTGATGAAATAAAATAAAGTTATGATAGAACCTTAAGTCAATCCTAAGGTCAAGTAGGGTGATACCGATGGGAGTAGGATTTGATTATTCCCTGAATGCACAGACCATAGGGTTGGGAGGTTACAGCTATGTTTTCCAGAGGCCCATGGGTTACGAGGTTGGCACCTTCATCAGTTCATGGGGCTTGAGTAGTAAATGTGAGAGGCACTCCCTAGACACATAAGGGTAAGATCACCCCAAAAGTACTGACACCCAAGAGACCTTCAGGAAATGACTAAGGATCATAAATATAAGTTATGATAAGACTCAAAGGTTATGAGGAAAGTTTTTCCTACAAGTATGCATAGAATGGTAGTATGAGGAGAATGATTCAACCCAGATTTGATAATAAAATGGTGATGTGTGATGCACCATCTCTACTCTTAGAATGGGATGCACTTTGTATTTGGACTACAACCAAATGTTGATTTCATCATGTTATGAGTGTGAGAGATGGGACAGATGCATGCCATACTAGGAATAGAAGTGATATGAGGAATAAATGGTTAAGTTGAAATCTTTTTATGATAATTGAGGATTGGAGGAATTACCACACCCTATGAGCAGATTTTGAATAAATGAACAAAGGTAATTTCCAAATTGAAATTTTACATGAGGATATAATTATCAACTGTAGTTTGGATTCTATAAGTTAAGATTGAATCTGGTGACCAAAATAATGGATGCAAGATCTTGAGGTACCTCCTGACTTAGAAGGACCTAGACCTAAGACAAATATGGTGGATGGATTATATGAAGGATTATGATTTCACCACCACCTATCACCCTGGGAAGACTAATTGAGTAGCAGATGCACTTAGTCAGAAACAACTGAGGTGTGCAACTATCTTATCTACCCAGTGGAGAGGACTGGAAGAGTTTGCTAGGGGGACTCTATAGCCATTAGAAGATCGGATCCATGTGGCTAACATTTAGACAAAATTGGACATGTTGACCGAGTTAGTAGTTTGCCAACCCAGAGCTTGACAAGATGAAAGTTTTGTTGGAGAAATCTCAGACACATCTCTCAATGGGAGTAGATGGTGGAATACACTATAAGATTCATATCTGGGTTCTTGAAGATTCTTCCTTGAAGAATCATATCTTGCACGAAGCTCATGGTTCTAAGTATACAGTAACCCCATTAGTACCAAGATGTTTAAAGACTTGCAGTGATACTTTTGGTGGCCTGGAATGAAGAGAGACATAGTGGCATATGTGGCCAGTTCTCTCATGTGCCAGATGACGATGGCTGAACATCATCGACCTATTGGATTATTGCAGTCAATTGAGATTTCATGAGTGGAAATGGGAATAGATCACCATGAACTTTGTGGTAGGTCTCCCCAAGACAAAGAGAGGTCGTGATGTAATATGGGTTGTGGTAGATCGCCTTACCAAGTCAGCACATTTCCTAGCCTTAAAGATCACTTCCAAGGTGACAGACCTAGTTGAACTATGTATTAGAGTGATAGTTCATCTACATGGTGTTCTAAGTTCAATTGTCTTTTGTTCATGATCTTAAGTTCTCTTCCAAGTTATGGAAGGAAGTGCATGAAGAAATCAGTACTAGATTGAAGTTTAGCACAACTTATCACCCCCAGACTGATGAACAGTTAGAAAAGATGATCTAGACTTTAGAGGATATGTTGAGAGCATGCATGCTCGATTGGGGTGGATCATGGGACCAATACCTACCCTTATCTGAGTTTGCTTACAATAATAGCTACCAAGCCAGTCATGGGAGGCCTTAATATGAAGCTCTTTATGACAGGTCAGTCACTGCTTCATGGGGATGATATTGGTGAGAGGACCTTGTTGAGTTCATAGGAACTGCAGTTGTATGTTGATAAAGTCACTTTGATCAAGCCAAGGATAAAAAGAGCCCAGGATCGACAGAAGTCACATATTAATGTGAAGCGAAATGACTTGCGCTTCACTATGGGTGAACATGTCTTTCTGAAATCTGACCCCTCCAAGATATAGCTAAGAATAGAGGAAAGTCGAGACCTCGATACGTAGGTCCGTTTGAGATTTTAGAACAAATTGGTGAAGATGCCTATCATTTATCCCTACACCCTCAGTATAGTATGAAGCATGATGTGTTCCATGTGTCCAATCCAAAGCACTATGTGAAGGACCCGGGCCATGTGATGAGCATTGAACCTATTGAACTCACAAGGTAGGTTGACATACCCCGAGTCACATGTGAGGTTACTAGATACCAAGGTGAAGGATCTCAGTAGTGAAAAAGATAGAGATGGTAAAGGTTCTTTGGAAGCACCATGGAGAGGATGAAGCCACATGAAAGCTGAATATGGACATGGAAAAGTCTTACCCTAAATTGTTTGTATGATTAGTCAAATTTTGAGGACAAAAATCTTATAAGAGGGGAAGGGTGTTATAACATGGTTCTTCACTTGTATTTTACTTGGCTGAAATACAATTATTTGAATAAAAAGGACATATTGAAA
The DNA here is from genome assembly GCA_963693085.1 of Alisma plantago-aquatica. NCBI lineage: Eukaryota > Viridiplantae > Streptophyta > Magnoliopsida > Alismatales > Alismataceae > Alisma > Alisma plantago-aquatica. The sequence goes on from OY856414.1 coordinate 662,788,730, forward strand.
ATATGGTGTGCATTGTTTTAAAAGAATGATTTTCCTTTCATATACCCTTTGCTATGAATTTCGTGGGTTCTTACTATTATGTTGATCCAATAATGAATATAAGGGAAAAGAAAAATACAATATTAAGAAAAAGGTAATAGATAATGGATAATCAATAATACACTTTTCAGAATAATGTGGAATTCTCTAGAAATTGGAATGGATGGTCACAATTAACTAGTTTTTAGTTTCACATACTTGCTAATAGAAAGAGTAGCCAAAATTAAAAAAATATAAAAGAAAGGAAGAGAAAATATGTGTTTTAAATGCATAATGCATGCATTATAAGTGAATGACTTGCATGTTAAGAGAAGGTGTTATTATTTTTGAGTTTTGTCCCAAATCTTTTCACACATTTCAGACTTTCCCTTAAAATTTGGAATTAAAAGGATAAATAGGGAGAGAGATATGATTTGACAAGTTTGCATAAAGTGACTTGATTTCCAAGAAAATAACATGAATGTCATGATTTTATTTACAAAAAAATGATAATTCTTTTCTTCACCCTATTACTATTCACATGGAATGAAGACTGTGGATCCCAGATCTAATGATAATGCCCTTGTCACCTACCTAAGTCGAGAGAGGAAATAGAAGGACAAGTCGGGTGTTTTTCCTAATCGATTTTCTCACAGTCCAATGCATGTGCAAAACTGGAAATCTCTCCACTAGATTCACGGGAGAAAAATGCACACATACATACCAAGTTTTTCATACTTTGGAAGGCTAATCAGGAAACCCTAATCTCGAGCTTCTCGTCCATCATAGCCTAGATTTATAAAAGGGGATACCACCCCTCTGTGAGATGGAAAACTCATCCACGAGGTTTGACGTCACCTAGCATGGCCATCCCAGCCAACAATTTGATATCAAGACCTCACCTTCCTCCTCATTCTTCTTGCTCTATCCACCGGTGTATACCACCTTCTCTTCCGCTCTGTCAGTACCACCTTCGGACAAATTACCTCCATATTTGGCTTCGGTGGTGGGTATCAGAGGTAATGGCACCTTCATCGGCTGCTCCTGAGTCCATATGCTCGGAGTCAATGATGGAGTTGACTACCTAGCCAGATCTAGGTTGTGAGAAGGGAAGCTCATAGGGTGGAAGACGAAGGCTACGGAAAAGACCTTCCTTCCCTAGGCATGGATCGACCCCAGAACCAAAGTTGCAAGGGTGTACTTGGGATTCTGCCCTGGCTCGGGACCAAGATCACATGGAGAAGGTTGTATACATGGACAAAGCCCATTCAAGAAGCCCTAATCCATGTGGAAAAGGAAAAAGGGGTCGAAAGGATGACATGCCTCTCTTCTATTGGTCCAAAGGTATTTTATCTTACAAAATTTGTAACAAATTACTAGTAACTCAGATTAAGATGAATTATATATGAAAGTTGACCAAGAGAATGCAAGGAATGCAATAAAAATATTATCAGGACCTCAATTTACTTCTAGTTTGAAAAATATGTGAAGGTGCTATCTTTAATAGTTATAGTTATTTTGAAAACCTAAGTTTTGAAGATTAATGGATCTAATGATGTTCTCTGACTACTATGAGAAAATTTTAGCCTTTTGACATAAAAAGGATGGATTACATCTAATTGGAAGATATTTGTTCATAATTTGATTATTAGGGTTCCATAATTATAAAAATGCATTAATGGATTTAGAAACCCTAATTCTGATAATTATAAGGTTTAATGGATTTAAATGTGAAAATCAATCAAGAACGCATGAAAATGATGTTCTTGCACTAATTTTTGATAAGGACCCTTAATTTGGGTAATTTGAGTAGTTAGCGTTTTTATGAGTAGAAAAGTGCTTTTAGGGTTTGTTTACCTAAAAAGGGTAAAATTGGAAAGTAAAAGCAAGAAATCCTAAGAAAAGCCTAATAAGGCCTAGAAACCCTAGAATAGAATCCCAAGTCAATAAAAGATGTTTTGATGTGATTATAACAATTAGGTGTTATAAATACTTTTAGGATCAAGCTGCTTGATTTATTTCTTGGCTTGGTTGATTGGACATCTTGATTGGATTAACTATCTTTCTTAGTTTTGAGACTGCCAAATCAGGTATGTGGTTACGCTTATGGCTAATCACTCTAGTTTCATGATGATTCCCAAAGTTTTACTAATTGTTTGAAGTTAAATGTCGGGATGAATTTTAATTCCTACAATCTATAAAGTGACTATGTTTATCACCTTATAAAGCTTATAACTTGCTCGAACCCGCATACCACCTCTGGGAATTATGAATGAAAAGATGAGTAAAGCCATGATGATGACTAAAGGACCAAGCCCCAGATTGGGAAGGTCATAAGTGGTTAAGATATAGGTTGGGAAGACCTAACAGTACCTAGCTCCAGATTGAGAGGTGGCCAGTGAGGTACTTATCTCTAGATTGAGAGGTATCCTAATGCTCGATGCAGATACAAAACCCTAGGAGAGGGAATTCCAGAGGTTGGGTAAAAATAGTTGAGAACTTATGAAGAAAATGTAAATTTTGTTTTGTAACAAATAATTGTTGTGGGTATGTTGTTACAATTATATGAAAATTTTTGGTTTCCCCCATATACCAGTATAATTTGTAACACTGGCCGACGTTTTGTTTGTCAGCATTTTAGGGTAATATGCAGTTACATCTACAAGCTTAATGGAAAGTGGATGTTCAATAAAAGGTGGCATTGAAAAAGAACAATGCTAGATAATGTTTGTAGGAATATAGTTAGCTAGTTCTCTCCTTGGGTAAAGTTCTAAAATCCTATTTTTGAAGGGTATGTAAAGAAGAAGAAAATTTATATCCTGCTTTAAGTTTAAGTTGTGGTAGAATTTATTAATTATTGTTGATTATTTGTAAAACCATATGATCTTGTTTGGGATAATGGCTCTAACTTATTGGCCTTCTTTAATTAGGGGTTTTCGGGAGGTGGGGTCATTACACACATGATGGCACATGTGCATATATATAGGAGGTTTAACAAATCAACTCATAAATACCACTTTCCATTGCCATTCATTGATTAAATACTTGAGAGATTAGTCAATCATTCCTATTTCTGCTATCTTGACGGCTATTCTAGATTCTTTTAAATATTGATTTATCCACCAGATCAAGAAAAGTTGACTTTCACATGCACATATGGTGCATACACCTATAGACGCATGCCATTTGGTCTCTGCAATGCACTAGTGACCTTTCAGCATTGTATGATGGCTATCTTCTTTGATTTTATTGAACGAATAATGGAAGTTTTTATGGATGATCACAGCATCTAGAACTCTTTTTATGATTGTTTGTCTAATTTATCTAAAGTCCTTGAGCATTATAAGAAGGTTAACCTAGTGCTAAACTGGGAGAAGTGCCATTCATGGTACAATCTGGAGTAGTACTAGGTCATGTGATTTCTAACAAAGGTATTGAAGTTGACAGGATGAAAGTGGAAGCAATATAGAAACTATCTACCATGTCAAAGTCAAAGATGTTTGAAGCTTTCTTATCCATGCATGATTTTACAAGTGATTCATTAAAGATTTTTCCAAGATAGCTAAGCCCTTATGCTCGTTACTTGGAAAAGTTGTTGAGTTTGTGTTAAACGATGAATGTCAGGCCGCCTTCAAGATGCTTAAGGATACCGTCATTTTCATCTCCAATCATTCAACCACCAGATTGGGACGCACCCTTTGAGCTAATGTGTGACACAAGCGACTATGCCATTGGTGATGTACATGGTCAATGAAAGGACAACAAGTTGCACGCTATCCACTACGCTAGTAAGATGCTTGATGAAGCCCAGATAAACTATGCCACCATTGAGAAGGATATGCTAGCCATAGTATATGCCTTCAACAATTTTTGTCAATACCTAGTGGGTTTCGAGGTTGTATTATATACTTATCATGATGTCATCAAGTATTTGTTGAAAAAGAAGGTTGCAAAACCACACTTGATTCACTAGATTTTGTTGCTTCAAGAATTTGATCTTGAGATCAAAGATAAGAAAGGAATTGAAAACAATGTCATTGATGATCTTTCTAGAGTGACTACACGTGCAAAGGGTGTATTGCATGTTGATGATTACCTCCCCATAGAGAGATTGTATGCTTTTGATATACCATAAGCACCATGGTTTGCAAACATCCCCAATTTCTTAACATAGGACATCTTCCACCTGATCCACTTATCAGCAAAAGAAGAAAATCCAGTATGATGTCAGATTTTATTATTGGGATGACCCAATGTTATTCAAACAAGGAACCGAAGGACTTATCCGGAGGTGTGTTGCTGAGGAGGAGATACCAAGCATCATATTTGTCTACCATTCTTCTTCCTATGGAGGTCACTTTGGTGGAGAAAAGACAGCTACCAAGATCCTTCAAACTGGATTCTATTGGCCAACCTTGTTTTGAGATGTCCATGCTTATGTTAAAGTATGTAACAAATGTCAAAGGACCAGTAGAATATCAAAGCAAGACATAATGCCTCTCAACTTCATTTTGGAGATTGAGGTGTTCGATGTATGGGTTGTTGACTACCATGGGCCCCTTCCCATCCTCATGTGGTTACATATACATATTGGTTGTATGTGATTATGTCTCAAAGTGGGTAGATGTAAAGAGTGAGATCCAATAGGGGATCCACTCTTCACTAAATTGAAGAAATAGCCCATCCAATCCCTAACGTACCAAAAGGTAATAAGGAAAGGTGGAATTTCATTCATTTCTCAAATGGCACATATTACAGAGCATGATACTGAATAAGCAGCAGAACAAAACTATTACAAAGTTACAATGGGTATCAATATACAATTGCTCATCACCATAAAAGGTCATATTACAAAAAATTGAACTAACTACAAATAAGCCCAGTAGCAGAAAGTAACCCATCCATTTCAAGCTATCCTTGGGTACAATTCTCTTTATATGATCTTCGAGCAACCTTGATCTTTAATGTACCTAAACCTGGGTGGAAGGGAACATCACCCAGAACATAGGAAACAATATAGAGGTCAGTAAAGGCTGAGTATGTACATTTATAAAACATTTTGGGCATTATATAGGGTTAAAAGTGCAAAAGAAAGATGTTCCCACAAGAAAAGGGGGGGCTATTTACAAGTAGGTATGTTCAAGAGAAAAGTAACAAAAGAAATGAGGCATATTAAATTTCATATTACAAGCATGATAATAAAAGCATGTCTTGCCATAACAATCATCCACATATTCATATTAAAACAACAAATATTTGCATGCATAACAATGTAGACTAAATATACCTAAAATAGGGCCATAACACCATAGGATCATGGCCTAAAAATAAATAAGGGTGGAAACGCACACCCCGGGCAGAATACGCACGCCCTATATAAGTATGGTTGTACATAAGTACCACTATTCTAGATAATCTAGTCAAACACGCAGCATGCTATAATAGAGTGGCAAGACTATCATCTTAGTCAATATCAAACCAAAAGGCAACAAGGCAGGAGGGGCCTAAAGACCCATAATCATGTCAAATTAATAATCACAGCGGTAAAAGATATTCATATCAGGAATTATAAATGTCCAAGAATAATAGATTTCCAAGAGAAATAACAGTTCAAGAGATGCCTCATTAAAATGTATATGGATTTAGTCAAATAATGCCCAAAATAAAATAGAGGATGTACATACCTTATGATCAGACCTAGATATTCAGTAACACCTCCTAAGCACAGGGTCAAGGTTGTCTCAACCTAGTCATAATATGTGTGCATTCGATTAATATAAAACATATTAAATCTCTTACTTAGAAATCGACCCTACAGTAGATTGCAAATCTAGGTGTAAAACATGTCCGAATAAATCAGTCGTATTTTTCTAATTTCAAAAAAAAATGTATTTATATGCATTATATAAACCAATAATTACTTATGGATTCTACAAGTCAAATCCATTTCTAAAAAGAAAAAGAAAATAACTTGTGAATGACAAAAGTTCCTGTGACTGAATTGTGATGATTAAAAGTGAGTGTAAAGCTGGTACTACAGTGTTACATGGCTAATGCAGCTGTGGTCAAAGGTAGGTCAAAGAACATGAGAGGTCACAAATACCCTTCGTGGGTAACACAAACCAAAGTTGACAGAACCGGTAAGAGTGGGTTTTCAACCCAGGGATTGAATCCCCTTCCCACTCACGCACTATGGCCGCTGAAGCTCACCGGAAACTGAATTTGGAGGGTTTGCCGACGCAATGGAAAAGAACGCACAAGAGAAGACAAGCAAAGGTAAAAAGGGGCAATTAATTGTTGCTCTTTCAATCTAGGCATCATATCTCAATCACTAGGGGGCAATAGCGTGTGAGAATGAATCTTTCCCCAGTTCAACCGCCAGAAAAAGAACCCCTGCGTTCAGGTGAAGTCACAACGACAAGCCCCCATGGAGCTGCACTACTAGAACCATCACGGCCTGATACGGAACAAACAGAGTGGGTAAGCGGCCAACAAGAAGAGTTGAATCCCAGCGGAGAAAGCTATAAAGGAGCGGCGGAGGGGAGAGATTCTTGAGATCCCGTACCTATACGCCACCTGCCGCAGCCGTGCGATGCAGGCTTCGGAGAAAGAAACGCGGAGGTCACGACATCGGTGAGGAGGGGCGAGAGGGCAAGGAAGGGGCAGTGTAGATGATGGTCAGATGAAAATTAGTGAAAGCGATGATCAGTGGGGCTCAGGTCATGGGTCATCGAGACCCCTTCCGACGGTGGTCCAAAATAGAGTAGAGCAGGGTGTTTTGTCGACCGGACAGACAGGATCACCACGCGATAAATTGAGTACATGGAAAGAAAGGAGGAGAGTCCTAGATGGTTACCTCGCGAGTAATTGAACTGAGGTGCATGATCCTAGCAGCTATCTGCCGTCCTCGCCGGAGAAGGAGACCAATGTCAGTAGCAGCTTCAAGGTTCCCACATGAGCAATTGATTGGATAAAACCGAGGAGGAGGCGTCGTGGACTGATTCTGGAGCAAAGGAGAAGGAGTGGTGGCTCCGTAGCGAGAAGTGGATGAACTGGGGGAGGAGCAGCGACGACTGCAAGTGGCCTGGGAGAGGGGTTTCGTCAATGCTCGACCCCAAGGCCCGCGCTAGGGATCGTTGGGAAGGGCGGAGAACGGGGAAATCGTTGGTGAAGGAATAGATTGATTCGGTTTAAGATAGGAGGAGATATCGGCGATGGACTCCATCGCTGGCCAAAGCCTGAGCTGCGCGCTTTAGTCGGGGGTTAGGAATGACTAGGTCCTGACCCGTCCCGCTCGTACGAGCAAAATAAAACTGGAAATAAACCTGGCCCAGCACCTTGGTCCGGCAGTGACCAAAACAAAATCAATTAATCGACCAAACTTTAGGGTAAAAGCATACATAATCTATTAGGGTCTAATTGGGGGTGCATTTGATGTCTAAAAGACCCCAAATTTTGAGAGTTGACTAATTAAGATATGAGGAACCCGATTTGGGCTTAGACTTGGGTTTCGAGGTTACCTTAGCTATTAATTATCCATAGATCATAAATCATTCACTAAATGTAATGATCATAGCCTAATGATCAATTATGGTGAAACCTTCCACATTCCTCAATCTAATATTCCACGGTTATTCCAGGATGTTAAATAATTGTTGAGGCTGTAGTTTAATATTAGTATCCACCCATTCTCATCCTTTAAGTATTAGGGTTATCTCATTCAAAGATTTCATGTTCATGTGATTCGAAAGAGTCAATTAGGGTTATCAGATCCTAATATGTTTTGATCTATTCCATTACAACAAAATATAGACATTGAAAGGTAGCCAAGTAAAGAAAAGGGACAAGGGATTTTGGATATCCATCTAATCAATTAGGGGCCTAGAAGAAAGGGAGATTAGCCTATGTTCTAGAATCGAGTCTGTTACAACACTCCACCCCTTAAAGAGGATTTCGTCCCCGAAATCTATCCAGTTGTGATATGGTATACTAAGTTATACTTTTAACCAAGTCATAAATTTCTAGTGTACCTAATGTAGGGGGACAAAACATACCATTCGTGTCACACTTATGGTCCACTCTCAAGGTGAAGCTATATGTCTCCATGTGACATGCGTCCATTAAAATGATTATGGGAGATGTTTGGCTAGAAAAGTTACAACAAGACCTTGGATTCTGTCAACCAGTTTGTATCCATTAGGGCTACCTACAATGCTATCATAGTTTTGCCATTCTTTGATCGTGATCCATATAACTTCCTTTGTTATCATCATCATCCAAAATTAATAACATCATCATCATCTACTCACCATCATCATAATCATCAATATCACTAACATCATCACCTACTCCTCATCATCATCATCTACATCATCAACAATAACATCATCATCCTCATCATGCTCATCATCATCATCAACAACAACATCATCATCACCACCATCATCACCAACTATTATTTTAAATTGAGATATTTATAGATTTATCAAGGGGGGTGAATTATGATGTGTCACATAACAAAGACAACACATATACTTTAATAGGAACCTTAGGGTTGGGGTGTAAGTTTAGGGTTTTGTTTTCAATAGACTTTTTTGTTCATAATTGAGCACTATAGTGTGTTGTATGCAACTTATTGAATTTCTCATTCATGAGATAACTTTACGCATTATATTAGACATGTTTTGATTATTGTGTAGCCAACCCCCTATCACTTCTATTTATCATGGTCAAAAGCAAATGTTCAAAATTTCCATCATACTTAGTATGTTCACCCTAGCCTATAATGTATAGTCATCCCTGCCATTGAATTTTTAGCGATTTGGGGTATAGGATATTAATTTGAGCTTTAGTGAAATTTTACTTTTTCCCTTATCTGGCTTAAATACTCCCTTTAAGGATAACCCAAGACAAAGTTTTAAGATCCATTTAATCATCAAAGTAACATGTAGGATGGTATGATTAGCAAGGCTCCTCTGGAGTTCCCAGTTTGGTAGCCCCTACATATGTTTGACATTATTACTAAGAGTTATCCAAGTTTTACTTATTGTAGCTGTTATTAAACTCGATTATGCCTATTAACTAGATCATACGGGAACTCCACCCCTTAAAAGGCTTAAACTATAACTTAGGGCATAGCCTAGAGGGGGAAAAGGGTTGATCCACTAGGTCTGATGTATATATTTGAAACTAACTATGTCAGTCTTAGGCCTAGGGTATAAGGGTTGAATATGTCAACTAAGGGTACTTCACTAAAGAGATCCTCTACTACCCAACTTACTTGTGGTGGTGACTTGGTTCTGAAAATCATCGATGAGATAAAAAAAATGAATAAATAAATAAATAAATCTTTTGTACATATAATTTAATAATGAAAATAAGTTTTAGCGATAAAGGACTGGCGATGAAGATGCAAAGTTGGCGCCAAAATCAATTCGAGAACCAAGTCAGACACCTACCACAACCTGACACACACATTACTAACCTATAACCACTTCCTTCTACAAAGAGGTGTGATCCTCCTATCACTTAAAAGGGTCGTGTGATAATTCTCTAATATGCAAGCAATGAGAGAGAGAAGGGAGTATATTGCTCAAAGTCAACAATCGGTCAAAACCTACCCAAGCATGACATCCACCATTTCCCATGTCATTCTTAATCATAATCCCCACTATCTCATCTCGAGTCCTAATCGAAACATGAGATTACCCAACATGATAGGCAGTGATTTAGGGTTTTCTCCACCGTAGTTCCTTTACATGATAAGGTAACCTATATAGTCCAGATACCCATCACAATCACTAGCTAAACCAAGTACTCTGAGAGAGGTGATAATTTAAGTATGCCTACATAACATTTAGCTCCATCAATTAATTCTAATACACAAGAATAACAATCCCAATGAGGGTGGAATTTAGCCCTTGAGGGAATGGCACCAGGGCATAGCTATCCTAATATACTCACATTGAGGGCAAGGCATGCTATAAACAAGGTTGATCTAGTTTAGGATAACACTTAACATCGAAGGAATCGTAATCCTAATCTTAATTTAGGGTTTTGTATTTTGCGTTCATACATGCTTAATAACCAAGTGAATGTATGCTAGGCATGCTAGATCGACGTCACATAAAAGGGGTCACATGTAATAACTAGGGTTACACCTAGCTTTGAATGTTCAAGTCAACCTACACATAATGTAGTCTAGATAGCCTCCCTTAAATCAGCGGATATATCACTAGAAAAGCCAATTCCACTACAGTTTCATTGCAGCCCCACAGAGAGGGTAGGGTAGTCTTGGTTTGTCCCATACTATGCTTACACAACTGATGTGTTGTAAGAAGAGGTATTGACCAATTTTAGAAGGGATTGAAATACTAATTGGTAAACCACTACAAAGAAATAGGTCTGACAATAACCTCTAAAGGTCGTCTAAGCACCTAATTAAGGAACAATGCAGGATAACTTGAAATAGTTAAGTTACCGACTGCTTTTGGCTCTGATACCATTTTGTAAAGAGTGAGATCCAATAGGGGATCCACTCTTCACTGAATTGAAGAAATAGCCCATCCAATCCCTAACGTACCAAAAGGTAATAAGGAAAGGTGGAATTTCATTCATTTCTCAAATGGCACATATTAAAGAGCATGATACTGAATAAGTAGTGGAACAAAACTATTACAAAGTTACAATGGGTATCAATATACATTTGCTCATCACCATAAAAGGTCATATTACAAAAACTTGAACTAACTACAAATAAGCCCAGTAGCAGAAAGTAACCCAGCCATTTCAAGCTATCCTTGGGTACAATTCTCTTTATATGATCTTTGAGCAACCTTGATCTTTAATGTACCTAAACCTGGGTGGAAGGGAACATCACCCAGAACATAGGAAACAATATAGAGGTCAGCAAAGGCTGAGTATGTACATATATAAAACATTTTGGGCATTATATAGGGTTAAAAGTGCAAAAGAAAGATGTTCCCACAAGAAAAGGGGGGGCTATTTACAAGTAGGTATGTTCAAGAGAAAAGTAACAAAAGAAATGAGGCATATTAAATTTCATATTACAAGCATGATAATAAAAGAGTGTCTTGCCATAACAATCATCCACAGATTCATATTAAAACAAAAAATATTTGCATGCATAACAATGTAGACTAAATATACCTAAAACAGGGCCATAACACCATAGGATCATGGCCTAAAAATAAAAAAGGGTGGAAACACACACCCCAGGAAGAATACGCACGCCCTATATAAGTATGGTTGTACATAAGTACCACTATTCTAGATAATCTAGTCAAACACGCATCATGCTATAATAGAGTGGCAAGACTATCATCTTAGTCAATATCAAACCAAAAGGCAACAAGGCAGGAGGGGCCTAAAGACCCATAATCATGTCAAATTAATAATCACAGCAGTAAAAGAGATTCATATCAGGAATTATAAATGTCCAAGAATAATAGATTTCCAAGAGAAATAACAGTTCAAGAGATGCCTCATTAAAATGTATATGGATTTAGTCAAATAATGCCCAAAATAAAATAGAGGATGTACATACCTTATGATCAGACCTAGATATTCAGTAACACCTCCTAAGCACAGGGTCAGGGTTGTCTCAACCTAGTCATAATATGTGTGCATTCGATTAAAATAAAACATATTAAATCTCTTACTTAGAAATCGAACCTACAGCATGTTGCAAATCTGGGCGTAAAACATGTCTGAATAAATCAGTCGTATTTTTCTGATTTCAAAAAAAATGTATTTATATGCATTATATAAACCAATAATTACGTATGGATTCTACAAGTCAAATCCATTTCTAAAAAGAAAAAGAAAATAACTGGTGAATGACAAAAGTTCCTGTGACTAAATTGTGATGATTAAAAGTGAGTGTAAAGCTGGTATTATAGTGTTACATGGCTAATGCAGCTGCGGTCAAAGGTAGGTCAAAGAACACGAGAGGTCCCAAATACCCTTCGTGGGTAACACAAACCAAAGTTGACAAAACCGGTAAGAGTGGGTTTTCAACCCAGGGATTGAATCCTCTTCCCACTCACGCACTATGGCCGCTGAAGCTCACCGGAAACCGAATTTGGAGGGTTTGCGACGCAATGGAAAAGAACGCACAAGAGAAGACAAGCAAAGGTAAAAGGGGGCAATTAATTGTTGCTCTTTCAATCTAGGCATCATATCTCAATCACTAGGGGGCAATAGCATGTGAGAATGAATCTTTCACCAGCTCAACCGCCAGAAAAAGAACCCCTGCGTTCAGGTGAAGTCACAATGACAAGCCCCCACGGAGCTGCACTACTAGAACCATCACGGCCTGATACAGAACAAACAGAGTGGGTAAGCGGCCAACAAGAAGAGTTGAATCCCAGCGGAGCAAGCTATAAAGGAGCGGTGGAGGGGAGAGATTCTTGAGATCCCGTACCTGTACGCCGCCTGCCACAACCGTGCGATGCAGGCTTCGGAGAAAGAAACGCGGAGGTCACGACATCGGTGAGGAGGGGCGAGAGGGCAAGGAAGGGGCAGTGTAGATGATGGTCAGACGAAAATCAGTGAAAGCGACGATCAGTGGGGCTCAGGTCATTGGTCATCGAGACCCCTTCTGAAGGTGGTCCAAAACAGAGTAGAGCAGGGTGTTTTGTCGACCGGATAGACAGGATCACCACGCGATAAATTGAGTACATGGAAAGAAAGGAGGAGAGTCCTAGATGGTTACCTCATGAGTAATTGAACTGAGGTGCATGATCCTAGCAGCTATCTTCCGTCCTCACCAGAGAAGGAGACCAATGTCAGTAGCAGCTTCAAGGTTCCCACACGAGCAATTGATCGGATATAACTGAGGAGGAGGCGTCGTGGACTGATTCTGGAGCAAAGGAGAAGGAGTGGTGGCTTCGTAGTGAGAAGTGGATGAACTGGGGGAGGAGCAGCGGTGACTGCAAGTGGCCTGGGAGAGGGGTTTCGTCAATTCTCGACCCCGAGGCCCGCGCTAGGGATCGTTGGGAAGGGTGGAGAATGGGGACATCATTGGTGAATGAATAGATTGATTCGGTTTAAGATAGGAGGAGATATCGGCGATGGACTCCATCGCTGGCCAAAGCCTGAGCTGCGCGCTTTAGTCGGGGGTTAGGGACGACTAGGTCCCAACCCGTACCGCTCGTACGAGCAAAATAAAACCGGAAATAAACCTGGCCCAGCACCTTGGTCCGGCAGTGACCAAAACAAAATCAATTAATCGACCAAACTTTAGGGTAAAAGCATACATAATCTATTAGGGTCTAATTGGGGGTGCATTTGATGTCCAAAAGACCCCAAATTTTGAGAGTTGACTAATTAAGCTATGAGGAACCCGATTTGGGCTTAGACTTGGGTTTTGAGGTTACCTTAGCTATTATTTATCCGTAGATCATAAATCATTCACTAAATGTAATGATCATAGCCTAATGATCAATTATGGTGAAACCTTCCACATTCCTCAATCTAATATTCCACGGTTATTCCAGGACGTTAAATAATCATTGAGGTTGTAGTTTAATATTAGTATCCACCCATTCTCATCCTTTAAGTATTAGGGTTATCTCATTCAAAGATTTCATGTTCATGTGATTCGAAAGAGTCAATTAGGGTTATCAGATCCTAATATGGTTTGATCTATTCCATTACAACAAAATATAGACATTGAAAGGTAGCCAAGTAAAGAAAAGGGACAAGGATTTTGGATATCCATCTAATCAATTAGGGGCCTAGAAGAAAGGGAGATTAGCCTATGTTCTAGAATCGAGTCTGTTACAGTAGAGTCCATCCCTACCCAAGCTCTTGATGCTAAGTCTGTGCTTAAGCTATTTCAGAAGGTTATTTTTCCTCACTTTAGAGTTCTAAGAGTCGTGATTTCAGATGGAGGGACACATTTTAGTGAGAAATAGTTCAACAATCTTTTCACCAAATATGGGGTGACACATAAAATCTCTACTCCATAACACTCCAAACAACTGGACGAGTTGAAGTATCAAATAGACAGCTGAATAACATTCTTGATAAGACAGTTTTGAGCTCAAGGAAGGATTGGACACTCAATCTAGAGGATGTTCTTTTGGCATTTCGAACATCATACAAGACTGCCATCGGGACCACACCATTCAGGCTCATATATGGCAAATCTTGCCATCTTCCTTTGGAGCTAGAGCATAAAGCTATATGGGCCATCAAATTTCTTAGTTTTGATATGAAGAAAGTATGTGAGAAATGGATGTGTAACTCAAGGAGTTTGAGGAGCACATGCTTGATGTGTATAAAATGCAAAGATCTACAAGGAGCGAAAAAAGGGATGGCATGACAAGAAGATCAAAAAAAATATTTTGTTGAAGGAGATCAGGTGTTGTTGTTCAATTCAAGATTAAAACTTTTTCCATGAAAGATTAGATCCAAGTGGTCTGGATCCTTCCTGGTCTTGAGTGTTTTGCCATATGGTACAATAGAACTGCAAGGGAATCAATCAACATTCAAGGTAAATGGACAACACTACAATCTCTACACCAAAGGAGGGAAGATAGAACCAGGAGCCTCATGCTCCCTCATAGAACCTTGCTGAAGAGGAATGAAGTATGCTTCTAGAGTCTAACTTCTGGAGTCTGAATGGAAGGCTTTTGTGGGGGACGTCCCCACATTTAGATAGTTTCCTTCATATTATTTCATTTGAGTTATTTATTTAGTCATTTACTTTAGAATAAGACCTCTTGGTGCTACACAAGTGAATTTGTGTGAGAATGTTAGTTAATCACTTATATTTTGCAGGTGATGGATGTTTCTATCAGAAATAATAGGGAGCGTCAAGATAGGAAAAACTCATGCTTTAACACAACATGTGGACCTATCAACACGATGTGTAGAACATTTTTTAGAATTTCAAAACTTCATACTGATTGTTCCTTACGGTTTGTGCCCCGACAACATGTCGTGGCTATAATCAAAGGAATCCAAAGCTACATAATTTTCACCAACATGTCGTGTGGACCACATGACACGTTGTGTTGAATTATTTTGATGAAGATCACAGCTTTTATAGTAACACGCTCTTACAGTGTGTTGGCATCAGTTATGGCATGTGATTTTTGGGAGCAAAAGTCACCAAATTTCTCAGTGAACTAGTATTACGTCGTGTTGTCTCCATCCACGTTGTGTGAAACTCATAACGGGAAATTCAGATTTTTGACATTATTGGTCCTTATATCATGAAGCATGTCATTAAGATGTGTCATTATACACAAAATTGAGGAAGTTTATCTTGTCCTTACACCACGTTGGTTGTCCTTAGACCATGTTGCGGCACAAATTAAGTGTCTGAACCCTAAAATTAGTTCTTATCTTTTGCATTTTGCCCAAGAGCAGCCACCTCTTCTACCCACCTTGATACCTCTACCCTCACACCGTAGATCTTTACCTCCATGTCATGGTCATTCCCTCTTCCATCATCCTCTACTACACGTCGTGGTGTCGTCATCATCAAGAAACACCCCTTCAGCTCTCCAAGTGCCACCCTCCATCGCCACTTCATCACCTTAAGGGAGAAACTGGTCGTCGCCCTTCGTCGCCCCACCCCATTCACTCTGTTTCATTATCAACTCAACTATAGGAGAGACAGTTGCTCCCAAAGACCTTCATCCCTCAACCCTCATCACCTCACTAAAGAAAGATGAAAAGATCTGCCAATATGCTGTCGCAACATGCCGTAACACTGCCTCCTCACTCCATGTTGATCCATCCAACAACTACGCAATGCTGAGAATGAAGATTTTTACAAAGAGACCCTGTCTTGACCCCAATACACATTCCTCTGATGCACTCTAAATCTCCATGGTGTACTTCAAATTGAATGCAAAGGAGGACATCATATCCCACCGCCGTGCCTCTCGTCGGGTAGTCCCGACTAGGTTTGCACATGATAATGATATGGAATACCTAGGCATTCTAAATGAGGCCAAGGAATTCATTGTTTTTCTTGGTCTGGGATTATGTTGTTTTGATTGTGCTTCCACATACCCTCACATTACTTATGAGTTTCTTATGACTTTGAAAGTAGCAGAGGACTTGTCTAATAAACATGAACCCTTTGGACTGATTTATTTTTGTTTGATGAATAAAACCTTCAAATAGAATTTCAAACAGTTTTGCACCCTGTTGGCATTTGATTATGATGGAAATATTGCCATGCCATAACAATTTGAGCCCATCACCTTCTAGGGCCAAATCACTTAGGAGACCTCCTACAATCCTAGTACTGCTAGAATATCCCATGTTCACAACTTCATTCTTTGCTACATTCACCACCTTTTTAGCATGAGTGTTTTTGCTAGGAAGGAAACACAAGGTGTAGTTGGTAAGCTTGATTTGTTTTTCTTGTGGGTCATGCTAAATAATTATGATGTGAACATTGAATACCATTTTCTTTCACGAGTTGTAAAGATCCAGAATAAACCAAAGGAGATATCACGATAGGGAGTATTATCATCAAACTTGTCATCACCTTGAAGGTTTATCTATCTACTATTGATCCCCTATATGGAGTGGAATATGTTGATTGTGATTTTCTCATCTGCTCTGGCTTGTTGAGAAAAGATAAGAATGGAAAGTTTTTCTACAAGGTTCTCCAAAACCAATGGTAATCGAGTTGTCTAATCCTACCCTCACAACTCTCAAAGGCAAAGCCAACTGGAAATATATTTAGAATGAAGGACCTTCTACATGTGGACAAGTCAGGTCTTCCTTTACCAAGGCTAACATTCCACCTCCTCCTACCATGGGCACATAGACATATTTCACTTGGAGGTCCCCAGATATGAGGCAACTCTATGGGTATGTTCAACACATATTTGACGATAAGGAAACTTGCATCTCTCAGCAGTATACTAGCATGTCCCAGAATGTTACAAACATCCATAACATTGTGACTAGGATGGATTCTTGAGACATCTCTTAGGGTCATATGGCTATCCTCCATAGCCATCTCCACCTACATGACCCTCCTCCATGGACATCATCGACCCCACCTTATTTCTGGAGCACCTTCAGCCTCCCTAGGAGGGTTCTAACCCTTCTTTCTGACACACCTGAGGTATCCAATTTTACAACCCTTAGGTTTATTAAGAGTAGTGAGGATACTGTAAATTTCAAGCTTAGGGGGGTACAACCAATCGATAGTTTTACTTTTACTTTTCATGTCATTTTCTTTCAATCATTTACGTATGTCATTTAGTTGTTGTTTGCATGGTTTGCATATCTTTTCACATCATTTCATGATTATTGAGTTTTTTTATCACTGTTTGAACCATCAAATTGCACAAAAACATGGCTATGTGATGAAAAGTTTGGGCATGAATTATCCTAATTTAACCTTTTTTGAAATTTTTGGCTATTCATGTCCATATTTAGGTATTTGGCTAAACATGACTTCCAATCCTCTAACTCATGTCCTTAAACAATGCAATCATTCAAAATGCTTTGAACTTATCAACTTTAGAGCTTTCAGTAACAATAAAGATGACATTGTCAATCTAATAATGCATTTTTCACTACTCTACTTGAATTTTTTACAAAATGAATATCTTCTTGCATGACTAAAATAATGAAGGGTGAGTTACCATAGGACTGTGTAGTTCCAAAGCGGAGCCCAAATCACATAAAATGGGGGAAATTTGATCTTCAATCAAAAAATACAAACCCCCCAAAAAGATGGCTAAGTCGCTCGCATTTCCACCAACCCAATGAAGGTTGGGGATAACGTCTGGAAGAGGGAAATAAATCCCCAAACTGTATTCCATGTACATGTACGCCTATATTAGCAACTGAGTACCGTACATAGAAATCAGATTGAAATTTTTTTCTTGAATAACAATGCCATTGCAGGAAGATAAGAAATTTCATTTCAGTGAGCTTTGTGACAAATCATTATATTTTTGGCTATTTCATCTTGTTTCTGCTAATTGCACTCTAGTTGATTATTCCAAAAGAAAACTGAATACCTATTTGAACTCAATTTAACCATATTTCTACTCTGATTCATGCTAAGATGTTTTTTTCTTACTAATCTTACTCTTATCATGGTTTGAATTGCAGGTACACTACATCCCACTAATAATGAAAGAAAAATGCCCAAAATCTAGCTGTTTGGCATTCTTGGAGTTTCCCCAAGTCTTGGAGTTCAAAACTCAATAGAAAATCAGCAACACGTTGTGTGACTCTCAATCATCCGACTCTTGAATCAAGTACAAACACGACGTGTGTCTCAACCACATGACGTGACCCAAGGAAGCCTAGAATTCGATAGTGAATCATCTTTACACCGTTTGGTCAACTCACACGGTGTGTTACTTGCGATCATGGCCTGACTCATTTAGAAAATAGGATTTGACACAATGTGTGGCCTATAAATATGACGTCTTAGGCTTATTTTAACATTTTTCTTAAATAACAATTGCTTATTTTGCTAGATATAACGATCCATTTCCCTTGGGAATTGTACCATGTACCATTTGGAGTAGTTCGAGGCCAGAGAAGAGTCCAAAGCTTTGAAGGAGTGATTTTGGAGAGAAAGCTAGGGCTTCTTGGGAGAGAACCCATTATTGGCTCCATTTCTCTTCTCTTTTCCTTTGAAAAGATGTTGAGAGAAGGTTCTGAGCAAGGAGCAGTTTTTAGAGATGGATCTCCACCTCTTTGCTAGATATCTTTATCTGTTCTTCACTCCCACAAAATTATTGGTTATTCCTCTCTTTCTACTCATGTTTCTTTCTATGACATATCATTTGTGCTTGTTTTTTCTCACCATGAGTGAGTAAACTCCTTTTCTTGGACATGGGTGAGTAGATCCCATGTCATAACTCATGTGATATAAATTACATGCTTAAATATTAGTTAATCTTCAATTTCAAAACAAGTTATGGTGTTTATCTTCTTGTATGCATGGTTGGCCGCCATATTTACATGTTTTATGCTTCTTATTAATTCTAAGAATATATATTAAGAGGTAAGGAATAACTATTTTGAAAACCTTGACCATGGGAATAGCTAGGATCATGTTGAGGGTCCTTGGTTGTAGTTCGAAATCATGTATACACATGGGAATGCTATGTGATGTTAGAATTATCTTACATCATTGGGACATGTATTAGATGGAATCAACCTGCCCTTTAAAGATTGACTAATATAAGTGGAATTCATGGTTCTTTATTGAGTTATGATATGGAAGTGAAATCCTATATCCAAGATTCTCATGACATTCTCTAAGTGATTGGTGTTCTTAGTTTTTCTTTTTTCATATTTAGAATTGATTTAATCCAATCCAACCCTTTAATTGAAACGACGTAGATTGTTGAAATTTTAGTAGTTTTGCGCCTAGCTAGCCAAGCTCCATGTGGTTCGACCTCGACTACAATCGATCTCGTATACCTACGGGTATTGATGAGTTGAGACAAATATTTCAAAATTTTGCTTGCCTTTTCCAATCAACAAGTTTTTGGATCCAATATACTAAAAAATATGCTCAAAATATCAAAACATAGAAACAAAGAAAACATTTTTACAATACAATTTTATAAGATTACAAGGTTGACACTCATATGGGTGAATCATGATGTATAATCTAAAACACTATACATGGATGCAAAGGGTAATACATCTACTTCAATCTATCTCACACAGAACATCATCTACACATATGTATGCGATGATCATCTCGGTCATACTTCAAAAGTCCTCTTTACCTAATGAGCTGAAAGAAAACCCCACAAAATAAGAAAAGGTGTACTTTTATCAACACAATAGGTATGCACATATAATAGGGAATTAGTGAATAATAAGAAAAAGGATAACAAGTAATATATCAAGATAACCAACAAAGAGAGCTATGAAAGGATTCAAATGGACGTCAAAAATAATTTACCAAAAAGTAATGAGGCCCTTCATTTAGAGAGGATAATAAATAAGGATGAAGTTCTTGTATTTTAAATAGTTCCACAATCATAATCAAATAAACAATGCATGTTGATTATAAAAAAGGCTAACAAAATATAAAACGAAGGACACAAACCCATAAAATTAAACCAGGGCAGTCATACTAGTACCTTAGTGCCAAATAAATATAGCATTGTAAGAAGACTAAAGACTCAGTGCATGGAAGAAAGACTAAACCCTCAATGTCTTACACAAGGAATAAAACTAATGCCTAAAAATATCACACGTGGCGGGGGGGATAAACCCTAGTGACCGGCAAGGGAATAAAACCACAGTGTCTAAGAATATGTTGTATATACTTCTACATATGATTAGTCAAAGCACACATGCACAATAGAGTAGGAAATATCATAACTTCATTCTGGATAATATTCATCTACCAAAAAAGGATGATAACATCCATGCTATAATATTGGGGTCAAAGGACAATAAATAAAGATTCCACAATTCTAGTAATCAAAGAGATAGAAAATATCTCACTGTAAAGTATTTTTCAAAAGGATTTTAATTTAAAAGCAAGTAGAGAATCAATTCAAGAAATAGGTTTGAATTTGTCAAATAAATCAGTTAGGATAACATTTGATTTCTGAAGATGGATAATAAGAATGTAACATACTTGATGAGAAGATCTAGAAACATTCATGGTCAAACCCTAGGTCTAAGCTTGGACCATGAAACTCATGTTAATAATCTAGATGTATTAGGATCAAACTTATAGAAAAAAGTAATCCTTATATGAATTTTTAATTAGTGTTTAGGCTATAAAAACTATTCTATTATTTATATATTATTTTATGAATGAAAAACCCATTTTTATATATTTTTCTAATTTATGATCCATTATTTTTACAAGTTGTAACCAATTACAAAAAACCCTAGAATTGCATCTTTTGTATATTATTATCAGATTGTTAAAATCATACCATCTTGTAGACAAAAGTCCAAAGATTCATTAAAGTCTTTTTGTATTTTTATGAATTGTATTATTTTTTACAAATCTCTTAAGTGGACTAGAGTTACTAAAATCTTAATATAAAAATCCAAACAAAGAATTGCATAAAAAAACTTCAGGCAAGATGCAGACATAATGGTACTTTTCCCAAACCAAAAAATCACATGGTTTAAGCAAAACATAGACATAAAAGACTACTAGGTTGTAGATAACATGACATGAAACATGTTTATGCTAGGGCAAGTCATGAAACTTATAACATGGAATCCCCCCTAACATCATTATGCTACTTCAATAGGAGTAGCAGGTGTTGCTTACTCGATCCTCCTATCATAGAAGCAACACATTAAGGCTGTAAACCTCTTCACATCCTAATGAAGGCCCTAAAGGGTCCCATCAGGTTCAACAAGATCCAAAACTCAATGAAGCTACGGTGAAACAAGTGTTATAGTGTACATGTTAAAATATCATGAAGGGGGTCATGGTTGACCATTTTTTCATGAGGCATAGGAAAACATGGTGGAGGAAAAGATTCCTTGACATACCTCAAACTCAGATGCATAGTTTTTTATTCAAGAGGAGCCTCCATGGTGGTTTTTTAGTGATGAATGTCTATTCATCATGTTTACTAGTTGCATTTTTAATATTTTGTTTGCATTCTACTCCATATTTCACTTAGTTTATGTTTTGAGTAGTTTATGCAATTTGTTTGATATTTAATATATTTTTTCTTAATTTACTTAAGGTTTATGCAAGAAGAATACAAAAGCAGTTATCCTCCACGAAAATCCCAAGAGAATGATAAAAAATGCATATCCCCACTCCCCAACTTTGAAAAAATATGAGTGTGGATCAATAAAATACAGATGGTCGCTCAAATGGCCATAATTTTCACATACAATACTAGATTTGGATGATTAAAAATCCATTTATATTCATAATTAAATCATATATAAAATGAATATATACATCATTATAGGATGGTTGGTTGGCTGGTGAATCTGGTCGGTAGATTGGGAACTTTCAGTTAAAACTATAGTAACTCTATAGAAAATATACCCAACACTAAAATGATTTAAGTTTCGACATTTGATGTCGAAATTGAGTGATTCAAATTGATTCAAAAAGATTATTTGGATAATACATAGTCAACATATTTTTTAACCACTTTGGGCCTATGAACTAGTCCTACATTCACCCAAAACACCTGTGATGGAAATTTATAGTAAACGGTTGATAGTTGTTGGATCTGATATTTTGCAAACTGATACAAAAGTACTTGGAAGGGTCTTAAGGAAAATGGTTCATGATCTATTCTATCTCATCTACAACCCTAGATGCCTCCCGGTAGATATGGAGGCAGAAGTCGACGACTTGCCTAGGAGACACTCTTTGTCGTATCTGGAATGGAGTATGGAGTTATCATTCATGAATTGTGATGAGACCACTCATCTTCTCCTATATGTTGCTACTTTCTCTGTGAGATTATTCTTCTTCATCTCTCTCTCTCTTTGTATCATGAAGTGTTTATAAAGTGGATCTTTTATTGGGACACAAGATTTAGCCCGTTGCCCATATTCTATTTCTATATTGTTAATTGTTATTTGTATGAAAATCTGAATTTGATAATTGATTGTTAAAAGCTTACTTTATACCCTATTCATCCATCTTGCATAATTGTTATAATTCTAAATGTAGAGACTTTGAAATTCAATATAAAACAACATTTAAATTATTTAACCCCAGTTAATAAATGTGGATTTCATACTCAGAAAGGATGTGAAATCCTTTCTCACCCATATAATATTAAAATAAATGAATGATGCAATTTATAAAACAATTACACAAGTAATAGAGGTGAATTATGTCGCTCTGGTAATTTTATCATAGTTTTCTTTTATTTCTTGTTTGCTAATTTAATTAATTGACAAAAAAAATCATTTATCCTTCTTCTGTAATTTTATTAATTAGATATCCAATTTGTTCTTAAAATTTGTTTGATCCTTAAACATACTATGATAAGATTTGTCCTCTTGTGGGTGGTGATTATTGAATGTAGTTTAGGTGAAAACTTGGGGACTTTTCCCTAGGTGAATTTCTTATGCTATAACCTACCACATCATTGAGGCCTCCCCTACAAGCTCGACTAGATTGATTTTGTAGGGAATCCACATTATCGGGATGGAAGATGACTATGTTGATAGTCTAGATAACTCTCTAAGATGGTTTCTGCATCATCAATTAAATGGAGAGGATCTCAAGATGGGATCATGCAATATAGGCATCAGGGGGGAGGAAAACTCATCCATGTGTGAGAGAGTTTGTCAAAAAACCATTATCTACATGTAATGTAAAAAAGGCTAAGATCATCTAGCAAATTCTAGGTTGTAAGGTGTGTGTGTGTGTGTTTAGGGTATATATTCACTGTGTGCGCCGGTAACTAACTTTTGTTACACGTGGATCTATTTTGTAATAGGAAGGCACCTAATTGTAATAGGACAACCAAAATTATAATATAAAGGCTCATTTTGTAAATAAATGTGAAATTTTTATTCTCCCTCTGAAAATAGTAAAAATTATATTTATGACAACACTTTATGTAGTATTATAAAATGAGTCTTTGTATTACAATTTTGGTTGTCTCATTACAGATATGTTCCTTCCTATTACGAAATAGATGCACGTGTAACTAACTTTAGTTACCCGCATGGGTCGTCAATGAATGACATATATATATATATATATATATATATATATATATATATATATATATATATATATATATATATATATATATATGTGTGTGTGTGTGTGTGTGTGTGTGTGTGTGTGTGTGTGTGTGTGTGTGTGTGTTTGTGTGTGTGTGTGTGTGTGTGTGTGTGTTTGTGTGTGTGTGTGTGTGTGTGTGTGTGTTTGTGTGTGTGTGTGTGTGTGTGTGTGTGTGTGTGTGTGTGTGTTTGTGTGTGTGTGTGTGTGTGTGTGTGTTTGTGTGTGTGTGTGTGTGTGTGTGTGTTTGTGTGTGTGTGTGTGTGTGTGTGTGTGTGGTCATATATTTGATACTCGTGTCGGGTAACTAAGGTTAGTTATCCATGGATAAAGTTTGTAATAGTAAGGCACCAAACTATAATGACATAATTGAGTTTGTAATATAAAGACTCATTTTGTAAAAGTAGTGTCAATTTTGTATTTTGGTTGATGAATATAGTAAAATTGTCATTTCTAAAAAAATCTAGCTCCAAAATGTAAGCAGGAGCGTAAACTTGTAACCAGAATGCTAAAAATGTAATTAGAATGCTCAGACAATAACCAAAATTGCTAAATTATTTGTGTTACCCATCTGGGTAGTGAATACATGTCAGTATATATATTTGTGTATATATATATCTGAATTAGGTTAATTAATATTCTGAATCCCTCCTAAAATTTAAGAGGATAAAGACTTACATATATCTCAACACTACATATCAACAACTAAAACAACTCTCACATCTATATAACGTGTAGCTTGCGTTTTACACGTTTACAAATTTTTACATCAATACTACTCACACAGTTGGTTGTACGTCTGTGTCTCCTGTTGCTTCTTTCACTCCATATATGATAGCGAAGTGTGGTAAATGGAAGTCTCTTCTTGTCCCCTTTACTACAGTAAGTAATCATCTTCTCTGCTTCCTTCTCCAAGATCATTTGCATGTGGAATTTCTTGAATATCAAACCCCATATTTCTATGGTAAGTTTGTATCTTTCAAATAAATGATTATAGGACTCCTCCTCTTCATTACACAACAAATATAAAGTGTAAAATCGCTATTCCATTATGTATATGGTCAAGAGTAGCCAACGCACCATGTAGAATTTAAAGACACACATCTTTCATTTTGGCACCTATTTTCCAAACCCAATATTTTCCATCACCTCATCTTTTTACAGCTCTTGATCTTGTCACATCCCATAAGTCCATCCTTGGATTTTTAAAATTCCACCCTCAAGCATCTTGAGGGTCAAATAAATGCTTCAATTGCTACCATAAGTATTTCATGACATTGATAGTACATGAATATCCTTCCCTCATCCTTGGCTGAAAATCTAGGCCATGTGGATATCTTTCTCTCATCCACTTTCCCCACACCCAGCTCCCTTCTCGGTAGATAATAATTCTTCTTAAGGCCCCCCACCTGGATATATCCCTAGGAGTTTTTAGATTCAAACCTCTACCTTCTTTGGGTAACGCCAACCTAGCATACCTTTAGGTGGATAATATTCACTTGCCCATGCAAATTTAGACATCTTCATTTCCATCTTGTCCCTAATAGCCCCCAGTATCTCCCCTTGTTATGCTCAAAAGATCAGAATTCCTTCTATGTACGCCTGGGTGAGAGTTTCTTTACACTCCATAGATGTCTTTTGAGAGAGCCATCTTGCAATCGTCTCATCAATCATGTCTGTAGACTCAGCAAAATCTTTCACATGTAAATTTCCTCTAGCAAGTGGGAACCTAAGATATCAAATGGGAAACTTGCCCATGTCCACTCCCGTAGCTTCCTATAGTCTAACTTCATTTTGATAATAGTTTTTTAATAGAAACAAATGGGTCTTATGAGCATTAACGCACAACCCAGTTTGCTCACCAAATCTCCTGAGTAAAGCATTCTGATCCACAAGCATATTGGGTTTGCCTTCTATAAAGACCAACACATCATCAACAAATATTAAGTGGCTCATCATCTTCATCAACAAATATTAAGTGACTCATCTCATATTTACGGGTTTTTCATAGGGACTATTTTGATGGTGAAATCTATAATACATGAGTTATGGGAGTAAACAGTAACAATTTTGTGAAAGAATTCCAACTCACATATTAGGAAATATGGAGGAAATCACTCGAGAAAGTTAGAGCCATGTGCGCATGGAAGTGCAGCCGTAGGCAGAAGATAGTAGACAACAAAGCAGCTATATAATTGAATTCTGGTGATCAAGAAAGAGTTTAAGTTTTAGGAAAATTAAATTGACATGACTTTTGGTTAAGAAATATTATCCTAGATCAATAAAACCTTATTATGATTAAAGTGTGGTTGTCAGTAGATAATATCTTTCCTATTCAAATTAAGGTAGCTAGACTTACCCATTTAATATAAAACTTGGTACCTAGACTAATTTTGACATGTAGATCCAAATTTGTAGTTAGTTTCCTCTTTTGAGATCATACATCTAGTTGTTTGATAATTTTGATTTTAGTATCATTATTTCCATATATATGATCCTAATTAATAAGTATCTCTGATAATCTAGCAATTGGTTTGTTGTGGGTTTAACTTTCCATGAAATACTTTCACCAAAGCCTAATTCCAATTATCATTATTAATTAATCAAAGTTTATATTTCAAGTCATTTGGTGTAATTTTAATAGAACTATACCCAACCCAAGACTCTATTAATATACATTATATATTCTCATGTATATTAAAGTATTTTCCATCATTCTACTAATATGGAAACATTCAAGTTAATTAAGCACTATTAAATCCATTGTTTGCATTAATATATTATATGGGGTAGTGGTATTTTGAATACTTTATGCATTATTCTAATCAAGACATGTCTATAATATTTCAAAAAGTGATTTGTTTTATCATTATCTTCTCTTGAGACACCTTCATCTAACTTATTTACAACTATTCTTATTATTTACTCAACTTTCCCTTTTCAAGCCATTTAATCTTATTAACATACATTGTTCCACTTTATAGCTATTATGAAATTTTCGTCATGCCCGCCTTTATGGATAAGTTGATTTCATCATGGTCATTATTAATTTTATTAGTTGGACTAATTATAGTAGTGAGAATGGTGAGACATAAATACATTTAAATACATGTATTAAGACTAATAATTACACAATAAGCCATTTTTAATATTTTAGTTTTTGAACTACATTGTACAATTTATTAGTGTCTTTGTCAACTTAGTGTGGCAAATATTTACATAAAAAGGATAGGCTTAATATGAAAAATGCTCAATTACTGTATATCCACTAATACAAATTATCTAAGTATTACTCTTGTTTTCATCCTATTAAGGTCCTATAGGTTATTACTTACACCATGTTTGGGTTTTTTTGTCTTGAACTAAGCCTAAAGATTTTCAACCATGAAATTAGGGCTTCTAGGGTGATGAGGTCAGGTTTTGACATGTTCCAACTAAGGTTCCAAACACCATAAACCCAAGCTTCACTTATTCCCAAGGGTCCAAAACTTAATTTTCCAAAACTCTAACACCAAACCTAGTGTTAAAACCCTGATTCAAAAGAAACGAACCAAATATGATCATACACACATATGCATGAGGCTGTAAAACTTTGACTTCACATATGTATCACAAGATAGAGCAAAATTTCATCATGTTATCCTTTAATTAGGTTATCTTATTCAATAAATTGAATTAGGTTATATCTAAGCAACATATTAAGATAAATGGGTTGAGAATATCAGGGTAAAGCTAATACTAGGGTCATCTTGAAGCACTAAAACTTAAGAAATGAAGTAAACTTGACCCCCTTATGATACTTTTTACATACATCACAAACAAGAATGCTAGGTTGTCATATAATCATCATGACATTTATAATTATCCTCATTTGAGCATCACTACACTCACCCAACAAAAAAATTAGAGTGTACTATTTATATTGTATGCACTTGTCAGATCATTACCCCCAAATTAGGGTTTTCAACTACTTAATGCAATCACATTCTCTTAATTATATGAACTAGGGTAATAATCTTTACTTTAGTTGTGTCATTAGATAAGGGTTTTCAATTGATACATACAAGAGGATATTGGGCTAAAAAAGACAGCTAATATAGGGTTAAGGGTTTATATGAGTTTGGTCCATTACATTAGGCTTGATTATAAATTTATTATAATGCCTTGAGTGGTTTCAAAGGTACTTTACAAACTATTAAGTAATTATTTTGAATTACATTAGCCATGATAGAGGATTGTAGGATCATCCAATCTCATTATAACCATATCACACTTCAATTGGTCTAATTATAAACAACATGTGTGTATTATAGAAAAAAATAGTTGTGTACTGGATAGTCAATCAAGTCATGGTACCTCCATATATCATGGGTGTCTTATAACAATCACATATACTCAATCACATTGATGGGTATGCCATATAAACATAAGAGGTACGATCTCAAGCACACTCAATATGACATGTGAATTTCGAACATTGAGGGGGCCAAAAACTTTGAGTACCTCCTATCAATCACTAGATTTCTACAAAATACTTATTTTTCTTCCTCGACTCTCAAACACTTGGGAAGTTTTTTGGTTCACATGTAAAGTACATTATTAGGGTTTACTTATTAATCCTTGTAGCTATTCGTAATATATGGATATATAGGTAAATTAAGAACACCCTATTGAGATTAACACAATTAAAGTATTGAAGGTGGCATAACTCTAATTTGTATCCAAAATTCTTATAGATGGACAGAAGTTCCACTTTGGGATGCAGAAGGTCATATCATGAATTGATATCAAAATATATCTATATTATCATATTGTAAATGTACCTATAAAGTTTCATATAAATATTTCAACACATGGTCATAATATGCCAACTTTACAAAAAAAAAGTGTCAAATTGACGATTTACCGCAAAATACATGTAAATATCACAATTTCAAGCAATTGGGTGGTATGAATGTCATCCTTTCATTTTATAATAGCAAGATTTACAGAGAAGAAGTAAGTTTCAAAGTTCCCAAGAGTATAGAAAAAAAAACCATCTTTACTCACACATCACACAATTAGTGAGATAAGGTGATTATAAGTAGGAAATGCATCACAAAGATGATCAATAGAGGCTAAGTCACTCACCTTATAGTGGCAAATCAAATGTTATGGTAAGAGCACTGAATACTAGCTCAGGATCTTCACCAAACAACTCCAAACACTTAAATTGCAAGTACTATCTCTAACTAAGGAAAAAAAGGAGAAAATAGAATATTTTAGGAAGAAGAACCTAGTTTCCTCCATAAGTTTCCAAGAACAATTTCAGACAATATGGTAGAGGAGATAAAATATAGAATACAATATGATAAGATAGGAAGAAACATACTTATATTTGGTGTCTATTAGTTTTCGATGGTGATTCCAATCTTAAACCTTCACAAACATGCAAATTCACCAGCTTACAAATGAATCTCCACTAGGATCGTGACACATCTTAAGTGCACGTGCAAGCAAAAATGTACATTGTAGAGCAGTAAATTGACTCAAAGAGGCCCACATGTGATCTCAGGGAATTGGGACTACTAGAGACTACTACTAAAACAAGTCAGCTAGGACTAAGAAAAGTGTTGGTTGATTTATTAAACTAAGAATAAAAATTAAATTACAAATGAATATAGTGGATTGAAGACTATGTTAGCAAATTGTTTAGGATTCTCTTACAACAGTGTGAACTATGCATCCATTCTATCCTATTAATATAGATTATCTTGCTTCTTTGGACTAAGAATCTATAACTTTTACTATCTACTCTTGCATGATTGTGCACTATTTAGCCTAATTACTAACCCACTCTTGCAGCCTTAATATAGAAAGCTAAATGATAACATCTCTATCAAGACAAAATACTTCACAATGGTTAACCCTCTCTAGCAGCACGCCATTGACTTTGATGATAATGGCTTCTCTAACTATTAATCACACTCTTACAACAATTAACAAATTTATCACATATTCATGGTGATCAAGCATAAATGAGACAAAAAAGTATGCTCATTATCAATATCCAAAGCAAATATAATCTATATTGAATCAAACATAAACATACATTAAGTCAACATCAGGCTACTCTGGGGGTCCTAAAGAATGGGGATTTATTCCTCATGCTCAACATGGAATAAAAGGAAGGGAAGGAGGAAGAGAAATTCATAAAAAATATTGTAACATGATGCAAGTTTGATCCCCTCTAAAGATTGTTGTAGCCTAGAAGTGTTGTGGTCGTCAAACTACTCCCCGCGATGTGCCTTGCTCCGCATATCTTCATCTCCTTCTTCGTGTACCCTGATCCCTTGTAGAACGGTCGGGTGGGATGGCTTAGATGAGATCATATGGATGAGATCTAAGGATTCCATAGGGGATTCTCTTTCACATATACCCTCTTGGGTTTGTAAAGGAAGAGGCAAGGCACAACTTATTGAATAGGTTGTTGGATTTTTCCTTACTAAATCATGACCATCAGGAAAACAGCGGTGCCAATGACTTGCCAATTCAAAGGGCTTTTGATTACGATGCCACTGAGTTGAGTCAGTGGTACCAAGATTTCTCTATTTATTCTTCTTCTTCTCATGTTTGTTCTTCTTCTTCATGTGCCAATGCCACTAAGTTGAGTTGTTGGTACCAATTTCTTCCATTTTGTGCTTGATTTTATATGCAATAAAGGACAAAATGAACAAGGCAAGAGTAAAAATGCAATATTTCAAACCAAATTCATGAGAAATAGATAAAATGGATGTTCAAGAGATGTTTTAGGAAATTTAGGAAACATATACACAAAATGCATGAATATAAGAGAATTCCGCATAAAAAATGCCTAAAGTAACCTCAATTTTGGTAAAGAAATTATGTGCATCAAAAACCACGATGCTTGAATGTTGCTCGTCCTTGAGAAAATTATTTTGTATATGGTTTAAATAGTTAAAAGATAGACACTTGTGTGAATTAGATCATTCTAATCATCCTTGACTCAACGGATGCAAATCGGTCCTCTCCAACCACAAACAAACAATTATTACACATGTGACCAATTATGAAAAACAAAACATCAAAATTAGACCACTTAACACATAAATACACCAAAAAAAGTTTGAACTATGTCGAGTGTATCACAATATTTCCCTATCTTCACAATGCTTTTTAGAAAATAATTTATCTAAATGGATGCAGTTTCCTAAATATTTATAAAAGAAGGGAATAAATCATTAAACTGGTCCTAGATAATCTTGAATGTAGAATGACGGGTGGCTAGAATGAGTGGCATGAATAGAGACCACACATAATACAAGTTAGTTATGCAAGAAAAAAATGATGTACCTAAATAATGAAGTGAAATGAAGTTAAGTGTGATGTAATGCTATGGTTTCTAGTTGTAATGATAAATGATGAGAATGATTCATCCTATAATGAGTCGTCGTGGAAGGTGGTGGAAGGTGATTTACCATAGAATTCCACAATCTTATACCTTGTATAAGAGCAAGATGATTCTTTTTCTTCCTCTTTTTCTCCATTCTCTTTTCTATGTTTTTTACATTTTTCTTCTTATCCTTCATCAGCCAAACAAAATTGATGTGTGATTCAGGGTTTTTAACAAATCGGAGAAATTGTGAGGATACATTGAACTTTCTTGATCTCTAAATTCTATAAAGATGTGATAAACATATATTACACCCCTATGAATCATGTAGTGAAAATTGTAACTATATGGAATTTGTTATTCAAACTAACCTATATGAATGAGCTATACAAGCGACTATATTTTTGTTTTTAATGCAAAGCTAAACTACAATCTTCCTATCATGATGAAATGCAATCAACAAAGAAAATGACTTGAGCCATATATGAAGTCCATGTTACGTTGGATGATATGAAAGTGGATAAGATCAAGTCCCTAATAGACTACTATTTCTAATCATGATATGTCTCTCTTCTATTAATACATAAGCAAGGGTGATCCAAAATTTATTCTTGAATTAACATAAAAAATCATGATATTGCTTAGTTAGATTGCACTCAAATACCATCTTCATTTAAAAGTTAAGGGTAGAATTCATTGTTTAGTTTTCCACATATGTCTCTAAATCAACTAATCCTTTAACTTCCACGTGCATTATACTCTTAACAAGTAAATTAAAAACATTTAAGGGTAATGTTACACAGAGACCATCACTGACACATGTGAGCATTTCAAATATAAATCCATATTATAACTGCATAGATGTGAATACATTCAAGAAAATGAAAACTAATATAAAATCAAACATTAACTAACTAACATGTAGAATAAAACTAAGATGCAAATAAAGATAATCAAGAAAGTAATTTACAACATGAATGCAATACAAATCCCGTTTTGAACCCCCTAACCTTAAATTTGACAATGTCCTCACTATAAAAAATAAACTCAAAGATGGAATGGTTGTACCAAATGATCAGACTCCATTTGGATAAAATGTACACCGCGTCATATTTGGATTAGGTGGGTAGACTGTGTGGGTGAACTAGGGCGGGTTGTAAGGTGTTACAACCCCAATTTTGGGTTCATTCGCTGAGAAATGTAATTTCTCATATTAAAGATATTGGAACAAATAATGATATAATTTGTTTTGAATAAATGGATTTTGTTTACAATAGCCTTGATGATTGCTTTGTGGGCTTTATTGGCTATTGGGCCCAATAACAAGGATATTCAATTAATTAAGAAATCGAGAAAAGTAAGATGTGGAAACCTCTAGAAGGTAAAGAACTTAATCCAAAGGTGGATTTCGTGCCACATGGGTTCCTTGGGTTCCAAGGAGTCCGAAGTTGCAAAGAAAAGCAATAAGAAAAGAAAAGATCAATTAAGTATTTCTTTATTAAGAAAGAAATTGGAAACAATGGTAAAATGTGGGAAATAAGTGAAAAGAGGTGTAATTGAGTTATCCTTGGTGGAATTTCGTATCCCAAGGATTCCTAATAATAAAAGGAATACTGATGAGGAAAATAAAAGAGAAATAAAGAGAAATCCTCGAAAAAAAGGATATTTTAATAAGAAATCAACCTAATAATGAGAAATAAACAAGACAATGTGAAATAATGCATATTGATGCATTTAAGGATAATGAGTATTCCTTAAAAAGTAATTTCGAATTCTTTGAGTTTCTTGGGGTCCAAGGAGCCCCAATAAAGAGGAAAGAAAGAGAAAATACTAAGATTGCAAAATAAGAGCATAATGTGATATATTATTGATGAATTTTGTAATATTGATACAAGGAAGTATTTTCTATTAAAAGAAAACATAATTTCGTGCCAATTAATTAAAAGGCAAGTACAAGGAATAAAGAGGAAATAATTTTCAAAAATCCTAATATTTAAAGAGAAAGGAATAGCAAAAGGATAAAGGAGAGAGATAAATTTTTCTTTCTAATGAAGGAATTAGTTTCCTATTGGGATAAGATCTTGCATCTTGGAGGATGCACATCTTGGGGTGCGAAAACCCTCCCCTATATAAGGGGGATAAGGCCTTGGGCCAAGTCCAGAAGATCTCGCACACCACCTTATCTTCTTCTTCCATGATATTGTCTATAAACCCTAACTAAGAGGGGCTACGTGTTTGTGAAGTCATGAAGCGGTCATAATGGGTTGCAACGATCGTTGAGTGTTCCAGGAGGTCAGAGAGTTGCGTGGCCATCATGGCTATACCAGAACTGAAGCGCAGCAACCACCGGAGGTCTGCAGCAGGGCTGCGGGTTGCAGACTTGGCCCATGCAAGTTGGCCACCTTAGTCGTGGCATCTCGACGCCCCTGAGTGTGTGGGGGTAGGGCGGAGGCAGAGGCACCTTTCCCAATGGTCATCGGGGCTAGTGGGGGAGAGGGGAAGCCGTGCCTAGGGCTTCAGGCGTGCGCAGCTCGTCTGTCCCGAGCTTGAAGAAGATCCCCGGTCATTGGACCATTATACCCTCCGCGAGTTGAAGGCCCAACTGACTTGTCCAGGGGCAGAAATGGAATTTTGAAATGTTTTAAAGCAAGCTGCATCAATGTTGCATGGGTTGGTGACGTGGCGATCTGCTACTGGTCCAAAAAGGTAAATATTTGCTAAATTCATATCTAAAGATTGGTAGCTCCGATGGAAATTTACAAAATATGAAAATTGATCATGAGAATACGTAGAATGCAATAAAAATATATTTGAAGCCTAATTCTGATTGCAATTTGAAAAGTAATGGAAGTTATTAACTTTAATGTAATGATGATTAAAGAACCTTATTTTGATATTATTAATGGGATTAGTAGGGTTTAATTAATGATTAAAGTTGATATTAGCTTGTTAATGATAAAAAGGAATATTAGGAACAAAAAGGATGAACCTTGCACATAATTAGTTAATTTAGAGTTTCTTGTGCATAAATATGTTTTAATGGGCCTTGAAATCCTAATGTTGGTAATTAGGACTACTAATGGCTTTAATTATTTGATTGCATGTATAGAATTGAGTTTTCATGATTAAAAGCTATTTCGAGCATTAAAGTTCCTAATTTGTGGATAAATACCCTAAATGTAGTAATTAGGGTTTTCTCATGAATAAAAGGTGGAATTAATGGCAAATCGGGTTCATATGTGATTTGGACCATAATGAACTATGAATCAATGATAAATACATATAATGATATTGTCATGGATTAAAAGGATAAAAATAGTAGCTTTAATAAAAGAGAGGCTTAATGAGCTTAATTAATGGTTAATTATGCCTTTAATCTGAAATTGAGGATTAGATGTGGAAATAATTAGGGTTGGTGATCAATTGCATTAAATGAGGGTTTAAAATAGTAAAAGATGAAGAGAAACCCTAATTGCAATAGAAACCCTAAAAGTGAATTAGAAACCCTAGGAAGCGAGCTAGGTTTAATGGATCTTGATGACATGAATAATAAAAAGGGAATTACATGATTATTTCTGGATCTTGTTGAAAATGCTTGCTTGCTTGCTTGGATTCTTATTTGCATGGATATTTCTGTTCAAATCGTCAGATCAGGTATGTGGTTAATTATGAATAACCGCCTTAGTTTCCTGAGGATTTTTCGGATGGTTAATCGCATTGAATGCAAATTATCTGTTGGATGTTCATACTTGCAAATCATAAAGTCACTATGATTATCACATTAAAAATAGAAGTATGTATTCTCGCACCTACATGCCACTCTGATGGATGATGCCAAAGGTCAGGCCCAAATGGGTAGACCAATGGACACCTTGAGTGATGACCCCAGGCACCAAGCTCGGGAATGAGAAGGTGGCCTATGATATTGCATGACTAGGGGCCACCATGAGTGGTGACCCCCAGGCACCAAGCTCGGGATTGCGAAGGTGGCCTTAAGTCATTGGCAAAGGAAACCCTAAGGTGGGTATGCCAGGGTTAGGGCAAAAGCGGTGGAGAATGTCATACTAAAAAGTGTAAATTGGCTTGTTAATTAACCTGATTGTGATAATTAGATTGTTATCCTTATTTGCAAGATTTTGGTTGTTCCCACATACCAGTATATTTCGATATACTGACCAACGTTTTGTTTGTCGGCGTTTTAGGAACAACAATTGAAAGAACAAATAGTAAAGTGACACATTGTGGAAATAAGAAATAAAGTGCAAGGAGGATTAGATAGAATAATTCAAGACCCGGATAGATAGATTTCCAAAGTTTTCAAAGGTAAGTAAAGTTTTAATTTTATACCAAATTCCAGTTAGTTAGTAGAATTTCATAATTATTATTGATTATTTGTCGAACCTTTGATCCTGTTAATTGAATAACGGCTCTGACCTTCGAGTCTCCCTTAATTTGGGGTTACCGGGAGGCGAGGTCGTTACAATTGGTATCAGAGCATAGGTTCCTCACTTAATCTTTAATAATTATTAAATTTTACAAACTCCATAGAACCCAAGGGAGTTATTAGAGGATTATCCGAAAGACGGAGGTGTCTAGAAAAGGATCACGACTGGGGGATGGCAATATTTTCCTCTGTACCGCTAGTCAGAATACGAGGACTCCCGGATCCGTGTGACTGTCTGGCCAAAGTCTTAGGGTATGAATCGAAATAAGATACCTTTAGGACTCTCTCATCTTATTCATCCCTTCTCAACTCAAATTCTATTAAGGACCTACTCGCCCTCTTGAGGTATGGGTAAGGTTGATAAGGATTAAGGAATCCTCCACCAAATTAATGAAAAGTATGTAAATAAGATATCATGGACATAAGCTTAATAGAGTAAGCATAAAAGAATAGATACATGCTTAGGTCGTATGACACGAGTTGTCATTACCCTCAGGAGAACCTGAGGATAGACCTCTTTGTCAGGGGGATGAGTAGAGAGAGTTAGTCTTGGAGGTAGAGACCTCCATTAAAAGTAGAGACCTAGCACATCCTTTGAGGATGATGTTAACCCTAACCCTAAGTGAAGGTTAGAGAGAGAGATGACATTATGAGTTAGATGTCATGGTTGACTGAGTGTTTGGTTGGACATGCCTTTGGGATGCCATGAGAGGGTAGATGACCTAGTACCTTTGGCGACCTGACCCTGGAGAGGGTCGTGCATGCTAGAGCGAAGGATAGATCCTTCATGGATGAGGTTAGAGGAGAACCTATAGTTATCCTATGGGCTTAGGCAAGTAGGGTATAGCTTGATGAAACCCTGTTTAAGAGATCAAGATGGATGGCTTATGAAAGGGCTATGGATGATCTTGAGCAAACATAAGTTTGAGCATAGGCTTCACCCGCATAGAGGTATGCCTGTGAGCTTGATCCTTCATGGAGAGAGGACCTCTAGTAGTAAGGTTGGATGTGGAGTTAGCTCTAGAGAGAAAAAGTAGGACTCAAGAAAGAAGGTTGGAAGCTTAGATTCCGAGACATAAGGAACAATGGGTAGTTGAGGATGATGCGGCCTAAGTGGATGATAGTGGTTGCCTTATGTTTGATCCCTAAAGGCTGATGATATCTTGGTTGCCTTTAGAGGAACCAAACCTTAGAGGGAGGATGATGCTTCTGGTACCTAAGGTATAAGTGATTACCTACTGGATGAGATAAAGAGTGCTTTAAACCCTGAGGAGGTTTAAGTAATCAGTTATGAGGCTTTATACCTAGTTGGTTGTCCTAGAAGAAGACTCAATTCTGAGTAGAAGGATCATGGAAGTACATGACATTCCGTGTACATGCTTGATTCGTAGTAAAGAGATTGAGCATGCAGTTGGACACCCAAAGGTGAACCTAGGGTTCCTAGGCCTAAGAGGGGAAGCAGTGTATCTGATGCTCATGATGAGATTTGAGTCTCTATAGTTTCGAGCATGGTACTCTTAATGTGTAGAGGTAAAGGAAACCCCTTAAGGTAAGGGTATGTTTGACAAACCCCTCACAACTAAGTTGGTCTAATGTTGAGGATGAGAACAAGTGTGACCTAGCATGGTTTGGTAAGTGTTTTCCTATGCCTTAGTAGCTTGCTAGGGCTAAGCATGCTCATATGGATGCATACCCTAAACATAAGAACGTTTGTGACTGTTGTTATCAGGGTGTAGTTTCCTCCCATCCTGGGAGAGGGACCCTTTTGTAGGGTGTATACCAGTTTTGTTGGTTTTGAGGTAACCTAAAGAGGTTTCAGAGGATCTTGTGAAGCTAAGTCAAAAGTACATGGCATGAGGATGAACCTGTAGACCCATAGATAACCATCTCTATGTGCATGTGGATGTGTTACCATGGAGGTAACTGGTATGGGGACTAACCAAGGTAGGCAGGTTGCCATGATCCCTATGAAAGGATGAAAGTCAGCCCATGAATGCAGAGAGAGAGATGATAAAGGCTTGGGTAAGGTTCTAAGATGAACATGTATTATAATGGAATCCTCAGTCTATCCTAGGGTCAGGTAGGGATAAGACTGATGGAAGTAGAAGTTGCCTAATTCCCTAGTTGCACATGACCATAGGGTCGGGAGGTAACAGCTATCGTTGTCTGAGGGCCATGGGTTAGGAGATTGATCACCTTCATGAACTCATGGGACCCAAAGGGCATATGAGTAGGACACTCTCTGGATGCATAAGGGAAGAGGGATGACCCCAAAAGTGTCGGCTCCCAATAGACCTGGAGGAGATGACCAAGGATTGTGTGGTGACCCAAGTAGGTTCGAAACTAGTTTTCCATAGAAGTAACTTTGATATCGAGATGATTGTGATGTAGAGGCATAAGTGGCACGTTTCAACCTAGATTTAAAGGTGTACTGGCAAGGTGGGATGTTCCATCTCTACTCTTGGAATAGGAAGAACTTTGTGTTTGGACGGCCGCCAAATGCTTATTTCCTCTTGTTATGGGAGGGAGAGATGGGATAGTACGCATGTCGTACGCCAAGGATAAAAGATGATGTGAGTTGGAACGTTGCTAGGAGGTATGGGGACAGAAAGGATAACATACATTGGTGAAGTGAATGATACATGGATGGTTTGCAAGCAATAAAAGGAATAAGGTAGTCATCTTATAAGGATGTTTTTTTTTAGCATGAGCTATGTATAATTTGCAAGTGATGCAAGGTAGAGTTTGATCACCAATAAGATGAACTCAAAGTGTGCTCAGTGAAGATAGACTTAGAGTGTGTGTTTGAGAGGACAAGTGAAATACATGGAAGTGTATGTCTTCAATGTTACCTAAGGATGTGAAGTGGTAATGGATGATTTGGTTGAGATATAGCTGCCTCGCTTGGCTAGAGACTAGAAGAGATTGTTAGGCTAACCCTAAGTCTGGAAAAGAGATGGGTATGGCTAACACTCAGATGTAACAAAATATGTTGAACAAGTTAATGGTTGTTTGGTTAGCCAACATGGGCTTTGATGCAATGAAAGGATGGTGGTAGAACCTCAGATACACTTCTTTGGATAAGAAGGTAATAAAACCCTATTGAGATTGGTTTAGGGTTTTTGAGGAATCGATCTTGAGGAATCATGGCATACAGGAGATCATGGTTTTAAGATCACCAAACACCGTGATACTACAAAGATAGCAAGTGATAGTAGCACTTTGGTTGCTTGATGTGAAGTTCCATGTAGCATGTGGTCATGCAAGCCAAGAGTGAAGGACGAACACCAGTAACCCAGTGCTTTGACTTAGAGGTTAAAGTATCCCCGAGAGGGAATGGGAATTCATCACTACAGATGTGGTGGTAAGTCTTCCCTAGACCAAAGAAGGTCAAGATGCAATATGGGTTATGGTAGACTGCCTTACCTAGATGACATGAGATAGAAAGAATGTTGTCAAGGGACAAATTTGGTTGAACTACTTAAGAGAGAAAGATGGTTCAACTACACCATGATGCAAGTTCAAAAGTTCTTGAGTATGACCTAAAGGTTCACTTCCATAAGGTGGAAGTAGGTACATGAAGGACTCGGTGTTAGTACCGCTTATCACCCCTAACTAATGGTTAGTATGATCCAGACTAGAGGGTCTGATGAGAGCAAGTGTGCTTGATCAGGGTGATACCAAGAGACAGTTCTTAAGATGTGATGGTAACCACCATAGCCTTTATCGGGATGCAATAAGTTCTATAGGGAGGTTGTGTCGGTCACCACTTCATTAAGATGATGTTGGTGAAGGCCTCACAAAGGTCAGAAAAGAACCACAGTGTGTGCAGATGAAATCGCTTGATCATGCAATGGCTGAGAGAGAGCCTAAGGGTGACATGAGTCACGAGTTGATGCAAAGCAGACTGACATGCAGTTCACTGTGGGAGAATATAATGTGAAAATCCGACCCCTCTGAGCTACAGCTGAGAAAGCTGAGTCCCTGATATATGGGTCCATTTGAGATGGATTGGTGGAGAAGGTTGTGTTAAGCCTTATCCCTCAAGATAACATGATGTATAATGTGTTACATGAGTCCAGTCTAGAGCACTATGTGAGGTACCCAAGCCATGTGCTGAGCCCTGAACCTATTCACCTTTTGAGAGGCTAAAATGTCATGAGTCACCTATGAGGGTACGATATACCAAGGTAAGAAAGAACTCAGATGAAAGAATATGAGATTATGAAGGTTCTTGGGAAGCACCATGGAAAGGGTGAAGCCACATGGGAGCCATGATGGACATATGA
Organism: Alisma plantago-aquatica; assembly: GCA_963693085.1. NCBI lineage: Eukaryota > Viridiplantae > Streptophyta > Magnoliopsida > Alismatales > Alismataceae > Alisma > Alisma plantago-aquatica. The sequence continues at coordinate 662,828,611 of OY856414.1, forward strand.
AAGGCTTATCCTATTTTGTTTGTTTGCTTGATAGAATTTTGAGGACAAAATTCCTATAAGAGGGGAAGGATGTTACAACCCCAAATTTAGGTTCATTCGCTGAGAAACGTAATTTCTCATATTAAAGATATTGGAACAAATAATGATATAATTTGTTTTGAATAAATGGATTTTGTTTACAATAGCCTTGATGATTGCCTTGTGGGTTTTATTGGCTATTGGGCCCAATAACAAGGAAATTCAATTAATTAAGAAATCGAGAAAAGTAAGATGTGGAAACCTCTAGAAGGTAAAGAACTTAATCCAAATGTGGATTTCGTGCCACATGGGTTCCTTGGGTTCCAAGAAGTCCGAAGTTGCAAAGAAAAGTAATAAGAAAAGAAAAGATCAATTAAGTATTTCTTTATTAAGAAAGAAATTGGAAACAATGGTAAAATGTGGGAAATAAGTGAAAAGAGGTGTAATTGAGTTATCCTTGGTGGAATTTCGTATCCCAAGGATTCCTAATAATAAAAGGAATACTGATGAGGAAAATAAAAGAGAAATAAAGAGAAATCCTCAAAAAAAGGGATATTTTAATAAGAAATCAACCTAATAATGAGAAATAAACAAGACAATGTGAAATAATGCATATTGATGCATTTAAGGATAATGAGTATTCCTTAAAAAGTAATTTCGAATTCTTTGAGTTTCTTGGGGTCCAAGGAGCCCCAATAAAGAGGAAAGAAAGAGAAAATATTAAGATTGCAAAATAAGAGCATAATGTGATATATTATTGATGAATTTTGTAATATTGATACAAGGAAGTATTTTCTATTAAAAGAAAACATAATTCTATGCCAATTAATTAAAAGGCAAGTACAAGGAATAAAGAGGAAATAATTTTCGAAAATCCTAATATTTAAAGAGAAAGGAATAGCAAAAGGATAAAGGAGAGAGAAAACATTTTCTTTCTAATGAAGGAATTAGTTTCCTATTGGGACAAGATCTTGCATCTTGGAGGATGCACATCTTGGGGTGCGAAAACCCTCCCCTATATAAGGGGGATAAGGCCTTGGGCCAAGTCCAGAAGATCCCACACACCACCTTATCTTCTTCTTCCATGATCTCGTCCATAAACCCTAACTAAGAGGGGCTACGTGTTTGTGAAGTCATGAAGCGGCCATAATGGGTTGCAACGATTGCTGGGTGTTCCAGGAGGTCAGAGAGTTGTGTGGCCATCATGGCTATACCAGAACCGAAGCGCAGCAACCACCGGAGGTCCATAGCAGGGCTACGGGTTGCAGACATGGCCCACGCAAGCTGGCCACCTTGGCTGTGGGATCTCGATGCCCCTGAGTGTGTAGGGGTAGGGCGGAGGCAGAGGCACCTTTCCCAATGGTCATCGGGGCTAGTGGGGGAGAGGGGAAGCCACGCCTAGGGCTTCCGGCGCATGCATCTCGTCTGTCTCGAGCTTGACGAAGATCCCTGGTCATTGGACCGTTATACCCTCCGCGAGTTGAAGGCCCAACTGACTTGCACAGGGGTAGAAATGGAATTTTGAAATGTTTTAAAGCAAGCCGCATCAACGTTGCATGGGTTGGTGACGTGGCGATCTGCTACTGGTCCAAAAAGGTAAATATTTGCTAAATTCATATCTAACGATTGGTAGCTCCGATGGAAATGTACAAAATATGAAAATTGATCAGGAGAATGCGTAGAATGCAATAAAAATATATTTGAAGCCTAATTCTGATTACAATTCGAAAAGTAATGGAAATTATTAACTTTAATGTAATGATGATTAAAGAACCCTATTTTGATATGATTAATGTGATTAGTAGGGTTTAATTAATGATTAAAGTTGATATTAGCATGTTAATGATAAAAAGGAATATTAGGAACAAAAAGGATGAACCTTGCACATAATTAGTTAATTTAGAGTTTCTTGTGCATAAATATGTTTTAATGGGCCTTGAAACCCTAATGTTGGTAATTAGGACTACTAATGGCTTTAATTATTTGATTTCATGTATAGAACTGAGTTTTCATGATTAAAAGCTATTTCGAGCATTAAAGTTCCTAATTTGTGGATAAATACCCTAAATGTAGTAATTAGGGTTTTCTCATGAATAAAAGGTGGAATTAATGGCAAATCGGGTTCATATGTGATTTGGACCATAATGAACTATGAATCAATGATAAATACATATAATGATATTGTCATGAATGAAAAGGATAAAAATAGTAGCTTTAATAAAAGAGAGGCTTAATGAGCTTGATTAATGGTTAATTATGCCTTTAATCTGAAATTGAGGATTAGATGTGGAAATAATTAGGGTTGGTGATCAATTGCATTAAATGAGGGTTTAAAATAGTAAAATATGAAGAGAAACCCTAATTGCAATATAAACCCTAAAAGTGAATTAGAAACCCTAGGAAGCGAGCTAGGTTTAATGGATCTTGATGACATGAATAATAAAAAGGGAATTACGTGATTATTTCAGGATCTTGTTGAAAATGCTTGCTTGCTTGGATTCTTATTTGCATGGATATTTATGTTCAAATCGTCAGATCTGGTATGTGGTTACTTATGAATAACTGCCTTAGTTTCCTGAGGATTTTTCGGATGGTTAATCGCATTGAATGCAAATTATCTGTTGGATGTTCATACTTGCAAATCATAAAGTCACTATGATTATCACATTAAAAATAGAAGTATGTATTCTCGCACCTACATGCCACCCTAATGGATGATGCCAAAGGTCAGGCCCAGATGGGTAGACCAATGGACACCTTGAGTGGTGACCCCAGGCACCAAGCTTGAGAATGAGAAGGTGGCTTATGATATTGCATGACTAGTGGGCACCATGAGTGGTGACCCCCAGGCACCAAGCTCGGGATTGAGAAGGTGGCCTTAAGTCATTGGCAAAGGAAACCCTAAGGTGGGTATGCCAGGGTTAGGGCAAAAGCGGTGGAGAATGTCATACTAAAAAGTGTAAATTGGCTTTTTAATTAACTTGATTGTGATAAATAGATTGTTATCCTTATTTGCAAGATTTTGGTTGTTCCCACATACCAGTATATTTTGATATACTGACCGACGTTTTGTTTGTCGGCGTTTTAGGAACAACAATTGAAAGAACAAACAGTAAAGTGACACATTGTGGAAATAAGAAATAAAGTGCAAGGAGGATTAGATAGAATAATTCAAGACCTGGATAGATAGATTTCCAAAGTTTTCAAAGGTAAGTAAAGTTTTAATTTTATACCAAATTCCAGTTAGTTAGTAGAATTTCATAATTATTATTGATTATTTGTCGAACCTTTGATCTTGGTAATTGAATAACGGCTCTAACCTTTGGGTCTCCTTTAATTGGGGGTTACTGGGAGGCAGGGTCGTTACAATTTGTAATGCCTGGGCCCACAGCCCAAGGCTCTAGTAGGGTTTTAGGAATGACGACTGGCCCCACATACCACCACTAGCCTTAACTGCGCGCTTTGTCCTCACTCACGTGCAAGCCGAGTTCAACTTCCTGACTGGTCACCCATCCTTGTACTACTCCAAGTCGAGCACGCTTAACTATGGAGTTCTTTAGAGATGGGTTCCCTGAAAAGGAGGTGCACCTTGGTGATATGGGTAGTTCAATCATTCCTTTTAAGATCATGTTATCTGAGGCCTCAAATCCTGGGATGTTACAATCTCCCCCACTTAGACTCTTGATGTCCTCGTCAAGGCTCAACTATAAGGCCTCATAATCTCTTCCCCATTTCAGTGCAGACCCACAATGGCCCATGGACACCCAACTCCCGATCACAGAATACCAGCGCAAGGGTGGCTACGTCGACCATGGACAACCCTTTCCTACATGCCTGGATCACACGGCTCAAGACTGGCATGCCATGTCCATGTGGGGCCCACCTACTAGAGGGGAATTGGCTCTGATACCATTTGTAATGCATGGGCCCACAGCCCAAGGCTCTAGCAAGGTGTTAGGAATGACGACTGGCCCCATAGACCACCACTAGACTTAACTGCGCGCTTTGTCCTCACTCACGCGCAAGCCGAGGTCAACTTTCTGACTGGTCACCCATCCTAGTACTACTCCAATTCGAGCACGCTTAACTATGGAGTTCTTTAGAGATTGGATCCCTGAAAAGGAGGTGCACCTTGGTGATATGGGTAGTCCAATCATTCCTTTTAAGATCATGTTATCTGAGGCCTCAAATCATGGGATGTTACATAAGGCATAGGTGGTGGTTTGTGGTCATCGGAGAAGTGCCCCTAGTCCTAGAAGAGGTCATAGGGAGGTTTCTTCTGCTCATCATTTCCCAATGTCAAACGTGTCTTAGGGATCAGATGGGAGGAAGTTGTTGAAGATGAAGATCCTTCTTTTTGAGGTTGCTTTCTACCATAAACAAAGAGAGAGGATGTTTAGAGCTCAAGTTAGTAGTTGATCAGCCAATACGTGCCCGGGGAAGCTTGTAGAAGATTGTTTGAGGAAGGAATGCCTGAGTTGTGAGAAATCCAAATGAATTCTCCTCCTTATATAGGAAGAGAATCACCCATCAGTAAAAAGCCAATGGTACGAACTTGCACCCTTATATGTGTGAATCGCAGTACCAGTTGTTGGTACCGACGACTATGATCAATGGAGATACCAACTTGAGTTAGTTGTACCGGCTTACTAGAAGTCATAAATCGATTGTTAAATCAAAGTTGGATTCACAAAATGATAATAATTTGATTGATTTCCACAGATCATGCTTCATCCTTATCTAGTGGTATTTACTTTGAGTCAATTTCTAATGTGGAAGTTATTGTACTATAAATTCACCTAGAAAAAGTCTAAAGTTTATACCTAAACTAATGCGCGAAAATCACCACCCACAATCAGACGGGTCTTATATAGTATAGCTATAGATACAACCCAAAGGATAACATTATTCAGAACAAAATGAATTTCTAGAATGATTAAGAAAAAGTAATTAACAAGATTTATTGTTTGAAGGTTTGTCTGGTTAATGAAATTAGTTAAGTGAGAAAAATAAATTCACTAAGTAAGAATTGAAACATTATGAATAAATTACCAAGATGAAATGTTTCATCACCACTGCCTGCATAGCCACTCTCTCACATTACACCACTCACTCATACTAATATATTTTATTAGGTTCAAAAAATTTCATATCATTTCAGAGTATGAAATTCAGAGAGTTGTATTTTCCTGTAGGCTCAAAGCTCATCACCTATGGATTATTAGTCCATTGCTCCTGAGAACTCCCTTATATGGTCTCATCCAAGTGTTTCATGATACCAGTTGATATTCTAATTCTAGATTTCAAAGTCTATACATCCAAGACTCTAACAATCATGCAAGATAGGTAGCTAATCTAAAGAGCATGCAATCAATCAATTCATAATCAATCCAAAAATCTATATGAATAAAAAGTTATAACATGGGAGTACAAGATATGGAAAAAAAGGCTACCCACACCCCAGTGAAATATGTACTCTCTAATCTTATTCATGATACAAAAATATAGAGAGAGAAGAATAAGATCATGGAGAAAATAGCAACATAGAGGAGAAGACCAGTGGTTTTGTCACCACTTATAGACATTAGTTATATTCTCCACTCTATATCTTCAGTGTAGCGTGTCTCCGTGTCAAGATATTGAATCCCCGTATCTCCTTGGTGGTGTCTAGGGTTGTAGATGAGAAATGGATAGGTAGTAGACTGCTATCCTGGATTTATAGCATGTCTCATGATTTCAATTTGATTCGAAATAATCCAAAAACCATAGGTAGTTGTTGCATATTCATGTCACAAGAGTTAGGGACAATTAGAGGACCATTTAACAACTAAAAGAGGTCTATAAATATATCTTTTGCATAGATAGTCAAATTTCTCTTACAATCTAACATAATCATCCAATTCGAGCATTGGATGCAGAATTTAGAGTCATTTTACTAACTAGATATGCATTAATGTCTCTCGACTTGATGGAGTTGAGGAGTAAATATTTAATTTTTTGACTTATTTGATGTGGTTCATAGGAAATTTATGATTGTTCTTTGTATCAATAACTTTACTTATTACATAAAAAATTTATCCAGTGTTTATGACTAATCATCTTCTCCTTGCATCAATCTACAAATTTTATATAAAACCAAATTAAATACCATATAAATTGCATAAACAACTAAAAAGCTAAAACAAGTGAAATGTAAAAAAATGCAAAACTAAATATACATTGCAACTAAGAAACATAAATAAAAAAAAAGTAATCACAACCCCAAGTTTGAACGTTGCTCGTCCTTGATTAACACAAAACCCAAATCACTTTTTAAATAAGTACTTTCAACCAGTGTGTAACATCCCTGACCTGGGTTATGTTTTAACCCTAGGTGTTTTGTTTAATAAAAGTGATTATATGCTTGCTCTTATCTTTTGAAAAGTAATTAAGGCTCAAGAGGAACTTATATTGCAATTTTAGTCCCTTTTGAATATTATTGAATCAATGTTTTGCTTATTTTGGACTAAAGTGCAAATTACCCAAGTTGAGGGGTTTATTTGCAAATTGTGCATGATAATATGTTCCTCATGTGTTGAAGCATCATTAGAGTGAAGATGATGCATAGATATGGCTTGTGATAGCCTGAATACCAAGAAAGAGCTCATAAAGCAATGTTTGTGCATTAAAACCTAGTTTTGGTGTAATGTGCAATTTACCCAAAACCTAGGGTTCAATATGCAAATTACCACTTAAAAATGGTCCCTACTATTTCTTGGGATCATGTGGAGCAAAGAAAATGAGAGGGGCGTCTCATTTGTATCTCTTTGAAGGAGAGAGAATCTTGATATTAAAATAATCAAGATTTAAGCATAATGGAAACATTAGTTCAAATTAATGCAAAAATAAATAAAATAATTGAAGGACCTTCAAACAAAATTGATATGGTTGAATTCATATATGTGTGTACATCCTTGTTCTTTGCAAGGGCCACGAAATATCTCAAGGAGGTGAAAAACCCACTCACATTATTATAAGAAAAAGAAATATCCACTCACTTATGGATATTACTATTAAATGGATTAAGGTGCTTAATTTGCTTTTCTTTAAATTGTGGATAATTGAGAGGAATAAGAGGCAAGGAGGATAGCCTCATATCTAAGGAAAAGAAGGGGGAAGTGGAAAGGGAATTGAGGAGATAATTCCTACTTTCTCTCTCTTAATTGAATTTTCAATAAAATTCACATATAAGCTCATTTATCCATAGAATGAAAGGATGATTTCGAATTCACTTCCACCTTTTGCTTGAAAAACGACCAAGGAAGCTTTGAAGGACCAGGAGGACGACCCCCAACCTGTTACCAATCTTTTCACTCCAAAACTTGAGGACGAGCCTTGGGGGAGTTGCAAAAGCTTCTTCCACCATTGTTGACGTGAAGCTCCAAGCTTTGGAGCTCAATTGAAGGCGGGTTATATAACTTGAACCCTTATGCATTATTATTGAATTCAATTTCTCAATCCTTTATGTTCAATTGATCTTTTTTCAATTCCTTTGATCGATTGATGAAATCACCATGATAATGGTAGTAGTTTTTTATGGACTAAGGCTTGATGATGATGACACCATCTTAGGCACACTTTCCAACAATTTTGAGTTACAAACGGTTTTGGACCTTTGGTCCAAACGGTTTCACCAAACCGTTTGGTGATTTTAGTTCCAAACCACATGAGAGTGTTCACCATTTGGATGGGTTGACCGTTTGAGGTCTGAACCCTAGGAAATGTTTGATGATGATCCAATGGATCCAATTCATTGATTAAATGTATGGACAATCCACTAATTACAACCCTAATCGATTTGTTGGAGGTTCCATAAAGTGATCCACTTGATTTCAAGATGTTTTGGGTCAAACAGTCTTGAGACCGTTTGAGCCCAAACGGTCTTGAAACCATTTGGGATCAAACGGTTTCAAAACCGTTTGGTGATCCAATGGTTGATATTTGAGGGTTGGAGATCCAAGAGCCAATAATTGTTGAACTTCAATAACTCAATTGATTGAAGGTTTCAACGTAGCAAATCATGTTCAATCAATTGATGAATGTACCTAATGAACCCTTGTGGTTTTGAGACTAATTTGGCCCAAACGGTCTTGAGACCGTTTGAGTCCAAACGGTCTTGAAACCGTTTGGTGATGAAACCTCAAAACCGAATAAAGGTCAATTGTGATTCAATCATTTGGAAATTGAAATTGATGATTATTCCAATGATCTAATAATTGATAGTGATGGTAATGAATGAAGGTACAAAGGTTCAAATCCTAAAAGTACCTAAATTATTAGTACCATTAAAGAGATAAACCCTAATTGCTTATAAAAACAATAACTCAGTACACTATGTCAATCATAGTTGTATGTACTTGATTGAAGGGATGATGTAACCTAATCAAGTTGAGAGGAGGATAGAGAGGAATTTAAACATGAATATTATTCATGTGGTGATTAAGGGTATGATTCTCAGCAAAGAGATCATAAAACTCTAATCTGGAATATGAACCCTAATTAACAAGGTTATTGAACCCTAACCCTAATTCAGGGCAATTCTAAGTGAAACCCTAATCCAGGGTAAGGATGTAACCCTAATCCAGGGTGATGATATGTGTAAACCTGATTTAGGGTAATGTGATGCAAAATCCTAATTGGGATGAATAGTGAACCCTAATTGTGGGTAATTGAACATGAAACCCTAATTGGAATGAATAGTAAACCCTAATTGTGGGTTATTGAATGTAGACCCTATTCTGGGGTGGAATTTATGTGAAACCCTAACTTAGGGTGATTTTATGAGAAACCCTGATGTTTGATGAGATGTGAAGTTCAAATCCAGGGTGATACTATGTAATGCTTTATGAAACCCTAATCTTGGGCAATATGGTGATAAACCATAACCTTGATGTGGGTAATGGGATGAATATCCTCAAATGATATGAAATGGGAAACCCTAACCCTAGTAAGAGAATAGTGGTGTTACCCTTGAATAGTGAATCCATATTTGTTTTACATGGTACTGATATGCAATTGATATAACTGTTATCATCTGTGCTAACCATGCAGGTATTTTGAAATGATGATCATAGCCAGGTATGAGCTATGATGTTTAATTCACTATTGTGATTGGGCCTTATGTGCCATAATATACCTTGCTGCCTGGTAAGAGGTAACAAGAGAGTTAATGGGCCTCAAGTACCATGAGTGATGCTTGTAATAGCAAGTATCATGTTTACCTTGGTCAGATGACCTGAAGGTGATACTTACTTGGAAAAGTGGTAACAATGCTCAATGATGAGCTAAGGGTTTGAATACCCAGAACCATATGACTATGGTAATGATATTGTAAGGGGATGAGAATTCCCAGTATTAAAATGAAGGACTGAGTTCCCAATGTCTTTCAAAGACTGATAAGTAATTGATGAAAATAGTACATGTCTCTTTATAGCATTGTCATAATAAGTTATGTTTAAGAACTTGGTTGATGCTAAAAGAATATGAAAATGTACTTAATTAATCAAGTGAAATATGTTCATGTAGTGCTCTGACCATAGATCCATCATCGTCAGTAGTTGATGATGGTGAAATAGGTTTTCCTATGGAATTTCCTAGAGTTCCCATATGCTAAATATGCGGGGGTAAATGGGCGAAAATATCCTTACATCCTGGTGAAGAGATTGATGGAAGCTAAACATAAAACCTCTGAATCCTTCATGTGTCAGGATGGATGTATCACAAATATCCCGATGGTTGGGATGGATGTATCATTAATCTCCCAATGATATTTAATGTCGGGTCGATGGATATATATATTAATTCTCTCGATTGTCGATGAGAGTGCATTTGAAGTTGTAACTCTATAGTAAAGTTCCAGTATACCCTGGAAAGCAATATTGAGCAGTTGACATAGCCCTGCTTGTGGTCCCGTACTGACCGGGATGTGGGAGGTCATGGGAATCTGGCTCTTCCATTGACCTATTTATGGTACCGATTTTGATTTAGCAATGGTCGGTTGGAGTATGAGCGGTATACCTCATCTCCTCAGAGTTTAAGTATGTTTGAAAAATGTAATCAGCCGTGTAGCGTATTTGCATAAGATTGAAATATGAGAATCACTGGTTGATGTTATCTAACTTAGTATATCCTAGATGGATAAGTGTTATAAATGTTCTTCAATTCTTTATTGAATATTAGACATGTTGTTTATCAAGTTACAATTGATAAGCTTAAGTGAGAATGTTGCTCTAATCTGCATAGATATTAAATTATCTACTGTTAAGTTTATGATTCCATTACTTAGTTTATTTTTATTAAACTGCTATAATAATGTTTTTGGTGGAGATTTATATCTCCCTCTAGGGCAATTTTTATAATTTTCTCACCCCTATGGAATCCAACATTTTTAGGTAAACGCGGACAAAGAGGGAGAACCTCTGTAGCAGAGGAAGAGCAGCAGTAGCAATAGTAAGGACAGAAATGATCTATCAGGTGGAGATATTGGTTGTCTGGTTTTGTATAGTTAGTCCTATGAGTCGTCTCTGTACTCTTAGGTCCTAGGAGTTAGTGCTTTTAATAATTCGATCTAAGATTTTGGGCTTCAAGCCTCGAGGTTCTTATACTACCTGTGTATAGTTAAGACAGAGTAGTGAATGCTTGTATGCCTCGAGAAGCAATGATACATGATATGTATATATGAATGAGGATGTAATGATTTACTTTGGATCTGAATGAAAGAGTTTTCCGGTGAATGGATCTCTTGATAAATGGTTTTAATTTTTAGTGATTTTCAGTAATCTGTTGTTAGTAATCTCTTCCACATTAGTTAATTTTGTTTATGTGAATCGTTCACCACAATTTAGTGGTATCAGAGCTCTAGGTTCGTTGAGTCTATAGAGACATAGGATTAAGGTTGTTGAGTCTGTTCTAGTGTCTTCCAGATTGTATGATAGTGTCTTCTGCTCATATAGGAGGAGAATAAGAACTAAAGATGTCTGGATCACAAGATGAACATGCTACTGAGAGCAGTGTTGTTGCACCAGGAGGAGGTGCAAGAGATCTATATAGGGAGGATCTTGTACTTTATCAACCCCAGTTCAACCAAGCTGATATGGGGAATCTAGCTTTCCAAAATATGTTTGGATAGTTTATGGAAGCTATGACCCATATGACAGATAGGATGTCATTACATGCACCTAGGGCACCATCCCATGATGAAAGACATGGAGCCGGCAAGACTTTTGAATGGCTTAGGAGGGTAGGAGCCATAGAGTATGTTAGTACAACCGACCCAGCAGATGTTGACCTATGGTTAACTGAACTGGAGAAAGCCTTCAGAATCCTCATGATTCCTGATGATGAGAAGGCGAGGCATGTTGTATATCTCCTAAAAGGGAGTGTTGGCCACTGGTGGACCATTAAGGAAGGCAAAAGACCTAGTGTTGTGATCGGATGGGATGAATTCCAGCGTGAATTCGTCGCTAGATACTTTCCCAAGACGTATCTAGATGAGAAAATCTCTCAATTTGAGATGTTGAAGCAAGGACAAATGAACATTAGCTAATATGAAGCTAGGTTCATGGAACTTGTACGGTTTTTTCCGCATATGGCATCTACAGATGAGGAGAGAATTCGGCGATTCGAGAAGGGGTTGAACACTGAATTGACCACTCTGGTGTCTGCTCTGGAGAACCGGGAGAGGTTTGCCACTTTTGTGGAGTCTGTAAGACGAATAGAGAGGTATGTAATTGATAAGCGACAGACCAAGGGTAAGAAAGAGTACCCACAGTTCCAAGGATAGAGTTCTGGAAGTTTTAAGAAACCAAGGTATTATGTGCCTACACCACCACCAAGGTTCAATACCCAGACGCAATGGATGTCAAGTAAGGGTAGAGGTCGTATTTTACCACCGAAAGGAGCTCACAGCTCAGCCTCAATGTCAGTAATAGGACCACCCAGACCACAGAGGGGAAATGTAACCTGTTATAGATGTGGGAGAGAAGGCCATGTGGTGAGGGATTGTCCTGAAAAAGTTACGAATGTGACCCGACAACTGAGGCAGAGTCAGCAAGGCTCTCAAAGGCAACAGTCTGGCAGTGGTGCTAGAGGATGTGGATAAATGCCCCAAGTTGGATCATCGATATCCAACAATCGAGCATAGGGTCAACAGCAACCAACGGCTAGATTCTATGCAATGAATCAGCCCGAAGCAGTTGTCAATCCCAGGGTTGTGACATGTCAGATGGAATTATTTTATTCTGATATGTCTTCATCTTGCTCCGTATATGTGTTAATTGATCTGGGTGTTGCGCACTCTTTTATCACTCGAGAAGTGATTCATGACTGCAACATGATTGTCAATCATATAGCAGATAGCATGTTGTTAGAAACACCTTTGCTGGGATCTGTAGTATTGCGGGAAGTGTGTTCTCCCTACAATCTTTCCTTTTCTGATCACTGCATTCAGGTAGATCTTATACCACTTGAAATGCATGGGTTTGATATAATTCGTGGGATGGACACCTTAGAAAAGTATAAAGTTGTCTTGGATTGTGGTTCCAAGCAGGCTGTGTTCATAGATAATGGTGACACATGGATCTTTCAGGGAGATAGAAAGATTCTTCTAACATGTCTTGTGTCAGCTTTGGTAGCTGAAAGTTGATGAGACAAGGATGCTTTGCATTCTTAGCCCAAGTGGTTGATACCACAATGGAGACCCTCATCTTTTTGAAGTTCCAATAGTCAGGGAATTTGAAGATGTATTTCTTGAAGAACTTCCAGGTGTTCCACCGCCCCGAGAGATTGATTTTGAAATTAATCTAATCTCGGGAACGCAACCAATAGCACAAACGCCATATAGAATGGCACCTGCTGAAATGGCATAGCTCAAGAAACAACTGCAAGCGTTGCTTAAGAAGGGTTTTATCCGATTGAGTACTTCACCATGGGGTGCTCTAGTCCTCTATGTTAAGAAAAAGGATGGGTCTATGAGTTTATGCATCGACTATAGGCAGTTAAATAAAGTAACTATAAAGAACAAGTATCCTCTACCAAGGATTGATGATTTGTTTGATCAGTTGCGTGGTGCAACTATCTTTTCTAAGATAGATCTGAGGTCGGGATACCATCAGTTGCGTATCAAGGAAAGTGACATACCTAAGTCTTCTTTCAGGACAAGGTATGGTCACTATGAGTTCATAGTTATGTCGTTTGGACTAACTAATGCACCAGCTACATTTATGGAACTCATGAATAGAATCTTTCAACCTTTTCTTGACCAATGTGTAGTCGTCTTTATAGATGACATCTTGATATATACTAGAGATGCTCAACAACATGAGCAGCATCTTTGTCAAGCTCTGACTTTGCTAAGAAAGCATAAGTTGTATGCTAAGTTTAGCAAATGTGAGTTCTGGCTACCAAAAGTTTCTTTTCTTGGACACGTAATATCTGCTTCAGGTATTCGTGTTGATCCTAAGAAAGTAGAATCTGTCCTACAATGGGAACAACCAAAGACACTGACAGAGATACGCAGTTTCCTAGGACTGGCAGGCTATTACAGGAGGTTCATTAAGAACTTCAGTTCAATAGCTTTACCTCTAACCAAGTTGACCAGGAAGGAGATTCCTTTTGTCTGGAATGATAAGTATCAACAATCTTTCCAGTTGCTAAGGAAAGGTTAACCTGTGCACCTGTGTTAGTGCTACCTGAGTAAGGAAAGGGGTACATAGTCTTCTGTGATGCATCTAAGAATGGCTTAGGATGTGTGTTGATGCAGGATAAACAACTGATTTCTTTTGCTTCTCAATAGCTTAAGAAACACGAGGAGAATTATCTGACACACGATTTAGAGCTAGCTGCTGTGGTCCATGCCTTGAAGATCTGGAGACATTATCTCTGTGGAGAAACATTCCATATTTTCACAGACCATAAGAACCTAAAGTATATCTTTTCTCAGCATGAGCTAAACATGAGGCAATGTCACTGGATGCAGCCAATCAAGGACTATGATTGTACAATTGATTATCATCCAGGGAAAGCCAACGTGGTTGCTAATGCACTAAGTAGAAAATCAGCAACACCAACCTTAAACAAAGCACAGTTGAACTCCTTAGTGTTCTCTAAGAGAGATATGCTTATCTTCTTGAGGCAAGACAATGTACAGCTTAAAGTGTCATTATTAGCCGGGTTGTTAGCTGAGATGCAAATAAAACCTACTCTGAGACAGCAGATTAAAGAAGCACAACAGACTAATACTATGATTCAACAGATCAGATCAGAGTATGGTAGTGAGAAACGGGATGGTTTCCATTATTCAGATGATCAGGTAGTCTGTTACCATGATAGGATGGTAGTACCTGATGTTGTTATCTTAAGGAAGTTAGTTCTGGAAGAAGCTCATTCTTTGATGTATTATATGCATCCAGGAAGCACCAAGATGTATCATAACTTAAAAGATATGTATTGGTGGCCTGGATTAAAGAAAGATGTAGATAAGTTTGTTATGTGGTGTCCAGTGTGTCAGCAGGTTAAAGCTGAACATCAAAAGCCCACAGGAACAATGCAACCTATACCTATACCGCAGTGGAAATGGGATCATGTAACCATGGAATTTGTGGTTGGTTTGCCTAGAACAGCTAAAAGTCATGATTCCATATGGGTGATAGTTGATAGGTTGACAAAGACAGCACATTTTCTTCCTGTCAAAACAACCTACACTAATGAGAAGCTGACACAGATATACATAGATGAGATAGTGTGTTTGCATAGGGTTCCAGCTACTACGTTTCTGATAGAGGTCCCCAGTTTACGAGTCATTTTTGGGAACGAATGCATAAAGGTTTGGGTACACAGTTAAGATTTAGTACAGCCTTTCACCCACAGACAGATGGACAATCTGAAAGGACTATACAAACTTTGGAGGACTTTCTTAGAGCATGTGTCCTTCAATTTGTAGGAAGTTGGAATCTACATCTGAGCTTGATAGAGTTTGCTTATAATAATAGCTATCAGCACAGTATTGAGATGGCACCATATGAAGCTTTATATGGTAGACGTTGTAGATCTCCCTTGTGTTGGTATGAAAGAGGGGAGTACCAAATCTTGGGTCCTGAGCTGGTTCAGCAAACAACTGAGAAGATTAAAGTCATACAACAACAGTTGAAAGCTACCTAGGATAGGCAAAAATCATATGCTGACAAATGTCGAAGACCTTTAGAATTCCAGGTTGGAGACGGAGTATACCTCAAGGTCTCACCTTGGAAAGGTATCCTTAGATTTGGAAAGAAGGGGAAGTTAGCTCCTAGATTTATGGGACCCTATCCAATCATTGAGAGGATGGGAAAGGTAGCCTATAAGCTGGAGTTACCATCTGAGCTGTATAGATTGCACCCAGTGTTCCATATTTCCATGCTGACGAAGTGTCATCCTGACACAGAGTTAGTTCTACAACTAGTGGAGGTAGAACTAAATGATGATATATCTTATTTTGAAGGACCTGTGTTGATTCTTGACAGAAGAATCAAGAAGTTGAAAAAGAAAGACATTTGTCTTGTAAAAGTTCTCTGGCATCACCGTGGCATTGAAGAAGCTACGTGGGAGCTAGAGGAAGAGATGAGGAGGAAATATCCTACTCTTTTTTCTTGATGTTTTGTTGATGATTTCGGGGACGAAATCCTTGTAAGGGGTGGATAACTTGTAACATCCCTGACCTGGGTTATGTTTTAACCCTAGGTGTTTTGTTTGATAAAAGTGATTATATGCTTGCTCTTATCTTTTGAAAAGTAATTAAGGCTCAAGAGGAACTTATATTGCAATTTTAGTCCTTTTTGAATATTGTTGAATCAATGTTTTGCTTGTTTTGGACTAAAGTGCAAATTACCCAAGTTGAGGGGTTTATTTGTGAATTGTGCATGATAATGTGTTCCTCATGTGTTGAAGCATCATGAGAGTGAAGATGATGCAGAGGTATGGCTTGTGATAGCTTGAATACCAAGAAAGAGCTCATAAAGCAATGTTTGTGCATTAAAACCTAGTTTTGGTGTAATGTGCAATTTACCCAAAACCTAGGGTTCAATATGCAAATTACCACTTCAAAATGGTCCCTACTATTTCTTGTGATCATGTGGAGCAAAGAAAATGAGAGGGGCGTCTCATTTGTATCTCTTTGAAAGAGAGAGAATCTTGATATTAAAACAATCAAGATTTAAGCATAATGGAAACATTAGTTCAAATTAATGCAAAAATAAATAAAATAATTAAAGGACCTTCAAACAAAATTGAAATGGTTGAATTCAGATATGTTTGGACGTCCTTGTGCTTTTCAAGGGCCATGAAATATCTCAAGGAGGTGAAAAACCCACTCTCATTATTATAAGAAAAAGAAATATCCACTCACTTATGGATATTACTATTAAATGGATTACGGTGCTTAATTTGCTTTTCTTTAAATTGTGGATAATTGAGAGGAATAAGAGGAAGGGAGGATAGCCTCGTATCTAAGGAAGAGAAGGGGTAAGTGGCAAGGTAATTGAGGAGATAATTCCTACTTTCTCTCTCTTAATTGAATTTTCAATAAAATTCACATATAAGCTCATTTATCCATAGAATGAAAGGATAATTTCAAATTCACTTCCACCTTTTGCTTGCAAAACGACCAAGGAAGCTTTGAAGGACCAGGAGGACGACCCCCAACCTGTTTCCAATATTTTCACTCCAAAACTTGAGGACGAGCCTTGAGCGAGTTGCAAAAGCTTCTTCCACCATTGTTGACGTGAAGCTCCAAGCTTTGAAGCTCAATTGAAAGCGGGTTATATAACTTGAACCCTATGCATTATTATTGAATTCAATTTCTCAATCCTTTATGTTCAATTGATCTTTTTGCAATTCCTTTGATTGATTGATGGAATCACCATGATAATGGCAGTAGTTTTTGATGGACTAAGGCTTGATGATGATGACATCATCTTAGGCACACTTTCCAACAATTTTGAGTTGCAAACGGTTTTGGACCTTTGGTCCAAACGGTTTCACAAAACTATTTGGTGATTTTAGTCCCAAACCGCATGAGAGTGTTGACCGTTTGGATGGGTTGACCGTTTGAGGTATGAACCCTAGTAAATGTTGGATGATGATCTAATGGATCCAATTCATTGATTAAATGTATGGACAATCCACTAATTACAACCCTAATCGATTTGTTGGAGGTTCCATAAAGTGATCCACTCGATTTCAAGACTTTTGGGTCAAACGGTCTTGAGACCGTTTGGGATCAAACAGTTTCAAAACCGTCCAATGGTTGAGATTTGAGGGTTGGAGATCCAAGAGCCAATAATTGTTGAACTTCAATAACTTAATTGATTGAAGGTTTCAATGTAGCAAATCATGTTCAATCAATTGTTGAATGTACCTAATGAACCCTTGCGGTTTTGAGACTTATTTGGCCCAAACGGTCTTGAAACCGTTTGGTGATGAAACCTCAAAACCGAATAAGGTCAATTTTGATTCAATCATTTGGAAATTGAAAGTGATGATTGTTCCAATGATCCAATGATTGATAGTGATGGTAATCAATGAAGGTTCAAAGGTTGAAATCCTAAAAGTACCTAAATGATTAGTACCATTAAAGAGATAAACCCTAATTGCTTATAAAATAATAACTCAGTACACTATGGCAATCATAGTTGTATGTACTTGATTGAAGGGATGATGCAACCTAATCAAGTTGAGAGGAGGATAGAGAGGAATTTAAACATGAATATGATTCATGTGGTGATTAAGGGTATGACTCTCAGCAAATAGATCATAAAACTCTAATCTGGAATATGAACCCTAATTGACAAGGTTATTGAACCCTAACCCTAATTCAGGGCAATTCTAAGTGAAACCCTAATCCATGGTAAGGATGTAACCCTAATCCAGGGTGATGATATGTGTAAACCTGATTTAGGGTAATGTGATGCAAAATCCTAATTGGGATGAATAGTAAACCCTAATTGTGGGTAATTGAACATGAAACCCTAATTGGGATGAATAGTAAACCCTAATTGTGGGTTATTGAATGTAGACCCTATTATGGGGTGGAATTTATGTGAAACCCTAACTTAGGGTGATTTTATGAGAAACCCTAATGTTTGATGAGATGTGAAGCTCAAATCCAGGGTGATACTATGCAATGCTTTATGAAACCCTAATCTTGGGCAATATGGTGATAAACCATAACCTTGATGTGGGTAATGGGATGAATATCCTCAAATGATATGAAATGGGAAACCCTAACCCTAGTAAGGGAATAGTGGTGTTACCCTTGAATAGTGAATCCATATTTGTTTTACATGGTACTGATATGCAATTTATATCACTGTTATCATCTGTGCTAACCATGCAGGTATTTTGAAATGATGATCATATCCAGGTATGAGCTATGATGTTTAATTCACTATTGTGATTGGGCCTTGTGTGCCATAATATACCTTGCTGCCTGGTAAGAGGTAACAAGAGAGTTAATGGGCCTCAAGTACCATGAGTGATGCTTGTAATAGCAAGTATCATGTTTACCTTGTTCAAATGAACTGAAGGTGATAGTTACCTGGAAAAGTGGTAACAATGCTCAATGATGAGCTAAGGGTTTGAATACCCAGAACCATATGACTATGGTAATGAGATTGTGAAGGCAAGAGAATTGCCAATATTGAAATGAAGGACTGGTTTCCCAATGTCTTTTAAAGACTGATAAGTAATTGATGAAAATAGTACATGTCTCTTTATAGCATTGTCATATTAAGTTATGTTTAAGAACTTGGTTGATGCTAAAAGAATATGAAAATGTACTTAATTAATCAAGTGAAATCTATTCATGTAGTACTCTGACCATAGATCCATCATCGTCAGTAGTTGATGATGGTGAAACAGGTTTTCCTATGGAATTTCCTGGAGTTCGCATATTCTGAATATGTGGGAGTAAATGGGCAAAAATATCCTTACATCCTGGTGAAGAGATTGATGGAAGCTAAACATAACACCTCTCAATCCTTCATGTGTTGGGATGGATGTATCACAAATCTCCTGATGGTTGGGATGGATGTATCATTAATCTCCCAATGATATTTAATGTCGGGTCGATGGAGATATACATTAATTCTCTCGATTGCCGATGAGAGTGCAGTTGATGTTGTAACTCTATAGAGAAGTTCCAGTATACCCTGGAAAGCTATATTGAGTAGTTGACATAGTCCTTCTTGTGGTCCCGTACTGACCGGGATGTGGGAGATCATGGGAATCTGGCTCTTCCATTGACCTGTTTATGGTACCGATTTCGATTTAGCAATGGTCGGTTGGAGTATGAGTATGTTTGAAAAATGTAATCAGTCGTGTAGCATATTTGCATAAGATTGAAATACGAGAATCACTGGTTGACATTATCTGACTTAGTATATCTTAGATGGATAAGTGTTATAAATGTTCTTCAATTCTTTATTGAATATTAGACATGTTGTTTATCAAGTTACAACTAATAAGCTTAAGTGAGAATGTTGCTCTAATCTGCATAGATATTAAATTATTTGTTGTTAAGTTTATGATTCCACTACTCAGTTTATTTTTATTAAATTACTATAATAATGTTTTTGGCAGAGAGTTATATCTCCCACACGAAGGGCCAAAGCTTCTGTAATACAATACCGGGAAAGCAGAAAGCATGGATAGGGCAAGGGCTGTGGACGACGTGACGCACCCCTCCGCACCGGATGAATGAGGCTTGTTTGGATCAAAAATGGCACGAGTCCAATTTCATCCCTACCCCCTCCTTGAGAAAGAAGAATAAGAGCAGCGTCTCTTTCTAAATTAACAAAGAAAAAGAATTAATGGGACAAGTGACGCGGGAAATGGTAGGAATAGCTCCTAGAAAATTAGCACTCGAATCGGCTCGGGGACCCGGGCGGGGGGTAATCCAGAGTACCCCCCATGGAATCCAACATTTTTAGGTAAACACAGACAAAGAGGAAGAACCTCTGTAGCAGAGGAAAAGCAGCAGCAGCAACAGCAAGGACAATAGTGATCTATCAGGTGGAGATATTGGTTGTCTAGTTTTGTATAGTTAGTCCTATGAGTCGTCTCTGTACTCTCGGGTCCTAGGAGTTAGTGCTTTTAATAATTCGATCTGAGATTTTGGGCTTCAAGCCTCGACGTTCTTATACTACATGTGTACAGTTGAGACAGAGTAGTGAATGCTTGTATGCCTCGAGAAGCAATGATACATGATATGTATATATGAACTAGGATGTAATGATTTACTTTGGATCTGAATGAAAGAGTTTTCCGGTGAATGGATCTCTTGATAAATGGTTATAATTTTTAGTGATTTTCATAAATCCGTTGTTAGTAATCACTTCCGCATTAGTTAATCTTGTTTATGTAAGTTGGATGCCACACTGTGCACACGCCTCAAACTGCACCATGTTTGAATACCTACCACCAATATGGCCAACAAATCCAACCTCCTGAGATCACAAAACATGACTTGCCATATCTACATTTTTTACTTTGCTTCACGATACCACTTCCTCACCACCATCCCCAATGCCACACATGTCTAAGGATTTCATAAAAATTTGAGGAATCCCATGAAATCACAAGTGTGGACATAATTCAACACTAGTGTATGATAACTGGATATCAATGGAGGATGAAATGGGTAAGTAGGTGAAAAATAGATTGATTGGAGGTATAAAAAGAATAATGCATATTTCTTTCTATATGAATTGAGGTTGCATTTTATTTGTGCATATGTGTACAGTGCACTTTTTTGTGCACACTGACATCTTTTTGGGTTTTGGTGATACACCCCTATAACATAGAGATGAGTACGGAAGAAGCTATTATAGAAATACGAGAGGTGTGCCACCCCGATCATAGGGTCTAAGACACTTAATGGGTATTTTTTTCTTTTATTTTAGTGGATGGAAGGTAAAAAGATGGAAGAAAAAGTGAACAAGACTATTTATGTCATGTAGAAAACTTAAATTTATGATTAAATGTGTCGATTTATTATTTTAATTCACTACATGCAAAATATTGACATAATAAGGGTTGCATGGAAATTCCATGATATGATTTACTAGTAAGTAGGAAGAATATCATATTTGATCCCTATTGGCTCCTCGAACACTTGCCATCCTTTCCAGGGAACATGATGCTTGTATTAGTTGGCTATAGAGGGTGATTTCTAACCATTGATATATTTTTGGAAAGATTAACATCAAGAACTTACTTTGAACAAGGGGGATTGCCTGACAAAATTTATATGCAGTGCAATTATGAATGTAAACTAAGATGACTAATAATGGCTTCAAATAACATTGTAAGAACTACAAACTGAATGAAAATAGTTTTAATCTTCATGTAATGTAAGTAATATAAATGTAGATGAACTTAAAAAACAAACAAGATATATTTATTACACAAATTTAAAATAGAAAAGGAGTGGGTGGAAAGGAGTACATACCTCCCAACCTCCATCCCGAGCCTAGAAATTTTTCTCATCCTCAAGTAAACACTAAATCCAAGATGTAGGGGAAGAAATCATCAATGCTCATCTAGGTGGTCGTAGCAATTGAAGAAGGTCCAATAGAAAGGAATATGAACAAGGCTTAGCACCTTGTATCTGAGAGCTCCATCGTTTAAAATATGAGCAGGTGGTTGTGATAGCTCAAAGGTATTGTTCAGATGCTTGAAGTAATACTGTCTTTCACCCTACGATCCCTCCACTATGATCCACCAATTCCCCTCCATTAGCTGATGTAGGCTACAAATATAGGAGTGGAGCTTGTCTATTGTCTCTTGGATCAGCTCATTTGTAAAGACAAGAGGTGGACTTCCTTCTTCTATGGTTTATGCAATATGTGAAAAATGTGCAACTGGTGCTGCCAACTCGGCTACATTAGGTGGATGGTATATTTCTGGCTTCTTCACATAGATGTTGTAACCCTAGTTCATCCACATAAAACACACCCAACTCAACCATGGGCATGGCTAGATCATACAAAGATCAATTGGTGGTCTCATGTAAACTTTTTGTTGGAGCTGACCTCATCACTTGAAACAAAATATGTGTAATAGGAGTTGGGTGTTCATATTCTAAGATAGACTCAACCAATAGTTGTTGATCATCGTAATCATATGGATCTTGGCCTACAATAGGAAAGGGCGGTGGAGCCTCAAGTAATCTGATTGTCTGGGAAAGTTATACTTTAAATTGTGCTAGTTGTGCCTCCAATATTTTTCTTTGGGATTCTCCATCATCTAGCATTGCTTGTTGGTAATTTAGTATTTCTTGTTGGCCAAGTAACATCTTTCGGAGGACATTGATCCTCTCATCTTTGTCATGTGGATATTAATCTGCATAGTAAGGGTCTTCACCATAATTCCCACAATACTACCGATAGTAGTGTGTCTCATCTGGATAATCATCCATAGAAAATGACTCCTCATACTAGCCTCTAAAATATGGTGGATTAGAATTGGCAATGTATCCATCCTGATAATACATGAAACTGCAATCAACAATGATTTACAGCAATATTGTTTTGAACTCTGGAGGAGCGTCAGGGCATCTTATTGACATGTAGTTGTAATAACAACACACTTGACATTGCTTGAGTCTTGGTGCTGACGACTCTATTTTGACAAGGTGCCTAAAAAATAAAGAGATTTGAGTATTATGCTCAAGACAAAAAATTGTCCAATGAATGATATATAATTATTTTTTCTCTACAAGAGAATATAAACAATAAGTTATAGTAAATATAAGATAGAAAAAGTATATATTAAAAAAGGAAAAAAGATCTAAGATGAAAGAAATTATGGAATCGAACTAAGATTTACAAAAATCAACATAAATTATAAAAACAAACTAATGAGTTGAAAAAACAAAAAATTACAAAAAAAAGGTAGAAATTATAAACCTAAATTAATGTGTTAAAAAATACAAAAAAAGTTATAAATTATAAAACTAAAATAGCCATTTAAAAAACTTATAATTACAAAAAAGTTAGAAATTATAAAACTAAATTAAAATTACGGAAACAAACTAAGAAAAAAAGTAGAATTTTATCTTAATATATTAAACATTTAAGAAGTCCCTTTGTCCCTGGAAATAATGCTAATAATGATGTGAAAATTATTGCACTAAAAAATTCACCCTAGGGAAAGTCCCAAAGTTTTTACCTAAACTGACATGTAATAACCAACTCTTGCAATGGACATGAATAACAACAATATAGCTTTAGGAACACACCCAAAGGACAACATTATTAAGAATAAAATGGATATCTAACATGATTAAGAATAAGTTCTTATCAGGAATGATTGTTTAAAGATTTGTTTGGTAAATGAAATTAATTAATCAAGAAAGATAAGTTAACTACATAAGAATTGACTTTAACACTATGATAAAATTACCAGGATGATAGGTTTCACCACCACTGCCTACATATCCACTCTCTCACATTACACCACTCATTTGTATTGATATCTTGACTAGTTCAAAGAATTTGACATCCTTTCGGTGTAGAAACTTCACAGAGACAGATTTCCTATTATAACCTCAATTTTGGTAGTACTGTTATGCAATTATTTAATAAAAAGGGTTAGCTTGATAATTTGTGTGCATTGTTTTACAACTTGGGTTTCTTTGCAAAATTGTCTTGAATAATGAATTTCGTGCTCTTCCCTATTTTAGTAAGCCAATAGAGGTGTAAAAGGATAAAGGGCAAAAAAAATTCATAATAAGTGAACATGTAAGAAGAAAATGAAGAACTTATGTTTTATTTAAGAAAAATATGTAATTATCTAGAAGGTGACATAAGTGGCCACATTAGGATGGTTTTGGTACCACATGTCTTTTAATATCTAGAAAAGTCAAAATTAAGAGAATGGAAAAGAAAGAAAGAGAAAATATGAGTTTTAATGCATTATATATGCCTTTTTAGTATATGAGTTGCATATGAAGAAACTAAGTTTTTTTTTTAGTTTTGATCCCAAATTGTGTCCATGGGTAGATAAAATCATCAAGAACTTTCTCTTTAAAGTTGGTATTAAAAAGTTTAATGGATTAGGAGATATGAATTTTTGAAAAATCCCTAAAGTGTGGATATTACAAAGGAATATCATTAATGTCACGATATTCCGATTAATAATAGGATTTATTATTCTGGTGTGTGTGTGTTGTAGGTCGTCCGATCAGAGATCCAATGGTGGTGCCATCATCTCCTAGCTCATGAAAGATCAGGAAACAAGGAACAATTGTAGTCTGGGATCTCGAGGGGATTTCACGCAACCCCGAACACTTCAACACTAATTAGCTTTCCCATTGAGTCTGGGAGAGCAAATCGAACATACCCACCCTATATTTCACCCTATTTCATGGCTTATAAGAGTTTCCCCCAAACCCCAAGGACCCTACCACCACGGATTAGTATAAAATGGGGTGTACAACCCCTCTACAAGCTTACCAAGCAGCCCTAAAGATCACCCACAAGCTACCAAGTACTTCCCTATGTTCAATTTCCCAAGATGGTGCAACCTCCACCCTTGTCTTCACTTCCATTTCGCTGAAGGTTCGTCCTCATCACCCCACTATTCTAGACTGCCTCCAAAACAATTGAGGGGTGTTGTGAGTTCATGGTGCCCATGCGGAGGTTTCGGTGTCATTGCTTGAAGCTTGAGGGCGGGAACTTCAAATTCAACCCGCAGGTTGAATCCTGGCTCGTGAAGAAGAAGAAGCCTAAGGTTGAAGAAGGGATGTGGGCAAAAGACCACTTTTCCCAATGCGCACTAGATCAAACAATTTCCAATCATGGTCCTTGCGGATCGGATCATCCATATATAATCGAAATAAAAAAAGAAATTGAGGGTAAGGATAGTTTGGTCTTTTCCTCTCTTTTTCTCACTCAGTTAATTGATTTTCCATGCGAGCGGGCTGCCGACATGGTGTCCTGTGATTGATCTCAAAAGTTTTATGTTGCAAAAATCCTAGTAATTCGTGGGATTATCCAAAAGTAGCAAATAATATATGTATCTTGATCAAAAAATGCAAGCTACACAATAAAATATGATCTTAGTCTATGTCTTCTTCGATTTTGAAAGATGTTCAAATTTGATGTCTATAATGCTTTTAATGGATCAAAAGCCTAATTTGTGAATGTTGATGAATCTAATATACTTAGTTAATGTTTTTAATAAAAGTTTGATCTGTTATGGATAAAAAGAGAACCTTAGACTCACATGAATATTAAAATCCAAGATTTGACATATTAGGGTTTCTTTATGTATAAAGGTGTACTAAATGATGGAATTAGGGTTTGTCAACCCAATAAACATAAAAGTGTCAGATATTCATCTTTTCATCTATCTAACCCTAATTTGACTTAAAAAGAATAAAGATTGGGACTTTTGTATAAAAGGCACCCTTTTGTAGCACAATGATGTGTATGGAACCTAAAGTAGGGTTTGTGGATTAGAAAGTGGAAAGGAGAATAATTGGACTAAAGGAGTAATAAGGATAATGACATAAGAAAGTGGATATAAAAACCTGACTTGAGAATCAAGTCAGTCCTTTGATAGGATTTAGAACCATGTAGTGACACATGGATGTATGCCTTGAATTTCAGGTTGACTTGCTCAGTTGATTGTGTGGTTAATTCTACTTATTCTTATTTAGAATGAAAATTCTCTTGAGACAGGTATGTGGTTACGCCTAAGAATATTCATTGTAGTTTCACGTGGTTTCTTGGAGACTTCTTCACATGATTTGAAGATATATGCATGATTGTTAATTTCATTCCATGCAAACTTTAAGGTGACTACGAATAGCACATTATATATGAATATGACTAGACCAATTCTAGGCCACCGCTGGATCTAAGGAAAGGCCATCCACCTAGATAGGGGAAGGCATATTTTGGTACCAACCTAAATAGGGGGTACATGAGAAGTCACCCGCCTGGATAGGGGAGACATGATGAAGTTATCTGCTTGGATAGGGGAACACAGTGAATACTGTAGTATGAGGCCCTGAGGGGTTATGACATAGGGTGGAGAAACCTAGATTGGGTAGTCATGATGAAAATGTTAAATATGTTTTGTTAAACAATAATTGCTAAATTACATTGTTATCATTACTTGTGAGATTTTTTTCCCCCCACATACCAGTATGACCTGTCATACTGAATGACATTTTTATTGTCGAAATCTTTAGGATAATGTTGATGGAAAATGGACATTCAAAGAAAGAAGACATTGAAAGCAAACAAATGAAGTAAGGTTGGGAGGATATAGACAGATGATTTCTTTCCCGGTAAATTCTAGTACCCATATTTTGTAAACTTTGGAAAAAGAATTTTTTATCATGTACCAAGTTTACTTAGTTTAGTAAAATTTATTAATTAGTTTTGATTATGTACAAAACCATTTGATTCTATTTTTGGGATAAAGGCTCTAGTTTCTCTGTCTTCCTTAATTGGTAATTTTTGGGGAATGGAGTCATAACATTTGGTATCAGAGCCTAATTTTCCACATAATCTTTAATAATTATTAAATTTTGCAAAGTCTTTAGATCCCAAAGGGAGTTATTAGAGAATATTCTAAACATGGAGGTGTCTATAAAAAGATCACGATCCGGAGGCTGGCAAGATTTTCCTCCGTCAACTAGTCGGTTTAGGAGGACTCCCAAAATCCGTGTGACTGTCTGGACAAAATCTGAGGATTTGACTCGAAATAAGATACCTCTAGGATTTCTCATCCACTCTCATCACTTCTTTTTCCCCTTTCTATTAACAAACTTTAAGTGCCTAGGGTTTCTCTCTCTCTTCACATCCTCTTCAATGTTGGGGTTATGGATGATAAGGATTAGAGTATCCTCCATCAAACAATAAAATGCATGTAAACAATATGTCATGGATATAAGATAATCATAAGTATGAAACTATGGTTAATATAGTTATCTATGTATTACAACATGGCTTGTGTCAAAACTGTTGCCATCTCAGACAACACCACCAACGAATACCCCAAACTGAGGCCCTTACGCAAGAAGAGGCCCTCCTCCAAGAAGAGAAGGCACATGGAAGGAGAATCCTCCAAGAAAAGGAAGAGAGAAGGTGAAGCCTATGGAGAGAAAGGCCATGAGCCTAAACCAATTCCCTTCCACAACGAGAACCCATAAGAAAGCCCTAGACCTGAAGCAGGACCCATGTATGAAGATGAAGCTAGGGATAATCTTAGTCATGTTTCTGATTACGCACCAGCAACTAGACCAATGGTGATATAAACTACTGAGATGGTCTGGTTAGAGAAGCAGAAGAAGTTGAATGAAGCTATCAGTGCCCTCGTGCTTAGAGGTGTTCCCCGTAATGAGAACGGCGAACATATACCCGTCCTTCCCCACCTTGGTGCCACTATCTTAGATTTTGTGAAGCTGAATATTGAGAAGTTCTGGGGGGAAGATAAGATGGAGGTGGTAGAAAAAGTCGATGCTTGGATTTTGGCAGTGGAAAATGGGTTCCGCATTTTGGAGGTACATGTAAGCAAGAAGGTTCTCTTCACCACCCATCCCCTGGAGGGAGCAGCAAAGATATGGTGGGAGAACCATATCATGGGCCGAGACTTGAGTGAAGATCCCATGGCATGGGAAGATTTCCATGCACTTTTCACTGCAAGATTCATACCTCTCACTGCCAAGAAGGAAAAGGAAAAATAGTTCACTTTCCTGGTCTAAGGAAACTTAGCTATGCTCATCAATTTTGCCTCTTAGAGCATTTTGGCTACATGCTAACTAAAGAAAGGAGAGTGGGACATTTTGTGGATAGACTCCACCCCACCATTAAGCCCCATGTCATGGCGAGCAAGCCCACAACCCTCTCTGAAGCTCTCAACTTCGCCTTAGAGATGGAGAAGATGGTCATGCCCCAGCACAACCAACCCAAGGGATATCTTGGCTTCACTGAAGGAAGTTCTGGTCCAAGAAATGACAACAGGAAGAACCATGGTCGTCATCATGGCAAGGGAGGAAACGGAAAGACCCACAATGAGCATCAATCATCCAGATGCCACAAATGTGGGAGATACCAATCAGGGAAGTGTCTCTTTGAAAGGAAAGTGTGTTTTTGATGCCAGTAAGAGGGACACTTCTAGGCTAACTGCCCCCTTCCTGACCCTAGAGGAGAAGCCCTGGTGGTAGCTCAGCCAGTGGCAGCAGCACCGCCAGTGGCACAACCAGTAGTAGCAGCCCCACCAGTCCCACCTGCACGAGAGCGTCAATAGGCTTGAGTTTTCACCATCGATAATGAGGAATCCCAGGATAATGCCAACTGTCTGGTAGAGAGTAATAATCCTTAGAGTAGTTTTCCATCTTTGTTTATGCAGTGTAATGAAAGTTTGATTATCATGAAAATTATGTAGGCACGCATGAAATTATGGGACAAAGTGTGAAATATCTTTATGATTGTGGATAAAAAAATTCTTCTATTTTGAGAAATCTTGCAACTATGTTCTATCTAGATTTCAAGGATTTAAAATATATGTTGGATGTCACTACCCCGAGTGGTCAGATTCTTACATATCTTTTAAAAAACCCTATTTTATCTATTAAATATCTGAGTCATGAATTCCCTACTGATTTTATTTTGTTGGACATGAATGACTTTGATGTGATAATTGGCATGGATTGGATTTATACATATAGATCCCATATTGACTATAGGGAGGAAAAGATTTTGATAAAGAGACATGGTCACCCGCCTTTAACCATTAGAGGGAGGAAGGATGCAACCACTAGTCTGTACATGTTGGCCTTAAAAGCAGAGTAAATGATACCAAAGGTTTTCAGGCATTCCTCGCATTTGTTATAGAACCTAAACCTAAGGTTAAACCCTTAAGAGGGATAGAGGTAGTTAGGGACTATGTAGATGTGTTCCCAGATGATTTACTTGGCCTACCTTTAGAGAGAGAGGTGGATTTCATGAGTTAGTTCCCAGAACAAACCCTATCTACATGGCACCTTATAGGGTGGCCCCTGTTGAGCTTTTCAAGTTGAAGAAGCAACTACAAGAATTGCTAGACAAGGGCTTCATTAGGCCTAGTACCTCACCCTAGGGAGCTCTAGTCCTCTTTGTAAAGAATAAGGATGGATCACTCCGCATGTGCATTGACTATCACATTATAAACCAAGCTACCATAAAAAACAAGTACCCTCTACCCAAAATCGACGACCTATTTGACCAGCTTAAGCCATCCCGAGTCTTTTCCAAGATTGACTTAAGGTATGGGTACCACCAGTTACGAGTTAAGAATGAAGATATATCAAAAACTATCTTCCGTACCCGTTATGGCCATTATGAGTTCTTAGTCATGTCGTTTGGACTGTCCAATGCCCCAAGTGTTTTTATGAACCTCATGAACATTGTGTTCCAACCTTTCATTGACTCTTTCATTTTAGTGCTCATATATGACATCTTCGTCTACTTGGATGACCTAGACCAACACGCAGACCACCTGGTTAGAGCCCTTGAAATCTTGAGAAAGTAGAAGTTTTACAAGAAGTTCTCAAAATGTGAGTTTTGGATCGATCACGTCATGTTTCTTGGACACATCATCTCAGGAGGGACGATCTCAATAGATCCTACCAAGGTGTCTGTTGTAAGTGATTGGCCAACGCCGAAGAATCCTTCTAAAATTCACAGCTTCTAAGGATTGGTGGGGTATTATCGGCAGTTCATCCAAGATATCTCAAAGACTGCCATGCCCCTTACCAAGCTCACTTGAAAGGAAGAAAAGTTTGTATGGTATGAGTTGTGTGAAGCTCGCTTCCAAGAGTTGAAGGAGAAATTGACCACAACACCAGTGTTGACTTTATCGTATGGCAGTGAAGGTTTCATGATCTTCATTGATGCATCCAAAATGGGGCTTGGATGTGTGCTAGAGCAAAATAAGCATGTTGTCGCTTATGCATCTTGGCACCTCAAGCCAAATGAAGTGAACCATCTGACACATGACCTAGATTTGGTTGTGATCATACATGCTCTAAAGATTTAGTGACACTACTTGTATGGTGCTACCTTTGAAATACTCATTGATCATAAGAGCTTGAAGTATCTCCTAACTCAGAAGGATCTCAATGTAAGACAGATACGGTGGATGGAATATATGAAAGACTATGATTTCACCATTTCGTATCACCCAGGAAATCCCAATATAGTGTAGATGCCCTTAGCCAAAAATAAATTAGATGTGCATCTATCTTATCTACCCAGTGGAGGGAACTAGAGGAGTATGCCAAATGGGCCCTGTAATCATTATAAGACCGGATTCATTTGGCTAACATTCAGATAAAACTTGACTAGATGACCGAGTTAGTAGCTCCCCAACTGGCAAGCCCAGAGCTTGAAAAGATGAAAGGTTTGTTGCAGAAACCTCAAACACACCTATTCTTGGGTGTGGATGGAGGGAATCGATACAAAAATCGTATTTGGGTTCCTGAGGAGTCACCTTTGAAGACTCGTGTCCTACAAGAAGCTCATGCTTCTAAGTATTTCGTACACCCTGGCACTACTAAGATGTTTAAAGACTTACATCGGTATTTCTAGTGGCCTAGAATGAAGAAAGACATAGCAGCATATGTGGCCAGTTGTCTCACGTGCCAAATGGTGAAGGCTGAACACCAGTCACTTGGAGGATTACTGCAATCGATTGAGATTCATGAACTGAAATGGGACCATATCACCATGGATTTTGTGGTGGGTCTTCCCAAGACCAAGAAAGGTCATGATTCTATATGGGTTGTGGTGGACCGCTTAACCAAGTCGGCACCCTTCCATGTCTTGAAGATAACCACCAAAGTATCAGACTTAGTTGAGTTGCATATCTAAGAAATACTCCACCTGCATGGTATTCTGAAATCGATTATTTCTGATCATGACCCCAAGTTCACCTCAAAGCTATGGAAGTAGGTGCATGAAGAACTTGGGAAAAGGCTGAAATTTAGTACTACCTACCACCCCCAAACTGATGGACAGCCAGAGAATATGATCCAAACTTTAGAAGACCTATTGAGAGCATGTGTACTCAATTGGGGTGGATCATGGGAGCAATAATTGCCTTTATCTGAGTTTGCCTATAATAATAGCTAACAAACCAGTATTTGGAGGCCTCCGTACGAAGCGATATATGGAAGGTCGTATCGATCATCTACAAAGTGATATATGGAAGGTTGTATCGATCATCACTTCACTGGGATGAGGATGGTGAGAGGACCTTGTTGAGGTAAGAGGAACTTCAGATTTATGATGACAAGGTTTCTTTGATCAGGTAGAGGCTGAAGAGAGCTAAGGATCGACACAAGTCGTATGCAGATGCAAAGCAGACTGATTTACATTTCCCTATGGGTGAACATGTGTTTCTGAAGATTTTACCCCTCCGCGCTATAGCTAAGAACCAAGGAAAGTTGAGTCCCCGATATGTAGGTCTATTTGAAGCTCTAAAAAGGATTGGTGAATCCACATACCGTGTAGCCCTACCCCCACAATATAGCATGATGCATGACATGATGTATCCAATCTAAAGTGATATGTGAAAGATCCAAGCCATGTGTTGAGCATTGAACCTATTGAGCTCTAGGAGAGTCTGACATATCCTGAGTCACCTATGAGAAGACTGGATACTAAGGTGAAAGAACTCAAAAACAAATAGATAGAGATAGTAAAGGTTCTCTGGAAGCACCATGGAGAGGATGAAGCCACATGGGAGCTGAAGAATGACATGGAAAATCATATCCTAAATTATTTGTATGATTAGCTGAATTTTGAGGATAAAATTATTATAAGTGGGGAGGGATGTTATAACCTCAATTTTGATTTTACTATTATGAAATTATTTAATAAAAAGGGTTTGCTTGACAATTTGTGTGCATTGTTTTACAACTTCAGTTTCTTTGCAAAATTTGTCTTGAATAATGTATTTCGTGCTTTTCCCTATTTTAATAAGCCAATGGAGGTGTAAAAGGATAAAGGACAAAAGAAAACCTCATAATAAGGAAATAGGCAAGAAGAAAATAAATAACTTATGTTTTATTTAAGAAATATATGGAATTCTCTATAAGGTGGCATAAATGGCCACAATAGGATGGTTTTAGTATCACACACCTTTTAATATCTAGAAAAGTTGAAATTAAGAGAATGGAAAAGAAAGAAAGAGAAAATATGAGTTGTAATGCATTATATATGATTTTTAGTGTATGACTTGCATATGAAGAAAGAGAGTTATTATTTTTATTTTTGATCCCAAATTGTGTATCCTGGGTTGATTAAGTCATCAAGAACTTTCCCTTAAAATTTGGGATTAAGAAGCTTAATGGATAAGAAGATATAAATTTTATAAAAATCCCTAAAGTGTGGATATTACAAAGGAATATTGTTAAAGTCACGATATTCCGATTATTAATAGGATTTTATTATTCTGGTGCACGTGTTGTAGGCCATTGGATCAAAGATCCAATGATGGCACCATCATCTCCTAGCTCATGACAGATTGGGAAACATGAAGCAGTTGGAGTATGGGATCTCGAGGGGATTTCGTGCAACCCTGATCTCTTCAGTAATAATTAGCTTTCCCATTGAGTCCAAGATAGCAAATCGAACCAACCTACCCTAGACTTCACCCTATTTCATGACATCTAGGAGTTTTTCCCAAATACCAGGGACCCTACCGCCATGGACTAGTATAAAAGGGGATGTACAACCCCTCTGCAAGCCTACCAAGCAGTCTCGAAGATCACCCACAAGCTACCAAGTACTTCCCTATCTTCAATTGCCCAAGACGGTGTGATGTCCACCTTTGACTTCATTGCCATATCACTGAATGTTCACCCTCATTTCCCCATTGTTCTAGACTGTCTCCATATCAATTGAGGGGTGTTGTGAGTTTGTGGTGCTCAGGCAGAGGTTCAGGTGTGGTCGCTTGAAGCTTGGGGGTGGGAACCCCAGAGTCAGCTCATGAAGAAGAAGCGGTCTGAGGTTGAAGAAGGGTTGTGGGCCAAAGACCACTTTGCCATGTGTGTGCTTCTTTGAGGGTAAGAATAGTCTGGTCTTTTCCTCTCTTTTTCTCACTCAGTTAATTGATTTACCATGCGAGCGGGTTGCCTATGTGGCGGCCTATCATTGCTCTAAAAAGGTTTGTCTTGCAAAAATCCTAGTAAATTGTAGGATTATTCAAAAGTAGCAAATAATTATGTATATTGATCAAAAAAATGCAAGCTACACAATAAAAATATGGTCTTGGCCTATATCTACTTCCAATTTGAAAGATGTTCAAAGTTGACGTATTTAATGTTTTTCATGGATCAAAACCCTAATTTGTGAATGTTGATAAATCTAATAGACTTCGTTTGTTTTTAATCAAAGTTTGATCTATTATGGATAAAAGGAAAACCTTAGACTCATATGGATATTAAAATCTAAGATTTATCGGATTAGGATTTCTTTATGCATAAAGGTGTACAAAATTATGGAAATTAGGGTTTGTGAACCTAATAAACTTAAAAGTGTCAAATATTCATATTTTCATCTATCTAACCCTAATTTTAATTAAAAAGGATAAAGATTGGGACTTTTGTATAAAAGGCACCCTTTTGTAGCAAAACCATGTGTATGGAACCTAGAGTAGGGTTTGTGGATTAAGAAAGTGGAAAGGTCATCCTCTGGATCTACATATTGTACAAACTTAAAAGTTAGTATGAGTAGCACATTATATATGAATATGACTAGCCCAATTATGGGCCACCTCTAGATCTACAGAAAGGATATCTGCCTGGATAGGGGAAGGCATATTTTGGTACCAGCCTAAATAGAGCATACATGAAAAGTCACCCTCCTAGATAGGGGAGACATGATGAAGTCATATGCATAGATAGGGGAAGATAGTGAATACTGCAATATGAGGCCCTGAGGGGTTATGGCAAAGGGTGAAGAAACCTATATTAGGTAGGGTTGAGAAACCTAGATTGGGTAGTCATCATAAAAATATTAAATTTGTTTTGTTAAACAATAATTGTTGAATTATATTGTTATCATTACTTGTGAGATTTTGTTTCCCCCCACATACCAGTATGACCTGTCATACTGACCAACGTTTTGATTGTTGATGTCTTTAGGATAATCTTGCTAGAAATTGGACATTCAAAGAAATAAGACATTGAAAGCAAATAAATGAAGTAAGGCCTAGAGGATATAGATAGATGATTTCTTTCTCGGTAAATTCTAGAACCCATATTTTGTGAACTTTGGAAAAAGATTTTTTTATCCTATACCAAGTTTAATTAGTTTAGTAAAATTTATTAAGTATTTTTTATTATGTGTGAAACCATTTGATCCTATTTTGGGGATGACGACTCTAGTTTCTTGGCCTTCCTTAATTGGGGGTTGTCGGGGAACGGGGTTGTTACATTTCCCTACAGGCTCAAGATCTCATTACCTACGGGTTTTTAATTCAGTGTCCTAGAGCACTTCCTTTTGTGACCTCATATGGGATTTAACGATCCCGATTGGTGTTCTAATCCTAGATTTAAAGGTCTCCGTGTCTAGCATTCTAACATTGATGCAAGATATGTAACTAATCTGTACAGCGTGCAATCAATCAATAATTAATCTTAAAATCCATATGAATAGTAATTTATAACGTGAGAGTACAAGATACAAGCAATGGATCTAGTCCCCACACCTTAAAAAAAGATCTACTCTGTAATATTATATATGATGCAAAAGTGAAAGATCTAGAGTTAGGTGAATAGAGAAAATCTGACTTTTATCACTTTAAAACACAATGTTGGTTGAATGTAACTTTCTTAATAAGATATAGCAGTGGAAGGTAAAGCAAGTTGTTGACAAAAGTAGACAACTACAAGGTAACACATGATATAGATTGGTTTTATCCTAAATGAAATTAGTCTACTATCTAGTTGTTTCCGACTAGGATTTCGAACATGTATTTTATTCCCTTTTCTGCACTAATATAAAATACCCAATACCAGTGGGCTCAAGATAAACCTCTTTTTCAGCTCAAGGATAACCATCGTCTTCTTTGCAGGATGTCGTAAGATCACCTTCTTTAAATAACATCTCAATCTACTCCACCTTCATTAGATCTAAAGAAAGCTTTGCCATAGCCTTCTTGTAAGATTTAGCATGAAGTGACAAACTAAGAGTGAACAAGAAGGGAATAAAGAGATTACAACTCCTTTCACAAAGACTACCATCAAAGCACTATTAAAAAGTGATTATAAACTCCACATAGATTTATTTAAGACTATATTTAGTGGAGTAGGACACTAATGTTGAGCTATAGCTTAGACTAAGCTTGGATGTAGCTAGAGATGACAAATGAATATTTTAAGCTTGTTAAGATATCATGTAGATAGCTTGCTCAAGTGTGCTCTCAGTGTCCACAAGACACTCCCATATATAGAAAATACTTATGATAGCTAAGATAAATGTCGGAAGTGTTTAGACATAGTTTACTGGAAACTAACCCATATAGGATAGCAAGTGGGATTAAAACAACTAATTGTGCACTTGTTGAATATTATTGAAAACTGACAGTCCGTCAAAAAGAAGTTTGATAGTGAAGCATCTCAACTGAAAATAAGTTCGATCGAAACACTACAAAGACCTCCTTTGGTCTAACTATAATGTCTCGTTAGGTTAAAAGTTTGACCATGATGCATATGGGTTGAAAAGAAGTTTAGTAAAAAATGTTTTGTCCCAATTTGTCTTAAATTTTGGGAAATGGCTCAAATGGATATGGAAAAAATATCTACCTATACTAAAGGATGTATATAGGTATAGATCTATGTTTAGGATGGTTTTGATCCATTCATCACTTGTTCTTAAATTATTCCTATCAATTTGTATAATTTGCACCTATGTAAAACATCATCTAGGTATAAGTTGATGGACATGCATCCAAAAACACATATAATTGCTATTATCTGATGTTAGATTTTGTTTAAGTTCTTTGATCACCTAAAACATATAATTCACATACTAATAAAATAAATGGGAAATATTTGTATCATCAAAATTTAAGCGTGGTAGATCCAAAAACACAAAAATATCTCCCTTTTTATGATGATGAATATTTCCATAAGGTAAATCTAGATAGACAAATTGAGAGCTTAATACCTTTAATTTCCTAAATAATAAGAAAATTTATCTCGTGGACTTTTCTCGCCATTTATCTCATAGAATTTTCTCAAAAAGTTACTCTCGCTCACAAATATAATAATATTGAGGGGAGGCCTCAGATCCAATTAACAAAGGAATATCAATTGAAAGTAACAATCTACATAGTAGGTCATGCTATGAAAAAATCCATAGTTTGAGTAAGGAACATATGTACGTATTTCTCTATACCAAAGAGAGGAAAGCTAAGTTCTTCATAATAAAGAAGCCCTTTGAAGCACAAAAATAAATCAAGAAAAATTATCTACACCAATGACAAGGAATGTGTCCATCATTGTCCAACAGAGTCAATAAAACAAAATCTATGATCTTTCTAACATATATCTCAATAGCAATGCAAGGAATGTGAAGTCTTAGTGTTTCAAAAATCAGGCAGTGTGGCCGCTTATGCGGCCGTATACAAGGTTCAGACCCCCTGCCGCTCCCCGTACAACAAATCCCTCATAAAGCGGACCAAGGCCGCATGCAAGGCCACACAGCCGCATAAAAATCTGATTAAGATTTTTAGATGTACATATTTCCATGTCTTGTTTTTATAGTTACATTCATCTATGTTTGTTTAGATTTAGACAATAGTTGCATGTTTGTATTTAGTTAAGTTGTTGCATATTTGCATGATTGCATCTATTATTCTTGTATTTTTACTAACTAGACACATAATTATAAAAAAAAATGTATGATCAACATATATTTATATAGATAAATAATTAACAAATAAAAAAATTCAAAACCGCATATACTTCAGCATATACTCCCGCATACTGCATATACGCAATAAGGTGACATCTCCAAACGCATAACACACAATGCTTTTTAAAACGCTATACCTCCACAATAAAGAAATGGCATTAAGCATAGATGAGGTCAATACATAATCTTTAGATCATTATTAAGGGATGTTAAGCCCGTGATTGATATAGATAAGTCATTAAGATCATAATCTAAAAATATATAAATATAATCACATTATATGAGCCCCCTAATCACATACTCATAAAAGTTGAGCTTAAACAAAGAACTAACCACTTAAGATACATATATTCATCAAAGAACAAAAACTACACTTGCAACATGCAAATTAAAAAAAAATTAGACAAAGGCCAAATAAACATGTAGCAAACCAACTCTAAATACCGATATTCAAGATAGACAATTAAAACTTGACATACAATATTTCAATTGACCTTCATTTCGATCAAAATTCCCCTCACTCAACTCCATTTCGATAGAGACACAATCTATTGGAGAAGTTATTCTAACAAAAATACATCTCTACCAATTGACAACATATATAACTACCAATTAAAAAACTAAACCTTAAGTACAAACCAATTAAAGAAAATATGTCATGATCAAAATTGATATCCAATGAAGCCCACGATCATATTACACCTTCTTTAGAGAGAGCATATGGGTACCCAAACCATGTTCTTGTCACTTTTTCTCTTGAAAGGGCATGTGAGAGCATAGTGATCAAATATTTCACAAGCAAAGCATATGACATGGTTAATTGAGAAAGAAGAACTAGCATTTGATTTTAAAAATATAGGCCCTTGATTCTTCTTCCTATTTTCATTTCTTGGAATAAAACCATGACCATCTATAACTGCATGACCATTGTAAGAATGCAATAAACTATTCAACAAGTTTGTACTCTTTGAAATTTATCCAAAGACTCTTAAGATTTTCATTTTCCTTGGCAAGAATCAATGAATCTTTAGTAATAGAAACTAAGCATTTTCTATTACTATCATTGTTCTCTTTAAGTATATGAGTTTTATCATTTACTTCAAGAATAATATCATTATCAAAATTTGAGCAACAAATAGTTTTGTTTCTCCATATTACTCTACTTATTTAAAAGAGTAGAAACTTGAGTTTGCAAGGAAGTATTTTGAGAAACAAGATCATTTACTATTTTATTTTCACTAGCATGTTGATCATTTATCAAGTTCTTTATTTATATAATCAACATTAGTAGACAATTTGTTTCAATTTTTCTTCTATTTTTTAATCTTTTCATATGTAATTTCAACAAGTTTAATAGGTCATATTTTGAAAAGTTTAGGAGAGATACATCACTGTCATCACTTTGTGCACCTTCTCCCTCTTGTCCTTCTTCCTCTTGTTCATCATATTCACTATGTTCAACGATTAGACATTCAACCACATCGTGGTATCCATCACCCTCATCATTTGATCCCGAATTAGAAGAGAAATACCAATAAGCATGATATGCCTTCTTCTTTTTATTCTTCAGATTCTTCTTCTTATTTTTGAGTTTCGAGCATTCATCCTTCCAATGTCCCTTCTCCCCATAAAGATGACATCTAGTGGGGAGATGTCTACAATTTTAGTTATAAGAAAAATCAACTTATTAACTTTTTAGTTCATTTATGTGCACTTGATGAAGAAGAAGCTTGTTTTGACGACCTAGATTTGATGTATATGCTATTTTTCTTGGCATGCTTTTATTCTTCATTAACCATCTCATGTTCTTTGAGCTTGACTTCATATGTCTTTAAGTTACCTATAAATTCTTCAAGCTGCAAAGTAAAAACATCCATATATTCTTCTATGTAAACTTTCTTTTCATTCCTAAAGGTTAGAAAAAGCCAAGTTGTAATGACCCCCAATCCCCGACAGCCCCCAATTAGGGAAGGCCAATAAACTACAACTGTTATCCCAAAAACAAGACCAAATGGTTTTGCACATAATAAAAATTAATTCATAAATTCTACTAACTAAACTTGGTATAGGAAAAAATATCTTTTTCCAAAGTCTACAAAATATGGGTTATAGAATTTATCAAGAAATAGACCATCTATCTATATCCTCCGGACCTTACTTCATTTATTTGCTTTCAATGTCTTCTTTCTTTGAATGTCCAATTTCCAGCAAGATTATCCTAAAAACGTCGACAATTAAAACGTCGATCGGTATGACAAGTCATACTATGGGGGAAACAAAATCTCACAAGTAATGATAACAACATAATTCAGCAATTAATGTTTGACAAACCAAATTTAACATTTTCATCACAATTACTGAATCTAGGTTTCTCCACCATCTGTCATAACCCCTCAGGGCCTCATACTGTAGTATTCACTGTCTTCCACTATCCAAGCGGACGACTTCATCATGTCTCCCCCTATTGATGGAGTTTTAATTTGCAACACCACTAAAAATCCTAGAGATGATGAGTCTCTAAGTTTAGCCTTGCTAGTACTATGGTGAAGACTCCACCCACATGTGCTAAGACATGTGGAAGTCTTATCGTAGTATAGTTAAGGGTCGAATCCTCGGGACAACGGTCTTGACGAAGTCAAGATGGAAAACGTTTAGCTTTTACTTAACAACTTAAAGATTGATATTTAGATCGAAGGTTGGATTTGGTTGTTTTAAACTAAGCACAAAGAAAGTAAAGCAAGAAAGTAAATAAAGCAAGTAAATCTTAAGAGTTAACAAATGGTGATGAATCACTGGGGTTAAGCAGGTATTTACCACCGCTACACATGCATTGTATATGTACTAAGCAAGACTTAAAAGCTAGATGCATGGATGTTTCCACAAGACCGATGCCTTATAAGACAAGAGCGATGTGTTGCATCTAAGGGTGTTCCACAAGACCGATGCCCACATAAGACAAGAGCGATGCATTGCACCCTTTGATGTTCCACAAGACCAATGCCCATATAAGAAAAGGGCAATGCATCTCATCCTTCAAGGGTTAAGTAACTCTAATACGGTACATCCTACGCGTCACTGAAGGGTGTAGTCTCCGAAAAGAGAATCTTACTCAACCTCATGAAACGTACATCTAAAACTAACAAGCGAGCGATAATTATCAAATCGAATAGCGTCTTTGTAGGCCTAGTTTCCGGTGAGGGATAACCTAGCTACGAGAAGTGCGGGAATAATGCAACGCCAGCCATCCCCGAACGAATGGTCACATGCTTTACATCATTCCCCTCGCAAAGTGTGTTCCTCGACTTACCAAAGGTCTCTTCCATACAGATGGGAGTGTGCCATATGATAGTGAGTTTACTCCACTCCTTGAGATACACTTCTAGACACCGAAACGGATGCGTGGTGGATACACACACCAGAAACCAACACTAAATCGGTATTCAAGCCTCGATAGCGGTCGTAGACAAACCACAACGAAAGACAATAAATGCATGCAAGAACGTGGCCACCATTCAAGCATGTGTGAAACGATTTAGCATTAAAACGAAGTGATAACATCTTTTTTACAGTACAAAATACAAAACATGGGCAGCGGGGCTAGTCCCCGCACCCCAGTGGATGGAACTACTCGCTCCTCATAGAGGGAGCAACAAAGAAGGAGGCAAGAAGAGATAGAGAGGACATCATCTCCACTGAGGAGAGAAGGTTGAACCCTTGGTGGAGAGAGCAACGATCTCCACCCCTTGTAGCTTGCTTGATGACGGGTCTTCTCCTCTCACCTTCCTTGTTGATGAGAGAGAGAGAGTAGCTTGCAATGGACGTGAGTCTCAGACCGGCAGCCTCGAGTGATGGATGGAGTTGTTCTGGTAGTAGAGAGGCAGCCTTTGGACGTCTGGACTCCCCTTCATGGACGGCCCTGAGATCTTATTTATAGGCTTTGAGTGAGATCCAAACGGTTTGGAGACCGTTTGGCGTCAAACGGTCTTGAGACCGTTTGGGCTCAAACGGTCTTGGGATCGTTTGGCGTCAAACGGTCTTGAGACCGTTTGGGCTCAAACGGTCTTGGGATCGTTTGGCGTCAAACGGTCTTGAGATCGTTTGGCGTCAAACGGTCTTGAGACCGTCTGGGCTCAAACGGTCTTGGGATCGTTTGGCGTCAAACGGTCTTGAGATCGTTTGGCGTCAAACGGTCTTGGGACCGTTTGAACTCCATGCGGTCTTGGGCCCGTTTGGCTTCATGCGGTCTCGGGACCGTTTGAACTCCATGCGGTCTTGGGACCGTTTGGCTTCATGCGGTCTCGGGACCGTTTGAACTCCATGCGGTCTTGGGACCGTTTGGCTTCATGCGGTCTCGGGACCGTTTGAACTCCATGCGGTCTTGGGACCGTTTGGCTTCATGCGGTCTCGGGACCGTTTGAACTCCATGCGGTCTTGGGACCGTTTGGCTTCATGCGGTCTCGGGACCGTTTGAACTCCATGCGGTCTTGGGACCGTTTGGCTTCATGCGGTCTCGGGGCCGTTTGAACTCCATGCGGTCTTGGGACCGTTTGGCTTCATGCGGTCTCGGGACCATTTGAACTCCATGCGGTCTTGGAACCGTTTGGATCCACTCGACCCTTGGGCTGGTTTATTCTTTTGTTATTTTTTTGTGCTTTTTTTCTGCAATTATAAAAGGAAAAGTTAGTTTGATGATGTATTTACAAAAAAGGGTAAAATTAGGTTTAAGTACAATATAAATGTAGAAAGAGTATGGAAAACTAAAGAAAAAGACTAAGATAAACTACTAAAATAGGAGGTTATCACCCCCCCTAACTTAGAGTCTAGCTTGTCCTCAAGTTAGATAGAGCTGAGACATGAAATGGCGCGGCGATCTTAATTAAAATTTCCCCATACTCTTGCTTCAATTCTTGACCTGAGTTCCCCAGGGGTCGTATCGAGGCTTATTGCATGCCTTGATCTTTTGGATTTCGAGAGTTGCCTGGATTTCAGGTTTTTCCATATCTCAAAGTTCGCCTTGGGACCACATTTATTTTGTGCATGTTGTTGACTCTAATCAACTTTATACCTCTCTGGAAACCTATTGGAAGCTAGAGAGGGTATGAGGGTTGGCTAAAGGCTTTGAAGTGTAACTCCCCTTCGAGTGGGGGAAGGGCTATCTATGCTTTTTAGGATCTCACTACCGGACACGACACATCTGCCTTTATGAGGGCAGCTGAATGTACCGGCCGGGCAAGTCCTTTATTAGCCTTTTCATATACTTGGAACTTTTAGGGTTTCACTACCGGACGCGACGCATCTGCCTTTGTGAGGGCAGCGGAATGTGCCGGCCGGGTGAGCCCTTTATCAGTTCTTTATATAGGTCCTTATTCGTGGCACAACTCTCCTGATTTTATTCGTCTCTCTGGCTTTTATTCAAAAACTCACAGGCTTGGGTTTTGGGATGAGGATTTATTTTGGGCGGCCAAGCCTCTTTTATTTTGAAGAGAGGAAAGTTGTTCTTAAAGTTTTTCAGCATGCACTTATTTGGTTTGTGGTCCACTTGCAGATCTTTTTGACTTGGAATTTGCCTGATTTCCCTCTCATCCTTGAGATCTCGGCCTATTTCTGCCCTGATTTTGACCTATGGAGAGTCAGATAAAGAATTGGAGCACAAATATAGGATCCATAGTGGATGGGGGTTGATAAATCGCCATTTGATGTCTACGTGCTAAATACTTGTAGAGACTAACATGATTCTAGAGTTAGTTGAGGTGATTAACAA
Source organism: Alisma plantago-aquatica (assembly GCA_963693085.1). NCBI lineage: Eukaryota > Viridiplantae > Streptophyta > Magnoliopsida > Alismatales > Alismataceae > Alisma > Alisma plantago-aquatica. The sequence goes on from OY856414.1 coordinate 662,871,382, forward strand.
GAATTTGTAAAAAGAATCTTGAAAGAATAAAAAGAATTTGTAAAACGAAAGAAATGTATGGAAAGTGTTTAGAGAAAAAGAAGGGAGTATAGAAGTTGATACCTAGCCCTTGTCTAATGTATCCCCCCCCCTAACTCATCACACACTCTGTCCCCAGAGTGGCAAAGTGATAGGTTGAGAAAACATTAGAACAAGGGCTGCAGGTTAAGGTAGATTGTCGGTTGCCCCTGGAGAATGCAGAAGTGTAGATGCGAACTGCCCACGTAAGGCGTGGTAGTCCACGTCCGTCATTTCCTCCACTGGTCTTTGGAGAACGATTATAGTGTACATCCAGTAGAGGACGTGGAAGCCGCAGTCGTTGGATTGTCGTATTTGCTGGGGGCATTTATGGCAGAAGGCGGGGCGGCTGAAGTGCTCAGTGTTGTATGCCCTAGTGTGCTGACTCAGAAGTTCGATTAATTTCATAGCACACTCCTTTACCATTTCTTCTGTCGGCGTCTTGGGCGTTACGACGTATTGTCGTTGACGGGCATTGAACTGGCTGTCGGAGCTGTTGTATATTGTAGTTGTTCCGGTGTGGAGATTGGTTGCCAGAAGAAGCCAGTGCCCTTGATGTAGGATCGGTAGCATGATGAACTTCGGCGTTGTATGTTGAAGATATGCAGTCAATTGTTCTATTGTGCCGAAGTTTTTCAGTTTGAGCAGATCATCTTTCATGTACGGGGACGCCATATATGTGTCGGGATTGTGTTGGCCAATCTGAGATTGGTAAGCGGCCATGAGGCTGCAAGAAAGTTGTCCCTTATCTTGTAGAGTTTCTCGCAAAGAATCGGCCATTACGATAATGTCTTGAGACATGAAGACGATGCCGTCTTTTTCTGCGGAGAGTTTTGCCATGATTATGCGTATTTCAAGGTCGTTTAGACCCTTGCAGGAATCGCGATCGAAATCAGGAAAAGTTGGTGTAATTGTGTACGCGGGGTCTTTCTTGCTGGTGTCTTCTGTGGGCAACTTGTTTTGTTCTGACTCTTCCAGAACTTGGCGGAAAGGTCACCGCTGGCGATGTTGCACAGCTGAGTAAAGATACCGTGGAACATCATCTGGTGACATAGTCGGATCGTTGAAAAATCTTCTGTCACAGATGAGTTCCATGGCGTAGCGTCCTCGTAGCGAATGGAAGTCTTCAGCTGCCAAGTCTGTGAATGGGATTTCCTGGTTAAGCGCTTGAATATGTCTGATGGTGTAGAAGGCGCTGTCTCCGGATCCCGTGGTGGCTTGAACTGGAAGGTTAATGATTCTAAACCATGGTTGGCTCCAATCTTGGCGAAGAGAAGGGCGTACAGCCCAGATTACTTTAAGCAGCCGGAAGGGTATACACCGAGCTTCACCTGCTGCGTCTCCGATAAAGTTGATTATGCCGGATGGTAGCTCGGCGGTATTGAAGTTGTAGACTTTGGCGTCCCTTGCCGCGGTGTCCACTATCATAAAGAGCCAGTGTCCCGATACTTGGAAAGGCAGCGTGATATAGCGTGCCCGACGTGCTAATCCGACACGCAGCCGCTCAATCGACCTCGCCTGCAGGCTCTTGTGTAAAAGGCCGAGAGACAGTGCAGGTGAGGCGTTGAAGGCTGGTTGTATCCGGTTTTTACTTTTATATATTTCTATACAGTTGGCGAGGAGGACACGAAAAATTGACAGCGGCATCGTAGACCGGGGTCGGAGGATGCAACGAAAATCTTCGCGTGTCAACGTACGCCTGGTTTTTGTATTGATGTAAATTGTATCGTCCCCCGCTTTTGCATCGTCTACTATAGTGTTCAGGATGAAAATGTCCTGAGCATCTAAAGTAGAGATGGCTGTCCTGTCAAGATCATGCATTTTTTGTGGAAGAGGGGGGGGCGGGGGGAGGTTTTGTGGTGGAGGGGAGGCGGGTTGTGCGAAGGCTTCTTCTTGGCCTGTGATATTGTCATCCTGGTCGGAGGTGGAGTCAAGATCTTCGTCTGTATCTAGACTCACTCGGTCCGCATCGTCCAGGTGAGGGGGAGAAGGTGTGGAGAAGGGAAGGGGAGTTTTTGGCGAGGTAGCGCTGGCTCCTTGTATGCACTGTTGGAGCTCAGCGAATGCTGCATCTTTGGCGGTTTCTCCCATTGACCCCATAGCGGAGTAATCAAAGAATTGGTCCCCATAAGAAATGTTGACGTTATCGTGCTGTGGGGACTTGGGGTGATAGTCACTTTCCTGGTGACCTTTATCGGACCCTTTGTGGGAGGGTTCTGCAGCATTCCCTGGATCTTCGCCATCATCGTGCTTGTCTCCTAGAGGTGTGTCTTTATTGGAGTCAGCAGATGAATCGGAGTCTTCTTCTTCTTCATCATCATTGTCATTGTCAGTCGCAGCTTCGTCTGTTTTCTTCTTATTGGACGGCTTTTTGCACCGCCGGTGAGTGGCATGTAGCTCATCGAAAGCCACTTGCAGATGCTCGTGTTTTTCGAGCAATGCGTCGTGGCCTTCTTTGAGATCTGTATATCTGTCCTCGGCAGAGAGGAGGCGTGCAGTTAGATCTGTGACTTGGGCGCGTAGCTGTTGTATTTCATTAATGGTAGCCTCCTCTTGATGATGGTGGAGCTGCGTAATTGTTTCGTCGATGGTAGCCAGGCGCGAGCTTAGCTTGTCTTGGTTTTGCGCGAGCGTGCGGAGATTCTCTTGCAGAGGGTGAGTCTGGGTCGAGATCTCGTCGACTTTTCTCGTCGTAGCTTCTTGCTGACGCGTTGCCCCAAGGATCAGGTCCGGCAGGTTGTTGGTGTGGCTGTTGATATGTTCAACTTGCCTAGCCACTTCATCCTGTCGTTGCTGAATACCTTGCAGGACGACAGGAAGAGCTTGATGTTGATTGTCGATCCTGGTTACCTGTTTAGTTAAATCCTGTACACAAGAAAAAATGGAATGTAATAAGTTAGAAGGGTCGGCGAGGAGGTGTCGGACAGCGTCAAATTGACGGCCGAATTCTTCACCGATGTTAGTAAAGGGGGCCCCAGAGGCGGAAGGGTGATGTGGCTGGGGCCTATGTGGGATGGTGGTAGAGTCTTGCGGGAAAGACACTGATGAAGGCCCGAACTGCGTAGTGACTGTTGATGAGGTCACCAGCGGTGTCGGGGTGGTGGCGGATGTGAAGAGTGGTGGAATTGATGATGAAGGGGTGGGGATGGTGAAGTCGGGCATGGAGGTGAAGAAAGGTAAGCCCGATGTTGGGGTGGGTGAAAAAGTGGATGTGAATGCTGATGTGGAAGCGGAGGCGAAGGTGGTGAAATCAGGCATGGAGGTGGGGAAAGGGAAGCCTGATGTTAGGGAGGGTGGAAAGGTGGATGTGAATGCTGGCGTGGAGATGGAGATGGTGCGCGATGATCAAAAAGACGGCGACTGGTTCAGTGGTGGTAGCGACACAATGGCGCGGTGACGAAGGCGACAGAGGGGTCGGAGAACTTCGCTCGACGACGGCTGCGATGGCGGTGCAGGAAACGTCGGCGTGAGCGGCGTGTTTGGAGTCGCCGGACTACCTTGCAGAAGAAGGTCGAACGAACGGGTGAGCGGCTAGGGCGAATGCAACAGTAGCAGGAAGAAGACTCTTCGCACGAACGCTCTGGAGAATTCGAAGATTCGAAGAGAGAAAGATGGAGTAGGGATGGTATATATATATAGTGATTGGTTGGTGGTCTATCGTATTCCAAACGGTTTTGAAGACCGCTTGGTCCCAATCGGTCTCAAGGTCGTTTAGTCCCAAACGGTTTCAGGACCGTTTGGTCCCAAACGGTTTGAGGACCGTTTGGTCCAAAACGGTTTCAAGACCGTTTGGTCTCAAACGGTTTCAAGACCGTTTGGTCTCAAACGGTTTCAAGACCGTTTGGTCTCAAACGGTTTCAAGACCGTTTGGTCTCAAACGGTTTCAAGACCGTTTGGTCTCAAACGGTTTCAAGACCGTTTGGTCTCAAACGGTTTCAAGGCCGTTTGGTCTCAAACAGTTTCAAGACCGTTTGGTCTCAAACAGTTTCGAGACCGTTTGGTCCCAGACGGGTTTAAGACCGTTTGGAGGTAACAAAAGGGGTTATATATTTTTGTGTTTTTGAGTATATATATATATTTGTGTTTTTTTTTTTTGTTTATGGATTTTTATTTTGTTTGTTTTATATATTGTTTTTGTAGTTTTTATTATGTAGATTTTTTTGTATATTTTTTTAGATTTAGTAACAAAATAACTTAAAGAAAGCAAAACAAAAATTAAGAGAGAATAAAACTAGAAAAAAGAGAAATTGATGTTCAGGTCTTGGGTTGCCTCCCAAGAAGCGCCTTGGTTTTATGTCGCTGGCTCGACGAAGCTAAGACTTGTTATACTGCTGGCATATTTAATTGCTGATCTTTGTTCAGCCCATGTTTCGGATTTAATTCGGGTTGTCCAGCGAAAGTGCCAGCCGAAGGCTTCAATTGTGCAGCAATCTGTGCAAGTTGTGTTTCAACTGCCTTTTGTTGGGCTTGTTGGTTGGCCAGCATGGTTTGCTGAGATTGCAGCATCTGTCTTATTGAAGATAGCTCATCTTCCGGCTGCGTGGTAATATTCTTCTGAGAATTTTGTTGTTGGTATTGTTGAACGTGCAATTGTGGGTGAAGCGGGGGGTGAGTGTACTGGTAGTAGGCTGACTGATTTCTAGGGTAGTTAACCCTAGGGAAGTTGTTTCTTGGATTCCCTTGATTGTTTGATAGCCCAGGAGGCAACCTATTGTCAAATCCCCCTTGAGTCTGGTGTTGCGGGTTTGCAGTCCCAGAAGGGTTCCCATACTGGAATCCAGGATGGTTCCTTGGTTGACTGGGATTATAGTAGACTTGCCCGGGAATAGTATGGATAGAGTTGACTTGCTCCGGAGTCTGATCTTCAATCTGATTAGTGATGGCCTCATAGGGTTGTGGTGGTGGATGAAGATCCATCATCACACTATAGAGCATTCCGCAGGATAAGGTCGGATGATCTGATGCATGACAAGCTTCACAGGAACCTGTGACAGCTTTGACTTGATGCAGCTGCGGGGTTTGTTTCTTGTTGAATTCCCCTAGAGATGATTCAAGGGTTTGCTGTTTATGGGCGATTGCTTTCAGAGCCTCTGCTATTGACTTTAATTCCGTGGATTCCTCAGCTTTAAAGACTTTGAGGACGCCTTTTCCGGCTGTTCGCCCCCAGTTGGACTGGTTTTCAGCCCCTAAAGTGACGATCTTCCAGGCGTCTTCATAGTTTTTCCTCATGAAATTTCCTCCAGATGAGGAATCTAGGAACTGTTTAATGTCATCATTTACCCCCCGATAAAAAGTCTCAATCAGTTGATTTTGCGAAATCCCATGATGAGGGCATTTTCGAAGAAGTTCTTTGAATCTTTCCCATGCCTCGGCGAGGGTCTCTCCAGGAAGTTGAGAGAAATGGTTGATCTGCCCTCTGATTTCGTAAGTAAGCGAGGGTGGAAAAAACTTCTCCAGGAATTTCTCCTCTAGAGGGGCCCAGGTGGTAATAATGGGTTCTCTATCCAATGAATTATACCAACTTAAGGCCCTTCCAGATAGAGTGAAATGAAACAGATGGAGCAATATTGCGTCGAAAGCGATGCCAGCTTGTGGGACCAGTCGGCATAATGCCTTAAACCGTTTCAGGTGGTCCATGCAGTCGTCTCCAGAACTTCCAGAGAAAGAAATCCCTTGCATAATCTGAATCCATTGGGTCCGGATCTCGAAGTGTGGGATGTTAATGATCGGAGGCCGGACCGGATGGTTATCTTCGTAATTCTTCGGGACGGCGTAATCCCGAAGTTGCTTGTTTCTTAACGCGAGTTGAGCAGCAGCTTGCTCTGCTTGGATGCGTGCCTGTACTTCAGCTCGGATCTCAGCTTGCACCTGAGCACGAGTGTCAGCGATAAGTTGTGCTCGTTGTGCTGCTATGGCGGCGTTGACTCTTTCTGCAACAAGGCGTTGCTCTTCGGCCATCTGTCTGGCTCTTTGGCGGTTAAGTCTATTCCTTCGGTGAAAGCTTCTTTCTACCTCAGAATCGTATTCTGGTTCAGGGGAGAATCCGATGTTATGCGGGGGTTGCATACACGTTTTCTACCTGAGTAGAAGGAAAATCTCAAGTTAGGAAAAATGGAGGGAAATGAAAAAGATCAAGAAATATTGGATTGGTTATTAAAGAAAAAGTGTAAAATCCTAATCAACCAAGAAATTGGTAAGTAAAAACTAAAAAGTTCCGTTGTCCCCGGCAACGGCGCCAATTTTTGATGGAGTTTTAATTTGCAACACCACTAAAAATCCTAGAGATGATGAGTCTCTAAGTTTAGCCTTGCTAGTACTATGGTGAAGACTCCACCCACATGTGCTAAGACATGTGGAAGTCTTATCGTAGTATAGTTAAGGGTCGAATCCTCGGGACAACGGTCTTGACGAAGTCAAGATGGAAAACGTTTAGCTTTTACTTAACAACTTAAAGATTGATATTTAGATCGAAGGTTGGATTTGGTTGTTTTAAACTAAGCACAAAGAAAGTAAAGCAAGAAAGTAAATAAAGCAAGTAAATCTTAAGAGTTAACAAATGGTGATGAATCACTGGGGTTAAGCAGGTATTTACCACCGCTACACATGCATTGTATATGTACTAAGCAAGACTTAAAAGCTAGATGCATGGATGTTTCCACAAGACCGATGCCTTATAAGACAAGAGTGATGTGTTGCATCTAAGGGTGTTCCACAAGACTGATGCCCACATAAGACAAGAGAGATGCATTGCACCCTTTGATGTTCCACAAGACCAATGCCCATATAAGAAAAGGGCAATGCATCTCATCCTTCAAGGGTTAAGTAACTCTAATACGGTACATCCTACGCGTCACTGAAGGGTGTAGTCTCCGAAAAGAGAATCTTACTCAACCTCATGAAACGTACATCTAAAACTAACAAGCGAGCGATAATTATCAAATCGAATAGCGTCTTTGTAGGCCTAGTTTCCGGTGAGGGATAACCTAGCTACAAGAAGTGCGGGAATAATGCAACGCCAGCCATCCCCGAACGAATGGTCACATGCTTTACATCATTCCCCTCGCAAAGTGTGTTCCTCGACTTACCAAAGGTCTCTTCCATACAGATGGGAGTGTGCCATATGATAGTGAGTTTACTCCACTCCTTGAGATACACTTCTAGACACCGAAATGGATGCGTGGTGGATACACACACCAGAAACCAACACTAAATCGGTATTCAAGCCTCGATAGCGGTCGTAGACAAACCACAACGAAAGACAATAAATGCATGCAAGAACGTGGCCACCATTCAAGCATGTGTGAAACGATTTAGCATTAAAACGAAGTGATAACATCTTTTTTACAGTACAAAATACAAAACATGGGCAGCGGGGCTAGTCCCCGCACCCCAGTGGATGGAACTACTCGCTCCTCATAGAGGGAGCAACAAAGAAGGAGGCAAGAAGAGATAGAGAGGACATCATCTCCACTGAGGAGAGAAGGTTGAACCCTTGGTGGAGAGAGCAACGATCTCCACCCCTTGTAGCTTGCTTGATGACGGGTCTTCTCCTCTCACCTTCCTTGTTGATGAGAGAGAGAGAGTAGCTTGCAATGGACGTGAGTCTCAGACCGGCAGCCTCGAGTGATGGATGGAGTTGTTCTGGTAGTAGAGAGGCAGCCTTTGGACGTCTGGACTCCCCTTCATGGACGGCCCTGAGATCTTATTTATAGGCTTTGAGTGAGATCCAAACGGTTTGGAGACCGTTTGGCGTCAAACGGTCTTGAGACCGTTTGGGCTCAAACGGTCTTGGGATCGTTTGGCGTCAAACGGTCTTGAGACCGTTTGGGCTCAAACGGTCTTGGGATCGTTTGGCGTCAAACGGTCTTGAGATCGTTTGGCGTCAAACGGTCTTGAGACCGTCTGGGCTCAAACGGTCTTGGGATCGTTTGGCGTCAAACGGTCTTGAGATCGTTTGGCGTCAAACGGTCTTGGGACCGTTTGAACTCCATGCGGTCTTGGGCCCGTTTGGCTTCATGCGGTCTCGGGACCGTTTGAACTCCATGCGGTCTTGGGACCGTTTGGCTTCATGCGGTCTCGGGACCGTTTGAACTCCATGCGGTCTTGGGACCGTTTGGCTTCATGCGGTCTCGGGACCGTTTGAACTCCATGCGGTCTTGGGACCGTTTGGCTTCATGCGGTCTCGGGACCGTTTGAACTCCATGCGGTCTTGGGACCGTTTGGCTTCATGCGGTCTCGGGACCGTTTGAACTCCATGCGGTCTTGGGACCGTTTGGCTTCATGCGGTCTCGGGACCGTTTGAACTCCATGCGGTCTTGGAACCGTTTGGATCCACTCGACCCTTGGGCTGTTTTATTCTTTTGTTATTTTTTTGTGCTTTTTTTCTGCAATTATAAAAGGAAAAGTTAGTTTGATGATGTATTTACAAAAAAGGGTAAAATTAGGTTTAAGTACAATATAAATGTAGAAAGAGTATGGAAAACTAAAGAAAAAGACTAAGATAAACTACTAAAATAGGAGGTTATCACCTATCCAGGCGGGTGACTCCTCATGTACCCCCTATTCAAGCTGGTACCAAAATATGCCTTCCCCTATCTAGGTAGACGGCCTTTCCATAGATTCAGAGGTGGCCTATATTTGGGATAGTCATGTTCATATATGATGTGACATTCATAGTCACTTTAAATTTTGTATGGAATGAAATAAACAAGCAAGCATATATCTTCAAAATATGTGAAGAAAACTTTGAGAAACCACGTGAAACTACAACATATATTGTTAGATGTAACCACATACCTATCTCAGTAGAATTTGCAGTCCAAATAGAAATGAGTAGAATTAACCACACAATCAACCAAGCAAGTCAACCTGAAATTCAAGGCATACACCCATGTGTCACTACATGACTCAAAATCCTATCAAAGGATTGATTTGGTTCTCGAGTTAGGTTTTTATGTCCACTTTCTTACGTTAGTATCCATATTACCCCTTTAAAGAAATTATTGCTCCTTTCCACTTTCTAAATCCACAAACCCTACTTTAGGTTCCATACACATGATTGTGCTACAAAAAGGTGCCTTTTACACAAAAATCCCAATCTTTATCCTTTTTAAGTCAAATTAGGGTTAGGGAGGCAAAAGATGAATATTTGACACTTTTATGTTTATTGGGTTGACAAACCCTAATTTCCATCATTTTGTACACCTTTATGCATAAAGAAACCCTAACTCTTCAAAACTTGGATTTTAATATCCATATGAGTCCAACGTTTTCCTTTTATTCATAACAGATCAACTTTGATTAAAAACATTAACTAAGTCTATTAGATTCATCAACATTCACAAGTTAGGGTTTTGATCCATTTAAAGCATTAAAGATGTCAAATTTAGATACTTTTCAAAATAGAAGCAAAAAGATACTTCGATTATATTTTTATTGAGATCCTTGCATTCTCCTGATAAATTTTATTGCAATCCAAGTTACCAATAATTATTTATGAATTTTGCAAGATAAACATAAATGGACCAGTAGAGTAGTTCCACGTAGGCAACTTACTCCCCATGTACGTACCTTGAGGGTCAGCTTAAGTTATAATGCAAAGACTATTATTCCCTTAGATTGCAGGTCAAATCTATATGCAATGGAGGGCATTTTGGTCAACTTGGCTTTGCTCGTCTCCCTCCTCGCAATGTAGCCCTCAGTGCAGTCTACAGTCCTACATCTCCTCCTTGGACCCCCAAGGTCTGAGGGTGCTAGAGAAGGCCTGATCACCTCTGTTGGGTTTCGACAGACTCAGTGTCCTCCTGGATTTGGAAATAGACTGCCATTATTGTGAGGCAAAGCTCTGCTTCACGAGAGGATCAGGCATCGTGAGCAGCATATAGCAGAGGAGAGCTCACGGTTCTTGGCTCCTGGACATCAAAGTAGTTCGGTCCACCTCCCATGAACCCCACTGAACTTGAAAAAACCACAGATCGTGGCCGGCGATGACCTGAGATGAGGCAGATAAGCTTCCAACACATACAATAGGTGACAGGTCAGGTTTTGCTTACTCATTGCCAGTGGAGGTTGGAGGCAACATATATGTGAACTCCTCTGTGAGTTCTAGGATCATGAGATCCTTCCCTAGCTTTGCTTTCTTCTTGTGGCTGGTTGATGATGGGGATCGTGGGAAGGAAACTAGGCCACCAGTCTGATGGAGAGGGCTATGGGTCGAAGGCCTCCAATGCTTTTTATAGGTTGCGTGAGGAGATTGTGAATATGCAACCTTGCAAATTGAGGTGGGAACTGAGAACGGAGGGGAACTGCCTCTCTTTCTCACTACTTTGTCAAATAATTTATGGGGACATATTGTTGGGGGGTTTAGAAAGAGAGATCTCAACTTACCAATCACCTGCAAGTGTACGGGGTCAATGTAGTCGAGTGTCGAACACAAGGAGCTAGGCTACTTAGACACAAATTTGTTAACTTTCATTAATCAAAATCAGCTTATAAAAGTTGGATTGATTACACACTTAAGAGGAAAGCAAAAGCAAAGGTTTAAAGTAAAAGGGTTTGATTAAGCGATTAAGAGCTTGGGCATTAGATTTCACCACCATACCATCATATCATATGAACAAACAAAACAAAGATCATTGTTAACAAGCAAGGAGGTTGTCATCGTCATGCATTTCCCAATGTCATGAGATGGTTCTCAACATTACATAACGCTCTCACGTCTATGCTTAGTCTCAAACACAACCTAAACCCTCAATAATCTCTAGCCACTCTCGTGGTCAAGAGAGTATTGCCATAGATCTTACTCCTTACTCCCTCATGCATTCTCTCAAAGCACAAGGCAAGCATAAAACTTGTACAAGAGGTGGTCACCCAACCATACAAGCAAGAAACACCATAGGCATCCATGGAAAAAGCAAATTAACTAGAAATAAGCATAAATTTTCAGTTTACATGAACAATGGCATGGGAGTTACCCTCCCATGCCCAAGAAAAGAGTTCTACTTGTTCATAATGAAGATGTGCAGATACATTGTAGAAATTTCAGAGTTTTGCATGCTTAGGAGAAGAAAAATCTAGAAGAATCAAAGATGTAGCCAAAGGGGAGTAGAACTCCATCTAGAGGATGAAATTCCACCCTTAGAGCTACTCCAACTCAGAAAATCTTCCTCCCGGAAAGCTTGGTTGAGAGAAGTAGCTCTATTGCACCTTAGGAGAAGAGAATGGAGAAGAAAAGAGGTAGAATGGAGGTTCTCTGGCAAAAAACCACCTTCTTCCACCCCAAAATCACCCTCCTAAGCTTTAGAACTTCTCTTGGATGAAAGACACTTCTCAAAAATGACGAGTGATTACTGCTCATTGGGTTGCATTTTTCTTTTAAAATGAGGGGCGATCATTTTCAATTTTGTAGAAACGGATAACGACACGGTGTGTATTTTGGAGGACACATTGTGTCATGTCGTTTAATCTTATTGGGTTGTGCTACTGCAGTGAATCACACGATGTGTCAAATAAAGACATGCCATGTGACGACCTTCTAGAGTCGATTCAAGCGAAAGGCACAGGGCGTGTTTGAATAAATACACACCGTGTGCGTTGACAGAAATATGTAGTTGGCCTTCATGTCCCAGGAACACGCTGTGTTCTTAGTGGAACACGTTGTATCACGACTTCTTTGTTCTGGGCTAGAGGCTATTAGAAACACACGCGTCAGTGTGTGTTTCATAACACATGACATGTTCTTCGTCTCGTGAGGTTTTCTATGAAGAGACACATCGTGTCTCTTAGCGAACACGCTGTGTCCGATGCTGCTTCTTCAGGAAATGGCTCTAAATCAACTAAAAAATGTGGAGAAGTCCCATTGGGGTCAGATTTGAGTTGGGCTATCTCCAATTTGACATTTTCAATATATGTCTGCAATCAACATCATGCGATAAGCAAAATAACTAAAAAAATGTGGCAATATGAATATGAATAGAGACTAAATGGGGACAAAATTAACTTAATTTGTGTGTGAGAGTGTGCAAAAAGTTGATATGAAATACACACAACACATATTCAATAATCTCCTAATATGTGACACATAAATGTCCATATATATATATATATATATATATATATATATATATATATATATATATATATATATATATATATATATATATATATATATATATATATATCCTCCGATTATTTATTAACTCAAAATACCAACTTTTACTTAATTGACACCCAAAAGCCATCAAGGAAAGTACATCACCATATGCTACTTCATCGGATAGTTCTATCATAAATTCTAAGATTATTTCTCTCTCTTTTGTCAAATTAATCCCACTTTTGGAAGAAAGATTTTAATGATTCCTTTTATCATCGCAAGGTTTGAGACCAAAACTCAAAAGAAAATAATAATATCTTTTCTTAACATGCAAGACATCCACTTTTCTCTTTATTTCTTTTATATATCCTTTATTTTGATTTTTTTTATAATTAGCAACCATGTGCAATTGAAAACTAATTAATAGTGGCCATTCATGCCACTTTCTAGAGAATTCTACTTAATTCTCATAAGTACATTACTTATTATCCATTATATTTTATCTTTTATCTTTTTCTTAATATTGTATTTTCTTCTTTTCCTTTTTCCCTTATATCCATTATTGGATCAATGAACAGTAAGAAACCACGAAATCAACAAAGGGAAAATTGCAAAAGAAGGCCATACTTTTAAAACAAGGCTCAACATATTTCCAATATGTCCTTTTTATTGAAATGATTACATTCCAATTGCATAAACACATGTGAAAAATCATGTTATAATAGCCTTCCCCACTTGTAGAAATTTTTTTCTCAAATTCGACTAATCATACAAATAATTTAGAAAGGAAACTTTTCATGTTCATCTTCAGCTCCCGTGTGGCTTCATAATCTCCATGGTGCTTCCAAAGAACCTTTACCATCTCTATCTTTTTGTTTCTGAGTTATTTCACCTTGGTACTCAGTACCCTCACAGGTGACTCAGGGTATGTCAACCTCCCTCAGAGTGACATAGGTTCAGTGCTCAGCACATGGCTAGGATCCTTCACACAACACTTTAGACTGGACACATGGAACACATCATGTTACACCGCGATCTCACAATTACCATTAATCATGAGATTAGGGCATAAATTGAGGATTTAATGTAATACAAAGATCACCCTTAACTTTTTCTTCTTTTTCAAACTCTTTGTTTTCTCGCATTGAATCACATAAACTAACTTTACAAGGGAAACTAAACATTGATTTATCAAATCTGATTTCAACAGTAAAAATGCATGTATGAACATTCATTATGTTTCTCATACTTTTAAGCACATAAGACTTGTTGGTTCACATATATTGCTAAAACAGGAATAATGTTATACATCATCATTTACAACTCTCTCTTATTTCTTTACAAGGACCTAGAGTGACAAGGACCAAATGAACTTAACTATACTCAGACTTAATTCTTGTGGCAGATCTACTCTGATGCAATGACCTTCTTCAAGTCCATGTGATATCCCTAAAAATTTTGAGTAGAGGGGTGAGCCTACTCGCTCAGTGAATGAGTACTTCAAAGAAACTATCTAAAGCACTAATATAATTACAGATATACTTTTGAGCAACTGATATCAATTATAACAGAAATAAGCTTTAAAGAGATTGATCATTGACAATCATAAATATGGCAGGATACTCTAGATATCAACAAGAGCAAATCAATATATGAGCATGCTTGATTAATTTCAAAGAGAACTAATAATTCAGAAACATACAAAGAATAATTGTTGGGAAACTATACTCGAATCTTTCTTAGACTTTCTTACTTATAAGAAACTCTTTAAACCTATATGAACATATTTTAGCTTATGCCCTGATCATATGCAGTGTACTCTACATATGAAGACTCGTAGAGAACTACGATCTCACTGCATAAGACTTAGCTTAAAACCTGGGAAGCTAAGCCTAGAACTGAATCCGGGTCTGCTTGACTCGAACCGTCACGTCTGACTAAGGCGGCTGAATAATTGGCCTTTAATTGGACCTCTCCTTCTAGGCTGAGTACACATGCGGAGGGTCTGAGATGCTCTGTGGGCCTCATCTTGGTACGCTCTGTGGGTACCTCTAGGTTACCATCGGGATCTCCGGTTCATGTTGGGTAACCTGTCTTCTCTTAGGAGACTTCCTAAAGGGCTTCGTCTCCCCACACGCTCTGTGGGTGTGATCTGATCCCCGTATATTGGTCGCTGCCAGGGTGGATCGTTTCTTCCCTACAGTGCAGACATCCGTAGGGAATCTACAGTGTTCAAGGAACATATGTCTATTATTTTATTATTCTTGGAAAGCTCTTAGTATATTGTATCTTTTCCCTTACTTATACTTGCCTCTGGTATCTCTATGGTATTGTGTCTATTTATTTGAAGTTTATAACACAACATGTATATCATTCTAAACTTGGCAGAGCAATATACTCAAAACACTATAGTATACTGAGAAATCAACATTTTATACCTGTAGGTAGACTAAAATTCTTAAATAACTGAACACATATCCACTTGATACTTTATACACTAGAATCATGCAATTGAACTTCTTAATACACTGATAAGAATTAATTACTTGACATATGAGTAATCATCATTTGCACCTGTAAATTATTTGTACTTTCTTGGAAAACGTGCACCTCAACCCAAATCTTGAGTTGTGCGTCACCACATCTCATACTGAGAACATTGATATCAAAATACGTGATTCATTGAACATCTTGTCGTTAGGGTTTCATTTACCCCATTCACTTATCACATGGCTCTCATAAGGATTTTATGCGACATAAACATTCACTGAATAAAGACTACTATCAACAAATCATAAAAAATCAATATATGTATGAAACCTTGGAACTGAGTTGAATTTGGGTTTCCATGCCATTCACTGAGATAACATGCATCAATAATAAAATTGAATAAATAAAGTCTAACATGTCAAGAAAATCCGTTCAAATGGATTTCACGATATCTATTCGCAAATATCCAACTTTCCTCACATCTAGGATTTCACCCTCTTTACTGAGATATCAAACAAACATTATTCACCTTAAATGAAATACAAGATAGTATCTGACATATATGTACTATGAATTTAGATAAACAATCATTCATAACTAAGAGAATCTAGATAAATAAATTTATCTATTTAATTATACAGTAATTTCACTCATAGACAAATTCCCTATATTTCGGTTTACTCTTATAACCTCTGCAAATATTTAGGGAATTCTCATTAGGATGTATTGTATACATTTCTAATATGATTTTATCATCTGAAATTCATCCATACATAGGAAGAATCCATTTCATATCATTTTGTAACAACTTAGATCAAACACACAATTCAGGGTTTGTAGTCGCATACTAAGCAATTAAAGATTATGGATGATTTAACCAATTTTCGTGCAATATAATATTTAAAGGAAGTTCCCACTCACCCTAAGGTGTGAAAACACCTTAAAAACGCAGCTCATCCCTAAAAATCTCGATCTCATATCAAATCCCTAGCAATTCACCTGATTCTTCTTCCTTTCAACTCGGAAACCCTAAAAATGAGGGATTATGAAAAAAGAGTGAGAAAAGAGGAAGTTTTAATATCATTTTGGATCAAATCATAGGAGGGACGGAATCTTGACATGTGAGAGAAGATTCACCATTAAAGTCTATGCAAGGAAGCTAAACTTACATGATTTCATCATTCCTCGGACCGCAAAACCCTAGGTCAGCATCTCCATCACTTTCTCCTCTCAAACCCTAACTCTCCCTCCCTCTCTCTCTAGGATTTTGTTTCTCTAGATTGAATCACGAATTATGAGAGCTCCTTGTGTGTTAGGTTGACCATATAGAGCAATTGAGCTGCTTGGGTCAATTGCACATTGACCCCTCACTATACTTTCTCTTATTTCAGCTGAATTTTTTGTCATAAAAATATTACTAAAATTCGTCTATTGATAAGGTCTAAACGTATCCAAAAATTATGAAAATTTTACATATTGTTTATTATTGAGTTTTATATCACCAGTTAAAATTTCAGATCATTTGGAGTTACCAATAAATAAATAAAAATAAAACACTACACTACTAAAAAGCACTCTATCAGCATTTTGGTCGAAGTATAGTTCGACTGAGAACCACATTCAAAGAACACTCAAATATTCTGAAATTTTTCTACAATATGAATGATTGAGTTATCCATATCATATCCAAAATTAAATTAAATAAAAAATTTGTAGAAAATATGAAAAATCATTTATCACACTGCTATCTTGATCAAATTCCATATTCATGTACTATCAAAACCCTAATTTTTGCCGATTAGGGTTTACATTTCTCAAACCCTAATTCTTCAAACTAAAATCATAGTTAGAGTTTCTTCTTAGGTTTGAAACATCACAATTGATCTACTATCATTAATCAAGTCTAAACGATGTTCAATCTAATCAAGCATGTAATCATTCAGGTAAACCCTAGTTTACTAATTAAGCACAAATGTGGTCATTACAATTCTCACCCCCTTAAAAAGTTTTGTCCCCGAAACATAAATACGCAAACAAAGTATATTCAAAGTTTATTTTAAGATTCTAAAATCTTACATGTAATTACATTCTTGTATTTTATACTTGAATATAGTTTTCAACGTTAAGTCCTTTATTTCTTTTCTAATCACAACATGTTAAAACAGTTCTCAATGATAACAAACAAATTCTCTATGCCACAATCAATCATAGAGTATATAGAGAAGCAGCCATTTCAATATTTTCATACTCTTGAGGTGTTACCTCAACCTTGATAATCTGATCCAACTATCTCAATTCATACGGTTTAATATGTACTATTGTTATGTATTACCTTTGAGTCACAAAAGAGAGTTCACTATGTTGTTTTGAATATTACTATTGTGCTACTCAAATGGCAAAGTAGTCATGAGTTGGAAGACTAGATTCAACAGTAATTATACAATACTACTCACGACATCCCCATTCCATCATGGATGCATAAGGTGAAGCATTACCATCACATTCCATATTATTCTCAAGTATGAACCCACACATAATTCAAGGTGTAACCATCGGGTTATAGCATACTAGGGTTTCAACAACATTAACATAGTACTTCATGATTGTTTTAGTCATTCAAGGACTATTCATATCCAATTACCATCATTTAGTTATATTAAAGCTAGGTATAACAAGATATACCTCATTAGGGTTACATATCAATACAATATGGTTATCATCCCTTCTATTCATATGAGTGAATAGGTAAGACTACCTTATTCAGGGTAACCCTTCATTTGTTCCATCAATATTCAACCCATATCACCATACCACAAATGTGCAATACAAAGATGGATTACTGGTATGAATGACTACAACTATCATACACCTTTAATTAACATATTGCTTGCACATATACACTAAAATCATACGTAGAACCAATTTACATCCCTTAATATGCCTTCAACAAATTATACTTCTAAAAACAAATTCACATATTACTAAAAGCCATTGTTTTCTCTTATCTCTCTCCTCATTCACTACTACTTACTTTTTGCTACGTATCCTTCTCATTTTAATCATGTAGATTAAACATTCCTAAAATTGAAACATACAAGGTACAAATAGATTATTCATCATTCTTTCTATCATTGCAAGGATTTATCTCATATCGCACTTCACTCATATTGTATTTCTCCTTTTGTTCAAAACACACTTGTTACATTTCAAATTTATATCTTACTCTTTACACTGAATCATTTCCATATTGTTTATCTACCTTTCAGATTAGCTATCTTTAAACCCTGGATTACTATCAATGCTAGTTTACTTCTCATAGTGCAAATCTCATGATCTTGTTTTATAGAGATGCTAGTATTCAAGGTCAAATCACTAGTGACATCCCTTGAACTACTACAACTCTAAACATTCTAGGGTTTGGTCCTTATCAGTAGCATGACGTTATTGTGATTTGACTTTACTCCCTTAATTTGAAATTCAAACTTTGGATCTCACAAGTTTTACTAAGGTCTTTCTTATCTCATCAATTGAATTTCCTTTCTCTTACTTGGCCATTCAAAGAGATTATATTTCTCAATTTACCCTGCTAGGGTTTCATCATCATATGTATGCCATTATTAAATTCACTATATGTCTCTACCATGGTGGTTATGCATCATATATGATTCGTTTTCTTATCACTTCATTCCCACATTGCTCTCATTAAGGAAGATATGAAAGAGAAGATGATTTTGAGACTTAGAATTCTTATCTTCAAACATTCATTAATACATTTCTCATATGTAGGTTTAAATAAATTATCAACAAGGATACTTGACTAATTAGCACTTTCTTAAATCTTGCAACCTCTTCCTTTTATAATCTATATTACTCCATTGTGTTTCAAACCCTTCTTTACTTTCCATAATTCCCTTACCATATACTACTATTCCACATGTTATCTTTAACTTCTAGTTTTCTCTTATGATCATGTTGCTTCTTTTATGTGTATGATCATGCATACTATGTTGCATATATTTCCTTTTATCCTTCTATTAATGTGAAGTTGAAATTCTAAATCAATAATCTCTCTACTAGTATCACCTCATGTTTAATACATTACATATCCTTCATTTTAAATCAAACGGCTCATGCATGGGTGAAACATAGTTTCTCTTTCAATCAACTTTTCCTTCCTGAATATAGTCTACCTTTGTATGACTTATTCATTTATTTAGCTACACTTTTGCTCTTCTTTTAGAAACTAGTTTGTTGTTCTATAGAGACTTAGAATCCAAAGGCAGTAAGGTAGAAAGTATTAAACTTATTAATAAAGGTATACATTCCATGCTCTCAATTATATCATAACCCTCATTCCTTAATGAAGCTCATTATTTCCAACATTTCTCTTTGTTTCAACTAAGTTTCTTATCCTAGTTTTATGATTTATATGCTCATCTAGTTCTCTTCACTTTAACTCTTCTAAAGACTCTTCACTTCTATGTACTTATCATATACTTAAACCTTTTCTTATATTTTCCCTTTGCTTTGGAGTACATAAAAACATTGTACTCGGTTATATAGTCCATTCCTCATGATTGATTCTTACTATCTTGTCCCTTACATACCTTTTTCATATATTTTTTCTCCATATTTCATATTTAAAGTTCATATAATACTAATCATTAAACTTAATTTGTACCTTATGTCATGTTCCTTAATTCTTTATTAAGGGTTTCTTATATGAGGCCCCAAAGTTAGATCTCAGATATCAGTTCCAACTAATTCTTAGTTACCCCAGTCTTTCCCTTATACTTCAAAATCTTAGAGTATATACATTCATACTAGAATTTGGATCTAATCTATCCAAAATTTTTCTCTTGTTATGTTACTAATAGGAGTCATTAGAGCCTAGTAATGCATCCTACTAGTCGGACCAGGTCGAACCTGCTATTTTGAAGCCAAGATCTACTCAGGATTACTCAACTCCTATTCATCTCAAATGTGTGGAAGAAAACTTATCCACTTAGGAAAGCTCATTCAAAGATCATTTCTAGTCTACTTGATACAAAGAATGTAATCAATAGATGCTACAACTGCATAGTGTACAACAAATCTTAAAGACCCATATATATTTCAAAATATTGAATATCTCAATTCAAACATATAAGGGCTTTTCTATTCATCTCCAATAAAACAAAAATATGAAATGAAGGTTCTATCTCATTTTATATTTATGTTCTTAATTCATGTTACTTATCTTGTTTCTAACCCTAATATTTCTAGGGTTCCTCTCTAGACCATCCTTCCATTGTATACCTGGCCAGGGTATACATGAAATAATAGACATAGTAGCTTGATACTGGTTGATCCAAGTACTCGAATACCGGGCCAAGATATCCAAATAGTCAAATCCCCAGAGCTAACATCATAACATCTCCTATCTGCCTCACTTATGACTCTAACATACTAACTTAATTGTCCCTGACAACTCAGCCTAAGCTCTTATACCAAGTTGTTACACCCCAATCTCACAATTACCATTAATCATGAGATTAGGGCATAAATTGAGGATTTAATGTAATACAAATATCACCCTTAACTTTTTCTTCTTTTTAAAACTCTTTGTTTTCTCGCATTGAATCACATAAACTAACTTTACAAGGGAATCTAAACATTGATTTATCAAATCTAATTTCAACAGTAAAAATGCATGTATGAACATACATTATGTTTCTCATACTTTTAAGCACATAAGACTTGCTGATTCACATATATTTCTAAAAGAGGAATAATGTTATACATCATCATTTACAACTCTCTCTTATTTCTTTACAAGGACCTAGAGTGAAAAGGACCGACTGAACTTAACTATACTCAGACTTAATTCTTGTGGCAGATCTACTCTGATGCAATGACCTTCTTCAAGTCCATGTGATATCCCTAAAAATTTTGAGTAGAGGGGTGAGCCTACTCGCTCAGTGAATGAGTACTTCAAAGAAACATTTTAAAGCACTAATATAATTATAGATATACTTTTGAGCAACTGATATCAATTATAGCAGCAGTAAGCTTTAAAGAGATTGATCATTGACAATCATAAATATGGCAGGATACTCTAGATATCAACAAGATAAAATCAATATATGAGCATGCTTGATTAATTTCAAAGAGAACTAATAATTCATAAACATACAAAGAATAATTGCTGGGAAACTGTACTCAAATCTTTCTTAGCCTTTTTTACTTATAAGAAACTCGTTAAACCTATATGAACATATTTTAGCTTATGCCCTGATCATATGCAGTGTACTATATACATGAAGACTCGTAGTGAACTACAATCTAACCGTACAAGACTTAGCTTAAAACCTGAGAAGCTACGCCTAGAACTGATTCTGGGGCTACTTGACTCAAACTATCACGTCTGACTAAGGCGGTTGAACAGTTGGCCTATAATTGGACCTCTCCTTCTAGGCTGAGTACACAGGCAGAGGGTCTGAGATGCTTTGTGGGCCTCATCTTGGTACGCTCTATGGGTACCTCTGGGTTACCACTGGGATCTCTAGTTCATGTTGGGTAACCTATCTTCTCTTAGGAGACTTCCTCAAGGGCTTCGTCTCCCCGTACGCTCAGTGGGTGCGATCTGATCCTCATATACTGGTCAATGCTAGGGTGGATCACTTCCTCCCTACAGTGCAGACATCTGTAGGGAATCTATGGTGTTCATGGCACCTATGTCTATTATTTTATTATTCTTGGAAAGCTCTTACTATATTGTATATTTTCCCTTACTTATACTTTACTCTGGTATCTCTATGGTACTGTGTCTATTTATTTGAAGTTTATAACACCACATGTATATCATCCTAAACTTGGCAGAGCAATATACTCAAAACACTATAATATACTGAGAAATCAACATTTTATTCCTACAGGTAGACTAAAACTCTTAAATAACAGAATACATGTCCACTTGATACTTTATATACTAGAATCATGCAATTGAACTTCTTAATACACTGATAAGAGTTAATTACTTGACATACAAGTAATCGTCATTTGCACCTATAAATTATTTGTACTTTCTTGGAAAACGTGCACCTCAACCCAAATCTTGAGTTGTGCATCACCACATCTCATACTGAGAACATTAATATCAAAATATTTGATTCATTGAAAATCCTATCCTTAGGGTTTCATTTACCCCATTCACTTATCACATGGCTCTCATAAGGATTTTATGCGACATAAACATTCACTGAATAAAGACTACTATCAACAAATCATATAAAATCAATATATGTATGAAACCTTAGAACTGAGCTGAATTTGGGTTTCCATTCCATTCACTGAGATAACATGCATCAATAATAAAATTGAATAAATAAAGTCTATCATGTCAAGAAAATCCGTTCAAATAGATTTCACGATATCTATTCGCAAATATCCAACTTTCCTCGCATCTAGGATTTCACCCTCTTTACTGAGATATCAAACAAATACTATTCACCTTAAATGAAATCCAAGATAGTATCTGACATATATATACTATGAATTCAGATAAATAATCATTCATAACCAAGGGAATCTAGATAAACAAATTTCTCTATTTAATTATACAGCAATTTCAGTCATAGACAAATTCCCTATATTTCGGTTTCCTCTTATAACCTCTGTGAATACTTAGGGAATTCTCATTAGGATGTATTGTATACATTTCTAATATGATTTTATCATCTGAAATTCATCCAAACAGAGGAAGAATACATTTCATATCATTTTGCAACAACTTAGATCAAACACACAATTCAGGGTTTGTAGTCGCATACTGAGCAATTAAAGATTATGGATGATTTAACCAATTTTCATGCAATATATTGTTTAAAGGAAGTTCCCACTCACCCTAAGGTGTGAAAACACCTTTAAAAATGCAGCTCATCCCTAAAAATCTCGATCTCATATCAAATCCCTAGTAATTCACCCGATTCTTTTTCCTTTCAACTTAGAAACCCTAAAAATGAGGCATTATGAAAAAAGAGTGAGAAAAGGGGAAGTTTTGATACCATTTTGGATCAAATTAGAGGAGTTACGGAATCTTGACATATTAGAGAATATTCACTATTAAAGTCTATGCAAGGAAGCTAAACTTACATGATTTCATCATTCCTCGCACCGCAAAACCCTAGGTCAGCATCTCCATCACTTTCTCCTCTCAAACCCTAACTCTCCCTCTCTCTCTAGGATTTCATTTCTCTGGATTGAATCATGAATTATGAGATCTCCTTGTGTGTTAGGTTGACCATATAGAGCAATTGAGCTTCTTGGGTCAATTGCACATTGACCCCTCACTAAACTTTCTCTTATTTCATCTGAATTTTCTATCATAAAAATATTACTGTAATTCATCTACTGATAAGGTTTAAACACATCCAAAAATTATGAAAATTTTATATATGTGAGTTTTAGATCTCCAATTAAAATTTCAGATCATTTGGAGTTACCAATAAATAACTAAAAATAAAACACTACACTGCTGAAAAGCACTCTGTCAGCATTTTGGTCAAAGTATAGTCGACCGAGAACCACATTCAAAGAACACTCATAAATTCTGAAATTTTTCTCCAATATGCATGATTGAGTTATCCATATCATATACAAAATTCAATTAAATAAAAAAAATTTAGAAATATGAAAAATCATTTACCACACTGCTATCTTGATCAAATTCCATATTCATATACTATCAAAACCCTAATTTTTGCCGATTAGGGTTTACATTTCTCAAACCCTAATTATTCAAACTAAAATCATAGTTAGAGTTTATTCTTAGGTTTGAAACATCACAATTGATCTACTATCATTAATCAAGTCTAAACGATGTTCAATCTAATAAAGCATGTAATCATTCAGGTAAACCCTAGTTTACCAATTAAGCACAAATGTGGTCATTACACATCATGTATCATACTATATACGATAAGAAGTTTCATCAATCCATTCTAGGATTTCAAATGGGCTCACATATCGGGGATTCAGTTTTCCTCTATCCTTAGCTATAGCTTGGAGGGGTCGAAATTTCAAAAACACACGTTCACCCACCGTGAAGTGCAAGTCAGTCTGCTTTGCATAAAGATACGACTTTTGTCAATCATGGGCTCTCTTTAGCCTTTGCTTTATCAAAGAGACTTTGTCATTATATATCTAAAGTTCCTTTGAACTCAACAAGGTCTTCTCACCAACATCATCCTGGTGAAGTGGTGACCGATACGGCCTCCCATTAATAGCTTTGCATGGAGGCATCCTGATAGTAGCTTGGTAACTATTATTATAGGTAGACTCAATTAAGGGTAAGTATTGTTCCCATGATCCACCCCAATTGAGCACACCTGCTCTCAACAAACTTCTAAGATCTAACTACACATTCGTCTCGATGTGATAAGTTACACTGAACTCCAATCTGGTACTAAGTTCTTCATGTACTTATCTTCACAAATTAGGAGTGAAATTTGGGGTTATGTTTAGAAATACTCGAACTTAAAACACCATATAAGTGTACGATCTCCTTAAGTTATAGTTCAGCTAACCCATGTTGCATCATGACCTTTATTTATCATGAGGAAACTCACCACAAACTCCATACTGGTCGGGTTACATTCCCTCTTAGGAATCTCAATCAGTTGTCATAACCCACAGGGTTGCTAAAGTTCAGCCTTCACCATCTGGTATGTGTGACAACTGGCTACGTACACTTCAATCTCTCTCTCTTCATCCCCAGACATATCACCGTAAGTCTTTTACTATCTTCATGGTGTCAGGGGGTAATGTATACTTAGAACCTATTAACTCCTTACACGTTATAGGGCTTCAAGGAAGAATCCTTAGGAATTTAAATACATACTGCATATCAGATTCCACCATTCACTCCCATTAAGATGTGTCTGAGACTTCTCCATCAAACCCTTCATCTCATCAAATTCTAGGTCATCTAATCAGATGCTACAAGCTTGATCAACAAATCTGGTTCGGGTTATCTTTACTTGGTACCTCAACTGTTGTATCCACCACTTTGATCACCAGATTCAATCTTATACCTATATAATTCAATCTCCACTTGATCATTGTATCCTTAATTGAAATTTCACTTTGGTAATTACCTTGCTCATCTAGTTCTCCCAAACCATTGATTCCATATTCTCTCCTATGGGTATGTCAATACCTTCAATTCTCAATTGTCCTCAAGGATTTCCACTTAAGTGTATATTCCTTGTTCATTTCCTTTTATAATATGGCATGTGTTTGTCCCATCTCTCACACTCATAACGAGATGAAATAAGAATTTAGTTGTAGTCCAAATACAAAACTCATCCCATTCCAAGAGTAGAGACGATGCATCACACATGGCTCTAAACCATTCATGCTTTTCAATTCCTGAAGTTAAATTTTTTCCTCACTCTAGGGTTTGTGCAATTTCATTATTACTTTACTTCCTATACCTCATGTTTTATTAGCCTTAGTCATATCCTAAAGATCTCTAGGGTGTACTAGTACTTGTGAAGCAATCTCATTCATATGCATATAGGGAGTTCCCCTCATTTATCCTTTGGCCTCATGAACTCATGGGAGTGGACAATCTCCTGACCCATGTACCTAGGGCAAAGATTGTTGTTACCTCCTGACCCTATGGTCTTATGCAGTTAGGGACAATCACCTCCCAATCCCATTGGTCATATGTACCTTCAATCACCCCTTCTTGATCTTAGGAATGACTGAAGGTTCTACTGAGATGTTATGACTTTATTTTATCTAATCATATGTTTCGCTCAAGGTTTCTCTAAAATATCCAAGCACATCGTGTCTTTTATAATTCTCTTACCTAGATTCCTTCATCTCTTAGGATACTCATAGTTTTCTTTATGTCCCTTAATTGGGCTCACGGCGACCTACCCATATGGCTTGGTCCCATTATATCGGTCACTTTATAGTGACTTTTGCTCATGTCCCTTAGAGATGGTCATACACGGGTTCCAAGAATCATATTCAAGTTATGTGCTTTTATGCTTCCTGCACTTAATCTCTTGAGGTTTTAAGTGACTTTTAATGTTATCTCAATTCTTAAATTGATTTGTTGATTCCCCCTTCCCAGGACAAGACAAAACTATCATTCGTTAGAAACCAACAGAAATGATCTTGTACTAAGATTTTATACTTTCAAAAGGGAACATACCTTTTAAGCATAGTTCCATCATATCATCTAAGCATTTCTTCATGGGAGTTTTATTATAATATCTCGTGATCTACACTCAAGGGTTGGGTCACTATGGTACTTTAGTACCACAAATTGAAAAAAAGGTTGATGTATTACATTTCTTGTGTTCAGGTCTTCACGAACACTATATAATGCCAAGTGCCAGGTATGTCATTTAATCCATTCCACAAGGTCATCCTAACTAGATGAAGTGTACTTGGAAGAAGTCAAATTTATTCATCATGTATCCCTAAGTCAAATGTATCCATGTTCAATATCTATGCGGTCATTGTTCCATCTTTACTTCCTCATGCTAAGATGTGTTCCATATTTTATGTTCATCCTTAGCTAGTTGCTTTCCTTTATCATATTTCATGTAGACAGCTAAGCAACAACAAGTAGAGATCTTATTTGTTTTCTCTCAAGGTTGGACCAGTTTCAAATGTACCTATGGTAGTATGGTAGTGCTAGACCAACTTGTATGAGTGGCTCATCCAACATATACCATAGTCCAAGCGGGGTTTCCTTTAACCCAATACTTGAGGGGGGGTACCATGTACTACATACCACCACTTCCCCCCTTTGGTCTATGAACCTTGGTTTTGCCTCCTTAGCTTGGTTACTAACACCACATGACTTCACCGTTCGAGCATGTACCAAACTAACACTTGATATCTTCCTAGATTTCTCCTTCACATACACAACCCTTAGGGTCCTACACAAGGAACTCCCAATCTAAATACAAGACTTCACAACATTTCTTCCCATTCTGTACCTCTCCAGGATCTTAGGACTCTCTTTCCCTCACCTAGATGGTATATTATCTACACATCTGTATAAGAAGCCTCCTTCTCTATTTACAGGGCTTGGTCCTTCTAAGGACATCTAGGGTGAAACAAACCTCTAGAGATCACAAATACAACAACTTGATTCACTCTAGTTTAGGACATAAGGCACAAATATTCCTCATAAATCATCATGTCTTAGAGTTTAGATTCCCAACCTTATCCTTCTATTTCTCACTCTCTCAGGAGTTAACTTTGTATATTTGATCCTAGTACTAGAGGTCATCTATCTTATCTTATCTTATCTGGAGGAGCATACACCCACTCGTATCATCAAAACCCCAAAATTAGAGTCAAATTCACAAATTTGAGTGAGGTCATCATAAGTCACATTACCACATTACAAAACTCCTCATCCATTCCATTATGTAGGCCAAACTCATAATCCAATAGAACTAATCCTTCTCCAGCCTCACTTGCTTTCATGTGGATGCATGTCTACCTTCTACTTGTATCTATGTGGGGATACACTTCTTGTTAGGGTTTCTATCGAAAGGAGTTTAGACTCTTTGGTCCTAACCTAATCTTAGGATTGGACTCTCTCTCATGGATCATCTTTCCACTCCTGGGTTGACCCACCTTAGATCTGCACACGCATCCAAAAAGTTGCACTAAAGGGTCTCATATCTTCTTCATTAGGTACTCACTTAGTTCCCATTCTCAGTATGTATATTCAGCCCACATTCGTATCCTGCATGCCATCCTTCATGCACCTATGTGCATGGATGAACTCCTTATGGTTATAGTTAATGCTATTATGGTTTTCTAACCACTCTTAAATTATGTCAATGACATCTTATTTACATGTATTTTATTGTTTGGTGGAGGATACCCTAATCCTTATCATTCATAACCCCAATACTAGGAGGATGTGGAGAGAGAGAAACTTAAGGTATGTAGGGTTTGTTAAGTGAAAAGGGGATAAATAAGGGATGAAAGTAGATGAGAAATCCTAGAGGTATGAATGAAATCCTCGACTTTGGCCAGGTCGGAAACACAGGTCCAAGAGTCCTCATAAACTGACTAGCAGGGTGGAGGAAAATTTTTCCAGTCTCTAGACTGTGGTCCATTCTAGACACCTCTGTCTTTGGAAAACACTCTAATAACTCCATTTTGACTCGATCGGATTTGTAAAATTTAATAATTATTAGAGATTATACAGAAAACCATGCTCTGATACCAAATGTAATGACCCCATTCCCCGACAACCCCCAATTAAGGAAGGCCAAGAAACTAGAGTTGTTATCCCAAAAATAGGATCAAATGGTTTTGCACATAATAAAAAAATAATTAATAAACTCTACTAACTAAACTTGGTACAGGAAAAAAATTCTTTTTCCAAAGTCTACAAAATATGGGTTCTAGAATTTATCGAGAAATAGATCGTCTATCTATATCCTTCGGACCTTACTTCATTCATTTGCTTTCAATGTCTTCTTTCTTTGAATGTCCAATTTCCAGCAAGATTATCCTACAAATGCCGATAATCAAAATGTCAGTCAGTATGACAAGTCATATTGGTATGTTGGGGAAGCAAAATCTCACAAGTAATGATAACAACATAATTCAGCAATTAATGTTTAACAAACCAAATTTAACATTTTCAACATGATTACCCAATCTAGGTTTCTATATCCTCTGTCATAACCCCTCAGGGCCTCATACTGTAGTATTCACTGTCTTCCCCTATCCAGGTGGACAACTTCATCATGTCTCCCCATATTCAGGCAGGTGACTCTTCATGTACCCCCTATTCAGACTGATACCAATCCCCTATCCAGGCAGATGGCCTTTCCATAGATCCAGAGGTGGCCTATATTTGGGCTAGTCATGTTCATATATGATGTGATAGTCATAGTCACTTTAAAGTTTGCATGGAATGAAATAAACAATCAAGCATATATCTTCAAAACATGCAAAGCAAACTCCGAAAAACCATGTGAAACTACAACTTATACTCTTAGGTGTAACCACATACTTGTCTTAGGAGAATTTACAGTCCAAATAGAAATAAGTAGAATTAACCACACAATCAACCAAGCAAGTCAACCTGAAATTTGATGCATACACCCATGTGTCACTACATGACTCTAAATCCTATCAAAGTATTGACTTGGTTCTCAAGTTTGGTTTTTATGTTCACTTTCTTATGTCATTATCCATATTACCCCTTTAATCCAATTATTGCTCCTTTCCACTTTCTAAATCCACAAACCCTACTTTAGGTTCCATACACATGATTGTGCTACAAAAAGGTGCCTTTTACACAAAAGTCCTAATCTTTATCCTTTTTAAGTCAAATTAGGGTTAGGGAGGTGAAAAGATGAATATTTGACACTTTTATATTTATTGGGTTGACAAACCCTAATTTCCATCATTTTGTACAGCTTTATGCATAAAGAAACCCTAACTCTTCAAAACTTGGATTTTAATATACATATGAGTCCAAGGTTTTCCTTTCATTCATAATAGATCAACTTTGATTAAAAATATTAACTAAGTCTATTAGATTCATCAGCATTCATAAATTAGGGTTTTGATCCATTAAAAGCATTAAAGATGTCAACTTTAAATATTTTTCAAAATAGAAGCAAAACTAGGCTTGGTTATATTTTTATTGCAATCCTTGCATTCTCTTGATAAATTTTCATATATAACTTATTACAATCTGAGTTACCAATAATTATTTATGAATTTTTCAAGATAAACATAAATGAACCAATAGAGTAGTGTCACATAGGCAACTTACTCCCAATGTACGTACCTTGAGGGTCGGCTTAAGTTATAACACAAATACTATTATGCCCTTGGGTTGTTGTCAAATCTATATGTTTTGAAGGGTATTTTGATCAACCTGACTCTGCTCATCTCCCTCCTCACGATGTAGCCCTCAGTGCGGTCTGCAATCCTACTGTCGGGTCTCCTCCTTAGACCCCCGAGGTCTGAGGGTGTTGGAGAAGGTATGAGCACCTCTGTTGGGTCTCAGCGGACTTGGTGGCCTCCTGGCTTTGATAAGAGACTGCCATTTCTATAAGGCAAAGCTCTACTTCATGGGAGGATCAGGCGTCGTGAGCGGCATACAGTAGAGGCGAGCTTGCGGTTCTCGGCTCATGGACGTTAGAGTAGGTCAGTCTGCCTCCCATGGACCCCGCAAAACTTGAAGAAACCATAGATCGTGGCCGGTGGTGACTTGAGATGAGGCATGTAGGCTGCCAACACATACTACAGGTGACATGTCCGGCTTTGCTTACTCGTTGTCGGTGGAGGTTGGAGGCAACATATATGTGAACTCCTTTGTGAGTTCTAGGATCATGAGATCCTTCCATGCTTCGCCTTGCTTCTTGCGGCTGGTCGATGATGGGGATTGTGGGAAGGAAACTAGGCCACTGATATGATGGAGAGGGCTACGGGCCGAAGGCTTCCAGTGCCTTTTATAGGCTGTGTCATGAGATTGCAAATATGCAACCTTGCAGATCAGGGTGGGAACTAGGGTTTCCCGCTAAGGGAGGGGAACTCCCTCTCCTTCTCACTACTTTGGCAAATAATTTATGGGCACATATTCAATAATATCCTAATATGGCAACACATAAATGTTCATATATATATATATATATATATATATATATATATATATAGAGAGAGAGAGAGAGAGAGAGAGAGTCAGGCTAGAATACACTCGAGTGTATTCAGAGCAGAATACACTCAAGTAGTTTTTCATGATGCAATGTTTTTTTTCAAAAATATAATCCATTGATCTTCTTAAACATCTTGTGAATAGCTCATACGCAAAGTTTGAGCACATTTGGACATGTATAGGTCATGTTATAAATACCGCAAAAATTATGCATTTCAAATTAGTTTCGCGCGTCAAATTTGGTGCCCTTGGATGAGTGACTTAGACTCATCCAAATGGGTTCAAATTTTGTATGTAGACTAGTTATAGTATGACGGTGAAGATCAATGGTTTACATTTTGCAAAAAAATTAGTCTTGATATACAAACACACTTGAGTGTATTCGTGCGATTTGTACACTCGAGTGTATTCTGGCCTGACTCTCTCTTTCTCTCTCTCTCATCCTCCCATTATTTCTTAACTCAAAATACTAACTTTTACTTAATTGACATCCAAAAGCCATCAAGGAAAGTACATCATCATATGCTATTTCACTGGATAATTCTATCGTAAATTCTAAGATTATTTCTCTCTCTTCTATCAATTTAATCCCAATTTTCGAAGAAATTTCTTAATGATTATTTTTATCATGGCAAGGTTTGAGATCAAAACTCAAAAGAAAATAATAACATCTTTTCTTAACATGTAAGTCATCCACTTTTCTCTTTATTTCTTTTCTATTTTCGTTTTTTTTATTTTTTATCATTAGCAACCATGTGCAAATGAAAGTAATTAATAGTGGCCATTCAAGCCACTTTTTCAGAGAATCTTACATAATTCTCATAAGTACATTACTTATTATCCATTATCTTTTTTTCTTAATATTGTACTTTTTTTTCTTTTCCTATTTCCCTTATATCCATTATTGGATCAATGAACAGTAAGAACCCACGAAATCAACAAAAGGAGAAATTGCAAAAGAAGGCCATGCTTTCAAAACAAGGCACAACACATTTCCAATAGGTCCTTTTTATTGAAATAATTGCATTCCAATTGCATAAACACATGTGAAACACCAGGTTATAACACAAACTTTAGTAACAAGCTCATGATCTTCTATATTCCTTCCAAGAGATTACATTGCATTTATAATATAAGTAAATCTAGAGTATATGCGATGGCTGAGAGAGCCCAGGGGCGACATGAGTCGTGAGCTGATGCAAAGCAGACTGACATGCAGTTCACTATGGGAGAGTATGTGATGTGAAAATACGACCCCTCTAAGCTACAACTGAGAAATATGAGTCCCCGATATATGGGTCCATTTGAGATAGATTGGTGGAAATGGTTATGTTTAGTCTTACCCCTCAGGATAACGTGATGTGTTCCACGAGTCTGATCTAGCACACTATGTGAGGTACCCAAGCCATGTGCTGAGCCATGAACCTATTCAGCTTTATGAGAGGCTAAAATGTCATGAGTCACCTATAAGGGTATGATATACCAAGGTGAGAGATAACTCAGATGGAAGAATATGAGATGATGATGGTTCTTGGGAAGCACCATGGAAAGGGTGAGGCCACATAAGAGCCATGATGGACATGTGAAAGTCTTATCCTGCATGTTTGTATGTCTGATGGAATTTTGAGGGAAAAATTCCTATAAGAGAGGAAGGATGTTACAACCTCAATTTTGCATATGTTTTCATAATTGAAATGTAATGATTTTATGAATATGTACTTAATTTAAAAGGTTGTATGCTTTGCTTCAAAGGATGGATTTATTTGCAAATATCCCTTTGGATAGGAATTTCGTGATTCCTATTATTATTTTGATCCATTAATGGATATAAAAGAGAAGAAAAGGAAAAAAGTCCAAATAATAGAAAAGATACAAGATGATGGATATTAAGCAAAATAATTATGAGAAATACATGGAAATCTCTAGAAAGTGGCATTAATGGCCACAATTGAATAAATTTTATTTCTATGTGATTTCTAATGAAGGAAATAGGAAAAGAGAAAAGGAAATAAAAGGATAAAGAGAAATCCTTGAAAAGAAATATTTTAATAAAGAAATAGGTAAGATAATGAGAAATAATGGATGTAGATGCATCTAGATGGAAAATAAGTATCCTTAAAAAGGAATTTCGAAATATTAGGATTTCTTGGGGTCCAAGGAGCCCCAATAAAGAAGAAGAAAGAGAAAATACAAATAATACAAAAATATGAGAATAATGTACTACATAATTAATAACCTTTTGATATTATCAAAAGAAATGTTAATTGCTTTAAAGTAGAATTTCGTGGCAATGGATCAAAAAGCCAAGCACAAAGAAGATAAGAGAGATAATTTTTAAATTCCTAACAATTAAAGAATATGAATTATCCAGGAATCACTAAAAAGAGAGAGAAAACTTATTAATTAAGGAAAATAACTTTCCTTTTGGGAGATGGACTTGTTTCCTCGTGGATGAACATCTTAGGGCATTGATACCCTCTCCTATATAAGGGGTAGAACCTTTGGTTCGAGTTCAAGAGAGTTCCACACATCTCTCTCTCTCTTCTCCTTCTTCTTTTCATGCAAAACCCTAGCGTAGAGGGTAGTTCGAACCCTAGAGAAATGAGGGGTCGTGGAGGAGGTGTGATGGGGGCGTGCTACTCCCACGACACCAAGGGGGTGCTCGGTGGCCATCCCTTCACCCTAGTCAATGCGCAGCAGCAGCATGGCTGCAAGGTTGGCCACATGTTGCAGGCTGGTGAGTCTGAACCGGCCATCTTGGTCATGAGTTGGGAGGCGCCCTACATGCATAGGGGTACTACGGGGCTAGGGAAGTGGTTGGCGACAACCGTCACACCTTGGGGAGGAAGGAGCGACCCCGCAAAGAGCTGCGCACGGCGGCAGCAGTAGCGTCAGGAGGTTGAAGACAACCTATCGGCCGTTGGATGAATATACCCCTCTGGGTATGAAGGGTTGACGACTTATGCAAGGATAATAGCGTAACTTGGTTATGTTCTTGGCTGGGCGACGTGTTGCATGGGATTGCTGACGTGTCAGCATCTCATTGGTCCAAGTAAGTGAATTATTGCAAAATTTATATCTAATTATTGGTAGATCGGATTGGTCCGTATAATATATGAATTTTGCTTAGAAAAATGCGGGGAATCCATTAAAAATAGATTTAGAAGATAATTCCTCTCGAAATTCGAAAAGTAGTGGAAGTTATCAACTTTAATGCATTAATGATTAAGAAACCCTAAGTTAAGATGATTAATGTATCGAGAAGGGTTATATGGATGATTAAAGTTGATATTAACATTTTTATTATAAAAAGACACATTAAGATCTAAAAGGGATGAACTTTATACGTAATTGGATTAATTTAGGGTTCCATGTGTATAAATATGCTTTAATGGGCCTTGAAACCCTAATGTTGGTAATTATGACTCTTAATGGCTTTAATTGTTCGTATTCATGAAAAAAACTGAGATATGATGGTTCTAAGCTATTTTGAGTATAAAAGCTCCTAATTGTGGATAAATACCCTTAATATGGTAATTAGGGGTTTTCTAAAGGATA
The DNA here is from genome assembly GCA_963693085.1 of Alisma plantago-aquatica. Lineage (NCBI taxonomy): Eukaryota > Viridiplantae > Streptophyta > Magnoliopsida > Alismatales > Alismataceae > Alisma > Alisma plantago-aquatica. The sequence continues at coordinate 662,905,284 of OY856414.1, forward strand.
AATGTAGAATTAGTGATAAATAGAGTTCATGTGTGAATTAGACTATATGAAAGATAAGTTGTTAATTTGAAAGAAACCAAAGATCATAATTGGGACTAATGATCGTGTCATGACTTAAAAGGATAAAAATGGTAGTTTTAATGTAAAATAGGCATAATAGACTTATTTGACATTTAATTGTGCCTTAGATGTTGAAATTAGGGTTTGTGGACTAAAAGAGCATTAGAAGTAATAAATGTGTTATGGGGACTAAAACCCCAATTGCAATGGAAACCCTAAAAAGGGATAGTAACCTTAGGAAGCAACTAGGCTTAATAAACCTTGAAGGCCTGATCAATGATAGGGAAATTGGATGCATATTTTAGGATCATCTTATGTGCTTGCTTGTTTACTGGATTTCTTTCTTAGTTGGATTATTTCTGCACTCAAGTCAGCCTGACAGGTATGTGGTTAGTTATGGTTAATCACATTAGTTTCTTGAAAGTTTTTTGGATGATTAATCGCATTGAATGCAACCTATCAGTTTGGATGTTCATACTTGTAAATCATAAAGTCACTATGATTATCACAATTATAATATAAGTGTGTATTCTCGCACCTACATGCCACCCTGATGGATGATGCCAAAAGGTCAAGCCTAGGAGGGAAGACCCATGGGCACCATGAGTGGTGACCCCAGACACCAAGCTCGGGATTGAAAAGGCGGTCTTTGTTGCATGACTAATGGGCACCATGAGTGGTGACCCCAGGCACCAAGCTCGGGATTGAGAAGATGGCCTTAAGTCAATGGAAAAAGAGAAACCCTAAAGAGGGTATTCCAGGGTTAGGGAAAAAGCGGTGGAGAATGTCACATTGAAAGTGTAATTTGGCTTGTTAATTAATTTGATTGTGATATTTAGATTGTTAGTCATATTTGTGAAATTTTGGTTGTCCCCACATACCAGCATATTCCTATATGCTGACTGACATTTTGTTTGTCGGCATTTTAGGTGCAACTCTGAAAAGAACAAACAGTAAAGTGACACATTGTGAAAATAGGAGATAAAGTGCAAAGAGGATTAGATAGAATAGACTCAAGCTGTGGATAGAAGTAGATTTTCAAAGTTTTTAAAAGGTATGCAAAGTTTTATTTTATACCAGATTTCAATTTAATTGGTAGAATTTCATAATTATTACTGATTAATTTTCGAACCTTTGATCCGGTTTATTGGGATAATGACTCTGACCTCTTGGTCTCCCTTAAGTGGGGGTTACCGAGAGGCGAGGACATTACATTTGGTATCAGAGCATCGATTCCTCATTTAATCTTTAATAATTATTAAATTTTATAAATTCCATAGAATCGAGGGAGTTATTAGAGGATTTTCTGAAAGACATAGGTGTCTAGAAAAGGATCACCTCTAGGGGCTGGAAATATATTCCTCCGCACTGCTAGTTGGAATACGAGGACTCCCGGATTTGTGTGACTGCTTGGCCAATGTCTCAGGATTTGACTCAAAATAAGATACCTTTAGGACTCTCTCATCTTGTTCATCCCTTCTCAACTCAAATGTTGTTAAGGATTAGGTTTTCTCTCTCTTCCTCACCCTCTTGAGGTATGGGTAAAGTTGATAAGGGTTAAGGAATCCTCCACCAAATTAATGAAAAGCATGTAAATAAGATGTCATGGACATAAGCTTAATAGTTTAAGCGTAAACTAAAGAATAGTTGCATGCTTAGGTCGTATGACATATGTTGTCATGCCCTCAGGAGAGACCTGAGGCTAGACCTTCTTCTCAGGAGGAATGAGTAGAGAGAGTTAGTCTTGGAGGTAGAGACCTCCATTATAAGTAGAGACCTGGCACATCCTCTAAGGATGATGCTAACCCTAACCCTAAGTGAAGGTTAGAGAGAGAGATGACACGATGAGCTAGATGTCATGGTAGACCATGTGTGTGAGTGGACATGCTTTTAGTTTGGATACCCATGACGATATGAGCCATGTGAGGTTGGATGACCTAGTACCTTGGCGATCCAACCGTATGAAGGGTCGTACACTTTAGGATGGAGGATAACTCCTTCATTGATGAGGTTAGAGAAGAACCTATAGAAACCCTATGGGCTTATATGAGTAGGGCATAACATGCACCCAGGGTACATCAACAGTACTGGCAGTAGGTTAAAACCGAGGCCAGAATGGCATGATGGATAGCTTATGAGATAAGCATAAAGAGCTATGGATAATCTTGAGCATAAGTTTGAATATAGGCTTCACCCATGTAGGGGTATGCTGTGAGCTTGATCCACCTACATGGAGAGAGGACCTCTAGTAGTAAGGTTGTTTGTATGGTTAGCTCTAGAGAGAGAGAGCAGGATCCAAGCAAGAAGGTTGGAAGCTTAGACTCTGAGATATGAGGAACAATGGGGAGTTGAGGATGATGCGAACTAAGTGGATGGTTGCAATTACCTCATGCACGATCCCTGCAGGCTGATGGTATCTTGGTTGCCTTTAAACGAACCAAACCCTAGAGAAAAGATGAGGTTGTTGGTACCTATGTGCCTATAGTATAGGTGTTTACCTTCTAGGGTTAGGAAGAAGAGTTATTTAGACTCTGAAGAGGTTTAGTAACAAGTTGTGAAGCCTTACACCTAGTTGGTTGTCCTTGAGGAGGACTCCACTCTGAAGTGTTGTTCAAGTGGAATGATAATAGGAAGTGCATGCTATACCTTGTACATGCTTGGTTCATGGTTCAAAGGTTGAGCATGCAGTTGGACAGCTGTCGCATAAAGAGGTGAACCTAGGGTTCCTAGGCCTAAGAGGGGAAGTGGTGTACCTGATGCTCATGATGAGATTTGAGTTCTATAGATTCGAACATGGAACTCCTCATGTTTAGAGGAAAGGGAAACCCCTTAAGATTAAGGTATGTTTGATGAACCCCTCACGTCTAAGTTGGTGACATGGGCATGTATGTTTTTGGTCCAATGTTGAGGAATGAGAACAAGTATGACCTAGCATGGTTTAATAGGTGGTCTGCTTGTACCTTAGTAGCTTACTGGGTTAAGAACTTAAAAAAAAAAGCTTGTTGGGTTAAGCATGCTCATGTTGATGTAAACCCTAGACATAAGGACGTTTGTGACCTTTGTTGCTATCAAGAGATAGTTTCCTCCCAACCTGGGAGAGGGACCCTTTTGTAGGGTGTATACCAGTTTTGTTGGTTTTGAGGTAACCTAAAGAGGTCTCATTGGATCTTGAGAAGCTAAGTGAAAAGTACATAGTATGAGAATGAACCTATAGACCCATAGATAACCATCTCTAAGTGCATGTGGATGTGTTACCATGGAAGTAACCAGTACGGGGCCTGACCAAGGTAGGCAGGTCACCATGACCCCTATGAAAGGATGAAAGTCAGCCCATGAATGTCGAGAGAGATGATGGAGACTTGGGTAAGGTTCTAAGTTGGACATGTACTATATTAGAATCCTAAGTCTATCCTAGGGTCAGGTAGGGATAAGACCGATGGAAGTAGGTGTTGCCTAATTCCCTAGTTGCACATGACCATAGGGTCGGGAGGTAACAACTATCATTGTCTGAGGGCCATGGGTTAGGAGATTGATCACCTTCATGAACTCATGGGACCTAAAGGGCAGATGAGGAGGGCACTCTCTGGATGCATAAGGGAAGAGGGATGACCCCAAAAGTGTCAGCACCCTACAAACCTCGAGGAGATGACCAAGGATTGTGTGTGGACCCAAGTAGGGTCGAGACCAGTTTTCCATGGAAGTAACTTTGATATCAAGATAATCGTGATGTAGAGACATATGTGGCACGTTTCAACTTAAATTTGAAGGTGTACTGGAAATGTGGGATGTACCATCTCTACTCTCGGAATAGGAGGAACTTTGTGTTTGGACGGCTGCCAAATGCTTATTTCCTCTTGTTATGGGAGTGAGAGATAGAACAGTACGCATACCATACACCAGTGATAAAGATGATGTGAGTGGAAATGTTGCTATGAGGTATAAGGATAGAGGTAATAATGTACCCTTGTGGAGTGTACGATATGTGGATGGTTTACAAACATCAAGAGAACTAAGGTAGTTATCTTATGAGGATGTTTTTATCATGAGCTATGTGGAATTTGCGAGTTATACAAGTTGAGTCGAAAACCAAGAAGATGAGCTCTAAGTTTTCTTGTTCAAGATAGACCTAAAGTCTGAGATGAGATGATAAGTGGAATACATGGATGTGTATATCTTCAACATTACCTAATACATAAGGATGTGAGGTGGTGATGGATGCTCTTGTTGAGATGCAGCTGCCTAGTCTATCTAGTGGAAAGGTTGAGAGAGGTGGTTAGGTGAAACCTAAGTTTGTGAGATATGTTTGGCCAACACTCTGATGTAACGAGATTGTTGATCAAGTTAATAGTTGTTTGGTTAGCCAGCCTAGGGCTTTTCATGCTAGAAGGATGGTTGTAGAACCTCAGATGCACTTCTCTGGAAAAGAAGGTGATGAAACCCACAACTAGAGTGTTTTTAAGGTTTCTGAGGAACCAACCTTAAGGAATCATGAAATACAGGAAATCATGATTTTAAGTTCATCATACATCGTGGTACTACTAAAATAGTAAGTAGTAGTAGTACTTTGGATACCTAAGATGAAGTTGCATGTGGCATGTTGCCATGCATGACATGAGGTGAAGGATGGACACCAGTAACCCCATGAGTTGATATAGAGGATAAAGAGTCCCCGAGAGGGAATGGGAGTTCATCATTATGGATGTTGTGGTAAGTCTCCCATGGACCAAAGAAGGTCAAGATGCAATATGGGTTATGGTAGATCGCCTTTCCTAGATGACATGATCTAAGAGAAAGAGATAATATTGTCGAGAGACAAATCCGGTTGAACTATGTGTAAGTGAGATGGTTCAGATACACAATGATGGGAGTTCAAAGGTTCTTGAGTATGACCTAAAGATTCACTTCCATGGGGTGGAAGTAGATACATGAAGAACTCGGTGTTAGTACAACTTATCACCCCTAACTGGTGGTTAGCATGATCTAGACTAGAGGGTCTGATGAGAGCATGTGTGCTCATTCAGGGTGATACATGGGGGCAGTTCCTTCTCTATGAGAGATGTAATGATAACCACCCTAACTATTATCAGGGTGTAAAGAAGCTCTGTAAGGGAGGTTGTATTGGTCACCACTTTATTAAAATGATGTTGGTGAAGGGACCTCACAAAGGTCAGAAAAGGACCACAGTGTGTGCAGATGAAGTCACTTTGATCATGCAATGGCTGAGAGAGCCCAGGGGCGACATGAGTCATGAGATGATGCAAAGCAGACTGACATGCAGTTCACTGTGGGAGAGTATGTGATGTGAAAATCTGACCCCTTTAAGCTACAACTGAGAAAGCTGAGTCCCCAGTATATGGGTCCATTTGAGATAGATTGGTGGAAATGGTTATGTTTAGTCTTACCCCTCAGGATAACGTGATGTGTTCTACGAGTCTGATCTAGCACACTATGTGAGGTACCCAAGCCATGTGCTGAGCCATGAACCTATTCAGCTTTATGAGAGGTTGAAATGTCCTGAGTCACCTATGAGGGTACGATATACCAAGGTGAGAGAGAACTCAGATGGAAGAATATGAGATGATGAAGGTTCTTGGGAAGCACCATGGAAAGGGTGAGGCCACATAAGAGCCATGACGGACATGTGAAAGTCTTATCCTACTTGTTTGTATGTTTGATGGAATTTTGAGGGCAAAATTCCTATAAGAGGGGAAGGATGTTACAACCTCAATTTTGCATATGTTTTCATAATTGAAATGTAATGATTTTATGAATATGTACTTAATTGAAAAGGTTGTATGCTTTGCTTCAAAGGATGGATTTATTTGCAAATATCCCTTTGGATAGGAATTTTGTGATTCTTATTATTATGTTAATCCATTAATTGATATAAAAGAGAAGAAAGCAGAAAAGTTCAAATAATAGAAAAGATACAAGATGATGGATATTAAGCAAAATAATTATGAGAAATACATGGAAATCTCTAGAAAGTGGCATTAATGGCCACAATTGAATACATTTCATTTCTATGTGATTTCTAATGAAGGAAATAGGAAAAGAGAAAAGGAAATAAAAGGATAAAGAGAAATCCTTGAAAAGAAATCTTTTAATAAATAAATAGGTAAGATAATGAGAAATAATGGATGTAGATGCAACTAGAAGGATAATAAGTATCCTTAAAAAGGAATTTCGAAATATTAGGATTTATTGGGGTCCAAGGAGTCCCAATAAAGAAGAAGAAAGAGAAAATTCAAATAATAATAAAATGAGAATAATGTGCTACATAATTAATAACATGTTGATGTTATCAAAAGAAATGTTAATTGTATTAAAGTACAATTTCGTGGCAATGGATTAAAAAGCCAAGCACAAAGAAGATAATAGAGATAATTTTCGAATTCCTAACAATTAAAGAATATGGATTATCAAGGAATTGTTGGCTAAATGGACATTTGTAAATCCCTTTGTTTTGATAATGAAAAACATTTCATTCTTGTTAATCTAACGTGCTACTTGAGTGTTGCAGGAATAAGGTGGATGACAAAGCAATTAGGGAAATCCATATGCGTACATATTTATATTTTCATGAAATGTAATCACTTTGTAAAAACTTGTACAAATATATAATGTACAAGTACTTAGATTTCATGTAAATAAAGCGTTAGATTTTCCCTAGCTAAACATCACATTTAGATAGGTCATCCCCTTCAAATAAGTGTCACATATGCACACTCATACACACACTTAGTGCTTTAATTGAAAAATTGAAACAGGGTCAATCTCGGTCGACTAACTCCTCGACCGAGACACTCTCGGTCGACAATTTTCTCGACCGAGAAAGACCCAGGTAGTCGTTAGACACATCTGACAAGGTAGTTGGCAGTTGGAGATAAATGTTGCAAAACACTTGATTCAGAGAGCCTGTCGATCGACAAAAGTTCGACCGAGTAGGTGTCTCGGTCGACCATTTCTCGACCGAGATGGACTCTGACAGCAACTGCAGAATTAATTAATTAGCCGTTGCTAAAGCAACAAACTTGTACCTAACGACTAGTTAAGCACTTAGAAACCCCTAGAAGGTGTCTAGAATGTCCTTAAGCACTTGTAGGACATTCCTATAAATAGGACATGCCTTAGGACACCTAAACTCACTTGTTACACTTGAGAAATCTTTGAGCATACTTTGAGCAACCTGTTTGTGAGTAAACTGAGCATAGTGACAATAGGCTACTTCTTCTCTTAGCTCAAAATTCGTGTCCTATAGGCTAGCATCTCCTATCCACTGCAATTACATTTCCATACACTTTGGTTAGGAGATCTACACACTTGATCTAGGCAAATAAAGCCTTGTGCTATAAAAGGATAAGTTGTAATTTCTATTTTCTTTCTTGTTCTCTATTGTTGTTTGTACTCTCCTTGCTACTCCTAGGTTGGAGGCTGCGGGTTGGAGAGGTTGAAGATATTCTTGGTGAAGAAGGGGACCTTGAGCTACTTCAAGAAGGCTGGTGCAATGGGAGGTTACTTCTAGAGAGGAAGGCTACTTCAAGGGGGAGCTTGGAGTTACTTCAAGAAGGCTACCTCAAGTTGGTGCATCTATTTCAAGTGAAGGCTGTTCAAGGGGTGTAAAGAAAGTATTATATTTTGTGTAAATCCTTGAGAAGGTAATAAAATTAATACTTTCAAAATCCCGGTTGGGTAAGCAACCGGGTAGTGGACTGACAACTTTAGTATTTGCTAAAGTTGGAACCACTCTAAACACCTGTCTCCTTCTTCCATTCTTCATTTGTGGTTGTTTGAGTTAAATAATTGCTAAAATATTTAAAAACTCTATTCACCCCCCCCCCTCTAGTGTTTTTCAATTGGTATCAGAGTAGACTTCAAGGAACCTTAACAAGGTCTTGAAAAATGGGTGACGGGGTGCTTAACAATCTTAACCTTGAAGGGACACTTGTTGCTAGACCTCCAGCGTTTGATGGAACAAACTACACATATTGGAAGAGAAGGATGCAGTTCTACTTCCAAGGCATCAATTGGGACTTATGGAGGATGGTGTCAACCTCATACGAGCGTCCTCAAACACAATATGCAGAGTGGGATGCAAACACGGTAAAGTTGGCTCAAATGAATGCCAAAGCTGTAAGCATTTTATATTGTTCAATTTCAGTAGGAGAATTTAATAGGATATCAAACTGTGACACAACCTATGACATTTGGCATAGACTATCCATAACTTATGAAGGTACAGTTCAAGTCAAGAATTCTAAGATTAGCATGCTTAAACAAAAGTTTGAACACTTCCGTATGGATCCAAATGAATCTATTAGTGAAATGTTTGCAAAATTCTCTTCTATTGTTAATGGTTTAAATGCCCTAGGAAAAACTGTTCTTGAAGAAGATCAGGTATCAAAAATCCTTCGATCACTTCCTCCTAAATACAAGCCAAAGGTGACATCCATTGAAGAAGCTAATGACCTCACTCGGCTGAAAATGGAGCAACTCATTGGCAATCTAGAAGCTCATGAAGCAACCCTAGAAGAGGAAGAAAGAAGAGAACGTGAACTTCAGCAAGGAAAGAAGAAGGATGTAGCTCTAAAAGCTTCAAAGATAATTACACCAGAAAGTGAGGAGTCAAGTGAAGAAGAAGGAGAAGAAGCATTGATTGTCAATGGTAAGAAATATAGAAGATTTAAATCTAACAAAATCTTTAGTTCTTCTTCTTCTCCTCCTAGGTGCTTTGAGTGTGGAAAGAAAGGACATTTCAAAAATGAATGTCCTAAAGCAAAGAAAGGAAAGAAAAGCTCACACAAGAAGAGGGGAGAAAAAGCCTATAAAGCTGCATGGGACGAGTCAAGTGAAAGTGAAAGTGGAGAAGAAAAGGTGGAATGTCTAATGGCAAGAGAAGATGATGAAGACTCTCAAGAGGTAAGCCTACTTGATCTTCCTAAAGAAGAGTTAATTACTAGTTTACAAGAAACTCATGATAAGTATGTTGATGTCAAGAAGAAACTAAAGAAGGTTATCAAAACAAATGATGATCTATATGCTAAATTAAATGATCTCTCTTCTGAAAAGAACAACATTGATCTTGAGAATTTGTCTTTAAAACCATCTTTAAATGATTGTACTAACAAGCTACTCACTCTAGAAACAAATGTTGATCTTCTCTCTCAAGAAAAGACTGAATTGTTAGCTAAACTAAAAGACTTTCAGACTCAACCAATTCTGTGTAACCATCTAGACTATGACAATGTTGTAAAAGAAAGAGACTCCCTATTATTTGATTTAGATCAAGCTAGAAAAGATTTATACAAGAAGATGGATGACATTGCTAAGCTACAAAGAAACCTACATGAGTTAAGAAGAAAAGATATCCTTGACAACATCCTAAAAGCCTCCTCTAGTTTCAATGGAAGAAAAGGTTTGGGATATGATCCAAAGAAAAATCAACCCAAAAGAACTCGGACTATGTTTGTACCTAAGAACACAATTCCTAGAAAGAGAAATGAAGTTGACTCTATTACTTGTCATTTTTGTCTACGTCTTGGACACTATTCATTTTCATGCCCGTATAAGACCAAGGATTCCTACTTAGTTTGGGTCCCAAAATCCCAAACTTAGTAGAGTCGAATGCAATTCAGTTGAGATATGATCAAATGCTTAATTTTGCAATTCATATTGTCTTATCTCAACTTAATAAAAGGTTTTATGCATTATAATAATTTTCTAAACTGCTGTACTGAAACAGAAACTTAGTCGGTCGAAGTATTGTCGACCGAAAATATAATCGGTCGAACTTTTTTCGACCGACCAGATGCCTGTGACAAATCAAAATCAAACAGCAACTATTTCGGTCGAAAATTGGTCAACCGGCTGAATTTCTGTCTTTAATTTGCAATACAACAACCTTCTCGATCGACGATTAGTCAACCGAGAAAGATGTCGGTCGAACAATTGTCGACCGACTGAAGTTCTGAATCAGAATGTTTATACAGTCTCTACTTAAATGCTTCTAATCATATCGGACCATCACATGGGTACCAAAACCTACATTCTAATGCAGGATTGGGTGGTTGACAGTGGATGTTCCAAACACATGACCGGAAACAAGGATGCATTTCAAACTTTTGAAGAAAAGAAGAGTGGAAAAGTCACTTTTGGAGATAACGGTAAAGGTAAAATTGTTGGAATAGGTAACATTGGTACAAACCTCGAAATAAAGAATGTTCTACTTGTTGATGGTTTGCACAATAACTTAATAAGTGTGAGTCAATTATGTGATAGTGGCTATGATGTTTTATTTAACAAAACCTACTACAAATTATTAATAGAAAACACTACAAATGTTGTTTATGAAGGAAAAAGAGTTGGAAATATTTATATTATTAGACCTAACTCTATGAAATCTGTAGTAGGAAAATGCTTGCTTACAAATGAAAATACTTTACAATTATGGCATAAAAAGCTAGGACATGCTAGTTCACATGTTATCAAAAAGTTAGTGAAATATGATCTTGTTCGTGGTTTGCCTACTTTATCCTTTGATCAAGTTGAAAATTGTGAACCATGTACATTGGGAAAGCAAACAAAAACCTCTTTTAAACCTAAACATGAACTTAGCACCAGTAGATCTTTAGAATTAATTCACATGGATTTATTTGGACCTATGAGGACACAATCTATCAGTGGCAAAAGATATTGTTTTGTTATTATTGATGATTATAGTAGATATACATGGGTACATTTTATTGCAACCAAAGATGATACTATTCATGCTTTTATAAAATTTTGGCCTATGATTGAAAATCTATTACAAAGCAATATTTGTACCATTAGAAGTGATCATGGTGGAAAATTTGAAAATCATGTATTTGAAGAATTTTGCACATCTCAAGGGTACACTCACAATTTTTCTGCTCCACGCACTCCACAACAAAATGGCATAGTTGAAAGGAAAAATCGATCACTACAAGAAATGACTAGAACTATGATGCTCGAACATAACACTCCCAAAACCTTTTGGGCTGAAGCTGTAAACACCACATGCTATATGTTAAATAGAGTAATTGTTCACTCTCATTTGAAGAAAACTCCGTATGAAATAATACATTCTAAGAAACCTAGAGTTGACTATTTTCATACCTTTGGATCTACATGTTATATCTTAAATACCAAAGATGATAGAGATAAGTTTGATTCTAAATCACACAAAGCATTCTTTTTGGGATATTCTACCTCTAGCAAAGCATTTAGAGTCTACAACACTATCTCTAGAAAAGTTGAGGAATCTATTCATGTCTCTTTTCATGAAGAGTCCAAATCAGAAAATCTAGAAATAATTGATCTTACTAATCAATTCGAAAACTTAAACATACCAAATGATAGTGAGAAAGATACTACAAACAATAACCAAAGTGAAACACAACCTATACCTAGACTTATTAAGGATCATCCTCAAGAATTAATTATTGGAAATCCAAATGATAAAGTAAAAACTCGGTCTTCCTTTAAGGATGTCGCAAACATGGATTTTGTTTCTATCATTGAACCTAAGAAGATATCTGAAGCTCTTAAAGATGATTATTGGATAATAGCAATGCAAGAAGAATTAAATCAATTCACAAAAAATGATGTATGGGATTTAGTTCCTAAACCACAAGATAAAACCATCATTGGAACTAAATGGGTTTTTAGAAATAAGCTCAATGAGGCAGGAGAAGTAATAAGAAATAAAGCTCGGTTAGTAGCACAAGGATATAATCAACAAGAAGGAATAGACTTTGATGAAACATATGCACCAGTAGCTAGACTTGAAGCTATTAGAATGTTACTAGCTATTGCTACACATAAAAACATCAAACTTTACCAAATGGATGTAAAAGGTGCATTTCTAAACGGAATCATTCAAGAAGAAGTTTATGTTTCCCAACCACCCGGTTTTGAAACACCGGAAAAAGGTGACTATGTTTATAAACTTAAGAAAGCACTTTATGGTTTAAAACAAGCACCTAGGAACTCGTATGAAAGGCTCAAGACATATCTTTTTGATAATGGTTTTTCTATTGGAAATTCAGATTCTACTTTATTTTTCAAAACATATACATCTGATTTTCTTGTTGTTCAAATATATGTTGATGATATTATTTTTGGAGCTTCAAATGAATCATTGTGTACACAATTTAGTGACATTATGCAAAAAGAATTTGAAATGAGCCTAATGGGTGAACTAACCTTCTTTCTTGGTTTCCAAATTAAACAAACGCCTGCCGGGATTTTTATAAGCCAAGAAAAGTATACTAAAGAACTCTTAAAACATTTTGGGATGGATCAGTGCAAACATGCTACTACTCCTATGGCCACTTCTACTAAAATTGATAAGGATGAAGATGGGGAACCTATTGATGATTCCTTATATAGAGCCATGATTGGAAGTTTGCTTTACTTAACTGCTTCTAGACCAGACATCATGTTTTTCGTTGGTCTTTGTGCTCGATTTCAATCCCAACCTATGCACTCTCATTTTCAAGTAGTTAAACGAATTCTTCGATACTTAGCCGGCACTACATGTTTTGGTTTATGGTATCCAAAAGGACAATCCTTGGATTTTAAAGCTTATATTGATGCTGATTATGCTGGTTGTCGACTTGATCGCAAGAGCACTAGTGGTGGTTGTTTCTTGTTAGGGAGAGCTTTAGTATCTTGGTTTAGCAAGAAACAAAACACGGTTGCCCTTTCTACAACTGAAGCTGAATATATGGCAGCTGGATCTTGTTGTGCTCAAGTGCTTTATATGCAACAAGTATTAAACGATTATGGTTTTACTCTTTCATCTACACCTATTTTTTGTGACAACACAAGCGCTATAAACTTAGCACATTATCCTATCTTACACAGCAGAGCTAAACATATTGAAATCCGTCATCACTTTTTAAGGGATCATATTTCTAAAAATCATGTTTCTCTTCATCATGTTGATACGGAAGATCAATTGGCTGATATTTTTACAAAACCGCTTCCACTAGACCAATTTAACAAGATTAGGAAGCAATTGCTTATCACTCCTTTGGAAGATGTCTTCTTTGATATTTGTGCTTCTTAAAAATAACTTTTACTTACATCATTTTGGCTTTTAATGGACATTTTTTTGGGACCTCTAATTAAGGGGGAGTTTTATTCTTAAACGAATATCTTTTTGAAATGACAAAGGGGGAGAAATAAATATAAAACTTAGTATTTGTGCAAAACTCAATCAATGAGTTTCATGAACTCTTGGCTTTACATTGAAAGTTGCTATATTCCCTAAAGGATTGGATTTCATGTTCCATAATTCATGGGGAATAATAAGCACACATTTTATAAACAAGAGAAGAAATTTACAAAGGTAATCTTCAGGTATGAAACTCACATGTTTTATACTTTCTTATTTTATATTTAGGAAATGTTTGTCATCTTCAAAAAGGGGGAAATTGTTGGCTAAATGGACATTTGTAAATCCCTTTGTTTTGATAATGACAAACATTTCATTCTTGTTAATCTAACGTGCTACTTGAGTGTTGCAGGAATAAGGTGGATGACAAAGCAATTAGGGAAATCCATATGCTTACATATTTATATTTTCATGAAATGTAATCACTTTGTAAAAATTTGTACAAATATATAATGTACAAGTACTTAGATTTCATGTAAATCAAGCGTTAGATTTTCCCTAGCTAAACATCACATTTAGATAGGTCATCCCCTTCAAATAAGTGTCACATATGCACACTCATACACACACTTAGTGCTTTAATTGAAAAATTGAAACAGGGTCAATCTCGGTCGACTAACTCCTCGACCGAGACACTCTCAATCGACAATTTTCTCGACCGAGAAAGACCCAGGTAGCCGTTAGACACATCTGACAAGGTAGTTGGCAGTTGGAGATAAACGTTGCAAAACACTTGATTCAGAGAGCCTGTCGGTCGACAAAAGTTCGACTGAGTAGGTGTCTCGGTCGACCATTTCTCGACCGAGATGGACTCTGACAGCAACTGCAGAATTAATTAATTAATTAGTTGTTGCTAAAGCAACAAACTTGTACCTAACGGCTAGTTAAGCACTTAGAAACCCCTAGAAGGTGTCTAGAATGTCCTTAAGCACTTGTAGGACATTCCTATAAATAGGACATGCCTTAGGACACCTAAACTCACTTGTTACACTTGAGAAATCTTTGAGCATACTTTGAGCAACCTGTTTGTGAGTAAACTGAGCATAGTGACAATAGGCTACTTCTTCTCTTAGCTCAAAATTCGTGTCCTATAGGCTAGCATCTCCTATCCACTGCAATTACATTTCCATACACTTTGGTTAGGAGATCTACACGCTTGATCTAGGCAAATCAAGCCTTGTGCTACAAAAGGATAAGTTGTAATTTCTATTTTCTTTCTTGTTCTCTATTGTTGTTTGTACTCTCCTTGCTACTCCTAGGTTGGAGGCTGCGGGTTGGAGAGGTTGAAGATCTTCTTGGTGAATAAGGGGACCTTGAGCTACTTCAAGAAGGTTGGTGCAACGGGAGGTTACTTCTAGAGAGGAAGGCTACTTCAAGGGGGAGCTTGGAGTTACTTCAAGAAGGCTACCTCAAGTTGGTGCATCTACTTCAAGTGAAGGCTGTTCAAGGGGTGTAAAGAAAGTATTGTATTTTTTGTAAATCCTTGAGAAGGTAATAAAATTAATACTTTCAAAATCCCGGTTGGGTAAGCAACCGGGTAGTGGACTGACAACTTTAGTATTTGCTAAAGTTGGAACCACTCTAAACACCTGTCTCCTTCTTCCATTCTTCATTTGTGGTTGTTTGAGTTAAATAATTGCTAAAATATTTAAAAACTCTATTCACCCCCCCCCCTCTAGTGTTTTTCAGGAATTACTAAAAAGAGAGAGAATACTTCTTAATTAAGGAAAATAGGTTTCCTTTTGGGAGATGGACTTGTTTCCTCGTGGATGAACATCTTAGGGCATTGATACCCTCCCTTATATAAGGGGTAGAACCTTTGGTTTGAGTTCAAGAGAGTTCCACGCATCCCTCTCTCTCGTCTCCTTCTTCTTTTCATGCAAAACCCTAGCGTAGAGGGGAGTTAGAACCCTGGAGTTACGAGGGGCCATGGAGGAGGTGTGATGGGGGCGTGCTACTCCCACGACACCAAGGGGATGCTCGGTGGCCATCCCTTCACCCTAGTCTATGCGCAACAGCAGCGGCATGGCTGCAAGGTCAGCCGCATGTTGCAGGTTGGCGAGTCTGAACCGGTCATCTTGGTCACGATCTAGGAGGCACCCTGCATGCATAGGGGTACGGCGGGGCTAGGGAAGTAGCTGGCGGCGACCCTCATTCCTTGGGGAGGAAGGAGCGACTCCACAAAGAGCTGTGCTCGGCGGCAGCAGCATCGTCGGGAGGTTGAAGACAACCTATCGGCCGTTGGACAAATATACCCCTCCGGGGTATGAAGGGTCGTCGACTTACGCAAGGACAATAGCATAACTTGGTTATGTTCTCAGCTGGGCGACGTGTTGCATGGGATTGCTGACGTGTCAGCATCCCATTGGTCCAAGTAAGTGAATTATTACAAAATTCATATCTAATTATTGGTAGATCAGATTGGTACGTATAATCTATGAATTTTGCTTAGAAAAATGCGGGGAATCTATTAAAAATAGATCTAGAAGCTAATTCCTCTTGCAATTCAAAAAGTAGTGGAAGTTATCAACTTTAATGCATTAATGATTAAGAAACTCTAAGTTAAGATGATTAATGTATCGAGAAGGGTTATATGGATGATTAAAGTTGATATTAAACTTTTTATTATAAAAAGACACATTAAGATCTAAAAGGGATGAACTTTACACGTAATTGGATTAATTTAGGGTTCCATGTATATAAATATGCTTTAATGGGCCTTGAAACCCTAATGTTGGTAATTATGACTCTTAATGGCTTTAATTGTTCATATTCATGAATAAAGCTGAGATATGATGTTTCTAAGCTATTTCAGGTATAAAAGTTCATATTGTGGATAAATACCCTTAATATGGTAATTAGGGGTTTCCTAAAGGATAAATGTAGAATTAGTGATAAATAGAGTTCATATGTGAATTAGACTATATGAAAGATAAATTGCTAATTTGAAAGAAACCAAAGATGATAATTGGGACTAATGATCATGTCATGACTTAAAAGGATAAAAATGGTAGTTTTAATGTAAAAGAGGCATAATAGACTTATTTGACATTTAATTGTGTCTATGATGTTGAAATTAGGGTTTGTGGACTAAAAGAGCATTAGACGTAATAAATGTGTTATGGGGACTAAAACCCTAATTGCAATGGAAACCCTAAAAAGGGCTAGTAACACTAGGAAGCAACTAGGCTTAATAAACCTTGAAGGCCTGATCAATGATAGGGAAATTGGATGCATATTTTAGGATCATCTTGTGTGCTTGCTTGTTTACTGGATTTCTTGCTTAGTTGGATTATTTCTACACTCAAGTCAGCCTGACAGGTATGTGGTTAGTTATGGTTAATCGCATTAGTTTCTCAAATGTTTTCTGGATGATTAATCGCATTGAATGCAACCTGTCAGTTTGGATGTTCATACATACAAATCATAAAGTCACTATGATTATCACAATTATAATATAAGTGTGTATTCTCATACCTACATGCCACCCTGATGGATGATGCCAAAAGTTCAAGTCCAGGAGGGAAGACCCACAGGCACCATGAGTGGTGACCCCAGACACTAAGCTCAGGATTGAAAGGTGGTCTTTTTGCATGACTAATGGGCACCATGAGTGGTGACCCCAGGCACCAAGCTCAGGATTGAGAAGGTGGCCTTAAGTCAATGACAAAAGAGAAACCCTAAAGAGGGTATTCTAGGGTTAGGGCA
This sequence comes from Alisma plantago-aquatica, assembly GCA_963693085.1. NCBI lineage: Eukaryota > Viridiplantae > Streptophyta > Magnoliopsida > Alismatales > Alismataceae > Alisma > Alisma plantago-aquatica. Next base: position 662,922,253 of record OY856414.1, read on the forward strand.
AAAGCGGTGGAGAATGTCACATAGAAAGCGTAAATTAGCTTGTTAATTAATTCGATTGTGATATTTGGATTGTTAGACATATTTGTGAAATTTTGGTTGTCCCCACATACCAGCATATTCCTATATGTTGACCGACATTTTGTTTGTCAGCGTTTTAGGTGCAACTCTGAAAAGAACAAACAGTAAAGTGATACATTGTGAAAATAAGAGATAAAGTGCAAGGAGGATTAGATAGAATGGACTCAAGTTGTAGATAGAAGTAGATTTACAAAGGTTTTAAAAGGTATGCAAAGTTTTATTTTATATAAGATTTCAGTTTAGTTGGTAGAATTTCATAATTATTATTGATTAATTGTCGAACCTTTGATCTGGTTTATTGGGATAACAACTCTGACCACTTGGTCTCCCTTAAGTGGGGATTACCGGGAGGCGGGGTCATTACAAAGCTCATGGAGGAAGTAGCGATATAGAGGAGAAGATTAGTGGTCTTGTTACCACTGCCAAACATTAGTTATAGTCTTTAGTCTAGATCTCTAATAGAGTGCATCTTCACATTAAACCATCAAATCTTGTCTTTAGATCTCCTTGGAGGCGGCTAGGGTTGTGGATGGATATGAATAGGTTGTGGACCATTATAGTATGCCCCATGAATCAAAGTCGGTATGACTAACCGTTGTAGGCAGTTTGCTAAATACTTCCATCACAATAGTTTCATACAATTAGAGGGATAGTCATCTGAGTAGAAGTGGTCAACAAATATATTTGTTGCTTAGATAATTAAATTACTCTTCCAATCCAACTTGAATCATCCAATTCTGACATCAGAGTTGGAATCTAGAGTCATTATACTGTCAGGGTACACATTAATGACCCCTCTCCAATTAATGCAATTGGAGAGCAAGGATTTAATTTTTTAGCTTCTTTAATGAGAATTTAATTGGGATTTTATGACTTCCCCTTGCATAAATGTTTTTACTTATTGCATCAAAATTTATAAAGATTTTATGAATTCTTCTTGTCTCCTTGCATCAATATTTTTACTTATTGCATCAGAATTTAATAAAAAGTTTATGACTTCTTCTCTTCTCCTTGCATCAACCTACAAATTAAAAATAAAACTAATTAAATACCAAATAAACAATTTAAACAATAAAAAAACTAAAACAAGTGAGATCTTAAGTGAAAAGTAAGAAAAATATACAAAACTAAATTTAAAATGCAACTAAGAAACATGGAGAATAGACATTCATCAGTGCCCACTGAAATTTATATGCACATTCTGCAATTAAGGGGTTAGTAAAATAAATAAAAAATTGTGTGTCAGTGGTACTGACAAGGAGTCAGTGCCATAAAAACTTTTCTATAGAGTCATAAAAAATTTGGAACCCCCCTAGAGTCGGAGTCGGTGCCATCGACTAGGTAGTTGATGGTAGCAAAATTTTACTATTGAAATAAAAATTCACAAATGTTGGTGGGTTGGTGCCACCCACTTGAAACTCAATGTAACAACTTTCCCTATTCTTTCACATCAAACATCCTTACCACGAATCATCAAGTTACATCAATTTCTTAACAACTAAAAAGGTGAAAATGCAACATTGAAACAACTAAATGCTAAAAATAAAAAAATTCTATGGGTTTCCTCCCACCGATCACCCTTATTTTATGTCTTAGGCTTGAAATAATTCTTATATTTATCCTATTCTATTATGAATGGGTGGTGAAAAGTGATTTAGCCATTCAAATTCCACATTGTCATTATTGAACCAAAGTGTCAGATATCCGTGATCTGTAGCAAGGATCAAAACTGTTGTGACATACACAATCACCCTAACAACAATTTTGATCCCTTCTTTTTCTATATGTCCATCACAACAAAATCTAATGGGTATATAAATTTTTCTACTTCAACCAGTACATCTTCACATATCCTAAAAGGTCAAACAATATAATCATATGCTAATGATATCATCATGCTAATCTTGGTAGGCTCCTTTAGTCTAAGTATCTTAAACATAGCAAGAGGCATAAAGTTGATGCTTGCATCGGAATCACAAAGTGCCTCTCAAAACTTAACGCTTTGAATAGATAATTGATGTTTAATATCTTGGGTCTTTTATCTGTGTGGGTAGTCATCTCTAAATCAATGCACATATGACTTCATAAAAATGATATGATCTGAACCTCTATGTGCTGCCTTTTGTTGATGATTTTCTTAAGGAACTTCCCACATCCCAAGATTTGCTCAATAGCCTCCACTAAAGGGAGATTAATATGAAGTTCAAGAAAAATTTCCAAGAATTCCTTGATTTTCTCATCCTTTAGGATATCTATAGATGAAGTATGAATTTCAACTTGTGAATTGTCTGGTGGTAGGAAGACACGACGCATATGTGGAGGGATGCATGGTTTCTTAGGATTTCTTCCCAGAGCTTGAGATAGGGTCACTCTACACTACAATGGGACTTGTCTCAACATGAATTGGTTGTGCCTTCTCAAACATGGATGCCTCCTTATTGATCGTGATTGTTCCACCATGGAGTAGAACTTTCACATGATATTGTTGTGAGGGCATCTTCTCTTGAATTGGGGGAGTAGTCATGGTGGTGGTGAAGTCTAAAAATGCAACCCCTTGCAAACTCAGTGTGATCGACTCTTCTTTATTTCTATTCATGGATTCCACAATGAGTGTTGTTACAACCTCGAGTTTTGGGTTCATTTGGTGAGAAATATGATTTCTCATAATAAAGATAAATGAACAAATAATGATGTCTCTTGATTGAATGTATGAATTTCGTTTACAATAGCCTTGATGATTGTGTTGTGGGATTTATTGGCTATTGGGCCCAATAACAAGGAATTTCAATTAGCAAATGAATAATGGAGTTCTTGAGAAAAGAAAGGTGTGGAAACCTCTAGAAGGCAAAAGAACTTAATCCAAAAGTGGATTTCGTACCACATGGGTTCCTTGGGTTCCAAGGAGTCCAAAGTTGCAAAAAGAAAGCAATAAGAAAAGAAAAGATCAATTAATTATTTCTTTATTAAGAAAGAAATTGAAAACAATGGTAAAATGTGGAAATAAGTGAAAAGAGGTATAATTGAGTAGTCCTTAGTGGAATTTCGTATCCCAAGGATTCCTAATGATACAAGGAATACCAATGAGGAAAATAAAAGAGAAATAAAGAGAAATTCTCAAAAAGAGATATTTTAATAAGAAATAAACATGATAGTGAGAAATAATGCATTTAGATGCATCTAGAAGGATAATGAGTATCCAATAAAAAGGATTTCGAAATAATAGAGTTTCTTGGGATCAAAGGAGTCCCAATAAAGAGGAAAGAAAGAGAAAATACCAAAATTGCAAAATAAAGGGATAATGGGAATACATAATTAATGAATTATGTGGTTTTGTTAAGAAGAAAGTATTTTCTACTTAAGGAAATATATTTTCGTGGCTAATATATTAAAAGCCAAGAATAAAGAGAATAATGGCAAGGATTTTCGAATTTCTAATTATCCATGCAATAAAGAATATCAAGAAGGTAATTAGGAGAGAGAATAATTTCTTCTCCATGAAGGAATTTGATTCCTATTGAAAATAGAACTAGTTGACCCATATGTGGTCGTCTTAGGGCAAGGATACTCACCCTATATAAAGGGGTAAAGCCCTAGTTCAAGTTCAAGAGAGAGAGAGAAAGATCCCACGCTCTTCTCCTTCTTCCTTACATGTAAACCCTAGTCGAGGGTATAGGCCTACCCCGAGGACACCAAGGAGCGGTGTCGAGGTCTTGATGGAAGCAGGGCGCTCCCATGACAACCCTCGGTTGCTAACCCAACATTTGTATCGTCGCGCCACTCCTGTCATGGGGCTGCAAACTACTGCAAACGCAGTAGCAACGGCGGCCTATTTGTCACCCGAGAATGGCCATGTCGGTCACGACCTGGGAGTGCCATGCGTGCGCCAAGGCATGACGGAGGTAGCCAAGCCATCCCTGATGGCCGATGGGGTCCAGGAAGGAGAAGGTGGGCAGCGCTCGGCCCTAACCTAGTGGCAGTAGCTGGGAAAACTCGAGGAAGAAGAAGGAGTTGTCATTGGACAAAAATGCCCTCCGCGGGCTGAAGACGTATGCAACTTAACCAAGGGTAGAAACATAATTCAATTATGTTTCCCAAAAGCTAACGTTGCATGGCAAGGGTGACGTGGCACTCCCGGATTGGCTAAAGTAAGTCATTTTTGTAAAATTCATAGTTAATTATTCGTAGCTCGGATTAGTATGCATAAAATATGAAAGTTTCTTAGAAAAAAGAGAGGAATCCAATAAAAATATTATTAGAAGCTAATTCCTCTTAAAATTATAAAAGTAATGGAAGTTATTAACTTTAATGTAATAATGGTTAAGTAACCCTATTTTGGTATGATTAATGTGATCGGTGGGGTTTAATTAATGATTAAAGTTGATATCAACCTATTAATCGTAAAGAGATACATTAAGATTGAAAAAGATAAATATTGCATGTAATTAGTTTAATTCAGAGTTTCATGTGTGTGAAAATACTTTAATGGGCCTTGAAACCTTAAATTTGGTGAATTCGACTCTTAATGGCTTTAATTATTCAAAATCGTGAATAAAGCTAAGATATAATGATACTAAGATATTTTGAGCTTTAAAGTTCCTAGTTTGTGGTTAAATACCCTTAATGTGGAAATTAGGGTTTCCTAGTGGATAAAAGGTAGAATTAATGATAAATAACGTTCATATGTGAATTAGAGCATAATGAACTATGAATTGATGATAAACGAGCATAATGACTTTGTCATAGATTAAAAAGGATAAAAACTGTAGCGTTAATGTAAAAGAGGCTTAACAAACTTAATTGATGGTTAATTGTGCATTAATCTGGAATTAAGGTTATGTGTTTGTAAAAGGTAACTTTCGTGAAGGATAGATGAGATAATTAGGGTTTAAAAAGAGTAAAGGGAAGTAAGACCCTAATTGCAAAGTAAACCCTAAAAGTGGACTAGAAACCCTAAGAAGTGAGCTAGATTTAATAGATCTTAATGACATAAGTAATAAAAGGAAATTTTATAATTGTTTTGGGATCTTATTGAATGCTTGCTTGCCTATTGATTGATTGGACTATTTCTATCTCTGATCAGCTTGACAGGTATGTGGTTAATTATGAATAACCGCCTTAGTTTCTCGAGGATTTTCCGAATGGTTAATCGCATTGAATGCAAATTATCAGTTTGGATGTCCATACTTGCAAATCATAAAGTCACTATTATTATCACATTAATAATAGAAGTATGTATTCTCGCACCTACATGCCACCCTAATGGATGACGCCAAAGGTCAGGCCCAGATGGGTAGACCAATGGGCACCATGAGTGGTGACCCCAGGCACCAAGCTCGGGAATGAGAAGGTGGCCTATGATATTGAATGACTAACGGGCACCATGAGTGGTGACCCCAGGCACCAAGCTCGGGATTGAGAAGGTGGCCTTAAGTCATTGGCAAAAGAAACCCTAAGGTGGGTATGCCAGGGTTAGGGAAAAAGCGGTGGAGAATGTCATACTGAAAAGTGTAAATTGGCTTGTTAATTAACTTGATTGTGATAATTAGATTGTTATCCATATGTACAAACTTTTGGTTGTCCCCACATACCGGCATATTACAATATGTTGACCGACGTTTTGTTTGTCGGCATTTTAGGTACAAGCGTGAAAAGGACAAATAGTAAAGTGGCATATGTGAAATTAATTAAGAGTTAAAGTATAAAGGAGGATTAGTTAGAGTAGACTCCTGATGCGGATAGATGTAGATATCCCAGTTTTGAAAAAGGTATGCAAAGTTTATTTTTATTACGGCCTTTCAGTTTAGTTTAGTAGAATTTGATAATTATTAATTGATTATTTGTCGAACCTTTGATTCGGGTTATTAGATAATGGCTCTGATCTCTTGGTCTCCCTTAAGTGGGGGTTACTGGGAGGTGGGGTCATTACAATTGGTATTAGAGTGAAGGTTCCTCACTTAATCTTTAATAATTATTAAATTTTACAAATTCCATAGAACTGAGGGAGTTATTAGAGGATTGTATGAAAGATTGAGGTGACTAGAAAAGGATCACGTCTGGGGGCTGGCAATATTTTCCTATGCACTGCTAGTCGGAATACGAGGACTCCCGGATTGTGTGACTGTCTGGCCGATGCCTTAGGATATGACTCGAAATAAGATACCTTTAGGACTCTCTCATCTTGTTCATCCTTTCTCAACTCAAACTCTGTTAAGGACCTTAAGGATTAGGGTTTTCTCTCTTCTCCTCACCCTCTTGAGGTATGGGTAAGGATAATAAGGTCTAATGAATCCTCCACCAAATTAATGAAAATCATGTAAATAAGATGTCATGGCCATAATCTTAATAGATTAAGCGCAAACTAAAGAATAGATACATGCTTAGGTCATATGACACGAGTGGTCATTGCCCTCGGGAGAGACCTGAGGATAAACCTCCTTGTCAGGAGGATGAGTAGAGAGAGAGTTAGTCTTAGAGGTAGAGACCTCCATTAAAAGTAGAGACCTAGCACGTCCTCTGAGGATGATGTTAACCCTAACCCTAATTGGAGGTTAGAGAGAGAGATGACGTGATGAGTTAGATGTCTTAGTAGACCATGTGTTTGGATGGACATGCCTTTGGAGGTTGGATGACCTAGCACCTTTGGCAACCCAACCCTGGGAAGGGTCGTGCATGTTAGGGTGAAGGATAGCTCCTTCATTGATGAGGTTAGTGTAGAACCTTTAGAAACCTTATGGGCTGTTGAAAGTAGGATATAGCTTACACCCAGGTACATCAGCAGTATGAGCAGTAAGTTAAAACTGAGGCCAGAAGGACAGGATGGATGGCTTATGAGATAAGCATAAGGGACTATGGATAATCTTGAGCAAACATAAGTTTGATCATAGGCTTCCCTCGCGTAAGGGTATGCTTGTGGGCTCGAGCCTTCATGGAGAGAGGACCTCTAGTTGTAAAGCTGGATTTGGAGTTAGCTCTGGAGAGAGAAAGCAGGACCTAAGCAAAAAGGTTGGAAACTTAGATTTCAAGACATGAGGAACAGTGGGGAGTTGAGGATGATGCGATAGTGGTTGCTTCGTGCTTGATCCCTGGAGGTTGATGATATCTTGGTGTCCTTTAATGGAACCAAACCCTAAAGAGAGGATGATGCTTCTGGAACCTATGTGCCTATGGTATAAGAGTTTACCTGTTGAGATGAGACAAAGAGTGCCTTAGACCCTGAGGAGGTTTAAGTAACCAGTTGTGAGGCATTATGCCTAGTTGGTTGTCCTTGAGGAGGATTCAACTCTGAGGTGTTTCTCATATAAAGGGATCATGGAAGTACATGACATACCTTGGATATGCTTGATTCATGGTTAAGAGATTGAGCATGCAGTTGGACACCCAAAGGTGAACCTAGAGTTCCTAGGCCTAAGAGGGGAAGTAGTGTACCTGATGCTCATGATGAGATTTGAGTCTCTATAGTTTCGAGCATGGTACTCCTCATGGGTAGAGGAAAAGGAAACCCTTAAGTTTAAGGTATGTTTGATGAACCCCTCACAGATAAGTTGATGACATAGGAAGGTATGATCTTGATCCAGTGTTGAGTAAAGAGAACAAGTATGACCTAACATGGTTTAGTAGGTGGTCAGCTTGTGCCTTAGTAGCTTGCTAGGGTTAAGCATGCTAGATCTAAGGACGTCTGTGACCTTGATGTAGTTTCCTCCCATCCTGGAAGAGGGACCCTTCTGTAGGGTGTATACCAGTCTTGTTGGTTTAAGTTAACCTAAAGAGGTATCATAGGATCTTGAGAAGCTAAGTGAAAAGTACATGGCATGAGAATGAACCTATAGACCCATGGATAACCATCTCTATGTGCACATGGATGTGTTACCATGGAGGTAACCGGTATGGGGCCTGACCAAGATAGGCAAGTCACCATGATCCCTGAGAAAGGATAAAAGACAACCAAAAAATGCAGAGAGAGATGATGAAGGATTGGGTAAGGTTCTATGTTGGACATGTACTATGTTAAAATCATAAGTCTATCCTAGGGTCAGGTAGGGATAAGACCGATGGAAGAAGGAGTTGCCTAATTCCCTAGTTGCACATGACCATAGGGTCGGGAGGTAACAACTATTATTGTGTGAGGGCCGTGGGTTAGGAGATTGATCACCTTCATGAACTCATGGGACCCAAAGGGCAGATGAGTAGGGCACTCTCTGGATGCATAAGGGAAGATGGATGACTCCAAAAGTGCCGGTACCCTATAGACCTAGAGGAGATGACCAAGGATTATGTTTGGACCCAGTAGGTTCGAGACCAGTTTTCCATGGAAGTAATTTTGATATCATGAGGTTTGTGATGTAGAGACATAAGTTGCACGTTCTAACTTAGGTTTGAAGGTGTCCTGGCAAGGTGGGATGTACCATCTCTATTCTTAGAACATGAAGAACTTTGTATTTGGACTATAGCCAAATGCTTATTTCCTCTCGTTATGAGAGTGAGAGATATACAGTACGCATGCCATACACCAAAGATAAAGATGATGTAAGTTGGAACGTTGCTACAAGGTATGAGGATAGAGATGATAACGTACCTTTGTGGAATGAATAATACATGGATGGTTTACAAACACTCAGAGTAAGGTGGTCATCTTATAAGGATGCTTTTATCATGAGCTATGAGTCAAACAAGGTTGAGTTTGATCACCATGAGGATGAGCTCAGAGTTTCTGATGAAGATAGACATAGAGTTTGAGGTGAGACGATAAGTGAAATAAACGAAAGTATGTCTTCAACATTACCTAACACCTAAGAATAAGAAGTGGCAATGAATGCTCTGGTTGAGATATAGATGCCAAGTTTAGTTGGAAGCTAGAATAAGTTGAGGTTGTTCGACTAACCCTAAGTTTGGAAAAAGAGATAAGTTTGGCTAACACTCAGATATAACGAGATCTGTTGAACAAGTTAATGGTTGTTTGGTTAGCCAGTTTAGTCCTTGATGTAGTGAAAGGATGGTGATAGAACCTCAGATACACTTCTTTGGATAGGAAGGTAATAAAACCCTGATGAGAGTGGTTTAGGGCTTCCGAGGAATCGGTCTTTAAGAATCATGATCACCATACACCATGAAACTACAAAGATAGTAAGTGATAGTAGCACTTTGGTTGCTTGATGTGAAGTTGCATGTAGCATGTGGCCATGCAAGCCAAGGGTGGAGGACGAGCACCAGTAACCCAGTGCTTTGACTTAGAGGTTAAAGAATCCCCAAGAGGGAATGGGAATTCATTACTACAGATGTGGTGGTAAGCCTTCCCTAGACCAAAGAAGGTCAAGATGAAATATGGGTTATGGTAGATCGCCTTACCTAGATGACATGAGAAAGAAAGGAGTACTGTAAAGGGACATATTCAGTTGAACTACTTAAGAGAGAAAGATGGTTCAACCACATCATGATGCGAGTTCAAAAGTTCTTGGGTATGACCAAGGTTCACTTCCATGAGGTGGAAGTGGATACACAAAGAACTCGATGATAGAACAATTTATCACTACTAACTAATGGTTAGTATGATCCAGACTAGAGGGTCTGATAAGAGCATGTGTGATCATTCAGGATGATACATAGAGATAGTTCTTAAGATGTGACGTTAACCACCATAGCCTTTATCGGGATACAAGAAGTCTTATAGAGAGGTTGTGTCGGTCACCACTTCATTAAGATGATGTTGGTGAAGGAGGCCTCGCAAAGGTCAGAAAAGAACCATAGTGTGTGCAGATGAAGTTGCTTTGATCATGCAATGGCTGAGAGAGAGCCCAGTGGTGATATGAGTCACAAGCTGATGCAAAGCAGACTGACATGCATTGTACTATGGGAGAATATGTGATGTGAAAATCCGACCCCTCTAAGCTACAACTGAGAAAGCTGAGTCCTCGATATATGGGTCCATTTGAGATGGATGGATGGAGATGGTTGTGTTTAGCCTTGCCCTCAGGATAACATGATGTGTAATGTGTTCCATGAGTCCGATCTAGAGCACTATGTGAGGTACCCAAGCCATGTGCTGAGCCTTGAACCTATTCAACTTTTTGAGAGGCTGAAATATCCTGAGTCACCTATGAGGGTACGATATACCAAGGTAGGAAAGAACTCAGATGAAATAATATGAGATGATGAAGGTTCTTGGGAAGCACCATGGAAAGGGGTGAAGCCACATGGGAGCCATGATGGACATATGAAAGGCTTATCCTATTTGTTTGTTTACTTGAGGGAATTTTGAGGGCAAAATTCCTATAAGAGGGGAAGGATGTTACAACCTCGAGTTTTGGGTTCATGTGGTGAGAAATATGATTTCTCATAATAAAGATAAATGAACAAATAATGATGTCTCTTGATTGAATGCATGAATTTCGTTTACAATAGTCTTGATGATTATGTTGTGAGCTTTATTGGCTATTGGGCCCAATAACAAGGAATTTCAATTAGCAAATGAATAATGGAGTTCTTGAGAAAAGAAAGGTGTGGAAATCTCTAGAAGGAAAAAGAACTTAATCCAAAAGTGGATTTCGTGCCACATGGGTTCCTTGGGTTCCAAGGAGTCCAAAGTTGCAAAAAGAAAGCAATAAGAAAAGAAAAGATCAATTAAGTATTTCTTTATTAAGAAAGAAATTGAAAACAATGGTAAAATGTGGAAAACAAGTGAAAAGAGGTATAATTGAGTAATCCTTAGTGGAATTTCGTATCCCAAGGATTCCTAATGATAAAAGGAATACCAATGAGGAAAATAAAAGAGAAATAAAGAGAAATTCTCAAAAAGAGATATTTTAATAAGAAATAAACATGATAATGAGAAATAATACATTTAGATGTATCTAGAAGGATAATGAGTGTCCAATAAAAAGGATTTCGAAATAATAGAGTTTCTTGGGATCCAAGGAGTCCCAATAAAGAGGAAAGAAAGAGAAAATACCAAAATTGCAAAATAAAGGGATAATGGGAATACATAATTAATGAATTATGTGGCTTTGTTAAGAAGAAAGTATTTTCTACTTAAGGAAATATATTTTCGTGGCTAATATATTAAAAGCCAAGAATAAAGAGAATAATGGCAAGGATTTTCAAATTTCTAATTATCCATGCAATAAAGAATATCAAGAAGGTAATTAGGAGAGAGAAGAATTTCTTCTCCATGAAGGAATTTGGTTCCTATTGGAAATAGAACTAGTTGACCCATAGGTGGTCGTCTTAGGGTAAGGATACTCACCCTATATAAAGGGATAAAGCCCTAGTTCGAGTTCAAGAGAGAGAGAGAGAAAGATCCCACACTCTTCTCCTTCTTCCTTACATGTAAACCCTAGTCGAGGGTATAGACCTACCCTGAGGACACCAAGGAGCGGTGTCGAGGTCTTGATGGAAGCAGGGCGCTCCCACGACAACCCCAGATTAATCGGTTGCTAACCCAACGTCTGTATTGTTGCGCCACTCCTGCCACGAGGCTGCAAACTGCTACAAATGCAGCAGCAACGACGACCTATTTCTCACCCGAGAATGGCCATGGCAGCCGCGACCTGGGGGCACCATGTGTGCGCCAAGGCACGACAGAGGTAGCCAAGCCATCCCTGATGGCCGACGGGGTCCAGGAAGGAGAAGGTGGGCAGCGCTCAGCCGTGACCTAGCAGCAGCAGCTGGGAAAATGCAAGGAAGAAGAAGGAGTTGCCGTTGGACAAAAATGCCCTCTGCGGGCTGAAGACGTGTACAACTTAACCAAGGGTAGAAACATAATTCAATTATGTTTCCCAAAAGCTAACATTGCATGGCAAGGGTGACATGGCACTCCCAGATTGGCTAAAGTAAGTCATTTTTGTAAAATTCATAGTTAATTATTCGTAGCTCGAATTGGCACGCATAAAATATGAAAGTTGCTCAGAAAAATGAGAGGAATCCAATAAAAATATTGTTAGAAGCTAATTACTCTTACAATTTGAAAAGTAATGGATGTTATTAACTTTAATGTAATAATGGTTAAGAAACCCTATTTTGGTATGATTAATGTGATCAGTGGGGTTTAATTAATGGTTAAAGTTGATATCAACCTATTAATCGTAAAGAGATACATTAAGATCGAAAAAGATAAATATTGCATGTAATTAGTTTAATTTAGAGTTTCATGTGCGTGAAAATACTTTAATGGGCCTTGAAACCTTAAATTTGGTGAATTCGACTCTTAATGGCTTTAATTATTCAAAATCATGAATAAAGCTAAGATATAATGATACTAAGCTATTTTGAGCTTTAAAGTTCCTAGTTTGTGGTTAAATACCCTTAATGTGGAAATTAGGGTTTCCTAGTGGATAAAAGGTAGAATTAATGATAAATAACATTCATATGTGAATTAGAGAATAATGAACTACGAATTGATGATAAATGAGCATAATGACTTTGTCATAGATTAAAAAGGATAAAAATGGTAGCATTTATGTAAAAGAGGCTTAACAAACTTAATTGATGGTTAATTGTGCATTAATTGGAATTAAGGTTATGTGTTTGTAAAAGGTAACTTTCGTGAAGGATAGATGAGATAATTAGGGTTTAAAAAGAGTAAAGGGAAGTAAGACCCTGATTGCAAAGTAAACCCTAAAATTGGACTAGAAACCCTAGGAAGTGAGCTAGATTTAATACATCTTAATGACATGAGTAATAAAAGGAAATTGTATAATTGTTTCAGGATCTTATTGAATGCTTGCTTGCCTATTGATTGATTGGACTATTTCTATCTCTAATCATCTTGACGGGTATGTGGTTAATTATGAATAACCGCCTTAGTTTCTCGAGGATTTTCCGAATGGTTAATAACATTGAATTCAAATTATCAGTTTGGATGTTCATACTTGCAAATCATAAAGTCACTATGATTATCACATTAATAATAGAAGTATGTATTCTCGCACCTACATGCCACCCTGATGGATGACGCCAAAGGTCAGGCCCAGATGGGTAGATAAATGGGCACTATGAGTGGTGACCCCAGGCACCAAGCTCGGGAATGAGAAGGTGGCATGTGATATTGAATGAAGAACGAGCACCATGAGTGGTGACCCCATGCGCCAAGCTCGAGATTGAGAAGGTGGCCTTAAGTCATTGGCAAAAGAAACCCTAAGGTGGGTATGCCAGGGTTAGGGCAAAAGCGGTGGAGAATGTCATACTAAAAAGTGTAAATTGGCTTGTTAATTAACTTGATTTTGATAATTAGATTGTTATCCATATGTGCAAACTTTTGGTTGTCCCCACATACCGGCATATTACAATATGCTGACCGACGTTTCGTTTGTCGGCGTTTTAGGTACAAGCTTGAAAAGGACAAACAGTAAAGTGACATATGTGAAATTAATTAAGAGTTAAAGTATAAAGGAGGATTAGTTAGAGTAGACTCCTGATGCGGATAGCTGTAGATATCCCAGTTTTGAAAAAGGTATGCAAAGTTTTATTTTTATTACGGCCTTTCAGTTTAGTTTAGTAGAATTTGATAATTATTAATTGATTATTTGTCGAACCTTTGATCCGGGTTATTAGATAATGGCTCTGATATCTTGGTCTCCCTTAAGTGGGGGTTACCGGGAGGTGGGGTCGTTACAAGTGCAATGCTCACTTGTGCACAAGCCACCTCTTCACCCATGTCTCTCCAAACTCCATCCATCCAACCATAAAAATCCAAGGGTTGCGGTTCTAATGTCTACACGTGTCGCAAGAAATTCAAACCAGGAGTGTACTTTGTGGTACCAACTTTCTCAACATCAAAGGCACACCCCTTCTTGCCATAAACAAAAATGCTCTTGGCGTTATGGTGTTGGTGTGCCATTCTAGTATATCCTAGTAAAACTTGTTGTGAAGGTTTCTTCAACTATGCCACATCTGATGCCACTTGTGACAATTGAGTCTTCAAAGTCGTAATTTGAACATCCATATTTTGCTTCTCCCCAGATGTTTTCTCAAAATATGCATATGTTTTGTTAACAAATTTCCCACAAATATCTTTGAAGTCCTCCTCCTCCTTTGGGCCTTTCTCGTGCTGAGATTGCCAAGGAACATGTTGTTGGTACACTTGACATTGAGGCCAATCTAAAGCAAAGACCACGACATAGCTGGTACCTAGAGGAGGAGATGACAAGTAAATTAGATGCAATAATGGATGAACATATAATCCAAATCACCCAAATTTTCCTAAAACACCAACTCTTTATGACACTAGAAGAAATGAGAAGAATTATTGTTGAGGTGATTAACAACCCTAATATAGATGTTAAAAATTAAAATATCGCCAACTAAAGTTTACACATGTGATGATTAAGTATAACTACCAACTAAAAGGGATCAAGTAAGTGACTCCTTATTTTTATTTTAGACGTCCATTTTCCTTACCAAATTGTGGCTTGAATTTGTATTGATGGTTCATTGATACAAATTGATGTTCATCAATGCATTTTAAGAGATAGTTTTTGGTGTAGTGATTTTACCATTTTATAATAACTCATTGATCATGTTGTATATACACTCTTGGATATGAAGAATCAAATTACTCAATAGTAACCCTAAATTGGACAATTCTTCTCTAATGGTTAATAAGCAATAATAAAAATGTCTATTACATGAAAAAGATGATAGCAATCTCATTCATTCCCAAATAATAAATTCTAGTATAGAAGGACCCATTCATGTGTTTCACATAACATGCACTCAGTGGTGAGAAAATTATCATAATATGATTTGAGTGTAATTGTATGTGTAAAATATGATTAAAATCAAGAGATAATCATTGAAACAAGCATTTATAACAATACAATTCAATATGCACTACTAATTTCTCAAAATTTAATCCACGACCCTATATCTATAATAAAATCATAAGTAATATTTGATTTAATATAAATGTCTACAAGAAGAAACCATTCAATTTCAACATAGAAAATATGTGAATTAATAGCTACCACTAAATCTTTCTTAAAGCTGCATCAGAACATAACTCCAGCGTCACAAGGCCACTTCCACAGTCCACCCATGATTGTCAAAGAAGAAATCTGGAGATAAAACATGAATTAGGGATATAATAGGAGATGTGAATGATTTTGTCTACTAAATTATAATTATTTTAATGCCTTGTGTTTAATAGTGATTATCATCCAAATTTAGCTCCAAATCTGATTGGAAACCTTCCTACTAGGTCAATACGGGTTAAAATCCAATAGAAAACCCTAAATCCTCCTTCTCCTTCTCTCCTTTATCCTCAAGGGTTTAGTGTTTTAGCATCGTAATGCTTTTCCATTTTAGGTATGTAAGCAAATAAGAGGTGTGTAATATTTTCTTGTCATATACTACTTTCTTGAAATTGCATAATTAACATATGACAAGAAAATTTGCATGTGTGTGCCTCATTGTTGACTATCACGTGAGATATTGGAAGGAATATAAAGGTTATGATTTTTTGTAGGTTTCTTTAACATTCAATTCATGGAAGCATATACACAAGATTTTGCATAATTAAACTTGCATATATAGCTTTATCTTTTATATAACATTGAGTTGCATCACTTCTTTTTCTTTACCATTTAACTCTCTAATCCCGTATCTAAATTGACATAATTTTATAGTGTTCTTTGTTTAAGGGTCATTACATCCAATACAACTATCACAACTATATAGTAATTCTTAACGTCAGGGAAGGGGAAGAGCACTTTTAGAACAATGGATAACAATCTGATAGAGAGAGAGAGTTTAAAACTACGAAGGTAGGACTAACTTGTAGTCCCACTAGTCACATACACCATTTGTCTGATCAGATGGCTCAATGTCAATGTTTAATCATGTGGTGAATTACAATTATTTATCCCACACATGATCATGAAAGAAGAAATCAGATAACAACCACACATTAGGGATAGAGTAGGAGATGGGAATGATTTTATCTAAACATGAGTAAGTTATACTTTTTTTTCAGTGCCTTACATGGAAACGTGTTGGTCATCATCCAGATTTAGCTATAAATACAACCATGGTGTTTTTTTCATGCATTCAACTATTTCTTATAATTTTAACAATCATGCTTAGATAATTGTCCAACTCTCCCATGCTCGAGCTATGGTAAACATTTCTTCTTCTTCTGTAGATTAACTCTTTGGTTTCAAGTGTACATGTGTCTCATTGTTAATTATCATGCGGGATATTAAAAGGAATATAAAGGTTAGATTCTTTTTTTAGTTTTCTTTAGCATTCAATTAATTGAAGATGTACAAGTTTCTACATAATCAAACTTGTATATAATAAGTTATCATTTATGTAATACTGGGTTGCATGACTTCTAGTTGTTTATGCTTTAATTCTCTAACTCCCACATATAAATTGACATAATTATATAGCATTCTTTTTTAGGGTTATAACGTCCAATAGCAACAATCACAACTATATAGTTATTTTTATGTCCGGGAAGGGGTAGGGCACTTATAGAACAATTGATAACAATTTGAGAGAGAGATAGATTTACTATGGAGATAAAAAATTGAGTTGTACTCTCACTAGTTGCATACATCGTTTGTTCATTATTCAGTGTCAAGGCTTAGTCATGCAATTAATTATAATCACATCACTTTGAATAATTAATTCTCTTGCATTTCTAGTTTTAATCACCAAGCAAACTAAATAAGGATTGATCAACATTCAAACTTAACTCAAACGATATGTAATCATCACCGTGTCAACTAGAAAATCTATTACAATATGAGAAATTAGTTATTATATTAGTCAAGACTAACCAACTGATAAATGGTATGCCTATCAATATGGAGACAATTCCATGCTGACAGAAAGGTGTATGGTTACCTTATGTTTGACCATGCTGTGTCTGGGAGGAGTTATTTGACACTGAAAAAAAAATTAATATTGTCTAATTACACGAAGATGTGAAATTTCACTACGACTCGTCTACATGTGAAAGATGTGGATTTCTACAGACCCACATAATATCAAACACATGCGTGCAGACACATGATACTAATATAAAGTCAGACAACGATGAATAAATGGATATATATTACACAATTAACCGACCCAAGTAAGATTGGTTATGCGTCTACTCGAAAGGTAAGGATAGTTTTCCACTTGTGAAAGGTCTGAATGGTAATGTAAGCTATTACAGTCGAAAAGCTTAATTGCACCTTTTCAGCAATATCATTAGAGAGTGTAAAATTCATTCAATGCAAATTGAGAGGTCAATACATAAACAAAGCTGCTATTATTGCAACAGAGCAATTTGGTTACGATGTCTCCATCCTTTCAGGAATAGCCCACCATATCTGCCTTAACATTAAAGCAAAATGTAAGAAAATGTATGCTGCATTAACAATTAAACGAGACCTAAGCCCCTGTTTGGTTCAGGGATGGCTTTATGTAAGCCTGTCTGTCTTGGACGAGTTTAGGCCTGCTGGAGTCTGAT
Source organism: Alisma plantago-aquatica (assembly GCA_963693085.1). Lineage (NCBI taxonomy): Eukaryota > Viridiplantae > Streptophyta > Magnoliopsida > Alismatales > Alismataceae > Alisma > Alisma plantago-aquatica. The sequence goes on from OY856414.1 coordinate 662,939,783, forward strand.
TCTGTTTGGCAAACCAGTCTGATTCTGTTTGGCAAACCAGTCTCATTCTGGGGGGCTGGACTCATTTCAGACTCGTTTCAAGCTGATTCTATTTGGCTATGCAGGCTGGGTTTAGTCTGATTCTGTTTGGGAACTGTAGGCAGGATTAGCTGAATATGTCCTATTCTCGCAGAACTATTGTTAAAAATGAGGCCTTGTGACGCCGTTTAAACAGAAGTTTAAAAAAAAGTAACTAAAATATGAAATTGGCAGTCAAGCTACATGAAATATGAAATTGCCCTAATATATTTTGTTCATAACATAAACAAATTACATTATCATCAGTAAAAGCAACTGATAATAATTATATTGTCATCATTAGTGAAACATAAACGATCATTAATAATAACATAATTGTTTACGGGTGATCTTCGTCAGGGGAGAAGGACAAAAAATTGGAGCAATAAACAGCCAAACCAAAGCTAAGATTTTGACAAGGCACTTTGGGGAGACATGGTTGGATGTGGATCTTGATTAAAATAGGCCAACGTTATGGCCTCATCGTACTTGTCCCATGACAGTGGGCATGGTTCCTACACCGGCTGCTTGTTTTGTTGTTTGATGTCGTCTTTTGGCCAATCAAACAACAATGGCAAATGAGGAACATGCTGACTGACTTTGCCCTTGAGGACTTTGCCCTTGACTTGATCATCGGTCCCGATTTTGCCCTCCTCGTTTGTGTGATTGCAACATGGTTTTGTGCATAAAAGGTTATCTTCAACATATTTATGAATTTTTTTCAGTGACATCAAAAGTTTTTCAAATTTTGTCCTTGCCCTTGCCTTTGCACGCGATGTCGACATATAAAATTAATAAAAACAAAGGTATGAACAAATAACATAATTCGTAAAGTAACTATGGAAATAAGATAATAATGAAGTAGGAAATTTGATCGCATTATGGTAGCAACATATAATAATGTAACGCATAAGTAGAGAATGTATATTGTTGCGACGCAAAAATACAACTACATTTAGCACAAATGTTACAAGTTCATTTGTTTATTTCAATCGTCAGTGCTAAAAAAAATCCATGGTGGGTAAGTGCGACGCGTCGTCAAGAAGTTGTGTTCAATGCTTTGTTGCGCGGCCAATGTGGGGGGAGGCAATAAATCTGCCAATATGAACATATTGTCTCTTACAAACTCTCTTTTGATGTATTGCCATCACATTTGCAACTCAGGCAATGAAATGTAAGGGCCTCCTGTTATGTATAAGAACTGGTGCCATGCCTCCATCCAAGCCTGTGTAGAGTATACTCTATTTACACATCTACCCACGTGATATTGGGTTCTCATCAAACCCCTACGAACCTTATCAAGCTCGTGTGACCAGATAAAAGACGGTGTCGGCGGTTGGCCAGCCATATAACAGATTATGTAAGTAATATATTTATCAAAAGTAAGGGTGTATATCACAATTAATTGTATTAATTGGTTTGAGCTAACGTTAAGAAAAAATTCGAATAATAACATACATCATTAATAAAACACTCATCAACATGAAGAAAATTTTCATACCACTTAAAATGTAATATGACGTTTATAAATGTGCCTAAATCAAGCAACAATCGACAACACTTATCACGAGAACTTCTAAATAAAAACAATAAAATGTATAACCGATGACGCGAATGAAAAGTATGGCCGCCATTCGACGTTACGGCATCATCGGGGGTAAAGGAGTGTCCAACAGAAGCCTACATTGTTCCTCCAGTTCTTCTACGTAGCGTTCTAGATAATCATGCTCATACTTTTTGTTGGTGTAAACATCATGGTGGTTGTGATGAATTTCAACAAAATCTTTCAAGTTCATAGCCTGACCCCACACTGACTTGCACTTGAGCGTGAGTAACGCAATCTCAGCTTTCAATGAATCAATTGTAGGCCTGAGATCGATTGCCCAACGAAAGTATCTGCAGCGATCTTTTCCCTAAAATGTATTATGAAGTTTACGTAAATGACAAAGAATGTGTAACGTACAAAGTGGCTACCTAATATGTGTGTTTGTACAAGCGCACCTCGCGAGAAGGACATATGTAATACATTTCTCCATGTCTTTCACTGAGAATTCCAAAGTCATACAACCATGCATCGTCAGTGTTAAGTCGCAAGCCTGCGTCTAACCCACAGTCACACCGCACAACTTCAGTTGGATTAATAGACATCTACACCATGCATTTGAATCAGTCAAAGGATTTATGGTAATGAAGATTGATTGAAAATTGAAACAATAACATACAAGATAGGCCCCATGGTTTGTTCAATCATAAAATCAAGGTTATATTATGAATGTTCGACATACATCAAAGATGTTATACATCTATGATGTATTGTAACCGTCCTCATTTGAAGTGTTGTCGTCGCTAGTTATGTGAAGACGTTGGCGAAGATATTGGGACCTCGATCGTAGATCTGTAATTTCTAATTGTAGCCTATCAGTGTCTGCTCTGGTGGAACAGACAAAGTCACACTGGGAAGACCATAGATGACGTTCATTGCGTGCATATGCAAGTTGTGAAAGCATTACATCCCTAACGACGGTTAGTGTGGAAATTGTGGGTACAACCCGTTGCGCGGGCAACCTCATATGACATCTATTTTGATTCACAACCCTACCGCACATAAAATATGGCATGTGTGGGTTGTTGTCTTTAAAACGTCCGTTTTGTGTATCCTCGACATCCATATATACGCGTACAGTGGATTGAAGGCCGCATTGACAGCGAGGCATTCCGTTCTCCATTTGAAGACAACCTATGTTGACACAATGTGACGATTCAGATTAGGATCCAAAAAACCAATTCGGGAATAAATCTATTACATATATTGTACTATCACGACCCCCAAATGTGATTAGCAATGGATTCACGTAAGATTTCGCCCTCCCTTGAATCGACCTAAGTTGAACCTTGCCCTGAACTCGGGGGAACGCCAGGTGGGGGAATAGAAGACGATGAATTCTCATCAAGTGGGTCATCCATTATGATGTCGTCGTCATTTTGTCGTCGGATGAAATTGTGTAGGATACAACAAGCAAGTACGGTGTGACACTGTGAATGAATTGGATATGTCGGCCCCTTCTTAAGGTACGCAAACCGTCTCTTCAGCACCCCAAATGCTCTTTCTACAATATTACGTAGTTGAGCATGTCTGTGGTTGAACATCACTTTCTTGCTGGTGTAGGAATGTCTGTTTCCTCGGTACTCAACAATATGGTATGCTGTGTTGCGATAGGGTGCAACAAATTGACAAGTGTTGGCATACCCTGCATCTACCAGGTAAAACTTCCCCGGCAGAACTGTAAACCCGCTATGGGTCCTTGCCCATTGCAGGACCCTTTGGTCGGCAGCCGACCCCTCCCACCCAGTGAGGACATATGTAAACTCCATGGAGAAGTCTACAATAGCCATGACATTGAGAGAGACATTCCCTTTTCTGTCACAGTATCGATTTTGTTTGTCTCTGCTGACCAAGACAGGGATGTGTGTTCCGTCAATAGCCCCTATGGCATTCTATAAACCAAAATAATGTTGTAAACATACAAAATTAATTAAATTTATTAGGGGGTAAATATTACCTTGAAGTATGGGTAGAACCTTGCATTATGTAAAATGTGAGTATGTGTTGTCGTGCATGTAGTTGCGGTTTGCATGACAATGTAGTCATGGGTCAACGCGCAAACAACGTCTAAGACTTCGTTGAACTTTCTGCTAATGGTCTCACCGGAGTGAATGTAGTCCTCCGCCAAAGTACGATTTGTGTGTCCATGGCCAACCATCTACAGGAAATAGCAGACTGCCTCAACTGAGGTGACGCCTCTAGTACCTCGCAAGAAGCCACGACTCTCAAGCTTGTCGACAAGGGACATTATAGTTTGTGGACGCATCCGATATAGGTCATAAGCCCTTTGTTAGTGACCGGTCAATATTTCGAAGACTTTATGTGGCCACTCCTGATGCTAATAGACCTAGGGATACGAGGTGGTGTGGAGGCATCAACGTCTACTGCGTCCATGATTGAGTATGCAATAGAGTCAGTAATTAAATCACCAACGTGAATCACTGGCCACAACAAGGTATCTAATAAAAGGTTGTTGAGCATGTCATGTGTTTGCGGTTGGTCATTGGCAGACATGATGCCTACATGTACAATGAAAACAACAACATAATAACTGCTACAACATAAGACAATCCAATTCACGTGCGAAAAATAAATTATTACAACACTCAATCAAATGAAATTGTACAGATATGTAATGTGTGTGCGGAAAATAAATTATTACAACAGTCAATCAAATGTAAATATTTGGATGGAAAATAATTAATATCAAATGCATATGAAATAAACCGTGCAATTATGTTCCCGATGGGCCAACATCACTGGATGTAGGAGACCACATCGGTGGCATGCCTGGGAAGTTGGGTGGCGGGATAAATGGTGGCTGAGACGATGTGCTTGGGAAGTTGGGTGCAGAGGAAGATGGCATAAATGGTGGGTGAGACGATGTGGTATTGAAATTGGGTGAAGGGAATGGTGGCACAAATGATTGTTGAGATGACGTGCTGATGAAGTTGGGTGAAGGGAATGGTTGTGGAGACGGGAAATAAAATGAAGGCATTGGAGGTACAGATGTGCCAAAACCGAATTGTGACCTTTCACAAAGGTCGTTTAACCACAAGGTTATCTTTGCAGGGGTGTTTTTGAGGCTAAGGTAGATGTTGCGGTTTGTAGAGTCCTTGATGGCGTTCACAAGTGCAGTAAAAACAGCGGTGGGGGCATCGGGGAAATTGTCATTAAAATGTTGTAAAATGTTTGCCAACTCTTCTTTTTCATAGGCTTTGGTCAACATGGATGTGCCTAACTCGTGAACCTTTGTGTAAATCTGTGTGAACTCAGCCAGAACTTCATTGGAAAGACTACATCGCTCTTGCGGCGTTGATTGTCGTTTCCTGCGCGTATGGGTAGAAGGACTCCTGCCCCCAACTGACGGGTTATCTGTTCCCCCAGGCCGTGCGCTTTCACCCTCACTTTGCACGGTAGCTGCGGGTACGCTACGCTCGTCTGTTGCCGATTCTGTGTACATGGGTGTATCAGCCGCGCCTAAGTCGACACTTACATCATCCTCAGACGCAACATCTGCAGGAATCTGACCGTCCGCCGAAGACATTGCATGGTGTCCTCTAGCAATGTTCCTCCCCGCCATTAGCTCTATGTCGTAGTAGTGGGGAAACGGGCGCCTAAGCAACCTAGTCAGGTCCCTGTCTGCCTACGCTTTCAAAAATATGTGTATTAGGATAATCATGTTTACATGTACAATCACAATTTGTTAGGATAAAAGTTCTGTATAGTGTGCGTACCGCAATGGCCTCTTTCCACTCAGGGGTGTCCGGTACAATGGGCTTGTGCCGTTCTTCATCCCATCCAACGCCACTCTTGTTGGTCAAACCCTTCAAATGGACGTAGTCCTTTTTAAGGTTCTTCCAGCGACATCTTATCTGGTCTAACTTATACACGTCACCAACCCTATTATTGACATCAGAAGTTATTTCCCTCCAAGAGTCCCTAGTAAAATTACCATCAATACACCTGCCTAGGTCATATTGTTTGCGCAATGCTATCACCACAGCGGCATCAGACTCTCTTGTCCATACAATACGGTGGTTAGGGTCGACGAGAGGCATACTCGTGTAGTTGTTGCAATATTTGATGACAGCGACCGGTAACTAAGATGTACATAAATATATAACAACAACCATGATATCTCGACCACACAATATAGTGTAAATTACATATCTGCTGGTTCAGATTACATGTCACCCACATTTAGGAAAAATTCTTTGAAAGATATTTAAACAAAAGTTGAAAATAAAAATATGGAAAGAAAAGTAGGAAAACACACCTGACTTAGATCAATTACATGGCACACACATTTTGTAAATATCAGATCTTACATGTGTAAAATGATTTAAAAAATAGAAACAATGATAAATAAAATCAATAACAAGTGTGGTCTGTGGCAGAGTAAACAAGGCGAATAGCACACCACATTGTGCTTGATTTATAGGGTTATACAAATTACAGATATTATCAAATGACTCCATCTAATTCATAACATGAGATCACTAAAATTAAAGCACATTCATGAAGTTGTAACCAATGTGTTCAAACGCATGTTACTGAAGCACATATACATAAAAGAACAAAAACCTAACATGTCTATAGGGTTATAGTTTTTAACATGAGTCAAATTCTTTGTCTGAGATCATCACTCAAATTTTTTGTGCTAAAATACATTTCTATTTTTTAGTACCTTTACATAATCAGTGTAAATGTTTAATACAATTCAGTCACAACAGAAACCATTTATGTGTGTTCCTTCAATACTGATTCAATCAGCATATACACAGGCTTCATTGATTAACACCGAAAAACAAATAATGAAACACCAACGTGCATATAGGCAAGTTACAAATATACACAAATGAGACAAGCTTGATTGATTAACACCCAAACACAAATAATGAAACACCAATGAGCATGTAGGCAGGTTAATGATCAAATAGAATGATTAGACAGTTAATGATCAGAGATAAACCTTTTCAGCAGAGCACATGACTAACATTAGTACAGATTAAAAAGTTAAGCCACCCTTTTTTAACATGAGTTCAGGACCAAACATCAGAGATAAACCTTTTCAGCAGAGCACATGACTAACATTAGTGTAACATGATTTACTTGTTCCTACATTCTATTGTCCATATAAAAGGTCATTTACAAAAAACAAATGATTCATCTGAATGAGGTACTCCTCCCTGGACCTATCATCATCTAACATTCGATATAAGACACATCTTCATAACATCATTTAACATCCCCATAACTTCTTCATGTCTAATAAGAACACAAGAATATATGAACGTAGAATCCTAGATCACTTTCACATACATTACATTTTATATTTTGTCACATCTTCATATAGGTAGATCATAGGGCATACATTTCCATATGGTTCAAACTTCTACAAAAAAAAGTATACCTTTACAATTAATTTATACCTTTGAATGTCCCAATGAGAGCACATGATCTCGAAACAGGAGATGGTACAAACTGAAAAAGGTTTGGTAATTACTCCTTAACCAAGATGGAATGCATACCCAACCCCAGTAAGGAATAATGGATGAACAAGAACCTTTTGTCCGACTGGTTTACAGAGAAAGCATCTCGACCAGGGAATACAGACTCACTAATATGACAGCAGAGGAAAGGATACTCCTTAACCAAGATGGAATACAGACTCACTAAGAAAAACGCATTTCAAGCTTCAAATGCAAGTGGAGTGTGGTGTATGACTAAAACCAAGTCAAGTCTAACATCTTTCTGAAAAGCCAGCAACATGATATGGTGTATGCTCCATATCACCATATTCAGCCATCAAACAAACGTATAGTACCATCATTTAACATCCCCATCAATTAATGTCTAATAAGAAGACAAGGATATATGAAGTTATAATCCTAGATCACTGTCACATATATAACATTTTAAATTTTATCACATCTTCATATAGGTAGATCGTATGGCATACATTAAATCAACTATTTGTACATATGATAAGGTAACTGCAAAGACCTTCATTACATATACAAATAATATTTTTTTCCTATTGAAATCGTGCTTCTTAGACCAACACATACTACATACCACATCAGTTGAGAGACCATTACAATTAATTTATACCTTTGAATGTCCCAATGACAACACAGGATCTCCAAACAGGAGATGGTACAGACTGAAAAAGATTTTGGTAATTACTCCTTAACCAAGATTAATCGATCAAAATTAATTGTCCAGAGTAACATTTTAAATTGTCTACTCGGGACGAATGACATGCTTGTCCAGAGCATCAAAACAATAAGAAGTATGTTCTGTGCAGAGTAAACAACGGGAAAAGCATCAAAATCAACAACATTAAAAAAATATACGCTTTTAACTAGCAAAAGGAGTCAACTATTTCGTACTTAACATCATATAAACCCAATCTAACAACTGATAAACTCAACCGAAATGACGATAACATCAGATTCAACCGTACATGTTTCGATAAAGAACACCATTTCACAAATGTTTTGGTACTTATTCGACATTGTGCCCTAATCGACATTAACCGAAATAACCCTCTACCCTACCCAGAGACCAACCTTAGCAGAATCTCCCCTTGGAGTGACGACAGAAGCGGCGGAACCTAGGCACAAGCGTCGACCTGGGCAGCGCCGACAGACCACGAGCGAGCGGCAACGATCTTCTGCGGAACACCTCGCAACACTTCAACGAAGAGGCTTGTGTAGAAGTCGAGCACCTCGCAGCACCACACCCCCAATTTAAAGGCACAACACTGACTAGGGTTTCAGATTCCTCTGTGCCGCCTACGCCTTCTTCTGTGGACGACATGACCATTCATGGCAGACCTAGCGAATGGAGATAAACACCAGAACCTTGCTTTTGACTGACCTAGCTCGGCGGTGGCAGACAGCAGGAAGCGTAGCGGCCGCTTGACCGGGCCAACCATGGCAGATCGAGGCAGCCTACTCGCATTTACTTCACGGGCGAGCATGGCAGAAGGTAGGCAACTGTGGATTCGTGATGAGGGAGAAGATGCCAGCCAGCAGCGCCGAAGCTAGCTGCGTCGGGAGCAGACAAGGGGGGAAAGCTGCTTCGCCAGGGAGAGAGGGAAAGATGCGTCGCGAGGGACGCGAGGGACGAGTGTCGGGGTAGGATCTCAAACCCGGTTTGAGATTCCAAACCTGCCTCTACCTGTACTGCGTCAAGCTCCAAAATAGGACTGACTAAACTCAAAACGGGGTCCGAACCAGTCTCCTTGCCAAACAGAAACCCAGCCCGAGCCGGACTGGTTTGGTCCTACGAGTCACTACGCGACAAGGCCTAAACCCGGTCCACGCCCGAACCAAACATGAGCTAAAATCCTAATCAGCCGCCTACTAGTTGTCGCGGTACTTCTCTAATCCAAAACAGAGATCAAAAGTGACTACCCTCTCTCCCTCCCTCTCCACATTCAACGTTCTCAATAACAGACGCGACAATCACGATTCGCGAAGCTCGAGGGCCCGAATCTCCCCATCCGCTCCACATCGGACATCCCTACCTTTATGGCCTTCGCCCTCTCCGTGCCCATTACCCCCTGTCTGTTCGCCTAGCTGTTGCTACCGTCTCCTCCCGCGCGCCATCCTTCTCCGATAACCCACAGGATAATTGACGAACCAACCGCACCCCTCGGTCCACTCTACCAGAACCAAACTACCGTCTCCCCAAGCCCGTCTTCAGTTGACACGAGCTCGACCTCTCCTCATCGAATTGAATCTCTCCTTCACACCGGGATCTTGACAACCTGTGTCTCCTACCTTGATCTGCACATTCCTCCCACCTACACCCCACGCACCCACCAGGCGAAATTGCTGTAGCAATATACCGTCCCAGGCGAATGCCCCGGGTGTCTCCAGATCTCCCTCCTCCAGGTGGATCCTAACCGTGGGTCCGCCCCTCGTCCCCGCCTTCGTCCCCCGCCCGGCTGCCGGCGTCGATGCTCTGATTGATCCACTGCCAGCCGGGGGGAGGAGGGGACCGTTGGGGACTTGGAATGGCCGATTCGGATCCCGTCTCCGGCGGGCGAGATGGGAACACCCCCGTGGTCGACGACGCGATCAACGGCGACGATGGACTCGTCGATGGTCCCGATCAGCGCTTGCTACTGACGAACGATGGATCGGCCAGCTTTGCGAGCGGGGACGTAGAAACTCCCAGCCCCAGGACCATTAGCTTTCGGCAGAGGGCTGCTGCCGCCACGCACCTCAACTCCCCACGCGGGGCCGACGCGGCCAATGGCGGCGGCGGCAACCGGTTCCACCCTTTCGCCATAGACAATGAAAGTGCTGGGATGGTGCACAGCGAGTCCATGGCCAAGCTCGAGGCCGACGGGGAGTACGTCCCGAATGCCATCTCTGCCCCAGTGGTGCTCAAGACCCTCTTCTTCATACTGTTATGGTACACATTCAGTACCTGCTTGACATTGTGAGTAATGCCTCTCTTTGAGATTTGTTTTGCATATCCCAACTCGTCTTCAGTTGGGTTTCACTGGCTGAAGAATTGCAAGCCGGTTCTTTTGACCAGGTACAATAAGACGTTACTGGGCGAGAAGCTTGGGAAGTTCCCTGCTCCGCTACTCATGAACACCGTCCACTTCTCGATGCAAGCGGTGCTGTCCAATATTGTCGTCTACTTCCAGAACCGGAAATCAGGGAGCACCTCGATTATGACGTGGAAAGATTACTTCGTTAGAGGTAGGCCGAGGAAACTGACGTTCTAAAAGTTAGGTTAACCCATCAAACACTGACACTGACATCTAATGGCATAAAACTCCATGGTTTGGGTAAATGTATTAGATATCTCTTAGCGTTAAAGAGGCTTGTTTACTTTTCACACGTGCAAAAGTTTCCAACTACACGATCCCCACAGTACAACTAAATCGCACTCTTTTATGTGAGTGAATCTGTTAGTTATGTCTCGAGTCTTAAACAGACCTGTTTACTATCACATGTGCTTAAAGTTGCCAGCTTTGGCCTGAACTCGAGTAATATATCAGATTAAGCAAAACCAAATAACTGAAATCTGCTTTGTTCAATGTAGATCGCTCTCTATTACAATTGTTGTATGCTGTATTCTTTTGCATATTACCGTGTTTTTTACCCGAACTTAAATCTATGATAACGCTGTTATATTACAATAGAGAAATTAGCTTACACCGCCTCCATCCGTTTTCAAAGAATCCTCCTGAACTGTGTGAGGCATTCGACTAAACTGAAATAAATAGTTTGTTGCCATAACTGCTAAAGAGACCTGGAGATATCCTACAATTTTAAATAGACCGTTTGTTCGAATATACACACAAAATTTCCAACTTTTTGCAGAGGTCATATAACATACATACATGCAGGCTCAAGTTCTACACTGGATGGTAGATTAGACAAAATAACAAAGTACTCATATTTTCTCTGTTCAGTGTAAATCCCTTTTTCATAATAATGGCTCTGCTCTATCTATCTGCTGTTTGCGTTTTTGATGTATCACCTAAAACTACCGTGCTTGCTATCTGACTCTAAAACTGTCCTAACATTTCAAATGAGAGCCGCAAAGACCTGCTGTGCCCTAAGACATCAACCTGTTTTGATGTATTATCAGCCAGAACTACCATGCTCTATCTCGTTTCCCCCCATATAACTCTTCTTCCTTATCTTCTTGTCACCTCATGCTGCTACAGAAACACTCTGCCATGCTACACAACAACCAGTAACCACCACCGCGCATGACAAAGCCCCCTGTCAGGCTGTCACCACAGACTCCCACTGGAACTGTTGTCATTGCTTCTCCATCCCTGTGGAAGCCACAACTCACCAAACCACACCACTACTAGGTAGGGGCGCATGGTGGCAGGGAACTTAATCTTGCACGGTGTTGGTAACACTGGGCGACGGTGTGGCGTGGCAACACAGGGTGGCAGTGCGAGTGTGTGGGGAAGGTTGTAAACTGCGTGAGGCGTAACGAGGCATTTTTGTCTCAGTGAGGCGAGGCGTAAGCCTCAAAATATGTGAGGCGGTAATAAAAAATTAATTTATACATGTATTATTCATATGTGTTATGTATATGAATGTGTGTATAACAAAAATAGGTATATACAAGCAGAATAATATGAAATAGAAATTAATTATGAATCTTAATAATGATAATAGAGACTAAAGACCCACCACAATACAAAATATCTATATAAAAAATAATGAGATATCAATTCTTTATACTACTAGAATAAAAGATGTCGATAGAAAAATTAGAGGAGATAGAATTTCAAATTAATAGGAACAAGGAACCAAAATTAGTTAACAATGATATGAAATTCACCGACAGTGAATAAGAAGGTAGCAAACAAAGAGAAATTTGACAATGAAGATTGAATTTGTCACTCGAGAAATGATAATTAAATGTTTATTAATGAAAAATAACAATTAACTACAAGAACTTTGATTTTTTTTTTTTAAGAAAGTGTTTGTAATAATCTTAAAAGTAGACAATTTGATGGTTAACATAAGACGTTATCATCCAGAATTGAGGCGTGCGCCTCAGAGCCTTAGTGCTTTGAGGCGGGCCTCAGACATTGTGAGGCGTAAGCCTCAGTCCAAGACACCGAGGAGTAAGCCTCAAGGCACATTTGGGATAGCCTCGCCAAGAGGCGTAACCCTCGAGAGCCTCAAGGCGGGTTTTTTATTACCATCAACAATGGTAGCGCTAGGTGCGCTGCAGCGTGGTAGGCTAGTGGTATGGCAACAGTAGATAAAGGTGCTAATGTCGAGAAAGAAGGAAAAACAGTTAAAGTTGGCAATTCTGGCATTTGTCAGCCCACAAAACCCTGCCGGCGATGTCAGTTAGAATGCTGTAGTATCATAGTTATCATTGAAAGTTGTTATAAAGCAGTTACTTTACTTCACAAAATTTTTATGAATGACGAACTTCCTCTTTCTTAACATCAAGGACTCTACCAACTGAATTTGGATTTGCTTATTACAGTTGTGCCAACGGCTCTGAGCACCGCACTTGATATAAATCTCAGCAATGCTTCACTTGTTTTCATTTCAGTCACGTTTGCTACTATGGTCTGTAACTTTTTCTTCCTCACTTTTTTTCTTTCTGATTAACTACAACCACATTCTATTTCTTTTATTTCCATTTCAAGCTCTCTTGTGTCTTTAATGATTATTTTTGATGTTTGCAGTGCAAATCTGCGTCCCCAATATTCCTTCTCCTGTTTGCGTTTGCCTTCAGGTAACCTTTGCTCCCGACTTTGCTTCTTTTGCCTCATCTTAGTTCATTAAATAGCTTAGATCCACAAATTGCAACTACATTGCCCAAGATATGTTTATTACGGTGTTAGCTTTTAAACGTTGAAAACCCAACTGCAGATGGAAGTTGAATCAGTAAGGCCATGGTTCTTAATTCACAGGTTTAATCTTGGCTCGGCCACTCCTATGATCGGAATGTATAACTTCAGAGAAAACCAGTAAATACAGAAATTCCCATGAAAAAAGTCAGGAATATAGCTAATGTCCGCACTTACAACCTTTACCCACCATTCCAATGAAATGATTGACAAACAGTTGAACACCAACCGCAATGGTACACGTAAACTAGTGAAAACAACCAAATTAAACCACCACTTAATCAAACCACCACATGGCGTGCATGCCTCAATACAAGTGATATATGGTGCATCAACCATACAATAAAAACAAAGCTAGCAAAGTGCAAGATGAAAACAAAACAATTGTGTTACCTTCACCAGACTGGGGTCAATTCATTTTTTTTTTCTTTCATTCAGCTCTTTTTCATGCTATATTTTTATCAGGTTAGAAGAAACATAATTCTTATTTGCGAATGTTATTTTGAAATCAGGCCTAACTCTTCTTTTACACAAATCCTACTCTCTCAATGACATTCATAATCCTAACAGTGTCATTTATTAGCCTATATCTAATACACCCAAACCATTTTGGACATTCATTGATCCCCGATACTTCTCCTTAAGTTCAACCCCTTCCACTTCATTTGTTATACATCCATTCTGAATCTGATTCTTATTTGCATTTCTGATATCTATAAGTCTGGTATTGAAATATTTTAAGTGTAGGACTACTAAGTAGGATTGAAGCAAGCAAGAACTATAATTTCAGTGGCCTAATTAAGCTTATATGAATCATCTTCCTTTCTTTCACCATGTCACTTTAAATCCATGGTCTAACAGAATACAAACATTATGATAAAGGCGTATGTGTCTCAAAGATATGTTACGAAGACCACAATACATATTTGTTTTAACATATAATATTTAACAACACATTTCTTATTATATGTTATAATTAATATGGATACAAGTACATGGCCACTCTCACTAGTAAAAAAGGTGCATGACCACTCATGATGCTCTTCGAGGCTGGTAGCCTTGACTGCTTGGCACTCCCAGGTGACTTTGTATAAAAAGCACATCTTACATAGTTATGCACATTTGTTTTATGATAGTCGTTAACACCCCCCTCAGGTACACTAATTTAATTATTATATATGTAGGTACACACTATGCTTGGCGAGGCATTTAGTCGGCCTGACAATGGTGTGTTGCGATCTACACTCCCTGACATATGTTGGAATAGGGACCTAAAAAGATAGATTACAAACACACTGCTTTTATGTGTTATCCTCATTTTAAAGTGGTAGTTAGCAACCAAACATCCGGATTTTCCCACCACTGTGAGCTATTGGTGCTGGGGCAATCACATTAGGATTTGATGGCTGGTCAACAACTCCATATCCATATATTATGCCATTATATACATACATTTTAGGGTAAATATAAATAACTGAATTATTGGAACAGATTAAATTTTCTAATGATCTATAATTATCATTAATGCCAAAGACATGAATAGAATAGTCCTTGTTAGAAAATAGTATTAGCCTATTTAGTTAATAGGTCTATCAGTATATGGGCTTAAGTGTCGGCCCATATAGCCTTACTTGAGTCCCAAGTTTGTAATGTTTCCCCCTTCTCCTATATATAGGACAGGGGTGTGCCATCTAATAGAATAACACAAGTGAGTTTCCCTTAGGCTCCTATTGGTTTGATGTAAGTGATGAGTTCCGTGGAACTCATTTTCTGGGAACTCTAGTTCAGTTTCTGGAACTTAAGTTCCATTCACTTCCTTGTGATTGGTTTGTTGTAAGTGTAAATATGGAAATCACTAAAAATATTGTTAATTTTTGTTGTATAATACAAATAAGTGAGCATGGCAAAGACATAAAAAAAGGAATCATATCCGTAAAAAATCATAATATTCTTGAAATCATAATAACCATAACAAGAAGTTATGGTGCCGATGTTGCTCCTTTAAAAATATTTTATTATAGTACAATTATAATCTTAATAAAAATATTATGATTAAAATCACATCACAATATTTTTATTTTACTTTGTATATACAAAGTATTGTAATAATATCCGCATTTCATGTGCTTGTAATTATAAATTTTGGTTCATCATTGTTTAACATAATGTAGAATATTAAATTTAAAAAAAATCTGTACGGAAATTTTACTATATTATTTGTGCATGGTTACAATTAATTATCATTTTGCACATCATATTGTTTAAACATGAAGAATAAAAATATATTACGTAAATCACATTGTTTTCATATGGTGTGGTGTTTTTTCATAATATTTGTATTTTTTATTTTGTAGATTGTACTGATAATGGTGTTTATAGTGTTAAATATTTTACATAGTGCGATTATAGTATATGATATTTTGTCATATTATGTTGTGGTTTTAGCAACGAACTATATCTTCACCATTAATATTTCTAGTCATAAATATTTTTACATGTGTCACTTGTAACGAATGAAGAATATAATTATATAAGAAATGTTGTTAGTTGTCCCGGAACTCGTTTTTTGCTCTTTTTAAGAGGTAACTCGGGCACTGTGTTTTGTATATAAGTCTGTAACTCCCCGGAAGTCACGGAAATCAAGTTCCAACACTTACTTTAAACCAATCAAGAAAAACTGCTCAAGGAACTCCAATTCATGTATTTTTTGGACTAGTTACGACAAACCAATCAGAGCCTTAGTTTTCAACATGGTATCCTAAGAAGCATGGACACAAACACGGATACGGATGCGGACACGGACACAGACATGGACACGGTTCACGTCGATTTTTGAAAATATAGGACACGAACACGGCGCTGGACACGACAATATATATACATACAAACATACATACATGCATACATTTGCATATGTATACAATTTTATACATGTATATGTATATACTTTATTTGTAAAAGACAACAAGATCAATAATTCTCAACAAAAAGCACGAAAAAAGATCACAAAAACACCCACATAAAATCACATATGTATTCAAACCCACTATGCTAATCAATATCGAATTTAGCATACAAAATGATATATTATATCATCCAACAATGGCAAACTAGAGAAAAATCATTAGAAGTTTATTACATAAAGTAATAATTTTACAGTTAAAATACTAATGGAGTGGAGTTAATGAAGTGGGGAAGAAAAGTGATGGAGGGGAGATATGTATTGGTAGTGGTGACGGTGGTGAAGCAAGAGGAGGCTAACACATTTAGTAGTCGTGTAAGAGTGGAGGGTAGAGGGAAGAAACAAGTAAAGTAGGAGGATTGCATGTTGGAAGGAGGAAAAAAAGAGGGGGAGAGTTTTCAATGGATTAGGAAGAAGTGGCACATGGAGGAATGTACACATTAGAGGACCAACGAAGTAGGGAGAAGAGGAATGAGAAAAGGAAATGGGTTAGAGGAGGAAGAGAGGAGTTCCTAGAGGGGAAGGAAGCTGCTACTTGTGGCTGATCTAGGTGTTGGCAGCTCCCGCTGGAAATGGCTGCCTCTTGTAGCTGTTCTAGGTGTTGGCAACTCCTGCTGCAAATGGTTGCTGCTTGTAGCGGCTTCAACTCCTACTGGTTGCTGCTGCAAAAGCTACTTGTAGCAGCTCCGATCTCCTTGTTCACTTAGCTAAAATTCTTGCAGCAGTTGCTACAAGTAGTGTCTAAGATGTGTGGACTAGGCTGGCCGTGTCCAACTGGAAAATTAAAATATAAAAGAAACAAACACGGACACGACAGCCTCCGGGAAGTGTCCGTGCTTCCTAGATGGTATCAGAACACTTACCCTAACCCTAGAGAGAAAAGGAGAGCCTCTTCCACTAGGCGACGCCCATCTCTCCATGGCTTAGGCCGCCCTCCTGCCAGGCATCCTTCCAGCCTCCATGGTAGTTTCTCTTCTTTTGTCAGAGATCTTCATCTATAAGCTGACAATACTCTTCCAGGCCATCATCTTCGTTCCATCAATGCTTCCCGATTCATAGTCAAAGGCAACCACCAAGTCTGTGAATGACGCTAATTCCTGTCCAGATCTATTCGTCGTCTCTTCCCCGAGGTTGTCCTCCTGTTCATGTGTAGGCGCTGTTCGCCTCAGCCATCATCTCCCGTTGTTTTCCTTAGAGATATCCGCCGTTACAACAACAAAGAAGGGCATAGCAACATGGGAGCTGCCTAGTTCCCCTTTGATCCTCTTAGTACCGGACAACACTAATTCTCGTCCAAATCGGTTCGTGGTCTAGTAAGTGTCCCCCCTGTGGCTGTTGTCATTTAAGAAGCCTCCACTAATTCCCTAGATGTCTTTCCCTAAACGACGCTAAGTCCCGTCCAGATCAGTCCTTGGTCTAGCAAGGGGCTGTTGCTGCCTTAGATTCGCATGATCCATTATCACAAGTGACGATGCTGATTCCCGTACCCCTTAGTGCATATTTTCAGGATTGTGTTCTCCTGGACAACACCAATTCCCGTCAAGATCATGCATTAGCGGCCACGACACGACATGTTGTCCAACCGACACAACATGTTGTAGTTAAAAAATTGTCGGTGGCATAGGGTATTAGTCAGGTTGCAACTTACAGGCGTGTCATGTTCCAACACGGCGTGTTGACGAAAGTCTATTTCACACCTACACAACGTGTCATATTTCCAACACGGCGTGTTGACGGAAATCAGTTTCACGCCTCCGACATCCTACACACGTGTTGCTGGGAGCCTGTCACCTTCGACCAACAAAGTTACGTGGCGTGTCTAAAGAAGCCTGTCTACTTCCAATTCAAGTATGACGTCCTCTAAAGGTCTTTCCCTCCTCCAATACCTAATGATAATCAGATCCTATTTTTTATGACCTAGTTCAATTTCTTTTTGTGGGGGCTCCGCCCCACAACCCTAGATTTTTCGGCCTCAAGCTTAGACAAATCTCCTTTTTGGGTCAAGAAAAGATCCATTTTCTTCTCTCCCAATCTTATAATCGGGTCATTTTGCATATTGATACCGATTATCGATTTCTCTTCTTTACCGCTATACACCTTTGGTTTTACATTTTCCTTTCTCACCCTCCCACCCATCATGTGTGTGTCTTTTTCCACGTGCGGGGGGTCATATGTCTCTTTTCCACACCACCTACTCATTCTCTTTGTATTTGGTGTGTGTGGGGATATAGAGGAGAGAGAGAGTACGAGAGAGAGAGAGCATATGAGGAGAAAGATGAGAGATATATTCCAGGCTATCTTTATGGAGCTTTATATTATTTAGCATATATGCTCTTTCGATGTCTTTTTAGCGCGTCATTCCCACTAAGCTTTGCGTACATGTGAGTTAGCTATCTGCGCTAATTATAGTTGGCTACTGCTTTTAGACGACGTTGAAGGGTCTAAACTACATGATTTACACCAAGCTTTTTGCATTCACACCGCATTATGTATGTCAGGGCAAGAGCTTGATGTGCTAATTCCGGCATGTTGTTCCCTTTGGTGTTAATGACGTTTAGGTTGGTCATTCTCGTTGCATTCCCATGAGACAGATGGTTGCTTGTTCACATCAGAAGTTCGTCAATTTCTAGCATGTGCATTTTGTATTTGCAAGGATTCATCTAGATTTATCTTCACCGAGTTACTTCCGTTACGTCTTCTCCGAGTTGCATCTATTGACATGGCTCTTCTGCTGATCTACTTGGGTTCTCCTTGATGGTGCCATTCATTCCTATCAAGCCCCCGAGATTCATGCGCCCGATTTATTGAACCAATATGGCAACCATCAACACCTCGTCCAACTTGTGTTCGTGCTACATTATGCACGTTTATGGTCTTCAACGTTGATTCCAGTTGGCTACACTTCTCAGATGATTTGAAGATACATCCACTGCTACATCAACATTGTGCCTCCACGTTCGTGCCATGTTACATGGGATGTGTGACTGTGCGCTTGTGCTACTCAAACATTCATTTACAGTGAAGATGGCGTTGTTGTGGTAATTTTGATCGTCTGCTTCAGTTTGATTGTGTCGAATTTTTTTATGGCATTTGGATTCTTTTATCACACGTTCTTCATTCCAGATGCACTACAAAAGACCTTCTCTAAAGCTCGGATGTTTTCTAGCCTGCGTAACCCAACTCAAAAGAGGCGTCATCATATGTTTAGTTGGGAAGTATTAAGGGGCAGTGACAATTTTTGTAAGGGAAGTGACATTTTTATCCTCTAATTGAATCCTATAAGATTAAGTTTGGACATGAGTTTCATCCATGCTCGAGCTTGAGGGGGAGTGTTAAAAAATAGTATTAGTCTATTTAAAAACAGGTCTATTAGTATTTGGACTTAAGTGTCTCGGCCCATGCAGCCTTACTTGAGATGCAAGTCTGTAATGGGGAGTGTTAAAAAATAGTATTAGTCTATTTAAAAACAGGTCTATTAGTATTTGGACTTAAGTGTCTCGGCCCATGTAGCCTTACTTGAGATGCAAGTCTGTAATGTTCCCCCTTTCTCCTATATATAAGACATAGGTGTGCCATCTAATAGAACAACACAAGTGAATTTACCTCACACCTAATAATGTAAGAGATAGAGACTCAATAGATAACTGGAGTCTGAATGCCAAGGATTACTATAAGCTCCTAAAAATTGAAACTGGATTGAAGACACATAACATGACATATTAGTAGTTTAGTACATGTGCATTAAGAGTATCAATCCCAGGTCCCCAATGATAATGATATTTAGCCCTTACATAGACGTCAACATTTAAGCTAAATATTATGACAATATAAGGAGCATTACAGCCTAATAATATGCCTTAGGATCCACAAAATAGCTTTAGGTAGCAAATTAGACAAGGTGCAGGAGAAGGACACCCCCAGGGGTACCTTGCCGTTTGGATGCACACCTTAACAAGTATTTTAAGATCTCAAATAGAACTTAGGCTTTTCTGTCACGATGGCCTTAATCACGGACACCATTTGCTTTTCTCATTATCAAATATATCCCATGATTATTAATACTTAAAGCATCTCATGATTTTCAAGAAAATTTGATGTTTTGCTTTCCCCTTCCTGTTAAACTTGTTCTCTTGATTTTTTTTATAAAACTGAAAGGCTTTTTGTACCTATTTTTAAGGTTGGAATCACCGAGCGTCAAGCTGTTTGGCATCATATTCATTATATCCATTGGAGTTCTTTTAACAGGTTACTTCTCTTGATTCATTGCAGCTCATTAAATGAATGAAAACTGATAATGATCCTCTAACTCGCAGTTGCAAAGGAGACACAGTTTGATTTGCTAGGATTTATTCTTGTCATTCTTTCAGCAGTCATGTCAGGTTTTCGCTGGTCCATGACTCAAATTCTTTTGCAGGTATAATTATGCTGAAAAAATGAATGGTGTTTAGTTTTTTCTTTATTTTTCTGTTAGATCAAATGCTAACATTATCTATTTTCTTCACCTGGGTGGAAATTGAATGTGGAATTGAAGAAAGAGGTCTATGGTAAGCACCCCACTGCTCACAGAAATCTTAATTTAAGATCTTCATTAGCCTGAATCCTTTGTTCATTATAGTAGAATGTTTCCTTGAACCTATTGCAATGATGAGATACTGACATTAAACTCCATTCTCATGCTCGATCCCTCTTACACATAGATTTTGAGGACAATTTTTTATTGGAGTGCAATTTCTCAGTAACTATTTAGGTTCCAGATAAAGTTTTTCTGTAAAGGATAATTTGCTAAGAATCCCATTCCATGTCCACCTGAATGAAATCTAGGCCTAGTTTGGGAGAGAAATTTGAAAATGCAGCATTCTTGTACAGCAGCAGCTGTAGCATAGTTATTAGGTGTTGATAATAAATACTACATTTTTCAGATTTAGCTGCTAAAAATTGCATTTACAGAACACATCAAAATTGGCTGGCTTTATAATCACCATGTTTCTGTCACGACGGGGCTCCCCGCACAAGCTCGGACACACCATCACTGCAGCAATCGTCGTTTACCAAAAAGCTGAATCACCACCGGCGCAAGATCTATGTATTAAATACCTGTAGTCTAAAAGGTAGAATGTAAACGCCCCCCCTAGGCATTGATAATCAATCGGATATGAATTACAACATTAGTAGATAAGTGACAAACAATGTGGAAAACAAGTTCAACGATAAAAATAGTAAGTCGACCTATTCAGTCAAACAAAGAGAGTGTAGAGTGCATGGGGCAAGACTCCGTTTATCAACTTTAATAAAATTATTGGACTCAATTAAATACATTTTTACTATATCATATGCAAGGAGAAATGTCAATGATATATTATCTGGTCTAACATGTGCAGACTTTAGACCTGTATATACCGAGTTTGGACAAGACCGAAACCCGAATAAGAAAAATAATATCATAAACTGGAGTGATGCTCTAGTCAGTCTAGCCACCGGCCTATACGGTATATATACAACCCTAAATCTGCATATCGCCTTGACACTCTACAAATAAGTTCCTCATCGAGGTTTAACTCTCCACCTACAAAACATACAACCACGTCAACATAGTGCTGGTGCTGCTCTCTTTTCGTGTGCCAACTCCATCTGATTAGATCTGCTGCTTGAGAAAAGAACCCCTTCAACCAAACACTTCTCATTTAGTTATGCAGAATGAGGCAAGGACCCTTCTATATAGCTCTTGTGGCTGTACTGGACAGTTTGTGACATGAACACAACCCGAAACATCCGATGTAAGTTAGTTTTCACAGCCTAGAGTTGCAGACACGTTTGGATGTGTTGTGAACTAGTCAAGTTGGGCCATTTGCAGACCCAACTCAAGCCTAAAGTGTAAGGGCTTAAGCATCCAACATTTGTTTGCTCAGAACATGACTTCATTGTCTCCCTAAACCCTTGCTCTCAAACACAATATAGAGGAGGCAGGGCTAGGATTTAGAATCCTATTACTTGTTTTTTTCCCTTCTAGACGCCAACAAATCTCTTGGCAGTTGTGGCATCTTTGATTTCAACATACGTCGTTGTTGGCAAGAAGGGTGTAGTACCTTGATGTCGTCAATGTTACCTCCATATGGACTGTTGAGGCAAACCCCCTCTTACAACGTTGTTGTTTCCCTTTCCTCCGCTTTTGCTCACTATAGCAAGCAAAGGGGCATCAAACTCTCCTTTCGCAGTCTATGCAAATCTCAACGTGTAAAGCTTTACTGAGCATTTTGTCCTTCAACATGTTACATCTTCTCTCTGTTGGATTTGTACTCTACAGAGTTGAGAGCAACAAGAAGTGCAGACCCCTCATTTCTTGTAGAGCAAAAACACTGTTTTTTCTATCTGAAATTGTGGGATATCCCGTCAGCTATTCTCTATCCAAGCTATAAGCAAGTTGTCATTTACTTATGTCCTAATTTCGGATTTTCTAATTAGTTCCAGCCACTACCCTACACCCTAATATAACATTTTATATGCAAAATCAGTTTGTTCCTTTCTCTTAGAGGTTGATGTTAAAATATAAAAGATTGATTGAATAGAATAGATTGGATACAAAGACTGACGACCTCTCCTTTATATAGGAGAGGAGAGACGCCCTATTACTTAGGACCCAAGTAATCTAAACTAGACGGGCCGGAATATAAAGGCCCACTAAACTAATTAGCCTATTTAACTAATAGACTAATATAGACACTTTAACACTCCCCCTCAAGCTGGAGCATGGGTGAAACACATGTCCAAGCTTGGAGAGTTACAGGACTCGATAAAAAGAAATGATAAATAAAAGATGAAGATAAATATCACTCCCATACAAAATATGTTACTCCCCCTGAAATAATATTCCCCTTGAATCATATGGTGATGATGACTCTGCAGGCTGAAGATACTCGAGCTTTGAAGGTCTTCCTTGAAGTGCATCTGGAATGAGGACATCTGAAGAATGGACCTGATACTGCAGCAATTCGCCATTGGAATACGTGCTTAACGCGGCACGAACGCGGACGGACGATCTGCTGCTTGATACGATGCAGGAACCATAAAACTCTGACGCATGAACCTTGGGGGCTTGACGGGAAAGGAGATCATCCATCAAGGAAGGTCCCAAGAGGATCAGCTACAGGCGATGTCGATACAGCAGATGCGGCTCGGAGAAGACGTGATGAAGCAGCTCGGTGAAGATAAAACTCTGAGCTTCTGAAGAAGCACCCATCTGTCTCATGTGAATGCAGCTGAAGGAATACACCATCAACACCTGACGTACATAACGCGGATACGGTGTTGACGCTGGATCTTCAATGCT
The DNA here is from genome assembly GCA_963693085.1 of Alisma plantago-aquatica. Taxonomy (NCBI): domain Eukaryota; kingdom Viridiplantae; phylum Streptophyta; class Magnoliopsida; order Alismatales; family Alismataceae; genus Alisma; species Alisma plantago-aquatica. Next base: position 662,963,106 of record OY856414.1, read on the forward strand.
GGCTGAAGTAGAGAACCGGTGTGCTGAACAATGTGAAGCTTCATGAAGATAGCCTGGAATATATATAATCTGAATACATATATCATCATCTCATACTCTCTCTCATACATTCTCTCATGCTCGCTCTCTCTTCTCATCTCTTTCTGTCCTCTCTATCCCCCCCGCACACCAAATACGACAAGAGTGAGTGTTTGGTGTGGAAAACTGGATATATGACCCCCCGTAATGTGGAAAAGAGATGCTCACATAATATGGGTGGGTGGGAAAGAAAAAGGCTAAAAAGGGAAAAATATGTGAAATGGAGATGGGTAATATGTGGAGAATGAAACCGATAGCTAAAGAGAGTATACTAAATGGGTCAACATGAGATCCGGGTAGAAAAATAAATGGATCTAGTCCCGACCCGAAAAGGGGGGTTTGTTGGCCCGTTAGGGTCAAAATAGGATCCGATTAGTAAAAGATAGAACCGATTAAGGATCCGAATAGAGACAGGGATAATGCATATGGGGTAGTAAACGTGGTTGTTTGGTAGCGGTGGAGAGTGAGGGGTGATCGCCTACTGTAGATGGCAGCAGTAGCATGATGACGCACAACGCAACAGTAACTTGCGGATGAAGATCGTCGGAATGATGATGAAGTGGAGGAGCAGCAGCTTGCGGATGATGGCTGGATATGACGCTCGGCTGATGAAGCACTTTGTCGCAACATAGGAGATGACAAAGGGTCTCCTGCGTGACTCCAGAGATATTGCATGCCAAAAGGATGTATGCGGAGCCAAGGCGGAGCCTCTCCAAAGCGGTGATGAAGGCTGATCTGAAGACGTCATGAGATGGAGCGCCGGTTGAAAAAAAAATGCGATCAAGGCTGGGGATACGGTTGCTTGGATAAAGCAACACTGCAGCCTACAAGCACAGATACAACAACGATGATGGAGGATGACGATGGTGCTGCTAATTGCTGGCTGGCGGCTGCTGTTCCTTCGGGATGATGGCGCGGATGATGGACGTTTGCTGTTGTTTGGTACTGCTGATGGCGGCCGAAGTTGCTGTTGTTTGCGGCACAACTAATTAGGCTGGCGGAAGCTGCTGGGCGGCAGAGATGGCGCTACAGCTTGCAGTCGACGACTGCTGGAAGCACAACAGAGACGTTACTGGAGGCTGCGCCGGCGGCGCTGGAGGATGGCAGCAAGAGCGGCTGCGGCTGCTGGCGGCGGCGCCGGCTGCTGCTGATGGAGGCGGCGGCTGGTGCTGCTGCTAGTTGCCAGCGGCGGCGACTGGGTGATGAGGCAGCAAGACTGATGGCACCGGGAAAGAGATAGGAGCAGTGATCGTTGAAAAAGAATGAATGAATATGAAAGGGGATAAGCCACAGAGACGGGGATATGCCTAGCGGGCAGCCGACCAAGCCATGGCGACGGCGACGGCCGCCCGCGGACGGGCGCTCCCCCTTGGTCGCTCTCTCTGAGAGGGGCGGCTGCTAGCTGCTAGGGTTGTTGTGGAGGCTAGGAGAAGGGAGAGGGAGGACGACTGCTAGGGTTTCCTCAAGATCTAACCCGCTCTGATACCATGTTAAAATATAAAAGATTGATTGAATAGAATAGATTGGATACAAAGACTGACGACCTCTCCTTTATATAGGAGAGGAGAGACGCCCTATTACTTAGGACCCAAGTAATCTAAACTAGACGGGCCGGAATATAAAGGCCCACTAAACTAATTAGCCTATTTAACTAATAGACTAATATAGACACTTTAACAGTTGATGTACAGCAGTACATGATCCCTCTTCTATGCTAGATGATTTAGTGTCTGCTGAAGACAAAGAGGAGACTCTAGAGAGTTCTTATAGTGTATCCAAAGGCAAAGAAACGTCAAACCACTCCCAACGCTATGGCTTTGGTGACTCCATGGTGGCCTATACCCTTTGCAACGTCGTTGATGTGTACATTTATGACGAGCCCACCAATTTCCATGATGCAGTCACTGGTCATGATGCTCCGCAATGGATTGCTGCAATGAAGAAGAGATGAAGTCTTTTCACAAGAATCAAAATTGAGAGTTGGTGGTACTTCCCAAAGGTAAGAAAGTAACGGGCTGCAAGTGGGTTTATAAGAAGAAAGGTGATAGATACAAGGCACACCTTGTTGCAAAAGGCTACCTACAATCAATATGAAGGCATTGATTATAATGAAGTCTTCTCACCCATCGTTAAGCATAGTTAATACGGGTGCTTCTTTCTTTGGTAGCCATTGAAGACCTAGAGTTGCAACAACTAGGTGTAAAGACACCTTTTCTACATGGTGAACTAGATGAAAAGATCTACACCCAACAATCAGATGGTTTTGAAGACAAAGAGAACCATGTGTGCTTGCTCAAAGGTCACTCTATGGGCTGAAGCAATCTCCTAGACAATGGTACATGAGGTTTGACTCGTTCATGACACAATGGATTTTCCACGAGTAACTATGAAGCTTGTGTCTACTACAAAGGGCTGGATGGCAATTCCTTTGTTTACCTACTGGCTACTGCTATATGTTGATGACATACTGATCGCTTCTAGACATGCATATGAGATTTCCAAGGTGAAATCTCATCTAGGTGGAGAATTTTATATCAAAGACCTAGGTGAAACTAAGAAGATTCTTGGCATGAACATTCAAAGGGATCGGAAAGACATATCCTGACACAAGATAAGTACATCAAGAAGGTTCTTCACAGGTTCTACATGTTAGAGATGGCGAAGTCTGTTTCAACTTCATTAGACGCTCACTTTTGGTTATCCGCTTTGCGGTCTCCACAATCCGATGAAGAAGAGAAAGAGATGGCGCATGTGCCTTACTCCAGTGCCATAGGTAGTATCATGTATGCTATAGTTGGCACCAAACCAGACATCACTTGTACAGTCAGTGTGGTTAGTCATACATGGCTCATCTTGGAAAGGCACATTGGCAAGCAAGTGGATTCTGAGATATTTGAAGGGAACTTCCAATACTTGTTTTAAGGAGCTCAAGTCATCACGACAGGGTATGTGGACTCAGATTATGCAGGCGACCTTGACAAGAGATCTCTCACATGTTACATGTTTATAGTAGGATCAACATCTGTTAGTTGGAAAGTCACTCAGTAAAGTACTATTGCTTTATCTACTGCTTAAGCAGAGTACACGGCGGCAACTGAAGCCGTGAAGGAGGCTTTATGACTCAAGGGTTTAATAAATCAATTGGACATGGTTCACAAACAAGTTCTTGTTCAAGGGTTTGATGAATCAGTTGGACATGGTTCAGTAACAAGTCATTGTTCATTGTGACGGTCAAAGTGCCATACATCTTAGCGAAAATCAAATGTTCCATGAGAGGCCAAAACACATTGATTGCAAGTACCACTTCATTTGAGAAATCACAACTGAAGGCAAGATCCAAATAAAGAAGTTTGGTAAGTCCGAGAATCCAACCAACATGATGACAAAGATTCTTTTGTTAGCTGGGTTTGAGCTTTTCTCAAAATTAGTTGGTATTCTTTCTACCCGAGATTTGGTCGTGTAGGTATGTGGAGGAGATGGTATTCTTAATCAATTTCTGGTATTAGAGATATTGCAAGTGCTTTTCTACTTCCATCATTTTTGAGTTGAAGACAAGGTGGAGTTTGTTGAGAGAATGTTTTAAACTCTCTAGAAAAGCTTCTTTGATGAACCATGCGTTTTGGTCAACTACAGGTGTATTTACATTCATACATCAGACCATACATGGTCTGTTTGGACTGTATTTGTACTTACGGTCGAGCTGGACCATATACGGTCCAACATTGAACCATAAATGTTGCTGAAATAAAAATACAGTTTCCGTTACAAATTGTACACAATCCATTCAGACCCTAAATGCTGTGAGAAAACAACCCTATGACTTTGAGACTTTGGATATGGATCCCATTGTAATAAATAGACCCCCAATTCGTCCCAAATATGAAGAGCAATGAAGAGACATCAAGAGACGTCATTTTCCGAAGACCTAAAGCCACACATGCACCTAGGGCTTCCCTTAGGGTTTTACCCCTCCAAGAGCTCCTCTCCAAGCAACCGTCTTCTTCCACAATTGGCTTTGATGTGTAAACATGGATTGGGTTCTTCTCTCTTTTGTAGTCATCATTTTTGTAATCTCTCCATCAATAATATCATCTCCGCTAGTGGATGTAGGACATTGGGAATTTGCTGAATCTAGATAAATCTTGTCTTTGTAGTTGCTTTCTTGCTCCAACGTTGATCTTCGTCGTACGTATTCAGTTTGGATTGCTCAATCTCATGCTTCACATCTCCACAACAAGCTCGTTGGGCCTTGTTCTTCGGGTCTCCCATCACTACCATATCACTTCTAATTTTAGGCTGCTAGACATCATACTAGCAATTGGCTATGAAATATCTAATACTCAATTGTAGTGACTATCCTAATCCTGATTCCATCGCTGAATTATTTCCTCAATTGTTCTAGTACAGAGCAAACACTTGGAACTCTTATTTATTGGACTTCTTATTTCTCTTGAAATATATGCTCTTGTTCTCTGGACTTCCTATTCCTAGGAAAGCCTTTCATTTTATTTCCTAATCTTTGAACTTCAAACTATTATCAAAAACCATCCAAATCATTTATTTGCCTCAGAGTTGATCGATACTATTAGGAAAAAGAGTGCAACTGGGACATGCTTGTGGCAATATTTCAGAGTTACGACTAAGCTTTGATAGCGTGAGCTGCGTGACACATTGACATTTTTTTAGACAATAAGACTTCGAAATCGAATGACACTTACTTGAGCGACCATTTGTAGTTGATTTACTCTACAAATTTGGATTAAGTACTCTATTTGGTAAACTTTATCTTGTATGGAATTCATATGAATTTGAGATGTTCTTTGGTTTGTTGATTCATGAAAGTTGTGAAACAATTAAATCATTAATACAAGCTTAAAATTTGCATGATCATGCTCTATATTTTAAAAACTTGTCGTCTCGTGTCACTCCGTTTCCAAGGAGGTATATGTGTTTCATAACTGCTGTCTTTTAATTGTCTGCATATTGAAGATTTATCTCATAAAAGCTGGAACATGGTGTGATTTTCACAATGCAAAATTGCCTATGGCACATGGAAATTGATATTTTCAGGATCCGATGCAGTTACTGGTCCTTAGATGTTTATTGTTTTGTATCTACTTATGGTGGGATAATTGAACGTTTTAAGGTCTGCCTAGGCCAAATGTTACTACCTGGTGTTAACCATAGAGATCGACTTGTGCCAATATTTTCTTTCCCGACCTGGAGGTCGCCTAACAAAGCTCTCGGGTCTTAGATTCAAACGCTGAGTCAACCTGATCGACCCCATGACTTTAGCTTATCGTTTGTCCTTGGACATATCAGGTGCCGCTGCCAAAATTCTTTGCTTATTTATCACTACATCCGGGTGCCGATACTACACATCGCTAGATAGGGACACTCCGATGTAAAACTACAAGGTTCTACATCATAAAAAGAGTGACATAATCATATTACTGGCTGTCAAGCTATCATATTACTTGCCGACAAGGAGTGGCTCAAGTGGTCAAGCACGGTGCAAAACGACCCAGGTTCGAATCCCAATTGCCGTCTTGATTTACCACCCTCCCGGGCGTTCGGCCTCCGCCATGGGCGTGGGAGAAATCTTTCTCTCTTAATCCCATATTACTGGCTTTCAAGCTACCACCAACCCTCCTTTATCCAGAATGTAGACATGATATAGATCAATTGTAGCGTCAAGTTCATGATTATGAAACTACGATCTCTAATCTGGTTAGGATTTCACATGACAATTTGACGTCAACATGATAAAATTCTAGACAAACATGGCATGTGATACATGACATTATAAATATAATTTCTAATTACATCTATGTAATGATTGCACATAATTAATCTAATCAAATTCAGATTCCTCATGAGAATATCAATAGGAACCTGATAATATCAAGATATAATCCAAACTTAACACACATTCAATAAGATAATTAGGGTTTCAAGCAAAACATTCTCAACTCCCACAATTGTAGTTTGTCACACCTGTGGTCTGCTAAAAACTTTCTCATCGATTGACATTTTCAACCTACCACAATTAAATATGAAATGATACACTGTTGGATATAAAAGTATAATCCTCATGGGGAGCCTCTTTTCCTCCCCATGAGGATAAGAGGACTTCTCAATTTGGATAGACAAGGCTTACCTTACATACACATACAATGGGTAGATACGTAGATAGGTGGTAAGATAGTTTCTTTCTGTTTTGGATCTAGTCCCAGAGGTTGACTGTGGAAAGGGCTGGAGGTGGTTTTTTTTGTTGTGACTTAGGCTGCGGCCGACAAGCAGAGATTTGATCCGTGTTTTTGAGCGGCTGTTGTTTCTTGCTTGATGTTTTCACCTACATGAGAAGAGTAGGATGAATAACATAACCTCTTAGCTTGTTTTAAAACGAATAATAATTCTTTAAGATATCAACTGATATAACTTTATCTTTGAAATCTCATTTTGACAATGCAACTAACCGATTTCTCTTGTCAATGTTATTCAGGTTTAAAGAACCCGTTTACTTTAATGAGCTATGTTGCCCCAATAATGGCTGCCTCAACTTTGATTTTCTCTTTATTGATGGATCCCTGGGACAAATTTGAGAATAATGTTTACTTTGATAGCTTTTGGCATGTTGTTCGAAGCTGCCTTTTAATGGTTGTTGGAGGCACTTTGGCATTCTTCATGGTAAGAATTGTGAACTTTAGAACTTATAGGTTCTACATTTCTTGTTAATCTATGATGTAATGCCATTCCCTGTTATAATCACCTCTACTGATCGTTCTACTGCCTTCGTACTTCAGCAGCAACCTTGAATTTAATGTATATATACTAGAAAGGTCAACATAATTCGTCTTTCTTGTTATGCAGGTACTAACAGAATATATACTTGTTTCAGCAACAAGTGCGGTGACAGTAACAATAGCAGGTGTCGTAAAGGAGGCAGTCACTATTCTGGTATTACTTATTCCTTCTTATTCCTATGGGAATATAGCTTTCTCCTATGTGAATTTGTGTATGGTATCTCTGTGTGAGGTTGTCGTTATAGAAACAGGAGACTGGGACAAATAGTTCTGGCACTTCTGCACATTTGACAACTTGCATTTTTCCTCAAACGACCATCTGTTCTGAAAACCACTGAACCATGAAGCTATTGCGCTAGTTCTATGCATGCTTTTCTACGTCTTGCTGAACTTTCAGAACTTTCCTGGGTCAAAATCTTGTTTTCTACAGCTACATGCTTCTCTGCGTTTCTGTTATTCCGTCCCTCTATGTCCTATTAGTGCTGCAATCCTAGAAATCATAAAACAGCAGTGAGGCCTCTGTCCCAAAAATGTGGCGATTTGCTATACGGTCTTCTTTTTGTTACCTTTCAATCCTATATATTTTATCCCATGCTTCTGTTTTCGATGTAAAGAAACAATTCCTTCATTACCAGTTCCCCTTGTGGCGGCTCTAACTCTTGACTTCTGAATTGCTTCAACCGTCTCAATTCTCAATTGTATCACTGTGGAGAAAGAATATTGTAGGATAAATTCCCCGTGTTTCTCATTCACAGAAGAGTAAACCCCTCTCCTCTATATAGGAGTGGAGGTAAGTACAGGGAGCGGATGTAACCCTAATGGGCCAAGACACAATTGGGCCCATATTACAAATAGACCCAACAACTTAATTAACTGGTTAACTAGACTCTCTAACAATCACCCGACTAATTGTTGAATAGAACAGCTTATGTTGGACATGTTCAAACCATCCGAGATAATCCTCCATAACAGGAACAATCTCTGTCCTTAATAATTGCTACTCACACTTTATTATATACTCATTTCTGATTTGAAGAGGAACAAATACCTCTGAGGTGTTGCAGAAGAATATTCAATACAACAATCTGAAGAAAGATGACATCCTGGTGAAACTGTTCTTAGTTGAGGAGGTGCAAAAGCCAGTAAAAGGTACAAGGAAGGGATTCCTGGGATGAATCTTCCAATCTTATATATATGGGAAGACATGGCGATAGTATGAAGATGTCATGGACAATCTCAGTTTGCTGGGTTTTTGGCTGTCTAAAATCATAGACTTCTTTAATTCTAAGAAGGAAGCAACAAGTTTGTAAAGAACATCAATCGAGTTAGCACAGTAATTTGCAATATTACAACGATATCTGGACTAAGTTATCAGCCAATAGACTAGCGGCTGGTGAGATGAGTAGTAATGTGAATCCTTATAGGGTGAATTCGATAGCTATGGCTCAATAATATATTAACGTCTCATAGAATTGTGCAATTGAAGAACGCATCCAAATTTAAGGTACGGCTCATTAAAGCACATCTTGAAAAAGCTTATATAGGATGGATTAGAACTATCTTCGACATCTCCCACAGAATAGGGGCTTTCGTGCAAAATGGAAAAAGTTGGTTGAATGCATAAGTACTGGCGGGTTGAATGTCATGGTGAATGACTCTCCTTCGATGAACCTTCTCAGATTTGAGACAAGGAAATCCTCCATCCCACTCCCATGTTTCTTTTATTGGGCTATACTTGCAACTATGATAAGACTGGTAAAACAGGCTGATCAGGGGTTATTAGCCCAATGAGGGCATAGCAATTGCCATAGTCACAAATTCGGCATTCGGTAATTGTTCGACGAGGTTGAAAAATTCAGCATTCGGGAATTATGCGGGAAATTCGGATAAAAACGGCAAAGATTCGGTAAAAGTTCGGTCAACCATTCAGGAAAAATTCGGATATATATATATATATATATATATATATATATATATTGTTGAATCATGTATGTTTAAAAGTTATAGGTGCAAATTTTACTTGGTGGTTTGGTCAAGTCAAAGAGGATTAATCAACAACTATCAAGATTCATGCATGTACATAAAAGTACCACGATACCACAGTAGTTAATTTGGTAAAATTATAGTGTAGAATTTACTTGAGAAACAAAGCTAAAACAATTGATAAACATCGACCTTATGTGTCAGTTCAGTTCAAGTACCGCATTAGTTAAATCCCACATTGAGCTGCTTAAGTCAAACAGAAGACAAAATTTAATGAATCAAGGAGAAATAGGCGTTAGAAAATATTGAAGCAGGAAGCAATCTTAACTGACTGCTTTTCCAAAAAAATCGGCAAAAATTCATTTTATTCGGGAATAATACGTGAAAATATGTGAATGACGAATTAAACGCGAATAATTCATAAAATTCGTAAAAAATACGGGTTTCATACGAAATTCGGACGTAGCATACGTCCGATGAAATTTGTTGAGAATTATACGCGAATAATTGAAAAATTCGGAGAGTTATGTGACAGAGGCAATTGCAAACCATACTCTGCGCAGTGTTTTGAAAAGCGCCCTAGGCGCCCTCGCCTGAGCGGCCTAGAGGCCCAACCGCTTGGCTAAAGCCTTGAGCGGCCACTCAGGCGGAAGCCCATTAAGCGACCGCCTAAACCCGCCTGGCCCACCTATTTGCCCGCCTGATTCCTTGTTTTGGGCGCCCGCTTTTGGCCGCCTAAAATTTTAGGCACTGGATTTTTGTATAGTTGCTTTCTTTTTTCATTTTTTTGTAATCAAATGTTGTTGCTGCTACTATATATTGACTTTCCTAGTATCTATGTATGTGCATGAGTGACTGTATTAGCATGTAATATAATGTACAATACTATAAGTCTGTAATAATGTATTGCTACTGTACATTGTTTAATATGAAACATTACTGTATAATACATTTTATAATACAATAATACATACGTAAATATCTACTTATCTACTGCAAATTGTATTTCTTTACCTTTCTACCTTATATAAATACATTCTATAGTGTAGTATATATTCTATTGTTTCCTGGAGATTAATGATAAAAATTATATATATTCTATTTGTTTACTGCATAAGCTACATTCATACATTATATATCTTCTACCGCTTACTGCATTTTAGTATATATAGTTATAAATATATTCAGTACAGTAAAAGTAAACAATTTGGGTGTTAGTAATACCCAAATACCATATTACAACTGTCAAAAACTATCTGGGTGCTTTATTTTTTTGTGTAGGCTGTCTGGATAAGTATAAAACTTCCTTATATATATATTACTTATATACAAATATTTATATCTTTTTATCAAATTCTAGAAGAAGGTATCCGCTTTTTCAAAAAGCGCTCGCCTGGCGCTCAAGCGACCACAAGGTGCTCTCCGCACGCCTCCTGTTTTTTAAAACTCATTCTACAAGCCTGCTTTAGGCAGTAATTTCTGATTCCTTGCCTCAAAAGTGAGGGAATGACTTCAGTTGAGGACATCCGAGGCTTATAAATCAGTCTAGCAAAAAATAGAAATAAACATTCATAATTTTCTCAAACAGCAGGGGAAAGTAAACTGTACAAGAGATAGGATGCGACTGAGGATCTACCCCCTTTTAGTACTTGGGAATTTTTTGTACATAACATTTAAAGAGGAGAGATTGAGTGGAGCTTATTGGAAGTTTGGAAGGATATTAGGTGGTTGAAACTGGGAGATTCTTTCCTCTTTTTTATTGAATATGGTGCTTATATCTATCTCCAGTTCCTAGTCATTCTGCAATGCTCTAGGCAGTCATTGCTGATTCCTTGCCCTCTGAAGTGAGGGAATGAGTTACAAATGAAAACATCCCAGGGTTACAGACACTCCCAAAAAATAGACACAAACAGTCATAATATCTTGAACAGCAGGGTAAAGGAAAATGCACAGGAGATAATGTACAAAGGAAGATCCACTTTCTTTAAGTACTTGCCACTTGCCAGTTTTTGGTACCTAACATCTAAAGAGGAGTAAGATGGATGATTCAGTGGTTCTTATTCGAAAATTGAAAAAAATTAGGTGATCAGAATTGGAAAGTGTGTTGGAAGCATTACCAACTCTATGTGATGTCTAGATTCAATTTCAAACTACCAACGGTAGTTGCATACCAATATGAAAGAGTAAGATGGGATTTGTTTTCTGGGATGGGTGAAGGCGATAAAGAAATACCAGTGCCCAGTTAGTTGGGAAAGACTCGGTTTATGTAAAAGACACAAGGATGTTGGTTCATTTCCCAATTCCCATCCACGTAATAAATTCCATCCTACTCGTTAAATTGCTGTGAAGACCAAAACTGAAAAATCTTGGGAAAAATATTATGCATAAAACTAATGGTAGTACAACATTCTTATGTCCCATACTTCATTGATGGTTAGAAGGTTACCCTTTTGGAACTTGAAATAAAATGCTGCAAGAGGTATGGATTTAAAACATATGTACCAAATGGGTGCTGGGGCAAGGTGACGGTTTGCTGTCCAGATATGATGAACGGTTTGGGGAGACTACTTTCAAAGACAGTTGTCACGATCCAGTGAAAATTGTAGAAAAACTTGAGCCTTATCTGTATTTAAGTTTTTAGGATCAAAGCTTAGCAGGGTTTTCCAATACAAAGTTGAAGGAGGAATAACTATTGAAGAAACTGAAGAACTCCTATGCAGACTAGCATAAACTAAATGCTATGTAGATTTTGAAGAAGCTAAACTATGGATATGGGAGAAGAACGAGTTTGTCCCCTACAACATCCATATGAATTGGATGAACAGTGTAGCTATATGTATACTGTGATGAAAGAATGTGTAACAACTGCCACCCTTCTAAAAGTCAAGTTCTTGTAGAGGACACAACTGGATAGGTTTGCAGCTATGGACAATTTTATTTTGTGGGATTGTCTAGTCGACACAGCAAATGTAAATTCTGAGTGCTAATTGCCTGTTTAAAATTGTGGCACTATCAAAGTCATTTGAGGCTAGAGTGAGCTGAAATAGCTACCTCATCAATTGTAGATTCACAGCTTGGGCAACAATCTGAGAGAAGCAAGTGATGATCCTTAACCTTGAGGGGGTGGACCCTTAAACTATGTTTTATGCTACCTAATATTTCTTTTGGAAAGAAAGGAACAGTAGAACTGGTGAGCTATAAGTATGCAAGAGAATTATACATTGATAATTATAGAAGCCGAATGATGAGCAAAACATGGGGCAAGGACTCTTTCCTCAGGCTAGGGCATTGATATTTGTAGAAAACCAAGATAGACATATGTAAAGGGGGAGGGTAAGGGCATTTAGGGCTGTAAATACTAGAGGTAAACCTGTTTACCCTACCTCTCCTTATAGGGTAAGGATGTGGGTAAAGGATATTTAGTCTATTTACTTGCACTTGCTAACCCGTTGCTCTATTGGATAGTGTAAAGGGAAAGGGTTCGGTTATAAAGGCACACTCATTGTCCCTTAATGTAAGGTTACTTCTGTAATCTGATAATACTTATAATTTATAAAATTTAATTTTTTTCTTTTATAGTAGTTTTTTTAATTGGATCACATTGAAAAAAATTAAGAAACATTTTTCTGATTGTGTATTGAATAAAAAATTTCTTTGTGTGGATATCATAAAATGAGTTTGAAACAATTTTTTGTTGTACATGAGGTGTTAGAAAGTATTATTAGCATATTTAGTCAACTACGTTAATTAGTATGTGGGCTTCAGTGTCTCGGCCCATATAGCCTTACTTAAGTCCCAAGTCTGTAATGTTACCCCCCTTTCTCCTATGTACAGGGGTGTGCCTTCTAATATAACAACACAAGTTAGTTTTACCTCACACTTTTCAACATAGTGTCAGAGTAGTCACCCTAACCCTAGAGAGAAGAGAGAGAGAGAGAGAGAGCTTCCTTCTAGAGGCAGCAACCATCTCTCCATGGCTTAGGCCGGCCGCCTGCCACTCATCCTCCCAGCTCCATGGTCGTTTCTCTTCTTCTCTCATAGAGATCTTAATCCATACGCTGACGCTATCCTTCTCGGCCATCATCTTCGTTCCATCAATGCTTCCCCGATTCATAGTCAAAGGCAGCCACCATGTCTCTGGACGACGATAATTCTTGTTTAGATCTGTTTTTGGTCTCTTCCCGAGGTTGTCCTCCCGGTCATGTGCATGCACTATTTAGCCCAACCATCATCTACCGTCGTTTGCCCTAAAGATCTCCTCCGATGTCAGAGCAACTAAAGACATAACAATAGGGGAGTTACCAAGTTCCCCTTTCCTCTGGGTACTAGAGGTGCTAATTCCCGTTCAGATCGGTTCGTGGTCTAGCAAGCGCCCCCTATGCCTATTGTCATCCTATAAGCCTCCACTAATTCCCTAGACGTCTTTCCTTGGACAACGCTAATTCCCTTCCGGATTAGTCCTTGGTCTAGCATTGGACTGTTGCTGCCTCAGATCCATATGATCCATTCTCACAAGTGACAATGCTAATTCCAATCACCCCTCAGTGCTTCTTCTCGTGGTTGTGCTCTTCTGGACGACGTCAATTCCCATCTAGATCGTGCATTAGCGGCTGCTGACACAGCGTGTTGTCCAACTGGCATGACGTGTCACAGTCTAGAAATTGGTCGGTGGCGTAGGGTTTCATTCAGACCGCAACTTACACGACGTGTAATTATTCCCAACATGGCGTGTAATATTCCCATCCAACACGGTGTGTTGACGAAAGTCTGTTTTACGCCCACACAACGTGTTGACAGAAATCTGTTTCACGCTTTCGACATCCCACACGACATGTCAGAATTTCCACATGGTGTGTTGCTGGGAGGCTGTCATCTTCGACCAACAAAGCTACACGCCGTGTTAGGACTTCACAAGGCGTGTCCAAAGAAGTATGTCTACTTCTAGTTCAAATTATGACGTCCTCCAAAGGTCTTTCTCTTCTCCAATACCTAATGATAACCGTATCCCATTTTTCTTGACCTAGTCTAAAAAAAAATTTGTGGGGCTCCGCCCCTGCACCCCCAGAGTTGTTGTCTTAAGGCCAGGACAAATCTCCTTTTCTTGTCAAGAAAAGATCCATATATTTTCTTTTCGGATCTTATAATTGAGTCATTTGCATATTGATTTTGATTATCTATTTATTTACTGTACATACAACACCTCTGGTTTTACGTTTTTCTTTCCCATCCTCCCACCCATCATGTGTGTGTCTCTTTCCACATGCGGAGAGGGGCCATATGTCTCTTTTGGACACCACCTACTCATTCTCTTCGTATTTGGTGTGATAGGAATATAGAGGAGAGAGAGAGTATGAGAGAGCATATGAGAGATAGATGAGAGTGATATTTCCAGGCTATCTTCGTGGAGCTTTGTACTATTCAACACATTTGCTCTTTCAATGTCTTTTTGATGCGTCATTCCCACTAAGCATCACTTTACATGTGAGTTGGCTATTTGCGCTAATTCCAGTTGGCCACCGCTTTCAGACGGTGTTGAAGGATGTTAACTACAAGACTGACACCAAGTTTTTTGCGTTCATACCACATTATGTACGTCAGGCTAAGAGCTTGATGCGCTAATCCAACCTCTTGTTCCCTCTGGTGTTAATAACGTTTCAGTTGATCATTTTTGTTGCATTCCCATGAGACAGATTGTTGTTCTTTACATCAGAAGCTCGCCAATTTCTAGCATGTGCATTATTTAATCTACTCGGGTTCCTCCTTGATGGTGCCATTCATTCCTATCAAGCCCCTGAGATTCATGCGCCAAATTTATGGAACTAGTATGGCAGTCATCAACACCTCGTCTGGCTTGTATTCGTGCCACATTATGCACGTATGTGATCTTCTGTGCTAATTCCAGTTGACTAGACTTCTCATACGATTTGAAGATACCTCTATTGCTACATCGACATTGGGCCTCCGCGTTCGTGCCTCGTTATGTATGTGGAATGTGTTGACTCTGCGCTTATACCACTTGCACATTCCTCTCTAATGAAGATGACATAGTCATAGTGTTTTTTATCGTCTGCTCCAGTTTGATCGTGGTGAGTTTTTGCTATGGCGTTTGGATTCCATTTATTAGATGTTCTTCATTCTAGGTGCACTTCAAACGACCTTCTCTAAATCTCGAGTATTTCCAGCATGCTAAACACAACTCAAAAGAGGCGTTATTATATGTTTTTAGTTAGGAAGTATCGTTGAAGGGGGAGTGACATTTTTATCGTCTAATTGAGTCCTGTAAGTCCAAGCTAGGACATGAGTTTCATCCATGCCCCAACTTGAGAGGGAGTGTTAGAAAGTATTATTAGCCTATTTAGTCAATAGTTTATTAGTACATGGGCTTAAGCCCAACTCTATGGCGGTGGAAACAGAAAAAAATATATTTTAAAATTTGGTATATACCTATTTTATTTATATAAAATTGCAAATTAAGACCATCTAGTTTTCATTCAAAGATAAGTATAAATGAATTAGCATCTTAATGGGACAAAATCCTAACGATAAGCACCCTAACGAATGGATATCGTCAACTGAATATGGCTGTTGTCATACTTTTGGTCCGTAGTCTAGAAGGGTTTATTTAATAACAAACTAAGTTTATAAAATAGTGCATCTATAGAGATAAAAGTTGACATTCAATATGATTTCATTGTAGTTCGACGTTCATTATTTAATTTGTGAGCCAAAGAATTCTAGAATAAATTTGAACTAGCATTAAGTTACCCGAACAGTCTCAAGAATCGGGAACTAACAAGAAGTTACTAACAGTAGGTTGCTAATGGAAAGTAATAGGAAATTACTTTCCGTAACAAACTAACAAATATTTTATTAGAATGTCAACTTGGTTTATGGGACTGTGTTTGTCTAGATCCGTACACACTGATTTTCTTGGTAGTCCCAAAACTCTCCAGTTTTATTTGAGAGCCAAGAAAGAAAAATTATGATAAATATACAATTAACAGTAACAATAGGCACATACTGACAAATGAAATCAGATTTATGTATGCATCTCTATATAAGTGGGCTGGGCCGTATCTATGAAGAATCCACCCTTCGAAAAATAAAAAAATATGTGAATACGCCTGGAGAAGTCTCCAATATGTATCCAGTTGTATCCAAGGAGTACTAATATCCAATACGTATGTGGTACAGGTACGACACCTATTTTGGAGAATCTGTACTTCCTATGTTAGTGATGAAGCCGAAGTTTTTTGGTTTGAGTGGGGACAAAATTTAACAATTCAGCACATATAAATATATGAAAACTTAATATTCACAGTGGTTATTCTTCTCAAGTTCTGAAGGGTGGATAATAAGTTCTTTTGTTTGCCATCATTGCATTTAAGTGACGCAGACAGACACCACTATTGTAATAAAGAAAGACTGGGTAAGCTAATATTTCAAATAATATTGGCCTTCTCGAAACTCGTTTTATAACTTGTATCAAATGCTTCAAGAATTGCTGATGTGGCATTGCATTTGTCTTCTATGCCATCTCTATTGTTTTAGGCCAAACCCTCTGCTCATTGGCTATTATATTTTGGTGAATATTTCAAGCCACTACTCACAGGTGAAAAGAAATCTGAACTAGAAAAACCCTAGTGCTTTTTGAAACTAAATTATTTTAAGTCATATTCCTTCCCCTGGTTCATTGTCCCCCTAAGGGTATGATCTTAGTGCTTGATCTCTGACAAGAGCCAAATTCTTATAATATGGGAAAAAGGTAGGCAGGCATAGTATAATACACATGCTGGCATATATACAAATGTTTCAATTTTCCCATGTGAACATTTTCTGATTGTTCTATGAATTAGCTTATACCTCATAAAATTAGAGGAGCACGAGCCAAGTGAACCCATATATGACTTAGGGACAATGCACCACGATTGGATGTATAGCTGCCTTGCAAACCTTATCTTTGTTTGAATTTTATATCCGTTCAATAGTTCCCTTCGGCTTTAATCATTTCGTCCATCCTACTTTGATCATACGAAAGCCATCTTATTGTGCTTCTATTCCATTTGAGTTGTTGAAGCCTCAATATACAAATCACATTTAGGGACCTCATCCACTTCTAACCTCACCCTCTTGAATCCTTCTAGATAGGCTAATGCCGTAACAGATGATACTTTGCTTTTTCTCCACTAATCATTCACCACATAGGCTATTATCTGCATATTGCATGCACTTAATATCTTCTTGACGAAGATTAGTAAGTTCATCAATAATAAAAAGGTCAATTCGTTCCTACATATGCTGAAATCATATCTTAGTTACAACTAATACATGTTGACATTCAATCATGCATTCATGTAAACTGATAGTTCATGCTGCTTTTGTATATCAGGTGGCTGTGTTTTATTTCAATGACCAATTTACTTTGCTGAAAGCATTCGGCCTTTTTGTAATCATGATTGGCGTCAGCTTATTCAACTGGTACAAGTAAGTAGTCACAACACATGACTCTAAATATGTTGCTTATGGTCAGAGGCTGCTGATGCCATTTATTTTACTGATATCTTCTGTGATGACTCGAATAAAAAATGATTTATCTTCCAAGATTCAATTAATGTTATAACGGTTAAGATCAAATTATGTTTACTGCTAAAATTTTCTTGGGTTATGTTATATTTTTCATGGTTGTGGTTACTTTCTATATGAAGCTATATTGTGTGCTGATTTATGTAAACTTTTATTACATCAACAAAACATATGGACTAATCGAGCAGCTTTAAGATTAACCTAGCTGAACTTGGATTGCCAAACATCTTTGATAATCATATGCCATAAGGAATGTGTGACTGTACAAAATAGATGGGGAACAACTAGGGATGGCAATGGTGCGGATATGGTGCAATTTATAGCAAAACCAACACCACACCACATAGAAAAATCGAGCAGCTTTAAGATTAACCTAGCTGAACTTGGATTGCCAAACATCTTTGATAATCGTATGCCATAAGGAATGTGTGACTGTACAAAATAGATGGGGAACAACTAGGGATGGCAATGGTGCGGATATGGTGCAATTTATAGCAAAACCAACACCACTCCACATAGAAAAATCAAACACCGTATCCGCACCATATCCTCTGCAGTTTTTAATATGATAAACCATATCCGCACCACCAAAAAAATCGCGGTTAACCACACTGGACCACATTTTGAGTAAGTTTCTATTAACCATAGTATCGTTATACATAAAATTTATGAAGTTGTACACAACAAATGGAAATAACAACATAGACAATCTGAAAAACTAACATTCAGTTCATACTAAATAGCCAAAAAGACTAGTAATATAGTAACTGTAGAATTAATCAAGATTTCTACTTTTCTATACATTAAATTTCATTTAAAATTAGAGATCTAGCTATCTATGTGAGATGTCAACACATAATGTATTTAGGATAATATTCTACATATATTTATTTATGATTAATATGAATTATATGCGGTGCGGTTTTTATCTATGGTTTTTTCTCTACAACCACAACCGCACCACACCACTGCAGTTCTAAAAATTTCAAACCGTATCCGCACTATAACCACTTGGTGCAGTTATGCGGTGTATAATGTGGTGCGGTTATTCGCGGATACGGTTTTTCCACAATACCATTGCCATCCCCAGGAACAATATGGTTGGAAAAGGGATTGGTATTTTACCAGTCAGTATGTTATTCTGCATAGTCACGAGAAATTTAAAATTCCTGACTGTTTTTGGTTTTGATATGCTCATCCATGGTTGTATAGGCGGCCAGGCGTTCCAGGGGGACGCCCAGATAGCCTAGGCGCCCAGACGGAGGCCCAGGTGTTTCCAGGCGTTTTTATATGTTTTTTTATTTTAACAGATATATGTAAAATTTCTGAAAAATACAATCCTTACACATAAAAATACATGATAAATATGCAATTAATGTGCTAGCATCATATGAATAAAGCAGCAAAATCATCAAATATGGATTGAATTGTAAAGTTTTACCTAAACAAAATTCGTTTAGAAATCAGAAAGTTAAACATGTATAATGTTTGTAGCCCAAACATGTATAATACTATTATGTAGAATCTAGGCTAAATCAAAACTAACAAGATCTAAACTAGAACTGATTGGCCCTAATTTGAACTCATTTGATCCAAATTTGATAGAATTTGACCTATTTTACCCTAATTTTTTGCCCAAACCAGACCTAATTTTGTATACCATGACCTAATCAATCCCAATTTCCATAATTTTTTCATATATTCACCGAAATGAGACAAAATTTGGCCAAATAAGACCTAGTCATCCAATTTAGAACAATTTCCCCCAAATCATACTTGTTTCTCCTAAATTAGACCTAATGTGCCCAATTTTGACATGATTTGGCCTAAATAAAAGCTAATTTTATATATAATGATCCAATCAGCCCTAATTTCCCCGAATTTTCCCTATATTGACCTAAACAACATCTAATTGGGCCAAATTAGACCTAATCTCACCATATCAGACCATTTCCCCAAAATCAAACTTATTTTCCCCAAATCAGACCCAATCTGCTCAAATTTGACATAATTTGGCTTAAAAGCAAACCTAATTTGCATAACATGACCAAATCAAACCTAACTAACCCTAAATGTCCCTATGTTGATCTAAACGAGGCCTTACATGACCAGATCAGACCTAATTCCCTCACATTAGACCTAATTCCCCCAAATTAGACCTATTTCCCCCAAATCAGGCCTGTTTTCTCCCAAATCAAACCCAATTTACCCTAAATTGACCCCGTTTGGGATAAATCAGACCCAATTTAACCATAAAATGACTCAATTTGATCAAATTCAGATCTAATTTTTGCTAATTTAGCCTTGAATTGGCTAAATATAGGCCTCAAAAGGCCTTAGGCAACAACTTAGGTCAATTAGAGGGTTGGGCGCCCAGTTTGAGGTGGGCTGACTTAAGCCTAGGCGCCCAGGCACTGCCCAGGCGAGCGCCTGTACAACACAGTGCTCATCTTGAGTTCTTATAGTTCCATCATGTCTTTTGACCTCTTGAGAGCTAGGAAGCACAAACATTTCCTCCTAGCTAGAGTATCTGTCCGAACACGTGTATAGTAGACGAAATGAAGATGTTATGCAGTGGAGACGGCTCATACATGTCTTCTTTTTCTTTTTCTCCGGGGCAAGATTGGAGACATCAAACGTTGCCAGCAGGAGGGCTGAGTAGAAGAGGAGGTGACAAGGAGAGGGGCTCAAGGTGTTAATTGGAAGCAGGTGGCAGCAACAACTGGAGGAGTTGGCAGCAGTGATGTGCTGGCCTGGTGGCTTTGGCAGTATTCTGGTCAATAGCGTGCTGGTAGGCTTAGGATGGAGTCTGTAGCGTTGTTGCCCGTGTCTATATGTTGTCGGCTGGGGTGGATGAGAAGTGCAGAAGGGGAGATGTCGCAGAAGTCCTGAGTTGTGACTGGAAGAGGCGATAATGAGCAACCTTGCTCAGGGCCATTGTGTCTGAAGTTGCGACAGGAGTAGTGGCAGCATCCAAATCAGTGGTAGATAGCTGATTGGCCCATTCGGTCCTGATACTACGACGAAGTTCTGATTGTGCTATATCTTATTAAGAGGAAACCACACTTATTTTTTAGTAGTTTTGGAAGCGAGGAAACCAAATTACATGGTGTGGCACTACTGATAGTTGCATAGAGAAGTAAATACATGGAGAAAGTAGCAAGAGATTGAAAAACATAAAGAGAGGAAGTCATATCTCTCAGTAGTGAAGAAAGTGCCTCTTGAAAGAAAGTCTTAAGGACTATCAACTCGAATGGCTTAGCACTGGGTTTGAATCTTAATGTGCAAAGCCTGAAGTACATCTGGAGAAGGCTTGTGACAGGTGAACTGGTGACACCTATTCACTCATCAGAGGATATGTGCTTTCCTATTAAATGCTGGGAATGTAATGATCTGGTAAAAGTACAGCTTGATTCAGTCCGGTGGTGAATGGAGAAGCTGAAGGAAACTTTAATGCTTCTAGAGGTATTTCTCTTTCTGGTGATGGATAGCAATGCTATGCAGGTATAAGAAAAGGGGACCCTCTCTCACCCTTTTTCTACTGGTAGAGGATTGCAATATTAAAGGAGGCTAAAAGAAAAGGCGTTGTAGGAAGCTTTTTTGCTGAGGGAGTGGGCAGAAATAATGCACTTACAGAGTTACAATATGGCAGTGACTTCCTCTTTTTCATAGAGAATGATGACATTGATCTCTCCAATTTCCTGTTTGTTCCGCTGCTTGTTGAAGATAGATCAGGTATGCATTTTTCTAACAAAACTGAGTTAATGTGCTTCAACATCCCAAGTACTGGAGATGAATCAGTCGTTAAGGATGTCGGATGTAAAAGGGGTTATATCCCCTCTATTCAATGGCCTGATAATACATGCTCGTAGCACCCTGGAGGCGGGGTAAGTGACTTGAGGGGTCAATTCAGACATCTGAAATCAGTCTGTAATCGTCACTTGCAAATCATCCAAAGTAGTGTAGAAAAAAAAAGGAAAAAAAGCAATGTTTCTTGAAGGGAGAGTTCAGACAGTAGGTACTGGTGTCCAAAGAAGGATGGAGGAGTAGACTGTCTTTCTTGGATACAATAAACTCTGGCCTGCATGTTACATGAATTTGGAGATTAAAAGAGAGGACTTGGCCCTGGGCAATGATTATTTGCGAAATTATCACCATATTTAGACTGTGCTGCCCTAACCATGTCCGACACGTATTGGAGACCAAGAAACCCATGATACCTTGATACATAGTGTCCGATCCTTGGCCGTGTCCGATCTGTGTTTAGGCATGTCCTATCTTTTTTGAGAATGACAAAGGTGAAAAACATGTCAGTCTTTCTTGTAAATCATTTGAAGCAGAGTAAAAACATATAATAGAATAGCTTCACCCATTTAATTTGAAGACTATTACGTACAGTCGAAGGGAGACTGTATTACAACATACATTGCCATGCTATATCTTTTGCATCTTGTAGCATTTAATTGCACCATAAATTGTAAGCTATTTTCTGCTCATCATGTTTTGATCAATAATTTGAAAGGTTGGATATTAGCTTGAAATACGATGAAATAGCATGATCAAGGAATCATACATCTTCAACAAGGAATCCGAGATCTACAGCAGAGTTAAAATGGATAATTGCAATCTTCGAATTAGATTGTGATAAAATAGATGCATTCTATGTATCTATCTATAATTTCTTAGGACCTTATTCCCTGACACGCCCTTGTCCTATATCTTCAGAAACCCAATGGGTAACTGGAGGAGGGCTTCTTGGAGACTGCCGGCTGGATGCCCCACGGTGGCACCCCGCCCGGCGGTGCCTATTGCCCGACGGTGGCGCCCCGCCATCCGACGGCCTGCTGCCCTGCGCAGCTTGCTACCCGACGATGTCTAGCTGTTGGTGGCGCACTGTTGCTGGCGGCCGCTTGCCTTGGTTGTGGCTGCCTGTCTTGATTAGGGTTAGGGCCGGCTGCTACGCTTCCTTTTGATCAGGAGGCTCTGATACCATGTGAACAAATAATTAGGGTGCTGCAATGCAGCGTGTGTGAGAGGAGCAATATGCTACCTCTCCTTTTATAATAACTCAACCGAGAAATTTACATAAGATTTAAGTAGTAAAGATAAATGACATAATGAAATATTAAGAATATAATACAACTAATATTAACAGATACATTTATATTCATATTCAATATAAGCATATATATATATATGTTTTAAAATAAGTACGAAATCACATTATTGAGATTATATGTTGCTGTCTTACTGAGTATAAAATAGCTAACATCACATATAACATAGAAGATATAATTAATACTGTGTGTGCTAACACTAGACAGTAAAAGATATGTATATAACATATTGAAATCAATAAACATATTGTTAGTATCACATAATTGGTAAGAAGAAACAATGTGTTGTATAAAAGAACTTGCAGATCACAACGGAAAGAAAAAAAAAGGTTTTGGGCCTAACTTAAGCCGCCTTAACTAAAAAGGAAAAAAAGCGGCCAAAGCGGGCTAAAAGCGGCCGGTTAACCCCAATCCGCTCAACAACAGCCTGAGGTACATTTTCATCGGCCAGGATCTTGTGACGCTTAAGCGTCTGTCTAGCACGATTTTCAAAACACTGGCCAATATCCAACATTTATCATTATATTCCAATACAATGTTTATACAATGATATTGTACATGATGCAACAATCTTGACCTGACGAAGAAGTAAAGGCCGTTGCTTTTTCACATGAGAAGTGCCCCCGATTGGCATCCCTCTCCTTCACAAAGAGGTAGAGGCTAAGGCGGTCGAGGCCTTGGCTGCCAGAATGCAGGACATGATGCGGAAACGATTGTTGGGGTCGCCGGGAGGGAGGGGCAGGGGAAAATGTACCTCATGCGGGGCTAGCAATGCACATGTTCAGGTTACCCGTGAAGGATCTGGTTGAAGGCATTGATGGAAAAGGCCACCGACACTGGGTCGGAGAGGCGGTTGCCAATGTTTTCCAGGTAGGTTTAAAGCTCTGACGCAATGCAAAACATCTCTGAGGGGACCCTCCAGTGAGAAGGTTGTTGGACTGAACCCCTCAAGACCACCAATCGTGACCGGAATGGCGCTCGAGAGTGTGTTGCCAACCAAGTTGACATCGTTCAATGCAGCGCACGACCAAAGGGAAGCTCGAACCTTGCCAAACAGGTGGTTGATCTGCAGTAAGGGGGTTTCAAGGTATTTCATGTTCCAATTGACTCCTAGATCCTCCTGTCACTGGTTATTCCAGACTTCGATCTTTATGAGATAACGGCTCTAGTGGTCTCCCGAGGGATGGAGCCTGCTGAACTAGTTTGCTGACAAGGTTAATGATTTTGAGATTCGCAGGAACACAGCCTATAGGCACTACAAGGAGCGCGAGGAGAAATCAGGGTTCGCGAACAAGGAGGAGATATTAGGTGGGAGTGTTCTTAGCGGCAAGTAGTGGGTCTAATGGGTCCCCATGGGGGCACACTCTTAATTGGATCCGTTTGTCATGTACTCATCCAGCCCCAATAAGTGATCAGTACCCATTAAACTGCAACTATAATGGGCCAGCTTTACGTGGGTCTCGTTGGGTATGGGGTTGACGGGTCAAATTGCCATCTCTAGAGGTTGCAACTTGTGCGTGGCGAGAGATGTATACTGGAGTAACCACATTAGGCTAACTGCGGATGTGCTGAACACAAGCCAAAGTGTACAAAGAGACTTCCTTAAGGTCGACTTGTGATGATGGATGCCTGTTGGAGGCAAAATAATGCCATGATTTAATACCATGTGTTCAGATTAGTTGCTTTGATACCAATTTAGAACAACAAAGAACAACGATTGTGTTGTTCACGCGTTCCTCTATAAAGTGGAGATTGTATCCTATCATTATAGGACTGTAGGATTACATGATAAATGGGCTAGATCTTTGGTCTGTAACACCATTAGAATATGATTAAAGGAACACACATCCCAACAAACCATGACATAAGTATGCTAGCAAGTTTATACTCAGTTATAGCATGCCAATGTATAAACTGTGAACTATAAATCAATCATGAGTTGCATCATGCCTGTTACTATATAAGGAGCGTATAACGGTACTTACACATGAATAAGATGTGTTAACTGAATTCCCTATTATTTAATAAGTAACACTTTCATTCCTTCAGAAAGAGTCTATATGCAGAAGCTGCCTTGCTATACTTTGTCTACATCATTGCGTCATTTGATAATGTATGCGAATGAATCGGCATTATACAACTATAGCTGAGTGTTGAGACTTTTAGCTATCATTCATGCATTTTATAATGTTAAATATCTTCAATTCTTTATAGTTTGATCTGGTTATTGTTGGAAAAGGGAGGTTGAGGAGGGATGGGAGTAAATCCTTTCAAAGATGGAGCTTCACACGACCCCTTTTAATTCATTCTATCCTGTATCAACATTACTTGATAAAGACATGATGCCAGGTTTACATGCAGGGATTAATTCTAGTCACAAACCCAAAAAATTTAGTACCATCCAAGTAAAAACAGTTGTATATGGCAGATAACTAATGAAGAATAAGGAATGGTTGCCATGCGTCTTAATCAAATATAATAAAAATATAAACCGAATTGATCCTACTATAATAAATAAGTAAATGTTTTTTTGTTTTACTTTACACATATAGTGTTCCATTGGATTTGCGGTCTTTAAGTGGTTGGTCTAGTCAAACATCAGATAGGCTGTTTTTGAAAACTTTTGTTTGTGATGTGATACTGGAAACTTTTATACTTCACCCCATATGACTCTGGCTTCTGTTGTAGTATTATGAATTTACGGTCGAGATTCTGGTAGACACAAGGATTATGTTCTGGACCCACAACTGTGCCTGAAAAGCAATTTTGTTTTACAAAATTGGGATGTTTTTGTTTAGTATTACATATCTAAATTTTGTTCAAAAAAGATATGCTGTCTTAAAATGGTTGGTTCAATCAAACATTAGATGCCTTCTTAAAACTTTTGTTTGCTATATGATACTGGAAACTTTTGTACTTGAAGTTTACCCCATAGCTTCTGTCGTCGAATTATGAGTAAAATAAATTATATACGCTGATACGATATTCTCTACATTGTGTGGATACACATCAATCAAGATTCTAGTAAACACAAGGATTGTGTTTTCCACCCAATATGTACCTAATAAATTAAACAATTTCGTTCCTTTACAATGGGTTCTCTTCGTTTGGTATTACATATCTAAAATGACAACATTTCTTCTCAGATACGTGAAACTGAAGAAAGGCCAGCTAAGTGATAATGAAGAGAATGTATCACCAGTTGCTGACAGTGCCGCTAAGTATGTTATTCTTGATGAGGCGGATCTGTTGGATGATGAAGTTTAATTGGCTTGCATCATGTTGTAAGCTCTTGTTTCCTTCAAAGTTGCTATAGGTTGCATGATCATGATCATGAGTTTAATTTATTCTAACAATTTCAGGGCAACCCGGGTTAGTAGACAGGTATTAACTTGTGAAGCCTTGCAAATCAGAGATGATGTAAATATGACTTTGAACAGGCAGATCAGACTCCATGCAACTCTTTGAATTGACAAACAAGTCAATGGTTGTGCTGGTTTTTACCAAGTAAAAGAAGCAGTTTTGTTATACACTTGTCTTTTATGCTCCCGAGTCTTTCAACAAAGGCCTCGTTGCTATATTGCCAAGTATTTCGGGTGAAAGGGGCAATCATTTCAAGTGGCAGTAATATGCAGAGATCAAACTCTGCTAACTCTGAGTTCTAGACCGGCCTCTGTTTTGTTTAGGCAAACGGAGTAATTTGTTCTAAAACACTCATTTGTTTGTATTTTTTTACATTTATTCCCTGGCATGATGTTTGGGATTGTAATATATGGGAGGTGGCTAATGTTCAAGTAGAGATATCAAGTTCTCTTCTATTAATTTACAGATGGAAATCACAACAGCTGGGAATTGTATTGTATAATTGGTGTCTTTGTATAGTAGACACTTAAACCAAATGATTTGTAAATCCTTTACATGAAGTTTTGCTGGAACTTTTACATGTGTAACAAGTCTGTATCAGTAGTAGTTAAGGGTAACTATTGTGACCTAGACAAAAAGATTGATACCTTGCTTATCTAACTAGTCTGACAGCAGCTTCTGATCAAAACGAAAGAAAATAAATGGGGGTTTTCATTGTTCTTTCACTAGAACATTTGAGTATGACGTTGTACAGAAGTGAGACACCTAGTATGCTTACTTTTTCTCGGTACAAGCTCTCATCTTGCAAAAGCCTTTTTCGATGAACCATAAATGCAATGTAATAAAAGGGGCACAATCATCACAAACACGATATATTGTGAAGTATACATCCAGGGCAAAACGAAAATTTAGGTACGAGAGGTACCGAAAATTAGAAAGCCAGGCTGATGGACTGGTCAAAAGAGTACCGAATGGGGGTAGTCTCCCTCGTAAACAACTAAAAAAAGGAAAATAAAGAAAGAAGGAAAAATAGTGACAACAATAAGATTGTAGTCATAAGAAGCAGCAGTAGTGAGAGTACCAACACCGGAGTCTCCCTGCAACACCATCGCTCCTAGGCATCCTCGTCTGAGGCCTCCAACAATGACTCAAAAGGAGACGACTGTCTTGGTAGCAACCACCCTCCTTGTCCTCGAAGGCAAAGACCCTAGGGTCTGTCTTTGTTTTTATTATGGACTAATGCAGCATCTGAGGAACATAAGGAGAAAAGAAGAATATATTGGTTCACAAATATCAGATTAATGTTGCTTTTGTGATTATTGTAAAAATAATTGTTACGCTCATACCAGATTGACCATATCACATACACATGTAAAATAGATTCATAATTGCTCTACTGCTTGTTTCTTGTGTGGGAATTAAAAAGCGAGACGAGCGTACACAACATCAGATTAGAAACTACCATATGAAAATCTTGAGAAGACGGAGACCAGATGTAAGGCTCCTAATTTTGTTTAACACATAAACATCATTAATTGTCTTAGTTGGCATTTAGTTTTGTAATTAAAATTTTGGAATATCATATAATATAAGTTGATAAAGTTATGTTTAAAATTTGAACAAATTCTAACATCGGTTTTCTCAAATTATGTGATTTCATATACTTAGGAGGATTTTTGTGTAATTTACTATTTCTGGGTATAATTGCAATTTGAGCACTTGTGAATTCTGTTATATGGCATGATTAACAATCTTATAAAATTTGATTTGCATACTTTTGAACTTTGATGCATGAAGTACCATTCCCCGGTAGATATTAATATAGTTGGTAGTAATGGTTTATATTTTGGTCAACTGATGACTTAATAGTTAATACACCTTTTGACCAATGAAATCTCTTTTTTCATCGGAGGTTACTTTATATTACAGAAGTTCCTACGTCGACGAGAATTAGAGAGTGATCATGCTTTAGACTTCCGATGGTTTCGTTTCGAAGAGTTAAGCGATGATGATCTTAATTACATGGCCGGGCAACGTAATGGAGAATGATTATCTTGGAGGTCCGATGGACGAACCTTTCTCCGTCGGCTCAGGGTTGACGAACGTGATTACCCTTTTCCGGATCCACAGAGGAGCTATATAAACAACAATCAGCCTGACGGAATCTGGTCAACTATCAGAGCGCTGGACTCTGTCCGCGGACAAGTAACGAGCCCAGACGGCTGTTCCATTTGTATCCCATCAACCTGAGCAACATGTTAATAACTTAAGAGACTTTTTGCACTCATCGGGCGACGATGAAACGATGAATGGTTCCTGTATCAAGGTTGACAAAGTGCATACCAGCCCAACGAGTTTTTCTATTAGATTAGTTGCTGGCCATCTAATTAGAAAACTAAGAGGAATACTGACGAATACTCTTTGGACGATTAGACTTGTCAAACAAGTCAAAATCTGCCAAACTCACAGGCCTGTTCATTTAAGTTGGGAGTGTGTGTGACGAAATTTGTCATCCGCTAGAAACTCAAACCTAAATCCATACCCACCAGTTTATTTAGTGGATTTCACAGTTTACCCGTAGGTGCCCATTTAACTAAATAATATATTAATATTAATTTAATATCTATACGACTCTTAAGACTTACCTCACCCATACTTTTATCAAGCAACTAAATTGATGATGTGTAATGCATACAATATAAAGAGTTAAAGTCAAACTTTCTTGATTGATATCCTTTGTTAATTGCTTATACTAATGGAAAGTCATCTTCTATATTTTTGTTTAACAGTTTAATGCATGCGTTATATTCAATCATAACAATATATTCTCTTTTTATTCATAAAAATGCGGGATACAATCATAAGAACATGATATATCAAGAACTTTTAACGTAAGATGATAAAGTATAATGTTGTTATAGTGATATATTATGCTACTTGTAGCATATATATATATATATATATATATATATATATATATATATATATATATATATATATATATATATATATATATATATATAGTCAAGCTAGAATACACTCGAGTGTATCCAGAGCGGAATACACTCAAGTAGTTTTTCATGATGCAATATTTTTTTTGAAAATCTAATCCATTGATCTTCTTAAACATCTTGTGAACAACTCATACGCAAAATTTGAGCACATTTGGATATGTATAGCTCATGTTATGAAGACCGCAAAAATTATGCATTTTAAATTAATTTCGCACGTCGATTTTGTTGCCCTTGGATGAGTGACTTACACTCATCCAAATGGGCTCAAAATTTGTATGTAGCCTAGTTATAGTATGACAGTGAAGATCAACGGTTTACATTTTGCAAAAAATAGTCGTGATATGTAAACACACTTGAGTGTATTCGTGCGATCCGTACACTCGAGTGTAATCTAGCCTGACTCTCTCTCTCTATATATAATTTTACATTATAGAAATGATTATTTTCTTTTTATCTCTTACAATTTACTTCAAAACACCCAAAAAAATATTACATTGTATTTGAAAAATAGTAGTGGAAGGTTGCCTCATTTTGCTATGTTGACACCAAATATTATTAATAGGTCATTCTACTTTTTGTTGTAGAATAGAAACTAACAATATCTTTTCACTGTGCACATATTATAGGGCACCCGCGACAACCGACAACCCGTTGAATCGGATTCGGATGTGCTACTTAACCCGTTTAACATTGGGTCTTTCTAACCCGCACCCACAAAATCTAAACCCGTAATGACCCAATTCAAACCCAGCCCACCCACCCTTTGACATGTTTATGGACGATGCCGTATCTCAAGTATTTACCTCTAATGGATTTAGTTATGCCAGACGAGGAAATCAAAGCATTAAAGGTCGACGGGAATTCTGAATACGCAGCAGGTACAACGAAAACAAATGCTCCGAACGCCCAACTCCCTTCTCACCGACGACCGCGCATGCTTTGACAAGGTTTTTAGAAATATTGCCCGATGGGTTTTCTGGCTCTTTG
Source organism: Alisma plantago-aquatica (assembly GCA_963693085.1). Classification (NCBI taxonomy): domain Eukaryota; kingdom Viridiplantae; phylum Streptophyta; class Magnoliopsida; order Alismatales; family Alismataceae; genus Alisma; species Alisma plantago-aquatica. Next base: position 662,993,037 of record OY856414.1, read on the forward strand.
ACAGACGAAAATACAGTTTTAGACCATTCAAATACCAGCTCACCTATAAATATCCCTTTCCGTTATCTTATGACAATCTTTGACGAGTTCTCCTTCCTGCATTTAGAGATTGACAAAGGTCCATCGGAGTCTGACGAAGGTGCGAGTTGGTGGATGCATGCTTTAGATCAAATTTTTTTTTCCAGACCGATCTAAGACCTTTAGACTTGTTTCTTGATCCCTAGACATACGATCTTTTCTTCTAAATCTATTTTCTTTAAGTTTCTCTTTCTCTCTTCTACCATGATTCAGATCCATAGTGCTACAAGTTGGAAGCTTGTGCATATGGCTAATGAACCCTCTTTTCTTCCCTCTTTGTTATAGATACACCTTGTTTTTGGTAAAAGGAACTTTCGCGGAGCTTTTGGATGAAAAAGCTCGAATCTTGTTTCTTACTGGAATTTTATTTTCTTCACCCAAATACGAGTGATATAACTTCTAATGCACTTTTTACCCACTTTTGGCATGCATAATATTAATCTTGTTCAAAAAAATCGTAATATGCTAAAAGATGATTATTTATGTATTTTTGTATATGTAAAATGTTAATACGAATCCTTAATTTCTTTTTCAGTTTTTTTGTATATTTTCTATAGTACTGTAAATATTTCTTTGGATATGCAAGAACTGAAATTGAATACAAGTGTAAAAGCTGTTAAAAATGTCTTTTTTATGGTGTTTATGTACCAAATGATGGAAATTTTTACTCACATGTTAAATCTTGATGTATAGTGATTATCCTATGCAAAAGAAGAATTCTACTTACTATTACGATGTTGTAGAGATAGTTGGACGAAACTCTAATAATAAAGATAGCTCATCCATGCTAGGTTTTGATCATATGGTTGCCTGATTCTTTAAATTAGCATAACATTTACATCCAGTGAAATTTTAAACTAAAACTTTGGGTGTTACCTTTTTTATGACTTGTTAAGCTCTCTGTAAAATTTCACATCCTAATGAGATTCCTACATGTACTTATCACTATTTGGGTTAAAGAACAAATTGAGCTTTTATGTGCACTAGTTTCAAGTTCAACCTTCTATATGGACAAGGATGGTTAGTTATAGTATGATTGAGTAATATGGAATCGATTCACACATTATATCTTCTGAAGTTGCAATATATGTTTTATTTTACAAAAAATAATATAGATCTTGTGTTTAACTTGATTGATGCAGCAAAATAATAGTTAATTGGCTTAATTAATCAAGTGTAACCATAATAATGTAGTACACTATCACTGTAGAACTATCTCAATGTTAGAACTTGTTGGATAATGAAACATGTAATCTAAAAAAAGCTCGAGTCAGTTACCGTTGAGTATATGCAACTGTAAGGATGACATATCTCTTTCATCCTGATTATAAGATATTAGAGAGTGGTTGAGGCCATGTCTCAGATTTTATGTGATAAAGAGCAACTACAATCGTAACTTGGATTTATACCCTAGATTTGGTCCCGTGACATGTGTACCAAGGACGGGCCATGTTCTTTTTTAGTAGGTTGGGCTGTTGTATCACTACTGTTACAACCCCAATTTTTGGGTTCTTTTAATTGGAAATGCAATTTCCCCAATGAATGTATGACTATGAGAATTGTGTGAATTATATGTATTGAATGGATTCCCTTTGCAATATTTCCTTTTTGTATGTGATTTTGTGGATCATAATATATTAATGAGTCCAACATGATTAAAAGAAAAGAAGAAATCAAATAATGCAATATTAAGAAGGAAATTTGAGATAATGATAATAATATGAGAAATATGTAGAAATACAGATAATGGAATCATTATGAATGAGATTTCGACTCCACATAGTTTCTAATGATAAAAGGAATCAAAATAAAGAAAAATAAAAGATTAAGAGAGAGAAAATATGCTTAAAATATGCCTTATTAAGAGATAACTTGCATATGAAGAAAAGTCCCTCATACTTTCGAGTTTGAGTCCCAAACTTGGCACACGAGTAGTTTATGTCATTATGGACTTTTCTCTAAAATTTGGAATTAAAAGGACAAACGATTTGGGAGATATGAATTTTACAAGTTTCCTAAAGTGTAAAAGATAACATTAAAATTGTGACTTATGTTCTAATATGAGGCCAGATAACCGTTGGATCCTTGATCCAACAGTGTCTGCTTCTTGTTTGAAATTGGAAAAAGGAATAGTTAAGGGGGTTTTCCTGATTGAGTTTCTCAAAGAACAATCCCTGTGCAAAGCTGGGGATTGCTCCTTTGATTTTGGGAGATTAAAACGGAGCCAACCATCCCTGGTTTTCCATAGTTTCGGGTGAGTTTGGGATTTTCCCCAAATCACAGTTGGTTTAGAACTCCATGGATGACAGGGGACACTCCCGAGCCCCTAGCCTTCTCCCTATATAAGAAGCAAGGGTTTCAACCCTGGGATGATCCCCGTCAGTGTTGGTTGAAGACCCAGGAGATCGTGGATAAGCGCAATCGTCACTTATTTCCCCTTCCTACGATCTTCTTCGGTCCCCTATTCGCCGTTAGCTTCTATGGCAATGGGAGGACATGGCGATCCCAAGTCAGCAGGTTGGAAGCTCCAGGCCGGGAAGGGTAGGTTCGGGCGTCTGTATGGAGCCATAGGAGTAGATCTGGTGAGGGAAGATGGGAGTCGAGCCGTCCGCAACGGGTGCTCTATTCTTCCGCAAGAACAGAGTCGCTCGCAAGAATGAGAGCACGAGGCGGGTGAGGGAGAAGCTTTCGGTCAGATCGGGAAAGTGGATAAACAGACCTAGGTGGGAGATCCACAAGTCAAGTTGGCCGCTGGTCAATATATGAAGCTTAAGAGGCTGACGTGGCAGCCAATGATTGACCCAACATGTAAGTTCTTTGGAAATTCGTAATTAATTATCTATAACTCCGATGATAGTAAGTAATATATAAAAATTGATTAGGAGAATATAAGGAATTCAATAAAAATGGATTTAGAGTCTGAGTCTGATCTTAGTTCGAAAAGTGCCTAAAGTCACTAACTTTAATGTTTTTATAACTAAGGAAACCCTAATTTGGTGATTAATGAAATTGAGATGATTACTATTGATAATCTCTGAGTATATTAACCTGTTGTTAATAAGAAAGATGTTTTGATGTCTAAAGAGATGATCTATATACTTAATAGCTTAATTTAGGGTTTTTATATGTTAATGGGCATTAATGGGCTTAGAAACCTAATCTAGGTGTTAATGGGTTTTAATGAGATATAATTCGAGATCCTTTGTATAAAATGATGTTAGGTTAATCTCAAGCCTAGTAGATGATAAAAAGGTTCTAATGTGAATATGTGAGTAATTAGGGTTTTAAACCTAAGATTACTGCTTTAGGGTTTTATGGATATAAAAGATGAGAGTTGTAAATCGATCTAAAGGAACCCTAATGAAACCCTAATTCGGATTAGAAATCCAAGAAAGTGAATCCAAGTTAATAAAGTAGATTCTTGATAGAGTGCATAGTAAATAGGTTACATATGCTTTTCAGGAATTCTATGATTGTTGAATTTCTTGCTTGGATTGCTTTCTTGGTTGGAATTGCTTAATGTTTATGAAATCTGCAAATCAGGTATGTGGTTACTTTATGAATAATTGCCTTTAGTTTCACGGTGTTTCCCGAATGTTTCTTGATTGATTGCAACCTAAACTGTTAGATGTTCAATTATGCAATCCTATAAAGTCCCTATGAGTATCAAAATTAAATATGAATGTATTTCTCAAACCTACATGCCACCCTGATGTATGTTGCAAGACCAAGCCCCAGAGGGAAGGTCTGATTTGGTCAAGCCCCAGAGGGAAGACCATTGGGCACCTCGAGAGGTGACCCCAGCCACCAAGCTTAGGATGGAGAAGGTGGCCTTAAGTCCCTTGTAAGGATAAAACCCTAAGAGAGGGTAATCCAGGGTTTAGGGCAAAAGTGGTTGAGAAGTCACATTGAAAGCGTAATTTGGATTGTTAATCAATTATTTGCTATAATTATGTTGTTAGAAATTATTTGTGATATTGTGAATGTCCCCCACATACCAGTATAGCAATATACTGACTGGCATTTTGTTTGTAAATGCGAAGATATTGAAAAAGGACAAACAGTAAATCGAAATATTGCGAAGATACAATTAAACTATTTAAGGAGGATTAGATAGTTAGATTTGTTTTGCGAATAGAAGTCTTAGTACCTATTTTTGCAAGGTATGTAAAAGTTAATTTTTATTCCAGCTTTCAAGTTTAGTTTTCATAGAATTTGATAATTATTTCTGATTAATTGTTAAACCATTGATCCTGGATTTTGGGATAACGCCTCTGACCTCTTGGTCTCCCTTGATTGGGGGTTACCGAGAAGCAGGATCATTACATTTGGTATCAGAGCGATGGTTTTCAATTTAATCTCTAATAAATATTAAATTTTACAAACTCTTCATAACCCAAGGGAGTTATTAGAGGATTTTCTGATGACAGAGGTGTCTAGAAAAGGATCATGGTCCGGGGGCTGGCAATATTTTCCTCCACCCCGCTAGTCAGTCATGAGGACTCCCGAATGCGGTGTGGCTTCCTAGCCAAAGTTTGAGGTCTTGACTCGAAATAAGATACCTTTAGGACTCTCTCATCTATTTTGTCCCTTATCAACCCTAATTCAATTAAAGTTCTAAGGCTTATGGGTATTATCTCTCTCCACCACCCTCATGTGTTTGGGATAAGAATAATAAGGATTAATGAATCCTCCACCAAATAATGAAAAGCATGTAAACATGATGTCATGGACATAAGTTTAATAGTTTAAGCATAAACTAAAGATTAGTTGCATGCTTAGGTTGCATGGCGTGCCCTCAGGAGAGCACTGAGGTTAGACCTTCTTATCAGGAGGATGAAGAGAGAGTTCGCCTTAGAGGAAGAGGCCTCCAAGAAGAGGTAGAGACCTGACACATCCTCTGAGGACGATGCTAACCCTAACATGAGGAAGAGATGACATGATGAGTTGCATATCATAGTCGACCATACGGGTATGTACGTGGGTTGACAAGCATATAGGTTTTGTGTACCCATGAGAAGCATGAGCTAGGTTTGACCTAGTGCCTTTTGGTGACCCAACCTTGGAAGGATCGTGCCTGTTAGGGTGAAGGATAGCTACTTCATTGAAGAGGATAGTGGTGACCATATAGAAACCCTTATGGGCATATATGAGCATAGAAGAGTATGCACCTATGTAGGAGAGAATGTCAGCAGTGCTGGAAGTAGGTTGAGGATTAGGTCAGAAGGGTTATGCCTACCGGGTTAGGAGATGAACATGCAGAGCTTTGGATAATCTTAATTGAACATAGGTTTGGATCATACATTTCACCCATGTAGGTGTATGCATGTATCCTTAAGAGCTTAATCCACCTTCTTAGAACCTCCAGTGGTAGGGTCGGTTGTAGGGTTAGATCTAGAGAGAGAGAAAGACTTGAGAAAGAAGGTTGGAAGCTTAGAATCTGAGACATGAGGAATCATGGGAAGTTGGGTATGTTATAACCTATTTTAGAATACCCTCCTGAGTAGATAGTTATGGTTGCTCATGCGCGATCCTTGAAGGATTTTCGTACCTTGGTTTCCTTTAGAGGAACCAAATCCTAGAAGGAGAAAGCGGCTTCTTGAACTAATGTACAGAAGTTGTAGGTACCTACCTTACCTTATAGGAGAGTTCCTTAGGCCCTGGGTAGGTACGGTAATAAGTTATGAGGTCTCACACCGAGTTGGTTGTGCTTGCGTAGGATTCTAGGGTGTTGTTCACATGGAAGAATGGTAGGAAGTGTATGCCCTACCTTGTGCATATTTGGTTCGTGGTTGGACAACTGATGAATAAACAGTGAACCTAGGGTTCCTTGACCTAAGAGGGGAAGTAGTAGTACCTGGTGCACCTGATGTTCACAATGATGTTTGAGTTCTTAAGGATTTGAGTATGGCACCCCTCTCATGTTTAGAGGAAAAGGAAACCCATTGGACTAAGGTATATTTAGACAAACCCCTTACACCTGTTGGTGACATATACAAGTATGACATACCAAAGGACATTGCATGGCTTAGTAGGTTGTCTTCTGGTTAGCTACGTGCTTAAGTAGCATGATAGGGCTAAGCATGCACATGATGATGTAAACCTTAGATGTAGGGACGTTTGTGACCTTTGTTGCTATCAAGAGATAGGTTTCTCACCATCCTGTGAAGGGACCCTTAGGTGGGGTAAGTACCGGCTTTGCTTAGGTTTGAGTTAACCTAAAGAGGTCCCTCATAGGATCTTGATGAGCTAAGTGGAGAACACATAGTGTGAGCACGAATCTATAGACCCATGTGTGACCATCTCTAAGGGGCATGAGGATATGTTACCATGGAGGTAACCTACATGGGGTTGGACCAAGGAAGGTAGGTCACCATGATCCCTATGAAAAGATGTAAGTTTGACCACGAGTGCCCAGAGAGATGATGGATTTTTGGGTAAGGATTCAAGTTGAGATGTACCATGATAGAATCCTAAGTCGATGCCAAGGTCATGTAGGGATAAGACCGATGGGAGTAGGAGTTGTTTGTTTCCTAGATGCACAAGACCAAAGGGTCAGGAGGTAACATCTATCTTTGTCTGAGGACCATGGGTTAGGAGACTGATCACCTTCATGAGTTCATGGGATCCAAAGGGCAAATGAGGTAGGCACTCCCTAGTTGCATAAGAGAAGAGAGAAGACCCCAAAAGTACCAACACCCTACAGACCTTGAGGGGATGACTAAGGATTATGTGAAGACCCAATAGTGTTTGGGAACATCCTTTCCATGGATGTAAATATAGTTTGGAGATATCCATGATGTGGTAACATGTGATGCACGTTTCAACTTAGATTGGTAAGTGTACTGGCGATGTGTGAGGCACCATCTCTACTCTTGGAATAGGAAGAACTCCGTATTTGGACTGTAGCCAAATGCTTATTTCCTCTCGTTATGGGTGTAAGAGATAGGGAAAAACGCATGCCATACACCAAGGATAAAGATGATGCGAGTTGAAACATTTCTATGATGTTTGAGGATAGAGAAAGTATCATGCCTTTTGGAGAGTACATGGGATGGATGGTTTACAAACACAAAGAGAACTAAGGTAGTCATCATATGAGGATGTTCTTACCAAAAGTAGTTTGGAATCTATGAGTCATGAGTTTGGGTTTGATAACCGAGATGATGTGCTCAGAGTTTTCTTGACTCAGTTAAACATAAACCTGAGATGAGGATGATGAGTGGAGTATATGAAGGTTTATGTCTTACCTAGCGCATAAGGATGTAAGGTTGTAATGGGTGCTTTGAGTCAAGATGCACCTATTTTGTTTAGCCAGTAGAGAGGCTAGAAGAGGTTGCTAGGTGAACCCTAAGTTCGTGAGACATATAGGGCTAACACTCCGATACAACCAGACCCGTTGGTCGAGTTAGTGGTTGCTTGGTTAGCCAATATAGAGCTTGATGTAATAGAACGATGGTTGTAGAACCTCAGATACACCTCTCTAGAAAAGAAGGTGGTGAAACCTGCTACTAGACTGTTTTAGGGTTTCTGAGGAATTAACCTTGAGGAATCATGACATGCATGAGATCATGATTATAAGTCTGGTAATACCATGGTATTACTAAGATAATAAAAGTGCATTTTGAGTACCCGAGATGAAGAAGTATATAGAGTGCATGTGGCTTGTCGCCATGCATGCCAGGAAGTGACACCAATAATCCAGTGATTTGCTACAGATAGTGAAGAGTCCCCAAGAGGGAATAGGAGTAGCTCACCATAGACATTGAGGTGAGTCTTCCCTAGACCAAGAGAGGTCAGGATGTAGTATGGGTTATGGTAGATTGCCTAACCAAGTTGACCTAACCCCTTTCCTAAGAGGGAAAGCACTGTCAAAGTGACAGATCGGGTTGAACTATATGCATGAGAGAGAGATAGTTCAACTACACCATGATCGAGTTCAATATCTGGAGCATGGCCTCAAGATGACTTCTATGCGGTGGAAGTAGGTACATGAAGAACTCGATGCCAACTTGAAGTTTAGTACAACATATCACCCCTGACTGATAGACAGTCAAGTGAGTATGATCCAGACTAGAGGGTCTAATTAGAGCGTGTGTGCTCGTTTGGGTGATACATGGGAGCAGTTCCTGCCCTAAGAGAGTTTGTTTGTGATGACAACTACCATATCTAGTGTCAGGATGTAAGAAGATCTGTAAGGGAGGTCGTGTTGGTCACCACTTCATTAGGATGATGTCGGTGAGAGGACCTTGTAAGGTCAGAGAGACCACAGTGTGTGCAAATAAAGTCGATTTGATCGTGCAATGGCTAAGAAAGTCCAGGGGTGACAAGAGTCATGAGTTGATGCGAAGCAGGCTGACATGCAGTTCACTATGGGAGAATATGTGTTATGAAAACACTGACCCCTCTGAGCTATAAATGAGAAAGATGATTCCCCGATACATGGATCCATTTGAGATGGAGTGGTGGAGATGCTTATGTTTAGCCTACCCCTCAAGATAATATAATGTATGATGTGTTCTATAAGTCTGATCTAGAGCACAATGTGATGTACCCGAACCATGTGCTGAGCCATGAACCTATTGAGCTTCTAGGGAGGTTAAAATATCTTGAGTCACCTACGACGGTACGTGGTACCAAGGTGAGAGAGAACTCAGATGTAAGAATATAAGATGATAAATGTTCTTGGGAAGCACCATGGAGAGGATGAAGCCACATGGGAGCCGATGGTGGGCATGAGAAAGTCTTATCTGTTTATTTGTATGTTTGGTGGAATTTTGAGGGCAAAATTCCTATAAGAGGGGAAGGATGTTACAACCCCAATTTTCGGGTTCTTTTAGTTGGAAATGCAATTTCCCCAATAAATGTATGACTATGGGAATTGTGTGAATTATATGTATTAAATTGATTCCCTTTGCAATATTTCCTTTTTGCATGTGATTTCGTGGATCATAATATATTAATGAGTCCAACATGATATAAGAAAAAGAAGAAATCAAATAATGCAATATTAAGAAGGAAATTTGAGATAATGATAAAAATATGAGAAATATGTGGAAATACAGATAATGGAATCATTATGAATGATATTTTGACTCCACATGGTTTCTAATGGTAAAATGAATCAAAATAAATAAAAATAAAAGATTAAGAGAGAGAAAATATGCTTAAAATATGCCTTATTAAGAGATAACTTTCATATGAAGAAAAATCCCTCATACTTTTGAGTTTGAGTCCCAAACTTGGCACACGAGTAGTTTAAGTCATTATGGACTTTTCTCTAAAATTTGGGATTAAAAGGACAAACAATTTGGGAGATATGAATTTTGCAAGTTTCCTAAAGTGTAAAGGATAACATTAAAATTGTGACTTATGTTCTAATACGAGGCCAGATAATCGTTGGATCCTTGATCCAACGGTGGCTGCTTCTCGTTCAAAATTGGAAAAAGGAACAGTTAAGGGGTTTTCCTGATCGAGTTTCTCAAAGCACAATCCCTGTGCGAAGTTGGGGATTGCTCCTTTGATTTCAGGAGATTAAAACAAAGCCAACCATCCCTGGTTTTCCATAGTTTCAGGTGAGTTTAGGATTTTCCCCAAATCACAGTTGGTTTAGAACTCCATGGATGACAGGGGACACTCCCAAGCCCCTAGCCTTCTCCCTATATAATAAGCAAGGGTTTTGACCCTGGGATGATCCCCTTCAGTGTCGGTCAAAGACCCAGGAGACCGTGGATAAGCGCAATCATTAGTTATTTCCCCTGCCTATGACCTTCTCCGGTCCCCTGTTTTCCACAAGCTTCTATGGTGACGGGAGGACATGGTGATCCCAAGTTAGTAGGTTGGAAGATCCATGTCAGGAAGGGTAGGTTCATGCATCTGTATAGAGCCATAGGAGTAGATTCGGTGAGGGAGGATAGGAGCCAATCCGTCAGCGGTGGGTGCTCTATTTTTCCGTAAGAATAGAGTCACTCGCGAGAACGGGAGTGCGAGGTAGGTGAGGGAGAAGCTACCGGTCAGATCAGGAAAGTGGCTAAATGGACCCAGGCGGGAGATCCGTGAGTCAAGTTGGCCGCTGGTCAAGATATGAAGCTTAAGAGGTTGATGTGGCAGCCAATGATTGGCCCAAAAGGTAAATACTTTAGAAATTCGTAATTAATTATCTGTAACTCCGATGATAGAAGTAATATATGAAAATTGATCAGGAGAATACAAGGAATTCAATAAAAATGGGGGAGTCCGAATCTGATCTTAGTTCAAAAAGCTCCTAAAGTTGCTAACTTTAATGTTTTTATAACTAAGGAAACCCTAATTTGGTGATTAATGAAATTGAGATGATTAATATTGATAATCTCTGAGTACATTAACTTGTTGTTAATAAGAAAGATGTTTTGATGTCTAAAGAGATGATATATATGCTTAATATCTTAATTTAGGGTTCTGATATGTTAATGATCATTAATGGGCTTAGAAACCCTAATCTAGATGTTAATGGGTTTTAATGAGATATAATTCGAGATCCTTTGTATAAAATTGATCTTAGGTTAATCTCAAGCCTAGTAGATGATAAAAAGGCTATAATGTGAATATGTGAATAATTAGGGTTTTAAACCTAAGATTGTTGCTTTAGGGTTTTGTGGATATAAAAGATGAGAGTTGTAAATAGATCTAAAGGAACCCTAATGAAACCCTAATTCGGAATAGAAACCCTAGAAAGTGAATCCAAGTCAATAAAGTAGATTTTTGATAGAGTGTGTAGTAAATAGGTTACATATACTTTTCAGGAATTATGTGATTTTTGAATTGCTTTCTTGGATTGCTTTCTTGGTTGGAATTTCTTAATGCTTGTGAAATCTGCAAATCAGGTATGTGGTTACTTTATGAATAATCACCTTTAGTTTCACGGTTTTTCACTAATGTTTCTCGATTTATTGAAACCTAAACCGTTGGATGTTCAATTATGCAATCCTATAAAGTCCCTATGAGTATCACAATTAAATATGAATTTGTTTCTCGAACCTACATGCCACCCTGATGTATGTTGCAAGACCAAGCCCTAGAGGGAAGGCCTGATTTGGTCAAGCCCCAGATGGAAGACCATTGGGCACCTCGAGAGGTGACCCCAGGCACCACACTCATGATGGAGAAGGTGGCCTTATGTCCTTGCAAGGACAAACCCTAATAGAGGGTAATTTAGGGTTTAGGGTAAAAGCGGTTGAGAAGTCACATTGAAAGCGTAATTTGGATTGTTAATCAATTATTTGCTATTATTAGGTTGTTAGAAATTATTTGTGATATTGTGAATATCCCCCACATACTAGTATAGCAATATACTGACTGATGTTTTGTTTGTCGGTGTTTTAGGTACAATTCTGAAAAAGGATAAACAGTAAATCAAAATATTGTGAAGATACAATTAAACTGTTTAAGGAGGATTAGATAGTTAGATTTCTTCTGTGGATAGAAGTCTTAGTACCTATTTTTTCAAGGTATGTAAACGTGATTTTTTATTCCAACTTTCAAGTTTAGTTTTCATAGAATTTGATAATTATTTCTAATTAATTCTTAAACCATTGATCCTGGTTTTTGGGATAATGCCTCTGACCTCTTGGTCTCCCTTGATTGGGGGTTACCGAGAAGCAGGGTCATTACAACTACAGTCTGTCACTCGTTATGACCAAGGAGAACAGATCTTTAGGATTTCGGTCATTCAAGATCTTATACGTGGATTTTTGTGACTTTGCAATAGTCAGCTAGTATTTTGAGTGATATGTCTCAAACTATTTAGGGATTAATAAAATATGCAATCCTCCCATATATAATTTCTATTAGGGTTATTTGGCAAATGACATTGGATGAATACTATTGCTTTCCTCTTCTCGCTAGCATCATATGTGATTCATATTTGAGCTAAGGTAAAAAATATAGAATAAACAAGTGTGTCCATGAATCTACCAAGTGATCAATTCGATTCTATTTCACTTAATCCCTTTTTCATGGCCACATATCTTTATGACTAAGGAATAGGCAATCTTTCTCCTGTTACATGAATCAAATGTTTCATTTCATCCAGGAAAAGCCATTACTTTCTCAACAATTTCTTTGTCATTTGATCCAATAGCCTTTTGTTATATAGGAATACATTTGATAAATATTGATAAGTCTAAGATAGAATATTATATGGAAAGACACATCATTATATAACCAACTATTGGTTATAAGCCATCTTTGTTGATGAATCAACAATTCAAAGTGCTTTTGTTTCCTATTCTTGATGAACCCACATTTATATATGGATGTGGGAGAATTTATTTGGGAAGTAATAATCCCCTTTGCCATATCTTCATATGTAGAGAATTCTTGATGTGAAAACACAAAGGCAAAGGGCCGATATTTGAATAGGAAAAAGAATATACCCGTAGGGTCCCAAATGAATTGGCTTATTAAAAAAAGCCTACTTCTTTAGAAAATCTATCTCCTGTATGGTACTACATGGTTCCATTATGTAAGAACTCTGAATCATTTTCTTGAGGTTCATCCTATTTATGACAAAAGATTCGCTTGCCTCAAAATGCCCTAGGTAAATAGGGAAGTCCCAATTTGTTGGGCCTTTCAATACAATCAAATAACTCGATTTTTGGTTTAATGAAAAATGGGTTCAACTTCGCCCCCTACCCTATATTCCAGAGAAGGAAAGAAAGGGAAGAGCAAGAGTGAAGCAACAACATAGAACGAGTGAAGCGAGACCCCGACAAGGGGGTAAAACTAGATCTGCACAAGGGCTCCAGATTCTCAGAGCCCAGACTATGTGATTTAATAAATCTTCCTCTATTTGGTGCGGGTCGACGAATCCTTCCCCTTCTTCAAATTTTAATTTATAATTTTCATATAGAAATCTGTGATCAACGATAGAACAAGATCCGTTTTGCATCATATCTGACCAATTCCTTGGTTTGGGTCAAAGAATCAATCTCACTGGATTATTATCAAACTGACTGCAATCTTTTTCTGTCCATGAAGATCCCACTAGAGCACCTTCTAATTTTAGTAGGCCATGAACTAGATCGGAGTCATTCTCAACGAATCTAAAAGAAGTGATTCAATTTTTTTCATCGGGTCTGAGTGGAGCCCAAAGATCTTGAGTGACCAATCCAACATAACAACTCAAAAGACAAAGAGGTATCTATAATTTGTTCATGACCATTCTCAGTTCAAAGTACCATTTGAATAAATAAGAATTACTTTACTTACATGATTTCTTCATCAAATAGATTGATATAGGATCTAGGGGCAATTACTTATAAGTAAATTTTGTGCAACAAACTTTCCCATATGATAGAAAAGTATCCCATGATCCTGAACTGCTCTTATCTGGGGTCACAAATCCCAAGTTTGTCTATGAAGAGCAGATCTACTTGTATTAATTTCAATAATTGATTTTTTCTATGCAATACTAATTGATAGGGCCGACCTCATTGATAAGTGCTACAAGATCTCATACATTAGAACCCATGGTTATGGAATTACTATGGAACATTTTCTTTTCCAAGTGAAACCCATAGTATATAAAAAGAATGAAAAAGAGCTTTCATTGTTGTGGAATAAGAAGCCCTCATATCTTAATGCATGTATTTACTTTATTCTGAGCTATTAAAGTGAGATCCACATTTTGGGGAATATGAGTCAAAGCAATAACAAGAATATTTCTAGTGGGACATATTTCACAATCCTTGGAGAGATACTTCACTAACAGACTGGGGGATAAATATTCTAAAATCATTCACATATAGATCATAAATTATGGAATCATATCATGCAAGGAGACATTGCTTTTGCTAATTTGAATTGAGGGATGATATGAAATCAATCTATTTTTGTGTACATAGTTAGCACTTTCATCATAGTTAGCAGCTCCATATCAAGGTCATCATCAATATGGATATCGTTACTATCATCAATATTGATATCCTCACTATCATCAATATTGATATCTATCCTCACTATCATCAATATTGATATCATCGGAGAACCTTTAGGTCTGTCATCCAGGAACTCCTTCAAAAATACCGTAATGAAAGGAAAAAAGGAGTTTGTTGCTAGGTATTTGACCAAATATGACCATTTAATTCCTATAGAACCTATCATCAAAATACCCCTAGAAGGGGATAGGTCTAAGCAGAGTGAAAAGAGTTTTCCATGAGATGAAAAATGAAAACTATTAGCCCCATATGAGGTTTGTAAATAAGTGATTGTTTGATAATGATCACCTTTATGCTAAACAAGATCTATTGAACTCATAATTCATTAGATCCTTTTTATGAATGTCAACTAAGTATCATAAATAAATTGATCATGGTTGTTCATTCATTTGATAACCAGAGTCATTCCTTGATAAATGACCACTATGAGTCAGGCTCAATAGAATTTGATCAATTCTTTTTTCTATTGATAGAGTGGATAATTGAACCAAAAATTATCTTTCTTCATTATCAATTGAATCATTGTTCACGACCCAAGATTCTATTTTCTCATCAATCCAATCACCATTTGTGTTTTTATCTTTTTCTTATCAATGAATAGGTCACTTTACTTGTATGACTTAAATATCTCATATTTATCAAAAAAGTGATTCGATTGATGGGATTTGGTATGATACTTATGAGATATATGAGATTGATATTCCAATATTTCTTCTTAGAACGTATTGATTTGACCCCATAAGAGGGACCCCGCCCAATAGCATGTTGCTGCTAGAAGTAGAACCCAATATTTCTTCCAGTGAATCTCCTAATTGTTCCAGAGCAACTAGAAAAAGATTCTTTAACCAGAAAGAATTAAGTTTAGATATAGGAAACCTATCCAGTAGTTTTTGCAACTCAATCATGTATGATGGAATCATGAAAGATTTTATCTTTTCTAACTCCATTTGTAACTCACAAGAGGCTCAAAAAACAAAGTGAAGATGTATACAAATCAAATACCCAACAACAAGAAGAAAGAAAAGGATTCAATAGAGGAACTCCCAAGAATTTTTTGATCTAAGATATGTCCATATCAATGAAATGGGTGACTCATGATTTCTATGAATCATTTCTTCAGACAAAATAAGATTTTGTGAACACATGCTTAAAATCTCACTTATCAGATTCCACTTTGGAAGAATCATACATAATTTTTTCCTAAGGAATTGCCATGATATATGCAATCCATGCATAATATCATAAAAAATAGATACAAATTTAGGACTACTACTTAGTATTCTCAATGAGTTTGAAGAAGTATCAGAGGGAGTTCCCTCATGTTTAGTGATTTACACCTGTAACTTTAGTTATGCTTGCCGATTGTATTTGCAATGCTCATTTTTTCTCATAGTTTATAATATCTACCCTACATTTTTTACTTTCATAACCTGCTTGTAAGAACTAAATGTTACTAGATGTTATATCATATTGTTGGGACTTGGAGTCTCATCCATAGGTTTCCATACCCTTTAGGTGATCAACAACGCGGTCAGACTCGTAGTGGTGAGGAGGCTTAGTTTGGAGACTAGTAGATCTCTGGAGGTTATTGTGGTTTTGAGTAGAGTCTTAGAGTCATTCATGTACTCTCAAGTTTAGGCAAGGGAGTTTGTTCATGATGTATACTGACTTGAATTTTTGATTATACACAATGAATAATGCTAATGTTGCAAGTTTTTGGAAAACACCTTTTTCCTACATGCTATGGCCAAGGCCAAAAATTATATAAAGATACCTGATATAAAACATATGCAAAGTTGGGCCTTTGGTAAATATTTCTTTTAATATATTTGGAATTTTATTCTATTTCAATTCTATACCTTTTTGTAATATGGTTAATTAGTGTTTGGTCGATGTTCTGGTATTGAGTAATCTCATTTTGTGTGGTGGGTTGTCACATTTGATGGTATTAGAGCCTTAACTTCACTGAGTCTATAGAAACATATGACTTAGGTTGTTGTGTATATTTTCATGTATCCAACATATCTAACTATGGGTTATGATTATCCACATATGTACGAAGTACACAAAGAACATGATGAGAGTAGTTATGTGGTGCCTGGAGGTGATAGTAGGAGACAAAAATTGGAGGAAATAGTACCCAAAGTGGGCCCAAAACAACTCGTTCCACAACCTTTTAACCCTAAGACCATATCTGAACCAACCTTTTATTCTTTTTTTGGACAACTAATGGTGAAGGTAACACATTTAGCTGACAAGATGACTCTACCTCCACCTAGGGTACATGTCCTAAATGCTGAGTCAAGGATTCAGGAAAGATCTTGGAGAGGATGAAGCACGCTAGTGCCACTGAGTCTGCGGGCACAATAGACCCACCATATGCAAATATGTAGTTGATAGAGCTAGAGAAGGTCTTTCGAATCCTAAATATAATAGAGGAGGAAAATGTAAAACATGCAATCTACCTTCTAAAGGGTAGCACTGGACACTGGTGGGACATTAAAGAGGAGAAGAGATCAGGTGAAGTGGTCCGCTGGGAAGAGTTTTGGAGGGAGCTTGTCTGTCACTACTACTTAAAGATGTATCTGGAAGAGAAGATGGCTCAGTTTGAGTGGTTTCATTAAGGATCATGGTATGTCGATGACTATGAGGTGAATTTGAAGTTGTTGAGGTTCTATCCTCACTTGATATCGATGGAGAAGGAGAGGTTTAGAAGGTTTAAGAAAGGCTTAAATGCTGAGTGGCACAAATGATGTCATATTTGGAGTCCCATGAAAAGTTTTCCACCTTCATGGAGTTTGTGAGTAGGATAGAAAGAATAGATGTGGACCATAGAGAGGCTAGTGAAAAAAACAGGTCAACCCAATTTCATAGATAGTCTCTAGATAGTTTCAAGAAGCAAAGTTTTCTATGCTGTTGTATCAACAGTCACAGTAGAGACTAACAATTTTTGAACCAAGGACATTTGTACAATAACAATGATCTGCTAGGAAATGGAGAGGTCATATCTTTCCTCTAGTTGGGGTGAATAGTTCTAGAATAATGTCAGTAACATGGACGTCTAAATAGAAGTATGAGACAAGAAAATGTTTCAAGTGTGGTCAGGTTGGGCATGCAAAATGGTCTTGTCCTATGAAGAACTAAGAGATTATGAAACACCCAAGGTAGAGCCATCAAGAATCACATCATCATAAGTATAATATAGGTGGTGGAAGAGTCATCATCATTAGGGTCTTCAGGACTAACAAGTAGAGGTCGAGGATGACAATAGGAAACAACTAGATTCTATGCCATGAGTCAGTAAGAAGGAATGGTCAACCTGCAAACCCTAACATGTCAGATGTAATTTTTTCATTATGACAATCTACATTTACCTTTGTATCTATTTAGTTGAACAGAGTGCGACACACTCGTTAGTGTTTATCACTAGAAAGGTGATAAGTAGTTATAACCTGCATGGATGTAGTAGAACTGACAACCTCTTGTTAAGAATCCTTTTAGTTAATTCCTCTATGTTGTTGGAAGTGTGTACATCTTGTGTTCTTTCCTTCTCATGACACAACATACAAGTGGATATTATGCCACTTGAATGCACATATTAGATATGATCATAGGGATGGATACCTTGGAGAAGTACATGGTTGTTTTGGATTATGATTCCAAAGTTGCAAACTTCTGTGATGATGATGTATCTTGGACTTTCCAAGGAGATAGGAATATTGTTCCTACATGTCTAGTGTCTGTAGTGATAATATAGAAGTTTATGAGACAAGTATGTGTAGATTTCTTAGCACACATGGTGGATACTAAGTTAAGGAGTCATAGTATCCATGATGAACCTATGATCTGTGAGTTTGAGAATGTTTTTCTCAATGAGTTTATACACATTCCACCCCAAGAGAGATTGATTACAAAATCAATCTAGTTCATGGAATGCAAGCCATAGCACATGCACCTTATAGAATGGTTGCAACTGAGATGAAGGAGTTGAAGAAGAAGTTGTAGGAGTTGTTGGATAAGGGTTTCATACGACCAACATGTTGTCTTGGGATGCTCCAATGTCATTCATGAAGAAGATATATGGTTCTATGAGACTTTGTATAGACTACCAATAGTTGAATAAGGTTATAGTAAAGAATAAGTACTCATTGCCAATGATAGATGACTTGTTTTATCAGTTTAGGGGTGCTATAGTTTTTCCAAGATAGAGATGAGGTCTGGGTATCGTCATTTGAGGATCAAGGAAGATGACTGTAAGACCCCTGACCTACATTTTGGGTTAAACCTATTTGTTTTGGTTTGATGTTGTGCTTAGAAACTTGCTCTAATCCTTTGAGATGATCTCAAAGCATATGGAGATCTTAAGTCTCCAGTTTGAGCTTGTTTGGATGTTTTTTTTCTTTTTGTGCTAGTTTTGGTGCAAATTGTAAATTACCCATTTGAAGGGGTATTCTTGTAATTTACCACCTCTAGAGTGTTCCTTCTCTCTCTTGGCTTCATGATGGAGGTTTTGGTGCTTTGGGGCACCTTGGTGGACCCTTAGTTAAGTGGTATCACCCTTAGTGGTGATTAGGGTTTTCTAGGGTTTGGTGCGCCTTGACCATGTGACCCTTATTGGTCTGTTTTGACCTAGGTCGCGACCTAGGGTCTGATTGGAGGGTGTCACAGTCGAGAAACCTCCCCTAGTTATGGTTGTCACGATCGAGATGGTCTTGGGTGTCTTGGGTTGAGATGGGTGCTCTTGTGTAGAGTGCCTCAACCTAAGGTTTGTGGTGACCTTGTATCACGACCTAGTGGTCCTTGGTGGTGTGTCACAACCATCAGTATTTACCTTGGCACATTGAACTTGCAACATGAGAGTTGGGTGGCCTAGGTGGTCGAGATACAACCTAGAGTGTATCACCATTTCTTGCATGTGGGATTTATGTATTTGCATGTTAGTTTCTTGAGTGGACAAGTGTCCCTTTGGGGCCTTCTTTCATTGACACCTCATCCCTTGCCCTACCTCTCTCCTCCTTTGCTATATAAACCCTCTTATCTCCATGAAAGTGATCCTTTTCAGCCATCCTCTTTCTCCTTCCTTTCTTAGATGATCTTGGAGCTTGGTGGATCAAGAAGGATCTATTCTTGGTGCTTTGGAGGTGGTTCAACCCTTGCATGTGGTGTTAGTGGTGATCCTTGGCCATCTTCAACCTTGGTGAGTGTTTATTTTCCTTTTTAATGTTTTCTTTGGATCTTCTACCCCATCTTCTTCCTTTTTCTAGGCCCTAGACCATATTTTGATATGGTGGTCGATCTTGAGAGTAAGCTCCTCATCACAAGGGTAATAGGCCATGTTTTGACAAGGTGATACCCAAGTGAGAGGGAGTTTCTTCTCTCTTTCCCCCCTTCTTTCTTTTGGTTCGTCCTTGAACTTCTTGCCCCCTTTCTTGAGCTATCCTTTGACCTTGGTGTTCCTCTTTCTTGTGGTGATCTTGTGGCCAAAAGTGGAGCTTTTGGTGGAGCTTGATCTTCCTTGGTGATCGTGTTCTTGGAGCTTGCCTTCCTTAGAGTTGATCTTATTTAAGGTAGGTTATATAACTCTTAACCTCCTCTATTATTGCACCCTTTATACTTGCATGTTACTTCTTTCTCTCTCTCTAAATGTTTCCTTAACTTGTTAATAGATGGTGATAGACCTTAGAACTTGGATAATTTTGATATCATACCTTGCTTGGATGTAATTCAAAACCCTAATTCCTTTGTACCCGATTTGTGGTGCATGGTGGTTGTCCTTCTTTTCTTGACCTTGGTTTGAGGTGCATGCATGATGATCGAGTGTTTTAGTGTTCTTATTAGTTTTAGATTGGTTTTGATGGTGAAAATATTGATTTCTCTCCCTTTTTGAGGTTCCTTTTCATGGTGGTTTCATGAAGCTTGTATTAGGGTTTGATGACCATTTTTCATGAGGTTCTCCTCTATGGCGACGATGGGTTTCTCTTGTTGTATCACCCATTTTAGCCTTGGTTTATCTCTATTTTAACCTTGGTTTGATCTTGATGGTGGCTTGACCCTTGGTGGTCACCGTGCCTCATTTTGTCTTGGGTCACAACATATCTTTGGCTTGAGGTTTTGGGACGCGATGACTGACCTTGTGGAGGTCGCGACATCCTTCTCCCTAACGGTCGTGACACCTACTTCCTGGACGGTCAAAACACACCTTGGTTTGGTCAAAATGTTTCTATTTTCCTTGGTTAGTCATGACATGGCTTGGTCTTGAGTTATGCCTTGTCACAGGTCGATATGATCCTTGTTCTTAGGTCACGACATGCTTCCTCGGGTGGGTGAAAACCCTAACTCTATCTAGACGTGCTTGGTTGCTTGTGGGTCGACACGTGGTACGCCGTTGGTGTGCTGTGGTCATGACATGGAATATGTTGGCCACGGTCGTAACACCATGGGTGATGGTGGTTGCGAC
The DNA here is from genome assembly GCA_963693085.1 of Alisma plantago-aquatica. NCBI lineage: Eukaryota > Viridiplantae > Streptophyta > Magnoliopsida > Alismatales > Alismataceae > Alisma > Alisma plantago-aquatica. The sequence continues at coordinate 663,013,548 of OY856414.1, forward strand.
ATGTGCAAGGTGGTGTCCACGACCCATGTAAGGTAGTGGTCACAACACATGGTTGATGGTTGGTTGAGTCACATGTTTGAACCCTTAATCAATGCATTACTATAAATAAAGTTTGCGCCATGTGTTGTGCTATGTGGATAGATGTTTGCTTAACCTTAATCATGCTTCTTAACCCTATGTATTCCAAGAATGTGGGAGATGCTATATCTAGGTTTTAGTACTTGTATGTACCTACAAAACCCTAATTAGCTAAAGCTTGGAACCCTAACCCTAATGCTGAATTATGTGTATGCTTTCTTTTTCATGAGATGTTCATCACATAGAATGTTTTCTATCTCTTGTTTATAAGCCATAACCTTGCATGTGATAAGTATGCAGTGGCTTGTGTACACTATGGTGATGATTATGTGATATAGAGGGTGCTTATGCACACCAATAAGGCAGTAATGTGATGATGAACATGCATGGCTTAATATGATAGGTCCTATGACTTGGTGATGGCTTCATGCCTATTGCAAGGTGATATCCTCAAGTGATGTGATTAAGGGATTGAGATCCCATGATGATATGTGACATTGATGATTGCCTTATGGAAAAGTTTTGAGTACTATGTGGTGGTTGTGTGACAAGTTCACACCCTATATATTTTATACCTTCTAAAGTTGCAATACACCCTTAATCATGTAGAGTTTGCTTTATTTATATACGTTGTAACTTGATTGATGCTAAAAGTTACCCTAATTTTCTAACTAATCATTTGAAACCTAATCATGTAGTTTGCCTTGTTCCATAGATCCAATTCTAGTGTCAGCTTTATTTGCTGGATTGGTGAAACGAGTTTAACTTGGAGCACATATTTTTGAATATGCGGGGGTGCATGTCGAGTATCTCCTTGCATCCACAATTACAAGTTGTGTGAGACGACCATGCGTGAATCAGTCTCCTTGTGATTTGGATGGCCATGAGTGAGCCACTCCTTCTTTTAAGAATGACCATGTGTGAGCCTATTCTTCTAGCATCGTTACCTATACCAAGGTGGGATAGGTGTTTTATATGGATGGCCATGCGTGAGATGATCCTTTTGTGACCATATGTCACTCTCTTGCAGCTGACTAGAATGTCTCTACAATGTTCTCTTGTGCTGACCAAGATGTGTTGGAGAGGTTGTGGATTCCGACTCTTCCATGGACCTTGTATGACACTTTTGGTTGCCCTTCGCAGGGGGATTTGGATTTGGGTGGTACAAATCAAATCCTCGAGGAATAATAAAAGACATAATATAGCCGTGTAGTATATGTGCTTAGGGTGACATACGTCTCACATTGGTTGAGCCTTTGCCTTACCTTTGTAATGAATTCTTGAATTATAATGTGGTAAGAGGATTCAACTGTTATACATGTTCTTCATATTCCTTTTTAGAATATAACTTGATATACTATTTAGTAGTAGCTGCCTAGTCTTGATTAATCTGTTTAATCTATTGAATACATATCATTTAGCTGAACCTGCTCAACTTGCTAGCTTACATTAATTATCTATTTAGTTTTATCTTGTTAGCTTATATGTGCTTTAATAGAATTAGTGGAGAGTTATATATCTTGTTGGGAAGTTTGGTCTCACCCCGTGGGTTTCCACATATTTAAGGTGACTGTGCATGAAGAGGTAGAGGTCATGCAGTTGAGGAAGAGCAGCAACAAGAGCACTATTCGATAAGGTTGGATGTGGTGCTAGTTTTTTTTGGTGTTAAAGTCCTAGAGTCGTCCCTGTATGCTCATGTCCTTGGGGTGTGTTTGAGATATTTGTGGTTATGTGACCGATATGATGTATTGGCCTATGTGCCATGGTTGTATAGTTATGACAAATGTACATGTATATATATGTGGAACCAATATCTTGTGTAATAGGTTGATGCCAGGAATATTGATATGCAGTGACGTAGGCATCACGTGATATGTTATGTGCTGAATGTGGCAGACTGTGGACTCATATGTTATAAGTTTCCAACTTATGGTGCTTTAATGAAATCAGTTTTAATTACCTGTGTTTTCTAGTAATCATCTTTCTTAGTGTTATTTTCACTTTTGGTTTTGAGTAATCTCATTTGTGGCGCATCAGGGCATCATAGTTTGGTTGGTATCATATCTTTAGGTTTACTGAGTCTACATGGACCTAGGACTAGGGTTTGTGTCTGTTCTAGTATCCTCCAGTCTATCTTATAGTGACTTCTATTTATACAGAAGAAGAAGAGTAGAAAGATGGATAGAGAACACGAAGAACACATTATAGAGAGCAATGTTGCTGCACCCAGTGGTGGTACAAGGGCTCAGGAAAGAGAAGATCAGGTACCTGATGAACCCTAGTTTAACCTGACTACGATAGAGAACCCTGCTTTCTAGTCTCTGTTTGGGAAATTTATGTTAACAATGATGCACATGGCCAATAGGATGCCTACCCCTTAGCCTAGGTAGTTATCCCCGGTGCCGAAACTCCAGGAGCAAGGAAGACCTTTGAGAGGCTGAGACGTGTTGGTGCTGTGGAGTATGCCGATATGACTTATCCAGTAGATGCTGATCTTTGGCTGACGAAGTTGGAAAAGTCTTTCAAGATCCTTAATATCCCCAAGGTTGATAAGGTGAAACACGTAGTGTATCTCCTGAAGGGGAGTACTGGCCATTGGTGGGCCATTGAAGAGGAGAAACGACCAGGTGTTGATATCAGTTGGGGGGAGTTCAGACATGAGTTTGTCAGCATGTACTTCCCATAAACCTATCTGGATGAGAAGATTAGTCAATTTGAGCGGATCCAACACGGATCCATGTCGATCAATGAGTACGAAGTAAATTTTATGGAGGTTTTGAGGTTTTTTCCTCATATGGATTTGACAGATGAGGAAAGGATCAAACATTTCGAGAAGGGTCTGAGCGGTGAGCTGACGAGGCAGTTGAAATAGTCAACAACCGTAAGAAGTTTACAACATTTATGGATTCTATTAGGAGGATTGAATGGTCTGTGGTCAAGAAGAGGGAGAGGAGTGTCAAGAGGAGGCCGACACAATATCAAGGGAAGTCGTAAGAAGGCTTTAAGAAGCCTAAGTTTTCTACAACGCTAGCATAACAGAGGTCCAATGCACAAATGCAGTGGTCGCCCAGTAAGGGCAGAGGACACAATCTTCCACCAATAGGAGCTCAGAGTATAGCATCAACATCCGTGACGAGGCCGTCTAGGCCATGGTATGAGAGTAGGTTGTGCTACAAGTCACAAGTTGGGCATACAAAAAAGGATGAAGAAGTCACCCAGGAACTGAGGCAGAGCCAGTAGGGCTCGCAAAGACAACATTTCAATGGTAGTGGAAGGGGACATGAACAAGTGTCTCAAGGTGGTTATTCAAGACAAGCCAACAAAGGAAGAGGGCAACAATAGGCGACAACTAGATTCTATGCTATGAGTCATCCTGAAGGAGTGGTCAACCCATGAGTAGTGACATATCAGATGGAGTTGTTTCATTTTGATGTGTCTTCTTCTTGCTTTACATCTGTTTTGGTTGACCCTATTGCGACACACTCTTTTTGTCACTCAAGAAGTGATTGATGCTTGTTGTTTGCATGTTAACCGTAGTCGGGATAGTCTTTGTTTAGAAATCCCGTTAGTTGGTCACATGGAATTGCGAGAGGTGCGTCCTTCATGTATCCTTTCTTTCTCAGGACATAACATTCAAGTGAATCTCTTACCACTTGACATGCATGAATTCGATGTGATCCTTGGAATGGATACTTTGGAGAAGCATCAGGTGGTCTTGGATTGTAGTTCCAAGGTGGCGACGTTTGTAGATGGTGTCATGTCATGGATCTTCCAAGGTGATAGGAAAATCTCAGGAAGCGAAGGAAAGAAAAAGGGAGGGGGTCGAGCGATATTTATAGAAAAAGGAGGAGCGACGCTACAAATTCTCAAGGGCAAACAGTTTCGAGACCGTATGGAGTCCAAACGGTTTCGAGACCGTATGGCTCCAAATGATTTCGAGACCGTATGGCTCCAAACAGTTTCGAGACCGTATGACTCCAAACAGTTTTGAGACCGTATGACTCCAAATGGTTTTGAGACCGTAAGGATCCAAAAGGTTTTGAGACCATATGGAGTCCAAACGGTTTCGAGACTGTATGGGTCCAAACGGTTTCAAAACTGTTAGGATAGAAAAGGTTTTTGGTTTTTATATTTTGATGTTTGTTTTGGATGTTAAGTAAATTTTTATATTTTGTGGATAAAGGTGAAGGGTCAAAGAAATTTTTTTTTTGCCAAAACTAAATAAAATAAAGGGGATACTCAGTTCTTGGGTTGCCTCCCAAGTAGTGCCTGGGTTTTACGTCATTGGCTCGACAAAGTTCTGACTTAGATTGACGTGGCGGGATCATGAATCTCAATGGTTTGTCTTGGGATTTTGTCAGCTGGGGTATAATATTTCTTTAATCTATGGCCATTAACAGTTCTCTCCCCTCCATTGTTGTTAATAATGATGATTGATCCAGTTGGGTAGATGTGCTTGATGGTGAATGGCCCAGACCACTTCATGCGAAGTTTTCCGAGGAACATCTTAAGTCTAGAGTTGAAAAGGACTTTATCTCCGACAATGATATCTTTCCTTTTTAGATGTCCATCATGCCACATCTTAGTTTGTTCTTTGTAGATCCTAGTGCTTTGGTAGGCGGTCATTTGTAGTTCCTCAAGTTCTTGTAACTGCAGTTGTCTATATTCACTAGCGCTTTTGAAATCGAAATTCAATTATTTGATGGCCCACCAAGCTTTGTGTTCCAGTTCAACTGCAAGATGACATGACTTCCCATATACCAAACGAAATGGGGTCGTTCCTATTGGTGTTTTATAAGCAGTGTGGTATGCCCAAAAGGCATCAGGAAGCTTAGTGGACCAATCTGTACGATGTCTGTTGACTATTTTGTCTAGAATGGCCTTTAGTTGTCTATTTGAGACTTCGACTTGGCCGCTTGTCTGTGGATGGTAAGGTGTGGCGACCTTGTGTTTGACTCCATATTTTCTTAGGAGGGCTTCGAAACTTCATTCTAAAAAATGAGATCCTCCATCTGATATGATTGTTCGGGGGATTCTAAATCTAGGGAAGATGTCCTTGAACATTTTGATAACTGGTTTGGAATCACAAGAGACGGTGGGTATAGCTTCTACCCATTTTGAAACATAATCCACTGCAACCAGTATTTATGAGAATCTGTATGATGAGGGGAAAGGGCCCATGTAGTCTATTCCCCATACATAAAAAATCTCAATTTCTTGCTACAAGGTAAGAAGCATTTCATTTCTTTTTGAAATATTCCCAGAAAGTTGACATTTATTGCAAGATCAGACAAAATTATGAGCGTCCTTTTCTATCGTTGGCCAAAAGAAACCATATTGAAGAACTTTGAGAGCGGTTTTATTTGAACTCATGTGCCCCCCAGTAGGGCCAGAATGGCAATGTTCTAGGACAGGGATAATTTCTTCTTCTGGTAGGCAACAACGGAAAAGTCTGTCCGCACATAGATGGAAAAGATATGGTTCGTCCCAGAAGTATTGCTAAACATCATGAAGGAATTTCCTTTTATCATTGTGAGAGGAGGAAGTATGGATAATCCCTGTAGCGAAATAGTTCACTATATCAGCATACCAGGGAAATCTGGTGGTAACTTTCATAAGCTGGTCGTCAGGTAGGGAGTCTCAGATAGGTATATCGTCATCCTCCTGAGACTCGATGCGACTTAGATGATCAGTGATGACATTTTCCACCCCGCTCTTGTCCTTTATTTATAAGTCAAATTCTTGAAGCATCAATACCCAACGGATGAGTCTGGGTTTTGCATCTTGTTTCTGAATTAGGTATCTGATGGCTGAGTGGTCCGTGTATACTATGACTTTCGATCCGATAAGATAGGAATGAAATTTCTCAAAGGCGTAGATGATAGCCAAGAATTCGTTTTTAGTAGTAGTATAGTTCTTCTGTGCCTCATCTAGTGTTTTTGATGCATAGTATATCACATAGAGCTTTTTGTCTATTCTCTGCCCTAGAACTGCTCCTATAGCATAATTGCTAGCATCACACATTATCTCGAATGGTTGTGACCAGTCAGGTGCTCTTAGAATCGGTGTAGAGATTAGAGCATTCTTTAAGGTTGTGAAGCTATGTAGGCATTCATGGTCAAAATTGAAATCAACATCCTTGGTCAATAAGTAGGTCATGGGTTTTGCTATTTTCGAGAAGTCTTTAATAAATCTTCGATAGAATCCAGCATGACCCAGAAATGCTTACACTCCCCTTATGTCTTTTGGTGGTGACAACTTTGAGATGACATCGATCTTTGCTTTGTCTACTTCAATTCCTCTTTCACTTACTCGACGTATGAGGACAACACCTTCAGTTACCATGAAGGGGCACTTTTCCCAATTCAGGATAAAGTTTGTTTCCTCGCATCTTTGTAAAACTTTTTTGAGGTTGAGTAGACAATTGTCAAAAGAATATCCGTAAACTAAAAATTCGTCCATAAATACTTCCATTATGGACTCAGTTAATACCGCAAAAATTGCTGACATACACCTTTGGAAAGTTGTGGGTGCGTTACATAGCCCAAAAGGCATCCTTCTGAAAGCATAGGTTCCAAAGGGGCAAGTAAAGATTGTTTTTTCTTGGTATTCCGGGTGTATTGGAATTTTATAGAACCCGAAATAACCATCGAGGTAGTAGAAAAACTTTTGGTGGGCCAAGCGTTCAAGGACTTCGTCAAGGAAAGGTAGAGGGAAATGGTCTTTTCTTATTGCTTTGTTTAGTTTTCTGTAATCGATACACATCCTCCATCCTATGACAGTCCTAGTGGGTACTAGCTCATTTTTATCATTCAGAACGACAGTGGTCCCCCCTTTTTGGGAACTACTTGGACTTGACTAATCCATTGAGAATCGGAAATTGGATAAATGATACCAACTTTTAGGAGTTTAAGAACTTCAAGGCGAACCACCTCTTTGAGATTTGGGTTTAATTTTCTCTGGTTTTCCTGTGAAGGTTTAAAATATTCTACCATGGGTAATCTGTGCATGCACAAAGTTGGATTTATTCCTGTTAGGTCAGTCATCTTGTACCCAATGACTTTCTTGTGCTTTCTTAATTCAATAAGCAATCTTTCTTCTTGGTCGTCTATTAAAGTGGAACTGATAATGACCGAACATAATTTTTTTTCGTCAAGGAAGGCATGCTTGAGCCCAATTGGTAGGGCTTTCATCTCAGGTGTCTTGGGTGCTTCTGCGGTTTCCAAAACACTAATATCTTTCAACTCCTCAAAGGTATCTTCGGGGGTTTCTTTGGCTTGTTCAAGGTATTGCAGACATTGCTGAACTAGTTCGTCGGTTGAGAATTCATCTTCTGGATTTGTTAAAACATTTTCCAAATCATCAGACGGTTTAGAGGGTTCTCACTTTAACTAAGACATTTTATCGATTGCTTCGAGACGGAAAACTTCTTCATGGATGCTAGGGCCTTTTAAACTCCCAAAGACACTGAATTGAAAAGCTTCCTTTCCTAATCTTAAGGTAATGATGCCAGCTTCAACATCAATTAGCACTTTGGCTGTAGCAAGGAAGGGTCTGCCAAATATTATTGGGCACCTCAGATCTTCTTTTATATCCATAATAACAAAGTCACAGGGAAAGTACGAGTCTTTCCCTACTCTTATTGGGATATCTTCAATGATTCCCAAAGGTGTGGTGATGGTAGAATCAACCAATTGAATTGTCATTGTTGTGGGTAACAAATCAGTAAAACCCAATCTTTTACACATGGAAAATGGCATAATGGATATGCTTGCTCCCAAATTGGCTAATCCTTTCTTGCAAGAGGTATTCCCGATAGAACATTAGATGCCAAAGGAGCCAAGGTCCTTCTGCTTATTTGGCATCTTATTAAGAATGATGTCAGAAGTAGTTTGGGCTAATTTGACAGTCTCATATTCTTCAGTCATATATTTCTTTGATAGTAAAGTCTTCAAGTATTTTGACCAAGCTGGGATTTCGGAAAGTGCATCGAGAAATGGAATATCGACATATAGCTTCTTCATAACTTCCTTGAATTTCTGGAATCTAGTGTCCAATTTAGTTTCCCTTAATCTACCTGGGTAGGGTATCCTAGGCTTATATGATGGGACTTCTAGTTCTTTGGTAGCTTGCTCTATTTCCTTTTCCTTCCCAACCTCTACAGATTGGTTTGTGCTAGCAATTGGGTTTACCTCAGTTATATTTCATCTTCTTGAATGATTTTTGTGGCTTCAGTAAGGACACGACTTGACCTTGTGGTGATAGCTTTCAATTGCTCTTGTCTAGATTGATCGTGTCTGGGGTTTATCTCTGGTTGACCAGCAAAAGTACCTACCAGAGGTTTTAGTTGAGCTATGATTTGTGCTAACTGAGTTTCAATAGCTTTTTGTTGGGCTTGCTGGTTGGCAAGCATGGTTTGTTGCGATTGCAGCATTTGTCTTATCAATGACAGTTCATCTGTCGGTAGAGGCAGATTATTTTTTGTGGATTTTGTTGATACTGTTGTGGTTGCTGCTGCTGAGGCACGGTGGATAGTTGGGGTTGTTGGACTTGTGGTTGTTGCAGTTGTGGATGCAATGGAGGGTAGTACATAAAACACACAAGCTATCCATATTTCTTTCATATAGTTCCGAGTAAATCGTTTCATGATGGTGTTAATCAAGGATGACTAGGAGTGTTGTTTCACCTTCATGCTTTTAACCTTATGTTTCATATCACACCAAATGACCCACGTGGCTACAGAAAAGGGAAAAATGAGCTAGGTTTGATGTTTCCTAGCTCAATGGGTATAAAAATGGAAGAAAGGGTTGCAATAAGATTTTTGGAGTGCTATTACATAGAGCACTCATCTTTTCTTTATTTGAATGCTCTTAAACATGAGCATCCTTTTATTTTCTTTTTGCTTTTCTTTTTCTTTGCCCTTGGTGTAGACAAGGCATATGGTGGATGGAGTGAAGCGGGGAGATAAAGATATCGCCACCCCAAATTTTTGGAGGTGGTCAAGGCTGATTATGTGCACTAGAGCATCTTTTTATGAGGCAGAGGGGTATGAAGATGGTGGAAGAATAGTCGGGTCAAAGAGGGGTCATTGGTATGATTTTCCACATAAGACATCCTGAATGAAAATTAATCCAACACTTCATCTAAGATATCACACCACATGAATGAACAAGATGAAATTGATATATCAAACAAGTGATTCTACAAAACACTAAGCATTCAAAGCTTGCTCAATTTTACAATTCAACCAATTCAATCACAATCATAAGAGAGGTGATGCACATGTAAAAAGTCAAACATTGATACCACTTAGCAACAAACAATAATAATTCACTTGCATTTGTCAAAGGTCATCGTTTTTACTCAAAACAATAGAGATTGGGCAAAATTGGCCAAAACGGTGCCAAGTTGTCTTCAATCACATCTAAACCCTATATTATTGAACTTAAAGCAGTAAACAAGCAAATACTAGCTATAACATGCAAGAATTACAAAAATCTACATGAAATGCAATGTATGCCAAAATTTTTGAAAATTACACAAAAATAGCAAGGAAGCAAACTACGTGGCATGCAAGTATGCAAAGCAAGCACACAAAGTATGGATACACAAATATGCGAGATGGTTATACTGTTCAGTCATCTTGAGCAAAAACTTAGAACAAGGAACATAGAAGAAAGTGGGGTAAATAAGGGCTAACTGCCCTACCACCCCAAACTTTTAAACCATGTTGTCCTCAACATGAAATAGAAGCTCAGAATGATAGGGTAGAGGGCATGGAGTCGTGGTAGATAAATGCCAAGAGGGGAGAGAGATCCCAATGTGTCCATTGAGCAGGGGATAGCCTCCACGATCATGGTGTGCACCACACCCATTTTGGAATGCATGCAACACTGCCGTGTTGTGTGGCACGGTCGTGCTGATATCCTTTCTGTAGCTTCTCTACTGATTTGTAATTTTCTCCTCATTTTTGTTCTCCTCCTTGTCAATATCATCCATGCATCACTCTCCTTCCAATGTACCTATCCTAAAATGACATAACAACAAAAACCATCAAGCATAAAGTGTGTGTGTGTGTTTTCTTGGAAAGTGTAAAAGCAAAGAAAAAGTATCAAAAATTGAAGTTTGGGTGAAAAAATCCCAAACCTAGGTGGGTTGCCTCCCACAAACGCTAAGTTTCATGCCTTCAACTGGGCTTGTTGTTCTTTCACCATCAACCATGGTCCAAAAACAAAATGTTTTCACCCCCATCATAAGCAATCCTCTCAAATGCTTTCCTTGATTGATCTTCCTCCCAAGGGTCATGCGAGCTTCGTAAGTCTTTTTCAGTAATTCTCTCTCCTTGGGGATCATCATCATAGATCTTAATCAGCCTTAAGACCCTCAGAAATCTCATGCCATAGGTTTTATCTCTCTTGAGGAATGGGTCTTCATAGGCACCAAAGAGAGGGGTCTCAATCATATCCATTTGCTCATGGGAAGTAGGGGGATCATGTGATAGTTGTGGTGGTGGCATCAATGTTGATGGCCGTTGGACTTTAGGTGGAGGAGGGCATTGAGGTTGGAAGGTGAATTGGTGGGAGGGTTGTGGTGATGGAGGTGGTAGAATGAATTGAGGTTGGAAGGTGAACTGGTAGGAGGGTTGTGGCAATGGAGGTGGTGGTAGTATGTAAGGCTTAGGATAGCCTTGGAGGTAGGGTAGTGGAGGAGGGAATTGAGGTTGGAAAGTGAAGTGGTGGGAAGGTTGAGACAATGGAGGTGGTGGAGGTGTGTAAGGCTTAGGATAGACTTGGAGGTAGGGTGGTGGAGGAAATGGATGGGTTTGTGCATTTTGGCCATCCATCTTGTCTTCTCCGAGTGGCTTGTCACATGCACAAGAAACAACCAAACAAAAGAAAGCAAGTTAGCAAACCAATATACACAAAGAATACAAAGAGTAATGAATAAAGAATAGCAATGATGAGGGTAGTAGGAAAAGTCAAAGCAAAACTAACTAGCTAGGCCGAGCGCCTCTATCCCTGGCAACGACGCCAGAAATCTTGGTGCGCTCCCACCAATGGTGTTACACACTACTCAATTTTAAGTTTTGAATAGATGCAACCCCGCGGATGGAAGCGCATGGGAGGGTTTTTGATTTTGATATTTATAAACCTAAACTAGCTACCTACATCTACTAAAACACTACACCCGCAAGTGCACGAGGTCATGTCGTAGTATAGGAAGGTGGCAAGTATAGGGTCGATCCACAGGGAAAAGAGGGGGTACTAGAGCTAGGTTAGTTTGGCTAGGTTCCTACTACGGAGACTAGGGTTAAGGGTTTAAAGGTTGTTTTGATTGTTAAACTACTATGAACAAGCGAGGAATTAAAGGCAAGAATGAAATCTACATTAACCCTAGACTAGATTAAGGCTAGAAAAGCAAGAAAGGATTAAGCTAGGTATGAAAAGGCAAATTACACTAAGGCAAGCAAGAGAGAACCAAAAGAGCAATTAAAGAGCTAAACTAACATGAACTAGACAAGAGCAAGGAAAGAAGTTAACTAAGCAAGAAAAGAACTAATTAAGCTAAGCAAGCACAAAACTAGGGTTTTAAGCAGTAAAGATGTGTGGGCTGTTTAGGGGTATGAACTTATCACTTAAGTTGGGGGGTGACATATGAACATTATGATTCCATTTAGATTATCCAAACCAAACAACAAGTTAGAGTCTAATGAATTAACCTAAGGTACTAACTGGCCATGGATATGCTAGGTTGTGCATAGGGGAACTAGTCCCTAACACCCCCTACTACCCTTATGAGGCTCAATTGGGTTAGGGATTAGGTACAATTCAATTAGAGTCTAATCAAGTCTAGGTTTCTAGATTAGGCATTCCTAGGGCAATTAGGGGCCGAGGGTAGTAATGGGGAGGTGAGATTAGGGTTTGGACCCCAATTCCCCCACATTCTAGCCTTGAGAAGGCTCCATGCTAATTGCATTAGAATTACCTAATCTAGCTACTTAGATCTCTAACTTAGGTTTAGGGAGATTGATTAGGATGTAGGAAGATGGGAGCCAACCTAGGGATCCAAGAATTGGACCTAGGGGCAAATCCCAAAATTCACACATATAAGCAATTTGCCTAAATTCCTAGGCGATTCCACACACAAACCAACAAGCAATCCATGGAGAATGAGATAGAAATAGAATATAATATTTAAAAAATGGAATTAAAGTGTTTACATGTCATTTCCCCCCAACATGGTATCAAAGTAACATAATTTCCCCTAAACATCCCACCCACAGGGGCCTAGCTACTCATAGAAATGGAAATTACAAAAAGAGAGAAGAAAGAGATAGAAGTGGCCATGGAGCTCGAAGTAGTGGCTGAATCTCCCCTCTCCAACAACTGTAGGTCGTCCTCCTCCCTCCTTCAGGGTGCAAGGGTGAAGAATGAAGGGGATTACGGGTAGGAACTAGTATAAACTAGTGTTTTGGTGGTGGAAATGGTGAAATGGAGTGGATTTGAGGTGGATATGGAGTGGAATGGAGTGGGTGGTGATTTGGGGAGCTAGGAGGGGGTATAAGGTAGCTAACTTCATGCCCCAGCCGCCACCTAGATATATAGGTGTCTAGGGGTCTAGGGTTAAGTTAGGGGTAAAATGGGGAAAGCCGTGGAAAAAAGGGTGGATTTTGTGAGTAGCACGACTGTGGTGGGTCACCACAGCCGTGGTGGGTCACCACAGCCGTGGTGGGTAGGGTAGACCATGGCCGTGGTGTATGGGCATGATCGTGGTAATTAAAATAGGCAAAGTTATAGGGTTTTGGTCTGAAAGGCTACGACTGTAGTGGTCACCACGGTCGTGGTGGGTTGAGGGTAGCACAGCCGTGCTGCGTAGCACGGTCGTGGTGGGATATGGTAGCACGATCGTGCTGTGTGGCACGGCCATGGTGGGAGCTAGTAGCATGATCGTGGTGGGTGGTCGCAGCACGGCCGTGCTGCATGGCACGGCCGTACTACGTGGCACGGCCGTGGTAGAGTATGCTCTGTAGCTGCTTCAAAACTAAGATTTTTCCTGTGATTTCTTCATTTGCAACACGACCGTTTTGTGTTACCACGACCGTGTTGGGGGATTTTCTTGCACTTTGAGCTTCAAAATTCATTATCCATGGACTTCTTTGCTTAAGCTTGACTCTTGGCCACTAGGGGTAGGTTGGGGGAGCTCTGGGGCCTTCTTTGGGCCCCTCCATCTCTCTCGTCCATCCAAGTGTGGTCTAAGTACCTGAAAAACATACAAATAATGTCCATAAGTGCATTTTACACAAATATGCATATTAAGGGAAATAACATATAATCTAATAGGTATATATGTGATTGACATGCAAAATGCCACAAGATGAAGCCCTAAAATAGGGCTGAATCAGGTAATATGTAGAAGAATTTCTTGGGTAGACAAGCCTTTGAGGCCCACCCCTATAATTTCCTTGATTTCGATTATAATTGCTTTGAAATCCAGGTGGTAATCTATTGGTAGACCCACCTTGCGTCTGATGCTGCGGGTTGGCGGTTCCCGCAGGCTTCCCATATTAGAAACCATGATGGTTTCTCAGTTGATCTGGATTATAATAAACTTGACCTGGTATGGAGTGGATAGAATTCACTTGCTCTAGTAGCTGATCCTCGAGATGTTCAATAATTGGCTCATATTGTAGTTGTGGTGGTTGTAGATCCATCATTAAATTGTATAAGAGACCACATGATAATGTAGGATGATCGAATGCATGACATGCCTCGCAAGTCACGGTAGCCGGCTTGACTTGTTGGGGGCTCTTCTTTTCTCCGAGAGTTGTCTTAAGGACTTGTTGCTTGTGAGCGATAGTTTTTAGGGCTTCAACGATGGCTTTCATTTCCATTAATTCTTCAGCCTTACAAACTTTTAGAATTCCCCCGGTAGACGACCTTCCCCAATTAGATTGGTTCCCGGCCCCAAGCATAACAATCCTCCAGGCATCTTTGTAATTCTTTTGCATGAAATTCCCCCCAGATGAGGAATCCAAGAATTTCTTAATATCATAACTTACTCCTATGTAGAATGTCTCTATCAGTTGGTTTTGAGAGATTCTGTGGTGCGGACATTTCCTCAAAAGTTCCTTAAATCTCTCCCATGATTCTACCAGTGATTCCCCAGGGAGTTGAGAGAAGTGATTAATTTGTCCCCTAATTTCATAAGTCAAGGAAGGCAGAAAGAACTTTTCTAGAAACTTTTCTTCCAAAGGAGCCCAGGTGGTGATTGGCTCCCCATCTAGTGCATTGTACCAGCTCAATGCCCTTCCAAAAAAAGTGAAGTGAAATAGGTGTAGCATGCTTGCGTTAAAAGAGACTCCGACATGTGGTACTAGCCGACAAAGAGACTTGAATCGCTTTAGGTGATCCATGCAGTCATCCCCAACACCTCCAGAAAACAAATTACCTTACATAATCTGGATCCATTACGTGCAGATCTCAAAGTTAGGAACATTGATGGGAGGGGGTCTAACTGGATGATTATCTTCGAAGTTCTTAGGAATGACATAATCCCGAAGTTGCTTGTTTCGCAACACCATATGAGCAGCAGCTGTGGCTGCTTCATTCTCAGCTTGAATGCGGGCCTGTTCTTCAGCTCAGACCTCATCTTGAATTTGAGCACATGTGTCAGCAATAAGTTGTGCTGTTTGAGCTACTAAGGTCGCATTGACTCTTTCCATAACCAAAGTGGCTTGGTGCTATTCGTCGGCCATTTGTCTGGCTTGTTGGCAGTTGAGGCGGATGAGTCGGTGGAAGCTTCGTTCTACCTCAGAGTTGTACTCTGGTTCAGGGGAGAATCTGATGTTGTGCAAAGGTTGCATACACATTTTCTACCTGAGTAGAAGAAGAAACACACTTTAGGCAATGTGGAGAAATGATGAAATTAAGATGATATGAATTATGATTAAAGAAAAGTGTAAAATCCCAATCAACTAGAAAGGTAACAAGTAAAATTAAAACGTTCCATTTTCCCCAGCAACGACACCAATTTTTGATGGAGCCTCCACTTACGTGGAGTTGCGTGCACCACTAAAAGTTCTAGAGATAGTTGATCCCTAAGTTTAGCCTTGCGTATGCTATAATAAGATCTCCACCCACGTATGCTAAGATACGTGGAAGTCTTATCATAGTATAGTTAAGGGTTGAATCCACAAGACAATGGTCTTATTAAGAGTTTAACAAGATGGAAAACGTAATAATCCTACTTATCCACTTAAAAGTTGATATTTTGATCGAAGAGTTGATTTGATGGTTAAGCTAATGTGTGGAGAAATGAAAATAACAAGAAAGTAGACTTAAAGTTGTAAACAAAATTTGGAAACCACTAGGATGTGATTGGGTTTCACCACCACTATGCACAGATCAAAACATACATTACAATAACTTGGCTTGCAAAGAAAAGAGTCTAAACAGTTAGTATCTTTGTAGACTTAACTTCCTTTCGGATAACTAACTACAAGAAATGCGGAAGTGTTGCAATGCCAGCCATCCCCAGATGAATGGTCACTTACTTTGCATCACTCCCCTCACAAAGTGTGTTCCTCGACTTGTCAAAGTTGTACTTTCATACGTCAACTGATTCCATTTCATAGTATGAAAGTACATCGATGCAGGTGAGTTTACTCCACTCCTTGAGAAACGCTCCAGATACTTGAACCAAACGTATGGTGACTACATACAATCTGGAACCAACAAATAATCGATATTTGAATCTAGAAGTACAAACATAGACAATCTACACTAACATATAATAGATAACACAAGTTGGTGATCAAGAAACTAGAATTCATTAAACGATTGATGTTGAACTGGAAAGATAGCATTTTTCTATTGCAAACTCAAGAATTACAATGTATGAAATGAAAACATGGGTAGCGGGGCTACTCCCCGCACCCTAGTGTATGAGACTACTCACTCATGGCAAGAACAAAGAAGGAGATGGGAAGAGATAGAGAGAGAGCATCATCTCCACATAGGAGGGAGGAAGGTCAACCCCTTGGAGGAGAGAGCAACTATCTTCACACTGTGTGGTTGTCTTGATGGTGAATCCACTTCCCACCTTCTTATGTTGATGAGAGAGGAAGTATCTTGAAAATGGAGTATGGATCTTGAACCGGCAGCCTTGGGGTGAAGGATGAAGGTGGAACAACTCTGGAGTGATTGGGGCAGCCTCTGGACGTCCAAGAAGTTTATAACAAATGAGGACCCCTTAGGTCCTATTTATAGGCTTTCAAAGAATCCCAAACGGTCTTGGGATCATTTTGGGTCTTTAACGGTTTGGAGACTGTTTGCCTTTATTCAGTCTCGGGACCGTTTGAGTTCATTCGGTCATGGGACCGTTTGGATCCATTCAGTCTTGGGACCGTTTGGGTCCATTCGGTCTTGGGACCGTGTGGACTTCATTCGGTCTCCAGACTGTTTGCCTTTGTTCAGTCTCAGGACCGTTTGAGTTCATTCGGTCTTGGGACCGTTTGGACTTCATTCGGTCTTGGGACCGTTTGAGTTCATCCAGTTTTGGGACCGTGTGGACTTCATTCGGTCTCATACCGTTTGCCTTTATTTGGTCTCGGGACCGTTTGGACTTCATTCGGTCTTGGGACCGTTTGAGTTCATTCAGTCTTGGGACTGTTTGAGGTCATTCAGTCTTGGGACCGTTTGAGTTCATTCGGTCTTGGGACCATTTGGACTTCATTCGGTCTTTAGACCGTTTTCCCCTTTTGCAAATTTTTTGGGTTTTTCTGTAAGAAGAAGGAGATAAGTGTTAGTTTAATGGTGAATTCATAATTATACAGAAAGTTAAGGAATATATCTAATTTATCTAAGAAAGAGTATGGAAAATTAAGAAAAACTAGTAAGATAACATCACAAAAATGGGAGGTTATCAATGGCTTCCACGAGGCAGATGATGGGATAGTTTGTTTCCACATAGAGTTTTGGTTCCTGATGTTGATAGTTTGAGAAAGATGGTTCTGGAAGAGGCCCACTCTTCAATTTATGCTATGCACTCAGGTAGCACCTAGATGTACCATAATCTTAAAGATCTGTATTGGTGGCCTGGATTGAAGTGGGATGTAACTGAGTTTGTGGCCAAGTGCACAATGTGTCAGCAAGTCAAGGTAGAGCATCAGAAGCATGCAGGGATACTGCAACCATTACCCATACCATAATGGAAGTGGGATCATGTCATAATGGACTCTGTGGTTGGTCTGCCTAGGATAGACAAAGGTCATGATACCATTTGGGTGATAGTTGACCGGTTGACAAAGTCGACACACTTCTTGCCTATGAAGATGAAGTTTTCAGTAGAGAATCTCACCCAGATCTACGTTGATGAGATAGTGATTTGCACAATGTCCCAACTACCATCATGTCAGATAGAGGTCCTCACTTCACAAGTCACTTTTGGGATCACTTGCATACAACCTTGGGAACACGGTTGAGATCCAGTGTTGCTTTCCACCCATAGATGGATGGTCAGTCTTAGAGTACCATACAGACCTTGGAGGACCTGTTGAGGGTTTGTGTGTTGTAGTTTTTGGGGAGTTGGGACATCCACCTGAGTCTGATCAAGTTTTCCTATAATAACAATTATCAGAGGAGCATCAACATGGCACCATATGAGGCATTGTATGGGAGACGTTGCAAGTCTTCGTTGTGTTGGTATGAGATCAGGGAGTATCAAATTCTTGGTCTTGATTTGGTATAATAGACAACAAAGAAGATCAATGTGATTCAACAATAGTTAAAAGCAACCCAAGATAGACAAAGGTCATATGTGGATAACCGTTGAAGACTCTTGGAGTTTTAAGTGGGGTACATGGTGTATCTCAAAGTCTCTCCTTGGAAGGGTGTTTTGAGGTTTGGGAAGAAGGGTAAGTTGGCTCCCCACTATATGGGACCTTATCCTATAGTGGAACGTGTTGGGAAGGGCCTACAAGTTGGAGTTGCCATTTGAGTTTCACAATTCACATCCAATGTTCCACGTGTCAATGATGAGGAAGTGCCACCCTGATACTGAGTTGGTTTTGCAGCCAGTGGAGGTTGAGCTTGATGAGGACATGTACTATATTGAAGTGCTTGTGTTGATCCTTGATAGAAGGGTGAAGATGTTGAAGAAGAAGGACATTGTTCTTGTGAAGGTTATGTGGCATCACTGTAGCATTGAGGAAGCCATGTGGGAGCTTGAGGAAGAGATGTAGAAGAAGTACCCTCTCTTTTCACTTAGGATTTCGGGGGCAAAATCCTTATTAGGGGTTTATGGCTTGTAAGACCCCTGAAATGTGTTTTGGGTTAACCCTATTTGTTTTGGTTTGATTTTGTGTATAGAACCTTTCTCTAATCCTTTTAGATGATCTTAGAGCATTTGAAGAGCTTAAGTCTCTAGTTTGAGCTTGTTTGGATATTGTTTGAGCTTTCTGTGCTAGTTTTGGTGTAAATTTAAAATTACCCATTTGATGGGGTATTCTTGTAATTTGAAACCTCTAGAGTGTTTATTCTCTCTCTTGGATTCATGAGGGAGGTTGTGGTGCTTTGGGGCGCCTTGGTGGACCCTTAGTTTAGTGCTATCACCCTTAGTGGTGATTAGGGTTTTCTAAGGTTTAGTGTGCCTTGACCATGTGACCCTTATTGGTTTGTTTTGACCTAGGTCGTGACCTAGGGCCTGGTTGGAGGGTGTCGTAGTTGAGACACCTACTCTAGGTATGGTTTTCATGATTGAGATGATCTTGGGTGTCTTGGGTCGAGATGGGTGCTCTTGTGTAGAGTGCCTCGACCTAGGGTTTGTGGTGACCTTGTATCGAGACCTAGTGGTCCTTGGTGGCGATGCGACCATAGGTGTTTCCCTTGGTGTATTGTAGTCACAACATGAGGGTTGGGTGGCCTAGGTGGTTGAGATCCAACCTAGAGTGTATCACCATCTCTTACATGTGGACTTTATGTAGTTGCATGTTAGTTTCTTGAGTGGACAAGTATCCCTTTGGGGCCTTCTTTCGTTGACACCTCACCCTTACACTACCTCTCTCCTCCTTTGCTATATAAACCCTCTTATATCCATGCAAGTGATCTTTTTCGTCCATCCTATTTCTCCTTCCTTGATTGGACTATCTTGGAGCTTGTGGAGCAAGAAGGATCTATTCTTAGTGATTTGGAGGTGGTTCAACCCTTATATGTGGTGTTTGTAGTGATCCTTGGCCATCTTCAACCTTGGTGAGTGTTTATCTTCCTTGTTAATGTTTTATTTGGATCTTCTACCCCATCTTATTCCTTTTTCTTGACCCTAGACCATGTTTTGACATGGTGGTCGTTCTTGAGAGTAAGCTCCTCATCACAAGGGTAATAGGATATGTTTTGACAAGGCGACACCCAAGTGAGAGGGAGTTTCTTCTCTCTTTTCCCCCTTCTTTCTTTTGGTTCAGCCTTGAACTTCTTTCCCCCTTTCTTGAGCTATCCTTTGACCTTGGTGTTTCATCTTTCTTGAGGTGATCTTGTGTCTGAAAGTGGAGCCTTTGGTGGAGCTTGGTATTCCATGGCGACCGTGTGCTTGGAGCTTGCCTTCTTGGAGTTGATCTTCTTTAAGGCAGGTTATATAACTCTTAATTTCCTCTATTATTGCACTCTTTATGCTTGCATGTTACTGCTTTCTCTCTCTAAATATTTCCTTAGCTTATTAGTAGATGGTGATAGACCTTAGAACTTGGATGATGCGGAGATCATACCGATTCAACCCTAATTTAGGGCTTCATCTTGTGTCTTATTGCATTTCAATCACACTTATACCTCTTAGATTACATGTTATTTCCCTCAATATGCATATTTGTATAAAATGCACTTATGGACATTATTTGCATATTTTTCAAGAATTTAGACCACATTTTATGGAAGAGAGAGAGAGAGAGGAGTGATCCTAGGGTTTCTCTACTCTCAGAGAGGCCTAAAATGAAGTTTGATGCTCCCTCAACCTACCCCTAGTGGCCAAAGATCCATTGAATCCAAGATGCCCAAGAAAATCCAAAGAAACAAGTCCAAGTGCCGATCCAGAGACAATCACAAATGTGGTACCGCAGAACGACCATTCTAGCATACTTGAAAATCAAGAAATATTGGAAAAAAGCTCGAATCACCATGACTGTGCCACTCAGAATGGTTGTGGTGAACTGACCTAGAATGACTGTTCCACCTTGCATGGCCATGTGACACCTGAGACAGAACGACTGTGGATCCAAGAATGGAAAATGCAATCCAAGCCACAACGTCCGTGCTACCATTGACCCACCACAACCGTTCACTTTTAGTTCAAAATCAACCAAGTCCTTGTGATTTTCCCCATTTCTCACCTCAGTCGTTCTCATCCACCACAACCATTCTCACCCCTCCTCACCACGGTCGTGCTACTCATAATAACCTAGCTATTTTTGCACTGGATTTCCCATACTACCCCTACTTGACCTATTGCTTCCCCCACATTTATATATACCTAGGTGGCAGCTCTAGCACAAGGTTAGCTACCTTCTACCTCCTCTTAGCTCCCCATTTTCACATTCCACCCATTCCACTCCGTTTCCACCTCCATTCCATTCCATTTCACCATTTCCACCACCAAAACCCTAGTTTCCTAGTATTTTGCCCCTATTCCACCATCATCCCATGCCATTGCACCTTGGAGGAGAGAGGAGGACGTCCTATAATAGCTCAAGTGGAGGATTTATACATCTACACTGAGCTCCATGGCTTCTTCTACCTCTTTCTCCTTTCTTTTTGTATTTTGCATTGCTATGACTAGCTAGGCCCCTTGGATGGGCTGTTTGGGGTGAAAAATGTTACTTTGATACCATGTTGGGGGAAAATGATATGTAAACATTGAAATTGAATTTGATAATGATTATGTTCTATTTCTATCTCACTCTACATGAATTACTTATTCATTTGTGCTTAAAATCACCTAGGAATTTAGGGAAATTACTTATATGTGTGAATTTGGGGATTTGGTCCTAGGCCCAATTCTTGGATCCCTAGCTAGCCACCCATCTTCCCCCATTCTAATAAATTCTCCTAACCCTAGTTGAGAGATATAAGTATCTAGTTTAGATGAATTTTGGGTGCTTAGCATGGAGCTTTCTCAAGGCTAGAATGTGGGTGATGGGAGGCCTAAAACCTCACTTCCACGCCAATTACAAACCTTAGCCCTAACCATCCTAAGACCATATAACCTAGAAACCTAGGCTTGTTTAAACTCTAATTGAATTAGACCTAGACCCTAACCCAATTGAGCCTCGCAAGGATAGTAGGGAGTGTTAGGGATTAGTTCCCCTATACACAACCTAGCATATCCATGGCCAGTTAGTAGTTTAGGATAATTCATTAGACTCTACCCTATTGTTTGGTTTGGTAATATAAATAGAATCATAATGTTCATATGTCACCCCAACTTAATTGATAAGTGTATCCCCTAAACAACCCACATTTCCCTTAATTGTTTTAAAACCCTAATTTCCTTCTTGCTTAGTTAGTGTTAGCTTCGTTAGCTCTTTTCTTGCTTAGATATCTTCTTGCTCTGTTCTTTCTTTGTTATTGCTAGTTTAGGTCTTTACTTGCTCTTTTGCCCTATTTGCTAGCTTAGTATAGTGTAGACTTCTCCTTGTTTGCCCTAGCATAACTTGTTCTCTTTTCTTGCCTTGCCTTGTCTTGTCTTTTCTTATTCAGTAGAATTAACTGTCCAGGGTTAACTTAGGTTTTAATCTTGTCTATCTTTGTTTAATTACTTGCTTGTTCATCCTTAGTTTAAGAATCAAATGAACCTTTAAACCCTTCAACCCTAGACTCCGCAGTAGGAACCTAGCCCAAAAAACTAACCTAGATCTAGTGCCCCCTTTTCTCCCTGTGGATTGACCCTATACTTACCGCCCTCCTATACTATGAAATGACCCCATGTTCTTATGGGTATAGTGTTTTGGTTTTTGAGAGTGTGTTAAGTTATGTCTTTATAAATTTTTAAAGTGAATCCATTGTGTGCTTTTATTCGCGGGGTTGCATCTATTCAAAATCCAATTGAGTAGTATGTAACACCATTAGCAGGGACACATCAAGCTTTCTGGAGCCGTTGATGGGGAGAAAGGAACTCAGACTAGCTAGTTAGTTTTTCTTTGAATTTTCCTACTGCCCTCATCATTTCTATTGTTTATTGTTTATTCTTTGTATTCTTTGCGCATATTGATTTGCTAACTTGCTTTCTTTTGTTTGGTTGTGCCTTGTGCATGTGAAAAGTTACTCGGGAGAAGACAAGATGGAAGGCCAAAATACACCCCACAAGCCACTTCAAGATTACTTCATGCCTAGCAACTACAAATCGCCAATTACTAGCAGGGTTGATCAAATGCCAGGGAGAAATTCTCCATCCCTCCATGTCTTCTTGGGATTATGCCCATATTCTATGGCTCAAAGAGTGAGAACCCCTACAATAACTTGGACTCCTTTCTTGAAGTATGCCCCACCTTCAAGACATTGACGTCCAGTGATGGCACAATCCAGTTGACCTTGTTCTCTATCTCCCTCAAAGACAAAGACAAATATTGGTATGAATCAAGGAGGGACATCATGAGTTGGGAAGAGATGAAAAATACCTTCTTGAGGCAATTCTACTCTATAGCAAGGTTGACACAAATGCGACATGCCATATCAAATTTCAGGCAGATGGGCAATGAGAAGCTTCATGATGCTTGGGAGAGATTTAGAAAGATGTTGAGAGAGTGCCCACACCATGATATCCCTTTATGGAAGCTAGTTCAATCATTCTACTTCGATCTATCTATAAAGGATCAAGATACAATAGATTCTTCTTGTAGAGGAGTTTCATGGCTAGGCCACCTGAGGAGATATGGCCATTGTATGAGCAGTTGGAAAAAGGTACAAGAATTAGAGCTTCTAGCATGATGACTGATGGTGGCCATGTCTTTGGTGTGACATCTCTGACTCATAATGACTCAAGCCCACACGTGATGAAGATTCTTTGTGACATGGTGAGCTTCATAAAGAACCAAGTGACAAATGTTCCTTGTCACCTGATCAATTCTATTGAGTTCTATGGTGAATAAAAGAAGACACCTCACTCCTATAGCTATCAGGAACCACAAAGTCCAAGATATAGCTCAAGGGTTGAGGAAGAGGTTCTCTCTAGGTTGAAGATATTTGATGACATACAAATGAATGGGACAAGGCTTGAAGAGAGGATAGAGTAGCTATCTTCAATAATTACTCTCCAAGAAGAAAAATTGTCTTTGAAACCCATCATGAGTCTCAATGAAACAAGTGGACCAATGCCTTCTTCACAAGTTTTCTATCATCCACCTCCCATGCAAGTGCACCCCATATACCACTTTCAAGGCCATCCACTTCCTGGAGCATCGAAAAACACCTTGGTTTGGTCAAGATGTTTCCATTTTTCCTTGGTTGGTCACGACATGGCTTGGTCTTTAGTTATTCCTTGTCATGGGTCAAGATGATCCTTGTTCTTGGGTTGTGACAAGCTTTCTCAGGTGAGTGAAAACCCTAGATATAGCTAGACATGCTTGGTTTCTTGTGGGTTGAGACATGGTACACCATTGGTGTGCCACGATCATGACATGGAATAGGTTGTTTGCGGTCGTAATACCATGGGTGATGGTGGTCACAACATGTGCATGGTGGTGGCTGCGACCCATGCAAGGTGGTGGTCATGACACGTGGTTGATGGCTGGTTGAGTCACATGTTTGAAACCTTAATCAATGCACTGGTATAAATAATGTTTGAGCCTACTGTAGTGCTATTTGGATAGATGCTTGCTTAACCTTAATCATGCTTCTTAACCCTAAGTTTACCAAGAATGTGGAAGATGCTATATCTAGGGTTTAGTACTTGTATGTGTACTGACAAAACCCTAATCGGATAAAGCTTGGAACCCTAACCCTAACGCTGAATTATGTGTATGCTTTCTCTCTCATGAGATGTTCATCATGTAGAATGTTTTCTATCTCTTATTTATAACCATGGCTTGTGTACTTTATGGTGATGATTATGTGATACAGGGGGTGCTTATGCACACTAATGAGATAAGAATGTGATGATGAACACACAAAGCTTAATATGATAGGTCCTATGACCTAGTGATGGATTCATGCCTATTGAAAGGTGATATCCTCAAGTGTTGTGATTAAGGCATTGAGATCCCATGATGATATGTGACATTGATGATTGCATGATGGCAAAGATTTGAGTACTATGTGGTGGTTGTGTGACAAGTTCACACCATGTACATTTTATATCTTCTGAAGTTGCAACACACCCTTAATCATGTAGAGTTTGTTTTAGCTATATACGTTGTAACTTTATTGATGATAAAAGTTACCCTAATTGGATAACTAATCAAGTGAAATATAATCATGTAGTGTGCCCAGTGCCATAGATCCAATTCCAGTGTCAGCTTTATTTGCTGGATTGGTGAAACAAATTTAACTCAGAGCACGTATTTTTGAATATGCAGGGGTGCAAGTTGAGTATCTCCTTGCATCCACAATTACAGGTTGTGTGAGACGGCCATACATGAACCGATCTCCTTGTGATATGGATGGACATGAGTGAGACACTCCTTCTTTTAAGAACGGCCATGCGTGAGCCTATTCTTCTAGTATTGTTACCTGTACCAAGGTGGGCTAGGTGTTTTATATGGACGACCATGCGTGAGCCGATCCTTTTGTGACCATATGTAATCTTTTGCAGCTGACTAGTATGTCTCTACCATGTTCTCTTGTGCCGAACAAGAGGTGTTGGAGAGGTCGTGGATTCCAACTCTTCCATGGACCTTGTATGGAACCGTCGCTTGCCCTTCGTAGGGGGCAGTTGGATTTAGGTGATACCACTCAAATATTTGGGGCATAATAAAAGACATAATACAACTGTGTTGTATATGTGCTTAGGGTGACATACATCTCAAATTGGTTGAGCCTTTGCCTTACCTTTGTACTAAATTCTTGAATTATAATGTGGTAAGAGGAATTAACTTTTATACATGTTCTTCATATTACTTTTTAAAATATAACTTGATCTTATATTCAATAGTAGTTTCTTAGTCTTGATTAATCTGCTTAATCTGTTGAATACATATAATTTAGCTGAACCTGCTGAACTTTCTAGCTTATGTTAATTATCTGTTTAGTTTTACCTACTTAGCTTATATGTGCTTTAATAGCATTGGTGGATAGTTATGTCTCTCACTGAGACATTTGGTCTCACCCCATGGGTTTCCACATCTTTTAGGTGACCGTGCATGAAGAGGTAGAGGTCATGCAGTTGAGGAAGAGCAACATCAAGAGCAGTAGCTGATAAGGTTGGATGTGCTGCTAGTTTTTTTGGTGTTAGAGTACTAGAGTCATCCCTGTACACTCAAGTCCTTGGGGTGTATTTGAGACGTTTGTGGTTATGTGACCGATACAAGGTCTTGGCCTATTTGCCATTGTTGTATAGTTATGACAGATTTACATTTACATGTAAGTGGAACCAGTATCTTGTGTAACAAGTTGACAACAAGAATGTTGATCTGTAGTAACATAAGCATCATGTAACATGTTATGTGCTGCATGTAGTAGGTTTTGTGGACTCATATGTTATAAGTTTCTAGCTTATGGTGCTTTAATGAAATTGATTTTAATTACCTGTGCATTTTGGTAATCCACTTGCTTAGTGTTGTTTCTACTTTTGATTTTGAGTAATCTCATTTGTAGCGCATTGGGACATCACAATGACATACCTAAGACTACTTTTAGGACTAGGTATGACCATTATGAGTTTGTGGTTTTGTCATTTAGGCTAACCAATGCACTGACAATGTTTATGAACCTGATGAATAGAGTTTTCAGACCATACATTGATCACTTCATGGTGGTGTTTATAGACGAGACACGATATATTCCATAGGTAGTGAAAAACATGAGCAACATCTTCCTTAGGTGTTGAAGTTGTTAAGGAATCATAGGCTATATGCTAAGTTTAGTAAGCGTGAGTTTTGGCTGACCGAGGTGTCTTTTCTTGGTCATGTCATATCTAGCAAGGGTGTTTGTTTAGAACCTAAGAAGGTGGAACCCATGTTTAGTGGGAGAAGTCCAAGACACCAAATGAAGTTTGAAGCTTCATAGACTTAGCTAGTTACTATAGGAGGTTCATCAAGAACTTCAGTGTAGTAGCCTTACCTTTGACCAGGCTAACTAGGAAGGGTGTTCTTTTTGTTTAGGATGATAAGTATCAATATTCTATTCGGTTACTGTAAGGATAATTTGACGAGCTATCCAATGATGGTATTTCCAGAGCTTGACGAAGGCTACATCATTTTATCTGATGCCTCAAAGAATGGGTTGGGATGTATACATATTTAGGACAAGGATGTGATTTTCTTGCTCTTTGAAAGCTTAAGAACATGAGGAGAAATACCCAACTCATGACCTAGAGTTAGCAGTCGTGGTTCTTTCCTTGAAAATTGGGAGGCATTACCTGTATGGAGAGAAGTGTCAAACCTTCATGGATCACAAGAATCTTCCTGATATCTTTTTAAAGCATGAGTTGAACACGAGGCTAAAGAGGTGGATGAAGATGATCGAAGAATACGACTGTACAATAGACTATCATCTTAGAAAGGAAAATGTAGTGGATGATGCATTGAGGAAGAAGTCATCTTTGCCTTCGTCATCCTCTATAGATAAACCATAATTGTACTCCATGGCTTGTCCCAAAAGGGACATGCTGGTGAAGCTTTGGTAGATGAACACTTAGTTGGATGTCTACTTATTAGTAGGTTTGTTGGCATAGTTATAGGTGAAGCTGATATAGATACAACATATTAGAGATGCATTAAAGGGTGATATAGTGATACAAAATATCAAGTCAGAGTTTGACAAGGGAAAGCATGATGGGTTTCCTGATATAGATGATGAGATAATGTGTTTTCACAACTGGATGGTGGTTCCTGATGTTGGTGGTCTGAGAGATATGGTACTTGAGGAGGCTCATTCCTCAATGTATGTGATGCATCCTGACAATACAAAGATGTATCATAGCTTTAAAGATTTGTACTAGTGGCCAAGTCTGGAGCGTGATGTGTTAGAGTTTATAGTCAAGTGTAGGATATGTTAATATGTCAACATAGAGCATTAGAAACCTACATGGACGTTGTAGCCTTTGCGAATTCCACAATGGAAATGGGATCATATAACCATGGACTTTGTGGTTGTTCTTCCTAGGATGGCCAAGGGTCATGATTCCATTTGGATGATTATTGATCGATTGACAAAGTCAACTCACTTTTTGCTGGCCAAAACCACCTATTCAGTAGAAAATTTGGCACATATATGTGTTGATGAGATAGTACATCTGCACGACATACCAGTTCCAACAGTATCAAACATATGTCCTTAATTGATAGTCAAATTCTGGGAGCGTCCACATACAATGTTGGGGACACAGCTGAGGTTCAATACATCTTTTCACCCATAGGCAGATGGTCAATTGGAATGGACCATACATACATTAGAAGATCTATTCAGAGCATGCGTGCTTCAGTTTCATGGAAGTTGGGATATTTACTTGATCCTGATTGAGTTTACTTACAACGATAGATACCAAATTATCATAGACATGGCACCACATGAGGCTTTGTATGGAATATGTACTAAGTCACCTCTTTGTTGGGATGAGGTAGGTGAATACCACTCGTTTGGTCCTGTACTGGTTCAAGTTCAACACACTATAGATAAATATCAAGGTGATTAGACAACAACTGAATGTCACATATGATAGGTAAAAGTCATATGATGAAAATTGCCATAGACCTTTGGATACCATGTGTATCTCAAGGTTTCCCCTTATAAAGGTATTCTGAGGTTTGGGAAGAAGGGTAAACTGGCTCCTAGGTTTATGAGTCCCTACCCTATCACAGCTCGAGTTGGGAAGGTGGAATACAAGCTGGAGTTACCATCAGATGTGCAAAGTTGTAACATGTCTTTCATGTTTCAATGTTGAGTAAGTGCACCTAGATACATAACAAACAATACAACCAATGGAAGTGGAGTTGAATGATGACATTGCATACATTGAGGGTTCAATTTTGATCTTAGATAGACTTGTGCAGAAGCTAAAAAAGAAGGATATAACTTTAGTGAAGGTTTTGTAGCATCATCGTGAGGTATAGAAGTCGAGTGAGAGTTAAAGGATGAGATGGGTAGGAAGTGTCTGTCTTTGTTTGCTTAAGATTTTGGGGGCAAAATTCTTGTTAAGGGCTTATGATTGTAAGACTCCTAACCTTGTTTAATACATAAATATTATAATTACCTTAATTGAAAGTTTAATTTTGTAATTAAAATTTAGAACATAATTGAATATAAATTGATAAAATTATGTTTAAAATTTGAACCAATTCTAACATTGTTTGCTAAAGATATGCAATTTTATATACTTTGATGACTTTTATACAATTTGTCCATTTCTAGGTTATAATAGAAATTTTAACACATAGAGAATTTGCTACATGGTGTCATTAATAATCTTGTAAAATTTCATTTTATTTGGATGCTTCTGAACTTTGATACATGTGGCTCAATTCCCCTATAAATATTATTATAGTCGGTAGTAATGTTTTACGTTTTGGTCAACTGATGGCTTAATACACCATTTGATCGATGAAATCCACTTTTTCATTGGAGGCGAGTTTACATTATAGGAGTTTCTACGCCGGCAATCAAAATTTGGACCTCCGACGGTTTTGTTTTAAGGAGTTGATTGACGATGACCTTAATTGCATGGCTGATGCTCGGAAACGTAATGAAGAATGGCTATCTTGGAAGTCCCGATGGCCGAACCTTTCTCTGTTGGCTCAGGGTCGACAAAAATGTTTACTCTTTTCCTGACCGACGGTCCGACGGAGGAGCTGTATAGATAGTAATCAGCCCGATGGAATCTGATCAACCATGAGACTGATGGACTCGCCTCGATGGCTGTTGCATTTGTGACCCGTCGACCCGAGCAACATGTTTATAACTGACGAGACATTTTGCATTCATTGGGCTGACGACGAATGGTTCCTGTATCAAGGTCAACAAAGTGTATAGCAACCCTATGAGTTTTTCTATTAGAATTAGCTGCTGGCCATCTAATAAAGAAAGTAAGAGGAAGACCGATGAATAGTCTCTGGCCGTTTCAGTTTCTGAAGTGTTTTACTCCGATGGATTTAGTTATGCCTGACGAGGAATCTGAAGCCATGAAGGTCTACGACAATTCCAAATATAACAACTGGTCCAACGAATAAAAGTGTTCCGACGCCCGACCCCCTTCCATCGACGGCCAGACATGCTCTGATGGAATTTCTAGACATGTTGTCCGATGGATAACCTGATCTCTTTGACCTACAAAAATATGACTTTAGACCTTTTGAATACCACCCTACGTTTATATACCCCGGGGGGGGGGGGGGGGGGGGCAAACAGAGGCCATTTGTTAGTTGCGGGTTCTATTCTCTGACAATGTTTTCATTTTTTCAGGATCCTTGTATGCAGAACTTGGCTTAATATAGTTATATCATTGTGTAATGAGTACATATCACATAAGCTTAAGATGTAGACCTGGCTCCGCCACTGCCCCTTCTCATTCATTCTCTTCTAACAAGTTTTGGTGAGTTTTCCCCGCTACATCTAGAGACCGTTGAAGGTCCATAGGAGTCCCACGAAGGTGTGAGTTCATGGATGCATGTTTCAGATCAAGTTTTTCTTGCATTGATCTAAGGATTTTAGACTTGTTTTTTGTTCCTACACGCAAGATCTCTTTTCTTGAAGGTATACAGATGGAATTATATTAGCAAAAGTCCAACGGCATCTACATAGTGAACTGGCTCAGATCCAATACATGAACAAAAGAACAACCACATTACATAGATATGAACGGAAATAGATTGTGCACTTCTTTCCGGATTCCTTATTGACGCGCCCAAAGCAGCTTTTTGATAGAATCCCTCCTTGATCTTTCGTATCGCATGATGGTGGTTGACCCTCAAGTCCCATGCTTGAAGCAGAAGAACAATCATCATACATATCACCTGAGATTTTGCTCATAATAAGGCCCGACGCGAGCAAACCCTCCCTGCATCTGATAGCAAGATAATCTGCTGAGGAGACACCTCGGCTCTCATCAAAAAAGGGGGAAAACCCAGTTCCTAAAAACCTCCGAGAAAGAGGGGAAAACCAGCGTCTACAAAAGGAGGAGCGAGACCCTTATTGCAAGGGAGAGAATCACCGCAAGCACGACGATTGCAGGCCAAACAACGCCCAATCACAATAGGGGAAACCAAAAAAATAGAAACAAAAAGAAAATATGTGAGAAGAACCGATCTCCCCTCCAGCTCGAGCGGAGCAGGGGTGGGGCTATATTAGATCTTTTTTTCTAAACCCTTTTTGTTACTATTTTCCTTCCTCTCATTTACCATGGTCGAGATCCATGGTGTTACAAGTTGGAAACTTGTGCATATGACTAAGAAACTCTATTTTCTTCCCTCTTTTCTCTAGATACAACTTATTTTTGGTAAAAGAAGTTTTTCTAGAGCTTTTGGAGGACAAAGCTTGGATCTTGCCACTAAGCTTTTGTGGTTTCTCACTAGAACTTTGTTTTCTTCACCTGAAGGTGAGTGATATAACTTTTAACATTTTCTTACCTACTTATGAGATGTATAATATTAATCTTTTTCTAAAAATCTATAATATGCTAAAAGATGATCTTGTATGCACTATTTTGCATATGTAAAATGCCAATAGAAATACTTAAGTCCTTTGCACGGTTTCTACTGCGCGGCGATTATTTTTTAAACATGCAAGAACTAAAATTCAGAATGTAAGTGTAAATGCTCTTAAGAATGTCATTTTATATAGTGTTTAAGTACCCAATGATGAAAATTTTGACGGGCATGTTAAACCTTGGTGTACGGTGGTTATCATATGAAAATATTGGGTTTTTTCAATTTACTTTTACTATGCTTTAATGATAGTTGGACGAAACTCTAGTAATGAAGATAGCATATACATGCTAGGTTTTGAGCATATGATTGACTCATTCTTAGAAATAGAGTAAATGTTACACTCATTGTAATTTTCAGATGAAATTTGTGTGATACATTATTTGTGAGTTGTTAAGCTCTCTGCGAAATTTTAGATCATAATGATATTTCTACAAGAGTTATCATTGCTTTGGTCTAAAGGACAAATTGGGATGTACGTGCCCTAGTTTGAACTTTGTCCCTTTATATGGACAATGATGATTAATTATGCCATGATCGAGTAACATGGAACTAATTCATATGTTTTATATATTCTGAAGTTGCAATACATGCTTTATTTTACAAGAAACATACCAGATCTTGTATGTAACTTAATTGATGAAGTTAGAAATACTTAGTTTACTTAATTAATAAAGTATGTCCATAATCATGTAATGCTCGATGACCATAGAACTATCTCAGTGTCAAATTTGCTGGATAGTGAAACAAGTAATCTAAGAGGAGCCCAGAGTTGGATGTTTTTGAGTATATGCGAGTGCAAGGAAGGTATATCTATGTCATCTCGATTCTAATGTTTTAGAGAGCGGTTGAGGCCACGTCTCAAATTTTATGTGATAGAGAGTGATTGTCATTGTAACTCAAATTTGAGGATTTATACCATAGTTTTGGTGTTGTGAACTATGTACCCATGACAAACCAACTTATTTTTAGTAGATTGGGTCGTTATGTCACTAAAGTTGTCACTCATACTGACCGAGGGAAACATATCTTTAGGATTCATGTCATCCTAAATCTTATACGGGGCTTCTTGTGTCTTTGTAGTGGTCGACTAGTAGTTTTAGTAGTATGCCTCAAACTATCTAGAGCATTATGAAATATGTAATATAATCGTGTCGTATATATGTTAGGGTTATTTGGAGAATGATGTTGGATGGATACTATTGGATTTCTCTTCTTGCTAGCATCATATATGATTCATATATCTTCACATGTAATTATCTATACCCATAACTTTAGTTATGATTGATCATTGCATGAACATTTCTCACTTTTTCTCATATGTTATCATATCAACCTTGACTGATTTAATTTCAAAAACCTGGTTGTATTCAATAAATATTATTATAGGTTATATCATATCAGTGGGACTTGGGGTCTCATCTCATGGGTTTCCATACCTTTTTGGACGATCAACATCATGGTTAGACCTGTGGTGGCGAGGAGGCTCAATTTGGAGCCCTGTAGAGCTCAACATGTTGGTGTAGTTTTGAGTAGAGCCCTAAGGTCATCTGTATACTCTGAGGTCTGGCAAGGGGATGTGTATATGATGTATATCGATTCAAGTTTTTGATTATACACAACAAACACTGTAAATGTTGCAAGTATCTGAAAAATACCTTTTTTATATAGGTTATGTTAAGGCCACTGATCTTATGTTTATACCTGATATGGATATACATGAAGTTGGATCTTTGTGTAAATGTTTCTTTTGAAATGTTTGGAATTTTTATTCAGTTTTAATTATGTACCTTTTTCATAATATGATTAACTAGTGTTTGAATGACATTTTGGTTTTGAGTAATCTCATTTTACGTGGTAGGTTTTCACACTATATCTTAACAACCACCAAACAAGTAAAGAACATGGGTGGTTTCTTCCGAGTTTGATAGAAAAATAGAGCAAGTAAATAGATAATGAAATCTATGAAATGACAATGAGTACCAAAGGACAATTTGTTATACAAATTCAACTAAATATGAATGCTAATTTTTATGCATCATTTTGTTTCCAAGTATAATCCCTAAAGGATATGAAATACTAAGGTTTATGAAAAAGAAATATGCTCATAGATGTCAAAAGTGGTTTGTTGACCTATTAGTTATACATTTCTATATTTTAGTGACCACTTCACCATTATACTCATGTGTATCTAACATTTATATTGATATCATTTTAGATCCATAGGTACACTCAAAGACATAAAATTTGCAAACCCAAGAATGAAAAATTTCAAGTTACACAAGCAAAAAATTTAGAATTAAAGAATATATGGGTTTCCAATTAGAATTTATTATAAATAATTTGTAGTGATTTATGAGTTATAATTAATCTTAATAGTGTAATAGAGTAAATTATATTAAAATATATTGCATTTTTCATTAATTGGTTGAATGCAATCCATGCTCTTTCTCTGCTGTGATTTTCTTAGAGGACAACTCAACTGATTAACTTGTTTTCTTAACAATTTGATTTGATCAATCAAGATTCTAACTGTCATGAATGTCATCCTATGACAAGATGGCATGAATGCATCAAAACTCATTATCTAATTTTGGGAACCCAAATAATAACCGATGACCTTTGAAATTCTTGTTTGATTATGCCATCAACCTAGATTTGGCACCCTAAATTCAACATGTACTACAACTATAAAGTGCAATATAGCCATTAGAAAGAAATGAAAAAGTGATTTAAATCCATTACAGACCCAACCGACCTCTCAAAAATAGCTAGAACTTGAAAAAATGAACTCCACTGGCTAGTTGGCACACTCAACTATAAACACGAGTATTTCTTCTTCATCCTAAGGTTATCATCCATGTTCTTATTCTATAGCTGAGCGCTTGAACGAATAGAGCCCCTAATCTCTCTTGATATAAATCATTTTTCTGTAATAATTAGAGTGAATTAGGATGGTGCAAGGAGATCTAGCCCCAATGTTTACATCTGTAGCTCTCCACTTCCTTTATACCAATCTCTCTCTCTCTCTCTCTCTCAGAGTGATATTTTGAAGAGAAATTCCTTAGTGAAGGAGGGTGCTTCCTTGGAGAAGGAAGGAGAAAGGTGAGACAGAATACCCTGGGATGAGGGTGGGTAAGTCATTTGTGTGGTTATTGGCTCTGTTGACCTTAAAGGAAATGCTAGTTTAGCCCTTGATCTTGAAAAGTGTGATCTCTTAGTGTAACTCTTATACTACAATATAAGGTGGTATTTAGGGTTCAAAACCGTAGAAGTAAACCTCTCTTGGTAGTGGAGCTACATCCTTTAGAGATGGAACCACTAGAAATTGCTTTGTCTTTGTGGTTGTTTCATTCTCTCTCTCCTTTCTTATTTTACCTTAGCTCTTAACTTGTGATATAATTTTAAGGTCTAACAAGTTTAGTTTAAGTTTTAATAGCCCAGTTCACCCCCCTGTTGCACCGTAGATCCAATAAGTGGTATCGGAGAAAGGTATTCTCCAAGCTCATACTCCAACAAGTGGAGGGGATGGGTGAAAACATGCTTAGTTGTCTCTACCTTGAGGGAGGGTTCTATATGCAAACCTAGTCTTTGATGGCACCGAATTCCAATATTGAAAGAAAATGATGCAATTCTACATTCAATACACAATCTTTAAAATGTGGAAGATTATGTCTCTTCCCTTAAGGATTCCAGATGGATAAATGTATACTTGGAATGAATATAGCCTAAAGAAATCTAAACTCAGTGCTAAGGAAATCAACATCATCCATGCTTACCCGTACTAAATTCAACCACATATTTGATGGTGAGACAATAGATGAAATATGGAAGAAGCTATATGTTACATATGAGGGACAAATAAAGTCAAACTTAGAAAGGTTTATAAGCTCACACATTAATTGGAGAAATTCTGAATGGAAAAGACAAAGTCCATGTACGAGATGTACTCAAGGCTCCACATAATTGTTAATGATATTACAAGCCTTAGACTATCTATGGAGTTTGGCAAGGCATGCACCAAGATCCTCTACTTCCTTCTTTTCTGGTGGGACAAGAAGTCCCAACCATAGAAGATTCCTCAAATATATACAAGATCATAGTTGAAGACCTCATAGGAAATCTCCAAACCTATAACGTAGGGATAAACTCAAGAGATGAGGATGATAATGAATAATATTTTAAAAATAAGAAGGAGGCAATCTTCAAAGCTCAAGTAGATGCTATTATGCAAGCTGAAGCACCCTCCTCCTCCTCCTCAAGTGTTGATTTCTCCCTAAGTGACCATGAAACTCACTACTCTAAAGGCAAGCCATATAAAGGGAAGCCCTCCTGCTCAACTCCTAGGTGCTATGAATGTGTACAAAAGGGGTATTTTAAGAAATGAATGTCCAAAGGTGAAGAACAAAAACCACAAGTGAATTCATACGAAGAAGGAAGATAGCTATAAAGAGGGAAGACACAATAAAAGAGAAAATAAGGAGAAGAAGAAAGAAACAACCCATGATGCTTGAGACTCATCCTCCTATTCTTCTAGTGCCTCTGGATCAAGTGAATATGAATACAACATGACACACATGGCAAGCAGTAATAATGAGTTAGTTGAGGTAAGTGAATTAAATCTTATTGAACTTAACAATAAGCTCTTATTGAAATCTCCATGGAGAATCATATACCTTTAAGGAAAAGATGACCTATACTCTTTGTGGGAATAAGGATAAATTTACTTCTATTTGACCTTACAATTAGAAGGGAGCCTAGAACACCATGGTTTGGCTTTTCAAGATAACTCTAGACCTAAAAGGTTTAAATTGGGCACATACCATTCTTATTTTTAGGTAAATGATAAATGGATTGTTTATAGTGGATGCATAGAGAAAATGATTGGAGATTAAGCTCACTTTAATTCACTCAAGAAGATGAAAGGTGGTTCAATGACTTAAGGTGAAGTGGCACATGATAGTGATGTAGGTGGTTCATGTATCGAGAATGTACTTCTTGTGAATGGAGAACATCACTATTTAAACCAGGGTTAGACAATCGTGTGATAATGGCAATGTTCTACTATCCACTAGTATGGAATGCTTGTTACTAGACTCCCTCACCTACAATGTTATTTATACATGCTCTAGGATGGGAAACGTTTATGCTATTGTGCTTCGTTCTCTTAAACCTCCTTCTGGTAGGTGCCTTGTTGTTCAGAAAATGATATATCTCTATGCCACTATAGGCTTGGTCATGTAAATATGCACTGGTTGATGAAATTGAGTAAAAAAAAATAGTTAAAGGTCTTCCCAAGTTGGACTTTGAAAAGGATAAAGAGTTCCAACCATGCACTCCATGAAAGCAAACCAAATCCAATTTCAAGTATAAATGAATCCTTAGTACTAAGAGAAATACATTACTTCTTCATATCGATACCAATGCACACAAAATCACTTAGAGGTATTAAATATATTTTTAGTGATTATTGAAGGTTTCTCATTCTTTACATGGATTTCTTTTTGACTGGCAAGATTGAAACTCTTAAGATTTTTTCTTCTTTTTAAAAAAAGTGTATTGAAAATTAAGCTTAGTATCAATTTTCTTCGATTCAAAGTGACCATCGGGGAGAGTTTGAAAATGATATATTTGAATATTTTTGTAATGAGTTTTATTTATGCACACATTTTATTCTCCTCGTATACCTCAATAAAATGGGGTAGTAGTGAGAAAGAGTTGATCATCACAAGAGATGACAAGCACTATGTTTTTTGAATATGATGCTTCAAAATTTTTGGGGGCTAAAGTCTTAAATACCACTTACTTTCTAAAAAGTTGGGTTTTCACTCACCCTCTTCATATGAAAACCTCCTATGAGTTATGGCTTGATAGAATTTCTTCTATATATATCTTCCATGTTTCTGGATGCCCATTATTTTTTTTAATACTAACGATTCTTTATATAAGTTTGATGCAAAATATAATAGAGCAATATTTTTGGCCATGGTGATATAAGTATAGCAATTCATATTTATAATTAAGTTGTGTCAAAATTTGAAGAATCTATCAATGCCCAATTGATTGAGACTAATCCTTTGGAAAAGAATGTTAGTTGAGATGATGTGCTAGATTATGTGATTCCTAAACTAAAGATGCGATCACTAAAATGATAAAGGCAAAGAGATGATTCAAGTTGATAAAGATGTTAACCCTTAAGTTGAAGAGAATAAGGATCATGTTCTACTTTGTTAAATATCATCCTAAGGAGATCATAATAGGTGATCCGTTTGAGAGAGTGAAGATACATGTTTCTTACAATGACAAAGCCAATAATACCTTAGTTGGAGACAAATAATGTTAAGAGGATCTTGAGTATGATGATCAAATCCTATATATGCAAGAGGATCCAGAGAAGTCTAAAAGAACAAGTTATAAACTAGTGAAAAGATCAAAGGATAGGAATATCATGACACCAAGTGGATCTAACTCAATAAGACTGACGAGAAAGGAAAGGTGGTAAGGAACAAGGCAAGGTTAGTAGCACAAAGCTACAACTGACATGAAGGTATAAAATTTTCTAAAACTTATACTCCTATTGATGGACTATGATGTATTAGAATGCTACTTTCTTTTTATAGTCATAAAATTTCTCTACTTTATCAAATGAATGTTAAACATTATTTTATGAATGAAGAGATGGAGGAGGAAGTTATTGTGGCTCAACCTCTTTTGAATTTGAAATTACAAGCATGTGGACCTTGTTTATGTATTTCATAAAGTTCTTTATGGACTCAAACAAGCCTCTAGATCTTGGTATGAGAAGGTTAAGACCTTTTGATTGATAATCTATATAATTGGTAAATTTGATTATACTCTTTTTCAAACACACTTCAATGATCTCCTTGTAATTCAAATTTTGGTTATGCTATATTATTTGATGCTACTAATATTAATCTTTTCAAGACTTTAGTTCCCACAATGAATTTGAATTGAGCATGATGGGGGATCTCACCTTCTTCTCAATATTCCAAGAAAACAAAGGATCAAAAATTCATCAACCAAGGCAAGTACGCAAGTGATATCATATAGTGTTTTGAAATGGATAATTGCAAACAAATGGATATTCCCATGTCCAACACCATGAAACTTGACAAGGACGAGGAAGGAGAAAAGTTAGATGAGAAGCTCTACATAGGCATGATTGGTATCTATCTATATCTTATTTACTCTAGAAATAATATAATGTTTAGTGTTGGATTATGTGCTAGATTCCAATGTAGTCCTTGAAAGTATCATCTTATAGAAGTCAAGAAGATTTTGAGGTACATATAAAAATGCCACATTTTTTTTATGGTATCCTATTTTAAGGTGATCGACTCGAACCGCTTCTAGTGTTGTAGAATATGTAAGATGCTTGATTGATAGCAAGTACTTTCTTTCTCCTAGGACCATGGTTAGTGTCTTGGTTGTCCAAGAAACAAAATACAATGGCATTATCAATGACTGAGGCTGAATATATATCCACTTGTAGTTGTTTTGCCCAGGTCCTATGGATTAAGCAAATGCTAAAATACTTTGATAGAAAATTTTATGCTTATTGTATCAAATGTGATAATGGTAGTGCAATTAACTTGTCTTACAATTCAATATTGCATAGTAGAGATAAAAATATAGAGATCTGCCATCACTTTCTTCATGATCACACTAAAGATATTTGTATCACACATGTGGATACCAAAAATCAACTTGTGACACTAAACCTCTTGCGGTGAAGAAATTCAAGTATATTAGATCAAGGTCACCTATCACTGCCATTGATGAAATTTATATGTCGCCAAGGTAGGGAATCTTAATATGCTTTAATATGTTTGCTTGATATAGAATTACTGTATTTATATATGGAAATTGCCAAGTTTGAATTATTATCATGTACTTTTTGGGTCAAATTTCTAAAAATTTACTTTTAACTATATTCTAGAAAAAAAGTCATATGATAAGTCAAAAGTGATTTTCCATATTGTAAATACATCCTACACTCTGGTCTAAATTTTAATAAAAATTAGATCTAGATTTGATGAAACTACCCTTTTTGGATAGGAAGTTTCATTGACTGAGTTTTCCCTGGATAAATCTTGAATGACTAGGTGTGTAGGGGATGTGATAACATGCCATACATACGAGTTACCTATTAATCAAACTCATACAATGAAACTATTACACAAAAAATACATAGGACCCGTCGACCAAAATTAGAACTCTATCAACTAGTTCTAAGTTGACCGACACACTCACATTGCGATCACCCCCTACCTATGACCCTCCTAAACCTAAAACCTGACATCTCCCTCTCCCTTTCAACATTCTCTCACTATTTCCCTCACCTTAATGTTGGTCCTTTCTTTTCTTTCTCATGGCATCCTTCCTCATCCATGAAAGGAAGAACCCAGTAAACCCTAGCACAGAGGGAGTAGCCAATCCCCCTCCTAAAAACTAAATGATCATACCATTTGTGGGTCTTCACTTTATTCATACCCGAGCCATAAATAGGAATATTTGACCCCAAGGAAGACTTTTCCTTTTAGATCCTATCAAGACAAAGGTCTAGAGAAGTTTGGCAAACATTAGTCATTAAAATTCCCCCACCTTAAGGTTCTTCTTTTGTGTCATTGTGATTTCTCCAATTTTGACTCGAGAAAGAAAGAGCGAAACAAATTCTATGCCAATCTCTCTTGGAACTACACTTTCAAGATCCCATGTTGAACAACCAATTTTTCTCAAACCAAGATTGTTGATTATCATTTTGAGATATCAAAAAGAGTCTCACCTATTACCTCAATACTTGAAACCTCGATCATCCTTGGGAAATCCATCAACATTCTTGACCCAAAAATATCTATAATCTCTATAACCCTAAGTACAATGTTTAAGATGTACATATTCTCATCAATAAGCTAGGGTACGAGTATACCAAAATTTCCACCCTTCTCCCCCTATCCTTTCCACTTAGGCAAGAATCCAAAATGTTATTGTCAATGCAAATATCCATACTAATAAAATTAGACTACTATTGCAAGATGTACAACTTTGATTATCTATTGCCTTTTGGATGGAATCATGGTTATATGGGCTTTCTATATAATCCATTATATGAATTTCTTCGACTCAAAGCAAAATATTCACGAGATCCATCATCTCTAACCTACACTAATATGTGGAGTATTTCAATGAACCTCTTCACTAAGTTAAAATATCCATCAAATCATAAAGGTACCTTGATTAGTGAAACCTCCATTAAAAATCGCCCGTAAATACCAAGACCACAATCTCCACATATGTTCCTCCCTCCTCCTATGCACCAAGCCACCCATCCAACACATACCCCACCTTTTGGGGATTCTTTCTCCTATTCAATGAACATCTCATGGGATATAGGATGTAAGAAATTGTCTATAACTATAAATTTTAAAACCACACTCATGAAGACTTTGTCTACAAAATGTCATCAATGAGCCTATCATTACCTCACCCATAGCCCACCTACCAACCTTCTTCGACTCCACTGACTATGCTTCTTTCCCTATGATTATTTCTATGCCACTTTCCATTTACCCTCCACTACCCATGCCATCCCCGATGTTGTTAAAGCTAGTTCTCATTTCTACTCATCTCCTCATAGGGATACACCCCACTCTTCTCCACATGTAACTCTCCATATGACCCCTTCAGATCCATATCCACTTGTTGTGCTAGACTTCCATGTTGAAATGGTTCCCTCTTCTAGTGTCCCTTATGAATCCATTGGTTTTTATTGGAAATACATGCCCACCTACCCCCAACATTAGGACAACATCTCTTATGGAGACATGACCAAGGCTCGATTCCATGCAAGTGGTTAGGAAAAGAGTCTGAGATGGCTGAGGATGTCTCTATGAATGTAGATAAGGTGCTTATAGCGGTTGACAAGGATGAGGATGCTGGATATGTTGCTGAGGATGATGATGAATCCAAAGGTTCATATGAGGAGGTTTATGAGAGTTTCTTGTAGTGTCGTCTCACTCCCAAAAATGAGAAGGAAGATGAAGACTACAATCTTGATCTACATAAATAAATTTAGTGTCCAGAGTGTCCTGTACTTATATTTTGTGACTTTACCATGTATTATGTAGGGAACTTACTTTCTAAGGAAATGCACATCATTTTATTCTCATGTTTCATGTTTTTGTATTATTTGGACTGTTCTCTATTTAACTATCAATTTATCATGTTGTAATATTGTTTTTCATATAGTACAATACTGTACTATTTATCAATGAATTTATTTTGGATAAGACCTTATATTTTCCCTCCTACCCCAAGTATTGTCATGAAAAGGGGGATAACGACTTACCTATGTTGAAATGGATCTCAAATTGCATATTTTCTATGAATGATATGAAACAAATGAAGTTTCTATACATATTTTTGCATCTTGTCAGATAATAACAAAAATATTAATATGAATGAATTGAGGGGGAGAACATATAAATCATAAACTCCCCTAAGATTATCGAAAAAAGGAATACTTGTTTTCTATTTCAATATTTTTTGGAATTTTCTTCCATCTTAAAGAAGGGGGAGAATGTTGACCTAATAGTTAGACATTGTCTATATTTTTTTTCATGTATAAATTTATAAATGAGATCATTTCAGATCCATAACTACAATCAAAGCAATTAAATTATCAAACCTAGGAATGGCAAATTATAGGTCATACAAGCACACAATTGAAGAATCAAAGAATATATAGATTTTCACTTAGAATTTTGTTGTAAGTTAGTTGCAATGATTAAATGACTTATAATAAATCTCAAAGTATAATCAAATTAACTAGATCAAATTATATTGAATTTTCTACTAGTTGGTTTAATGTAATCCATGTACTTTCATTGCCTATACTATCTTGGAGACAAATCAGACGACAAGATTGGGTGCTTAACAATTTGATTCCATTGGGTATGATTCTAGTTATCATGTATATTGACCGATGACAATATTGCATGAATGCAACATATATCATTGTTTGAGTTTGATCACCCAAATCTCATCAGATGGTCTCTGAGATTTTGTCAACTAGTACCATTGGTTGAGATTGGAAACTGTAAATGTAGACAATGGTACTGTAGCTTTAAAGTGACATAGAGCTATTATAGATAGATGTAAATGTGATTTATACTTTCTCATGACTGAACCAAACTCTCAAAATGGCTAAATTTCAAATAAATTGACTCTACTATCTTGTTAGCATGCTCAAGTATTAATAGGATCCTTCAGGCTTCATCCCAAGGTTATCATCCATGATCCTATGTTATAGTTGAGTGCTTGTGCTTATAGATCTCATAATATCTCTTGATCATAATAATTTCTCCACATTCATTAGAGTGAATTAGGATGGTGCAATGAGGGCTAGACCTAATTTTTATTTTTGAAGTTGTCCACTTCCTTTCTCCCAATTTCTCTCTCTCAAAGTGATGGGTTAAAGATGTAACATATGTAAATATAGGTTGATAATTTAACCTAGATTTGACTATGATTATATTAAGTTCCTTTACCATGGTTTAAATTACATTATACTATTTTGGAGTCTAAAACCATAATAAGATGATAAATATCCCTTTCATGTGATTTTAGGATCAATTATGTATTTGAGTATTTATTTGTCATTAGTGACATAAATTCACCATTTAATGATTATTGACTCTAATTGGGCACTTTACAATCATTCCTATTTAAAGCAATAGAAACAAATAGGAAATAATGCATCTGGTGGATTTATATATACATTAAGTTCATCAATTGAGTAATTAGCTTACATGTGATGAAATAAATTATCACAAAATTTTTAAAGATAAAATTTATGTTAAAGTTAAATTCCTCATGCCATAGTCATCCTATACTTGATTTTCATATCAAACATACTTCATTTCTCATCCATTTAATTGGTGGGAAATAATATCTTTAATGTACACCAATTTAATCAATAATTACATTTATATGCTCTCGACTTCTCTCCTCCCTCTACTAAATCATAATCCATTATTGCATAACTGTCCCTATAACTGTGTGTGAATGTACCAAGTCATCTGCAAATAGTCACTTGGCTGCAAGTAAATTTGCCATTCTCCCTCTTATTCTCTTCTCCCCTATTTATCTCCCCTTCTTATTTCTTTCCCTTTTCTTATTAATCTCCTTCCCTTTCTGTAGCCTTACCATGACAAAAAACTCTAGCCGCCTCTTCACCATCATACCCCTTACACTCAGCTATGGTAGGGAAGTGTTTCCTTCCATTATTTTGGACCAAATAAAATCTTGTCGCATTCAGATCACCTTCACTCCCCACCACCATGGTTGAATACACATCTAGACTAGGGGTGAGCATTGGTCCAAAACCAGACCAGACTGGACCGATGACTGAATTTACACAAAAGTATGGACCATAGATCGAACCATTTTGAAGTAGGACCGGATCAGGACCAAACCATTTCTGTGTCAGACCGGACCAAGATCGGACTTTTTAGACTAGAATTAGAATTTGTTAGCATTCTATAACTTATTGAATAGTAGAACTTTGATACTTTTAGTTACTTATAACAATTGTTAAAAATTAACATCAAACATTTACACTAATAAAGTCTTTATATGTGATTTTTTTGTACTTTTGATATAATGCAATATCATATTTGAAGATACTTTACATATAAAATGACCCTATCTACAATCTGACTGGTTTTGTTCTGGACCAGATCGCGGATCAAATCGCCAGAAGTTCCAAACTGTGGACCAAACAAAACTCAAAATGGTCTAGGACTGAACTCAAAATGGCTCAGGACCGGACCAAACTGA
Organism: Alisma plantago-aquatica; assembly: GCA_963693085.1. Classification (NCBI taxonomy): domain Eukaryota; kingdom Viridiplantae; phylum Streptophyta; class Magnoliopsida; order Alismatales; family Alismataceae; genus Alisma; species Alisma plantago-aquatica. The sequence continues at coordinate 663,057,319 of OY856414.1, forward strand.
TCGGTCCGTTCTGATTTTGCGGTCTAGATCAAGATTTGCTCACCCCTACTCCAGAGCATCTTTGTCATCTGGTACCTCCTCTTCCCATATTTTATCTCTAGTTCATCCTGATCCTGACCTTCTTCTTCCTCCCACATGATCTACAAATTTGTTGGAACATCCCACCACCATCTTCATCATCCTACACTCAACAACCAAACAATAGCAGACACCTCCTGCAACCACAAAGGTCCACAAAGGATACTATCCTCAATTCTTGTAAGTTGCAATAAAATGAATCCATCAACCAAGACCATTAGGCGATATCCAACGCCCTAAAAATTTCTCGTGAAACCACCATTATCACTAACACTGCAATTTCCTTCACTAATAAATCCAACCTACTACACCATAGATGAGGACCACACACCAAATCTCACACCACTACCAGTCAGTAAGAGAATAAGGCGATGTGAAACATCTCAAATCTTTGTAACTCCCCTAGATTCTCTACAGGAAAACCTCCTCTATAGATCTTATCATCAAGTCTCCTTACATCCTTTCCAAAGATCCCTTGTCCTAATATAGACACCTCACTCATTCTCACACCTCCATAACCAAATGCTCACTGTCTACTGAATGTTATAGCAACATGCAACACTATCTACAATGTAATCCGTCATCTCCTTCAACTGAACATCTATACCCTAACACCATGGAGATATTGCAATTTAGTAGCCTTTGTTGACTCTAGGTCTAAATTGACTAAACCCTTATTTTGATGATGACTAAACCATTCCACTAATTTGTGTCTAATGTATCTACTTGAGTGATTTTAGATTATGCATAGACACACTCCAAATGCCCTACTTGCACATATCAAATTGGAGAAAAGACAAGTCAAAGTCCATACATGTGCACATTTTTGGAATATGATGTAAATCCATTAGAACCATGTTGTAAATCACTTGTAATGATTGTATGACTTGTAGTTCATCTTAGAAAAAATCAGGAGCACTTAGATTGAATATTTAAGTACTCAAAAGTCATTTTCCAAAATTCACATCAGGCTGTTCATCGGCCGAGTTTCAAACTCGACCGATCCTGATTGGATCTTGAAAATGACTTTTGATCGGTTGAGTTTGCACTTCACAGAACTCGACCGATCCCTCTACTGACCAAAATTGATTTAAGTGAATTGGTCGAGTTACCCCAGGACAAACTCGACCGATGGCCTAAATTGGTCTTGCGTTTTAGTGGGATCGGTCAAGTTACCTTTATAGGAACTCGACCAATTGCACTGTACAAAAAAGTGCAGAAAAGTGTTTCTAACCATTATAGAGTTGCAACAATAAAAAATATATCCGTTGCAAGCCACAAAATGGCTAGTTTTTGTTCTTAAGTGTTCCCAAAGGCTAAGAGGCATCCCAAACTATAAATAGGACCCCTTGGGCTTCATTTTAAGGTTGAGCATTCAATACAAAACTCTATGTGAGGTTCCTATTCTATAGTTGAGTGCTTCCTACAACCTCATCTCTCTCTCTAAGCTTAATCACATGCTACATTTGTTAGAGTGAGTAGGAAATTTGTAAGAGAGCTCGTACTACATGTATATCTTGTGAGGCTCTCACTTCCACCACCTCCCTATCTCTCATTTCAACCATGAAGATGAAGGTTCTCTCTCTTGGCTAAGAGAGGTGAAGAAGAACAAGGGAAGGAGTCCCTTGGTGAAGATCAAGGCTGAAGACTTGGAGCAAGAGTGGATAAGCCCTTGGTGAAGGAAGAAGACTCCTTACTCAAGTGGGTAAGCCCTTGGTGGAAGCTTCTTTGAGTGAAGGTGAAGGCAAAGGCAAAGGCTGAAGATCCAAGAAGAGTGGCAAAGTCCTTGAAGGCGGAAGCCTTGTGCTTGAGTGGGTAAGACCTTGGTGAAGGCTGAAGACTGAAGCAAAGTGGGTAAGTCCTTGGTAAGTGGATATCTCCTTATGCTTGGATGGGTAAGTCCTTTGGTTGGTCATGTATTGTAAGTCTTATGAATGAATATAAGAGTGCAATGGTTAAGAAATCCTAGAGGTTGACCTCTCTAGGTAGTGGACTGACTCACTTCTAGTTTGAAGTGTGGAACCACTCTACATAGATTGTCACTTGGTGTATGCTCAATCTCTCTCCCTTGCTATGAATGCTTTAGTTGCACTCAAACTTCCTATTTAGCAACCTTATCTTTTTATATATCTCGAAGGTCTAATGAATTTTGTTTAAGTGCATTCAGCTCTATTCACCCCCCTCTAGAGCATCCAATCACCCATCTAGGATCCACCAATTAGTATCAGAGTGAGTTTCACTAAGCATACTTCAACAAGTAGGAGAAGATGGGTGACTACCAAGGTGGGGGATACTTCATCAACCTTCCAATCTTTGATGGGAGTAACTTCCTCTATAGGAAAAGAAGGTTACAATTATACATTCAAGGATCAAGTCTTGAGCTATGTCAAATGGTGGACCATCCATACAAGCTACCAGTGACAAAGATAGAAGAATGTGATGAGTCTACCATGAAGAAAGCCACCTTGAATGCAAGAGAAATCAACATCCTCTATGCCACCATGACCTCCACCAAGTTCAACCAGATTTCTTCTTGTAACACGACCTATGAGGTATGGAGAAAACTATACATCACTTATGAGGGGACTCAACAAGTGAAGGAAAGAAAAGTCTACATGCTCAATGGGCTGCTTGAAAACTTCAAGTTGGGAAAGGAGGAGAAGATAGCCAACATGTACTCAAGGCTTAACACCATTGTAAATGGTCTTGTTGTTCTAGGACATCCTATGAGTAGAGGAGAGATCAACTCAAAGATCCTTAAAACTCTCCCCAAGAGATGGAAATCCAAAGTGACTTCCATTGAAGAAGTAAGGTCTCTTGATGATATCCCCATTGAAGAGCTCATTGGAAATATACAAGCCCATGAAGTAACACTTGACAAAAGGGAAGAAGTTGAAAGGCAAGAGGAGAAAGAGCTAAAGAAAATGAACACAGTTGAAATGAAGGATCAAATTGAATCTATTATGGGATAAGCCTCTCCATCCTCTCATGTTGAAGAAAATGCCATGTCCTCTAAGGGTAGATTCTATAAAGGCAAGAATTCCTCCATTTGGTGCCTCAAGTGTGGAAAGAAGGGTCACTTCAAGATAGATTGTCTACAAGGAAAGAAGACCCATCATCACAAGAAAAGAGAAGAGAAGTACAAGTTGAGGGAGAATTGGCAGTCAAGCTCAAGTGAAGAATTAAGTGGAGGATCAAGCTCAAGCTCTAGTGATGAAGGAGAATGCCATTTTGCTCTTATGGAATCAAAATATGAAGACTTAAATGAGGTAAATCTAAACTCTTTAGATAAAGAACCTTTAATTGCTATCATTAATGCTACTATTGCCTCTCTTAAGTCTTCTAAAAAGAAAAGGAAAAAGCTTGCTAGAATTTTTGATAATATGCATGTAGAATTAGATGATCTTGAACATGCTAATTATTGCTTGCTTGATGATAAAAATGCTTGTCTTAGCCAAGTAGACTCTCTTAAACTTGAAAATGCTAGTTTGCTTGATAAGATTAAATTTCTAGAAGCTCAACCTCTTATGAGTAGTTCTATTGAAGAGCATACCTTAATTGTTGATTCTCTCATGCATGATATTGATGTTCTTAAATATGAAAATAAGGACAAATATTTTGTTTTACAAGGATTAGAATCTAAAAATGGTGTTTCACTACTACATTTTTGGCCAATAACGTCGCTGCCTGTAGGGTCAATTTTTCTAAATAACTCACCTTATATGTCTACAAAAAATGTGAGCACCACTTAAGACCTCTTGGGTCGGTTTTCTTAAAATAACCGACCTTGTAGTGTAACTCTATAGGGTCAGTTTTCCAAATAACCGACCTTATATGTCTATAAAAATGTGGGCACCACTTAAGACCACTTGGGTCGATTTTCTTAAAATAACCGACCTTGTAGTGTATCTCTATAGGGTCAATTTTCATAAAATAAGCGACCTTATAGACAATGGGATTAGAAAGCCCATTACAGTTTCCCATGGAAAAAATTTGCTCAATTTTGGCTTCGTGCCTCAATCTATAGGGTCATTTTTTTTTCCAAATAATCGACCTTATATGTCTTCAAAAAATGTGGGCACCATTTAAGACCTCTTAGGTCGGTTTTCTTAAAAAAACAATTTTACAAGAGCTCTGAGAGTACTTTCTCAATCTATAGGGTCGATTTTTTCCTTATAACCGACCTTGTAGGGATTCTCGATCGAAAAAATTCTCGACCGAGTTGAATTTTGAATCCATTTTCATTTTGTGCATGTATAAGTACCTCTAGGGTCAGTTTTTTCCTTTTAACTGACCTTGTAGGTCTCCTTGGTCGAAAAAATTGTCGACCGGGTTGATTTTTGGATCTAGTTGTTCCTTCGTGCGTGTACAAGTACCTCTAGGGCCAGTGTTTTTCCTTTTAACCGACCCTAAAGGTCCCCTCAGTCGACAAATTTCTTGACCGAGGTTCCCTTGGTCGATGAAATTCTCGACCGTGTATGAGTTTGGGTGTTTAGGGTTTTGGATCCAGATTTCATGCGTATATAAGTACCTCTGGGGTCAGGTTTTTCCTTTTAACCAACCTTGTAGGTCCCCTCGGTCGACAAAATTGTCGACCGAATAGTATTTTGGATCCAGTTTGCCTTCACGCATGTATAAGTGCCTCTAGGGTCGGTTTTTTTCCTTTTAACCGACCCTAGAGGTCCTCTCGATCGACAAAATTGTCGATCGAATAGAATTTTGGATCCCGTTTGCCTTCACGCATGTATAAGCATCTCTAGGGTTGGATTTTCCTTTTAACCGACCTTAGAGGTCCCCTCGGTTGAAGAATTGCTCGACTGAGGTTCTCTCAGTCGACGAAATTCTCCACTGAGTTTGAGTTTGGGTGTTTAGGGTTTTGGATCCAAATTTCCTTTATGCGTGTAAAAGCACCTCTAGGGTCGGTTTTTTCCTTTTAACTGACCCTAGAGGTCCGCTCGATCGACGAATTTCTCGACTGAGGTTCTCTCGGTCGATGAAATTCTCGACCGAGTTTGAGTTTGGGTGTTTAGGGTTTTGGATCCATATTTCCTTTGTGCATGTATAAGTACCTCTAGGGTCAGTTTTTTCCATTTAACCGACCCTAGAGGTCCCCTCGGTCGAATAATTTGCCGACTGAGGTTCCCTCGATCGATGAAATTCTCAACTGAGTTGGAGTTTGGGTGTTTTTAATTTACCCGACACGAGCATTGCTTATCTCTTGGGTCGCTTTTTTGTTTTAACCAACCCTACAGGTCGGGCGTGGGGATATACATGTACCTTTCATTTTCACTACTGAGACCTATTATTTCACTCTCTCCCATGCTCCCAAAGCTCCACTTCCGTCGAGACCTTGTTGCCGCATCGCCGAGATGTCGTTGCCGCACCACTGAGACCTCTTTGCCGCACTGTCGAGACCTCTTTGCCACACCGCCGAGACCTTGTTGCCGCACCGCACTGGGTCGTCGCCTCTTCCACACTTCCACAAAGGTCGCCGCCTCTTCCACAAAGGTTGCCACAGCTTCTAATCAAGACTTTCCATAGGTAAGACTATTTATATAGGTCTATCTATGCCCGCCGTGGTACCGCCACCACGACCAAGGTAGCGTCCAGGTTCACTCTCGGTCGAGAATTCGTCGACCGAGAGTCCACCTGTACACGATGTCTAGGTCCACTCTCGGTCGATGAATTCATCGATCGAGAGTGGACCTAGATGCCACGCACAGGTGGACTCTCGGTTGACAAATTCTCGACCGAGAGTGGACCTACGCGCCTTTTACTGGACATTTATATTGTTTTTCTATTTTATATGATTGGTAACCCAAACAATAATAAAAACATGTGTTTTTTCATATGTAATCATTATATAAATTCTAGAAATTAATATGAGATTAGACATATGTACTCCCAGATTGACACTTTAGGGTTTATAGATGAGATCATCGATGCATGATGTTTAACTTAATATATAAATATGACAATAATACATTTATGCATGTATCAACTTAGAAACCCGTTCAAAATTTACTCATTAGGAGTAAATTTTGGATAGTCCCCGGTCTGGGACTATTTTTGGATATTTAATCTCACTTACGATGTAACTGTATAATGTATGTTTAGTTTTGAAGAAAATTTTAGTAGTATTTCCTCATTTGTTCTTTGGGTACATATGTGGGTGGTTATTTGCCATTTACATCAATGTACTTGGAGAACTTTGGGGAAATGCTGTTGAAATTTTCTTCAAAACTAAACATACATTATACAGTTACTAGTGAGATTAAATATTCAAAAATGGGATAGGTGGTACACTTTAGTATAAAAGTAATTAACTCTCTATCAATAAAAACTTACAGCTTATAGTATCAATATTAAATGCTTAGTTTTATAATTAATTTTAATGTGATATAGAAAATGGATCGAAGTTGGATGTCTATCAAGAACCGTTGCAGTCTAGAGTTTGCTAAAGGTCTTGATGAATTTATCAGATTTGCTGAGGAACATAGGAAACTACCTACTGATAGGCTATATTGTCCATGTAGAAATTGTGGTAACACTTTGAAAGTTGATACTACTGAGGAAATTAAGAATCATGTCATATGCAATGGGATCATACAAGGTTATAATGAATGGTATTGGCATGGAAAGAAATTTAACTATGAATAAAAAAATGTCGATACTAATAGTTGTGGCATAGAAGATATAAATAATGATGATAATTTCAATGATGAACCGATTCAGGATGACTCAATTCAGGATGATATGGTTGATGAGATGCTACGTAGTTATCAGGACAATATCATTGATCCACCTTATTTATTTTCAAACATTGTCCATGATGCTGAAAAACCATTATATAAGGGTTGTACTAAGTTCACGAGTTGAGTGCTATGATGCGATTATATACTTTTAAAGCTCAAAACCGGTGGAGTGATAAGAGTTTCACTTCACTGTTGTCTTTGTTAAAGGAAATTCTTCCTGAAGGCAATGAGCTTCCAATTTCAACATATCAAGCAAAGAAAATAATGTGCCCAATGGGAATGGAGGCTAATAAGATTCATGCATGTCCAAATGATTGTGTGTTATTTCAGAAGGACTATAGTAATTTGATAAATTGTCTAAAATGTGGTGCATCAAGGTATAAGACCACAAATTCATCTAAGGCTAAAAATGGATCTCCTGCCAAGGTGATGTGGTATCTACCAACAATACTACGATTTCAATGCTTATTTGCTAATACAGAAGATGTGCAAAATTTGTCTTGGCATGGGGAGTTAAAGGCCAATGATGATGGCATCCTACGACATGCATATGATTCACCACAATGGAAGAAAATTGATTTATTATACCCTCAATTTGGTAAAGAACCAAGAAACTTAAGACTTGGACTCTATACAGATGGAATGAATCCCTATGGTACATTAAGCAACCAACATAGCACGTGGCATGTTATGATTGTTATATACAATCTTCCTCCTTGGTTGTGTATGAAAAATAAGTATATCATGTTGTCAATATTGATATCAGGGCTCAAGCAACCTGGAAATGATATTGATGTTTACCTTCAACCTCTAATTGATGACCTAATGAAACTATGGGAAGAAGGTGTTATGACATATGATGCTTCACGTAAAGAGATCTTTAGTTTGCGTGCTATGTTGTTTTGCATGATTAATGACTTTCCATCTTATGGAAATTTGTCTGGATATAGCATAAAAGGATACAAAGCATGTCCTATTTGTGAGGAAAATACTGATTCAATCTGACTGAAACATGGTGGTAAAATCATATATCTTAGTCATTGGAGATTTCTCCCACCAGTGCATCCTTATTAAAGGCAACACAAAACCTTTAATGGGTCCACTGAGGAACGAATTGCCCCTAAACCTCTACCAGGAAATGTTGTATATGAATGGGTGAAACATATTGTTAATGAATTTGGAAAGAGTTCAAGTAGTCGTACTCTCACATGTGACAAATCTCTATACAAGAAGAGGTCAATATTCTAGAATCTTCCTTATTGGAGATCTTTGGCAATTAGACACTGCATTGACGTCATGCATGTTGAAAAAAATGTTTGTGATAACATCATTGATACACTATTGAACATACCTGGAAAGACTAAAGACGACATCAAATCTAGAAAAGATTTAGAATTAATGGGTATAAGAAAAGAATTATCAGTGGAGATCAGGGGTCACCACACATATTTACCACCAACTTGTTACACTTTGTCAAAGTAGGAGAAAAAGACTTTTTGTGAGTGCTTGTATAATATTAAGGTTCCACAAAGATACTCTTCTAATATTTGTAGATTGGTATCAAAGAAGGATCTAAAGTTGATAGGTCTCAAATCTCACGATTGTCACACCTTAATGCAACAAATTTTACCTGTGGCTATTCGATCTATATTGCCGAAGCATGTAAGGTTTGCAATCACAAGACTCTATTTCTTCTTCAATGAAATATGCAACAAAGTGATACATCCTGATACTCTCGATAAATTATAGAAAGATGTAATTGTTACCATGTTTTAGCTTGAAATGTACTGTCCTCCTTCAATTTTTGATGTCATGGTTCATCTTGTAGTACATATTACAAGGGAGGTGAAGATGTTGGGTCCAATTTTCTTACACTGGATGTATCCATTTGAACGCTACATGAGTATTTTTAAAGGTGATGTTCAGAATCGTTGTCGTCCTGAAGGGAGTATTATTGAGGGTTATGTGGTTAGGGAGGTGATGGACTTTTGCAATGATTTTTTGAATTGCAATGAAACTTCTAGAGATCTAAAAAATTCCCATCACACTGAATCTTATTGTGGCAAAGGAACTCTAGGAGGATGAGTGAAAGGAATCAATTGTGAGTTGTGGGAACAAGCACATTTGTATATTTTACACAACATCGATGAAGTTAGTAGCTACATCACAGAACACAATGATCTTATCAAGAGAAATCATCCGCGATCCAGTTCAATGTGGCTTGCAAGAGAGCATAATTGAACATTTATTAGGTGGTTTGAAGAGAAAGTCTTTAATCAACTATCTGAATCACCGAATAATGTTGCTGAGAACATAAAATGGTTCACCTTTAAGCCAAAAATAGATGTCATGTCATATGAAGGTTATGACGTAAACATATTTTCATACTACATAAAGCGTCAAGATGAAAGTAGTGTAGTTCAAAATAGTGGGGTCACTGTTCAAGCTTGTTCGTTGTATTTTGCTAGTACCAAAGATAAAAGATCACGCGAAGCTGAGATGTCATATTATGACATCATTGAAGACATATGGGAATTGGACTATACAAATTTAGAGTTCCTATCTTTAGGTGTAATTGGGTTGACAACAACAAAGGAGTTTTAGTGGATGAGTTGGGTTTCAAATTGGTTAATTTTGAAAAGATTGGTGAGAAAGATGAGCCATTCATCATTGCAGACCAAGCAAAACACATATTCTATATTGATGACCCGACAAATAAAAATTGGTCTATCGTTCTTCATGGAAAAAGACCATTTACTGTAGATCCTATAAATGAAGAAGAACACTATGAAAAGTATGATGATTCCAGCCCATTCTCAATTGGTTTGCCAAGTTTAAATGTTGAAGATAACATCGATGAATACTATAAACGTCAAGACCATGCTGAAGGAATTTTACTTGACTAACAACTCAACCAATACTAGAGGCATGTATTCTTTGAATTATTTATTTTATTATCATTCAAGCACATAATATTTTAAATATACATCATATATCATTCAACCACTTGTGCTTTTATTATCACTTATGTTTCTTTTATCATGTATACTTGCAGGTTCTAAAATGGCAAGTGAAGATGAACATTCTGAGCATGAGCACCATGAGGATGGTAGTGGTGATGCTAAGAAAAGTAGAGGTCCCACACTGATGCGTAGGCTGTAGGAGCTTAGGGCCAAAGGGGAGAAATTCACAGTCCAGTTTGATGTCACAGAAGCACCTATTGGGGAACATGCTAGTTTTTTCAAGCATTACGTAGGGGCGACCGCATGCAGTAAGGTGCCAATAGATATAGAAAATTGGCATGATTTTTCTAATGCCTTAAAAGACCTCCTATGGAAAAATATATCTGTGAGTGGAAGTGATATTATTTTAATATGTTTTTGTTTATTGATTCTAATTTAGTTTGCTTGGAAAGACATATCCTTTTTAAGACAACATTATTGCTTCTTTTACATGTATAGGGTGTTTTTCATCTAAATGAAAAAGATCACAAGAAAAAAGTACTACAACGTTTTGGTGTACGATGGAGGTCTTTTAAGACATATCTCAAAAGAGAATTTATAGATAATCCTAAACAAAAGAAGAAAGCAACAGATATGTATATTTTTATAGATCCTGAGGTGTGGGAAATATTTGTTGTAGCTAGGAACACATAAGAGTTTTAGGTAATAAATATTGTGATGTATTATATGAATCTTTAATTTTATACAATTAAGGAGGTGAATCTTTTTATATATGTTTTCCAAGTCTAAATTGCAATACCTCATTTTAAATGATCAGGCTATTCACAAGGCCCAAAAGGAAAGACGGGCCAAAAATGTTCATGACCATCGCTTGGGGCCCGGTGGTTATGCTTTCTGCCACCAACTATAAGAGAAGCAACTCTCTTTTGGAGAAGAGTCTAGTAAAACTCAAGCTGAGCGTCCACCCCGACACTTGCAGTGGATTGATGCTAGAAAGAATCGAACAAGTGAAATTGTCAACCCTGCAACTAAGGAGGTGGCACAAAAGATGGTAGGTTTATCCCAACTAAGTAAAGAGTAATTCTCACAAACTTAGATTTATTTATATCTAATTGATATTGTGATTTAATATTTTTATTAACTAGGAATAGATTGATCTCCATGAGAAAAGGAAGGAAGGAAAGTTCATCTCAACTGGCCACATGGATGAATTATCAGTTGCTCTTGGTACGAAGGAGCATCCTGGCCGTGTTAGAGGATTAGAAGCTAGCATTGGATTCAAGTCTTATTTTGGCCCTTCACAATCTAAAAGAGGTCGTTCAGGAGGTCTTACATAAGAGGAGGTTGAAACATTAGTAGCACAGAAAGTATAAGAAATAATGTCTTCATTTTAGCCTACTCAACCTTGTCAACCTATTCATACTGTGTGTCTCTTAAATGATGATGTACAAGCCCATGCTCCAGTTGTAGAAGGTCATGGGAGCACTCCCAATGACCCACCACAACAATCTGTAGTAAGTTTTTGTTCTATATGTTGTGTTATTAGTATGATATATATATGATATATATATATATATATATATATATATATATATATAGTTGTAATAGGTATCTGGTTTACCGCTTCATATATAACTTATATTATTTCAATTCTAGGTTGGTATGAATTGTAAACTTGCAATGGAGGTTCCAGAATATAATGTTGTGGCAGCGGGTAAGGTATACAACCTTGGTGGTACATTGCATTGCCAAAAAATTACTGATGACATTTGTCGTGTGTCCATCCATCTTGTGTATGACGAAATGGGGGACAAACCACTACCCATACCTAATCCTGAATATAGTACAGTTGAAGAAGCTGAGGGTGCTATGGTGGGTTGGCCTAGACAATTGGTTATCAATGACAAGGTATACCTTAATTCTACCATATTTTTCATATTTGACTGCATATATGAACTTGTGTAATATAAGTATGTAATTTAATTAACACGTTTGCAAACCAAAAAGTAAAAATTCTACTAGTCAACCTCCTATGCCCAAGCCATCTTTTATTCCACAATCCACATTCAATGAGTTGGAAAGTAAATGTAAATGTTTGTGTCGATACTTAGCCAACCAAAGCTCTGGATTACAAATGTTGATCAATTTAATAGAAGATGCAACTGGGAGGGACTTTGACAGTTATATTTTTCTTGATGATATTATAGAGTTATTTCGGTATGATTGGCTGAATACTTCAATATAGAAGTATGGATAAGGTAAGGATATATCAATATAGAAAATTCCAATACACATTTTTAGCTTATTTCTATATATGGAAATAATTACAAATGTTTTACAGCCATTTATATACCGAGACCACAAACTTTGATATAATAAATGTTGGATTCTTAGTTCCTTCAATCACTAGTCAAGTGGAGACACATATTGAGGATGTGAATGAGTACTTCTCTACTGCATTCAAATATTTTACTAGTGAGGGGAAGGAAATTATCCTAATTCCTTTTAACGTCCAGTAAGTATTATTATTCAATATAATTTTAATAATGAATAAAATTATTTATTTTAATGTTTTTTTATTCTTACTCAGAGCTAGACATTGGGAATTAGTGGTGATTGTCCCAAAATTGATGACTCTTTATTATCTTGACCCAATGGGTAAAACAACAAGTGGTCACAAACTGAAATTGCCAGCTATGGAGTAAGCATAACTTTAGTCAATGCTTCAATATGATATTTCTATTTAGAATTTCTATTTTACCAACTATGTTTAATTGATAGGGGTATAAAGGATTTTCATGCAGCTGGAGGACAAATACCCATAAAATTAAAGACATTGACTTTGAAAAATACCAAGGTAGCTACTTTGACAACTGATTAGTCTTATATGTATTAATTTTCAACTCTTATATGTTAACTTTTATAGTCTTATCTCAACTCCTGTTTATAGTAGTTTACTAGCATTAAGTATAATTCATTATTTGTAGTGTCCTATACAAAATAATGATTGGGCTTGTGGCTACTATGTAATGAAATATATGCAAGCTATTATCAAACAAGCATCACATGACATTCAGACTATAGATCAAGTAATAAAGAATAACATCATAAATTTACAAGTGATTGTAGTCATTTTATAAAATATTAGCATGTACATTTTCTGTTATAGATCTTTACAACTCAGCCTTACACACGTGAGGACTTAAATGAATTCTGAGAAGAGTGGTCAGATGCTTTTCTAAATGAAGTCAATATAGCTTTGGATTAAATATGTCAGCTCCATTTATGTATGTGTCTTTAGTACTCTTTCATATTTACTTTTGTATCTGTTAATATCATCTCAGACTTGCAATCTATCATTTTGTAAATTATGATGTGATTATGTGTAACTCAACTGAATATATTAATCATTTTTGTTATGAATGTGTGGTTTGGAATGGTGATGGTTGAGCATCAATGCTCCCCTCTCCCATAATATATGAATCTTCTTGTTCTTATGTTCTATTTCTGTTTCTGTAGAAATGTTTTAATTTTTTTTTTGTAACTTCTTGCGTCGGTTTTCTTAAATAACCAACCCTAGAGGTCTGGTTATCAACCTCAATTTGTAGACCTTCTAGCGTCGGTTTTATTAAATAAATGACCTAATAAGTCCTCTATAAGGTCGGTTATTTATAAAAAAACCGACCCTAAAGATTGAATAACTAACTGCAGACGCTCCCTCGGTTGACAATTTTGTCGACCGAAAACCTCTCGGTCGACAATTTTCTCGACTGAAGGTCTCTCAGTCGACAAATTTATCGACCGGATAAATCTATGATGCTTCAGACAGTACTTTCTTGGTTTTAGTTTTCTCGATCGAAATAATCTCGGTCAAAATATTTCTCGACCGAGACAGTTTATAGGGTCAACTTTTTTGGAATAACCAACCTTACATGCTCTTCTTTCTCATTTGAAATAATCTCGGTCGAAATATTTTTCGACCGAGACTGTAATGCCCGGGCCCACTGCCCAAGGCTCTAGTAGAGTTTCAGGAATGACGACTGTCCCCACAGACCACCACTAGCCTTAACTGCATGTTTTTTCCTCACTCACATGCATGCCAGGATCAACTTCCCGACAGGTCACCCATCCCAGTACTACTCCAAGCTGAGCACACTTAACTATTGAGTTCTTTAGTGATGGGTTCCCGGAAAAGGAGGTGCACCTTGGTGATATGGGTAGTTCAATCATTCCTTTTAAGAGTGTTTTATCTGAGGCCTCAAATCCTAGGATGTTACAATCTCCCCCACTTAGACTCTTGACGTCCTCGTCAAGGCTCAACTATAAGGCCTCATAATCTCTTCTCCATTTCAGTGCAGACCCACAATGGCCCATGGACACCCAGCTCCTGATCACGGAATACCAGTGCAAGGGTGGCTACGTCAACCATGGACAACCCTTTCCTACATGCCTGGACTGCACGGCTCAAGACAGGCATGCCATGTCCATGCGGGCCCCACCTACTGGAGGGGTTATGGCTCTGATACCATTTATAATGCCCGGGCCCACTGCCCAAAGCTCTAGTAGAGTTTCAGGAATGACGACTGTCCCCACAAACCACCACTAGCCTTAACTGCATGCTTTTTCCTCACTCACACGCATGCCAGGATCAACTTTTCGACAGGTCACCCATCCCAGTACTACTCCAAGATGAGCATGCTTAACTATGGAGTTCTTTAGTGATGGGTTCCCAGAAAAGGAGGTGCACCTTGGTGATATGGGTAGTCTAATCATTCTTTTTAAGAGTGTTTTATCCGAGGCCTCAAATCCTGGGATGTTACAGAGATAGTTTACAGGGTCGGCTTTTTTGGAATAACCGACCTTACATGCTCTTCTTTCTCGCTTGGGTCAAATTTTTTACAACCTCTTGGGTCGGTATTTACTCTGTAAGGTTAATTTTCTTTGGTCAAGAAAATGAACACTATAGAGCAAATTCTATAGTGACAACCACTTAGGGGTCGGTTATAAAGTGACACTACAGGCTTAAAAAAACCAACACTACAAACCATTAATGTACTAGTGTTTATCTTTCTAAGATTGCTTTGCTTGAAGTAGAAAATGCCTCCTTGCTTGCTAAAGAATCTTGTTCTAGTTCTACTAGTAGAGAGAATAATGTTGCTACCCTTCATATTGATAGAGATTCTTATTTAACTAAAGCTCTTTTCTTAGAAGATGATCTTTTGCATGTTAGAGATAATATCAATCATTTGTCTTCTACTATTACTTCTCTTATTCATGATAATCATAGTTTGAGATCTTCTTTGCAAATATTCTTAGTTGGTAAAAATAATCTTAATGATATCCTACACCATACTGCTAAACAAATTGGTAGACATGGTTTAGGGTATGATGGTAGTCAAAGGAACAACAAAGGAAAAGGACCTCCAATATTCCATGGAGAATCCTCTAGTTCCAAGACTATGGGCACATGCAACTATTGCAATGAAATTGGTCATTATTCTACTTGTTGTCACTTTAGGAAAGCACCCAAGATCACTAGGACTTGGGTTGCTAAGCTAACTCCTCCGGACCCAAAAACATGATTGGGGACCATTTCATCTTTCTTCTTGTAGGTACTTGCAAATGGATTGACTTGAGCTATTGAATTGAAAATTGACTTCTCAATCCACATGAAAGAAGAAAGGTGAGATGTATAGAGGGTGACAATAAGTGGAAAAAGGAATGGTAAGAACAAAGGTAAATGTTTTCTTTCTTATAACCAATCATAACTTATTTTTGTCAAGTTAGTGTGCACTATGCATGTGGTTTTTGAATCAAAAGTGGTATTTTGTGACTCTCTTCACACTCTTGCTCAAAGACTGATTCTAATGCTTTCATAGTGCATTACTAACTTGCTTACACATGTTTGGATATGTCTTATATCGTTAGCATGTCTCTAAATATGTTTTTATGAAATATATGTGCATTTTGACAATAGCCTTTTCGGTCGAGTTTGTCCTGTTAGAAACTCGACCGACCAACACCAATGAGTGTTGCCAACAACTGTCATCGGTCAAGTTGTCAATACACAGAACTCGATTGAAAGCACTGTGTACAAAATATATAGTTGGCTTTTCGAATGAGAATTTCCCTCTCAAGTAGATTTTCTCGATCAATAGCCTTATTCTTTGGAACTCTCAATTGGTACCTTTATATATGAATATTGCCATGCTTCTAAATTGCCTATCTTACTTACAACTTTAACTTTCAAATTGCTCTAAATTGGTATATCTATATCTTGCAATTACTTGATTTGAGTTGTTTTGTAGGTTTTGATGATGATCTCTTTGGATCTCTTGGTTGTGTCTAAAATTGCTTCCGTTGTACTCTAACTTGCTGCATCTATCTAGGTGTATATCTTGTTTTGATACAACCTTGAGGTTCTTAGTGGTGATCATCATTTTGTTATGATGCATACTTGTTAGTGAGTTATATCCTTTCATACTTCTAAAATTGCATATCTCTTTGTTTGGGTATACCTCTACATCTACTCATAGTTTGATCTATCTTGTGTATCTTTTGGTATCTCTTCCTATGATCTAGATCCTACTTGTAGCCATAACTTTTGATATCATCTACTAGTAGTTCATATACGTGTAGTTCTATCCTTGTTTATAATTGGTATCTTTGCTCATCTAGTGGTATTCTACTATATGCTATGCTTGTATCTTGTTTCATACTTGCTCAAGCTTGCTCCTTGAATTGCATATCCACTATCTTGAGTTGCTTGCATAACTTTGTGATGCGGGGTACATAGAGCTACATTGTATGTAGAAATTGGAGCATTTTTGGATTTATACATATTTTGCTCCAATTTCAGTTTTTGGTGCAAGACTAGTGTTTTTTATGCAGAAACTACATTCTGAGCAAGGTTCATGCTATGCCATGAGCCCTGACACTGTTTGGGCAAATTTCGTCATCTTGAGGGTCAAAATTGCATTTTATTGTTTTCTACAACACTTTATCTTGCTTTATGGGTTGTTCAAGTACATGCTTTAACTTGCTTTTATTTTATGCTTGGACAAGCCCCTAGCTGTGCTCTTCTACTTTCCTTATATAACTTTTACAAGTGGTGTTTCTTATTTCTTCATACCCCCACTTTTTGAAATGACAAAGGGAGAGAAAGGTATGTCTTCTTTTGACAAAATAGGGAGAAGGCATGTCTTACATGAAGAGGAGAAGTATGTCCATGTCAGGGGGAGAAGGTAAAGGGGAGAAGACATATATGTGTGGAACATATATGAGTAGAAAACATAGTATTCTATAAATGTTGTGAAAGCTAACCATGTAGGAGAAATATCATCAATTGAGGGGAGTATGGGAACTCCACTAGCATCAGTTGAGGGGGAGCATATGAACTCAATTCTCCTAAGGTATGACTTTACTTAAATGCTTTCAATACATTTATGGAATGGTTTGTCATCTTCAAAAAGGGGGAGAATGTTAACTCAAGGTTGAAATTTAATAAACCCTTGTTTTGATGATGACTAAACCATTCCACTTATTTGTGTCTAATGTCTCTACTTGAGTGATTTCAGATTATGCATAGACACACTCCAAATGCCCTAACTTGCACATATCAAATTGGAGAAAAGACAAGTCAAAGTCCATACAAGTGCATGTTTTTGGAATATGATGTAAATCCATTAGAATCATGTTGTAAATCACTTGTAATGATTCTATGATTTGTAATTAAGCTTAGAAAAAATCCAGAGCACTTAGATCAAATATTTAAGCACTCAAAAGCCATTTTCGAAAATTCACATCAGGTTGTTCATCAGTCGAGTTGCAAACTCGACCAATCCTGATTGGATCTTGAAAATGACTTTTGATCGGTCGAGTTTGCACTTCACAAAACTCGACCGATCCCTCTACTGACCAAAATTGATTTAAGTGAATCAATCAAGTTACCCCAGGACAAACTCGACCGATGGCCTAAATTGGTCTTGTCTTTTAGTGGGATCGGTCAAGTTACCTTTATAGAAACTCAACCGATTGCAGTGTATGAAAAAGTGCAGAAAAGTGTTTCTAGCCGTTGTGAAGTTACAAAAATGGAAAATATATCCGTTGCAAGCTACAAAATGGCTAGTTTTCATTCTTAACTATTCCCAAAGGATAAGAGGCATCCCCAGCTATAAATAAGACCCCTTGGGCTTCATTCCAAGGTTGAGCATTCAATGCAAAACTCTATGTGAGGTTCCTATTCTATAGTTGAGTTCTTCCTATAGCCTCATCTTTCTCTCTAAGCTTAATCACTTGCTACATTCATTAGAATGGGTAGGAAATCTGTAAGAGAGCTCGTCCTACATGTATATCTTATGAGGCTCTCACTTCCACCACCTCCCTATCTCTCATTTCAACCATGCAGATGAAGGTTCTCTCTCTTGGATAAGAGAGGTGAAGAAGAACAAGGGAAGGAGTCCCTTGGTAAAGATCAAGGCTAAAGACTTGGAGTAAGAGTGGGTAAGCCCTTGGTGAAGGCAGAAGACTCCTTGCTCAAGTGGGTAGGTCCTTCGTGGAAGATTCTCCGAGTGAAGGTGAAGGCAAATGATGAAGATCTAAGAGGAGTGGAAAAGTCCTTGAAGGTAGAAGACTTGTGCTTGAGTGGGTAAGACCTTGGTGAAGGCTGAAGACTCAAGCAAAGTGGGTAAGTCCTTGGTAAGGTGGATATCTCCTTGTGCTTGGATGGGTAAGTCCTTTGGTTGGTTATGTATTGTAAGTCTTATGAATGAATATAAGAGTGTAATGGTTAAGAAATCCTAGAGGTTGACCTCTGTAGGTAGTGGACTGACTCACTTCTAGTTTGAAGTGTGGAACCACTCTACATAGCTTGTCACTTACTGTATGTTCAATCTCTCTCCCTTGCTATGAATGTTTTAGTTGTACTCAAACTTCCTATTTAGTATCCTTATCTTTTGATATATCTTGAAGGTCTAATGAATTTTGTTTAAGTGCATTCAACTCTATTCACCCCCCCTTTAGAGAATCCAATCACCCATCTAGGATCCAACATCCTTGACTCTTTCAGCCACTATACTTCCCTATCCTGGACACATCTAGTTCGTGTCCTATTTTTGATTAAGAAATGGAGGAGGAATATGAGCTCCTTCCTATGCTATAATCATATACCTAGGCCACAACCAACACCAAATCTTGAAGAACACCATTAACCTACTGCAACCTATACCACTCAAGTCTCGAAGTGCCAAACTCCGATAACCTCGACATTGCATATGTAGAAAATCTCCCTCATATCACTAGTAACCTCATATCGAGTTAAAGAAGCTTTTGGCTGTGTTAAACCATGTGAGATTCTGCTATCAACTTCAGGAGGTTCTATACTTGAGGTATCTCCAATGTGAACTAAACCCGAACAATAAGATTCAATATACATGCAATTATTCAATGATCATTGGGTTTGATATCATCCATGTCAGTGATTTTTCTTATGTGAATAATGAGATTTTAGTTGATTACGATAAAAAAAGAGACACAAACAAAAGTAATAACCACAAAGTAGTTACACTAGCTATATGGTATTTGTATATACATACACCTACTTTTTCATGCAAGTATATACATAAATAACTGATTAGTTAGACATTTAACTTGTTATATTACCTAACTATATCTTTCTAATGTCTAATACATAACAAATTATTTAGTGATACATAAGAAATGGATAATAAATATAGTTAATTCAATTTCATATCATTAACCTCTAAATGTATGTTTATATAATAGTACATTTGTATCAATGCATAATAACTCTATAATCTATAATATGCACCTACCATTTTTTCATGAAAACAATAAGTATTTAAATGCTAAGTTAGAATTGACATGTTTATAGTTACATCATAATATTTAATATGTCACATACTAACTGTAAAAATTTGCATTTAAGAGACATAACTTCGACACAAAGATGGTCGATAAAGAAGAGTACGGATGGCTAAATGTCTTGATGAACCTACTCCATATTTTAAGATAGTTTTGATCATACATGAAGCAACTTTAGCTGTATGACCAAATGATATATACTAGTGTTCATATACATCTTCATATGTAGGTTCTGAGTTATGACTAATACATACATAAGATACTTGTATATTAAACCTAGATATTCCAAGTATAGAAGATAAATGCGAATGAATTTCATCTCTAACCTGATATGTGTATTCCCAAGATAAAATCCTAACTTATAACTAGACAACCAAAAACTAGGTCCAGATATAATTTCAATTGTGAACTAGTAATTACAGATTAATGTGAATGTCTCCTCCACAACTAGGGTTAGTCATGAAGATCATGTATGTGCAATCCCTATTTTATTTTGGACCATCATGATTGTGATCTAAATTCCTATATTGAAGCATTTTCTTGACTACTATCACTTTTTTGAAATCAAAAGTTGAACATCCTTATTATTTATTTAAAATATAATGAACTCTTATGGACATACAATTATTCCTTTTAAATGGGTCCTTTGACCCAAATCTTGCTATACATTTAATAATTGATGTGAATTATGATTGGAATGCTAGTCTCTCCACTGTATTTGTGCATGCTACATGTTTGAAAATAATACATAGAATAGCAATACCTACATACAACAATACATATAAAGGACACACACATTCCACCCAGGGTGTGCATTTCCACTCTTATGTTTTAGGCCATGATCCTATGGTGTTATGTCCCTGTTTTGGGTATATTTTGTCTACATTGTTTATACATGCAAAGACTAATTTATTTGGAAATTATGAATGTTTGTTATGTCAAGTTGTTTTGTTATCTCAAATATTTCTATCCATAATATTATGTCTCAAGATCTTGATTTGTCTCTTGTTAAATTTTTTTACCTTTATATGGGCCCTTTTTCATGGGAACATCCTTTTTATACTTATGACCCAATATAATGTCAAAATATTTTTTATACACACATACTCAGTGTTTACTGATACATGATTTTATTTTCTATTTCTTGGATGATGTTCCCCTTCCACCCAAGTGCAGGTACATTAGAGGAGAAGGACTCAAGAACACCAAATTCTAGAACTTGAAGATATCTTAGAAT
Organism: Alisma plantago-aquatica; assembly: GCA_963693085.1. Classification (NCBI taxonomy): domain Eukaryota; kingdom Viridiplantae; phylum Streptophyta; class Magnoliopsida; order Alismatales; family Alismataceae; genus Alisma; species Alisma plantago-aquatica. The sequence continues at coordinate 663,078,234 of OY856414.1, forward strand.
GGTTGGGTTACCCTATGCAGTTGGCCTTACATGTTATTAGGTGGACACCTTTTTATTTTTTCATGCCCAACTTTTATGGCAAGAAACAATTGTATATGGACCATCATGTAATTTTGTAGTAACTTTGTTTTCCTTGCATAATAACTTTTTGTTCTGGGATATACATACCATTTGATAAGTAAATGAAATTCCTCTTTTCCCCCACTCTTGTAATATGATGGGTTTATTTCTATATTTAGTGAGGAGTGGATCCCTTTTTGAGTCACACTCTTTACAGAAGAAATGTTCCTTGGAAAAGGAAGAATAAAGGTAAAGGAGGGAGATCCTTGGATAAGGGTGGTAAGTAATTTGTATGTTTATTGACCCCCTTCACCGTAACTAAAATGCTCATTTAGTCCTTGATCTTGAAAGGGTGATTTCTTAGTGTAACTCTCATAGTTCAATATGAGGTGGTACTCAAGGCTTGAAAATCCTAGTGGTTAACCTATTTCGGTAGGAGCTACATCCTTTAGTGATGGAACCACTACAAATTTCTTTGTATTTGTGGTTGTCTCAATCTCTCTTCCCCTTAATTATTTTACCTTATCTTTTAACTTATTACTCTTAATTTATGATACAATTACAAAGGTATAACAAGTTCGATTTAAGTGTTGATATCTCAACTCACCTCCTCTTAAGAACATAGATCCAACATAATTCCCATTACCACTGAATCATAGTGGCAACCTCATTAAATATATAATCTGAGAAGAGATCTAAATCATCAATGGTAAGACTAAATTGAATAAACACATGTTTTATTTTTTTTCGATCTTGAAGAGTATATCAAATTTAAACCTGTGCTAATGTCTGTTGAATTTAAAGCAATATGAGTGTTGAAGTTGGTAGGAAACTTGAGGGTAATACCCATTTTGTGTCATGGGTTTGAGAAAGAATGAGTTTAGGAAAAGATGTAGGAGGAGTGATGATTAAATTCCAAATAATAAAACACAATCTTTGATGGTATTTCCAAGAAGGTGATTAATATTATTTTGGTAAGGGATTCTAATAATCTTTCGACTAATATATATATACATTAATTTTAACAAAGAATTTCAAGTATCCATATGAAGAGGTAGAGATAATGAAACCTTAAATCAATAATCTGTCAAACTCATAAGCTACAACATTTGAAAAGAGTACCCCAATTAACAAGATATGCTTGTTTAGCTTCATTCATATATCCCAATAAAATATTGCTCATTAGAGAGTATATATTTTTAAGTATAAGAGAAGGGAGGGGAATAAATATGAGGAAATAAGAAGACAAGCAATCAAAGATGCAGTCATAAGAACCAATTTGCTATACCTACAAAGGGATTATATTTCCCATTAGAGAGAGTTTTTGAGATTTTGGTAATAATGGAGTCCCAAACAAAATTGTAGAGTTTAAAGGGATATTGTAGAAGACCTTTTTATTCAAAATGATACATATATTCTTGGTACCCAAAATGTGTTTGAGTATTATTGTGTTTGTATTCTAAGATGGTTACCAATCACAATATAATTCTGAAAATTTATTTTATGACCAAAGACCTGCAAGAAAATGCCTAACATCCGTAGAATGTCAATGGGGTTCTTCTCACCAAGCTTGAGGAAAATTATATTGTCATTAGTAACTTATATAATGCTGTCTTTTAGAATTTGTTAGTGTGTATCTTATATGGTATACCTTCCTAGAGAGAAGTTGAGTCATATGAGATAAAATAGGAGTGGAACAGATGAAGAGAGAGGAGGAGAGGGGATCACCTTGCCAAATTCCTATTGAACTTCCAAAATAACAAAAAGGGGAGACATTAATAAAATAGAGAAATGGAAAGATTTGATGCAATTTGTGAATCCATTCAATCCAGATAGGAGAAAACCCAAAGCCATGCATGGACAAAATAATACAATTACAATTGATATTTTTGAAAGCCCTCTCAAATTTTTTAACAATTAAAAGTGGGATGCCTTTTGATTGACAAGTGAGGATAACCTCATCAGAGAAGATAGACATCTTGAATAAATCTACCACAAATGGAAGGAAATTGTTCCAGTCCAACTAGACTTTCCAAATGAGACTTAGGAGGATTGCTGATAACTTTTAATATGATTATATAAGAAAAATTGCAAAGATTGATGGGCCAATATTTTTCATTAGAAGGTTTGTGCATTTTCTGGATCAACACAGTGTGGGTGTTGTTAAGAATTTCAAATTGGTCAGGGGGGGGTTAATGTCATCATTGTATTCTATATATTAAAAACTCAAAAAACTCATCTTCACCTTGTCCCATGAATTTTGGTAGAAAGCCATACTAATAACATCATGTCCTAGAGATTTTTTTGGGGGCCATATCTGTATGAATTTCGTCTTTGACAAAAGGAGCATGTATGGAAGTGAGGGTAACCAATTTAGTAAATAATCATAGCTCCCAATTAAGTTAGAAGAGGAAAAAGAAGTCAATTTTTGATTGAACAACTTATATAAATAATTCATAATTTGATTAATAATAATATGTTTTTTTTTAATTAAGCCAGGGGGAACTTTTATTCATCCCACCCCCCTCATGTGGGCCGATCACCGATCAATCACAAAAAAAAAACATCTCCTGCTCATAAATCGCAGGTACCAACCCCTCAAAAGACAGCTCATACAATTCGAAAAGAAAGGACCCTCTCAATCATTCCTATGTAAAAACACATAAGGAATCCCTCTCTTCTCTAGGTGTATCATCCCACGAATCCTACTTGGCATCCTCTGAGTATCCGTGGTAATAAAGAAATCATCTGAACGTGTCCCCCAATGTCCTATCTGTCTAGGGATAGAGTTCACCATCTTGTGAACTAAAGATCCCATAATGTTCTGATTCTTCAGCTCCGTCCTTATCTCCTTCACCACCTTCCTGGAACGCCACGGCTCACCCTCCTCACACCAAAGCATATCATGAACTCCTTTGTCATCAACCTCTAGGCACGAAATCTACAACAACTGGTCTCTAGCAACCTTCAACCCAATCACACATATCTGTAGAAAAGCCATCGTAAAGTCTGGGTGTGTGAGCCAAGCAAAGAACATCATGTAAACCTCTGCATTGTGGTTTCTAACCAGACCAGCCCCCCATCGTCTATTGATGCCATCATCACATCTATTTCTGCCTATCGTGATATTCATCTTGAGGTTGTGTACATCAGGTCTCATCCACTTCATAAGCTTAATCTCCCTCATACTCATCTTAGGCTCATGAAGTCCCACAGCGGCCAACCTCCCGTAGATATCAGATCCACTACTCAACCGAAAAGACATCTTCATCAACTTATTATTCATCCCATCAATGATCTTCTTCCATTCCACCTCACCACCTCTTCCCCTACCCTCAAATCTCGATGCACAACGAATCCTCCAGATACTGTGCGGGATCTCCGCTGCGGCTCTCCCCGCCAACCAATCTGATAGGCTCGTAGACTTCCCCATCATACATGTATGGATCAATGTAACAATATCCATCGGTGCCTCCTTACCAGACAACTTCGAGAATTTCTTCCAGAAGAAGGATGCCACCTGTCCATGGAAGAAAAGGTGGTTCGTCTCCTCCTCGTGTGGGGACTCGCAGCATTCACACCTTGAAACCATCGGAATGCAGCACCTATTTTTAATAACATCATCGGTCGGTAAAGCCTTCCTAGCCAGCTTCCAGACAGTCTAAATGGCCCTAGGCATATCAAGTTTCCAAAGCTCACCTAAGTTCATAGGGCCCTGAGGATGCGGTGTCCTAAGGAGTTTCTTAACAGATTTTAATGTGAAGTGTCCATTCCGCTCCTTGCTCCAAATAAGTTCATCATTGTCCTCAGAAATCCAACAATCTGATCTAGCAATCAAATCAGCCCCATTATCGCCAACTAGCTGTACAATGGACTCCCAATCCCAACCACTTTCATTCAGCCATAAATCGCTGACCTTGATCGGATATCTTCTATCACTGGCAAAAATAGTATAGTCTCTAAGCCTCTCATCGCACCATCTCGCATCCCAGAAAGCTATATCACCTTTCCCTATCACCCATCTACAAAAAGGAAACATCTTGGGGAACATGTCCCAGACTCTCTTCCAGAACGGCGAAGGAGTGCTACTAACTCTGAGGAAACCGGGGTAGTCACCAGATCTTCCATGCGCCTGACTAATATATTTATCTCTACAAAATCTCGCCCAAAGCGAGTCCCCTTGCAACACCTCCCAACACGCTTTTTCCACAAAAGAATCATTCACCATCTTCAGAGACGTAATCCCGAGACCACCTTCTAACTGAGGCGACGCAACACTATGCCACCCAATCCAGGCCTTCCTGTGATGATTGTCCCGATCAGCCCATAAGAAGTCCGAAAACCTTCTCTCAATTCTGTCGATGATCCTAGCTGGGATACCGACCGCTGCTGCCGTATACACCGAAATAGCTGATAGAACATGAGCAATCAGAAGTCTCCTCCCTACAAAAGACAACAGCCTCGTCTTCCAGGAAGCCACCTTCTTGTTCACCTTCTCAACCAGAAAATCATAGTCATGTAGCCTTGTTCTACCCTTGGAGATAGGCACCCCAAGATACATGAAAGACTGAGAGGCACCTCCAACTCCCAACCTCGTCGCTATGTCCTCCACCATATCACTGTCGGCACTCCCTACAATGCACATCGATTTATCTCTGTTAATCATCTGTCCAGAAGCCTTCTCGTAAGATGCAAACACCTCATTCACAGCCATGATCGACTCCGAGTTCCCATTAAACAGAAGCACCACGTCGTCTGCATATAAGAGCATCGTGGGAGCCAACGCCCGACCTCTAGTCAAGAATCTATGGATGAGAGCCTCTTGCGTCAAATGCTCCATCCTTCTACAAATAAGCTCCTCAAAAATGATGAACAGGAAAGGTGAAATTGTGTTTCTTTGTTTCATCCCCCTAGTAATAGGGAAGAAACCCGCCGTCTCATCACCTATATGAACCGAGGCCCAAGTGTTATGAAAGAAACTCAAACACAATTCAATAGCATCATCTAGGAACCCGAACGCAGCAAGACATCCCCTGAGAACACCCCAGTCCACCCTATCATAAGCTCTTGACATATCGTATTTCACCACAACATTAGGAGAACCAGTGCCTTGATTAATATCGTGAATCACTTCTCTGGCAAGACGAATATGATGAGTAATGTCTGACCCTTTAAGGAAAGCCCCCTGGTTCTATGAAATAATCATCTTCATAAGAGGTCCCATTCTATTACTCACAACTCTGGCAAGGATACGTAAGGCCATATTTTCAATCAAAATCGGCCTAAAGTCTTTCCCAAGGATAGTCGGATGATCGATCTTCGGGATCAGCAATAACCTGGTACAGAAAAGACCTCTATGACAAGTCTGACCTCTGAAGAAGGCATGAGTCATCTGCATGAAAACTGATCCGATAATACTCCAAGCCGCAAAGAAAAAAGGAAGTGTAAACCCATTCGGTCCCGAAGCTGACCCAGAATCCATCTCCTTCATAGCTGAAATAATCTCTTCTTCTACGGGAAGGGCCGTAACGGCACAACTGTCATCTGACGAAATGATACAAGGAATAAGCTTCATAAAATCCTCCAACGCAGCTTGGTCTATCACTGACTGTTCGTTAAACAGATTATTATAAAATCTTGTAGCCTCATCTGCTATGGCGCCCGGTTCTGAAATCATCAACCCGTCAGGACCCATCACCGAATGTATCTTCCTTCGTCTACTCCGGTTCTTAACCACCGCATGATAGAACTTCGTGTTGCGTTCTCCGTCTTCCAGCCAGACAATCTTCGCCTTCTCCTTCCAGACCGCCTCCTCCATCTTTAACAGACTATCAAGCTCCTTCTCAGCCGCCCTAAGACAGTTATCATTAATCTCAGTCGGATTCTCATCAAAAGCAACCTGTGTGACCGCCACCACATCTTCTAGATCTTTAATTCTTTGTCTAAAGTCTCCTACCGACTCCTTGCTCCATGCTCGGAGCACATTTCTGACTCTCTTCAGCTTTTGGAAGAAGACGTACGACGGATGGCCCTCAACAACCTCCGCCCACACCCTCTCAATCGTCTCCATGCAACCCTCCACATCTAGCCACGCAACACTGAAAGCAAAATGCCTCTTCTTGTTCTCACGAACCTGTGCACCCGGTATACAAACAACCGGACAATGATCAGACACTCTGGATCTAGTAAGGTGAAGCGACGTAGTCGTAGGCCTATCAACTCCCCATCTCCCATTAATCATAACTCTATCAAGCCTCTCCCACAGCGTCGGGGTAAGAATCTGTTTGTTAACCCAGGTAAACCTGCTACCTTCATAAGGGACCTCTCTAACGTGCAGATCATCTATCATGGCATTGAAGTCGAACATATCTTGATATGGCGGGTCCGTCCCACCACGTCTCTCATGCAAAAATCTAATGACATTGAAATCACCCGCAATCATCCATCTCTCGTCAGCAATAACATTTGCCAAAGCAACTAACTCTGCCCAGAGGACTCTCCTGTCAGTACTATCACAGCAAGCGTACACTGCAGAGACAAAGGAAGTCGTCCCATCTACTTCTTCTAATCTCACCGTAATCTGTTGACGACTACTACTAACCACGGTCGGCATCAACTGCAAATCAGCAAAGAACCACACTTTACCCTATTCATCATTGTTATCCACCACCCAGTCAAGCTTGATAACGTCAAGGAGCTCCTCCGCCCGTTCAGCATGAACGAACGGTTCAAATAGACAAACCACACCAGGCCTGTATCTACCACACAGTCTACCAAGCACCCTACGCGTCGGGTTATTAGCAGCCCCTCTTATATTCCAAAACATGGACGTACAATTCATTTTAAACAAACAAAGAGTAAACCACCTTCGTCCCCAGCCACTACGGATCAGCGTCTGCTCCTCCATCCTTCCTCATCATCCGTTTGGTCATCAAAACAGAATCTATCATCATCCGAGTGCCTTCTAGATGATCTTCTACGGCTATGGAATAGGCGTGGGAACCGCTCCTCCCTCTGATCTCGCCTCTGTCTGTTCCTCCCCTCTCTTCTGACAAATCTATCTTCATCGCCTTCATAGCAAATGAAGTCTTCAAGTCTTCGATTCTTCAGCAGCCCACGTCTTCCTTCCTGATCAACAATCAATCTCCTCGACGGCGATCTGTCCCGCTGTCCGTGCCTGTCATGGTGACGGTCTACAATTTCTGTCGAAGGGCGGCGGGGGGGGGGGGTGATCGTGCAACATCACCCGCCTCACCCGAGGGCGCCGCGCTCACAGCCTCTCCTCCCGCCACAACGAGCTGCCTATTGGTCCCAGGTTTCCCAAAAGCAGACCCAGGGATCTGTAGCCTGTCTCCGACCTCAGTTCTTACATACGCATCATCCCCTACCACGCATCTTGCCACCATGCGTAGCTGCACGAGTGTCCTCCTGTCACCATACCTCAGCGAAACATACTGCGGAACGTCTTCACTAAAAGCTTCCACCTCAATGAGAACACCTGCTAGATCATTCTCAGACCTCTGCCAGTCCGAAATATACAAAAGACGACCGAACGGGTTGATAATAGCCTTAAAGGCCTCATCACTTCGACAAATCAACGGCATATCAGTGACCCAAAACCACATAAATTCCTTCTTCGAATGTGCCTCCCCATCCATCATGTTGCGCACCTGTAGCGTCGCCTCCTGGAATATCGGTAACCCTCCTCAAGCAGCTCTCCTCGCCTCCTCTACGGAAGTAAAAAAAGCTAAAGCCTTCCTCGAAGAAAATCTATAGATATCCGTTGCAGTCGACCACATACTGCATAGCATCTGATAAAGCTCCTCCCACTGTATCCTCTCCGGCCATGTGACTTCCACCGCCTTCTCCATCATCGAGATCCTGCAAGATCGATCTTCATCATCCGGACCCAAGTCAACCGAGATGCGTTTGGGGACGTGTATGTTAGGCCCTCTAATCTGTCGACCCACCGGAAGAGGAGGAAACTGAGTGTTAGATCGCACATTAGGCACGGCATGTTGATTTTGAGGTATCCTCATCTCGATGCAGCGTCTCGCAACATGCCCCGGTCTCTTGCAGTTATAGAAAACCTTCTGGAGCGTACACTGTGACTGCCAATGTCCCCTACCCAGACATCTATAGCATGTATCATGCGGGACCCCAAAAATAGAAACCCTACCGTTCTTCACCCCCTTCTGGTTAGGGTTAGCCGTCCTTGACGGCAAATTCTCCCCATGCGGCTGTCCATCCTCCCTGACCACCTTGTCGACCTGACCATGGCTTTCTAACGATTGAATCTCCGGTGGGTTCGGCAAGACATCCTCCGACGGAACCACCGATACCCCCGTGCCCACAGCCGGCTGCTCCTCCGCCGTCTTCTGGTTTCCTCGTCTCTCCTCTCCCACGTGTGTCTCCTGCTGATCGCAAACTGTCTCTCCGGGATGTGCCGTCGGTCTCATCTCAATTCCCGGCATCTGGAACAGATTTCCAACGTCCTGTAACACCGAATCAGCGGGGATGCTGGTCTCTCCAAAACTCTTCCTCCTTGCCGCAACAGCCTCCTGCGCTCGACTCGCCAGGACGCTCTGTCTCGTGACCCGCCGCAAGAACGGTGAAGGTCTCATCCCTCAGCCGATCGGAAGCGCCTAGATCTCCAACGAGGGTGGACTCCGGAGTGTATCCCACCATATGTGTTTTGTAGGCCTTGACATTATCCACTATGAGAGTGAATGAATTATGACATTATCCACTATGACAATGAATGGATTATGATATTATCCACCTTGAGACTGAAGGAATGATCTCCACTTCCTATTGTTACAAGTATTGTCTAAGAAACTGGTATTCTTACCCCCCTCATTGTTCTAGTGAGATTTGGATCTTTATTTCTAGAGAATTTGTTGGTGTAGGAGGAAATCCCAAGACTCCAATATGTTGGAAACCACTATTGGATGGTTTGTGTTTGAGTTGATTTCCAAGAATATGATGTTCTTCTCCAAAAAAATTCTTATGGATGTTACCAAAGGTTTACAAGTTCCAAGTAATGAGTTTAGAGTGAAGATGTTTGATGTTTCTACATAAAAACAAGCCCATATCAAAATTTTTCTAACCTCATCCTAGAAACCGTCCAAAAGACTTGTAAAAGACTGATGTAAGGTCAAGATACACTCAAACAATAGAACCTTAGGCCACAAAGGTTCAAAAATTGGAGTCTAGAATAATGGGAAAATGGCCAGAGTTCATACAACAAAAAGTATTTGTATGGATAAGAGGGTATCAATTATCCAATCTTATGATGCTAAGAATGTATTGAGACTAGAACATGATTCCTCGTGTTTCCATGTGAAACTGGTGTTATTCATCAAAAGATTAATCATAGATGGGAATTGATGAAGTCACCAAAGAAAAAGTTATATTGTGAGTGGATATGAGCTAGAGAATCATTATGTTTACATTTAGTACGAACCTAGTGAGGTTGAAATCACTACCAACAACCCAATGTAAGTTGTTATTAATGCAATGGTTTTAAGTTCACAAAAAAGGGTATTTGTTTTGACTAGATTTCCCATAAATGACACTTAATAACCATTCATTATTATCACTGATTTTAAAAAGTATTAAGGAACTAGAGAACTTCCTTAGATTAATATATATACATGTGAGGCTCTACAAATTTTCAACAAATAATAAGTTTCCCAATCATCCCATTGGAAGGTTTTAGAATTCAATTAGTAACAAATTTTAATAATGCATAGATGATAGTTAGACAGAGACAATTTGGTTTTCTATATATCAATTAAATTATTTCTAATGAAATTTTTGCAGATATTCCTATGTTTTAAGAAATATCTCTAAAAATATTTGACAAAGAAATAAGAATTTAATCATAGTAGGTAAACAAAACTAACTAAATATAAACAAATCACACAAATAGGCAATCAACTTGGTCGTTAACTAAATTAGTTGTTGTTCCAACCTCATATCCTTTTATATCTTCATGAGGTGCATATTGGATTCTAGATGTCTGTAAAAAGATGCTTCAATATTCTTAGCAAAGTCATAGAACTCTTCACAAACTTCCAAGAAATAAAATTTATGTAGGGTCTCAGTCAGGATGGCCCTCTAGACTTGAGTTAGACAAGGAGTCAAGAGATAAGGAATCACAAATATTATCTAAAGAGTGGTTTCTTTAAGAAAGAAAACACATTGCATTGCCACTCAAAGGTTCCTTGTTAAGAGGAGAAATAGACAAGATGTTGTCACCAATAAGGATAGAGAGTGAAACTTCCTAGATGCTCATAGAACCAACATAATTGTAGTAAAAAAAGGATCTTCATCACCAACAGCAACAATAACCCCATATATTATCTTTTCCACCACGAGTTACAACAAAGAGTTATACTATATATATGAAGGGATACCCTCAATATGATGTTTATAATGCTCAAGGATGCTATTATTATTAAGGTGGTTGCTATTGCTAGAGTTAAGAAGGATAGTAATTTCATTTAGATTGGTCAATTATACTACTTGGAAGATCTCACTCTACTATTATGAAATGTAGACTTCCCCTAATTACCCTAAGGGCAAATAGAGAAGATGTTATGCGTATATTATTGTTTCTATGTGGGTAGTTGGAATCCTATATCACCCAAACATTACTTTGGTGGAAGTTGTGTTAGTACTATAGATTTTGAGGTTGATTTTGAGAGGGTTATCACTCTTTATCTTGGGAGCCGACCATGAAGTAGGATGTCCTAAAAGTTTTCCAATGAAGGGCGCAATATCATGAAGTTTTTCAAAAAACATGCATTTGTGATATATTTGTTGACCCATTATCACTCTTTATCTTGGGAGCCGACCATGAAGTAGGATGTCCTAAAAGTTTTCCAATGAAGGGCGCAATATCATGAAGTTTTTCAAAAAACATGCATTTGTGATATATTTGTTGACCCACACAAGTCTTCATCTTTTTATATTTGGGGTGAACTTAGAGCCCAAAATAAGACATAAAAATTTCAAATAATTTGTGTTAGTAGAGTGTCTTTATTGATATATTTTAGTTCAACACCCATGACGAAAGTAGTGTCATGGTATCAACATCCGATAAATAAGAAGGAAATCCCAAAGTGGAAATTCAGGCGACGTGACCATCGATGGCATTGTGAGCACTTATTTTTGTAGTTCATCTAGTAAGGGATGCATGGATGAAGTTTGCATCACCATTAAGGATAAATAAAGGACTGCCTTGGAGGTGTTGAATAGAGGTAACTTCTGGCATAGTATACAAAATTTGATTAATTGAAGATATTAGGTGTGGGAATAGATAAAATAGGGAGAAGATTCCCTAAAGCTATGGTTACATCAATAATTTTAATACTACCATAATTTTTGTCTAAATGAATGGTAAACATTATGCTTCTGTTGGAAAGTACTCTCCCCAATTGAATGGGGTTAGTCGAAAAATGAAAAACCATAAACTCCTTAAAAGAAGTAGTCTCTGACCTCATGAAGTGAGAAATGACACTAATGAAGAAGCAAACATGTTTGGAGAGGAGGGGACATTGTGCCTTTGATGATGGGAACCAATTTTAGGATGAATCTCTGCAAGGACATGTATATGATTGTAAAAATCACGATTATAAGGGGAGATGTGAAGTTATGAATTCCTTGGAGGCAGATTTCACAGTATTATTGGGTAAGTTAACTATTATAGATTGTTGCACTTTTTATAGAGGAGAGTAGCAATTGAAACAAATCATATATTTAAGGGCATGGCCTGAAACAGACAAAGCCTTAGTCTTATAATCTTGTTGGTGGTATGATCTTGATGGTGTCCCCAATGAAGAACTTAAAGTAACTATGCATTTGTAGGATAACTATACAACCCTTTACATGAACACCAAAATTTAGGATATTAAAAACCATAGTATTTATGTATTAAATGATTACATATCTTACATCAATAAACCCTGGTAAGAAAAGACACATTCTTTTCTAATGTCAATAAACCCAAGGTTGTTAAAATAGACACATATTTGATGAATTTAATACTAAGATTATTGAAGTCATAAAGATCAACAGTCACCATGTAGGTTTACTTCAAGATCTCCTTGACAAGGTGGTCACCAATAATGAATTTATCCTAAAGCACCTAAACCGAGTGGTCGATAATATACCTAATATGGAATCTACATTGTTTCCATCTCCTTGTTAGGACAACAACAAACTAGAGAATGTAAAATAAATTCATGTCCAAGTCTTTGTGGAATACTGATAACTAATTCCTCAACATTCTTGAGGCTAAGTTGAACAATGATCTAGATTTCAAGATAACCGTACAAACTATCCAAAGAAATTACTAACTGTGATAGAAAAATGCAAAGAAAGAATAGGTTAAACAAGGAAAAATTATTAAGAAATATTGATTTGCACGAAACCAATTTGGCATAGCGCTATGATGAGACATTCAAGATTTATACTAACATGCAATTGGAGCTAAACTGTGTGCTTAAGTATGAGGAGGAGGATTGGAAACAACAAAGTCATGTCATCTAGTTCAAATAAGGGGGTATAAATTTAAATTTTGCCATGCCTATGCTTACTAAAGGAAGTGAAGTAACATCAATTCTATGCTAAGAGACTATAAATGAAATTGTGTCTCTGATGAAGAGAACATCATGGAGCTCATCACTAAATACTTCAAAGATCTACTTGTTTAACCCTATAGGGCCAACGATGATGAAATGGACAATAAAGCAAATTATTTCATGCAATTCACATATCCTAAAGAATGAGATTGTTAATGAACTGAAAATAGAGGAAATCCTTGAAATTATGAGACCATGAGTCCCTATAAAGCAACATGACCTAACAAAATCAATTCACTACTTATACAAAAAAATTGGGGAGTGATAGGAGAATATGCGAAGAGAACAATTACTAATGCACTTGCGAGCAACACTCTAAATGGAAATCTATGTAATTCCATTAATGAGTTAATTCCCTATCGATCGAAGCCTAAACACTACAGTAAATTCAAGCCATTCTACATTAACAATATTGGACTTACATTTATCTCTAAAATAGTGTTAAGAGAATCAAATGGTGGATGCCTAAGTGGATCTTGCTTGCACAAAGTATTTTCATTCTAGGTCAGAGGATCATTGATAATGTAGTTCTTACGCAAGAACTCATACATAATATGAAAATAAAAAACTCAATGAATACTACAACCGTTAAGGTTTATATAACTAAAGCTTATGAAAAAATAGCATGGAACTCTATGGAGAGCCTCTAGATAAGATTGACATACCTACGAACATAAGGAAATATGTTATGAACTCCATTACTGCTAGCCAAACATTCATTAGCTAAAATTTGAAAAACTCACAACCATTCAAGACTCTAGAGGGTCTCAAACAAGGAGGTCCCTTGTAACTTTCCAAAAATTTAAATAGAACAAGTTAGGGTCTTATTAGCAAATTTCCAATTACATATTTAAAACTTGGACTTTAATGCAAGTTACCTAAACATTGAACCCTTTTATTTTGCATAATGTTTGGCATAAAAGGAAAATGAAACATGCTTCCTTTAATTCCTTTATGATTACATGAGAACTTTATACATAAAAGGAAAACTATTAATTATCCTCTCACTTTCTCTCTTCCCTATTCTTAAAGAATGCTTAAAAAGTGATTAAAAGGGAAAGAGAAAAGGCTTTGAATTCAAAAATATAATCATTGAGTAGATTCCTTGACTAGGAAGCTTCCCTCCTACTTTTTATGACTTTAATATAAGAGGAAAGTAGGTATGAATTCTCTTTTTCTCTCTCCTCCATAAAAGTTTAGTGAAAAGGACATAAAACATATGTGATATAATTTTTCTATGAGACAATTATTGTTTATCTCAACTTTGGACCCCAAGTATCACAAAGGAAGTATTTTCCACTTATTTAATTAATTTATTGCATTAAAATTTGTGTTTAATGATTTATATGGAAATTATAGTACACTTGTGCAAAACTTAAATACAACCATACATTAATAACATAAACCCTTAGATTAGGCTCTGGTTCATATTTGAAGTCAATAGGTTTTCACTTGACCCGTCTAATGAATTTAGAAAGTTTTTATATAGTTGTTAGACAAATTTAAATGATATAATAATCAAACCTAAAGTCTTGCTTTAATGCCCCTATCATGCAATTAGTATTGCTTTCCTTTTTCTCACTCAGATCGGACGACCCTGGTGAAGTCCAATAAATCACATACTCATCTAACAGTCAACAGTTATCTCCCCTACCCAAGTCCAAGGCTTTCTGGACTCTACAGTCCCCGACTTCTCCTCCCCAGTCTCACTCTCTCTCCCTGATGTGTCCCTGTCTGAGGAAACCCCCTCCATCAGCTTCCTCTCCCTCTCCTAGACTCTCCCATCCCAAAGTTGAGGGGCTATGGTGCCCTAGAGCTCTTGGACTCCTAGAGCCATCATCACCTCCTCCTTTTCTTGTCTCCGAGAAGTCCTCTCGCATATTTGACCCATGAACCTATAAATAAACTCAAAGGAAATGACCACCGGAGGCCCATATATCATGTTACATCGCCGCCTTGCCCTCTGGAACCTTGGCTCTCAGCTACCCAACTCCGTCTGCAACCACCTAAAAGGTCGGCGTCGCCTAGGTGCTGGTGACCATCGTGACGACTCTCATCAACCTAAACCCACTTATAGATCTACAAAGAAGCTTCCCATGGGTTTGATTGATCTTCTTAGGGTGAGTTCCCATTTTCCCTCTTTTTCACCTTGTTTCAGATCTCATAGCCTTTTCCTATGTGTAGTTGCTTTCTTCATCATTTTGACCACCAACAACTTTGGTTGGCTTTCACAAATCTGCATGTACCCTCATTTTTTGCTTAGCATTTTGGTTTTGGGGGTTTCCAACCTTCACCCACTCCCTACCATGGCAGAGGCTGGTTTTGGGACTTTGGATGATGGAACAACCTGTGTAAGGGCTTGTTCACTTTGTGGCAGGGTAAGGGACTCACCCCCGATCTTGGTTTCTTAAAAACAATGAAGTGCTCGATACTTTGATCACTGATTCTCACCTCCAGAGCGGTGCCTCACGCCTATGCCTTAAGGGAGGAAGATGCCAGGCTATGTTATGATTGTAGTGCCCCTGAACGTTTATTTGAATAATTACTACGACAAGGACAATTATTTACACCACCCTTCCTCCTTTG
Organism: Alisma plantago-aquatica; assembly: GCA_963693085.1. Classification (NCBI taxonomy): domain Eukaryota; kingdom Viridiplantae; phylum Streptophyta; class Magnoliopsida; order Alismatales; family Alismataceae; genus Alisma; species Alisma plantago-aquatica. The sequence continues at coordinate 663,093,530 of OY856414.1, forward strand.
TCCATGGATCTATAGTGGTGAGTCTTCTCGCCAGTTGCCCAGCCCTAATAGGTCCACATCATATGGGCCCAGGATTCCAATGGATAAAAGGACCACCTGAGTGGCTTTCCTTATTTATGATTGGCCCATTTTATGAAATTCATAGTAAATCGATGCTTTGTCAAATATATTTGAATAAATAGCCATTGGAAAAGATTTTTTGAGAGGAATCTAATTTTAAAGTTTTCAAGACATGATTTTCCTTTATTTTCTGATGTTTTAATAAGGAACTCTAAAACCCTAATTTGGATCAATATAATCATTAATCTAATAATATTGAATTGAGTTTTCCTAAATGGAACAACCTAATCAGTAACCCTAACCCTAATTAAGTGAAATGAGACCATGTTTTCCTAAGGACCAATTTAAGGTTTAAAATGCTAATTAAAGTGATGATTAATAGGAATCATGTTATTTTCAGGAGACTTTGATTTTGATTCAAGATCAGGGAGGACAAGTTAGGGATTCTTTACCCCAGGTAAGCAGGTCATGCCACAATACAAATGTACTTTGGTTGAATTGTATGATATGTATTGTTTATGAATTAAACTTTCAATTTCAAGTTTAATGCTCAAATCATGTTCATCATATAATTTGCTTGATAATTGCTGTATCCTATGTCTTATGGTTATCATGCTCATCAAGATTAGAGATTATGATTAATGATCAAAGATTAATGGATTTAAAGTTAATGTTTCAAGAGGGAGAAATCCCATCATGTTAAGATTCAAGTTCAAGATTTAATTCATGTTTATGGTAATGTTAATGTCAAGATAATTGGAATTGAAACCGTTTTATATGCTTCTCGAATCTTGGACCTTAAGGGGTCATTATGGGCATTCGTGCCAATTATGGGCTTTTATAGCCAAATCATGGGCATTCATGCCATGATGAGCTTTCCTAGCAATCATGTGCTCTTAAGTGGGCATCATAGAGAGATGCATATATCACTTTCCAATTTTTCATGTTATAAGAATTATGTAATCAAGAATGCTTAAGTTTAATTCATGTCAATATTTTTCTCTCAAGTCAAGTACATATGCTTATTTTTAGTTCTTATAAAATGTATAGTGCTTCTTACTGATGTGTCTCTTTGTTTTCACATGGCTGTGGGACAAGATGTCCCTAGATCAAGGAGCAAAGTAATTTGAAGTGAGTGCTTCAAAGTAGAAGTTTCCAGAACTTAGCTTGGTGGGGCGCCATCTAAACCTTAGAAGATCCTATATCAAGTTTCATAGAAGATTTATGCCCTAGATTTGTTCTGCCTTTCATGTATTAGATTTTAATTCAAGGACAAGATAGTTGATGTTATTAGTCGTATCTTTCAAAGAACAATGTATGAATCAATAGTTGATGTTTCATTTACCTTGTTGCTATTGTTAATCATGTTTTGTAATGTTCCTCCGAGCCAAATGACCCATGTTATGGACAATATAAGGTTTTCTTCCTTTGATATATATGTGCTTGGAGGGGCGTTACATCCCTTGTCCCCCTACCTCTTTGTCCTCTACATAGAATATATTGAGCCAAATGATTGAATACATAGTACAAATGAAAGATTGGAGCCCTATTGATCTAAATGGTAGTGGCATGAAGATAGTACACCTGTGCTTTGATGATGACATGATCCTATTCTCAAAAGCTGCTAAATAGATCATAGACAAAATTTTGGAATTCCAGAAGGAGTTTGAGGAAGCATCCACAAAAGCTATTTCAATTGAAAAACCTAAGATATTCTTTTCTAAAAGTGTTACCAGATCCATGAAAATTAAATTCTATGATAGAAGTGCATTCTTGAAGACCAACAACTGAATAAAATAGCTAGACATCCCTAATGTTTATTTGAGAGTAAGTAGAAGTACTCATATGGAGATACTAGATAAATTACTAGCAAAATCAATGTCTGGTCCTTTAGACGCTTGTCCCGAGCTGATAGAATCTACCTCTCAAGGGAGACTCTTACTTCCATTAAAACATACATCATACAGATGGACACCATTTCACTAAACCTTTGTCATTACGTGGATGGTACAATCCACAAGTTTATTTGGGGAGAAAATAAGGGACAAAGAGCATTATCACTAGTAGCCGAGGTCAAGGTTACTAGTAAATGAAGAACAATGGTCACGGTATGAAAAGTCCATGTGGAAAAGGACTAGTCTCTTGTACTCAAGAATGCCTAGGATGTCAATAGGGGAAGAGAAACACTTTGGTGTCAGCTATGAAGAAATAATATGAATATTTTAATGACAATGACACTAGGAATCTATTCAATCTGGGAAGAGTTGTGCTACAAGGGAAAGAGCTCATCAACATGCACTTATATATGATTCCAAGCATTGTCTATAATAACAACTTTTGGGATGATTAGTAGTTATGTGGTGGAGCTCTACTAAGGGATTTGATCATTAAACTTATTCCAAAAGAATTATTTGACTTGAGGATCAGTAGTATGGAGGATCTCAATGGGAAGTGGGATAGCAAGTTTCTTAAAGACTAGTTCATGAAGGACACTATTAAGGCTATTTAGAGGGTTAAACTCCTAGTGGCCTGCTCCACTCTAGAATTAGGGCATGGAAACATGCTTATAATGGAATGTACTATGACAAGTCAACCTACTCTATGATGAGATCTATAAAAGAGAAGAATAGGGATGGATAAAGGGATATCATCTAGGGTGCCAAGCTGGCTGCAAAAGTAAAAACCTTCATGTGGCTTCTGAGCCATGATGCAATTATTACAAACTACAAAAGATTGGCGAGGAATATGACAAAACATGACTCTTGTAGTAATGCATTACTAAGGAGGAGAATGTGTTTCATGCTTTGAGAGATTGCACGCATGTGGAGGGTATTTGTGCTAAAGTCCTAATTGATGTTGTCATGAACTACTTCATGACTGATCACAATCTAAAACAATAGTTCAATTGGAACCTTTGAGGTAGTACTAAAGATAATAGCATGTATCAAGTTGGTACATATGGAAATGCAATAACCTTTGAGTCTTTGAGAAAGTGGATAGGATGAACGCCCACAAAGTTAGCTATGTTTAGAGGGTGTTAGTTCTAATGCTACTGATTGGGACTCAACCTTGAACCCTATCTAGTAGGAATCCAAGAATGTTTCAATGGCAAAAAATCATCATATTGATGAATTAAGATAAACATGGATGATGCACTGAAGGAGAAGACATGTGTTGTGGTGCAGTGTCTAGGGATAGTATGGGGAGATGTCAAGGAGGTGTAGGCAGTTCTGGTACTACAAGAGATGCACTAAAGACTGAAGTAATAGCTACAATTTTGGATTTAAATGTGGCAATAGAGAGCAATTTTACAAATGTAGTGGTTGCAACTGACTACTAGGTCGCTTGTTGGAATACCATAGAGGATCACCGCCTTACTCCCTTGTAAGCTAACTAGATTATGGAAATCCAAACGAAGTTGAAAAGAAGTTGGAAATTGGAGTTTGAGTGTTTGAAAGGCAAAATGGTGGTAGACAGGCTTTCCAAATTCGATCTCAAAAACAAAAAGGGCCCTTATAACTATATAAGAAACCCTAAGAGTTTTTTAGCCTTTATCCTAAGGAATTATGTAATGGTAATAGTACTACCACAATTACCTTTTTGCAGAAACCTATCCTTTGTACTTCTTTTATGAATTTTCTTACAAGAGGCGGGCGAGATGAAAAGAATTCCTTAGGACTTTCCAAAATTACAATAACCATGCCCAACAAACCTTGCATGAAGAAGCCAAAGAAGGAACCATGGTAGTGTACTAAGATGTAGTAATCAAATCAATGTCCTTACATTGAGAGGAACCTGAACTTGTGAAAGAGGATTTGAAGCTAAACCTACTTCCAAAGGGGATGGTCTGGAAGGGATCTTCATGAGGGTGAAATTAGAAGCCAATACTTCCCTTTGTTGGATGATTGACACCACTTCCTTGTCAAATTGGGACATACTCAACTGAGAGGAACGTACCCCCAGAATCCTGTTGGTGTACTAGAGTGGTGGGGAATGATGTTAGGATCGTCACCGACAAGAAAAGGCAAAGGCATGAAATGCATCCTAATCCTAGCAGTGAAGCACAATCTCATTCTCCCCCACATGACAAAGATCTATGGACCAGTCAAGGATGCATAAATCACTCACTAGAAGATCTCACCCCTAAAAGGAGGAGAAACGTAGCTCATGCTCATTCTAGAGAAATATGACACACATAGATTTTCTATTGACTTGTATCCAAAATCATCTAGGGACAAAGTATAGTGAGAAGCATGTCCAAGTTATTGGAAAAGTGTTTTACGTCTAGGAAGATACATTGGCTAATAGTGTCCATAGCATTGGTCCCGGGGTGTTACTTATAGCTGCCGAGGGTGACGATTTTGGGAGGAAGGATGAAGGGTTGGAGAAAAGAGAGTAAGTCTGGAGTATAAATATCCACCTGACTCTAATCAATATCTCTTCAAGTGAAAAGTCACAACAAATATCAAAACCACCGTCACGTCTAGAGTTATTAGGGTTTGGTTTTTTGTTAACTTATATATGTGTGGTGCATTTATTTTGTTAAATAATGTGGTTTTTTTAGCAAAGTGTCATGTTTCATATATATACAATTTTGTGACCTCCTTCCTTTTCATTCCCGATGCTAAACGAGTACACTAAATAAGTGTCACGTCTGTTTTCCTCCCTTCCCATCCCCATCATTTATACACCACTTTGCCAAGCATAGCATTACAGATTTATAGTGAACCATAATTAGAAGTTTTCCCGGCCCGTAGGGTACTGAGGCATTTTTCTTAACCAATGTGCATCATTCTTCTCAATAGCTTACTGTTTGCTTAAGGTTACTACTAAAAATTTTGGCACACATGATTTTTATGGTCTAGTACAAGTTAGCAAGCTTTGTCACAAATTGCAAAAGTAATTGCTTATTTTGAGAAAAATCTTTATAAGGTGAAAAAAACTCTTGACCAAGATGGGTTTCGGGCTAGATAGAACAACTAGTATTTGTGGTACACCTGATAATCTCTGAGTCACAAACAAACAGTTGCAGTCTTTCACACTATTGATTCTTATAGTCAAAACATTCGAGACCAGTATAGTAGATTATCTGGAGTCACTGCCAGTTACTCCCACTCTATGAAACAATCGACAGCCTTTTTTTTCAAGGGTACAATGGATAAGCTATTAACCATGGGAACTACATTAGCCACCTTCTCGGATCCTAAAAGCACAATCTTTATTTGGGTAAGTATATAAGTAAAACGCTTCAGGTGCTATGACTGCCGAATCCATCATCTATCGACATGCATGCACACCTATATGCTTCTGAACTTGCTGAAGAAAGGTTTCTCGGTCCTCAGCTTGCTAGAGTGGCGGCACCTTCTCTTGCGGCAGTTCTCTGCCCTGGGGTGGTTGAGGGCATAGAGACACGACAAATCTTCTTCTTCTCACAGAACTTCTGCGCCAGTTCCGTGAGGCTCGGCGGGTAGTTGAGACCCCGCTTCCTCCTCCCCTCAGTCTCAGCACCAGGTAAAGCGTTGACTCTGCGGATCAAGCAACCGGCAGTATCGTCAGATGAGATTTGGCCGGAGCAGACAGACAGAAGGTCATATGTACAACTGATACGTGCAGGAAGACATTAGGAAGTGACACTGTCTGGGAAACAACAAGACGGAAGACTGACCTTTCTGGATGTTGTAGTCTGCGAGAGTACGTTCATCCTCGAGCTGCCTGCCGGCGAAGATGATGCGCTGCTGATCTGGTGGGATGCCTGCGTGGCCGAACACATCGATTTTTTAATTAGAGACACCAGAAGCGGTGCATGCTCTGGAGTGCGGTCGAGGATACAGAAACAACACAGAAAGCACTAGTACAATATTAGTCAATCTCCACGCCAACTGCTGTTTGATCTGCACCACAATTAACGGGTAGGGCGCTGGCTTTAAAACGAACCGTTGAAGTTGGTCCGTTCTCCCTGTCTCCGTGAATCTTGTTTATGAATTTCACGGGTCCTGGCTGAATGAACAGGCCTTGTCGTTGAACTTGAGTTGGCCAAATAATTATAAAATACTAGCATGGATCCATGACACCAACCGTTGAAGTTGAGTCTGTAATAGTAATAAAAAAATCAAACAGAGTGACATTCAGCCACCTGTTTATTCTCGTCTTTTGCACAGTACACTATATGTATACAGTAAAATCATACTATTTCCTTATATAATTTTTTCCCATTCAATTAAATACAGCTATACATATTTTGTATGAGGTATTGTGCATTCTGTCATCCATATACATGAAGAAAATAAAAAGGACGTCTAATAAAAGTTAAGGGGCACAACAAAATGTATGGACCTTCCCTGATATTTATTAGAGAATATATAATGAATATATACACATCCATCTTCCATGCACGGTATCACCTTGAATAAGCTTTGGAGTAAGCTGAGACTTTGAGATCTGCTTCGCATTTACAACAACTCTACTAGGATGGTGCAAGCACAAGACTTTCATTTTATCCCCAACAATGCCATTCGCCACCTTTTTGCCTTATGTCTATTTGATTGAGAAAATACAATGTTCTTTAGGAGCATTCTGTCACTGCAGCTAACCGAGCAGCAGCTAAATTTCCTAAGAAATAGTAGAAAAGTTATGTAAATTCATAACAGAGAGCAGCACGATTATCAAAAAGACATAAACACAGTAAGAAAATCCATTTGTAAATAACTATAGATCACAATTGCCATAAACTAAACAAGTGCACACAAGTAACAATGTCACTACTTGTAGACAACATCAAAACGACAAGCAAAACACGTTCCAACTCCTAACATTGAAACAGACGTACATTCTTCTTGATTGAATAATAGAAGCCAAAACATAGCCAACTAGGAAGCTGCTCCATAACTGTAAGGAAACGTCAAACATCCTGGCCTTAACCAAAGAAATATGACTAGAAATGCATCAACCCAAGCCTCAAAACACACACATAATTGATAGCAGGACCTTCGGATCATCAAAACAAAATAAAAATACATCAAGGCACACAACATGCCCCTATAGTTTCAAGCTAGGTGCCAACAACCCTTTATTAACATAGAAAAACTATTTTATAGCTCTAAAAAAAGTCAGCAGTGAAAGACTCCTCAAAATAGATAAATATGTTGTGTAACTTCAGCTTAGAGAGCAGAGAGAACAAAAAACGTATCCAAGTCTAAACAACAACAAACCCCAATTTCCATTAACAAACAAAAACATTGATATCGCAAACTCATTATCGAGTAGTTGACATCAAAATAATGCCAAGCAAAATATAGTCAAAACATACCTTCTTCTTGATTCAATAGTAGCAGTTGAGAGCAACCAACTACTCAACCGTTAGATAGAAGAGTCCACCATCCTAGCCTTCAGCCAGTAAAGATGACTACAAGGACATCAAACTAGAAGCAAGCAATAGATGACCATCCTGAGCAAAACAAAACACACATAACAACAGTTCACCTCCCAACTGCATTTTCATGGACTTGTTGTGAGAGGACGTTGTCATGATATGGGACCTAACACCTCCCAAATATATTTTTAACGACTTACTATGGGATGACATTGTCATCATATGCGCCATGGCACCTCCCAAATATATTTTCAAAGACTTGACGTGAGATGGCATTGTCATATGGGCCCAAACTTTACTGAAATACATTTTGTGGGACTTATTATGAGAGGACACTGTCAATATATGGGTCATGCATCCTTCTTAATGCATTTGAATGGACATGTTGTGAAAGAACACTATCATGATATGGGTCATGGCATCTCCCAAATGTATTTTTAGGGACTTTATGTGTGATAATATTTGTCATGATATGGGCCCTGACACCTCCCAAATGCATTTTAATGGACTTGTTATGAGAGGACGTTGTCATGATATGAGACATGACACTACCCAAATGCATTTTTAAGGACTTACTGTGAGATGACATTGTCATCATATGTGCGATGACACCTCCCAAATGTATTTTTAAGGACTTGGTGTAAGAGGACATTGTCATGATATGGACACAAACTTTGCCAAAAGACGTACGTACCTTTCTTGTCCTGGATCTTCTCCTTGACAGTGGTGATGCTGTCGCTAGTCTCAACATCCAGGGTGATCGTATTCCCAATGGTCCTCTTCCCAGCAAGAGTCTTCACAAAGATCTGCATCGCTGGAGCTACTGCTAACGCGGTGGTTCTTGCAAACTCAAATGGTGGTTGTTTCCTTGCACACGCTGCACTCAAGGCGTTCCGGAGTGGACGCCGTTTATAGGCCTGAGCTGAGAGTATGACTTGGGCACCACACAAAACATCCTTCTGTCTTGAAGTGAAAGTGTAAATCGTATTTAAGGCGGCAAGAAGGGAAGAAAATAGAAAACAGACCCCACGGTATAGCTGTCTTCATGACAAAATTTCATTCCAAGCGCACATGCTATGAATCGTAACAAATTTCATTCACCAAGTGCACATGCTATGAATCGCAGCAGGCTAGAGACTTGTGCAGTAAGAGGGGAAAGAAAATGGAAAACCTACTATGACGGTACAGTCCACGGGACATATATGATTTAGGAAATACGCACACAATGAACCAAAACCCCTTCAACCTAGTTTTTGCATCCTAACATGATAGGAATGAAATGATGTTGTTTTCCGATTCTAGTGTGGATGCAACAAAGAAGAGAAACCATAATAATAGTTCGTTCCATTGTAAACTACATCATTAATTATATATCACAATGAATGAGCGGCAAAAGCTCACAACTCCATCATATTACTATATGTGATTAAACAATCAATATTTACTTTAATGTATGAAATGGAAGGAAATAGAAAACCGACCCCACGGTATAGGTGTCAACATGACATATTTCTTTTACCACGCACACATGCTATGAACCTCAAACACGCCCAGAAACTTATGCGCTAAGAGAAGAAGGAAAATAGAAAACCCATTACTGTGCACACAACATATTCGACTTAGTAAATAAACATGCAATTGATCGAACCCTCTTTTATCAGGTTTTAGCATCCTTTTATGATGGGAAATGAAATTATGTTATTTTCCTATTCAAGTGCGGACACAACAAAGGAAAATATAAGGCAACAACAATAAATCATTCCTTTATCAAACGCATCATCCAAGATTTCACAATGAATGAGCAGGATAAGCTTACAATGCCATGATATCATTATGTGAGATTAAGTAATCAATGTTTACATTAGGGTATAATATGGATATCTATCACATAGAAAAGTTCATAATGTGTCCAAATTTGGTTAGAGTTTGGTATAAATTATAGTGTATATATAAAGGGGAGTATGTCATGCTTCATAAGAGAAGTTTATTACTTTACCATTTCAAACATACAATGCAAGCAATGCCAAGCTCTATTATTTGGTTGCAACAATTTTCACTATCTGGTAACCAATATTATTCGTACACCTACCTAAAAGTGAAACTACGTAGTTGCATTTGAAAGAATACCTTTACGAAATTTACTTCTTTGGATTTTGATTTTGAACATTCATGGTTACACACAGGGAGTCACAATATTAATGAGACAGTCACATAAAGTTCATCGTCAGGGGCGTCATCCATTAGAACAAAGACTTACATGCTAATGTATAATCTATATAATTATATCATTATTCATGTAGAATTTGAATAGATTTTACCCATAAAATTACATGAAGTACTATTAAACTAATTATGACGCCTCCTCTAGGATTAAATGGCATGGGAGTAGGGAAGCCTCCCAATAGACCGAGTGGGGGGAAAGGGAAAATGAGATGGTGAGGACTATATGTCTACTCATCGAAGGCCTTCCTTGACTATCTCTTCATGTTTAGATCTATTCAAAATTGGGAAAACTATTATAGTGAAGCTTAAGAATATTATTATTGAATTTGTGGATGGGAAGCTTAGTTATCCCCAATGCTAGGTTGTAAAAACTGCATATTAGAGAGAAAATGTTGAGGCAGGGTATACAACCAATCTTGAAGTTCATCTTCCCACTCTTTCCAAGTAACTCAGATAGGGATGGCAATAGTGTTGTGAAAAACCATATCTGCGGATAACCACACCACATTTTACATCGCATAACCACGCCAAATGGTTATAGTGCAGATATGGTTTTAAGTTTATAAAACTACTATGGTGTGGGGCGGATATGGTTCTAGAGATAAAACTGTGGATAAAAACTGCAATGCAAAGAATTCATGTTAATTATATATAATTAAATATAGAATACTATCCTAAACACAATATTTGTTGTCGATGTTACATAGATTGCTAGATCTCTATTTTTAAAATGAAATTTAATGTATAGAGAAGAGAAGAATTTTCATTTTTTTCTACAATTACTAAACACATGATTGTCTTCTTTGCAAAATTGATAAGCATACATGTTCCACTTGTTTGTTTTCTATATTGTTATTTCCATTTATTGTGTAAAATTTCATAAATTTTATGTATGATATCGCAGTTATTATTATGTAAAATATAGAAATTTGTTCATGGATTGGTGTGGTGTGGTGTGGTGCGGTGCGGTTAACTGTCATTTTTTGATGGTGCAGATTGATTCAGCCCTATTTTAGGGCTTCATCTTGTGTCATATTACACATCTATACCCGTTAGATTGCATGCCATTTCCCCTAATATACATGTTTATATAAAATGCAATTATTGACACTAACTGCATGTTTTTCAGGTATTTGGACCACACTTGATGGAAGAGAGAGAAAAGGAGTGATCCTAGGTAATCTCTACCCTAGAGAGGCCTAAAGTGAAGTCTGAGGCTCCCTCAACCGATCCCTAGTAGCCAAAGCTCCATTGAGGAAAATATGTCCAAGAATGAACAAAGAATCAAGTCAAAGTGATGCAACATAGACCACCACAGTCATGGTACCTCAGAACGGCTGTGCTAGCTCATCCAAATTCAACACCGTCACATTGAAGCAAAGTAGGAATCACCACAGTCGTTCCACTTAGAATGGCCATGGTGGCCTGACCCAGAACGACCATGCCACCTTGCACGACCGTGTGACGTTCATAGAAGAATGACCTTGGAGCCAAGAACGGGCAGAGTGATCCAAGCCACCATGGATGTGGTGACCACTACGACCTACTACCCTTGTCCCACCACCGTCATGCTACTTCATGTCCAAAAGTGACCAAGTTACTGTGATTTTTCCCCATTTCTCATTACGGTCATTCCACAACACCATGACCATTCTCACCCCTCCCCACCATGGTTGTACTACTCACAAAGGCCTAGCTACTTTTTCACCGCATTTCCCACTTTACCCCCACTTTACCTATTGCTTCCCCACACCTATATATACGTAGGTGGTGGCTGGAGCACGAGGTTAACCACCCCTAGCTCACTCCTAGCACTCCATTTTTACCCCTATCCATTCCACTCTATTTTCACCTCCATTCCACTCCATTTCACCATTCCCACCACCAAAACCCTAGTTTCTTAGTGTTTTGACCCTATTCCACCATCATCCCATACCCCTTGCACCTTGGATGAAGGAGGATGACATCTTGCAGTAGCTGAAAAGGAGGATTCCTACATCTACACTGAGCTCCATTTCTTCTTCTACCTCTTTCTCCTTTCATTTTGTGTTTTGCATTTCCATGAGTAGCTAGGCCCCTTAGGTGGGCTGTTTGGGGCTCAAAATGTTCATTGAAACCATGTTGGGGAAAAATGATATGTAAACATTGTAATTTAATTTTCTTATGATTATGTTCTATTTCTATCTCACTCTTCATGTATTTCTTGTTGGTTTGTGCTAGAAATCACCTAGGAATTTAGGGAAATTTCTTATATGTGTGAATTTTGGGATTTGCTCCTAGGTCCAATTCATGGATCCCTAACTATCTACCCATCCTACTACATGCTAATCAATTCTCCTAACCCTAGTTGAGAGATCTAAGTAGCTAGTTTAAATGAATTTGGTGTGCTTAGCATGGAGCTTTCTCAAGGTTAGAATGTGGGTGGTGGGAGGCCCAAAACCTCACTTCCACTCCCATTACTAATCTCAGCCCCTAATCATTCTAAGATCATCTAATACAGAAGCCTAGGCTTGTTTAGACTCTAATTGAATTACACCTAAACCCTAACCCAATTGAGCCTCGCAAGGGTAGTAGGGGGTGTTAGGGACTAGTTACCCTATACACAACCTAGCATATCCATGGCCAGTTAGTAGTTTAGGATAATTCATTAGACTCTAGCTTGTTGTTTGGTTTAATAATCTAAATGAAATCATTATGTTCACATGTCACCCCAACCTAATTGATAAGTGCATCCCCTAAACAGTCCACATTTCCCTTAATTGCTCTAAAACCCTAATTGCCTTCTTACTTAGCCAGTTTTAGCTTAGTTATATCTTTACTTGCTTAGTTAGCTTCTTGCCTCGTTCTTGCTTTTCTCTTGCTAGTTTAGGTTTTTAATTGCTCTTGTGCTAAGTCTCCTAGCCTAGTGTAGTGTAGACCTTTTCTTGCTTGCCTTATCATAACTTATTCTATTTTCTTGCCTTATCTTGTCTTTTTTTCTTCATTATAATTAACTATCTAGAGTTAACTTAGGTTTTATTCTTGCTTGATTTCCTTTACTTGCTTTCTTTCTCAACTTAGTGTAATCAATCAAAATCACCTTCAAACCCTTAATCCTAGACTCCATAGTAGGAACCTAGCCCAAACACTAACCTAGCACTAGTGCCCCCTTTTCTCCCTTTGGATCAACCCTATACTCTTTCCTCCCTCCTATACTATGAAACAACCCCGTGCACTTACGGGTGTAGTGTTTTTAGTAGAAGTAGGTGAGTAGGTTTAGGTCATTATAAAATTTGAAAGTGATATCAACCCATGTGTTGTTTGATCATGGAGTTGCATCTATTCAAATTGCAATTGAGTAGTGTGTAACTCCATTGGAAGAAACACACCAAGATAGCGTTGTTGTAGGGGAGAAATGCACTCAACCTAGCTAGTTAGTTTTTCTTTAATCTTTTCCTACTACCCTCATCATTTCTATTCTTTATTCATTATTGTTTCCATTCTTTTTGCATATTGGTTTGCTAACTTGCTTTCTTTTGTTTGGTTGTCCTTGTGCATGTAACAAGCCACACACAGAACACATGATGGAAGGTCAAAATGTACCTCACAAGTCACTTCAAGATGACTTCCTGCCTAGCAACTACAAATTTCCAATTGCAAACAGAGTTGATTAAATGCCAGGGGAGCAATTCTCCATCCCTCTAGATCTTCTTGGGATCCTACCTACCTTCTACAGCTCGGAGAGTGAGAACCCCTACAAGCACTTGGACTCCTTCCTTGAAGTATGTCCACCTTCAGATGTCGACGGCTAGTGATGACACAATCAGGTTGACCTTGTTTACTTTCTCCTTCAAAGACAAAGTCAAAGGTTGGTATGATTCAAGAAGAGACATCATGAGGTGGGAAGAGATGAGGAATGCTTTCTTGAGGAAATTCTACTCTATAGAAAGGTTGACACAAATGCGGCATGTCATAGTGAGTGTTAGCCAAATGGTCAGTGAGCAGTTTCACAATGCTTGGAAGAGATTTAAGAATATGTTGAGAGAGTGCCCACACCATGAGATCCCTTTGTGGTAGCTAGTTCAGTCCTTTTACTTTGGTCTATCTCCAAAGAGCCAAACCTCAATAGATCACGCTTGTGGAGGAGTTTTCATGGCTAGGCCACCCAAGGAGATATGGCCCTTATATGAGAAGTTGGAAGAAGGTTCAAGAATCTAAGCTTCATGCATGGTGTATGACGGTTGCCATGCCTTTGATATGACATCTCCAACTCATAAACACTCAAGCCCGTAAGTGATGAAGATTCTTGGTGACATGATGAGTTTCATGAAGAACCAAGTGACAAATGTTCCTTGCCACTCGGTCAATTCTATTGAGTTCTATGGTGAAGAAAAGAAGACACCTCGCACCTATAGCTACCAAGAACCATAAAGTCCAAGATATATCTCAAGGTTTGAGTAAGAAGTTCTCTATAGGTTGAAGATATTTGATGACATACAAATGAATGTAACAAGGATTGAGGAGAGGATAGGGAAACTATCTTCTATACTTGCTCTCAAAGAAGATTATAGTCTTCAAGGCCCATAATGAGTTTCAATGAAGCAAGTGGACCTATGCAATCCACTCAAGTTCTCTATAGTCCACCTCCCATGCAAGTACAACCCATATACTACTTCCAAGGTGATCGCAAGACTTATACACCACCTTCCCCTCCATCACCACAACTTTCTCAAAAATTCTCCTTCCAACCTCAATTCTCCCCTCCACCTCAATTTCAATACCAAGTTCCACCTCTTCCTCCTTCACACCCACAACTAGCTTCCCCTCTCCACCATGAGTAAGGATGTGTTGTGACATCTCTAACGAGTGGGAAATCTCTTGAGCAACTCGTAAATCAAAGAAAACTTGATAAAGAAAAGAAAAGGAAGCCGAGTGGTGATATTGTGATTAAAATTTCTGAAGACAATTTTGTGATACCTCTTGTTGATTCTGGGATACCATATGCTCCACCTCACACTCCATTTGTAGATCCAAACATCCCTAGTGTTCCATCTCATATTGATGCATGCAAGGCCAAAGAAAGTGAGCCACCATTCATTGAACATTAGATGAGACATCGGAAGTAAGGAGGAGACAAAAGCTTAATGTTGACATTCTTGAGGTGTTTTGCCAAGTGAAGGTGAATATTCCATTGTTGGATGCTATCAAGAAAATCCCATCATTTGCCAAGTTTCTAAAGAACTTATGCACTGTGAAGAGAAGGTCAAGGGAGAGAATACCCAAAAGAGTGAAGTTGACCTAACAAGTGAGCTCAATCCTGCAACACTCACTTCCCTTGAAAATTAAAGACCCAAGATTCCCAATCATACCTAGCTACATTTGGGGACATTGCATAGAAAAATCCCTACTTGACTTGGGATCTACTATGAATTTGATGCCATATAGTCTATGTTGAGCTGGGCTTGGGCAAATTTAAACGGGTGCATTGCACTCTCAAATTGGAAGATCGTTCCATCAAGGTGCCTAGAGGAAGAGTGAATGATGTTTTGGTGATGATAGATAAAGAAAAGGGCACAATGTTCTGGATGGATTTCATTGTTCTTGATATGGAGTAGAGAGTAGGAAGATTCCCATTACCTTGGGAAGACCATTCTTATCTACAGATGATGTAGAGTTACATGTGTGCAGTGGTACAATGATAGTCTCTTTCCTAGACATGAAGATAAAGATCAATATATACAAGTCCTCAAACCGGTGAGTTCAAGGTGAGGATATTGGATATCCTCACTTTAAGAGTATGATTGATCATTTGAGAGGAGGAGGTCTAGATGAAAGGTTTTATGACAACTTTGTTGATCAAAGGGATGAGGAACATAGGTTGAGTGCAAATGAGAGATGTATTATTGCAAAAATGGGCACATGAGGATGCCAAATGGATGAATGATTGAAGAATTGCCAAGAAGCCCAACTGAAGGCATGAAATTCAGTGCTTATGGGAGGCAACCAACCTAGGTTTGAGAATTTTTCACCCAACCTTCCATTTTTGATACTTTTGATTATTTCTACACTTTTCTAAGAAAACACACACACACACACACACACTTGTTTGTAATAGTTTTTGTTTTGTTTTAAGATGTGAATGTAAAAATAGGTTGAAAAGAAGAACATTATTTGAAATTGAGAAAATGTTTTAAAAAATCACTTTGGATAAAAGATTTGATGTTTTGATGAGATTCAAGTTAAAATGAACGGTCACAGTACTCACCACGGCTGTGGCGACATGGAACGGTCATGGTGGTGCACTCAAAATAAATAGAGAAATCAAAGTGAATCGATGAAAATTTGAAAACTAAAGAACAAACCCAACACGGCTGTGCCATTCAACACGACTATGGTGCATGAAGCCACCACAATCGTGCTGCATAGCACGACTGTGCTACAACCCGACCCAGCACTTGAAACAACACTTTTGCAAATTGCATTTCACTTTCTCATTCATTTCTTCCCAAATAGAACATCCATCTCTACACCCTATCAGCTGTACAACACTTCACACCTCCTCTCCAACCCTCAAAATATTATCATATATAATTACGATGATGTGCTAGAGATGCATATATAGTTTTATTTTCTTATCCAACTTGGATCCCTAAAGTTAGGTTGAAAACAATGGAAATTGAAGGAATTATAGTGGAGTAGATCATATTTTCCTCTTCAACTCTTTCAAAATATTATCACATATAATTATGATTATGTCCTAGAGATGCATATGCATAAAATGTTCATATTTTTATGATATGAAGCATCTTAATGTATCTAGTCCCATCTGGGTATTTCTATTGACAGGGCTATTAATATGTGAAGTGATGATATTGTTCTACTAAAATTTATTAAGTCTCGTAATAATGATTTAGGCCAAGGCTCAAGAGGAAGTCTGGACTATGTGTGTGTATGCAAGCATAGGGGTCTTAATTGCATCTCAAAGACAAATGAAGAAATTTCTTTTAAAGGTAAAATGAATTGTTTAAACAAATGTCAGGTGGAAGTACTGTACTTAATAGGCACATTGCTCTAACTATATATGTTTTTTCTTAAAAAATACGACTTGAAATGTTGAGTTTTTAAATGTAATTTCTATTTGGTCTAAACTAAAATTATATCTTATACAGAAGGTGCAACTAGACCAAATTATATGAAATTATTATCAGTCTAGAGCATGACTTCATTTCTACAGACAAGTTCAAGGATCTCATGTTCTCTGATGAGGATTGTATATACTAAGGCAAGGATGACTCTAGGCCTTGATCCTTAAAATGGATATAATTTAACCATAACTTCCTTAAACAAAATAGGTTAAAAAAATATCAAATACTATGAATGCTAATATATATTTTCTATTGCAAACAGAGATGAGAAGAAGGAAAGTTCATAAGATAATAAAATTTCTCTAACGCAAGTTCAAATGGGCGATAAATGGTAACTCACACCCTCTAGGATGTATTATTATAGTGTGAACTCTTGATATAGTTAATATTAAATGCATTTTCTTATTAATTTTAAAATACAACCTTCATTTAATAATCATATATGGATTTAACAATGGCATGATGAGATGTAAATCATGGAATTCCCTAATATGTATTGCTTACAATACTATATTCCCTTGTTTGATAGGAAGTGACTTCAATTCAATGGGTTGGTTTCTAAAATGACATGTACATCAAATCCTTTTCATATATTTATGAATGATAGTAAATTCTCAACCTGCATTATGTTTAAAGCTAATAGAAAGGCCCCTATTATACTTAGGATATTTGACAACCTAGTGCTACCACCTCAATGATTGATTACTTGTTATTGGATAATCCATTTCTAGATTCATAGCCTGACTTCTAGGGGAAGTATATTCTAGTCTACATAGTAACCATCCATTTTTGAGATTAACTATTAATTATACTAATAGAAGAAGTAACATCCCCTTCACATTTTTAAATGCTTGAAATGATCCACATGATTTTCTAAATATTATTTCTAAAGCATGATCCTCTAATGTTAGTAGCTGCCATATTTTTTATAGTGGTTAAGAATTTGAAGTTTGTTAGATAAACATCTATGACCTAGAATAAACCTAAAGTAGGAAACTAAAATGAGAAATTAATATTTAATGAAACCCAAGCCTTTGTTGCCCAATAGAGATATTGCAACCATCACGATGAAAGTAAAAGAGAAAATGAAAAAGAATAGAGCTATGGATCTTCCAAAGTAATAGAATAGGAAGAAACCTTTACCAATTAAAATTCTAGCCTCCAATGGCATTGTTTGGGGGGAATAAATCACAAATTGTTGTATAATTTTTGTGAACTAGAGGAGAGTGAATTTACATTGAATCCATAGAGATTTAATGTGTTCAATATGATGATGATACTATGAAGAGTCCTGATTTTGGATTGTCATTGTAAAATATTTCACAGGAGTAGTGAAGTTAATTATAATAGGGTTGGTGATTGGAAAATACCCAAATTTAATGAAGGCCAAGTGATGTTGTGTTTAGAAAAGAGGAGAATTATATTTTTATTAGAAATGACAATGGAGATAAGTACTGGTCAGATGGTTTTAATGCCATTTCTTCATATCTACATGGGACATTGTTAAGACTAGTGTTTCTGAGTCCTTTTTGAATCTCTTTGAGAAAGGGAGAATTCTAAAAGAGGTAAACTAAACCTTCTTCACACAAAAAGCAGGGGTGGGAATTAACTCTATCCAAAACTGAATACTTGTTTCACTTTGTACAATACTATGAAAATCCATGTCTAATTTTTATTAAATAAATGGAAGAGACTTCCAACTATTTTGGATGAATGTGCGTTTCTAAAGGAGTGGTAAATAACACATACTTATTTTCTTCTTAATGAGCAAGTTCTTGACTATAATTTTCATGCATACTATTTGATATACATAAGGACTGTGATTCTAATGATTAAAAATTTCCTTATGTTGATTCTTGAGTTGATACTTGCCTTTAATTTTTGGAGAAATTGGACTTCAACTATTTTGGATTTAGTTAGATACCAAATCCTCATTGTTAGAGAACTTCCCATCGTTTTAATCCTTGTCATAGGATCAAGTAGGGAAACTCCTTGCTCCTTTTCTATTTTACACTGATTTCAAAGAATTATCAAAAGAATTGTTAAAAAATTAAGATGTACTCAATTTGTTTCCTCTTCAAATGTGCATGATTCACATATTATATTTGTTGATGACATGATAGGTTTAGTAAGAGATTATGAAAAGAATGATATTTATCATAATGACCACAACTTTTTGTTAATGCATTTGGTTTATATTTCAATGCTCAGGAAATCTCTCTACTTTATAACTAGAAAGTGAAAATACATTTCTTTTGATATCCTTACAAATTATTAGGGGGAAATCCTATAAGACATATGGGAGTGAAAATTTCTATGGTAGAATGAGAAAAGGTCATATCCATCCATTAATTTATAATATGAAGGCCAAGTTAGAAGTGTGGGATGCAAAGACCTTGTTCCTTATTTGTAAATTGGAGATAGTTAATTCTTATTCATAAACCTTATATCTATCATGAAATATTGTGTTTGCTCTACTTGTGGGTGTGCGTAATAAGATATATGTGATATGCAATTTGTTTTTTGGGGTTAAATATCTAATGAATCACACCTTCATACTTTCTTTAAGGATGGTATGCAAATTAAAAAAAGAGGGTTTAGTGAATAGAAGACTGATTCAGCCCTATTTTAGGGCTTTATCTTGTGTCATTTTGCATTTCAGCCACATCTATACTTGTTAGATTACATGTTATTTCCCGCAATATGCTTATTTCTATCAAATGCACTTATGGAGGCTTTTTGCATGTTCTATAGGTACTTTGTCCACTACTTGATGTCATGGAAAGAAGATGGTCCAATCTAGGGTTTCCTTAGGCTTGGAGGAGCCCACAATGAGGCCAAAACAACTTCCAACCTACCCCAAGTGGTCAAAGAATCTTTTGAAGAAATAGCCTGCATGGATGATCAAGTTTAAAGCTCAAATGCATGAGAGAGACACCACCACTACCGTGGTAACCCACCACGGCCGTGGTGGACATGCCCCAAGCACAAAAAATCACTAAAACTCCCAGAAATTGATGAAAATGGCCAAACCGATCGTGGTGATCAACATGCCCATGGCCATAGGTCCCCACCACGACCGTGGTGAGCCCCCACGGCCGTGGCCATCCATATACATATCCCTGTGATCTCCATATTTTAATTCCCACGACCGTGCCCAACCACCACGGTTGTGGTCTACCCTACCCACCACGACCGTGGTAACCTACAACGGCCGTGCTACGCACAAAACCCACATAGTTTTCACTGTTTTACCTATTTTACCCCTAAATTAACCCTAGACCCCCTAGACACCTATATATACCTAGGTGGTGGCTGGGGCACAAAGCTAGCTACCTTTTACCCCCTCCTAGCTCCCCAAATCACCATCCACTCCATATCCACCTCAAATCCACTCCATTTCACCATTTCCACCACATAACCCCCCATATCTAAGCCTTCCATCCACTTCCCTCCATCATTTGACACCTTTTCATCCTTGGAGGAGGGAGGAGGACATCCTACAGCTTCTAGAGAGGATGATTGCTTCATCTACACTGAGCTCCATGGCTTCTTCTACCTCTTTCTTCTCTCTTTTTGTATTTTCCATTTCTATGAGTAGCTAGGCCCCTGTGGGTGAGCTGTTTAGGGGAAATTATGTTACTTTGATACCATGGTGGGGGAAAATGACATATAAACATTGTATTTTCATTTGTTAATGATTATATTCTATTTTCATCTCATTCTCCATGGATTGCTTGTTGGTTTGTGTGTGGAATCACCTAGGAATTTAGGCAAATTGATTATATGTGTGAATTTTGGGATTTGCCCCTAGGTCCAATTCTTGGATCCCTAGGTTGCCTCCCATATTCCTACATCCTAATAAATCTCCCTAAAACTAAGTGAGAGATCTAAGTGGCTAGATTGGATAATTCTAGTACAATTAGCATGGAGCCTTGTCAAGGCTAGAATGTGGGGGAATTGGGGTCCAAAGCCCTAATTTCACCTCCCCATTACTACCCTCGGCCCCTAATTTCCCTAGGAATGCCTAATCTAGAAACCTAAACTTGATTAGACTCTAATTGAATTGAACCTAATCCCTAACCCAATTGAGCCTCGTAAGGGTAGTAGGGGGTGTTAGGGACTAGTTCCCCTATACACAACCTAGCATATCCATGGCCAGTTAGTAGCTTAGGTTAATTCATTAGACTCTAACTTGTTGTTTGGTTTAAATAATCTAAATGGAATCATAATGTTCATATGTCACCCCACAACTTAAGTGATAAGTTCATACCCCTAAACAGCCCACACATCTCTTTACTGCTTAAAACCCTAGTTTCATGCTTGCTTAGCTTAATTAGTTCTTTCGTTTCTTAGTTAGCTTCTTGCTTTGTTCTTGTCTCGTTCATGCTAGTGTAGCTCTTTAATTTCTCTTTTACTTCTCTCTTTCTTGTCCGAGTGTAACTTGCCCTTTTATACCTAGCTTAATCCTTTCTTGCCTGTCTAGCCTTAATCTAGTCTAGGGTTAACATAGATTTCATTCCTGCCTTTCATTGCTTGTTTGTTCATAGTAGGTTAACAATCAAATCAACCTTTAAACCCTTAACCCTAGTTTCCGCAGTAGAAACCTAGCCAAACTAACCTATCTCTAGTGCCCCCTCTTTTCCCTATGGATCGACCCTATACTTCCCACCTTCCTATACTACGACACGACACCGTGCGCTTGCGGGTGTAGTTGTTTTAGTAGACGTAGGTGTGGTAGTTTAGGTTTATAAATTTAAAAAGTAAAAACCCATCACGTGTGTTCTGACCTCGTGGGGCGCATCTAGTCGGGTCAAACCAGCTAGTGTGTTGCACCTCTAGCGGAAGCGCACCAAGCTTTCTGGCGCCGTTTACGGGGATTAGAGGAGCTCGTCCTAGCTAGTTAGTTTTGCTTTGACTTTTCCTAATGCCCTCATCATTGCTATTATTTATTCATTTTTCTTTGCATTCTTTGTGTATATTGGTTTGCTAACTTGCTTTCTTTTGTTTGGTTGTGCCTTGTGAATGTGACAAGCCACTCGGAGAAGACAAGATGGAAGGACAAAATGCACAAACCCATCCATTTCCTCCACCACCCTACCTCCAAGGCTATCCTAAGCCTTAAACACCTCCATTACCTCCATTACCGCAACCTTCCCATCACTTCACTTTCCAACCTCAATTCCCTTCTCCACTACCCTACCATCAAGGCTATCCTAAGCCTTACACACTACCACCACCTCCATTGCCACAACCCTCCTACCAGTTCACCTTCCAACCTCAATTCATTCTACCACCTCCATCACCACAACCCTCCCACCAATTCACCTTCCAACCTCAATGCCCTCCTCCACCTAAAGTCCAACGGCCATCAACACTGATGCCGCCACCACAACTATCACATGCTCCTCCTACTTCCCATGAGCAAATGGATATGATTGAGACCCCTCTCTTTGGTGCCTATGAAGACCCGTTTCTCAAGAGAGAGAAAACCTATGGCATGAGATTTCTGAGGGTCTTAAGGCTGATTAAGATCTATGATGATGATCCCCAAGGAGAGAGAATTTCTGAAAAAGACTTACGAAGCTCGCATGACCCTTGGGAGGAAGATCAATCAAGGAAAGAATTTGAGAGGATTGCTTATGATGGGGGTGAAAACATTTTGTTTTTGGACCATGGTTGATGGTGAAAGAAAAAGAAGCCCAGCTGAAGGCATGAAACTTAGTGCTTGTGGGAGGCAACCCACCTAGGTTTGGGATTTTTTTCACCCAAACTTCAATTTTTGATACTTTTTATTTGCTTTTACACTTTCTAAGAAAACACACACACACACTTTATGCTTGATGGTTTTTGTTGTTTATGTCATTTTAGTACAGGTACATTGGAAGGAGAGTGATGCATGGATGATATTGACAAGGAGGAGAACAAAAATGAAGAGAAAATTGCAAATCAGTAGAGAAGCTACAGAAAGGATATCAGCATGGCCGTGCCACACAACACGGCCATGTTGCATGCATTCCAAAATGGGCACGGTGCACACCACAGCCGTGAAGGCTATCCCCTGCTCAATGGACACATTGGGATCTCTCTCCCTCTTGTCATTTATCTACCACGATTCCATGCCCTCTACCATACTATTCTAAGCTTCTATTTCATGTTGAGGACAACATGGTTTAAAAGTTTGGGGTGGTAGGGCGGTAAGCCCCTATTTACCCCACTTTCTTCTATGTTCCTTGTTCTAAGTTTTTTCTCAAGATGACTGAACAGTATAACCATCTCTCATATTTGTGTATCCATACTTTGTGTGCTTGTTTTGCATACTTGCATGCCATGTTGTTTACATTCCTGCCATTTTTGCGTAATTTTCAAAAATTTTGGTCTTTTTGCCAGGCATTGCATATCATGTAGATTTTTGGTAACTTTTGCATGTTTTAGTTAGGATTTGCTTGTTTTCTATTTTAAGTTCAATAATATAGGTTTAGATGTGATTGGAGGCAACTTGACACCATTTTGGCCAATTTTTCCCAAATTTGAGATTTCTTGTCTATAAAGTGTGTTTTGACCCAATCTCTACTGTTTTGAGTAAAAATGACGACCTTTGACTAGTGCAAGTGAAATGGCATGCTTTATTTCTAAGTGGTATCAATGTTTGACCATTTTACATGTGCATCACCTCTCTCATGATTGTGATTGATTTGGCTGAATTGTGAACTTGAGCAAGCTTTGAACGCTTAGTGTTTGTAGAATCACTTGTTTGATGTATCAATTTTATCTTGTTCATTCATGTGGTGTGATATCTAGGATGAAGTATTGGATTAACTTTCATGCAGGATGTCTTATGTTGAAAATCATACCAATGACCCCTCTTTGACTCGACCTTTCTCTCACCATCTTCTTACTCCTCCGCCTCATGAAAGGATGCCAAAGTGCACATATTAGCCGTGGCCACCTCCAAAAGTTTGGGGTGGCCACATATCTATCTCCCCGCTTCACTCTATCCACCATATGCCCTATCTACACCAAGGACAAGAAAAAAAGAAGAAGAAAAAAAAAGAGAAAAGCAAAAACAAAATAAAAGGATGCTCCTGTTTAAGAGCATTCAAATAAAGAAAAGATGAGTGGGTAATAGCACTCCAAGGATCTTACCACAACCCTTTCTTCCAATTTCATACCCATTGAGCTAGAAAACATCAAACCTAGATCATTTTACCCCATTCCACAACCATGTGGGTCATTTGGTGTGATTTGAAATATAAGATCGAATGCATGAAGGTGAAACAACACTCCTAGTCATTCTCGATTAACGCTACCATGAAACGGTTTACCCAGAACTTTATGGAAGAAATATAGATAACTTGTGTATTCTATGTGATATATTTGAAGTTCATATGCTTTGTGCTCTCTTCATGATTGGTTTGTGAAAGTAGGAGAGGATAGAGGTAAAATGCATGCACTTAGTCATCTTTGATCCCATTCAGCGATAATCATCTTTTACATTGCATTTGTCATGTCTTGACTGTGAAAAGTTTGTAGAGAGATTGAGTTGGAGCATACTTGAGGACAAGTATGTTTCAAGTTTGGGGTGGTGATTTAGCCCTATTTTAAGGCTTTATCTTGTGTCATTTTGCATTTCAGCCACATCTATACTTGTTAGATTACATGTTATTTCCCCCAATATGATTATTTCTATCAAATGCACTTATGGAGACTTTTCACATGTTTTATAGGTACTTTGTCCACTACTTTATGGCATGGAAAGAGGATGGTCCAATCTAGGGTTTCCTCAGGCTTGGACGAGCCCACAATGAGGCCAAAACAACTTCCAACCTACCCCACGTGGTCAAAGAATGTTTTGAAGCAATACCCTCCATGGATGATCATGTTTAAAGCTCAAATGCATGGGAGAGACACCACCACGACCGTGGTACCCCACCACGGCCGTGGTGAACATGCCCCAAGCACAAAAAATCACTAAAACTCCCAGAAATTGATGAAAATGGCCAAAATGACCGTGGTGATCAACATGCTCGTGACCATAGGTCCCCACCACGACCGTGGTGATCCCCCACGACCGTGGCAATCCATGTACATATCCCTGTGATCTCCAAATTTTAATTCCCATGACCGTGCCCATCCACCAGGGCCGTGGTCTACCGTACCCACCATGACCGTGGTAACCTACCACGGTCGTGCTACTCACAAAATCCACCTAGTTTTCACTGCTTTACCTATTTTACCCCTAACTTAACCCTAGACCCCCTAGACACCTATATATACCTAGGTGGCGGCTGGGGCACGAAGCTAGCTACCTTCTACCCCCTCCTAGCTCCCCAAATCACCATCCACTCCATTCCACTCCATATCCACCTCAAATCCACTCCATTTCACCATTTCTACCACATAACCCCCCATATCTAAGCCTTCCATCCACTTCCCTCCATCATTCCACACCATTTCATCCTTGGAGGAGGGAGGAGGACGTCCTGCAACTGCTAGAGAGGAGGATTGCTTCATCTACACCGAGCTCCATGGCTTCTTCTACCTCTTTCTTCTCTCTTTTTGTATTTTCCATTTCTATGAGTAGCTAGGCCCCTGTGGGTGGGCTGTTTGGGGGAAATTATGTTACTTTGATACCATGTTGGGGGAAAATGACATGAAAACATTTTAATTTCATTTTTTAATGATTATATTATATTTGCATCTCATTCTACATGGATTGCTTGTTGGTTTGTGTGTGGAATCACCTAGGAATTTAGGCAAATTGATTATATGTGTGAATTTTGGGATTTGCCCCTAGGTCCAATTCTTGGATTCCTAGGTTGCTTCCCATATTCCTACATCCTAATCAATCTCCCTAAACCTAAGTGAGAGATCTAAGTAGCTAGATTGGATAATTCTAGTGCAATTAGCATAGATCCTTCTCAAGGCTAGAATGTGGGGGAATTGGGGTCCAAAGCCCTAATTTCACCTCCCCATTACTACCCTCGGCCCCTAATTTACCTAGGAATTCCTAATCTAGAAACCTAGACTTGATTAGACTCTAATTGAATTGAACCTAATCCCTAACCCAATTGAGCCTCATATGGGTAGTAGGGGGTGTTAGGGACTAGTTCCCCTATACACAACCTAGCATATCCATGGCCAGTTAGTAGCTTAGGTTAATTCATTAGACTCTAACTTGTTGTTTGGTTTGGATAATCTAAATGGAATCATAATGTTCATATGTCACCCCCAACTTAAGTGATAAGTTCATACCCCTAAACAACCCACACATCTCTTTACTGCTTAAAACCCTAGTTTCATGCTTGCTTAGCTTAATTAGTTCTTTCCTTGCTTAGTTAGCTTCTTGCTTTGTTCTTGTCTCATTCATGCTAGTGTAGCTCTTTAATTTCTCTTTTACTTCTCTCTTTCTTGTCCTAGTGTAACTTGTCCTTTCATACCTAGCTTAATCCTTTCTTGCCTGTCTAGCCTTAATCTAGTCTAGGGTTAACGTAGATTTCATTCCTGCCTTTCATTGCTTGTTTGTTCATAGTAGGTTAACAATCAAATCAACCCTTAAACCCTTAACCCTAGTCTCCGCAGTAGGAACCTAGTGAAACTAACCTAGCTCTAGTGCCCCCTCTTTTCCCTATGGATCGACCCTATACTTGCCACCTTCCTATTCTACGACATGACCTCCTGCGCTTGCGGGTGTAGTTATTTTAGTAGATGTAGGTATGTTAGTTTAGGTTTATAAATTTCGAAAGCAAAAACCCATCACATGTGTTCCGACCTCATGGGGCGCATCTAGTCGGGTCAAACCGGCTAGTGTGTTGCACCTCTAGAGGAAGCGCACCAAAGACATCCATGAATGTTTTCAATGTAGGGATGATAAATATTTGTGTGGAATTTGTGTTGAAAGAAATACTTTTTGCACAAAATATAGCTTCAAAGAAATAACTTAAGTGGGGATTTTATTTGGAAAGGAAAGCATTCATCCAACCATTCATGGATGTAAAGTCAACTTATGCTGATTTATTATTTCATTATGAAGCATTCTAATTTTATAGTTGGTAACATCAATAAGTTACTTATGTGAAGAAATCCATGGTTGGATGACAAATAATTTCTAGGACACCAATTCTTACATTTGTTTGACACTAAAAAAATGAAAAACTAGCTAAACTCAGTTCCATTATCTAGAATTGCACTACAATAAAACATGATAAGGGACATGGATGAATCCCTAACTATAGTTATCTGAATCCCTGATATTAACTTGTTGGTCAGGGCTTGGGCCTGACCACTATTCTCTGATAGCTAGATAATCTGCCGAGGAGACACCTCGACTCTCATCAAAAGGGGGGAAAACCCAATTCCTAAAATCCTATGAGAAAGAGGGAAAAACTAGTCTCTACTAAAGGAGGAGTGAGACCCATATTGCAAGGGAGAGAATCGCCACAAGCACGACAATCGTAGGCCAAAAAACACCCAATCACAATAGTGTAAACCAAAAAACCAGAAACAAAAAGAAAATATGTGAGAAAAACTGATCTCCCATCCATCTTGGAATTGACAGAGCCATTGCTCCACCAACATATGGTGTCACCACCCAACCTTGCCCAGAAGTAATGTCAATCAACACCCACCAGGACAGCTGTCGAGAACTTCACGACCTCCAACATCAATGCCACAATGCCAAAAGGAAGACTCACCCCCAAACTCTGAAGGTAGTGCCCCCCATTCTGGATCAGAAGGGCTGCACACACCGGCAACTAGAGAAGGATAATCGATTGAGAGAAGTCCTAGAGGAAGAGAGAGGACACTTGTGGGCTATGCCGCCCCTTCCCCAAGGTAGAGAGAATTGCTTCAGAACCCTATCCCTCGAGAGCAATCGCCAGGGAGCGGAGTAGGGGTGGGACTATATTAGATATCTTCTTCTAAACCATTTTTGTTACTATTCTTCTTCCTCTCATTTACCATGGTCAAGTTCCATGGTGTTACAAGTTGGAAACTTGTGCATAAGACTAAGGAAACCTCTTTTCTTCCCTTTTTGTTCTAGATACAACTTGTTTTTGGCAAAATAAGTTTTTGTGGAGCTTTTGGAGGACAAAGCTTGGATCTTGCCACTAATTTTTTGTGGTTTCTCACTAGAACTTTGTTTTCTTCACCCGAAGGTGAGTGATATAACATGTAGCATTTTTTTACCTACTTATGACATGTATAATATTTATCTATTTCTAAAAATCCACTATATGCTAAAATATGCTATTTTATGTACTATTTTGCATATGTAAAATGCCAAAAGGAATACTTAAGTCCTTTGCACATTTTCTACGGTGTCGTGATTATTCTTTAAACATGTAAGAACTAAAATTCAGAATGTATGTGTAAAGGCTCTTAAGGATGTCATTTTGTATAGTGTTTAAGTACCCAATGATGGAAATTTTGACTCACATGTTACACCTTGATGTATGGCGGTTATCATATGAAAATATTGGGTTTTTCAAATTTACTTTTACTATGCTGTATTGATAGTTGGAAAAAACTCTAGTAATGAAGATAGCTCATCCATGCTAGGTTTTGAGTATATGATTGAATCGTTCTTAGAAATAGAGTAAAGATTACACCCGTTGTAATTTTCAAATGAAATTTGTGTGATACCTTAATTGTGACTTGTTAAGATATCTACGAATTTCATATCATAATGATATTTCTACAAGGAGTTATGATTATTTTGTTTTGAAGGACAAATTGTTCTATATGTGCCCTAGTTTGAACTTTGGCCCTTTATATGGCCAATGATGATTAATTATGACATGATTTAGTAACATGGAACTAATTCATATGTTTTATATCTTCTGAAGTTGCAATCTGTGCTTTATTTTACAAGAATCATTTAGGATCTTGTACGTAACTTGATTGATGTAGTCAAAAATACTTAGTTTACATAATTAATAAAGTATAATCATAATCATGTAATGCCCGATGACTATAGAACTATCTCAGTTCATATTTGCTGGATAGTGAAATAAGTAATCTAAAAGGAGCCTAGATTTGGATACTTTTGAGTATATACACGTTCAAGGAAGGTATATCTATGTCATCCTAATTCTAAGGTTTTAGAGAGCGGTTGAGGCCGCGTCTCAAATTTTTTATGATAGAGAGCGATTGTGATTGTAACTCAAATTTGAGGATTTATACCATAGTTTTGGTGCCTTGAACACTGTACCCATGACAAACCAACTTATTTTTAGCAAGTTGGGTTGTTATACCACTATAGTTTGTCACTCATACTGACCAAGGGAAGCATATCTTTAGGATTCATGTCATCCTAGATCCTCTACATGCCTAATTGTGTCTTTGTAGTGATCATCTAGTTGTTTTAGTGGTACGCCTCAAACTACCTAGATCATAATAAAAAATGTAACATAATCATGTCGTATATATGTCAGGGTTATTTGGCGAATGATGTTGGATGGATATTATTGATTTTCTCTTCTTTCTAGGATCATATATGAATCATATCTCTTCACTTGTAATTATATACACTCATAGATTTAGTTATGATTGATCCTTGCATGTACATTTCTCACTTTTTCTCATGTGTTATGATATCAACCTTGACAGATTTAATTAAAAAAACCTGGTTTTATTCAATAAATTTATTATAGGTTATATTATATCAGTGGGACTTGGGGTCTCATCTCATGGGTTTACACACCTTTTTGGATGATCACATTACAGTTAGACCTGCGACGGAAAGGAGGCTCAGTTTGGAGACCAATAGAGCTCAACAAGTTGGTGTAGTTTTAAGTAGAGCCCAGAGTCATCTGTATACTCTTAGGTCTGCACAGGGGAATGTGTATATGATGTATATCGACTCAAGTTTTTGATTAAACACAACAAACACTGTAAAGCTGTAAGTATCTGAAAAGTACCATTTATATATAGGCTATGTTAAGTTCACTGATCTTATGTTATACCTGATATGAATATAGGTGAAGTTGGACCTTTGTGTAAATGCTTCTTTTGAAATGTTTGGAATTTTTATTCAGTTCTAATTCTATACCTTTTTGATAATATGGTTAACTAGTGTTTGATTGACATTTTCATTTTGAGTAATCTCATTTTGTGTGGTAGGTTTTCACACCAAATCCCAAAAATCACTGAAAAAATAAAGAACATGAGTGGTTTCTTCTGAGTTTGATAGAAAAATAGAGAAAATAAATAGACAATGAAATCTATGAATTGCCAATGAGTACCAAAAAACAATTTGTTATACGAATTTAACTATATATGAATGAATTTTTATGCATCATCTTGTTTTCCAAGTGTATCCCTAAAGGACATGATGTTCTAAGGTTTATGAAAAAGAAATATGCTCATAGACGTCAAAAGTTGTTTGTTGACCTAATAGTTATACATTTCTATATTTTAGTGACCACTTCACCATTCTACTCATGTGTGTCTAACATTTCTATTGATATCATTTTAATCCATAAATACACTCAAATACATAAAATTTGCAAACCCAAGAATGACAAATTTCATGTCACACAAGTATAAAATTCAAAATAAAAGAGTATATATGTTTCCAGTTGGAATTTTATTATAAATAGTTTGTAGTGATTTATGAGTTATAATTAATCTCAATAGTGTAATACAGTAAATTCTATTAAAATATATTGCATTTTTCATTTATTGGTTTAATGCAATCCATGCTCTTTTATCTACTGAGATTTTCTTAGAGGATAACTCAACTGATTAGCTTGTTTTCTTAACAATTTGATTTGGTCAATTGAGATTGTAACTATCATGAATCTCATCCTATGACAAGATGGTAGGAATGCATCAAAACTCATTAGTTAATTTTGGGAACCTAAATATCAATCGATGACCTTTATAATTCTTGTCTGATTGTACCATCAACCTAGATTTGGCACCCTAAATTCAACATGTACTACAACTACAAAGTGATGATCAAATTCTAAATAATAAAACACAATCTCTGATGGTATTTCCAAAAAGAAATTTAATATTATTTTGGCAATTGATTCTAAGAATCTTTCTATTAATATTTATCTAAATTCTTTTTCAAAAGAATTTCAAGTATCCATATGAAGAGGTAAAGATAATGAAGCCTTAAATCAATAATCCATCAAACTCATAAGTTGCAATGTCTGAAAAGAGTACCCCAATTAACAAGATATGCTTGTTTAGCTTCATGATATATCCCAATAATATATTCCTCATTAGAGAGTATATATTTTTAAGTACAAGAGAAGGGAGGGGATTAAATATAAGGAAATAAGAAGACAAGCAATCAAAGATGCAGTCATAAGAATCAATTTACTATACCTACAAAGGGATTATATTTCCAATTAGAGAGAGTTTTTGAGGTTTTGGTAATAATGGAGTCCCAAACAACATTGTAGAGTTTAAAGTGAAATAGGGAAAGACCTTTGTATTCAAAATGATACATATCTTCTTGGTACCCAAGAATGTGTTTGAGTATGATCGTGTTTGTATGCTAAGATGGGTTCCAATTACAATATATTTCTAAAAATTTATTTTATGACCAAAGACCTGTATGAAAATGCCTAACACCCACTGAATGTCAATGAGCTTCTCACCAGGCTTGAAGAAAATTAGATTGTCATTCATAACTTATATAATGTTGTCTTTTCAGAAATGGTTAGTGTGGATCTTATATGGTCCTTCCTAGAGAGAAGTTTGGTCATATGAGATAAAATAGAAGTGGAACATATGAAGAGAGAGGAGGAGAGGGAATCACCTTGACAAATTCCTATTGAACTTCTAAAATAACAGATTGGAGAGACATTAATAAAATAGAGAAATGGAAAGATTTGATGCAACTGTGAATCCATTCAATCCAGATAGGAGAAAATCCAAAGTTGTGCATGGATAAAATAATAAAATTACAATTGATCTTTTCGAAAGCCTTCTCAATTTTTTTGAACACTTAAAAGTGGGATGCCTTTTGATTGACAAGTGAGGATAAACTCATCAGACAAGATAGACATCTTGAATCAATCTACCACAAATGGAAGCAAATTGTTCCAGGACAAAAAGGCCTTCAAGACGAGATCTAGGAGGATTGTTGATCATTTTGAATATGATTATATAATAACAATTGCAGAGAATGATGGGTCAATATTTTTCATTAGAAGGTTTGTGTATTTTCTGGATCAACACAATGTGAGTGTTGTTAAGAATTTCAAATTGGTTGGGGGGTGGTAATGCATCATTGTGTTCAATATATTAAAAACTTAAGAAACTCAACCTCATCTTGTCCCATGAATTCTGGTAGAAATCCATACTAATAACATTAGGTCCTAGAGATTTGTCGGGGCCCATGTATGTATGAATTTCCTCTTTGAAGAAAGGACCATGCATGGAAGTAAGATTAACCAATTCAGTAAATAATCATAGCTCCCAATTAAATTAGAAGAGTTGAAAAAAGTTAGTTTTTGATTGAACAACTTATACAAATAATTCATAATTTGATTAATAATAAGATGTTTTTTTGTAGGTGTTGACATTATCCTTTGTGAGAGCAGATTAATTATTACATTATCCTTTGTGAGAGTTAATGGATTCTGATATTATCCACTGTGAAACTGAATGAATGATCTCCACTTCCTATTGTTACAAGTATTGTTTAAGAAACTAGTATTCTTATCCCTCTCATTGTTCTAGTGAGCTTTGGATCTTTGTTTCTATAGAATTTGTTGGTGTAGGAGGAACTCCCAAAACTCCAATATGTTGGAAACCACTATTGGGTGGTTTGTGTTTGAGTTCATTTCCAAGAATAGGATGTTCTTCTCCAAAGAAATTTTTGTGGATGTTACCAAAGGTTTACAAGTTTCAAGTAATGAGTTTAGAGTTAAGATGTTGATGTTTCTACATAACAACAAGCCCAGATCAAAATATATCTAGCCTCATCCTAGAAACCATCCAAAAGTCTTGGAAAAGACTGGTGCAAGGTGTTGATACACTCAAACCATAGAAACTTAGGCTACCAAGGTTCAAAATTGGAGTCTAGAATATTGGGAAAATGGCCAGAGAGCATACAACAAGAAGTATTTGTATTGATTCTAAGAATGTGTTGAGCCTAGAACATGACTCCTCATGTTTCTATGTGAAACTGGTGTTATTCATCAAAAGATTAATCATAAGATGGAATTGATGAAGTCACCAAAGGAAAAGTTATATTGTGAGTGAATATGAGCTAGAGAATCATTTTGTTTACATTTGGATATGGACCTAGTGAGGTTGAAGCACAACCAACAACCCAATGTAAGTTGTTTTTAATGCAAACAATGAATTTAAGTTCACAGAAAGGGTATTTGTTTTGACTAGACTCCCCATAAATGACATTGAACAACCATTCATGATTATCACTGATTTTAAAAAGTTAAGGAACTAGAGAACTTCCTCAGATTAATATAGATACATGTGAGGCTCTACAAATGTTCAACCAATAACAAGTTCCTAATTATCCTATTGGAAGGTTTTGGAATCCAATTAGTAAAAAACTTTAATAGTGTATAGATGAAAGTTAGACAGAGACAATTTGGTTTCTATATATCAATGAAATTATTTCTAATGAATTTTTTTGCTGATGTTCCTATGTTTTAAGAAATATCTCTAAAAATATTCCACAAAGAAAGAAGAATTCAATCATATTACATAAACAAAACTAACTAAATAGAAAAAAAAACACAAATAGGCAATCAACTTGGTCATTAACTAAATCTGTTGTTGTTCCAACCTCGTATCTTTTTATATCTTCATGAGGTCCATATTGGATTCTAGATGAATGTAAAAAGATGCTTCAATATTCTTAGAAAAATCATAGAACTCCTCACCAAACTCCCAGGAACTAAAATTTGTGTAGGGTCTCAGTCAGGATGGCCCTCTAGACTTGAGTTAGACAAGGCGTCAAGAGATAAGGAATCACATATGTTATATGAAGAGTGGTTACTTGAAGAAAGAAAACCCATTGCATTCCCACTCAAAGGTTCCTTGTTAAGAGGGGAACAAACAATATGTTGTTACCAATAAGGATAGAGAGTGAAACTTCCAAGATGCTCATAGAACCAACATAATTGTTACAAAAAAAGTATCTTCATCACCAATAGCAACAATAATGCCATATATTATATTTTCCATCATGAGTTACAACAAGAGTTATACTATATATATGAAGGGAGACCCTCAATATGATGTTTATAATGCTCAAGGATTCTAATATTGTTAAGGTGATTGCTAGTGCTCGAGTTAAGAAGGATAATAATTTAATTTATGTTGGTCAATTATACTAGTGGGAAAATATCACTCTATTGTTATGAAATGTAGACTTCCCCTAATTACCCCAAGGGAAAGTAGAGAAGAAGTTATGGGTATATTATTGTTATTATGTGGGTTGTTGGAATCCTATATCACCCAAACATTACTTTTGGTGGAAGTTATGTTAGTACTAGTAGTTTTTAGGTTGGTTTTGAGAGGGTTATCACTCTTTCTCTTGGGAGCATACCATAAAGTAGGATGTCCTAAAAGTGTTCCAATGAAGGGTGCAATATCATGAAGTTCTTCAGAAAACATGCATATGGGATATATTTGTTGACCCACACAAATATTCATCTTTTTTATATTTTGGGTGAACTTAGAGACCAAAATAAAACATACAACTTTCAAATAGTTTGTGTCCTGTAGAGTGTCTTGGTTAATATATTTTAGTTTAGCACCCATGACCGGAGTAGTGTCATGGTATCAACATCCAATAAATAAGAAGGAAATCCCAAAGTGGAAATCCAGGCAATGTGACCATCGATGGCATTGTGAGCATCTATTTCTGTATTTCATCAAGTAAGGGATGCATGGATGAAGTTTGCATCACCATTAAGGATAAATAAAGGAATGCCTCGGAGGTCTTGAATAGAGGTAATTTCTGGTATAGTATACATAAGTTGATTTTTTGAGAATATATTAGGCATGCCAATAGATAAACCAGGGAGAAGATGCCCTAAAGATATGGTTACATCAATGATTTTAATACTACCATAATTTTTGTCTTAGTGAGTGGTAAACATTATGCTTCTGTTGGAAAGTACTCTCCCCAATTGAATGGGGTTAGTTAAAAAATTAAAAACCATAAACTCCTCAGAAGAAGTAGTCTCTTACCTCATGAAATGAAAAATGACACTAATGAAGAAGCAAAAAGGTTTGGAGAGGAGGGGAAATTGTGCCTTTCATGATGGAAACCAATTTTAGGATGCATCTCTAAAAGGAAATGTACAAAATTGTAAAAACCATTATTACAAGGGGAGATGTGAAGTTATGAATTCCTTAGGGCCAGGCCATATTTTCATAGTATTCTTGGGTCAGTTAACTACTATAGATTGTTGCAATTTTTATAGAGGAGAGTAGTGATTGAAACAAATTGTGATGCCCCACGCCACAAACATCATCCAAACAAGATCAAACTCAAAACTTAAGCTCATCATAAGCCCTAATTACATCACAAAAGATTAGAGAAAAGTTCAGAGCACATGGTTAAGCTAAAACAAATAGGGTTACTCTAAAACCTAGGTCAGGGTCCTTACAAGCCATAAACCCCTAAGAAGGATATTGCCCCCAAAATCCTAAGAGAAAAGAGAGGGGTACTTCCTATTCATATCTTCCTTGAGCTTCCACGTGGTTTCCTTAACCCCACGATGATGCCACATAACCTTCACAAGCACTATGTCCTTTTTCTTCAGCTTCTTAAATCTTCTGTCAAGGATCAACACTGGACCTTCAACATAGGACATATCCTCATTAAGCTCCACCTCTACAGGCTGTAACATCAACTTTGTATCAGGATGTCACTTTATCAACATAC
This sequence comes from Alisma plantago-aquatica, assembly GCA_963693085.1. Taxonomy (NCBI): domain Eukaryota; kingdom Viridiplantae; phylum Streptophyta; class Magnoliopsida; order Alismatales; family Alismataceae; genus Alisma; species Alisma plantago-aquatica. Next base: position 663,129,195 of record OY856414.1, read on the forward strand.
TCACATGAAACACAGGATGCAACCTATGCAACTCAGGTGACAAATCCAACCTGTAGGCCACCTTCCCAAAACCAAACTGTGACACCCCATACCACAAACATCATCCAAACAAGATCAAACTAGAAACTTAAGCACACCACAAGAACTAATTACATCAAAAAAGATAAGTGCAAAGTTCTAAGCACATGATTAAGCCAAAGAAAAATCATCTATTTAAGGGAATGGCCTGAAATAGACAAAGCCTTAGTCTTAAAATGATAATTATAGTAGTTATAGTAATATCCTTTCTTGTTGGTTGTATGATCTCGATGGTGTATCCTGTGAGGACCTTAAAGTGACTACACATTTGTAGGATAACTATACAACCCTTTACAAGAATACCAAAATTTAGGATATTAACAACCATAGTATTTATGGCCCAAATGATTACATATCATACATCAATAAACCCTAGTAAGAAAAGACACATTCTTTTTCTAATTTCTATAAACCCAAGGTTGTTAAAATTGACACATATTTTATGAATTTAATACTAAGATTATTGAAGTCATATAGATCAACAATAACCACGTAGGTTTACTTCAAGGTCGCCTTGACAAGGCGTTCACCAATAATGACTTAATCCTAAAGAACCTAAATTGAGTGGTTTATAATATAACTAATAGGGAATTTATACCATTTCCCTATCCTTTTTAGGACAACAAAAAACTAGACAATGTAAAATAGATTCATGCCCAAGGATTTTTGGATTACTGATAAGGAATCCCTCACCATTCTAGAGACTAAGTGGAACAATGATCTAGACTTCAAGACAACCCTACAAACTATCCAAAGAAATTACTAATTGGGATAGAAAAATGCAAAGAAAGAAGAGGTCAATCAAGGACAAATTACTAAGAAATATTGATTTGCACCAAACCAATTTGGCATAGCGCTACGATGAGACATTCAAGCTTTATACTGACATGCAATTGGAGCTAAACCGATTTGACTCTTGTAGTAATTCATTGCTCAAGAGGAGAATGTCTTACATGCTTTGATTCATTGCAAGCATGTGGAGGGTATTTGTGTCGAAGTCCTGATTGATGTTGTCATGAACTACTTCATGAATGATCACAATCTAAAACAATGGCTCAGTTGGAACCCTTAAGGTAGGACTAAAGATAATAGCACATATCAAGCTGGTATATATGGAAATGCAAGAACCTTTGAGTCTTTGAGAAAGTGGATAGGATGAACGCCTGCCAAGTTAGCTATGTTTAGAGGGTGATAGTTCTATTACTACTGATTGAGACTCAACCTTGAACCCTATCTAGTAGGAATACAAGAATGTTTCAATGGAAAAAAACCGTCATATGTATGAGTTATGATAAACATGGATGATGCACTGAAGCAGAAGAAATGTGTTGTGGTGGCAGTGTCTAGGGATAGTATGGGGAGATGTTAAGGAGGTGTAGGCGGTTGTGGTACAACAAGAGGTGCACTAAAAACTAAAGTACTAGCTACAATTCTAGATTTAAATGTAGTAATAGAGAGCAATTTTACAAATGTAGTGGTTGCACCTGACTGCCAGGTCGCTTGTCGGAAGACCATAGAGGATCAATGTTTTACTCCCTTGTAAGCTAACTAGATTATGGAAATCCAAATGAAGTTGAAAAGAAGTTGGAAATTAGAGTTTGAGCGTTTCAAAGGAAACATGGTGGCAGACTGGCTTTCCGAATTCCATCTAAAAAACAAAAAGGGCCCTTAGAACTATATAAGAAACCCCAGGAGATTTTTGGTCTTTATCCTAAGGAATTATGTAATGGTAATAGTAATACCATAATTACCATTCTACAGAACCTATCCTTTGTACTTCTTTTATGAATTTTCTTGCAATAGGCAGGTGAGATGAAAAGAATTCCTTAGGACTTCCCAAAATTACAATAATCATGCCCAGTAAAACCCTGCATGAAGAAGCCAAATAAGGAACCATGGTAGCATATAGAGATATAGTAATCAAATCAATGCCCTTGCACTCAAAGGAACCTGAACTTGTGAAAGAGGATTCGAAGGTAAACCTACTTCCAAAGGGGATGGTCTGGAAGAGATCTTCATGAGGGTGAAATTAGAATCCAAGACATCCCTTTGTTGGATGATTAACACCACTTCCTTGTCAAATTGGGACACACTCAATAGAAAGGAACGTACTCCCATAATAATGTTGGTGTATGAGGAGTGGGGAATGATGTTAGGTTTGTCTCCTAAAAGCAAAGGAAAAGGCATGACATGCATCCTAATCCTAGCAGTGGAGGAAAATCTCATTCTCCCCCACATGGCAAAGATCTATGGATCAGTCAAGGATGCATAAATCACTCACTAGAAGATCCCACCCCTAAAAGAAGGAGAAGCATAGCTCATGCTCATTCTAGAGAAACATGACACATGTCGATTTTCTACTAACTTGTATCCAAAATCATGTAGGGACAAAGTATAGAGAGAAGCATGTCCGAGTTATTGGAAGAGTGCTTTACGTCTAGGAAGATACATTGGCTAGTAGTGGCCATAGCATTGGTCCCGGAGGTGTTACTTATAGCTGCTGAGGGTTGCGATTTTGGGAGGAAGAATGATGGGTTGGAGAAAAGAGAGTAAGTCGGGAGCATAAATATCCACCTCCCTCTAATCAACATATCTTCAAGTGAAAATTCACAACAAATATCAAAGCCACCGTAACGTCTAGAATTATTAGGATTTGATTTTTTGTAACCTTACATATGTGTAGTGCAATTATTTTTTTAAAATAATACGACTTTTTAACAAAGTGTTATGTTTCATATATATACAATTTTGTGATCTCCTTCCTTTTCATTCTCAATGCTAAACAAGTTTGGGAAATAAGTGTCACCTCTATTTTCCTCCCTTCCCCTCCCCATCATTCATACACCACTTTACCAAGCATAGCATTATAGATTTATAGTGAACCATAATTGGAAGTTTTTTCATAGGTACTTACGCATTTTTTTAACCAATGTGCACCATTCTTCTCAATAGCTACTTTTTGCTTATGGTTACTATTCAAAAATTTGACACACATGATTTTTATGGTCTAGTACAAGTTAACAAGCTTTGTCACAAATTTCAAAAGTAATTGCTGATTTTGAGAAAAATCTTTATAAGGTGAAAAAAAACTCTTGACCGAGATGGGTTTGGAGTTAGATAGAACAACTAGTATTTGTGGTACACCTGATAATCTCTGAGTCACAAACAAACAGTTGCAGTCTTTCAAACTATTGATTCTTATAGTCAAAACATTTGAAACCAGTATAGTGGATTATGTGGAGTCAGTGCCGGTTATTCTTACTCTATGAAACAATCGCTAGCCTTTTTTTTATTAACCATGGGAACTACATTAGCCAGCTTCTCGGATCCTAAAAGCACAATCTTTATTTGGGTAAGTATATAGGTAAAACGCTTCAGGTGCTATGACTGCCGAATCCATCGACATGCATGCACACCTATATGCTTCTGAACTTGCTGAAGAAAGGCTTCTTGGAACTCAGCTCGCTGGAGTGGCCGCACCTTCTCTTGCGGCAGTTCTCTGCCCTGGGGTGGTTGGGATCATAGCGACACGGCAGATCTTTTTCTTCTCACAGATCTTCTGCGCCAGTTCCCTGAGGCTCGGCCGATAGTTTGAGTCGCCCGCTTCCTCCTCCCCTCAGCCTCAGCACCATGTATAGCGTCGACTCTGCGGATCAAGCAACAGGCAGTATCATCAGATGAGATTTGGCCGGAGCAGACAGACAGAAGGTCATATGTATAACCCAGGAAGATATTCACAAGTGGGACAGTCTGGGAAACAACAAAACGGACGACTGTACCTTTCTGGATGTTGTAGTCAGCGAGAGTACGCTCATCCTCGAGCTGCCTGTCGGCGAAGATGATGCGCTGCTGATCTGGTTGGATTCCTGCGTGGCCGAACACATCAATTTGATAATTAGAGACACGAGAAGCGGTGCATGCTCTGGAGTGCGGTCGAGGATATAGAAACAGCACAGAAAGGAAGCAAAAGAGGGTTTGATGTCGCCGACGGTGATGCTGCAATGAAGCGAGACGTACGTACCTTTCTTGTCCTGGATCTTCTCCTTGACAGTGGTGATGCTGTCGCTAGTCTCAACATCCAGGGTGATCGTATTCCCAATGGTCCTCTTCCCAGCAAGAGTCTTCACAAAGATCTGCATCGCTGGAGCTACTGCTAACGCGGTGGTTCTTGCAAACTCAAGTGGTGGTTGTTTCCTTGCACACGCTGCACTCAAGGCGTTCCGGAGTGGACGCTGTTTATAGGCCTGAGCTGAGAGTATGACTTGGGCACCACACAAAACATCCTTCTGTCTTGAAGTGAAAGTGTAAATCGTATTTAAGGCGGCAAGAAGGGAAGAAAATAGAAAACAGACCCCACGGTATAGCTGTCTTCATGACAAAATTTCATTCCAAGCGCACATGCTATGAATCGTAACAAATTTCATTCACCAAGTGCACATGCTATGAATCGCAGCAGGCTAGAGACTTGTGCAGTAAGAGGGGAAAGAAAATGGAAAACCTACTATGACGGTACAGTCCACGGGACATATATGATTTAGGAAATACGCACACAATGAACCAAAACCCCTTCAACCTAGTTTTTGCATCCTAACATGATAGGAATGAAATGATGTTGTTTTCCGATTCTAGTGTGGATGCAACTAAGAAGAGAAACCATAATAATAGTTCGTTCCATTGTAAACTACATCATTAATTATATATCACAATGAATGAGCGGCAAAAGCTCACAACTCCATCATATTACTATATGTGATTAAACAATCAATATTTACTTTAATGTATGAAATGGAAGGAAATAGAAAACCGACCCCACGGTATAGGTGTCAACATGACATATTTCTTTTACCACGCACACATGCTATGAACCTCAAACACGCCCAGAAACTTATGCGCTAAGAGAAGAAGGAAAATAGAAAACCCATTACTGTGCACACAACATATTCGACTTAGTAAATAAACATGCAATTGATCGAACCCTCTTTTATCAGGTTTTAGCATCCTTTTATGATGGGAAATGAAATTATGTTATTTTCCTATTCAAGTGCGGACACAACAAAGGAAAATATAAGGCAACAACAATAAATCATTCCTTTATCAAACGCATCATCCAAGATTTCACAATGAATGAGCAGGATAAGCTTACAATGCCATGATATCATTATGTGAGATTAAGTAATCAATGTTTACATTAGGGTATAATATGGATATCTATCACATAGAAAAGTTCATAATGTGTCCAAATTTGGTTAGAGTTTGGTATAAATTATAGTGTATATATAAAGGGGAGTATGTCATGCTTCACAAGAGAAGTTTATTACTTTACCATTTCAAACATACAATGCAAGCAATGCCAAGCTCTATTATTTGGTTGCAACAATTTTCACTATCTGGTAACCAATATTATTCGTACACCTACCTAAAAGTGAAACTACGTAGTTGCATTTGAAAGAATACCTTTACGAAATTTACTTCTTTGGATTTTGATTTTGAACATTCATGGTTACACACAGGGAGTCACAATATTACTGAGACAGTCACATAAAGTTCATCGTCAGGGGCGTCATCCATTAGAACAAAGACTTACATGCTAATGTATAATCTATATAATTATATCATTATTCATGTAGAATTTGAATAGATTTTACCCATAAAATTACATGAAGTACTATTAAACTAATTATGACGCCTCCTCTAGGATTAAATGGCATGGGAGTAGGGAAGCCTCCCAATAGACCGAGTGGGGGGAAAGGGAAAATGAGATGGTGAGGACTATATGTCTACTCATCGAAGGCCTTCCTTGACTATCTCTTCATGTTTAGATCTATTCAAAATTGGGAAAACTATTATAGTGAAGCTTAAGAATATTATTATTGAATTTGTGGATGGGAAGCTTAGTTATCCCCAATGCTAGGTTGTAAAAACTGCATATTAGAGAGAAAATGTTGAGGCAGGGTATACAACCAATCTTGAAGTTCATCTTCCCACTCTTTCCAAGTAACTCAGATAGGGATGGCAATAGTGTTGTGAAAAACCATATCCGCGGATAACCACACCACATTTTACATCGCATAATCACGCCAAATGGTTATAGTGCAGATATGGTTTTAAGTTTATAAAACTACTATGGTGTGGGGCGGATATGGTTCTAGAGATAAAATTGTGGATAAAAACTACAATGCAAAGAATTCATGTTAATCATATATAATTAAATATAGAATACTATCCTAAACACAATATTTGTTGTCGATGTTACATAGATTGCTAGATCTCTATTTTTAAAATGAAATTTAATGTATAGAGAAGAAGAATTTTCATTTTTTTCTACAATTACTAAACACATGATTGTCTTCTCTGCAAAATTAATAAGCATACATGTTCCACTTGTTTGTTTTCTATATTGTTATTTCCATTTATTGTGTAAAATTTCATAAATTTTATGTATGATATCACAGTTATTATTATGTAAAATATAGAAATTTGTTCATGGATTGGTGTGGTGTGGTGCGGTGCGGTGCGGTTAACTGTCATTTTTTGATTGTGCAGATTGATTCAGCCCTATTTTAGGGCTTCATCTTGTGTCATATTACACATCTATACCCGTTAGATTGCATGCCATTTCCCCTAATATACATGTTTATATAAAATGCAATTATTGACACTAACTGCATGTTTTTCAGGTATTTGGACCACACTTGATGGAAGAGAGAGAAAAGGAGTGATCCTAGGTAATCTCTACCCTAGAGAGGCCTAAAGTGAAGTCTGAGGCTCCCTCAACCGATCCCTAGTAGCCAAAGCTCCATTGAGGAAAATATGTCCAAGAATGAACAAAGAATCAAGTCAAAGTGATGCAACATAGACCACCACAGTCATGGTACCTCAGAACGGCTGTGCTAGCTCATCCAAATTCAACACCGTCACATTGAAGCAAAGTAGGAATCACCACAGTCGTTCCACTTAGAATGGCCATGGTGGCCTGACCCAGAACGACCATGCCACCTTGCACGACCGTGTGACGTTCATAGAAGAATGACCTTGGAGCCAAGAACGGGTAGAGTGATCCAAGCCACCATGGATGTGGTGACCACTACGACCTACTACCCTTGTCCCACCACCGTCATGCTACTTCATGTCCAAAAGTGACCAAGTTACTGTGATTTTTCCCCATTTCTCATTACGGTCATTCCACACCACCATGACCATTCTCACCCCTCCCCACCATGGTTGTACTACTCACAAAGGCCTAGCTACTTTTTCACCGCATTTCCCACTTTACCCCCACTTTACCTATTGCTTCCCCACACCTATATATACGTAGGTGGTGGCTGGAGCACGAGGTTAACCACCCCTAGCTCACTCCTAGCACTCCATTTTTACCCCTATCCATTCCACTCTATTTTCACCTCCATTCCACTCCATTTCACCATTCCCACCACCAAAACCCTAGTTTCTTAGTGTTTTGACCCTATTCCACCATCATCCCATACCCCTTGCACCTTGGATGAAGGAGGATGACATCTTGCAGTAGCTGAAGAGGAGGATTCCTACATCTACACTGAGCTCCATTTCTTCTTCTACCTCTTTCTCCTTTCATTTTGTGTTTTGCATTTCCATGAGTAGCTAGGCCCCTTAGGTGGGCTGTTTGGGGCTCAAAATGTTCATTGAAACCATGTTGGGGAAAAATGATATGTAAACATTGTAATTTAATTTTCTTATGATTATGTTCTATTTCTATCTCACTCTTCATGTATTTCTTGTTGGTTTGTGCTAGAAATCACCTAGGAATTTAGGGAAATTTCTTATATGTGTGAATTTTGGGATTTGCTCCTAGGTCCAATTCATGGATCCCTAACTATCTACCCATCCTACTACATGCTAATCAATTCTCCTAACCCTAGTTGAGAGATCTAAGTAGCTAGTTTAAATGAATTTGGTGTGCTTAGCATGGAGCTTTCTCAAGGTTAGAATGTGGGTGGTGGGAGGCCCAAAACCTCACTTCCACTCCCATTACTAATCTCAGCCCCTAATCATTCTAAGATCATCTAATACAGAAGCCTAGGCTTGTTTAGACTCTAATTGAATTACACCTAAACCCTAACCCAATTGAGCCTCGCAAGGGTAGTAGGGGGTGTTAGGGACTAGTTACCCTATACACAACCTAGCATATCCATGGCCAGTTAGTAGTTTAGGATAATTCATTAGACTCTAGCTTGTTGTTTGGTTTAATAATCTAAATGAAATCATTATGTTCACATGTCACCCCAACCTAATTGATAAGTGCATCCCCTAAACAGTCCACATTTCCCTTAATTGCTCTAAAACCCTAATTGCCTTCTTACTTAGCCAGTTTTAGCTTAGTTATATCTTTACTTGCTTAGTTAGCTTCTTGCCTCGTTCTTGCTTTTCTCTTGCTAGTTTAGGTTTTTAATTGCTCTTGTGCTAAGTCTCCTAGCCTAGTGTAGTATAGACCTTTTCTTGCTTGCCTCATCATAACTTATTCTATTTTCTTGCCTTATCTTGTCTTTTTTTCTTCATTATAATTAACTATCTAGAGTTAACTTAGGTTTTATTCTTGCTTGATTTCCTTTACTTGCTTTCTTTCTCAACTTAGTGTAATCAATCAAAATCACCTTCAAACCCTTAACCCTAGACTCCATAGTAGGAACCTAGCCCAAACACTAACCTAGCACTAGTGCCCCCTTTTCTCCCTTTGGATCAACCCTATACTCTTTCCTCCCTCCTATACTATGAAACAACCCCGTGCACTTACTGGTGTAGTGTTTTTAGTAGAAGTAGGTGAGTAGGTTTAGGTCATTATAAAATTTGAAAGTGATATCAACCCATGTGTTGTTTGATCACGGAGTTGCATCTATTCAAATTGCAATTGAGTAGTGTGTAACTCCATTGGAAGAAACACACCAAGATAGCGTTGTTGTAGGGGAGAAATGCACTCAACCTAGCTAGTTAGTTTTGCTTTAATCTTTTCCTACTACCCTCATCATTTCTATTCTTTATTCATTATTGTTTCCATTCTTTTTGCATATTGGTTTGCTAACTTGCTTTATTTTGTTTGGTTGTCCTTGTGCATGTGAAAAGCCACAGATGAAACACAGGATGGAAGGTCAAAATGTACCTCACAAGTCACTTCAAGATGACTTCATGCCTAGCAACTACAAATTTCCAATTGCAAGCAGAGTTGATTAAATGCCAGGGGAGCAATTCTCCATCCCTCTAGATCTTCTTGGGATCCTACCTGCCTTCTACAGCTCGGAGAGTGAGAACCCCTACAAGAACTTGGACTCCTTCCTTGAAGTATGTCCACCTTCAGATGTCGACGACTAGTGATGACACAATCAGGTTGACCTTGTTTACTTTCTCCTTCAAAGACAAAGTCAAAGGTTGGTATGATTCAAGAAGAGACATCATGAGGTGGGAAGAGATGAGGAATGCTTTCTTGAGGAAATTCTACTCTATAGAAAGGTTGACACAAATGCGGCATGTCATAGTGAGTTTTAGCCAAATGGTCAGTGAGCAGTTTCACAATGCTCGAAAGAGATTTAAGAAGATGTTGAGAGAGTGCCCACACCATGAGATCCCTTTGTGGTAGCTAGTTCAGTCCTTTTACTTTGGTCTATCTCCAAAGAGCCAAACCTCAATAGATCGCGCTTGTGGAGGAGTTTTCATGGCTAGTCCACCCAAGGAGATATGGCCCTTATATGAGAAGTTGGCAGAAGGTTCAAGAATCTAAGCTTCATGCATGGTGTATGACGGTTGCCATGCCTTTGATATGACATCTCCAACTCATAAACACTCAAGCCCGTAAGTGATGAAGATTCTTGGTGACATGATGAGTTTCATGAAGAACCAAGTGACAAATGTTCCTTGCCACTCGGTCAATTCTATTGAGTTCTATGGTGAAGAAAAGAAGACACCTCACACCTATAGCTACCAAGAACCATAAAGTCCAAGATATATCTCAAGGTTTGAGTAAGAAGTTCTCTATAGGTTGAAGATATTTGATGACATACAAATGAATGTAACAAGGATTGAGGAGAGGATAGGGAAACTATCTTCTATACTTGCTCTCAAAGAAGATTATAGTCTTCAAGGCCCATAATGAGTTTCAATGAAGCAAGTGGACCTATGCAATTCACTCAAGTTCTCTATAGTCCACCTCCCATGCAAGTACAACCCATATACTACTTCCAAGGTGATCGCAAGACTTATACACCACCTTCTCCTCCATCACCACAACTTTCTCAAAAATTCTCCTTCCAACCTCAATTCTCCCCTCCACCTCAATTTCAATACCAAGTTCCACCTCTTCCTCCTTCACACCCACAATTAGCTTCCCCTCTCCACCATGAGTAAGGAAGTGTTGTGACATCTCTAACGAGTGGGAAATCTCTTGAGCAACTCGTAAATCAAAGAAAACTTGATAAAGAAAAGAAAAGGAAGCCGAGTGGTGATATTGTGATTAAAATTTCTGAAGACAATTTTGTGATACCTCTTGTTGATTCTAGGATACCATATGCTCCACCTCACACTCCATTTGTAGATCCAGACATCCCTAGTGTTCCATCTCATATTGATTCACGCAAGGCCAAAGAAAGTGAGCCACCATTCATTGAACATTAGATGAGACATCGGAAGTAAGGAGGAGACAAAAGCTTAATGTTGACATTCTTGAGGTGTTTTGCCAAGTGAAGGTGAATATTCCATTGTTGGATGCTATCAAGAAAATCCCATCATTTGCCAAGTTTCTAAAGAACTTATGTACTGTGAAGAGAAGGTCAAGGGAGAGAATACCCAAAAGAGTGAAGTTGACCTAACAAGTGAGCTCAATCCTGCAACACTCACTTCCCTGGAACAGTAAAGACCCAAGATTCCCAATCATACCTAGCTACATTTGGGGACATTGCATAGAAAAATCCCTACTTGACTTGGGATCTACTATGAATTTGATGCCATATAGTCTATGTTGAGCTGGGCTTGGGCAAATTGAAACGGGTGCATTGCACTCTCAAATTGGAAGATCGTTCCATCAAGGTGCCTAGAGGAAGAGTGAATGATGTTTTGGTGATGATAGATAAAGAAAAGGGCACAATGTTCTGGATGGATTTCATTGTTCTTGATATGGAGCAGAGGGTAGGAAGATTCCCATTACCTTGGGAAGACCATTCTTATCTACAGATGATGCAGAGTTACATGTGTGTAGTGGTACAATGACAGTCTCTTTCCTAGACATGAAGATAAAGATCAATATATACAAGTCCTCAAACCGGTGAGTTCGAGGTGAGGATATTGGATATCCTCACTTTAAGAGTCTGATTGATCATTTGAGAGGAGGAGGTCTAGATGAAAGGTTTGATGACAACTTTGTTGATCAAAGGGATGAGGAACATAGGTTGAGTGCAAATGAGAGATGCATTATTGCAAAAATGGGCACATGAGGATGCCAAATGGATGAATGATTGAAGAATTGCCAAGAAGCCCAACTGAAGGCATGAAATTCAGTGCTTATGGGAGGCAACCAACCTAGGTTTGAGAATTTTTCACCCAACCTTCCATTTTTGATACTTTTGATTATTTCTACACTTTTCTAAGAAAACACACACACACACACACTTGTTTTTAATAGTTTTTATTTTGTTTTAAGATGTGAATGTAAAAATAGGTTGAAAAGAAGAACATTATTTGAAATTGAGAAAATGTTTAAAAAAATCACTTTGGATAAAAGATTTGATGTTTTGATGAGATTCAAGTTAAAATGAATGGTCACAGTACTCACCACGGCTGTGGCGACATGGAACGGTCATGGTGGTGCACTCAAAATAAATAGAGAAATCAAAGTGAATCAATGAAAATTTGAAAACTAAAGAACAAACCCAACACGGCTGTGCCATTCAACACGACTATGGTGCATGAAGCCACCACAATCGTGCTGCATATTACAACTGTGCTACAGCCCGACCCAGCACTTGAAACAACACTTTTGCAAATTGCATTTCACTTGCTCATTCATTTCTTCCCAAATAGAACATCCATCTCTACACCCTATCAGCTGTACAACACTTCACACCTCCTCTCCAACCCTCAAAATATTATCACATATAATTACGATGATGTGCTAGAGATGCATATATAGTTTTATTTTCTTATCCAACTTGGATCCCTAAAGTTAGGTTGAAAACAATGGAAATTGAAGGAATTATAGTGGAGTAGATCATATTTTCCTCTTCAACTCTTTCAAAATATTATCACATATAATTATGATTATGTCCTAGAGATGCATATGCATAAAAGGTTCATATTTTTATGATATGAAGCATCTTAATGTATCTAGTCCCATCTGGGTATTTCTATTGACAGGGCTATTAATATGTGAAGTGATGATATTGTTCTACTAAAATTTATTAAGTCTTGTAATAAGGATTTAGGCCAAGGCTCAAGAGGAAGTCTGGACTATGTGTGTGTATGCAAGCATAGGGGTCTTAATTGCATCTCAAAGACAAATGAAGAAATTTCTTTTAAAGGTAAAATGAATTGTTTAAACAAATGTCAGGTGGAAGTACTGTACTTAATAGGCACATTGCTCTAACTATATATGTTTTTTCTTTAAAAATACGACTTGAAATGTTGAGTTTTTAAATGTAATTTCTATTTGGTCTAAACGAAAATTATATCTTATATAGAAGGTGCAACTAGACCAAATTAAATGAAATTATTATCAGTCTAGAGCATGACTTCATTTCTACAGACAAGTTCAAGGATCTCATGTTCTCTGATGAGGATTGTATATACTAAGGCAAGGATGACTCTAGGCCTTGATCCTTAAAATGGATATAATTTAACCATAACTTCCTTAAACAAAATAGGTTAAACAAATATCAAATACTATGAATGCTAATATATATTTTCTATTGAAAACAGAGATGAGAAGAAGGAAAGTTCATAAGATAATAAAATTTCTCTAACACAAGTTCAAATGGGCGATAAATGGTAACTCACACCCTCTAGGATGTATTATTATAGTGTGAACTCTTGATATAGTTAATATTAAATGCATTTTCTTATTAATTTTAAAATACAACCTTCATTTAATAATCATATATGGATTTAACAATGGCATGATGAGATGTAAATCATGGAATTCCCTAATATGTATTGCTTACAATACTATATTCCCTTGTTTGATAGGAAGTGACTTCAATTCAATGGGTTGGTTTCTAAAATGACATGTACATCAAATCCTTTTCATATATTTATGAATGATAGTAAATTCTCAACCTGCATTATGTTTAAAGCTAATAGAAAGGCCCCTATTATACTTAGGATATTTGACAACCTAGTGTTACCACCTCAATGATTGATTACTTGTTATTGGATAATCCATTTCTAGATTCATAGCCTGACTTCTAGGGGAAGTATATTCTAGTCTACATAGTAACCATCCATTTTTGAGATTCACTATTAATTATACTAATAGAAAAAGTAACATCCCCTTCACATTTTTAAATGCTTGAAATGATCCACATGATTTTCTAAATATTATTTCTAAAGCATGATCCTCTAATGTTAGTAGCTGCCATATTTTTTATAGTGGTTAAGAATTTTAAGTTTGTTAGATAAACATCTATGACCTAGAATAAACCTAAAGTAGGAAACTAAAATGAGAAATTAATATTTAATGAAACCCAAGCCTCAGTTTCCCAATAGAGATATTGCAACCATCACGATGAAAGTAAAAGAGAAAATGAAAAAGAATAGAGCTATGGATCTTCCAAAGTAATAGAATAGGAAGAAACCTTTACCAATTAAAATTCTAGCCTCCAATGGAATTGTTTGGGGGGAATCAATCACAAATTGTTGTATAATTTTTGTGAACTAGAGGAGAGTGAAGTTACATTGAATCCATAGAGATTTAATGTGTTCAATATGATGATGATACTATGAAGAGTCCTGATTTTGGATTGTCATTGTAAAATATTTCACAGGAGTAGTGAAGTTAATTATAATAGGGTTGGTGATTGGAAAATACCCAAATTTAATGAAGGCCAAGTGATGTTGTGTTTAGAAAAGAGGAGAATTATATTTTTATTAGAAATGACAATGGAGATAAGTACTGGTCAGATGGTTTTAATGCCATTTCTTCATATCTACATGGGACATTGTTAAGACTAGTGTTTCTGAGTCCTTTTTGGATCTCTTTGAAAAAGGGAGAATTCTAAAAGAGGTAAACTAAACCTTCTTCACACAAAAAGCAGGGGTGGGAATTAACTCTATCCAAAACTGAATACTTGTTTCACTTTGTACAATACTATGAAAATCCATGTCTAATTTTTATTAAATAAATGGAAGAGACTTCCAAATATTTTGGATGAATGTGCGTTTCTAAAGGAGTGGTAAATAACACATACTGATTTTCTTCTTAATGAGCAAGTTCTTGACTATAATTTTCATGCATACTATTTGATATACATAAGGACTGTGATTCTAATGATTAAAAATTTCCTTATGTTGATTCTTGAGTTGATACTTGCCTTTAATTTTTGGAGAAATTGGACTTCAACTATTTTGGATTTAGTTAGATACCAAATACTCATTGTTAGATAACTTCCCATCGTTTTAATCCTTGTCATAGGATCAAGTAGGGAAACTCCTTGCTCCTTTTCTATTTTACACTGATTTCAAAGAATTATCAAAAGAATTGTTAAAAAATTAAGATGTACTCAATTTGTTTCCTCTTCAAATGTGCATGATTCACATATTATATTTGTTGATGACATGATAGGTTTAGTAAGAGATTATGAAAAGAATGATATTTCTCATAATGACCACAACTTTTTGTTAATGCATTTGGTTTATATTTCAATGCTCAGGAAATCTCTCTACTTTTTAACTAGAAAGTGAAAAAACATTTCTTTTGATATCCTTACAAATTATTAGGGGGAAATCCTATAAGACATATGGGAGTGAAAATTTCTATGGTAGAATGAGAAAAGGTCATATCCATCCATTAATTTATAATATGAAGGCCAAGTTATAAGTGTGGGATGCAAAGACCTTGTTCCTTATTTGTAAATTGGAGATAGTTAATTCTTATTCATAAACCTTATATCTATCATGAAATATTGTGTTTGCTCTACTTGTGGGTGTGCGTAATAAGATATATGTGATATGCAATTTGTTTTTTGGGGTTAAATATCTAATGAATCACACCTTCATACTTTCTTTAAGGATGGTATGAAAATTAAAAAAAGAGGGTTTAGTGAATAGAAGACTGATTCAGCCCTATTTTAGGGCTTTATCTTGTGTCGTTTTGCATTTCAGCCACATCTATACTTGTTAGATTACATGTTATTTCCCCCAATATGCTTATTTCTATCAAATGCACTTATGGAGGCTTTTTGCATGTTCTATAGGTACTTTGTCCACTACTTGATGTCATGGAAAGAGGATGGTCCAATCTAGGGTTTCCTCAGGCTTGGAGGAGCCCACAATGAGGCCAAAACAACTTCCAACCTACCCCAAGTGGTCAAAGAATGTTTTGAAGCAATACCCTCCATGGATGATCAAGTTTAAAGCTCAAATCCATGAGAGAGACACCACCACTACCGTGGTAACCCACCACGGCCGTGGTGGACATGCCCCAAGCACAAAAAATCACTAAAACTCCCAGAAATTGATGAAAATGGCCAAAACGACCGTGGTGATCAACATGCCCATGGCCATAGGTCCCCACCACGACCGTGGTGAGCCCCCATGGCCGTGGCCATCCATATACATATCCCTGTGATCTCCACATTTTAATTCCCATGACCGTGCCCAACCACCACGGTCGTGGTCTACCCTACCCACCACGACCGTGGTAACCTACCACGGCCGTGCTACGCACAAAACCCACCTAGTTTTCACTGTTTTACCTATTTTACCCCTAACTTAACCCTAGACCCCCTAGACACCTATATATACCTAGGTGGTGGCTGGGGCACGAAGCTAGCTACCTTCTACCCCCTCCTAGCTCCCCATATCACCATCCACTCCATATCCACCTCAAATCCACTCCATTTCACCATTTTCACCACATAACCCCCCATATCTAAGCCTTCCATCCACTTCCCTCCATCATTTGACACCTTTTCATCCTTGGAGGAGGGAGGAGGACATCATACAGCTTCTAGAGAGGATGATTGCTTCATCTACACCGAGCTCCATGGCTTCTTCTACCTCTTTCTTCTCTCTTTTTGTATTTTCCATTTTTATGAGTAGCTAGGCCCCTGTGGGTGGGCTGTTTGGGGGAAATTATGTTACTTTGATACCATGGTGGGGGAAAATGACATATAAACATTGTAATTTCATTTGTTAATGATTATATTCTATTTGCATCTCATTCTCCATGGATTGCTTGTTGGTTTGTGTGTGGAATCACCTAGGAATTTAGGCAAATTGATTATATGTGTGAATTTTGGGATTTGCCCCTAGGTCCAATTATTGGATCCCTAGGTTGCCTCCCATCTTCCTACATCCTAATAAATCTCCCTAAAACTAAGTGAGAGATCTAAGTGGCTAGATTGGATAATTCTAGTGCAATTAGCATGGAGCCTTGTCAAGGCTAGAATGTGGGGGAATTGGGGTCCAAAGCCCTAATTTCACCTCCCCATTACTACCCTCGGCCCCTAATTTCCCTAGGAATGCCTAATCTAGAAACCTAAACTTGATTAGACTCTAATTGAATTGAACCTAATCCCTAACCCAATTGAGCCTCGTAAGGGTAGTAGGGGGTGTTAGGGACTAGTTCCCCTATACACAACCTAGCATATCCATGGCTAGTTAGTAGCTTAGGTTAATTCATTAGACTCTAACTTGTTGCTTGGTTTAATTAATATAAATGGAATCATAATGTTCATATGTCACCCCCCAACTTAAGTGATAAGTTCATACCCCTAAACAGCCCACACATCTCTTTACTGCTTAAAACCCTAGTTTCATGCTTGCTTAGCTTAATTAGTTCTTTCCTTGCTTAGTTAGCTTCTTGCTTTGTTCTTGTCTCGTTCATGCTAGTGTAGCTCTTTAATTGCTCTTTTACTTCTCTCTTTCTTGTCCTAGTGTAACTTGCCCTTTTATACCTAGCTTAATCCTTTCTTGCCTGTTTAGCCTTAATCTAGTCTAGGGTTAACGTAGATTTCATTCCTGCCTTTCATTGCTTGTTTGTTCATAGTAGGTTAACAATCAAATCAACCTTTAAACCCTTAACCCTAGTTTCCGCAGTATAAACCTAGCCAAACTAACCTATCTCTAGTGCCCCCTCTTTTCCCTATGGATAGACCCTATACTTTCCACCTTCCTATACTACGACACGACACCGTGCGCTTGTGGGTGTAGTTGTTTTAGTAGACGTAGGTGTGGTAGTTTAGGTTTATAAATTTCAAAAGCAAAAACCCATCACGTGTGTTCTGACCTCGTGGGGCGCATCTAGTCGGGTCGAACCAGCTAGTGTGTTGCACCTCTAGCGGAAGCGCACCAAGCTTTCTGGCGTCGTTGTCGGGGATTAGAGGAGCTCGTCCTAGCTAGTTGGTTTTGCTTTGACTTTTCCTAATGCCCTCATCATTGCTATTCTTTATTCATTTTTCTTTGCATTCTTTGTGTATATTAGTTTGCTAACTTGCTTTCTTTTGTTTGGTTGTGCCTTGTGAATGTGACAAGCCACTCGGAAAAGACAAGATGGAAGGACAAAATGCACAAACCCATCCATTTCCTCCACCACCCTACCTCCAAGGCTATCCTAAGCCTTACACACCTCCACCACCTCCATTACCGCAACCTTCCCACCACTTCACTTTCCAACCTCAATTCCCTTCTCCACTACCCTACCATCAAGGCTATCCTAAGCCTTACACACTACCACCACCTCCATTGCCACAACCCTCCTACCAGTTCACCTTCCAACCTCAATTCATTCTACCACCTCAGTCACCACAACCCTCCCACCAATTCACCTTCCAACCTCAATGCCCTCCTCCACCTAAAGTCCAACGGCCATCAACACCGATGCCGCCACCACAACTATCACATGCTCCTCCTACTTCCCATGAGCAAATGGATATGATTGAGACCCCTCTCTTTGGTACCTATGAAGACCCGTTCCTCAAGAGAGAGAAAACCTATGGCATGAGATTTCTGAGGGTCTTAAGGCTAATTAAGATCTATGATGATCATCCCCAAGGAGAGAGAATTTCTGAAAAAGACTTACGAAGCTCGCATGACCCTTGGGAGGAAGATCAATCAAGGAAAGAATTTGAGAGGATTGCTTATGATGGGGGTGAAAACATTTTGTTTTTGGACCATGGTTGATGGTGAAAGAAAAACAAGCCCAGCTGAAGGCATGAAACTTAGTGCTTGTGGGAGGCAACCCACCTAGGTTTGGGATTTTTTTCACCCAAACTTCAATTTTTGATACTTTTTATTTGCTTTTACACTTTCTAAGAAAAACACACACACACAATTTATGCTTGATGGTTTTTGTTGTTTATGTCATTTTAGGACAGGTACATTGGAAGGAGACTGATGCATGGTTGATATTGACAAGGAGGAGAACAAAAATGAAGAGAAAATTGCAAATCAGTAGAGAAGCTACAGAAAGGATATCAGCATGGCCGTGCCACACAACACGGCCATGTTGCATGCATTCCAAAACGGGCACGGTGCACACCACGGCCGTGAAGGTTATCCCCTGCTCAATGGACACATTGGGATCTCTCTCCCTCTTGGCATTTATCTACCATGACTCCATGCCCTCTACCATACCATTCTAAGCTTCTATTTCATGTTGAGGACAACATGGTTGAAAAGTTTGGGGTGGTAGGGCGGTAAGCCCCTGTTTACCCCACTTTCTTCTATGTTCCTTGTTCTAAGTTTTTGCTCAAGATGACTGAACAGTATAACCATCTCTCATATTTGTGTATCCATACTTTGTGTGCTTGTTTTGCATACTTGCATGCCATGTTGTTTACATTCCTGCCATTTTTGCGTAATTTTCAAAAATTTTGGTCTTTTTGCCAGGCATTGCATATCATGTAGATTTTTGGTAATTTTTGCATGTTTTAGTTAGGATTTGCTTGTTTTCTATTTTAAGTTCAATAATATATGTTTAGATGTGATTGGAGGCAACTTGACACCATTTTGGCCAATTTTTCCCAAATTTGAGATTTCTTGTCTATAAAGTGTGTTTTGACCCAATCTCTACTGTTTTGAGTAAAAATGACGACCTTTGACTAGTGCAAGTGAAATGGCATGCTTTATTTCTAAGTGGAATCAATGTTTGACCATTTTACATGTGCATCACCTCTCTCATGATTGTGATTGATTTGGCTGAATTGTGAACTTGAGCAAGCTTTGAACGCTTAGTGTTTGTAGAATCACTTGTTTGATATATCAATTTTATCTTGTTCATTCATGTGGTGTAATATCTAGGATGAAGTATTGGATTAACTTTCATGCAGGATGTCTTATGTTGAAAATCATACCAATGACCCCTCTTTGACTCGACCTTTCTCTCACCATCTTCTTACTCCTCCGCCTCATGAAAGGATGCCAAAGTGCACATATTAGCCGTGGCCACCTCCAAAAGTTTGGGGTGGCCACATATCTATCTCCCCGCTTCACTCTATCCACCATATGCCCTATCTACACCAAGGACAAGAAAAAAAGAAGAAGAAAAAAAAAAGAGAAAAGCAAAAACAAAATAAAAGGATGCTCCTGTTTAAGAGCATTCAAATAAAGAAAAGATGAGTGGGTAATAGCACTCCAAGGATCTTACCGCAACCCTTTCTTCGAATTTCATACCCATTGAGCTAGAAAACATCAAACCTAGATCATTTTACCCCATTCCACAACCATGTGGGTCATTTGGTGTGATTTGAAATATAAGATCGAATGCATGAAGGTGAAACAACACTCCTAGTCATTCTCGATTAACGCTGCCATGAAACGGTTTACCCGAAACTTTATGGAAGAAATATGGATAACTTGTGTATTCTATGCACTATATTTGAAGTTCATATGCTTTGTGCTCCCTTCATGACATGCTCTATTATTTGGTTGCAACATTTTTCATTATTAATCTGGTAAGGAATATTATTGATACACCAAGCTAAAATTGAAACTACGTTGTTGCAACTGAAAGAATACCTTTACAAAATTTAATTCTTCGGATTTCAATTTTGAACATTCATGGTTATACATAGAGAGTCACGTTATTACAGAGACTATCACATAAAGTTCATCGTCAGGGGCGTCATCCATTAGAACAAAGACTTATGTGCTAACTTGTAATCTATATAATTATATCATTATTCATGTGGAATTTGAATAGATTTTACCCGTAACATTACAGGAAGTACTATTTCACTAATTATGGCACCTCCTCTAGGATTAAATGGCATGGGAGAAGGGAAGCCTCCCAATAGACCGATCGGGGGGAAAGGGGAAATCAGATGGTGAGGACTATTTATCTACTCATCGAAGGCCTTCTTTGACCATCTCTTCATGTTTAGATCTATTCAAAATAGGGAAAACTATTATATTGAAGCTTAAGAATATTATTATTGGATTTGTGGATGGAAAGCTTAGTTATCCCCCAATGCTAGGTTGTTAAGAATGCATATTAGTGAGAAAATCTTGTGGCAGGGTATGTAACTGATCTTGAAGTTCATCTTCCCACTATTTCTAAGCAACTCAGATGGTTGTAGAAAGTGAACTGGAGTAGAAAAATCCTTTCGGGCAACCACATGCCTTTTATGATGATTTTTTAGATGATTTTGATATGGTGCACATTTTGGAGGATGGATTTTCGAGGTATGCTAAAGGAAAATATCTAATCCTAAAGCTGTGGAAAATTGAGTATGTATGAGACAAGAAAACTTAGGATTCAAATCCTATTTGGATTTGACTCATTAATTTACCATCTAAACTTTGGGGAAATAATAGTTTTAGCAGGATAGACATTTACATAGGGACCTTGATAAACATTAAAAAGGATACTAAAGTATATTCAAGGTTGGACTAGATGTGGTTATGTTGATTGATTCTGATTTTCTGAAACCGCTCTATGTTAAGAGATACATGGGATAAACACATATGGATGCATTATATAACTAGATTAATAAATAATGTGCTAGGTGTAGTACATTTAGACATGAACACCAAACTTAATGATTCATAGTTTTATTTTCTTATCCAACTTTGATCCCTAAAGTTAGGTTGAAATTGATGGGAATTAAAGGAATTCTAGCATAGTAGATTATACTTTTCCCTTCAACTCATCTAAAAATCTTATCACATATAATTAAAGTGATGTTCTAGAGACGCACATTCATAAAAGTTTCATATTTTGATCATTTGAAGCATCTTAATGTATCTAGTCCCATTTGGCTATCTCTACTGACAAGGTTGTTAATATGTGAAGTGATGATATTATTCTACTAAAATTTATCAAGTCTCATAATAAGAATTTAAGATAAGGCTCAAGAGAAAGTCTACACTATGTGTGTGAACAAAAGAATATGGGTTTTAATTCCAGCTCAAAGACAAATGAAAGAAATTTCTTTTAAAGATAAAATGAATTGTATAAACAAATATTAGGATGGAAGTAGTATACCTAATAAGCACATTGCTCTAACTATATGTGTTTTGTGTTTTCAAAAATACTACTTGAAATATTGAGTTTTTTAAATGTGATTTCTATTTGGTCTGGACTAAAATCACATCTTCTATGAAAGGTGCAACTGGACCAAATTCAATGAAATTATTATCATTCTAGAGCATGACTTCATTTCTCTAAACAAGTTCAAGAATCTCATGTTCTCTGATGAGAATTGTAACAATTATACTAAGGCAAGGATGACTCTAGAACCTGATCTTTAAAGTGCATATAATTTAACCATAACTTCCTTAAACAAAATAGGTTCAAAAAATATCAAGTACGATGAATGCTAATATATATTTTGGATTGAAAATAAAGATGAGAAGAAGGGAAGTTCGTAAGATAATAAAATTTCTATTGCCATGGTTCAAATGGGAGGTAAATGGTAAGTCACACCCTATAGGATGTGTTATTATATTGTGAACTCTTGATATAGTTAATATTAAATGAATTTTTTATTTATCATAAAATTAAAACATGTATTTAATAATCATATATAGATTTAATGATGACATGAATAGAGATAAATCATGGAATTCACTAATATGTATTGCTTACAATACTATTCACCCTTGGTTGATTGGTTGATTGGAAGTGACTTCAATGCAGTGGGATGGTTTCTAAAAGGATATGTACATCAAATCCTTTTCATGTATTTATGAATGATAGTATTTCACAACCCACATTATGTTTAAAGCTAATATAAAGCCCCCCTAGGATGTTAGAGATTTTGGTGTTACCACCTAATTGATTGATTAGTTGTTATTGGATAATCAATTTCTAGATTCATTGCCTAACTTCTAGGGGAAGTATATTCTAGTCTACATAGTGACCGTATATTTTTAAGAACCACTATTAATTCTAATAATAGAAGAAGTAATATCCCCTTCACATTTTTTTATGCTTGGAATGATCAACATGATTTTCTAAATATTGATTCTAAAGCCTAATCCTCTAATGTTAGCATCTACCATATTTTTTAGAGTGGTCAAGAATTTGAAGATTGTCAGATAAACATGTATGACTTAGAATAAACCCAAACTAGGAAACTAAAATGAGAAATTAATATTTAATGATACCCAAACCTTAATTTCCCAATAGAGATCTTGTAAACCTCACGATGAAACTAATAGAGAACATGAAAAAGAAAAGAGGGATGGAGCTTCCAAAGCAATAGAATAGGAACAATCCCTTATCAATTAAAATTCTAGAGTCGAATGACATTATTTGGGGGGAATCAATCACAAATTGTTGTTTAATTTTTGTGAACTAGAGGATAGAGAAGTTACATTGAATCCATATAAATTTAGTGTGTTCAATCTAATGACACTAATACTATGAAGAGTCCAAATTTTGGATTGTCATTGTAAAATATTTAGTAGAGGTAACTTAACTTTAATAGGGATGGTGATTGGAGAATCCCAAAACTTAATGAAGGCCATATTAGGTTTTGTTTAGAAGAGACGAGATTGTTATTCTTATTAGAAATGTCAATGGTGGTAAGTACTGGTCTAGATGGGTTTAATGCCATTTCTTCATATATACATGACACACTGTTAAGACCAATGTTTCTAACTCCTTTTTGGATATCTTTGAGAATGAAAGAATTTTAAAAGTGGTAAAAAAGATTTTCATTGCACTTATTCCAAAAAGTAGGGGACGATATTTTATTGCACTATGTACATTATTCTGAAAATTCATGTCTAATTTTTATTAAATAAATGAAAGAGACTTCCAATTATTTTAGATGATATACATTGTGCTTTTTTGAGGGAGTGGTAAACAATACATGCTACTTTTCTTTTAAATGAGCTAATTCATGACTATAATCTTCAAGCATAATATTTGATATACATAAGTACTATTATTCTAATGATTAAAAATGTACTTATAATAATTCTTGAGGTGATACTTGCTTTTATTTTTTGGAGAAATTGGAGTTATACTATTTTAGATTTAGTTAGATAGCAAATACTCATTGTTGGAGAACTTCCCATCCTTTTAATCCTTGTAATAGGATCAGGTAGGGAAACTCCTTACTCCTTTTGTATTTTTAACTAATTTCAAAGCATTATTAAAATCTTTGTTGAAACATTAAGATTGACTCAGTTTTTTGCATCTTCAAATGAACATGATTCACATGTAATATTTGTTGATGAATTGATGGTGTTAGCAAGATATTATGAAAAGAATGATATTTCTCATAATGACCACTACTTTTGTTGAATACATATGGTTTATATTTCAATGCTTTGGAAAGCTCTCTACTTTTTAGCTTGAAAGTGAAAAACACGTTTATTTTGATATCCTTATGAATTCTTAGGGGGGATTCCCATAAGACATATGAAAGTGAAATTTTCTATGGTAGAATGAGAAAAGGTCATTTCCATCCTTTAGTTTAAAATATGAAGGCCAAGTTAGAAGGGTGGGATGTTAAAACCTTGTACCTTGTTTGTAGAGTGTAGCTAGTTAGTTCTAACTCATCCACCTTATATATATTATGAAATATTGTGTTTCCTCTACCTGTAGGTGTGCATAATAAGATGTATGTGATATGAAAAGCTTTTTGTGGGGTGAAATAGTAGATGAATCTCACCTTCATATGCTAAGGATGGTATGCAAATCTAAAAAATGTGGTTTGACTGAATAGAAGACATCCATGAATGTTTCCAAAGTAGGGATTATAAAAAATTTTGTGGAATTTATGTTGAAAGAAATACTTTTTGTAGGATTGATAGATTCATCGAAATACCTTAAGCGGGGATTCTATATGGAAGGGATAGCATTCATCCAACCATTATTGGATGTAGAGTCAACTTATGATGATTTAAAATTTCATTACGAAGCATACTAAATTTAAGTTGGTAATGTCATTAAGTTCCTTATGTGAAGAAATCCATGGTTGGATGACAAATAATTTCTAAGACACTAATTCTTATATTCGTTTCACACTGAAAAAAGATGCACTAGATAAATTCAGTTCCATTATTCAAAATTGTACTACCATAAAACATGATAAGGGTCAGGTTTGAATCCCTAACTATAGGTGTCTAAATCCCTGACATTAACTTGTTGGTTAGGGCTTGGGCCTGACCACTATTCTTGGAGTGGAGGCTTGGTGAGTCGAAGACTCTATTCAGGGCTATCCCTGAGTATAAAGATACAAAATCCTTAAGCCTTTCCACCCAAAAGATACATGAGTATGGCCATGGGGACAAGTTTTTACTTAAAGCCAAGGCCTTCGGCATAACATGTACAGATCATATAAGATGTACAATTTATATCAATATATTTAATCTCATGAATGTTCGATCTATAAATTTATACAAAACTACACATAAATTTCCAAAAAAAAGTCTTATACATATACATTCATGTTCCAAATACATACAATGTCTTTCATGCACAACTCAATGAATAACTAAATGATTGTTTTTCCTTTATTAAGAGATGTGTTGAACTCCCATGTTAAAATATTTCACACTATTACAATGTCTGATTTTCTTTATAAACAATACACAGACAAAATATCAAGTTTGCAACATCTGATGATATTTGTCGTGTCATACAATATATCTTTGATGATTTTTTAATTAGTTTTACTACTTCTACCATGAGGGTTGTCTCCATTTCTATCATTGATTGCAATGGGATGACTATCACAATTATCATCTACCTCCCAATTTAAATAATTGTTTGATGTTCAAATCTACTCCAAAGTGACCAACGCTTATGATAATTATACAAGTTACACGATGATGAGTTACACTATATAATATATTGATGGCAATGGTGTTGTGAAAAAATAAATACACAGATATCACACCACATTTTATATCTCATAATAAAACAAAATGGCTATGGAGCAGATATGATTTAAATTTCTAAACTCGATACTGTGTGGTGCTGTTATGGTTCTAGAAAAATAAGCATAGATAAAAATCGCACCATAGTTGAACTAGTATATATATAAATATATGTAGCATAATTTAATCACATCTTTTATTGTTATTTTAACACATACTACTTGTTCTCTATTCTAAATGGAATTTGATGTACAGAGAAGTATGAACTTTCATTAATTTTACTAGTATAACACACATATATTCTCTTTGTATAATTACTAAACATACACGTGTCTCTAGAACTTTAAAATATTAGCATTCATATTTTATATTTATATATTATATAATTCACATTTATGTCTATATTTTCAAAATCCTATATAGTCATTGTATAATGGTGGTAGATTGTTTATATTGTTGGATGAATCGTCTAATATATTCAATTTATATTTTATTGAATTGTTTCATGTCGATCTTGAATAGAAACATACATCAAATAAAAATGGAAGATAAATAATCAAGGTGAATATGAAAAAACATTTGGTGTTTTCTTGTATTGTAATATGAACATGACATTGTCTTTTTTCTTGGAAAAGGTTAGACCTTTTATTATAACCTACTAAATGAGTAGAATCAATATAGTTATGTAGTCATAAATAGGTACTTACATATGTGCCTATTACAAATGATAAAGTGATCCATGATATCAACATGTGAATCAACTAATGTCGTCTGACTGAAGCATGATTTTAACATGCATCTTAATTGCACTTTAGTGTTTAGATGATAAGAGATATAAAAACCCAAGTACTAGATATCATTCAACATTCTACTCCCTATAAAATCTGCATCTACAGATAATTATGCTAATTTCCTAGACTGATTGCAAGTCATGTAGGGGCTTGATTTCAATTTTTTGGAACTACTTCTTATTTTTCTTCCCATCCTACCTGATGTATTTTGTCGTTGTGTGTGTGTAATAGTAGTAGTGATAGGTTGAGATGATTCCATAATGTCACTTGCATCATAATTAAAATCATAGAGATGATTACTATCAACGTGATGTACATTTACATCATCAAGTTTAGGGTTTACACCTCTATGTAACTCATCAATGTTCTTTGTTTCTTATTGATCATGGATTTGATTGAAGTGTCTGTATTTTTGGTTATTGGCTACTTAAGAACTACTAAAAAGTTAAGTCATTAATGTTCTTCATTTCTTATTTCATATTTCCATGTTTTTATTTTTAATCATTGCATAAAATTCTTTATAAATTACATATTTACAACTATCAAGAGTGATAAGGAATTTCTTTCCAATGTGCTATCATGTTGTGTGGTTAGCCGTAGTTGTATGACTATGCAGATATATTTCTCATATCAAATACCACAATAGACATGGCACACCTATGGTGTTAAAATTTCCATTATGATGTAGTTATAATTTTAGCATAAACTGCATCGTATCCGTTCCACTATCGTTCGTAATTGATAACACAACTTGAAAGTTGAAACATCCAAAAAACAAGTTACTTCATCTACATGGAAATGCATAACATGAAAAATTTTATTCAAGAAAAATTTGTGATGCTCATATAATGCACAACAAAGCTAAGCATCTGCTTAGCATGAAAAATTGTTAATGCTTCAAGGTAACATGAAGGAGGGTGAGAGGATATAAGATGGAGTGGTTGGTAGACGGAAAATGATATGGGAATTGTAGCAAAGGAGAGGAGGATCCTAAGAGGTAGAAAAGTAATAAGGTGAAATGGAAGAGGTGAGATGATGAGAAAATTAAAATAAACCAAGGAGAATGGTAGATGATATAACTCAAGATGTAGTACCTCTATTCTAGGCAATGTATGAATCAATTTTAATACTAATGCATGGTGACATATATAGTTATTTGTAATGAGTAGTAGGATGTTACATCCCCCTTCAAAGATAAATGCTTCCATTCAGACATTGTTCATATGCAAAAGTGGGGTGTTACATTAATGGTATCAAAGAATATAAGTGGATGGCCATGTAACACCCCACCATTTTATTATACAAAATAACTGATCGGAAGCATTCGTCTTGAGGGGGGATGTCAGAATAAGGTCATCTTTGAAAATAAAAAAATAAATCACCACTAAGATTCATACATTGTTCTTTTGAAGTAAAACTATAACTGATTTCTTTGTAAAGTCTAGCATTATGTTCATTTCTAAACATGGAAGAACTAATCATGAAGGTAAAAATTATAAATGATTGGATCGCCTAATATGGATGACACCCAACTAGTTGGTTTTTGAAGGTCTTCTGGTCCTTGCTTGCTCTTTTTGAGTTCTTAATTGCTCCAACTCGTGGGGACATCACATTCCCAACCATGCAAAGGGGAAAATCAAAACATCAGTAAATGGTACTGGCACTTTATAATATGAACAAAATAAAGTATACTTGAAAAGTATTAAAAGTTGACATGAATTTACCAAAAACATTCTTGAATCACTATTAGCATGAAAAGAATTGAAAAGTAAATGTATGCATCCATCTACAACTCCCACTTAGGAACGCATGATTGCTAGGAAAGCCCTTGATGCTAAGAAAACCCTTGACGACCCCTTGAGGTCTGTGATTCGGGAGCATATAAAGATTGATTTATTTCCAAATATCTTGATCATTTACATGACATTGACATTATCATTAAAATTATCCTTGAACTTTAACATGATGTGATTTATCCCCCTTAAACTTGAACATTAATTTTCATGAGTCATTAACCATAACCTCTAATCTTAGTGAACATCATAACAATAGGACATAACATATAGCAATCATCAAGCATTTGATATAGCAATCATGATTAAAGAATTAAACTTGAAATCATAATGTCTACTTTATATTTAGCATGCAATCAACCATAAATACTTGTGCTCAACAGCATGACCTATTTACCTTGGAGCAAAGTTGATCCTAAGATGGTCTATCTCTAATCTTGATCAAATCCTAGGTCAAACCTTCCCTTGTCTTGATTAGTCTCTAAGCACATGTACATGATTATTAAACATCAAAAATCAATACCTTGTATTGATCCTTGGTTAAATTAGGGTAGATTAGGATTTGAGTGCATTAGGTTAGGCTTACTGATCAATATCATTAAATTAAGAAAACTTGGTTGGATTAGGTCACAATACTCACATGTGATACATATTTAGGGTTTCATGAGTCGAATTAGGGTTTCTAATAAAACATCAGAATAAGAAGGAAAAACATGGCTTGAAAACCCTGAAATCATGTTCTACTCAAAAAATCTTTCCAATGACTATTTATTCAAAGTTTTTTGACAAAGCATTGATTTACTATGAATTTCCAAAGAATTGAATTCAGTAAGAAGCCACATGTGTATTCCAAAACAAGTGGCTTGGCCACAAGACAGGCTAACTCTGAGTTGGACTAATTAGGGTTGGCCAACTTGCATGGGGGGAGGGGGGGCTAGCCCCAATTATTCAACAATCAAAGAAGGATGAGGTGATGAAATCCCTAAACTGCCCTTGCAAATAAAGTCATTTGATTAACCATGTGAGTGTAAAGCTATCATTTAGACCAATTGAACCTCACAACTTGATAAACAAAATGTGTGTCAAATCCCACAAATGACCTTGCAAGTCTAATAACTCGATCAAGCCACCAAGGGTAACATGGTAAAACTAGAACCCTGGATCTTCATCTTCGATCCATGGGGAAAAGCTCCAACAGGACTTCAAACATGCACTCAATCTGAGGAGACGATGTGTGATCTCCCAAAGATGATACTTCACTTGTATTTGCCTAGTACGGATGGTCTCAATGGGCCTATTCTAGGTCCTCCAGTGGTCAGGAGCTCAAGAAAGCTCCACTGTAGGGGATGAGTAGGGGAAAGCTCATAGTCCTGAATCCATCAATGTGCATCATCCAAAACTCAAGGAAACAATCTCTGGTAAAAGGCGAAGACAATGGGTGAGTTCCCATGATCAAATAAGTGTTGAATAGTCAAGACTGTGAGTCACCGACGAGTACATCAATAAAAGCTATAGGGTATGGTGACTCAAATAAAACTGAGGTAAATTAATGACTGGAAAAGGGGAAAGGGGTACCGTTGATGCTTACCGGAGACCCAATTTGGCCAGAGGTGGTCGGATCATGGAACATTGGACCACCCTCACTGGAGATTTACTTCGAGTAGGTGCAGAAGTTTAGAGGCACAACAGGTGGAATTGAGTGAGAAGGAGCATAGGGTGATCTCCAAGGATCAATTCTGATCCATTATATAGGTGTGAGATGGTGTGTATCCCTCTGTAACTGTAGGGTTGAGAGAGATTCAAGCCCTAATTTGGGTGTTTCATTGATCTGGTGAGAGGGAAGGCAAGTTATGGCTCATTAAAAATGGTGAAGTGAGCATGATTCAATGATTAAGAAATCTCATAAAATGGTGAGGTGTAATGAGGGAGAACGAGGTCATGGAAGGTAGGCTTGTTTAATGGCTCTGACTCACAGATGATGCAGAGGTAGGGGATGATGACTGAGCTGTTGGATCATTGATCCGATGGTGTAGGTGATGCGTGTGAAATTAAAATCAAAATGTAACATGTGACATTAATGAAGGGCTGAGATTTTAGGGGAATTAAAGCATATAATGTAAATTTGACTAATTCCTTAGTAAACTATATTCAAACCTCTTCTAATTTAATTGGAGGGTCACACATGGTTCAAATGACTTCAAATTTTAACCATAAGTTAATTTGATGGTCTAGAATATTCCTAGATAATTAGTTTTCAATGGTGTATACATTTTGGTCCATAATCTCTATATCAACCATTAAACTTAATAAAAATGCATTGAAAATGCTTTTCTTATTAAATCCTTGAGTAAAAATTCAAGATATACATCATTCACTCATTCAAGAGTCATATGATCACCTCTTTATGCTTTATTGCCATCTTGGAGGAGAGTGAAAAGAAAAGAGGATAAACTTGAGTTAATTGAATCATATAATGCACCTTTGAAAGAAAAATGTATTTGAGTCGCATTTAAGTTTTCTTGTTCTATTTTCATATAAGAATTACCATTATTGGTTTTTTTTCATTTAACCCCTCAATGATTATCATTTAGGAAGAGTCACATTCTAATTCTGAAATTGTCATTGAAAGTTGGGATGTGACAATTCTACCCACCTTAAATCAAATTTTGTCCTCTAAATTTTCTTGCATACTACCCACCTTAGGATTTTTCTTACTTTATTCAAATAATGATAGCTACCTTACTAAAATTTGCATGAAAAGAAAATATATTTCATTAACAGATTCATGTGGACATAAATTAACTATTAGATCATGGCTCATCTTCTTTTTCTACCCCCATAGTGAAAATCCTAGCTTGTCTCATGGGAGGTAGATTTTAGTCCTTATTCTGGTCCTAGTCCTTCTTCGTGAGTTTAGGGCAATTTGAATTGAGGTGGCCAGTTTCTCTAAAATAATAACATGCAGCCGAACCATACCTACATGGGAATGCATGGTTCTTCTTGCACATTGGAAATTGGGGCTTCTCAAATTTTATAGTAGGCTCAAGTGCCTTTCTCTTAGGGTTTTTGGGAGGTTGCTATTGGTTGTACTTCTAGGGAACTTCCTTCTTATAGGATTTTCTAGGGTGATCTTCAAGCTCTAGGGATGCATCCATGGTAACCTGGAGGGTCCCGTGGCCTCTTCCTGATAGGGAAAAACTTAGGTCGGTCTTGAGTCCTCAGCTGAACGTTTTTGTTGTGAGACGTTCATCATAATCACATCAATACTACCTGTAGGACCCTAAACTTCATGGCATATTGGGTCACAATCATTTCAACCACCTGAGCTAGGTTGGCAAACTCTAGATCCTTCTTCTCTATCATGGCTTCAGACATGTAGTGTTCTTTGAAGGCTTTAACAAATCCTTCCCATGTGAGTGGAAGTGCATCAATTGCCCTTGAGTTGAGGTAGTTCTCCCACCATCTATCGGATGCTCCTTTGAGCATGTGGTTTGCAAAGCAAACCAGAGTGTTGAGGGCAGTCCATATCTCAGAAGGAATGCTCCATGCCACTAATCCACTCCTCAACTTTGGTGACTACATCAATTTCTCCTTTAGCCAAGTAAAGTCAGGCCTTATCTTTAGGAATTCCACTAGAGTCATCTTGTGATGTCTAGGTTGATGTTGCCCTTATGCTAAGACATTAGTGAGGGATTGGACCCGATCTTCTAGGATTGCCTTAGGGTTTCTTCTTGGTCCACTTCGCCCACTAGAAGAGCTAGCACCATCATACTTACCCTTTCCATTGTCATCTCTCTTAGGGGCCATCTGAAAAAAAGGTCACATATACCTAGGCTCAGAACATATGAATTAGATTGCTTCCTTGTGGCTATCCATTTATTCACTTTGATACCATTAATATAACACCCCACCTTTTTAATATACAACATAACTGAGAAGAAGCATCCATCTTGAGGGGGGATGTCACAATAAGGTAATCTTTGAAATAAATAAATATATCACCATTAAAATTCATTCATTATTCTTTTGAAGTAAAACTATAACTGATTTCTTTGTAAAGTCTAGGATTCTATTCATTTATAAACATGGAAGAACTAATCATGAAGGTAGAAATTATAATGATTGGATCACCTAATATGAATGGCACCACATCAATTGGTTCTTGAAGGCCTTCTAGTCCTTGGTTGCTCCTCTTGAGGGCTTGATTGCTCCAACTCCTGGGGACATCGTGTCACCAGCCATGCAATGGGGAAAATCAACACATCACTAAATGGTGCTGGCCCTTTATAATATGAACAAAATAAAGTATAATTGACATGAAATTAATATAAACAAACTTGAATCATTATTAACATGAAGTATTGAAAAGTAAATGTATGCATCCCTCTATAACACCCACTTAGGAACACATGATTTCTAGGAAAGCCCTTGATGCTAGGAAAGCACTTGATGACCCCTTGAGGTCCATGATTTAGGAGCATATAAAGACTTACTCAATTCCAACTATCTTGATCATTAAAATGAAATTGACATTATCATTAACATGATCTTTGAACTTTAACATGATGGGATTTCTCCCCCTTGAACTTGAATATTAATTTTCAAGAGTCATAAACCATAATCTCTAATCTTAGTGAAAATCATAACCATGGGACATAACATATAACAATCATCAAGCAATTGATATAGTGAACATGATCAAAGCATTAAACTCGATCATAATGTCTACTTTATATTTAGCATGCAATCAACTATAATACTTGTGCTCAACAACATGACCCATTAACCTTGGAGCAAAGTTGGCCTTAATATGGTCTCTATATGATCTTGATGAAATCCTAGGTCAGACCTTCCCTTTTCTTGATTAGGTTCTAAGTACCTATACATGATTAATGAACATCATAAATCAACGCCTTCTATTGATCCTAGGTTGAATCATGGTAAATTAGGGTTTGTGTGCATTAGGGTTAGGATTATCGATCGTTATCATTAAATTAGGAAAATTTGGTT
Source organism: Alisma plantago-aquatica (assembly GCA_963693085.1). Taxonomy (NCBI): domain Eukaryota; kingdom Viridiplantae; phylum Streptophyta; class Magnoliopsida; order Alismatales; family Alismataceae; genus Alisma; species Alisma plantago-aquatica. Next base: position 663,162,373 of record OY856414.1, read on the forward strand.
GAATTAGGTCACATTAATCACATGTGGTGCATATTTAGGGTATCATGGGTCAAATTATGGTTTCTTATAAAACGTTAGAACATGACAACAGGACATGACTTGAAAACCTTGAAATCATGTTCTACTCAAAAAAACATTTCCAACGACTATTTATTCAAAATTTTCTGACAAAGAATTAAATTACTACGAATTTCTGAAGAATTAATTAATGAGAATACAGTAAAAACCCATGTATGTATTCCAAAATCAGTGGCTCGGCTTTGAATTGGACCAATCGAGGTAGGCCAACTAAAAAAGATGGATCACCCCAGTGGATCAACATTGAAAGAAGGATGAGGCAATGAAATCCCTAAACCACCCTTACAAATAAATTTGTTCGATTAACAATGTGAGGGTAAAACTTTTATTTATACCAATTGAACCTTGAGGCTAGATAAACAAAATGTGTTTCAAATCCCACAAATGACCTTGTGGGTTTAATAACTCGATCAAGCCACCAATGGTAATGCGGTAAAACTAGAACCCTGGGTCTTCATCTTCGATCCATGGAGAAAAGCTCCAACATGACTCCAAACCTCCAACTCAAATTGTAGAGAAGATGTGTGATCTCTCAAAGATGATACTTTACATGTATTCATCAAGTAAAGACAGTCTCAACATGCCTAGTCTTGGCTCCTTCATTTGCCAAGAGCTCAAGAAAGCTCCACTACAGGGGATGATTAGGGGAAAGCTCTGAGTCATGAAATCATCGACACACATCATCCAAAACTCGGGGAAATAATAACTGGTGGAAGGCAGAGGAAATAGACAAGTTCCCGTGATTATAGAAGCATAAAATAGTTGAGACCATGAGTCTCTAATGAGTACATTAATGACAGCTATAGGGTATGGCGAATCAGAGCAAACCAAGGTAAACTAATGACTGGAAAAGAGGTAAGGGGTACTGTTGATGCTTATAGGAGACCCAATTTGGTCGGAGGTCGTCAGAGCATGGAACACTGAACCGCCATCACTGGAGATTCACTTTGAGTAGGTGCAATATTTTGAGGGCACTACGAGTGGAATTGAGTGAGGAAGAGCATAGAGTGATCTCCAAGGATCGACTCTGATCCATTATATAGTTGTGAGATGGTGCATAGTTCCCTCTATAATTGTGGGGTTGAGAGAGAGTCAAGGCCTAATTTGCGCAGTTCATCGATCCAACGAGAAGGAAGGTGAGTTATAGATCATTCAATAGCATCATGATTAAGAAATCTCATAAAATGGTGGAGTAATGTGGGAGAATGAGGTCGAGGAAGGTAGACCTATGTAACGAATCAAACTCATGGATGATGCAGAGGTAGGGGATGATGTCTGAGCCATTGGATCATTGATCGGGCGGTATAGGAGACACACATGAAAATAAAATCAAAATGTTACACGTGACATCAATGAAGGGCTTAGACTTTAGGGAAATTAAAGCATATAATGTAAATTCAATTAATTCCTTAGTAAAACTATATTCAAACCTCTCCTAATTTAATTGGAGGGTCAAACATGGTTCAAGTGACTTCAAATTTGAAGCATAGGTTAATTTGATGGTCGAAAATATTCCTAGACAATTAGTTTTTGGTTTTGTATACAATTTGGTCCATAATCTCTATATTGACCATTAATCTTAATTATAATGCTTGAGATAACTTGAAAAGGCTTTTCTTATAAAATCCTTGAGTAAAAATTTGAGATATACATTATTCACTCATTGAAGAGTCATATGATCACCTCTTTGTGCTGTATTTCCATTTTGGAGGAGAGAGAAAAGAAAAGATGATCAACTTGAGTTAATTGAATCATATAATGAACACTTGAAATTAAAATGTATTTGAGTCCCATTTAAGTTTTCTTGTTCTATTTTAATATAAGAATTATGAATATTGGTGTTTTTGCATTTAACCCCTCAACTATTATAATTTAGGAAGAGCCCCATTTATCATCAAAAATTGGGGTGTCACAGGCCACTAGGCAAATATGGTTCATATATAGTAAAACTTAGAATGAAGATATGGAATTAGGGTATAGAAATTGGACTCCAAGGAGGTGTATCACACTTAGACTAACAAGAGTTTTCACCCTAGAGTAGAAATACATGCTAGGGATTGGTTTGTATCTAGTTTAGACCTTAAGTATTGACTTAACCTTATCTAGTGGCATATCATTTCTTATCTCAGTAGTTGCTGCCAACATGTGAGAAATGTAGAGGGATGTCATACACATAATACTTTTTGTACATCTTTCGTATTCATGATAGTATGTGTGGTATAGGGCATGTATTCTGTTAGATTGGTGAAGGGTAGCATTATAGGATCTCTCGTCATTGGGTATGTGCTTTACCGAAACATACCTAGGGATGTCAAAAATATGGTAATACTAATGACTGAAAATAGGTAGTCATGTAGACCTAATGTTAAAAAGTTACCATTAGGCCAAGGATAGATCCTGGTAGTGAAATTTTTGAATTGCATACACCCTAAGTAGAGTTTAAAGGAGAAACCTGAGATTAAAACAAAAGGAATTATGAAACTCAATGAATTTGGGGAAAATGTTACCCTGAGTGAATGATAAGTGAAATGGTAAGGTGGGTAGTAATCCAATACTTTGAGGTGGACATTTTACTAAAGTTGTTAGAGTTGTAATATTCCAAAATTTTTATTAAAATAAAGTTAGGTTCTTAATATATATTTAAGTAATTATTCAAATTTTAGACTTTAATGCAAATAACCCAAGAGAATATCCTTTCCTTTAAATTTATGAAAGATGAATAACACAATTCGAATAATCATGATGATAGCTACTTCAATGTTCATGATACTCATATAAGTCAAATTGTTTATATAATGTGCTTTCTCTCTCCTCCAAAAAAAATTCTCCAAAAGGGAATAAAAATCTTTCAAGATATCACTTACATGGAAACCACTAATATGGAAATTTACCCATCTAACTAAATAAGGAAAGAACAATTTGATTAATCCAATTTTTAATGTGTGTATAAAAATATAATGACACATATGAATGTTATGAATAGAATATGGTAAAAATCAAAATCTAATTGGATGGGAAGGTTCTGGACCCTCTAAATAGCTTGTAATCCAATTTTGTTACCAGTTGAACTTTTATTTGAGCACCTAAATGATTTAGGAAATTTATCTATATAGTTTGCAATCAAATTTTATAGAAATATCTTTAAATTCCTAATACAACCTAAAGTCTTGTTTTTAATAGGCTATCATGTGGCTAGTATCCCTTTCTGGGTTGGACTCAGGGATGCAAACTCTTCTACGTGTGGGGATGCTGACTCCTCCACTCAAGTCCTACCCGATCTGGTTTCTAATGTCCATGAGTTTTTATCACCCCTTTCTCTCTCATTAAACACCATCACATGGAGATTTCTTTGCCAAAATGATAGCCAAATCTCCCCATGTTGATCCATCCCAATTTTGATAGGGTTTCATGCATGGGTATTAGAGACCCTGAAGGATTACTAGTTTCATTGTGACTCAATCTCCCCTCATAGAAACTGCCACCACAAGACCCTAACTATAAATCTTAGCCCCAAAAATATTCATTGGACATCCTAAAAGGAGAATCCCTCCTTGTCATGACCTGATTGACTCACTCTTTTCATTTTACCAAGTCATTTATGGCGCTGCTTGACACACTCATCTCCACTATCACAAAGTCCTGAACTGCACCACCTGTGGCAAAGGGAAGTTTCAACTGGACTCGAAGAAGATTCGGACCTTGCTAATTTAGCCCCTTCTCTAGTAAATAGCACTTTCCATTTCTCCCCCTTTTCTCCTTGGTATTCTGTTATGAACCCCCTTCAGTCAGGTTTCACATTTTTCCTCCGTGACCAAGCTTGGAGAAGGACCCTCTAGCACCTTCAACCATCCTAATTTTGGGGAAAAGGGCATATGAGAGAGAGAAGCCTCAACAAAGTTGAAGGGTCTGGTCTTAGATGATGATTTATCAAGAATGACAAGTTTGGGTTATGAGTTCCAAATTTGTTATGATCTCAAGCAAATGGAGAAAACTCGATTCATTATGTCGTTTGATCAAAGAAGATAGATAAAGATTTTCTAGATTTGCCCCAGGTTTTGAGATCATGATGTCACACATCCATGGACACTTATGCCCTTTGATTTTGTTTTGGCAAGTGTTGACCAAACAACTATTTGAGTGGGCCCAATCCTATTGACCCAATTTTATTGGTCCATCTCAACAGGGACAAACATCACCTTAGGCATTTATTGATTTTTTTCCATGTGGATTTTCCCAATATTCTAATCGGCTAGATCTTACAAAATTCATAACAATTTTTTTGAAGTTAGATATATGCAAAGTAATTGGAAAAATAATGGAACATGGTGTAATATGAAATTGATTTTGAAGCATGTTTTGATTAAAAATTTATGTCAATCCCTAAAGAACCTTGAATCACAAAAATCAAGTTGATATTAGTTATTAATGAATGCTAATGGTTCTAATAGGGTAATTAGGGTTTCATCAACCCAAATAACATGACTCATGATTCTACAACCTAAGAAGGTCAACAAGATTTTTCTCTAAGAAGGTAAGCGGTCCATGCACTTTAAGCATAAGTATGGTTTGATTTTATGTATGTATATACAATGTAAACAAAATTCTATGAATTTATTACCTAAACTTTAAATTTCTTAGAAAATATAATGAACTCAATGTCATGTTTGTTGAAAATATTTACTATATCATCTCTCATGCAAACTAAAAGTAAAGAATATGATCTAAATAACAAGTCAAAAGATTTCTAGAGAAACATAATGCTAAAAGATAACTTATACAAGATCATCACCAAGAAGCTCGTCAGAGAAAAAATAAGAGGCACTTCTGTGCATAAGATAAGAGACACATCAGTGAAACCCAAGAGGAACTTAAGTGCAGAAGGGAAGTGGAACTTATGTGAAAACCCGATGATTCTTATATAGGTCAATGTAAAAACTATAAGAAATGATCTAATAGAAATTGTTTACTTTTCCAATGTTAATTGTTTAAAGTATATTTCCACTTATACACATTTTCTTTAATATATAATATGTTCAGTTCGACTTACAAAACTTTCATGCAAGGTTTTGTGCGCCCACATGTACAGAGAAGCGTCGAGGATGGCATTATTTTAAGACCAACCCAAGGAATAGCTCAAGATTTTCTAAATGTTTTTCTTGGAGAGGTTCCATCTACCTAGATGATATAATAATTTAGATTAGAGTTTGCTTTTCATTCTAAATCTTGTTTAGATATTGGATGATATATTCAAAGAAATAAAGTTGTAGTACTTCTCATCTAAGAAATGTATGAATCACTTTTAATACTAATGTATGGTGATTTTTTTATTTAGTTGTAACGAGTATCATGACGTGACACTACCCTTCAAATATAAATGCTTTCACTAGGATATTGTTTTCATGCAAAAGTGGGGTTTTATATTAATGGTATAAAAGCAAACAAGTGCATGCCCAATAGGCAAATATGATTCATATTTTGTAATGCTTAGAATGAAGATATGAAATTAAGGTATAGAATAGACTCGGAGCACATGTATCAGACCTAGAATAACTAAAGTTTTCACCCTAGAGTAGAAAGACATGTTACGAATATGTATATATCTAGTTTAGATCTTAAGTATTGATCTAATGATAGCCAGTGCCCTATTCTCTCTTATATCAGTAAATAAGACTAATTGTGCATCTTTCTCCTTCATAATAGTAGGTGTGGTATGGGACATGTGTGCTATTAGATTGGTGAAGGGTAGCATAATAGGATCTCTAATCATTTGGTATGAGCCTTATCAACACATACATTGAGAACTAAAAATTATGGGTAACAGAAAGGACCTAAAATAGGTAGTTATCTAAACATAATGTTAGAAATTTACCTCTAGGCCAAGGATAGATTTTCTTAGTGAAATGATTGTCTTCCATAGACCCTAAGTAGAGTTTAAAGGAGAAACCCCAGTTTCTAAAAAAAATGAACTATGAAACTCAATGTATTTGAGGAAAAATGTAATCCTGAGTGAGGCATAAGTAACTGGAGAATAGAGGTAGTCATTCATCTTTTGGTTATAGGTTCTTGAGCAACCAGAGAAGCTTTGCTCTTTCTATGGTTTGAAAGGAGAAGATAGATAATAATTTTCTAGGTTGGCCCCTATTTTTAAAATCACGATGTCACACTTATATGGACATTTGTGTCCTTCAATTTTGTTTTGGAGAGTGTTAACCACACAACTGTTTTAGTGTGCCCACTCCATGTGGCCTGATTATATTGGTCCATCTCATTTGGGCTGCGCCTGATCTTCGACACGTGTTAATTGTTTTTCTACGTGACTTTTGTGATATTCTAATTATCCATATTTTCAAAAATTCATAAGAAATTCATTAGATGTCATATAAATGGCCATTGGAAATATAAAGGAACAAGGAGTAATATGAAATTGGTTTTGAAGACTATTTTGATTCAAAATTGTCATCAATCCCTAAAGAAACCTAAAACAAATGAAATTAAGTTGATATTAAATACTAATGAATTTTAATGGTTGTAATAGGGTAATTAGGGGTTCATAAACCCTAAGAACATGACTAAGATTTACACAACCTAATAAGATCAACTAGTATATTTTTCCAAGAAAGGTAATGGGTGCCTATGCTTTGAGCATATCATTTGTTTGCTTTTTTGTATATATGTACAATGTACATAAAATTCTATGAATGTATTAACTAATGTTTTGATTTCTTAAAGTCAATGAATATATAATGAATTGAAGGTGATATTTAATGTATATATTTATTGTATCATCTGTTATGCACATTAGGAGTGAAGAATAAGATCTAAAGAGATAGTCAAGAAATTTCAAGAAAAATATAATGATAAAAGATAACTTATATAAGATCCTCACCAAGTCCTCGGAGCATACCCAAGAGGGACTTTAGTTCATAAGATAAGAGGAACTTTGGTGCAACCCAAGAGGCTCTTCAGCGCATAAGAGAAGAGACACTTATATGAAACCCAATGATTTTATTTTATATGTCAAGATAAAAGAAACGATGTAAAAACAATTGTGCCCTTTTTGAATGTTTATTGTTTAAAGTTTATTTTAAGTTGGCATATTGTTTTTAAGATATAATATGTTCACTTCCACATAGAATTTTTTTGATGCATGGTTGGGGTCACAATGCCCACAGGTACAGAGCAATATTGTGGACAGATCCATATGGATATCACCATAAGGAATAGATGAAGGTTTTCACAATGTTTTTCTTGGTGGGGTGTCATCTACCTAGATGATACAATCATTTATATTAGAGTTTCCTTCATGTTCTAAATCATGATTAGATGTTAGATGATATACTAAAAGAACTCAAGATATAGTACCTCTATTCTAAGAAATGTATGAATCAATTTTACTAAAAATGCATGGTGACTTATTTATTTATTTGCAATGAGGTAAATGCTTCCACTTGGTTTTTTGTATGCAAAAGTAGGGTGTTACATTAATAGTACTAGAGAAAATAAGTGCATGGATACTAGGAAAATATGATTCATATATATTTATCCTAAGAATTAAGATAAGAAATTAGGGTATAGAAAATGGACTCCATGGAGGTGTATCGAAATTATTTTAACTAGAGTTTTCAACCTAGAGTAGAAAGAATTGCTATGGATATGTTTATATATAGTTTAGATCAAAATATTGACTAAACCTTAGCTAATATCATATCCTTTCTTATCTCAGTAGTTGGTGAACACCATGTAAGGAATGTAGTGGGATGTCAGAAGCATAAGACTTATTGTGAATCTTTCCCCTTCATAATAGTCTATGTGGTATAAGGCATGTGTTCTATTAGGCTGGTGAAGGGTATCATAATAGGATATCTCATCATTGAGTATGTTCCTGATCAACATTTACTTGGGGATGTCAAAAATATGGATAATACAAATGACTGAATATAGACAGACATCTAGACCTGATGTTGGAAAGTCATTGTTCATAAAAAATGTTACAAAATCACCTCTAGACCAATGATAGATACTCACAATGATATAATTTCCTTCCATATATCCTAAGTGAAATTTAAAGGAGAAACCCAGGATTAAAACAAAAAGAACTATAAAACTCAATGAATTTGGGAAAATGGTTACCCTAAGTAAGGGATAAGTGAAACAGTAAGTAGGTAGTAACCCCAAATTTTGAGAGGAAACTTAATTAAGGTGATTAGAGTTGTAACATCCCAAAATATTAATTAAAACGAGTTTATCTTATTAAACAAATTATTTCATTAATTATTCAAATTGTGGACTTTAATGCAAATGACCCAAGAGAAGATCTTTTCCTTCAATATTATGAAAATTGAATAATACAATTCTAATAGTCATGATGATAGCTACTTCAATGTTCATGTACTCATATAAGTCAAATTTTTTATATAAAGTGCTTTCTCTCTCCTCCAAGAAAAACTTCTCCAAAATGGCATAAAAATCATTCAAGATAAGACTTGTGTGGAAACCTCCAATCTAAAAATTTACTCATCTAACTAATTAAGGAAAGATCAATTTGATTTATTCTATTTTTGAATGCATTTAAATCAATATAATGACACACATAAAAGTAATCAATAAAAGATAGTAAAAATATAAATCTTTGCCTAAAAATTGTTCACTGGACGTCCTAAAAGGAGAAGCCCTCCTTTCTATGACTTGATCGATTCACTCTTTTTGTTTTCCAAGTAATTTAGGCTGCTTCTTGACACACTCATTACCACGACCACTCAGGCCTTCACTGCACCACCTGTGGCAAAGGAAATCTTTGACTAGCATACAGGAAGATTTAGACCTTACAAATTTAGCCATTTTTATAGTAAGTTGCACTTCCCATTTCTCCCAAGTTTTCTCCTTGGTATTCTTCTAAGAACTCCCCTTCAGTCTGGTTTCACATTTTCTCTCTATGACTAGGCTTAGCAAAGAGACCCTCTAGCACCTCCGACCATCCTAATCTCGGGGAAAAGGGCACCTGAGAGTGAGAAGCCCCAACAAAATGGGTTTGGTCTTAGATGATGATTTCTTAGCCATGACAAGTTTAGATTATCAGTTCCGACATTCTTATATTTCAAGCAAGTGGAGAAATCTCCATTCTGTCGGTCATTTGATCGGAGAAGATATATATACATATTTTCTAGCTTTGGACCCTATTTTTGAAATCACAATGTCACACTTCCTTGGACATTTATGTCCTGTTATATTGTTTTGGATAGTTTTCAAAGCACAACTATTTGAGCGTGCCCATTCCTAGTGACCCAATTTTATTATTCCATCTCAGCGAGGCAACACATGGCCTCAAACGTGTTTTGATTTTTTTTTCCACGTGGCTTTTCCTAATACTCTAATTGGTTAGATTTTAAAAATTCATTACAAATTCATCTAATGTTAGATATGTACATATAAAAAGTAATTGGAAAAATAATGGAACAAGGAGTAATATGAAATTTGTTTTGAAACATGTTTTGACCCAAAATTTCTGCCAATCCCTAAAGAAACCTTAAAACCCTAGAAATAAAGTTTATATTAAATATTAATGAATGTTAATGGTTCTAATAGGGTAATTTGGTTTCATCAACCCAAATAACATTACTAAGGCTTCTACAACATAAGAAGATCAACATGGATTTTTTCTAAGAAAGGTAAGTTCTCCATGCACTTTGAACATAAGTATACTTTTACTTTATGTATGTATGTACAATGTTAACAAAATTCTATGAATGTATTACATAGTGTTTCAATTGCTTAAATTCAATGCATGTTTATAGAAAATTTTTATTGAATCATATCTCATTCACATTAAGACTAAAAAATGTGATCTAAAGAAAAATTCAAGAGTTTTCAAGAGAAAGATAAGGATAAAAGATAACTTATATAATATTGTCACCAAGAGGCTATTTGGAGAAAAATTAAGAGGCACTTGTGTGCGTAAGAGAAGAGGTAGTTTATTGAAACCCAAGAGGAACTTCCATGCAGAAGAGAAGTGGCGCTTATGTGCAAACCCAAGGAATCTCATCTAGGTCAAGATAAAAAGTACTAGAAATGACAAGAGCAAATGTGTCCTTTTTCTATGTTTAATGTTTAAAGTTTATTTTCCCTTTACATATTCTCTTTAATATATAATATGTTCAACTATTTTTTTTGAAGAATGGTTGTGTGTACCCACAAGTATGATGCAACATGGAGGATGGAACCATATGGAGATCAGCCGAAGGATTAGCTCAAGATTTTCTAAATATTTTGCCTGGTGGGGTGCCATCTACCTAGATGATCCAACCATTTATTTCAAATTTTTCTTCTCATTCTAAATCATGTTTAGATGTTATATGATATATTCAAGGAACTCAAGTTGTGGTACTTCTCTTCTAAGAAATTTATGATGTGATACCCCCTTCAAAGATAAATGCTTCCACTCAGATATTGTTTGTATGTAAAAGTGGGGTTTATATTAATGGTATAAAAGGAAATAAGTGGATGGCCAATAGGAAAATATGATTCATATTTTTTTATCCTTAGAATAAATATATGAAATTAGGGTATAGAAAATGGACTCCAAGAACATGTATCAGACCTAGAATAACTAATGTTTTCACCCTAGAGTAGAAAGACATGTTAGAAATAAGTGTATTTCTAGTTTAGATCTTATGTATTGACATAATGTCAGCTAGTGTCATATCCTCATTTATCTCAATAATTAGTGTTCACCATGTGAGGAATGCAAATGGATGTCATAAGAACAAGAATAATTATGCATATTTCCCCTTCATAATAGTACATGTGGTATGGGAAATGTGTACGATTAGGTTGGTGAAGGGTAGAATAATATGATCTCTCATCGTCGGGTATGTGCCTTTTCAACACATACTTGGGGAAGTAAAAAATATGGGTAATACAAAGGACCTAGAATAGGTTGTCATCTATACCTAATGTTAGAAAGTTACCACGAGGCCATGGATAGATCCCCTTTGTGAAATGATTGTCGTCCATAGACCCTAAGTAGAATTTAAAGGAGAAACCCATGTTTTAGAAAAAAAGGAACTATGAAACTCAATGTATTTGAGGAAAAATATTACCCAAAGTGAGGGATAAGAAAAGCCCTAAGGTGGGTAGTAACCCAATACTTTGAGGACGAATTTTTTATATAGGTGGGTACAATTGTAACATCCCAAACATATAAATAAAAGAAGTTTAGTGTCTTAATAGAAATTTCTTCATTAGTTATTCAAATATTGGACTTTAATGCAAATAACTCAATACAATATATTTCCCTTCAATATTATGAAAGATGAATAACACTGTTTCTTACTTTCATGATGATAGCTAATTCAATGTTTGTGATACTCATATAAGTCAAAATTTCCATATAATGTACTTTTCTTCTCCTGTAAGAAAAACTTCTCTAGAAGGGCATAAAAGTCATTCAAGATAAATCTTGAGTGGAAATCTCTTCTAATTTCGAATTTTACTCAATTAACTAAATAAGGAAAGATCAATTCAATTTATGCTATATTCGTAATGAGTTTAAATCAAGGCAATGCTACATATTAAACTTATGAATAAATGACAGTCAGAACATAAATCTAATTGGATGAGAAGGTTCTAGACCCTTTAAATAGCTTGTGGTCCAATTTGGGTATCATTTGAACTTTATTTGAGCACCTAAATGATTTAGGAAAGTTATGTATACAGTTGGTAATGAAATTTAATCCAAAATTATCATTAATCTCCTATTCTAACCAAAAGTTTCATTTTTACTTGGTTGTCACATGGCTAGTATCCCAGTCTAGTTTGGACTAACAGAAACATACTCTTATGCATGTCGGGATGTTGTCGCCTCTTCTTGAGTCTAGCACGCTTTGAACTCTAATGTGACATGAGTTTTTCTCACCCCTTTCTCTCTCATCTCACATCATTGCATGGAGAATCCTTTTCCAAAACAATTGCCACATCTCTCCTAGCTGGTCCATCCTAATTTCATTCGTTCCCTAGTCATCATAGACCCAGAAGGATTACTAATTCTACTGTGACTCAATCTCCCTTGATCTCCACAACCCCTAAAAGACCCTTCCCTATTCATCTTAGCCTTGAAAACGTTCACTAGACAGCCTGTGAGGAGAATCCCTCCTCTCCATTCCCTAATTGACTTATTCTCTTAATACAACCAAATGGTTTAGGTTGCTTCTTAACATGCTCATAGCCATGGACACTCATGCCTTCACAACACCTCCTAAATCAAAGGAAAGCTTCAACTTGCATATGAGATTCTTCAAACCTGGCTAATTTAGCCCCTTCTTCAGTACGTTACACTTTCCATTTCTCTCCCTTTTTCTTCTTGGTTTTCTGCAATGAGCCCCCCCCTTTAATATGGTTTTACATTTTCCCTCCATGACTAGGCTTGGTGGAGAGACCCTCTAACACCTCTGGCCATCCCAATCTTGGGGAAAACGATACCTGAGAGTGAGAAGCCTCGACGAAGTCAATGGGTTTGGTCTTAGATGGAGATTTCTCAGCAAGGGCAAGTGTGGATTTTGGGTTCCAAATTATTTGGGTTCTTAAGAAAGTGGGGAAAGCTCCATTCTTTCTATCCTTTGATCGAAGAAGATAGACACGATTTTCCAGATTTGTCCCTATTTCCAAAATCACAATGTCACATTTACATGGGCATTTATGACCTTCGATTTTATTTTGTCAAGTGTTGAATGTGCAACTATTTGAGCGGGCCCAGTCCTTGTGGCCTGATTTTATTGGTCTATCTTAGCGAGGCTAGACATGGCATCATACATATGTTAATTTTTTTTAGGCTTTTTTGATATTCTAATTGGCCTGATCTTCAAAAATTCATCTGATGTCAGATATTTGCATTAAAAAGTCATTGGAAAGATAATGGAACAAAGAATAATATGAAATTAGTTTTTGAAGCATGTTTTGACATGAAATTTCCATTAATCCCTAAAGAACTGTAGGACCCTAGAAATCAAGTTGATATTAGCTACTAATGATTGTTAATGGCTCTAATATAATAATTATGGTTTCATCAACCCAAAAAATGCGAGTTACATTTCTACAACCTAAGAAGAGCAACAGGGATTTTTCTCCAAGAAAGGTAAGTGTTCCATGCACTACAAAAATAAGTATAGTTGGATTTTATGTATGTATGTATGTACAATGTAAACAAAATGCTATGAATGCATTACCTACTGTTTCAATTTCTTAATTAAAAGAATCTCTAATGAACTCCATTTCATGTTTATTTTCAATATATATATATATATATATATATTATCATCTTTCATGCATATTGAGAGTAACGAATAAGATCTAAAGAAAAAGCCAAGAAATTTTAAGAGAAAGATAAGTATAATAGGTAACTTATATAATATCCTAACCAAGAGGCTTCTTGAAGCAAAACTAAGAGGCACTTAAGTGCATAAGAGAAGAGACAATTTTGTGAAACCCAAGAGGATTTTAAGTGCACTATTCTGAAAACCCGAGGATTCTTATATAGGTCAAGATAAAAATTAAAATAAATGATCTAATATAAATTATTTCTAGTTTACATATTCTCTTTAAGATTTAATATGTTCAATTCCACTTATAAAACTTTTGATGCATGGCTGGGTGTGTGATGCCCAAAGGTATAGAAGAAATATTGAGGATAGAACCATATGGATATTAGCTTAAGGAATGTCTCAAGGTTTTCTCAATGTTTCATTTGGTGGGGATCCATCAACCTAGATGATACAATCATTTATATTAGAGTTTCTTTGTCATTCTAACTCATGTCAAGATGTTAGATGATATATTCAATGAAGTCAAGTTGTACTTCTTCTCTTCCAAGCAACCATTTAATACTAATGCATGATGATTTATTTATTTATTTGTAATGAGTATCATTATGTGACATCCCCCTTAAATGATAAATGATTTATCTTGGATATTGTTTGTATGCAAAAATGGGGTGTTACACTAAAGGTATCAAAGCAAAAAGAAAGAAAACAAGAAACAATGAAATCACTCATAAATGGTTGTGGTAAAAGTGATTTGAATGCTATGAGCACGTTCATGGAACTACCCCCTCTAAAATCATTACCAATCACCCTGATCCATCATCCCCTTTCATTATTGTCTAAGAACATGTGTCAAAAGATAATACCATATTGTGGGATACCTCTTGGATATGTAAATGGACAGTAATTCTTAGGAAATAAGCCACATAATCACCAAGTAACTATTCAAACCTTTGGCCTAATCATATGTTCGATTACTTAAGCTCTTACATCCAAAAGAGGGATGCAACCAAAGAGACATCCTCATAGATCAAAGCTTATGTCAAAAATAAAAAAGACAAATTTAACATGGTGATGGTATATCATTGGTAAGTGTGTATGGCTATGTGTCCTAGGGAAATAGGCTACATGATCACAAAGTAACAACTTTGATAATGGGCCAAATGATCAGTCCTATGTCTTAAGGTAGTACTCCAAGAGATGTGTTCAATAAAACTCTAGATAAAGTAAAATGACAAAGGAAGAAATTCTAAGACATGTGACACCTTTTTGGACATGTGAATGACTAATGGTCCTAGGGGGATGAGATATGATCACCAAGAAACAAAATTGAGGCCTAATCACTCTCCTACATGTTGAGGATTTATATCCAAGTGATGCATGCAACAAGACGACATCCATGTTGATGGAAGACTAATCCTATCAAAGAGAGACTGTTCAAGGCATTCTAGTGGTGCATGTCCTATATTTCTAGGCCAAAGAAAGCACCTATGATGAGGTGCAGGTGGAAAGGTGTGACTGGGACCCAGAAAAAATTAGGGTTGCTATGGCACACACTCCAACTTCTAAGTCCAAAAAATACAAATCTAGAAAGGAGAAAGTGGGAATTTTTTTTGGGAAACTAGCTCACCAGGAACACTCAAATGGTGCACAAACCTTGCTTCCGGATCCAAAATAACCTACTCTAATATGTATCGAAAAATATCAAAGGGAACATGTGGTAAGAGCAATCCATGGCATGGGAACCCAAAAGAAAACAAAAATGAACCTCAGTAAGACCTCTAATGACTTTAATGTTGTAGATTCCCTAGCAGAGTCTCCAATGTAATTTTTGTGTGCTTCACAAATTGTGACATCTCCTCACACTAAATGAGGTTACTCAAAACATAAAACACAAGAGATCACTAATTAATCACAAACCCATAAAAGAGGGTGAATTAAAACCGATTTCAACATCATCACATGCTCAGAAGCATTTGCATTGAAGCCCAATATCTTGCTTGTATTCATAATACGCCAAGAATCTGATACAATTTGTTCCATGGCATCCGTGACACAATATATATATATATATATATAAGGGAACATAATTCTTACATACCACATAAACACACATTACCATACTAACAAAAGCTCGATTCATTTGAAACATCATATACAAAATTTCTTACCGTGACCTGATAGTACATGGATGACTTCTAGGACACACTAGAAATCTAAACAAACTTCTCTAATGTCCATAATCACAGTTTCTTCTTTCTACCATGGGTATGCTGCTGCTGTTACAGATCACCTAAAAAGATGTAGCGATCCATAGGTGAGACCCAATCCCAGTGAAAGATATAACTCTCAACACCACTTATTGATTACTATAGGTTAAGTACTTCAACAGTTTAAGTAGATTAAACATGTATAACAAATAGGATTAGAAGTAATGATGTTTAATAAGATACATAAAGGACCAGATAACCGTTATCATAAGAAATTTTAGTTTCATATCATTTTCATTATCATGAATACGTTTATCACCTTGAGCATGGCTAACAATTATCATGTCTTTTAGATTGAACATGTCTACATCATAAGTAGATCTAACATTAGCACAACTATCCGCATTAGCATGATTAGTAGTATAGGCATATTTTAATTATAAAGGCATGGCTAACAGTATAAGCATAGCTAACAACATGTGATAACTATCATCATAAGCATGGACAACATTAGCAATATATCTATTAACATAATCATGGATATTGTATGTGCTCAACTACAACATGAGCATATTTACAGTATAAGCATATCTATTATCTCTTAATACACTAAAAATCATTTCTATGCAAAGAGAATCAAACAAAGATTATCATCCAATGTGAAGCATTGTGTATAACTCTAAACAAATATGCTACACACATGTATTACATCTTTTATTAAGACTTGGGGAGTTTGAGTTGGTACCACCCAAAGTCCAACTAACCACCGTTCGGTCTCAATTAGTTACATATAAGATCTAGGAAGAGCGAGACTCCAAGTTCATCTTCATAATCAATCAGTATGAGTCTGCAACACAGTGACATATAATCAAACTAAAAAAACAATGACATATAGTCCTGTAACTAGCCCACCTTGGTACATGTCACGACGCTAGTAACCAAGGTATTCAAACTCAATCATTGAGGTACAACCGCAATTTTTCTCCAATCACATCATATTATACTCACTGAGACCTGGCCACAGTTGTTCTCAACAAGCATGCTAGGTATGACTACAACCATCCTCTCAAAACACTTGGTGTCAGGATGACAAGCACCCTGCATACTCAACATGTTATGTATGCACTTAGAGTTTCCTTAGGAATACTCATTTCAACATCCAACAAGTTCTGACACTAAATATAGTTCTACGACACACAAAAATACATGATTAGAGTTCACTTGATTAGTTATGTCCAATTTGGTGAATTAAGGCTGCATCAAACAAGTGAGCATAGAAACCCTAATTCATCTCTAGCAGGCATTAACATATAACAACTTGAGAAGATATAAAATGTATGGAACTTATTATTCGTAATCTCATCATCACATAGTACTATCCATTTTCCATTAATAAGACTACACTTTTCATCATATTACCACATGATATAAATCCTTAACACAATATCACTTGGTATAAACCCTTGTCAACATAAGAGGATTATACCTTCTTTAGGGCTCCACCATGTCCAAAGGTCATCAAGACCATCATATCATTTCCTGCAAGTTCATCATTATCTTTCTATGCCTTATAAAAAGGCTCAACAAACATCACCACACATGCGATACACATGCTCAACATAATTTGCATTAAAGAACTAAAAGATGTTCATAGAATAACATTACAGGATTATCTTAGCAATTAAGATCATTCCTTTATTAGATCAACATATAAGGAAGCTATATGATTGGACATAATCATACTTATAATGAACACATTTTTTTTGGTCGATCAAAAATGTGTGTTGCTATATTTCCAAAACGTTGGGTAAAAAAAATTACATGTGCCCCCTCATCCTAGTGCTTCAAAGCACTGAAAAAAAAAACTAGATTGCTTCACGCAAGAAGCCATCACCAAAGAGAAAAGGAAGTAAAGAAAAATAAAAGGGAAAACCCCAGGGCTTAGAATCTTACACTATTCTACTTATCAAACACCTCAATTGCATTATCCTCATCTTAAAAAGTATGAGAGTTGGAAGGCAGGCTAGAGTATTCATGGCAGCACCAGGTATCCGGGTTGTCTTTAAACTTCCTTGTATGAAGACCACACAACATCGAGCGTCTGAACTAGCCAGAATGTTTGTTCTTAGAAGAAATACACTCATTTGCAGACCTAGCTTACAAACTATACTTCCAAACTCAAAAACCCCATTGTTCAAGAAAATGGGACTAACAACACCCTATTTTTGATCTAGCTTCCCAACCACTGGCATTATCCGCAGCTGCTGGAAGAGTGGAGTGAAACCAGAATATAAACAGGGATTGTTAGCTCCAGGATCTTGTGTATCAAAGTCTTCCTTTTAGGCATTTGATATGTAATAAAAGTAAGGGGGAAGACAAACTAGGTCACCCTCTTTTTCCTCCCTAGCTTTTCCTTTTTCCTGAAACTTCATTGGCCTATGATCAATGAGTCAGAGCCCTAATGATCGAAGTTAATCTCAGAGTTCGAGTCACCCTTAAGCATTTTTATATCCTCAAACATGTTTGCTACTCTCTATTTGTAATCAACGGATACACCGTAGCTTCCCAAGACCTTGTTGATCTTCCAGGCTTCCGGTTCTTTATCTCCCTTTCTCCTATACTCCAGCTCTCAATCGAGGTTTAAACCACCCGGGTTGATAGAAGGAGGAGAGCCAAACATGTCTGGCTCCTTTGAGGAGGAAGAGGCAATCAGAGTGTGGTTTACTGATGTAGAGTAGAGGACAGTATCCGTCACTTGGCATGTGATAGAATTCTCAACTGCAGCATCATCCTGATCAACTTGATCTGTTGTCTTTTGCTCGGGATGAGAGGTTTGGCTGTCACTGACATTGCATCGAGCACCTAGTCTCTACTTCCCATACCAGAATTGAACTTGTTTAAAATGAAACTCGCTCCTGCTGATAGCAGGGCACGACCCCTGCTTGTGTCCAAACTTCTTGCAACCTGAATAGAATTGGGGCTTCGCCAAAGCATCGACCTTCAACTACTTAGGTTTTCCATCCACCTCCACCAATGTAGCATTGGGGATTTTATCAGAAGAAGAAATTTCCACACACATAGGAGCAGAGTTCATACATCCAGCTGAGAGGGAGGTCTCCATGAAATCCAAAGGTCATCCCATGGTGCTAGAAATGTTGGATATACCATCGAATGTCCACAGAACTCCTGGATTCTCCACCTCCAGCCAGACAGGGATCCGCGAGAATGAGAGTGGTTGGAGAAGAGACCCTGGTTCCCATGCCTGAGTGATAACCAGAGACCCATCCATTATCCATGGGGCTTCTTCAAGCATCCTCTCCTTCTCTTTGACGGTTGGCATCTTTACGATGAACCCTTCCTTCTCTTCGGCGATGATCTCAAAACTTCCGCTCGGTTTCCATTCCCTTCTAATCCATCCTCAAAGCTTGCTTCAGAATGGTTTTCTACTCATGAGGTGGACCGATAGGTACTGATTCCAGTGGGGAATAGCTCCTTCCTGGCTTGAGATCGAGCCGCACTTGGCTCCGTCTCTGATGTTCGACTCGAAAAACTTCACCACTGAGATGTCTGCAATCTTCTGTCTTAGGCGACTCGCACAGAGCCAGTCCGCGATCGGAGATGACTCATCACCGACTAATTTGCTTATCGATTCTTTGTCTTGCGGGTGGTTCAGAATAGTTGAGGGAGATGCACCTATGTGCTCTGCCGAACCCTCAGTGTGGGGGATGTTGGGGGATCCTTCTCCTTCAGCCTCTCTTGAGCCTCCTAGAGGAGTCGATGACGAGCCATCAACCTCTTTCTCCCCGTTTCCACCTCGACCACTAGGGTTGCCGCAGCCGCCACACCCTCTCCCTCTTCCGCTTCTCCCACGATCCATAATGATAATGTACAAGTTCAATATAGGAAAACATAAATCATAAATCTATGATGACCACCAATTTCCACAGTAAAGTTACAATCAATTATTAGGAAGGATATTCCATATTTATATTAATCACTCAAGAAAGGGTAGCATGATTAACCACCATCATCTATTTTCATTAGGGTTAGGTTTAGAAAAATAAGTTTTATTGAGGCTATAGTTCAACACTCTTTCATAAATCCTAACTCATGGCATCATCATAGGATCATGGATGCATAAGATAAAAAGCATCACCGTCACATTCCATACCATCCTCAAGTATGGATCCACACATAAATCAAGGTGTAACCATAATGTTATAGCATATTAGGGTTTCAACAACTATAAGAGAGCCCTCCATTATTCTATTAATTGTTCAAGGGGTTGTTCATAATCAATCATCATCACTTTGTTACATTAAGGCTAGGTATAACAAACTATACTTCAATAGGGTTGCCCATTAACTCATTATAGTGATTGTCAAAATTATATTCATACGATGGAAAAGGTAAGACTACATAAATAAGGCCAAACCTCCATCAGGTTCAACATCATTTAAACCATACCAACATACTACAAGCATCGACCCAAAACTTTTAAGTGTTGAGGGAGTAAAACCATTGGTTTTTTACACAAGTAAATACTTTGAACAAAACACATGTAGATCCCTTTAATTGTATCCTAGAAAGAGTCACCATCTGTCCCTAAACATCCCTTGTTTAAATACGTAAAATGTACCATCGGTTGTAGGGATAAATCCACCATTAGTTGTACATTTAAAGCAAACCATCCATTGATCAAAAAGCAAGCTCCTTAAGTTGATCACATAGGGGAAACAATTGGATTCACATTATTAGAACTCACATATTATACTATAGTCTTCAATTCAAACCATTGGATGTTGAAGCATTCAATTCTCAATCATTAGATCAAGTTCATTATCCAAAACTATTAATTGGTGTGTAGGTCTAACCCTTAAATTATTTGACCCAAGAAACCACCAGTTTGAGCTTCAAAGAAGGATAATAGGAATACTAGATTCACCATAGGTTGTGGTCTATTGGAACACCATTGGTTGTGGCTTATTGTGTCACCATCGGTTGATGGGTCAGCGCTACCATCACCTATCTCCATCGGATGTTGAGCTAATGTCACCCATGATTATGCCCAACTTTATGGTACTTAAACAATTGATCATTAAGCTTACAAAAGAGCCTAACACTGACCTGAGGTATGACCATTGGTTGACACCATTGGTTTCCACCATTGCTCATCACCACTCGTTGTCATAAAAGTAAGACCATCAATTCATGTGTAAAGAAGAAATCAACTTAGAAACCTAAGTATAAACCATCATTTAATAGGTGCTAAGCACCATCAGTTGTCATACCAACCTGATCTAAGCCTTATTGTACCTTAGGAAAAATGTGCACATATTTTTAGGTTTATCTAGATCTGGATACTAAGAAAGGAACAACATAAAAATCGAAACAAAAGCTAACATAGTTTCTAAGTGCTTAGATCTTCATTTTAGAGAAAGAATTTGAGTAGACAAGCTTGTAGTAAGCAATAAACGAGAAGAGGGTTATAAAAATAGCCTCTAGGAAGATGAAAATGATATGAATAGAAGGAAATATCGAACAAAGAGGGTAGAAAACCCTATCATAAGCTCTGAAGTTGGACAACTAGAACCTTTCTCCACAAAAGAAGCAAACTCTAGGTAGAAGGAGCAAGAAAGGTAGGTTCTTTGAGCTTTAGAGCAATCTTTACCATGGAAAACCATGGTTCCATCTGGGAAGAAGGTCTTAAGAAGATGAAAAACAAACGAAACAAAGAGAAGAAGGAGATATTTGCTAGTTTAGGTCAAAACAAGCAAAGATGCCCTACAAACCGTAAAAGAAGAGTAGATCCGAGCTCTAGCTACTTACACAAGGTAGATCACCATCTTCTTCTACCTTGGGCACCTCCTCCACCACCAAGCAGGGGAAGAAGAAGATCTGGATGGTAGGGGAGAGATAAGGGTCTAAAGCTTTATTTTGGGTGACAAAGGATAGGCATATAAAACTTAAGGATTAGGTAGAGAAGAAGCTTGAGGTGTCCAAGCAGCTGTCCATGTGTTCGTGTCTTAAAATAGGTCCATCGGTTGTCCAGCTGCCTAACCAGAGATCATTGATGTCATTAAGGGCCACCATTCATCCAACATAGGGTATAAATCGGTCTCCACCCGTAAAAGGACCATCGTGCATCACATACTACCTTAAAAGGACAAAAGGGTGCATTCTGCCCCCCCATCGGTTGAGAACCTTCACCCACCTCAACCATCGATTGCAATAATTCTGGGGTAAAACCATCAACCTACCTACATCTAGGGGAACCATCAGTTGGCACCCCCACTAGGAAAAGCCTTTGGTCTCCTTGGTTACACATTTAGCAACTCCATCATCCATGAAGGGGTAAAACCCTAATTCACCATAGAAGTGAATCACCACCAAACCAAGGTTCAACCAAGTGTCCCATGGATCAAAAAGCTCAGGAATGATAAAAAATATCCAAGGAACATTTTGCATGTGAAAAATTGCAAGTAATGCCTCATATTTGGGTAAGTTATAGAGAAGTCCAAAATGTGCACAAAATTGCATAACTTGCACAAACAATGTCCAAATTGGACCCAACTTGAAACTGAAGCATATAATAAGATATCAAAACACCTCATATGATTTTTTTAAGGTTTTAAGCACCCAATTATGATAATTAAGAACGTTCAACCAAAAAGCATGGTTTGAGGTCTCACACAAACAATGGGCATACGTCAGTGCATGGTTGGGGAAAATAGAATCCCTATCACATTCATATTAAACAAAAACACAAAACATGATCAACTTTAAAAAATTGGGTGGATAATGCATATAGAAAAAACATAAGAAGAAGTTTAACATGCAAATTTACATATTGAGAATGTGTTAGGCACCCCCACATGCCATTGTGGTATTGTAAGTCCATACATTTTCACATATTTTTGTATTCTTGTACTTAGGTTTTCATATGAAAAGAAGAATCAAATAATAAGTAATCACCTACAAAAAATGGCTAATAAAAGTAGTCATGTATGATTGAACATCAACCATAGGTGTTCATATCCTTACACCACGGTGGGGATGAAATTGGTGGAGGAAGAGAGGATCACATGGTGGATGGCCCACATGTCTACCTTTCTTGCCGATTGTTGGAAGGGGAAATGCTACTCATTTTCCCCAAGGAAAGGGTCCAATCTTGGTTGGGGAAATGATTCCATGGTTTATTGCGGGTGTATTCTCACTATCTCTCAACAATAATCCTAGGGGTCTTAAAAATCTCAGATCATCAATAAAATGATAACCAAGTAAAGTTTTTGATGTCCATATTTTTCTGAATGATAGGTGAGGGGGAAGATATTTTGATCTTCAACCTTTGGGATCCGTTTGGTCCTTATCTAGTCTTTCTAATGAATTTCAAAAATCTATCTTTTGTAAGTAATGGTTCAGAAGTTAGAGGCAACACTTAACTTTTGTAGATGGTGGATGTGGCTATATTTGTTGAAGCTAGGGGGTACCTAGGGTTAGAGTTTGGTTTGGAGTGTTTCATTAGTCAAAAAAGTCTAGAAGGTGGAGTGGCACGTGATAAGTGTTCACCCTCTTTCTAGAGCCTTCCAAGTGGCATTCAAGTGAGGGTGAGTTAGCTAGTCAAAGCACTAGAACCTTTTAAGGGTGTTTGAATGAAGCGATGTTGACATCAATGTGGGAAGTGAAAAGGACATGAAGGCACATTCTTGCCATCTGACCCTCACTATGGAGGCTTAACTATGTGGATACAAGACATTCTAGTGCGTATAAAGAGAGTGGGAAAATGCCAAGTAGGCGCCCCACTCGTTAGGTCTTCTGAGATCATTAAATTTATGTAGTCTTTGTGACAGAGTGAATAACTCCAAAAGGGGAATGCTCAAAGTGCACAACCCACTTGACCTATATATTTAAAACACTTCCAATTCATTTATGTTTTGAAATACACAAAATATTAGGGGAGAAAAATGGGTGTTTCACCTATAGGGAGACCTACATTGAGAGTTAGATTTGCTAGTCAATTATATATATGTTTGTCCTACATTTGTTGTGGAAGAAGGGTCCTATGTGTATGTTAGGATGATGGGGAATATATGGGACATATATGATTAAATTTAAGAGTTTTGGCTAATAATTTGAGGTGTGATTTGGTGAAATGGTTGAGTGTATCAGGATTAGATGTTAGGCTCCTGTGTTTCTTCAATAAAGACATTCATGCAAGGTTGACCACAATGAAACTTGTATGGATTGGATATATGCCATGGTTGTCATCCTTCCCATTGAGGGAATCTATTATTTTATTATAGTAGTGTGACCAAAATAATTATAAGACTAGGACCATTTATCGAAGAAATACATAATAAAAGCTGGAGTGTTAACAACATTCAAATCTTGTACCATTTTAAGGAGGAATTGGTGGTTAAACCTCTCATTCAAGAATCAAACTTTTCTCTTTATTTTAGGGTAATGTGTGACACTAACAAATATGGAGTGGGAGAAGTGCTAGGCTAAGATATTTGGAAAAATACCAATGGAATAATTCCATGATATAGAAAGAACTTCCGAAAATGGTATACATCTTCATAACTTTATTCCATATTTGGTGGGGTCAGACATCATCGTCTACATTGACCATGTAACCATCAAGTATTTAATTTATAAGAAGGAGGTGAAGCGAAGGTTTGTCATAGGATCTTTCTCTTATCAGAACTTGATTTGGAGATATGGGTCTTGAAGATGTGTGAAAATGTGGTACAATTCCAATTGCTTAGGAAATAGTATGAGGAAAAGGAAACAATCCTTATATGCTAAACACATGCCCAACTGATGAAGGTGACCATGTACCTCGGGGAGTGTACCAACTATAGTTAACATATATTGTTAATTACTTGGAGACTAATACCATATATCCTGATTGTAGAAATCAAAGGTAAGAAAAAATATTATATAATGTCATAAACTTCATATGTGATGTATTCGACTTGTTCTGGTTATGTTTAGATGGACTCTATAGATACTATAGTTCTGGGGAGTAAATTCCATCTATTTCTAACAAATTCCACTATATCCCTCTTTGTGGACACATGATCTCAAATAATACAAATAGAAGTCTATCCACACCCCCGGACTTGACGAGGAATCCATTCTTGTGAACAAACACACCCCCTACACACACCTAGGAGCACCCCTTCCTGCATATCCATACAAGACCACAAAAGTCTTACAACACAAATTCTACTTATAGACGATGTTCGGTGATTCACACAAGTTGACCAAGGAATGATATCAATTCCATTAGCCTAGTAACATCACTAACCAAGCAATATACATCTACAACTTTGGCAAAGAGTGGAGTCTTTTGATGTTTAAGATGTTGGGCTACATGGGTCCATTACCATCCACTTATGGTTTCTCATACATATTTGTTTTTATGTTCATGTCTTCATGTGGGGTGAGGTTGACCCCACAATTTATTGTGACCTAAAGTTGGTCATCAAAAACTTAAAAATATTGTTTTACCCATAATTATGCATCCCTATGCTTCTCTCTTAGATGGATTTCTCATTTTCTTGAATAGAGATTCAAGGAACTAATTCATGAGTATGTTGTATCTCACTTAGTCACTATGTCTTATTAGAATGGCCTATATGTAAGTGTTTTTGCTAATGTTTAGAATTTTTAAATGTTCTTTGGGCCTGTTGGCTAACGAAGTGTCCCAAAGACAAACTCAGAGCCATGCTATAAAATTTGGACTATAATAATGCCATATTTAAATTTTAATAATTTATTGCTACTTTAAATTTATATAAAAAGTTAAATTATCTTGAAAATTAGGTCACATAAAACATATTAAATTTTCATGATTTTGGAGAAAAATTAAATGACACCATATTACTGCATAGGGAGAGTTTCTTACCTGGAACAATCGTACTAACCAACCATTCTGCATTAAAAAGAGAATGAAAATGGATTGTAAACTTATTAGTAATTATTCCAACAACCTAAATTTATCTATATAATAACATGACACCCTAGTAGCTCATATTATCCATCATTCATCCAAGAGACATGAATTTAAGAGAGAAAGGGATAACTAGTGATCTTGAGGAAAAGACTCAGAAATGTTGAGTTGGAGTTTCAACTTCCAAAAGCATGTAAAATTTGTAAGTATACCAAATGTAGATATAATTTATTGGTGAATGTTCTCTTTTTCTAGACTTAGTGACTATTCTCATCTATGTCTAAATTACCTCTTTCCTATGTTTTGAATACAAATACCAAATAACCTTTTTTTCTCATGGTTTTTTCTCCAATTCTTCATTTCTAGGGTATTGAGTTGGAAGGAGGAAGAAAAGAATTTGAGTGCAAGGGCTTGAATAGATTTCCATGATTTCATTTTCTATGCTACAAAATTTATGTGCTTAATACCTAATGTGAGTAGTTAGAAACTAAAATTAAGATATTTATTGTTGTAGGCTTAATTCTAGCCAATTAAAGTTCAATTATATCATTCTCTTGTAATATATGTGGTTGGGTAATCAATTAGGGATATTCTTGCGGAATTGGATGCTACTGATTTAGAATCATTCAAAATGTCTCATAGTTTTTATTTATAATCATTAAATTGAATATTATTAAAGATAATGGTGAAGGAGTTATATTGTTTTATTCTCAAATTTCTTGAACTAGCTTGAATTAAATTAATGCTTAGGATTTGGTGAACATGCATAAAATGTAGTTTTAGTTGAATATACATAGATAAATATGATTCCTTGGTTGTTATGTGTGAAATAGTAGTGAACTTTAGTGTTTAGTGTGTATGAGAGTAGATGCACATATTTTAAATGACGATATCATTATTTAGTATTAATGTTGAGAGGTCATCTCAAGAAAGTCAACAAAATTATATATCTATGTAATTAAAATGAAATCTACGATTTCTGTGTGTCAATAATTGTCCTAGTACATCTTAATACACACTAATGAAGTTAGAGGTTAATGAGCTATTTATGATGATGTGTATAGATGTACTAAACTATGCCGACTCCTTCAAAACCTTAAAAGTTTACCATTAGTATTCAAATGGGAAGTGAATGCCCTAAATTGTATATTGTTTTATTGATTATAGTAGATGCATAGATATAGGTGTTATTACTTACATTGAAGGAAATAAGTGTATTGAAGTTGATCTAAGCCCAATGCATCTTTTATTGCATAATTTAAGGAATAATATATAAAACACACATAAATACTACTTCATTCTACAAGTCCTATAATAATAAATTAAAAAGTGGTCTAGAGATTAAGGAACAACACGAAGTAATCCCAATATATTCTGATTCCTAAATTGAGTATTCTTATAAGGAATGGGAGGATTTATTTTAGTTACCAAAATGCCATTGGAAGTGAAATGACATGGTACGTGTACCAAAATATGATAACAAAATGGGCAATGCTGAACTGAATTGAGATAGCAAATAAATGATGAAATATTATTGAAATGGATATGGGCATGCTTTCTGTATATTTATTTTTAAATATATTTTGGTTCACATAAATTGAAATATATAAATTAAATTGGACTATTAAGTATTTCATTGAGGAAGCATTTTGCATTACATATATTTGGTATAATTTATTCTTATAATTATACTAAATGAGAAATGAAAGAATTTAAGAGTAATGAATGTGGAATGGAGGGGAAATGAATAAAATAATTAGATGGGTGTAAGAGCCTAACTCTAGTTCTAGTATGATTACTAACATATAAACAATGAAGGATTCATACATTGAATATAGGTTGACTTAGTTAAAAGAGAGAAAATCATGGTTGTTTACTTGTATTGATAAGAATTCTATGTGAAATATTAAGTATGTGAAATATTAAGTATGTGAAATATTAAGAATCTAAGCCTGATTTGCATGTGTTTTATTATAAACATGATTTTGGCATAAGGAATCAAAAAATGATTATACATCTATATTTTATAGGTCCTAATGACACTGTTAATATATTTACTAAAAACTATGAGATGGAATCAAATAACAAAAGATGTGATAGATTGAAATGCCATATAGTGAAATCTATTTGAGAAAACCTAGTTAGGGTAAGTACATGAGAATGAAAATATAAATATAAGGTTGATATCCCACTTATGATGAATCCCATCATATGGATTTGATAATGGGAAATAAGCATGTATGTTGTAAATTATAGACTGGTTTGCTTCTTGTTAAAATGATGGTCTTTCTCATTAACTCTAATGTTATTCATGTTAGTATAGTTTCTTGATAATACGAGCACATAATAAATGCCAAAAGAAATTCTACTTAATATGAGTAAGAGGATTATGTAACAAGTGAAATAATGGATACATTTAGTTAGATTTTCTAAAAACTATGAGTTCCCCAAGTTCAAACTAGGGAAAGAAACAAATCCATTGATAGTAATTAGAGGATTATGAGAAGGACTTATGGAGTATCTATGGAAACCATAAAGTAAGAGTGATGGAATTTTAGAGTGAGTCACACGGTGTGACTCTAGCTGTATTCGTTCATTGTGAAACTTTATCTCCATAAGGAAAGGACTATTATGAAATCTAAAGTGTGAAATGTGATATGTGATATTCTATTAGTTTGTTCCTAGCTGGTGTACCCGAGATGAATATGTCATGGTAGGAGGTGAAAGATCTACCTAGCCTCTTTAGAAAATGTTTTGGTGGGCCATGGTATTGTTGTATTTATCTTAGTATGGTCGGCTAAAACCTAAGATTATGATGATGAGTTGTTAACACAATAATTAGGTGTGGCTACATCTTCTATTGAGGTTTGAGCCGAGTAGATTCAAGAAAAGTAAATAAAATTAAGACATGACAAATAAGAGATGCATGTTTGTTAAATTCCTTTTAATATTAGTTGATAAATCTATTGTAGTTGAATATGTTTGTTATTCATCAAAATCAATTAATCTTGTTTTATAGATAAAATTTTGTCTTATTCATTTTCTCCTAGAATGGAATATGATACCAAACTTTGTTATCTAGTCTCGGATTTGGCATTAATTTTTATCTATAAAGTTTTGTTCAGTACACATATTATGTGGACTTCAACATTAGGATTCCATGATGTCTTCTTCGTCCAATAGGCGGGGTGTCAAAAGATGGCGTTATTATTGTTAGATTATAAATGTTTGGATGTTGGCTTTCTTATTCCTTCAATAGTGTTGTAGTTTTGAATTAATTATTATTTCATTAGTAGATATTCTCTCAAAGAAGGTGAGATTTGACTAAATTAATGCCTTTATGATTAGTTATATATTTTTCTCATTAACTGTATGTATTGTGAGCTAAAATCATTTTCTAGACGTATAAATGTATATAATTTCCTTTCAAGTTGAATATACACAATTTAATGTTGATGCATGTTACTTTTTCGAGCGGAAAATTTCCACTCGTTGGGGATCTATATGTGTCTCATGAGGTTGTTTCACATATTTTTAGGGATAATGACATCCAACAAAGAGGATATTGACCGGCCTAAATCGCACATCTAAAAAGAGAGGATTAAAGTAGTCAGACTTTTAAAGAGATAACCCGACATTCAGGCCCCCACAATGATAACTGGGTCCGATGTAATTATCGGGGTCGAACACAGGGACAAGGTTGGTCGTGCTAAGAACGTGGAATCAACACACTCTATACTCCTGCATAAAAGAGGACTAATATGTGTTCTCGAGGGAATGGTAGTTCAAGAACAGGAACAGTAAGACAAAAGAAGTAAAAGAAACAAATTGTAACAAGTATATGGGAAAACTCGGGTTGGGCTCACCAACCAAGGCGACTCTCCAACAAGCATACTATCTCTCTCTCCTACATACTCATATCAAGATTACAAGCAACCATAAAATGTATATTCCACTCTCTCTCAAGATGAGGATAGATCTAGGCCTAAGACAAGCCTCTCTCTCGAGATGAAAACTCAGAAACCACACAGCAAAACATATGGTTTAAAGCATTAGCATTCCAACACTCTCGTGCATTCATACTACTCCATGACATGGGATAAAAGCGATATAACTCTCTCATGAAATCAACAATCAAACATCACAAGATGGTAGCTAAGCATACAAGTGAAGCATTAAAATAGGTGCAAGGAGATAATCTTGATAAGAATATGTATATTCAAAAGAAAGAGACAATATACATGTTGGGAGAACCTTAGTGGCTACTCCCAACCCAAGTTATGGTGTTTAGCCGCTCACGCTTGCGTGTAACATGGCGGTGCTATAGAAAAATAGATCCATGAGATACCACAAAGAATGGTGGTGAGTATAGCGTGAGGAAATGATAGATCTAGAGGAGAAGAATGTGATACTACACACTACTTCTTTAGTTCTGGATCTACCACGGGGAAGTCACCTTCTCTCGAAGAACCAGCAGGCGCAGGTGGTAATCTTCTCTCTCCTCGGCCTTTGCTCTAGAGATCCAAGACTGATGGATGGTCGGCAATGGGTCTGGGATTTAGCGGCACTTCGTGGTCTCAGGATCGGATCTCTCTGATCTGATCTCTTGACAAGATAGGTGGGGGCGCTATTTATAGGCACCTTCCACCGACTTAAGATAGTGGTCACAGTATTTCGTGACCGCAATTCTCCCTAACCATGATTCTCCCTGACTGCGATTCTCCCTGACTATGATCCTCCCTGACCGTGATCTTTCTTGACCGCGATTCTCCCAGAGGGTCTCAGTCGCGATCTTCAGAGAAGCCGCGGTCAAGATCTTTGGAGAAGTCGCGGTTGCGATCTTTGAAGAAGTCACAGTCGTGGTCTTTGGAGAAGTTGTCGTGGTCGCGATCTTCAGAGAAGTAGCGGTCATAGTCTAAGGAAAAGTCGTGGTCGCGTCCCTTGGAGAAGCCGCGGTCGCAGTCTTTGGAGAAGTCACGGTCACGATCTAAGGAAAAGTCGCGGTCGTGGCCCTTGGAGAAGCCACGGTCTTTGGAGAAGCCACAGTCGCGGTCTTTGGAGAAGCCATGGTCGTGGTCTTTGGAGAAGCCGCGGTCGTAGTTGACTGACTCCTGAAATCACAAAAAGAGACTTTAGTCAAGAAGATAGATAAAATTTCTACAAAGTTGACTAAAGTTATTCTAAAAGTGGTGTAAAATATATACAAAAATACATAAAGTGCGGTGTCATCAACTCTCCCAATCTTAGAATCAAGCCTGTGCTCGGGTTAAATGCAGGTTCGAGCACCTAGAGAGAGGAAGGATGAACAAGGATAACATAATAGCACGACTAAAATATCTCATTCTTGTATCAAGACTGTTGTCGCATGTATACAGTCCCTTAGGTCTCAAACTCCCCCCTTAGACTAAGGGTTGCATAACCTTGTATTATTTGTCATAACCTTCTATTGTAAAAGGTTTCTCCTTCTCAACTCATAATCCTCCCTTAACTAGCATCCATACTACTGCCACATCTTTTTGAAAGGTAGCCTTCGCACCTATTCTTTATTTTCAGAGAGCCCTATGCTAATGTGTATAGGTAGGCTAGAAGCTTTAAGGTGTTTCCTCTTCCTCCCGAACTCCTCACCCACAACTGTCGTAAGAACAGTGTTGCCCTTTTTTTGGGATTCTTACCTCAAGTCAAGTGGTATGTGAAGTTCCATTCAGGATTGGAGGTGTGTGAGCTTGTCTTCCAGTTTCCGCTTACGGGCACGACATATCTACATTCATGAGTGTAGCATATATCTCGTATTCTTTCTTTATTTTATTTGATTTTTGGCTTTTTATCTCTCCTTTCAGGCTTGAGATTTAGGATTATGTTGGTCTTCTTGGGCGGCCAAGCCTCTTTTTAGCTATTTTCTTTGAATAAGGCAGCTTTTTCGTATCTACAGAGACTAGGATTTTCTGGATGTGGGCATCAGGTGGGGATGGTTGTTTAGGAGTATGAGTAAGGTTCTCTTAGTTTATAGGGGTTCATAAGTTAAGGATGTTACATATACAACATCTTATTGCAAGAATGAGATATAGAAGTGTTTCTATGACTTGTAGTTTTACTCGTGGTTTGCTCATATCCTTTTTTCTCAGGGGCTGGAGCACTACTTTTTGAAAATTTTAGCTAGAGGGAGCGAACTTCTAAGAGGTCAGTTGTAATGAAAATTTCAAAATTTCAATGCCATCGTAAGAAACGTAAGAAAAGGAAAGTGAAATTTAAAAAGGAAAAATAGAAAAAAGGAAGGCTCTAGTACCTCTGCAGCCCGTTTATGACTCCTCCCCCAAACTTATCCTGCACCCCGTCTCAGGTGTCAAAATTTGAGAAGAAGTATAAACAGGCCATCTTTATTTATTTATTTTGTGGGGAAAGCCCACTTGGACTCTAGGAGCATACTGGTGTAGATACCCCTTAGCACGTGATACTGCTCGTACTGCATGTTCTCCCACTTGAGGCTGATAGTAGCAATAGTTACCATCCACGATAGGCAGAAGAACCCGTAGTCATTTGATAGGGGTATCTGTTGAGGGCTTCTGTGGCAGTATTGGGTCTTCTTGAAGTCCTTGCCTTGGATCACTGTGATCCCTCTGCAATGCTGCTGTATCATTTTGACAATGGCTTCAGCGCATGTGTTCGCCTTTTCTTCGGTAGGAGACTTTGCTGTCATCATATTAGTTATTTTCTTTAGTGAGAAGGCTGCATCAGAGCTATTATATAGAATTGTAGTCTTCTTCAGCAGGTTGACATGCAACAAAGTCCAATGGTTGTCATGAAGAATCGGCAAGAAGATGTGTTCAGGCGTGCCTGCTTGAAACCGTCGTTGCAGCTGTGCTATTTCTCCCATCTTCTTATCCTTGAGGATGTCATCTACCAGTAAGAAATATGCCATGTGAGAGTTTGGCATTGAATCTCCTAATAGTGTCTGGTAGGCTGACATCGTGCACACTGAGAGGTACCCTCCTATTCTCAATGTTTCTCAGAGGTCATTTTTGAGCATGCAGATGCCATCTCATTCGAAGATAACATCTCCTGGTGAATTTTCTTCCTTCAGAGAACTCATGATTATTATGAGTTCTTCCATCGACAGACTGAAGCAGCTCCATCTGTCGAAGTTCTCAAAGGAAGGTACTATATATCCTGCAGGGCCTTCTAGTCCTTCGTTCCCCAGGTCTTCTTCGGCTTCTGCTTCCGCGGGCTGTCCTTCTGGAGGAGGAGCTTCAGGAGTGTCAAATATAGAAGGTTGATGTTCATCTTCTGCTTGCTTCACAACCACTTTAGTGTCTGCATCCCAACCCGCATTCCAAGCTGTAGCCCTAGTCGGTTCTGTCAGGTTGACCCACATGCTTTTGAGTTGTTCCCTCCAAGGTGTCTTATTGGGGAGTGGGATGTCTACGTGGAGCCTACGGGGCACGACATTAGCAGCCATCACTGGATCCTTGAAGAATCGGTGATCGTAGATGATCTCCATTGCGTACATGCCCCGCAATCCATGTAGGTCTTCTAGGGGAATGCCCTTATTGATGGCTTCCATCATACGTACGATGATGAAGGCACAATCCCTTGAATCAGATCGTTCCTGGGGAACATTCTTGTTTATGGAGAAGAGTTTCCAGGACCCTTGGAACCTTGGACTCACCTCTTTAATAGCCTACTGTAGGCATATAGGAATTTTCAAGGTGTCCCTGGCATCCTTCCTCGTGTAGACAAGAGAAGTGCTATCCATCTCTGTTGCACAATAGTTGAGCACCGTCGTCTTCCGCTCCATAAGGTCGATGACGATTAGGCCCCAGTGCTTTGCATTATGGATGTGTAGCACCACTATCCTAGTCTCCCTTCTCCTTACTACTGCCTATAGTTCCAACACTTCTGCCGCCTTGTATTCTTCTTTGTATAACATGCTGGCTAGACGTGTGGTGCCGCTGAAGATTGGCTGCGGCTTATCTTGATGGAGGAATTCTTCCAGGAGGGTGGCGCAAAGTACCTTAAACATCCTTTTGTGTACTTGCACCATTTTCATAAAGACCCTCTAGAAGTCCTCTCTAGTCAGACGTCTACCTTTGTTGATATACAATATGTATGACCCGGGTAGATTGTCGTCGAGGACATCTGCCAGGACATGGACATCTCTACATGAGATGCGCGACACATTCTTCATGTCCATGTCCTTCATTTTGCACGACAGAGGGGGAGCAGCTTCGGGTAGTAGTGTTCTTTCTTCAGCTTGCCTCTCCCTAATGGGCTCTTCCGTGAAGAAGGTTGCCAGCCCACCCTCCTCATCTTCTGACGTTTCCTTTTGTACTTTCGGTACTGAGGCTTCCCATATGGTGGGCATAGCCTCAACCGCTTTTTCATCACCCTTGATCAAAAATTGTGTTGTGGCCCTTGGTCCAGCTTCCTCTGAGGAAGCTTCTGCGGTGACATCTTTTGCATGGCTTTCTTTGGATGTCTACCCCAGCCTGGCCTCGAACACCATCTTTAGCGTGGCCTCCATCTTCCTATTATAGATGTATTCGTTGTGCTTCTCATGAGATGGGAAGATGAGGAAGTCATTTGATTATTCCATCACAGCTCCTAGCTCGGCTATTACCCTATCAATCTCTACTGTGCCGACCGAGCTAAGCGTTGCGAGCATCTCCTCCTAGTGAGCCTTTGCTTCTTGCTCAACTTCTATCAGAGTGAGTGTGGGAGGGGTGAGGCAACGTCCAGCTTTTTGCTCGTCCTTGTTGGCAGTTTTGTCCATCGCCTCCTCCGGGTCGCAGTTGAGGTCAAACCCCCTTGATTGTGCTATATGCTTTTCATACCGGGGGCTTGATCTTCCTTCTCATTGGTTGCCTTGTTGTTCAGTGATGGGAGATTGCCTTCGTCTTGTACTCTCGTTCTTTGCTACGCTGGCTCCTGCCCCCGCCCCCCACATTGTCATCGTGGCTGGAGGGGTTGGCCAGGGAGCATTCTGGGCTAGCAGGCCGCTTCATCTTTTTCTTCACCAGCTGGGCTTCGAGCTCTACACGCTCCTGCTCGAGCTTCCGGTGGTATTCTTTCACCCCCTGTCGTTCTTCTTCTAGGACAGCCATTCCCTCTTCATATTCTTGGCACATTTTCTCATTATCTGTGCGTATGGCTTGCCTTTCTTTTCGCAAGATCGTCATTTCCTCCTGCATTTTTGTCAGCATCCTCCATTGATTGCTGAAAACTTCTTGCATGAATTCTGAGAGCGCTGACGTCCTCTCGTCTATCTCCTTTACCTGCATTGTTAGTGAAGATAAAGAAGTAGAAATCTTTGCATTAATTGAATCGGTTTGATGCATGTGTTCCCACACTACATCAAACCTATTACCTAGGGAACCTCCGAAGGAGGGTGCCTATTGTTGTTGGTGGTGTAGTTGATGTCCTGTGCGTTTTGTTGACGCACTCGGCACAGTTGGCTGCTTAGGTGGGGGCGGTGGGGGAATCCCCCTTGGTTGGGTCTTCTTTGGCTCCGCCACTGGTATGTTTTGAGAGGCTTGTCTTTCTTCCTGTCTCCAACACGTTGGAGCCGAGAGGGGTTTCTTCTTCTACTTGGCCCCTCTCTGGCTCTAGTTCCGATATGGCTTGGGAGCCTTGTCTTTTTGGCTCTACCTCCGCTTGGCTGGTGGGTTGCGGAACTTCATCAATGTATGTAGTATTTTTTGCTTCTCCCTCCACTATAGTAGTTTCCTCCTACAATATCGGGGAAGCGGGGTCCACAACTTGTGCTTACACCGATTGTTCTGCGGCCCTCTCTTTTTCAGCTGGCTTAATGGTGGCTTCTGCTTTCTTTTTCTCCACCGCCAGTTTCTTCCTTGGCTCCTGGGTTTTCTTCACTTCTAGTGTTGGGACACTGCTTTCTTTTGGTAGTCATGCCGGTTCTGCCGATGTGCTGGCATGCAATGTCCCATATCTCATCTTCTCGACATCGTCGAGAGTCGACCACATCTTGTGGGCGTCATAGAACACCATTTCGGGAAGGGGGGGTGGATTCTTCAGTCATTGGTGTTTGAAATATGCTTTCTCCCCCTTCACTTCCAGAATTCCCATGCCGGCGAGGGACTTTATATCGATACTTTGTCGTCCCTCCATTTCTTCTATTTTTTACAATTTGCCTTCTTCCAACAGGTAGTTGGTGATCCTTGTTATTTGACCGCCCATACAGAAGGCAGACTTCCTCTTTGCCTCACCGCCTACAGTCGATGACAACCGTCTAATAAGGATCCTTCCTATATTCACTGGTCGCCCATTGATCATAGACCATATAAGGAAGAGATCCCCCTTGCTGACTGTCCTGGTCTCTGACCTGGCATCTATAGAGAAGGTGGTGATCTTCTGTATAATCTTGATGAAGCAGGAGGTGATTTTGGAGGCCTTGGAGTTCTTCGGGTTGTGCTTTTCCTCTCCAGTCAGCTCCTCCCACATCTTGTTGCTGTCATATGCAGCAATCTCTCTCTCCCAGGGCACCTGAACAGGCATTAGCCTCTTCTTTAGATGTTGTAAAGATCCTGTTCAGATCTGTCTCTGTTATCTGGTGGGTTTCACCCCCTAGCCGTACCTTGAGCTGGTAGTCCCCTCCTCCTACTACTCGCGTCCCATTGCCGGTGGTGAGATTTGTTAGAGAGGACATAAATTCTAGGGTCAACCTCTGGTACGACCTTACTTCGGGCGTGCAGATAGTTCGTAAGTTCGTGCCCTCCAGGAATTTCACCATCCTGTCATACAGCCCCAACCTCTTGAAGTCCTCCACGTCAAAGTAATGTGTCGGCATGTAGTCCATATTAGCGGACATCAAGTCGTAGGTGAACTGGTGCACGATGTCCCAGGGTATGAGCTGGGGCTCCCCTTGAGGCACAGAAACTCCTTCTATCACCTTTTTAGTTTTCGCCTTCTTACTGAGCATGGGTTCCTTTAATACATCTTTCCACTTTTTCCCATGCACTGGGCTTCCTAACTCTTCAGGTCAATATTCAGAGGTCTCCGTTTCCCCCGTCTACTCGGTTGCTTCAGTGGACTGCTCTTGTGGCACCCCCGCCAATATCCTATGATATTGTTCTAGTCTTAGTTGTATCTCCAGGAGTTTGGGGACTGGCAGGGCGGTGCTCTTCTTCATCTTATCTGTTAAATCTTTAACTATCATCTCTACCTCCTTAAGGGAGGTAGCCCTTTGGTACAAGGGATCGCTTGAAGCTGGAGAAGACATTCTGTAGGTTAAAGTAGATTAGTCCTCACTAAGGTATACCCAAAGAACTCATTTATTTTCCTAGGCATAATTATCATCAAGTTAAGGGTAATCTTCAGGTTATAGGTTATCATTTTTAACTTTTTGGTTGCAAACTTATTAAAAAGATAGTAAGAATCGCGCTCGTAGTTATTATTGTTTCAGAAGAAATCTCCGTCGCAACCTTTTTGAAGAGAATGTGGTCGCGGTTTTTCATCGCGGTCGTAGTTATTTCTTGAAAAGATCACAGTCGTGATTCTTTTCTGAGGAGGAAACCGCGGTCGCGATGTTAATCGCAGTCACGGTCCTTTCTGCAGAAAAGCCAAAATTAGTGCTTTTTAGGGATTTATGATTTTCGGTTCTTAGGGTTTAACACCTCGCGGCAGTTTGCGATGACCAAGCTCTTGGTCTACTCCATCCGTTTAGTTCTTCAGACCGTTGTTCATCATCCAGTGCTTTTTAGGGTTTTAAAAACTTTCTCTTTAGGGTCGAGAAGGAGGACGGGGCTAAGCGCCCGGAAACAAGGCGTCGGCGAGGCAAAAATCAGCTAAACGGCGAAAGCGGCTCGCCGTAGCGATGAAGGAAGAGCTCAAAATCAAAATAAAACCTGTTGGTGTTAAGAAAGATGAAGGAGAAGGTTACCTGATCGATGGGAGAGGATGAGACGATGGAGAAGATCACGAACGATAAGGCGAACGATCCCGGTAGACACGCGACGACGACTAGCTCGGGCGTCGGATAGCAAAATCACAGTTGCAGTTGCGGTCCTCGAATGAACAGACTAGGAAAATCGAAGGGCTTGCACGAAAGCGAAAGGAGCGTAAAGAGTCTGTCGTTCGGCAACTTAAAAGTTTTTATAGGTGTTCGGATCACTTTGACTCAACCGAGTAAACCACCGCGGTCATGGTTTTTATCGCGGTTGTGATGTTCAAGAAAGGAGCCGCGGTCACGATAATTGCCGCAATCGCGATTCCTTTAAGAAAATTGTGGTTGCGATCTTTCGGCTAAGAGAAAATATTGTGGGCTTGACAATCGGGGCAAAGTTGTAGTCGCGATTATATTCAGGGTTGCGGTTATTATTCATGGTCGTGATTAAGCCAGACCACCATCTTTAAATCCAAAAAGAAAACGAAAATGCTCAGAAAAGGAAGAAAAACTTAAACTAAAGGAAATCAGGAAGGATAAAGCGAATATAAAGTGAACAAAGATCGAAAACCTGGGTTGCCTCCCAAGAAATGCTTACTTTAAAGTCTCTTAGCTAGACTACATAAATATTTCTCTCCTCTGGTCCTTCAGTCAGACGAGGCAACTCTTGATCATTCTCTTTGTTGAGCAGGGTTGGTTCACCTAGGTTGATCTCTGATCTTCTCAAAAATGCTTCATCCTCGTAGAATCTTTTCAACCTGTGGCCATTAACCTTGAAGATCCCAGACTTTTCTCCTTGAATCTCCATCATTCATGATGCATAAATCTTTTCCACAGAAAAAGGGCCTGACCATCTTGTTCTTAGCTTCCTAGGGAAAAGCCTGATGGTAGAATTGAAGAGAAGAACCTTGTCTCCTTCACGAATGTCCTTGTTCCTTAGGTGGGCATCATGCCATACCTTGGTCCTTTGCTTGTAAATCCTTGCATTTTCATACGCATGCAATCTCGGCTCCTTGAGCTCATGTAGCTACAGATATCTCTTTTGCCCCACCTTCTCCAAGTCTATATTTAGAAATTTAATTTCCCAAAGGGCCTTGTTTTCTAGATCTAAGGGTAAATGACAAGACTTTCCATAGATTAGCCTGTGAGGCGTGGTGCCTATGGATGCCTTGTAAGAAATTCTATAGGCCCAGAGAGCATCGTCGAGCTTCATGGACCAGTCTTTCCGAGTACGGTTGATCGTCTTTTCCAAGATTTGCTTACTCTGCCTATTAGATACCTCCACCTATCCAGAGGTTTGAGGGTGATAGGGTGTTGCAACCTTGTGCTTGACCCCGTACTTTTTCAGTAGTGCTTCAAATTGCTTCTCCCCAAAATGTGATCCTCCATCGCTTATCACGGTGCAGGGTACTCCAAAGCATGGGAAGATGGTTTTCTCAAAAATCTTAATCACAGACTTAGAGTCACAAGTTTGGGTTGCAACAACCTCTACCCATTTCGACACGTAGTCCACAACCACTAATATGTACTAATAACCTTTTGATGAGGGAAAGGGACCCATGTAGTCTATTCCACAAACATCAAAATATCAACTTCTACCCAATGCTTCATAGGCATTTCGTTCCTTTTTCCTATATTTTTGGTTGATTGGCACTCCTTGCAAACCTTCACATAAGCAACAACATCTTTGAATAGCGAAGGCCAGTAAAATCCTGATTGAAGCACTTTTGCGGCAGTTCTGTCCCCATTATGATGCCCTCCATATGGTGAAGAGTGTCATTCCTTCAATATTAGTGGGACCTCTTCTTCTGGTATACATCTTCTGTACAAACTGTCTGAACATTTTTTGAATAGTAATGGGTTGTCCCAATAGTAGTTCCTCACATCAGACAAGAGCTTCTTTTTTTGGTTTTATGTGATGTCCAACGGTAACTCCCTACAAGCAAGGTAGTTGCAAATGTCCACGAACCATGGCAAGTTTTGTTCTTCAACTTCTATCATGAGCAAAACCTCATCTGCGTAGTTATCATTAACTGGTGGCTCATTTTTATCTTCGACGATAATCCTCGACAAATGGTCGGCCACTCCATTTTCCGCCCCTTTCTTGTCAATGATCTCGTGATCGAACTCTTGGAGTAATAGGGCCCACCTCTGTAACCTAGGCTTAGTGTCCTTCTTCTGCATTAGGTATCTGATAGCTCTGTGGTCAGTATAAGCCTTTACTTTTGCTCCAATCAGATAAGACAAGAATTTGTCAAAAGCAAAAACAATAGCTAGCAATTCTTTCTCCGTGGTAGTGTAATTTACATTTGCCTCATCCAGGGTGCAGCTGGCGTAGCAGATAACATGATGTCTCTTGTCCTTCTGCCCTAGGACTGCTCCCACGACATAGTCACTAGCATCACACATAAGCTCAAAGGGTAACTCCCAATCTGGGGCTTGGAGAATAGGTGGGGTTACTAGGGATTCCTTCAGGGTCTGAAAAGCTTTCAGACAATCATTCGTAAAATCAAATTTTGCATCTTTAACCAACAGATTTGAAAGGGGTTTTGATATCCTCAAAGAATCCTTGATAAATCTTTTCTAAATAACCGGTGTGACCAAGAAAACTTTGCACCCCTGTCACAGACTTAGGTGGAGGCAGTTTAGAGATGTCTTCGATCTTGCTTACATCTACTTTGATACCTCTCTTTGAGACCTTGTGTCCTAAGACTATGCCTTCTTGCAACATAAAATGACATTTCTCCCAGTTAAGGACTAAGTTCTTCTCTTCGCAGCATTGCAAATCCATAAAGACTTCCACAACGTCTTCCAGAAAATTAGAGAACATTGAGATCATGCAACGCTGGAATGTTGCAGGAGCATTGCATAGTCCGAACGAAATTTTTCAGAAAGCATAGGTACCATATAGACAGGTGAAGGTAGTTTTCTCCTGATCATCAGGTAGGATGGGAACTTGGTAAAATCCAGAATAACCATCCACGAAGCAAAAATATTTGTGATGCGCCAACCTTTCTAGCACTTGGTCGATAAAGGGAAGAGGATATTGATCTTTCTTCATTGCTTGATTTAGCTTTCGATAATCGATGCACATCCTCCACCCGGTAACAGTCCGGACGGCTACTTCATCTCCTTTATCACCCTTTACCACTGTCATTCCCCCTTTCTTTGGTACAACATGAATTGGGCTCACCCAATTGCTATCGCTGATCGGGTAGATAATACCCGCATCTCTTAGCTTGACGACTTCCTTCTTTACAACTTCTTTTAACATTTGATTCAACTTCCTCTGGGGTTGAACCAGAGGCCTTGCTAATTATTCAATATTTATGCGGTGCATACATAGAGAAGGGTTAAGCCCCTTGATATCATCCACTGAATAGCCTATAGCTTGACTATGGAGCCTTAGCTCCTTAAGAAGTCTTTCCATTTGCTCTTCGGTCAGGCTGGCATTGACTATGACATGATTCCTCTCTTCAGGATCAAGAAACTCATATTTTAGACCTTCCGGTAATTGCTTAAGTTCAGGTTTGGGTTTTGGTACTTTCTCTTCTTCCCTTATCAGTTCTAGAGAAGTATACTTGACAGCCTCTACAACTTCCTCTTCGTCACTCAAATCCCCTATGTTTAGATTCAGGTATTCGAGGATCTCAGCAGCCTCAGGGTTGTCGATTTCTGAATCTTCTTTGTTTAGCACCCTCATAAGAGGGTCTACCACCGCTGTGTCTTCTTCTACTTCTTCACAATATTGGTTGTAGCTATCCATAAAGTAAGCAGATTCGAGAAGGGACGGTCCTTTCATAGCGTCGTTCACCTTGAAATCTATGTGATCATTTCCGACCCTCAGAGTTATGATGCCTTCAGCGACATCAATTAGTGCCCTACCGGTCACCAAGAAAGGATGTCCAAAGATAATAGGACATTTAGGGTCTTTAATAGTGTCAATGATAACAATATCACATGGGATGAAGAATTTCCCCATGCGAATCGGAACATCTTTGACTACTCCCACTGGCCTTTTGAAAGTGTGGTCCGCCAACTCGATTCTCATATTAGTCCTGACCATCTCAGTCAGTCTTAATCGTTGCGCGAGGCTTAAAGGCACTAGACTGATGCTAGCCCCCAAGTCGGAGAGAACTTTCCTTTCGATGTTATCCCCTACTGCAAAAGGTATTGTAAAGGCTCCAGGGTCCTTCTTCTTGGTACATAGCTCTTCTTTTACTAAAGCTATTGACATGCTG
Organism: Alisma plantago-aquatica; assembly: GCA_963693085.1. Lineage (NCBI taxonomy): Eukaryota > Viridiplantae > Streptophyta > Magnoliopsida > Alismatales > Alismataceae > Alisma > Alisma plantago-aquatica. Next base: position 663,204,066 of record OY856414.1, read on the forward strand.
GCTAAGTGTACAGTTTTGATCCTTCCTCCTCGTCTTTTCTTTGTGACTATATCCTTTAAGAATTTGGCATAGGTCGGCATTTCTTACAAGGCATCCAGAAACAATACCTCCAGGTGGAGCTTTTTCACTGATTCCCTGAACTTCTCATACCTCTTCTTGAGGTGAGCCTTTACAAGCTTGTAAGGAAAAGGTAATCTTGGCGAGTACTGACTCCTCTTGGCGAACTATTCTTCTTCAGGTTCTGGTTCCTTAACCAGTGGGTGCTGGTTCTCTCCCTTGGCTGGGTTCTCCGTAACATTCTCTGGCTCTGGTTCTTGAGGTCTTATCGCCTCAGGGCACTATATTGTTCTTCCCGATCTAAGGATCGCCATCTTGGCAGATTCTGTGTTATAAGGAATCTTCCCCGAGGGGTTCTTTACGAGCTCAGCTAACTGAGTGAGCTACTGGTCTATCTGGCGTTGATGTGTTTGCATATCCGCCATTTGTACCTGCATAGTGTTCAAGATGCCAGAGTTGGATAGTGCACTTTGTGCAAGTTGATTGTTTATCGTGTCTTGTCTTTTCACGAAATTGAATAGTTGGCCTACTAAGTCAGGTTGACTCGTACTTCTTATTTGACTCTATCCTTGGGCTTGTCCTTGTCCTTGACTTGCGTTATCAGCTTGGCAGTTTTGATACTTACATTGACCTTGATAATTAGTTTTGTTTGTCTGGAAATTGTTCGTCTTGGTGTAATGTCCTTTTCTGCTCTTCTTATCGAAACATGGTGGTTGCTTGGGTGGATTATTCAATTGATGTGCATTTTCTACAGCAATCTTGTTGCCATAGTTGAATCCTGGGTGCTCTAGTTTCTTAAAGTTAGCATAAGAGACATTTTCAGCTTCCTCCTCTTCAGACTCGCTTTCACTAGATTCTTCGGGTCGGGTATATACGCAATTGTCTATACCATGCCCACACTTCACCACAGGTGACACATTTCATCACCCTCTCAATTGGCTTCTTTCCTTTCCCTCCAGATTCCTTCAGCTGTTTGACATCTATGGCTATCTTTTGTATTTGGGACGTGATTTCTTCGAGAGCCTTCAATTCAATCGACGGTCCTTCATTGGTGACTTTCTTAGCATATCCTCTGTCTGTACGGTCATAATCAATACTAGCTTGTAACTCAGTCATGTTTTCTATGATCTTTTTAGATCTACTAGGCTTTTTTCCGAGAAAGTCGCTTCCATCTGCTGCATTTAGTGAGACTCTCTCTTCAGGGGTTAGACCAATCGTAGAAAGTTGTTATTAAGAATCCCTTCTTGTAATTTTGGTGAGGGCAGTCTCTCTGGTACTCCTGATACCTTTCCCAGGCTTCATGCAGATTCTCACTTGGCTTCTGCATGAAAGACGTGATCTTCTATCTATTACGAACGATATTCTCGGTGGGGTAGAACTTGTTCACAAAAGCGTCTGCCAATGTGTTCCATCCATTCAAAGCTTGATGCGGTAGCCCAAGGTGCCAGGATAGTGCCTTGTCCTCTAAAGAGAAGATGAAACCCTTGCAGTAAATGACTTCTTGTGGAACTCCCCGCATCTTGATGGTGTCACAGATATTCTTAAAAGCATCGAGATGATGATAAGGGTTATAGTTCTTTGAATTCCCTCGAAAGCTTTTGTTCTGGATCATTGATATTACAGATGGCTTCAGTTCGAAGTTTGCTGCATTGAACCTTGGGATGACCATAAGACATTTTGAGTTATTAGCTTTTGTAGCTGCCAACTCCCGAAGAGTCTTCTTCCTCTTTATCATCTTCACTGGTGTTGTCCCTGCAATTTCACTCTTGGTGGTTTCTTCTGTGCCTGCGGCAATGACGACACTCCTCATGGTTATGAGTGTCTTCAGGTTGTTCTTGTTCTTCGTAGAGATGATCGTCATTATAATGGCCATCTTCATCGGTTTCTGGTGAGGGTGGGTGTTGTCCAATCCTCACGTTCCACTCGTCTGCGGAAAGGGGTGGTCCCACGCGGGGTTGCATGGTGAGCAGAGTTAGTATGGGCCTAGTGCTTCTTCCCAGGGTACCTGAATAGAACGTACGATCAAGTTAGGAAACCAAGCTTGATGAAAACGAGCTATTCTACACAGGTTCAGGTTAGAAGACCTAGCGTGGTTGTGTTGTTGAGCTTATTTCTAAGCTTGAGGCACGAGAGTATAGTGGGTGGACTTGGGTTCCTTAACAGTACTGTTTTGCCTTGTCCCCGAAAACGATGCCAAAAAGTTGACCAGCTTAAATCGCGTGTCTAAAAAGAGTGGATTAAAGTAGTCAGACTTTTAAAGATATAACCCGACACTCAGGCCCCCGCAACGATAACGGGGTCTGATGTCGCTATTGGGGTCGAACACAGGGACAAGGTTGGTTGTGCTAAGAATGTGGAATCAACATGTTCTATACTTCAGCATAAAAGAGGACTAATATGTGTTCCCGAGGGAACGGTAGTTTGAGAACAGGAATAGTAAGACAAAAGAAGTAAAAGAAACAAATTGTAACAAGTATATGGGAAAAGTCGGGTTGGGATCACCAACCAAGGTGACTCTCCAACAAGCATACTATCTCTCTCTCCTGCATACTCATATCAAGACTACAAGCAACCATAAAATGTCTATTCCACTCTCTCTCGAGATGAGGATAGATCTAGGCCTAAGAGAAGCCTCTCTCTCGAGATGAAAACTCAGAAACCACACAGCAAAACATATGGTTTGAAGCATTAGCATTCCAACACTCTCATGCATTCATACTACTCCATGACACATGATAAAAGTGATATTACTCTCTCGAGAAATCAACAATCAAGCATCACAAGATGGTAGCTAAGCATACAAGTGAAGTATTAAAATAGGTGCAAGGAGATAATCTTGATAAGAATATGTATATTCAAAAGAAAGAGACAATATACATGTTGGGAGAACCTTAGTGGCTACTCCCAACCCAAGTTATGGTGTTTAGCCGCTCATGCTTACGGGTAACATGGCAGTGCTATAGAAAAATAGATCCATGAGATACCACGAAGAATGGAGGTGAGTACAGTGTGAGGAAATGATAGATCTAGAGGATAAGAACGTGATACTACACACGACTTCTTCAGATCTGGATCTACCACAAGGAAGTCTCCTTCTCTTGAAGAAGCGGCAGGTGCAGGTGGTCATCTTCTCTCTCCTCGGCCTTCACTCTGGATATCCAAGACTGATGTATGGTCGGCAATAGGTTTGGGATGCGGCGGCACTTCGTGGTCTCAGGATCGGATCTCTCTGATCTGATCTCTTGACAAGATAGGTGGAGGCGCTATTTATAGGCACCTTCCACCGACTTAAGACCGTGGTCACGGTCTTTCTTGACCGTGATTCTCCTTGACCGTGATCCTCCCTGACCACGATCCTCCCTGACCGCAATCTTTCTTGATCACGATTCTCATTTGACCGCAATTCTCCCTGAGGGTCTCGGTCGCAATCTTCAGAGAAGCCAAGGTCGAGATCTTCGGAGAAGTCACGGTCGCGATCTAAGGAAAAGCCGCGGTCGCGGCCCTTGGAGAAGCCGCGGTTGCGGTCTTTGGAGAAGCCGCGGTCGCGGTCTTTGGAGAAGTTGTGGTTGTGATCTAAGGAAAAGCCGCGGTCGTGGCCCTTGGAGAAGCTACGGTCGCGGTCTTTGGAGAAGCCGCGGTCGCGTTCTTTGGAGAAGCCGCGGTCGTAGTTGGCTGACTCCTGAAATCACCAAACAAGACTTTAGTCAAGAAGATAGATAAAATGTCTGCACAGTCGACTAAAGTTATTCTAAAAGTGGTGTAAAATATATACAAAAATATGTAAAGTTCAGTGTCATCAGATATGACAAGTAATATGTAAAAATAATTCTTGTGTCTAGAATGTGTGTGTATTCTTGCTTTTTTAAAATGTGTTGTATGCCAAAGTTATTTCTTCCATGTACATGTAATCGTAATAAACTGAGTTTCATATGCGTAATAAGATTTGATTTTAATTTTAACAGAGTTGAATGAGATTTATGATAACTAAACTTGTGGATTCTTTGATGATGAACTTCTTTCTAAGGTTTTAAAATAAAGAAAAAATTTACATGTGTTTCTTGTATACGATTTCAACCATGTTTATTGACATTTTGGTGTTGTGTTTCTTAATCTAGGTTTAGTTTTAGGGTTTCTCTCCATTGGTTGATATTTTTGCCAATCAAAAGGGAAGTCCCTAAAGTTATAATCCTTAGATGAGTAGACATGTGTAGGTATCAAATTGGTAGATCAAAGCAACATTAGCATCACTAAATAGAAGGAATTGGATCGGAAATTGAATGTAGAGATAAACACAATCATTTAAAATTTTTCTTATTACAACCATGTTTAGACTATTCTATGGGAATTCATGTCATCTTCATGTAGAATTGAAAGACAAGGCATGGTGGAATATCAAACAACTCAAATTTTGATATAAGGAAGGCTAAACAACATAGGTAGATGTAGTTGAGCCAAAAAAACTTCATCTGACTGCATATGAAAAGACACACATATAAAAGAGTAGAAAAAGTCATGAGTTAGAAATATAAGAAAGAAACTAAAATGTAATTCTACACAATTCTTTCCTTCACCTTTTCCCAAAAAAGTTGATGATCAGATGGTTTGAACCATACATCATTAGGCACATCTACCCACATACATTTTTTGACATGTAGAGAGAAGGCACTAAAGAATTTTAAGTTAACAAGTAGCGTAGACTCTGCTGCCTGACACTCGAGTACATGAAAGTAGATCATCCTTGATCTATTATGGATCCAACATCTAATTGAGATTCATGCCTCAATCTATTGACATTAAACAATGACACTTTTTGAGTAGCAACTCAATACTTATCTTTAAGATTCAAACATTTCTTTATTATATATGTCCTTTTGTCTTCAATATATACTTAAATTAGTGCATTGCAAGGTGATAATAATAATTGCTTGAAATTTTTAGATGGAAAATAGATGTATTGCAACAAATTACATCTGTTACCAAAGGTCAAGTAGCATGACTAGTATATTGTCTAGTCAATTTAAGTTCACAAGTCTGATTTAGTCATAGTAGAAAAGTTGGCCCTCATTAGATGAATATCTAGCTAACAATAGAGTTTACTATACTAGCATGGTATTCTATGAATCAATCATTTTTTGTCACTAGTAGGTCATCTAGAATGATGAAGAGAACATGTCAAGGCGTTAGGAAGTAGAAAATTAGGTCTCTTATTTAGTTGAGAATCTATACATGGAATGAGAAGTGTTGACAACTTCCTGATTGACTAATTGCTATCACTAGTAAATCAACTAGGCTATATCCAAGCTAGCTCTACAAAAGCCATTGTGCTAGCCAACTAGATAGAAACTATTAATAGTTCAAATAATATAAACCTAGAATCCTATATCATGTGAGAGAACACACCAACTAGTACACTCATTCATATAAATTAAACCTTCTCCCTCTTATAAATATGTTTCAACCTATTGACTATCTCCTCACTGTCATTGAATGTCATTGTCATAGATTGTAAATATTCCAAGAACCACTCTTTTACGCCCTCTTCATGCACCAAACCTACACCATCCACTAAAAATCTACCACCTGCCATCCCTTTGTGTCCCCTAGAAACCCTTTTATAGGGTATCACTTATGTCCATCCTATAGTCTGCTTAGAAAACAATTCCCTCCTATTTATCTCATAACCACCTCAACTGTAATATCCTTAATTTTTTGTGATATTGAATTTACTAAAGGCATGAATTCGATAAGTGGTTTCCACAATGGTATAATTGGTGGAATAATAATAGTAATCACCTTTGTGGCATCAGTGTTGTGGCAAAAGATAAATAAATAAATAAAAGGAATTCATATATGGATAAATAATAATGGCTTTTTGTCGAGTTTCCAAAAGAAAATAAATTCATGGTGTATTAGATAATTACAAGAGTAATTATCTAGCCAGTTTGGTGACACATGTTTTGAGACATCAATTGGCATTGTTTCAATCTTACTTTTTGTGTACTTGAAAACAACAAGGAAAAGAAAGAGAATTCTAGAATTGAGGGGAAAAGGATGATTCATAAAGAAATGGTAATTGCTTTAATGGGATGATTAAAAGAACAAGTATTGTTTACCTGAAATATATTTTATAAAGGGAATAAGTGACTTTCCATGGAATAAAGATAGTAAATGGGAAGAATATTTGAAAGAGAGAGAGAGATAGATAGAGGAATAATCTAGCATTTATGATCAAAATAGTCAATAAAGTGCTATATGTGTTCCTTTACAACTTTTTATGTTAAATTGGTATTATAAGTAAAGGGATACTTGGAAGGCATTATATATATATATATATATATATATATATATATATATATATATATATATATATATATATATATATATATATATATATATATATATATATATGCTTTCTTTTGAAAACTAAAAGTACTCCTTTATTAATGAACTCCATAATCATGAAAAAAGAAAACGAGGCTAATAGAAGGCAAGAAATGGAAAATGGAAATAGAAGGTAGAGGTTATCTTATTGGTGTTTATGTATGGAAACACCTTTCCATATCAGTGACTAACAACTTTGACCTCTCCCACCCATGGTTATACGAGCAAGGAAACCTCATACTTTCTAGGAAACCATCTCCTTACAATCAAAGGGGGAAAAAGCAACCCCTGGTTTCCCCTATGTCTTTTCCTCTTCACCATCCCTCTCAAAAACCCTAAAGAAATTCATCTAGTGGCTATAACAGAGAGCATAGGAACCATCTTCGTCAACAAACATATCTATGACTTCGGAAGCCCATGTTAAAGCTCTAGGGAGAGTCCCCACTTCCCCAACTGGTTCCTTCCCCCTGAGTTACCTTGATAGACCTGCAAGGTCATAAGCGCAGGAGCTAGAGAATGCATGGACTCTTTCACACATTTTCTTTGTCCAATGATGCCTCTCCAGAGATCGACCAAAGGTCTCCCTGACCATTGCAATACTCCATTGTGCCAGCGGCTAGAGGAGGAGGGGAACCCTCATGTCTTCGATGGTTATGATCTATGCAGAGGTAGGTCGTTGTAGACTTGCAGTGATGAAGGAGGGGGTGGTTGATGTCTTGAAGATGACTGTGATGGCTCCCCAGGAGGGTAGATGGAGGAGAGGATCGGCCCTGGGAGGCTTGACACTGAGTGATGCGACAGTGCCTGAGAGGTGTTGTGTCCGTCTCCGCACATAGGGAGTGACCCAGTTGTGGGCAAGGGCGTGAGGAAAGCACCCAGGCGGTGTTGACGCTAGGAAAGCACCCAATGTGGTGAAGAAGGCTAGCTTGTGTGCCTCTCTGGTGAGAAGAAAAAGGAAGGTAGGAAGGAAGGTTTGTTGTTGGTGGGCAAAGCTCCATGGTGTGTGCATGTGCAACATCCCAAGATTTGAGGCCTCAAATATAATGATCTTAAAAGGATTAATTGGACTACCCATATCACCAAGGTGTACCTCCTTTTTCGGGAGTCCAAAAGAACTCCATAATTAAGCATGCTTAGATTGGAGTATTACTAGGATGGGTGACCAGTCGGGAAGTTGACCCCAACTTGTGTATGAGTGTAGACAAAGTGCACAATTGAAACTAGTGGTGATCTATGGGGACAATCACCATTCTTGAAACCCTACTAGAGCCTCGAGAAGTGGGCCCAGGTGTTACAAATGGTATCAGAGCCATAACCCCTCTAGTAGGTGGGGCCCACATGGGAATGTGGCATGCCAGTCTTGAGCCGTGCAGTCCAGGCATATAGGAAAGGGCTATCCATGGTGATGTAGCCACCCTTGCACTAGTATTCTACGATCGGGAGCTGGATGTCCATGGGTCATTCTAGGTATGCACTAAAATGGGGAAATATTATGAGGCCATATAGTTGAACCTTGACGAGGACATCAAGAGTCTAAGTGGGGGAGATTGTAACGTCCCATGATTTGAGGCCTTAGATATAATGATCTTAAAAGGAATGATTGGACTACCCATATCACTAAGGTGTACCTCCTTTTCTGGGAGCCCATCACTAAAGAACTCCATAGTTAAGTATGCTCAGCTTGGAGTAGTACTAGGATGGGTGACCAGTCAGGAAGTAGACCCCGACTTACGCATGAGTGTGGACAAAGTGCACAGTTAAGGCTAGTGGTGATCTATGGGGCCATTCGTCATTCCTGAAACTCTACTAGAGCCTAGGGTAGTTGGCCCAGGTGTTAAAACATGCATGTTTCATGCAGAGCTATCCCACGAGGGAGGACAAGTCAGTTCACTAGAGATTAACACCCGACGGTTCAACACTGGTGAACCAGACCCTAATGGCTATTCTAAAAGGAGAACCAAAGAATTGAACCCCACCTCCAATATGGCACTGGATTATAAAGCATCAACCAATAAGGAGGTGCCACATGCCCTCATGAATAAGGTAAAACCACATATCTTGTTTTAATCATAGAAACTGCTAGTTTAGCCCAAAAATATCAAAATTATATTTCATTTTGATCAGAAAAATGAGAAGAACTCAAATAAAATATCAATGAGACATAAATCTACTTACTATTCCAAAAGTAGCACTAACATGTACTAAATTGGTGATTATAGCATAAAAATCCTAAATTTGGGTATTAGCATGTTGAACATGTTAAAATCCTCTCTTTTATGCTATTACCTGATATTGTGGACTATAATAGTAATATAACATGGTTATGATCATGAGAAACTAGATTTTGTAGAATGGATGATCCTTAACATGTGTAATTAAGATCTTAACCATCAATGATGTGACTTGCTATAACCTTAACGTGACGAATTATATATAAGTATTCCTAATACAATAACATGGTTGATATGATAATCATGGCAACACTTAATATGAATTAGGGTTCCTAAGTCATTAAATGATAATCATAGAAATTAGGATTTTGAAGCATGACTCTAATGATGAGATGATAACAAGGAAATTTAAACCCTAGATTAAGGCCCAAGTATGGTTTAATGTGATTTATGGTGATAATGACACTTTAGGATTTACATACATGCAGATTAAAATTGCTTGCTTGATTGGATAATATGCTTGAAGTATAATTACATGATTACCTGCATGGCTCACCATCAAGATACGTGGTCACACCTTTGATTAACCACTTTAATTTGTCAATGCCTTCCAAAGTTTTCTCGAGGATTGAACATTTCAAATGTTGATTGTTTATTTACATTCTGTTCAATCATAATGCCACTATGAGTATCACTTAAAGAAAGATTATATGAAGAAAATGTCAGTTTATAGTTGCAAGTAAGTGTTGGAATATATGTTGTTATTTACATGCACATTTTGGATGCACTCCACATACCAGTATGGAAACATACTAGTCACATATTTTTTTCATGCCATTTTAGGTATAAACTTCTATACATGATGAAGGACATGAAGATAAAGATGTAAATTACTTGAAGGCATTAAAAATTTAAAAGGAGGATTAAATAGTTATTTCTTTTCAAATGTACAGTTTTGAGGATAGAAAGTTCATGTAAGCATCTTGTATATAATTTTTGAAATGAATGAAATTATCCGCTATTTTATATTATTTGATTAAAATTTGGATCCTTGAGTAAAATTTGGAGATAATGGCTCTCATCTTTTTGGCCTTCCTTAATTGGGGGTTGCTGAAAAGTGAGGTTGTTACATCAACCCTTGCCATCCCCTACCACTACCACATCCATAATTGCACCAGAATGTCATCTAATATGCACTTATCACCACCACTTTCAATTTGTTCAAAAACCTACGACCGGGTTAAATGAGCCTCCTTGCCACCACCACATACTTGGGTTTGTATAAAGATCTCATTCATGAAATTACTAGGATCATAAAGGAACATGAAGTACCCGATGTCACATGCTCCAACTCTAAGCTATTCTTTAATCATTGATTAAACAAACTTTTGATGATTTAGATTCATTTTCTCATGCTTTGGAACAGGTGCATAAACCTATACCAACATCTAAATCTGACACTAATTGAGAAACATTTGGTTATGCCACCAATGTGGATTATTGGATCCAAATGGAGGGGAGAAAACTCAATTCTAGTCATTATAGTTTTGGCACAACTTCTTCACCACCTTACCACAAACCTATATTTGATCTCCAAATGGCTCCCTACATGGATGTACAAAGTGTACATCACCAATGCAGAACATAAACTTCCTAATGTATGATGAATTTGGAGTTCAACTACCACTTTAGGCATGTGCTAATATGATAACTATGTTGGGGTTTTAGTTTAAGGTTGGCAAGTTCCTAAAACACTCTAGGCTGAAACAATTGGTGTACACTACTTGTGCAATTTACATGCAACTGAATTTAAATTTTTTTTACTTTCTTAAAAGATTTCATAGAAACAACACTTCTATATAACTTAAGTTCTGAGTCTTGAGGCATGAGAAAACAATAAATGTATAGGATATTATTAAATCTCTAAATGGGGATGATGAAGAATGGGAGACTAATTGACATGAGGATGATTACATTGAAGAAAATATGACAAGTATGATTATTACAAATTCGGGGATGAATTTTGTGACATACATAGTTTCTTTTCTAATGACAATAAAGCAAGTAGACTTCACAATCATTTTGCATAATATCTACATCACATTCTATCGTGAACTATATTGATGCGGGGTTCTACATAAGGTGTGGTCACCCCCATGATATGCATTATATCTGGTAAATTTTGCACATCAAACCGATCAATTGGGTTGGGAATGCTAATTGACAATGTTGACTATGCTTTGAAGCACACAATGTCTTTTCCCTTCTCATAAGAGGGCGTAGAAACATGCAGCATAACCTATCTAGCATATATGCACATTGTATACGAAGCAACAAAGGGGCTGAATATAAATAATTTGAATTACTAACATGTATGTGTTTCTTAGAATGACAAAAGGGTATGAAATATATCATATTGTCTTCAAGTAAACTTCATTGACTCCTAATGTTCTTGTTAATTCTCACTTTGCAAGGGAAATTATCTGTTATGATATGCATGATGTTGCCACAAAGATTCATATTTATAACACTGAGCACCCACACACATAGTGAGAAGAGGCTGATAAGCCCATTCCATCCATAAGCAATGCCTCTATAGAGGCACACATCTATACTACATCTTCTAGTTATTTCAAGAATTATATGCCTCATAGTGTTGACCCAATGAACCTAGAAGGTCAGTCTTATTTGGCATTTGATTTTAGTTCCCTAAGATCAATTATCAGACACACATAGGAATATGAAGTTAGAATGGAGTTTGAGAAATGAGGACACAAAAACTAATTGAATCACATGTATTACATGAATGATGGCCAATATCAATGGTATCAACATAAAAAGACTATCCATGACCATATCATCCACACATCCAACTATACCCTACTCTAGAAAATAAAAATTAATGGGTAAGATGGTATTCCCATGATCCTCTATTGGTTGCACTACCATCTTCACCACAAAATCAAGATTAACCATACTATAGGTAGATGTAAGTAAATCTATGTTCTCCTTAGATAGTTGAGCCTCAAAAGTTTAATGAGTGATGATACAAGATCTAGTATCATCCATGCCCCCATGGTCATCAAGTAAAGGATGATTCCCACTTGAACCCTATTATGTTTGGGTTGATAACATGTATATTGTTTTGTTATTCTTGCTCAGTGTTTTTTTTCTAACTTACACATGTCTTTGAATAGGTAAAATAATTGTCTTAGGATTTTGTAACATCCTTGACCTGGGTTATGCCTTAACCCTAGATGTTTTTTTAAGAAAGATAATTATATGCTTGATATTATCTTTTGAAAAGTAATTAAGGCTCAAGAGGAACTTATGTTTCAATTTTAGTCCTTTTCGAACAATGTTGAAATAATGTTTTGTCTATTTTGGACTAAAGTGCAAATTACCCAAGTTGAGGGGTTAAAGTGCAAATGTTACATGATAAGATGTTCCTCATGTGTCGAAGCATCATGAGAATGAATATGATGCAGAGGTATGGCTTGTGGTAGCCTGATACCAAGAAAGAGTTGATACAACAATGTTTGTGCATTAAAACCTAGTTTTGGTGTAATGTGCAAATTACCCAAAACCCAAGGTTAAATATGCAAATTACCACTTAGATAGGGTCCCCCATGTTTCTTAGAATCATGTAGAGAAAATAAAATGAGAGGGGCGCCTCATTTGAATCACTTTGGAGTAGAGAGAATCTTGATATGAAAATAATCAAGATTTAAGCATAATTGGAACTTTACTTCAATAATAATGCAAAAAGAAATATATTAATTGAAGATACCTTTAACCAAAAGGTGAGGGATGATTTTGTAAAATAATGGACGACCATGTTCCTTGCAAAGACACGAAAATATCTAAAGGAAGTGGATAACTCACTCACATTATTAAAAGAAAAAGAATTATCCACTAATTTTAGGATATTATTATTATAAGGGTTAAGGTACTTAATTTTCTTTTCTTTAAATCATGGATAATTGAGATGAATAAGAGGCAAAGGAGATAGCCTCGTAACGAAGGAAGGGAAGGGGGAAAGAGGCAAGGAAATGGAGGGGATAATCCCTACTTTCTCTCTCCTAAAATGAATTTTAAATAAAATGCATGTATGCTCCTTTATCCATGAGTTAAAAGGGTAATTTCGAAACCCCTTTCACTTCTTGCTTGAAAAAATGACCAAAGGAGCTTGCAGAAACACGAGGACGACCCCCAACCTGTTGGTAAGCTTCTTGACCTTCTTTCACCATAATTTCATGGTGGAAATCGAAAATAAATGATGGATTTCTTCTTTTCTCCATGTAATCTTCTATCCTAGCCATTTCTTTTCACTCAAAAGCTTGAGGACGATCTTGGGATAGTTGAGAAAGCTTCTTCCACCATTAAATACATGGATCTTGAGCTTTGAAGCTCAATTGGAGGCGGGTTTTATAACTTGAACCCTTACTGTTGTTATTGCATTCAATTCCTTATCAATTGTTGATCATTTGTTCTTCTGGAAATTCACTTGATCAAATCGATAGAACCACCATGAAAATTACAGAAAAATATGAAGGATCATAGCTTGATGATGATGAAATCGTCATAATCACACACCTCCACAAATATCTATTGCAAACGGTTTCATAATTTTGGTCCAAATGATTTCACCAAACCGTTTGGAGACCAAATGGTTTGCAAACCGTTTGGAGGTTTGGATCCCAAACCATTTGGATACGTTGACCATTTGGATGGGTTGACCATTTGAGGTCAGAACCCTAGTATATGTTGGATGATGATCTAATGGATCCAATTGATTAATTCAATATATGGACAATCCTCCAATTAGAAACCCTAATCGTGTTGAGTGCTGAAATTCTAAATTGATTGATTTAATCTTTGGGTTGACTAACACAAATAGTCTCAAGACAGTTTGAAGGTCACCCAAACGGTCTCAAGACCGTTTGGAAGTCTATGATGAAGTATGATTGGATGGATGAAGATCTAGTGATATCAAATTGAAATACAATCAATAGCTTAATTGATGATCGATTCAATGATGCAAACCCTAATTGATTTTTCACAAATTTCAATAAAGGTTTGAGTCAAATGGTCTCAAGACCATTCGAAGGTCATCCAAACGACCTCAAGACTGTTTGAGGTCAGGTCATGTTATGGTTTGATGATTATCCAATGATTTCAATTGGACTAGTTCCACAATGTCAACCATTGATGGTTCCTCGATTTCAAAACCCTAATTGATGGTTTCTTGATTACAAACCCTAGTTCAATTGGGTTCAAAACCCTAATTAAAGGTCCAATTGAAGGGTGATCCAATGATCCAATTGAAGAATAAATAAGTGGTTCAATTGATAGATGGTTTAATGATTGAAATCCTAAATTGATAAAGTGATGGAAGACCTTTTTGGTCCATTCAGTTTTAAGAGAGTTTGGACCTAACGGTCTTAAGACCGTTTGAGTCCAAATGGTATCAAGATAGTTTAGGATCAAATGGTCTCAAAACCATTTGAGACCAAACGGTCTCAAACCGTTTGGAGACCCAAGTGGTCTCAAGTATAAATTGTCCATACGGTTTCATTATTGTTTTGCTTAAACGGTTTCAAACCATTTGGAGCATCAATGGTCAAGAACATTTGGATGTTCCAATGTAATTAAGTGAATTGGAAACCTAAGGTGATGAAAGATAAAATGACCATATGGTTGTTACTGATCTATCTCAAAGATAATCACTAGGGTTTTACCTTTAAGAAACTAAGTGATTGATAATCCTTAGATGAATTAATCCTTGATGCTTAAGTAAGCAATAACTCAGTACACTACGTCAATCATAGATGTATGTACTTAATTGAAAGGTTGATGTAAACCTGATCAAGTTGAAAAGATGATAGAAAGGAATTCATACATGAGTATTAATCATGTAGTGATTAGGTTATGATCCTTAGTAAAGTCATCATGAAACCCTAATCCAGAAGGTTAATGAACCCTAACCCTAATTCAGGGTAACATAATGTAAAACCCCAATATGGGAATGGAGAGTGAAACCCTATTTGGGATGAATAATAAATCCTAATTATGGATAGTTGAATAAGAAACCCTAATTTTTGGGTAAAATGCATGAAACCCTAAAATAGGGTAATGTGATGTAAAACCCTGATGTATTGATATAAAACTCAAATCCAGGGTGATGCTATGTAATGCTATATGAAACCTTAATCTTGGACAATACTATGATAAATTATAATCTTGATTTGGGTAATGGGACGAGTATCTCCAATTGATATCAAATTGAGAATCCCTAATTGAGGGTGATTCCATGAGAAACCCTAATTGAGGTTGATTCCATGAGAAACCCTAATTGAGGTTGATTCCATGAGAAACCCTAATTGAGGTTGATTCCATGAGAAACCCTAATTGAGGTTGATTCCATGAGAAACCCTAATTGAGGTTGATGCTATGAGAAACCCTAATTATGGGCAATGTGCTGTGAAATCCTAATGAAGGGATATGGTATGAGAAATCCTAACCCAAATGAAGTATGATAGTATGTGAAACCATAAACCCTAATAAAGGGTGATGGTATGGGAGACCTAATCCTAATAATGGAATAGTGATTATTATACTGATAAGGGATATACCTAAAGTGATTGATTATAAGTAACCTTATAGTAAGCTATGGCTTAACCTGAAATGAGTCCATATCATTGAAAATAGTTGGACCATTCTTGTGTGTGACCTATGCACTTCATGATAAAAGTGATAGGTTAGTGAATGAAAGTATTAAGATGGGAAATACCTTAATCCAAGATAAGTTGATAACTCAATAAAGTTGGATGTGATGAGGAAAGTGATACATCAGGATATATATCACTTTTAGCATTCTAGGGTTGATATACCTTGATGCACCTCAAATCCAATATACTTGGATAAGAAACACATGAAGTGTGTTATGTAAATTGTTAAAATGAAATGTAATGAGTTTGATATACTTTGATAAGTATAGGATAATAGACCTTGAGAATGGGGTTAAGCCAAACTAATGAGTATGATGTAGTCATACCATTATAAGGATGAGAAATGAACTCATACCTTGAATTGATAATCATTTAATGATAAATGTTAAGAGTAATAATCATGATTGAATACTCAAAATGTTAATGGATGTTGCTAGAGGTGTGGAGCAATATATTAATATTGATTTGATAAATATGAAATCCTAATTAATGTGAGATGGGAAACCCTAACCCTAAATTGGGTAATGGGACATGAGAAATCCTAATGTAATGTGAATAGTAAGCCCTAACCCTATTAAGGGAATAGTGGTGTTACTATTGTTTTACGTGAGGTAATATGTTATTGTTGCCTAGTGAGAGGTGACAAGATGTGTAATGGCCTTGTGAGCCACATGGTTAGATGTTGCCTGGTGAGAGGTGACAAGATGCTTCATGGGCCTTATGAGCCATGAGAACAATGGTGGCATAGTGAGAGGCACCAAGATGATTATAAAAGTTTACTGTAAGAAATGATAATAATAAACCTAATAAAAGGAATAATTGTATTTAATAAAGAATGTGAACATCTATGAAGGATAACCTCAGGGTTCAAAGCCTAAAAAAGGATGTAATGATTAATGATGAGTTAAAGGGATTTATATCCCATGATCTGTGAAATCAGGATTGGTTAAAGTCCAATACCTAGCAGAGGTGTAATGCCTGTAATCAGGATTGGTTAGAGTGTAATGTCTGGCTGTGTAATTAGGATTGGTTAGAGTCCAATGCCTGGATGTGTAATCAGGATTGGTTAGAGTCCAATGCCTGGCTATGTAATCAGGATTGGTTAGAGTCCAATGCCTGGCTATGTAATCAGGATTGGTTAAAGTCCAATACCTGGCAGAGGTGTAATGTCTGTAATCAGGATTGGTTAGAGTCCAATGCCTGGCTGTGTAATCAAGATTGGTTAGAGTCCAATGCCTGGCTGTGTAATCAAGATTGGTTAGAGTCCAATGCCTGGCTGTGTAATCAGGATTGGTTAGAATCCAATGTCTGGTTGTGTAATCAGGATTGGTTAGAGTCCTATGCCTGGCTGTGAAATTAGGATTGGTAGTGTCCAATGCCTGGCGGTGTAATCAGGTTTGGAAGAGTTCAATACCTGACAGAGGCTCCATGCCTGTAATGATGACATAGGATTGGTAATAACCCAATGCCTGTAATGATGACACAGGATTGGTAATAACTCAATGCCTATTATGATGACACTGGATTGGTAATAACCCAATGCCTGTAATGATGACACATGATTGGTAATAACCCAATGCTTGTAATGATGACACATGATTGGTAATAACCCAATGCCTGTATTAATGTTTATATAATTACATGGTAGATATAATCCCATATCTGTTTAGTAGATTGGATAAGGCCAACAGATTGAAATAAGAATGTCTCATGGGTAATATATCAAGATAATGAGTGTCACATGAGAAGTTTGACATGATGGTATAATATGATGGATAAATGATATATATGTTCTTCCTATTCCTTATTAATAGAATAGATGACCTTCTGTTCTATCATAAATAGTTGCAATGCTTTAAAAGTTGAGAATGCTTTAAAACTGCTTATCCTTTGCCCAGTTTTATATCATTAAACTACAATAATAATGTTTTTGGCGAAGAGTTATATCTCTCATTGGGGAAATTACAATTGTCTCACCCCTGTGGGATCCAAAATGTTTAGGTGGACAAGCACGGAGGAGACTGAGAATATCTTATAGAGGAAGAACATCATCAGCAGCAGTGATAGCAGTGACAACTCAGGTTGAGTGTACTGTCTGTCGTGTTTTGTAGATAGAAGTCCTATGTGTCGTCTTTGTACTCTCAGGTCCTCAGAGTTAGTAACTAGTGTTTTTGATTAATCAATCTGATATTTTGGCTTGATGCTTGTAATACTGAAGAAGGAATGGTACATAATATGTACTCATGAACCAAGATGTAAATGTAATACATTGGTTCTTGTCGAAAGAGCCTATAATTGGATATCTTTGAAAAAGGTTTTAATTTTTAGTGATTTTCAGTAATCCGCTGATAGTAATTGCTTCCGCTTAGTTAATGTTGTATGTTTTGAACGCTTCATCACAATTTAGTGGTATCAGAGCTCTAGGTTCACTGAGTCTACAGAGAGATAGGACTAAGGTATCGAGTTTGTTCTAAGTGTACCTCAGTGTATCTGATAGTACCTTCTGCTTATGCAGAAGAAGATATATAACTCCAAGATGTCTGGAGAACACGAGGAACACGTTGCTGAGAGCAATGTTGCTACACTAGTTGGAGGTGCAAGGGATCAGACAAGGGAGGAACCAGTTCCTGAAAATCCCCATGTTGATGAAGTCATGAGAGGAAACCCAGATGTTCATAATCTTTTTGGGCAACTCATGACCAGACTAAAGTATATGGCATATCGAATGCCAACAACAGCACCTAGGGCACTAGTTTCCAATGAGGGATATTGGTATGGTAAGACCTTTGAACGACTACGTCATGTAGGAGCCATCGAATATGCTGGGACATCTGACCCAGCAGATGCTGATCTTTGGCTCACTGAGTTAGAAAAAGCTTTTAAGATCCTTAATATCCCATAGGCTGACAAAGTTAAACATGCTATATACCTTTTGAAGGGTAGTGCTAGACTTTGGTGGGCTATAGAGGAAATAAAAAGGAATGATGAAGAGGTTGGATGGGAGGAAATTCATCGAGAATTCATCAATAAGTATTTTCCAAGGACTTATTTAGATGAAAAGATCTCATAGTTTGAGAAGATACGACAGGGATCCATGTCAATAAGTGAATATGAGGTTAAGTTCATGGAACTTTTATGATTTTGTCCTCAGATGGCTGCTACTGGGTAGGAAAACATTGGACATTTTGATAAAGGACGGAATGATGAAATGTCTATTCCGGCATCTACCCTAGAAAGTAGAGAGAGGTTTGCCACATTTTTTGAGTCAATTCGAAGGATAGAAGGGTCTATGACAAAGAAACATGAGACATACCTTTAAAAGGAAGTCTAAACAGTCACATGAACAAGGGATTGGTGGTACTAAACAATCAAAGATTTCAATAGTACCGACTCAACCACAATGTAGTGCACCCAAGCAGCAGTCACCTAAAAGGCTCTGAGCTTGCTATAGATGTGGACAGAGAGGACATCTGAGGTGGCAATGTCCAAATAGAAAGTGATGGGGTGACCCAACATACAAGATACTAGATAACTTGTAAGAGGTACACATGTCAAGATAAAACTTTCTATTTTGAAATATCCTCTACTCTCTACTATAAGAAAGGTAGTGTTGTTTAGTTCATCTGTATAATCCTTTGAGGATATGAGGAAAATATAAGTAGAATGAAAACTTGTGTTCAGATTAATATTCTTTTATATGTTTTGAAATTTCTCTTTCTCCATTAAGGAAGGGAAGAGATGAAAAAGGAACTCAGACAAAATATGAGATATTAAGTATATCAAATTTAAAGAGATGAAAACATAAAATAAAATAAATGCATACTACCTAATTTCAGTTCTTGAATACCCTGGCCAAGTATTCATTTATTGAAGGCAAGGTAAGTATGACATACCTAGATTGTTATCTTTCTGATTACTCTGATCAAGTAATCATTCTGAAACAATCCAAAGAAGCCTAATCAAGAAGGAGATGTGGCATGGATATTTCTACCACATTCTAATTGATATACGGAGGAATTTGATTTAATTATAAATCAACTTATAAACAAAAAAATGAAGATGAGGATGTTATGTGTTATCAACACATGTGTTAGATACCAAGGTAAGGGATTCTGGTATCTGAGAAATATTAGTCTACTTCATGATGGTTACCTAGAATGGTTAACTGTGGAATCAGTCCAGTTACCTAATGTAGTATGGACATCATATGTTAGGGGTTTATGCTTTGCATAAACATAACATTGATGAGAATGAACTATTTGAAGGTATAATTGTAAAATGATTGTAAGAAAAATTTATCAAACTAAATTAACCAATAACCTCTATCTAAATAAGAAAAGTGTTACCTGACACAAAATTAACTCCACAGTCAATAAAGAAAGGACAGTGGAGTATGTGCCCTATGTGTTTGATTCTATGAGAATTTTGTGTAAATGAACTTTGTACTGATCAAAGTTCTATGGTGTCTCCATAACAATGAGATGTTATGTGGAGACTTGATGATATAACGAAAGAATAATATCTGTCTCCTTTTATCTGGGATTTCGGGGACGAAATCCTTGTTAGGGGTTTATAATTGTAACATCCCTGACCTGGGTTATGCCTTAACCCTAGGTGTTTTGTTTAACAAATATAATTATATGCTTGATATTATCTTTTTAAAAGTAATTAAGGCTCAAGAGGGACTTATGTTTCAATTTTAGTCCTTTTCGAACAATGTTGAAATAATGTTTTGTCTATTTTGAACTAAAGTGCAAATTACCCAAATTGAGGGGTTAAAGTGCAAATGTTACATGATAAGACGTTCCTCATGTGTTGAAGCATCATGAGAATGAAGATGATGCAGAGGTGTGGCTTGTGGTAGCCTGAGTACTAAGAAAGAGCTGATAAAGCAATGTTTGTGCATTAAAACCTAGTTTTGTTGTAATGTGCAAATTACCCAAAACCAAGGGTTCAATATGCAAATTATCACTTCGAAAGTGTCCCTCATGTTTCTTGGAATCATGTAGAGAAAATAAAATGAGAGGGGAGCCTCATTTGAATCACTTTGGAGGAGAGAGAATTTTGATATTAAAATAATCAAGATTTAAGCATAATTGGAACTTTACTCCAATAATAATGCAAAAATAAATATATTAATTGAAGAGCCCTTTAACCAAAAGGTGAGGGATGATTTTGCAAAAGAATGGACGACCATGTTCCTTGAAAAGGCATGAAAATATCTAAAATAAGTGGATAACTCACTCACATTATTAAAAGAAAAAGAATTATCCACTAACTTTAGGATATTATTATTATAAGGGTTAAGGTGCTTAATTTGCTTTTCTTTAAATCATGGATAATTGAGAGGAATAAGAGGCAAATGAGATAGCCTCATAACCAAGGAAGGGAAGGGGGAAAGAGGCAAGGAAATGGAGGAGATAATCCGTACTTTCTCTCTCCTAAAATGAATTTGTAATAAAATGCATATATGCTCCTTTATCCATGAGTTGAAAGGGTAATTTCGAAACCCCTTTCACTTATTGCTTGCAATAATGACCAAGGGAGCTTGGAGCAACAGGCGGACGACCCCCAACCTGTTGGTAAGCTTCTTGACCTCCTTTCACCATGATTTCATGGTGGAAATCGAAAATAAATGATGGATTTCTTCTTTTCTCCATGAAATCATCTATCCTAGCCAAATCTTTTCACTCAAAAGCTTGAGGATGAGCTTGGGATAGTTGAGAAAGCTTCTTCCACCATTAAATACGTGGAGCTTGGAGCTTTTAAGCTCAATTGGAGGCGGGTTTTATAACTTGAACCCTTACTATTGTTATTCCATTCAATTCCTTATCAATTGTTGATCATTTGTTCTTCTTGAAATTCACTTGATCAAATCGATAGAACCACCATGAAAATTACTGCAAAATATGAAGGATCATAGCTTGATGATGATGACATCATCATAAGAACACACCTCCACAAATATCTATTGCAAACAGTTTCATAATTTTGGTCCAAACAGTTTCACCAAACCGTTTGAAGACCAAACGGTTTGCAAACTGTTTGGAGGTTTGGATCCCAAACCATTTGGATGGGTTGACCATTTGGGGTAAAAACCCTAGTACATGTTGGATGATGATCTAATGGATCCAATTGATTAATTCAATATATGGACAATCCTCCAATTAGAAACCCTAATCGGATTGAGTGCTGAAATTCTAAATTGATTGATTTAATCTTTGGGTTGACTAACACAAACGGTTTGAAGACCGTTTGGAGGTCAAACAAGACCTTTTGGAAGTCTACGATGAAGTATGATTGGATGGTTGAAGATCCAGTGATATCAAATTGAAATACAATCAATAGCTTAATTGATGATCGATTCAATGATGCAAACCCTAATTGATATTTCACAAATTTCAATAAAGGTTTGAGTCAAACGGTCTCAAGAATGTTTGGAGGTCATCCAAATGACCTCAAGACCGTTTGAAGTCAGGTCATGTTATGGTTTGATGATGATCAAATGATTTCAATTGGACTAGTTCCACAATGTCAACCATTGATGGTTCCTCGATTTCAAAACCCTAATTGATGGTTTCTTAATTATAAACACTAGTTTAATTGGGTTCAAAACCCTAATTAAAGGTCCAATTGAAGGGTGATCCAATGGTCCAATTGGAGAATAAATCTGTGGTTCAATTGATAGATGATTTAATGATTGAAATCCTGAATTGATAAAGTGATGGAAGACCTTTTTGGTCCATTCAGTTTTGAGAGAGTTTGGACCAAACGGTCTTAAGACCGTTTGAGTCCAAACAGTCTCAAGACTATTTGGGATCAAACGGTCTCAAAACCATTTGAGACCAAACGGTCTCAAACCGTTTGGAGACCCAAGTGGTCTCAAGTATAAGTTGTCCATACGATTTCATTATTGTTTTGCTTAAACGGTTTCAAACCATTTGGAGCATTAATGGTCAAGAACGTTAGGATGTTCCAATGCGATTAAGTCAATTGGAAACCTAAGGTGATGAAAGATAAAATGACCCTATGGTTGTTACTGATCTATCTAAAAGATAATCACTAGGGTTGTACCTTTAAGAAACTAAGTGATTGATAATCCTTAGATGAATTAATCCTTGAAGCTTAAGTAAGCAATAACTCAGTACACTACGTCAATCATAGATGTATGTACTTGATTAAAAGGTTGATGTAAACCTGATCAATTTGAAAAGATGATAGAAAGGAATTCATACATGAGTATTAATCATGTAGTGATTAGGTTATGTTCCTTAGTAAAGAGATCATGAAACCCTAATCCAGAAGGTTAATGAACCCTAACCCTAATTTAGGGTAACATAATGTAAAACCCCAATAATGGGAATGGAGAGTGAAACCCTATTTGGGATGAATAATAAATCCTAATTATGGATAGTTGAATAAGAAACCCTAATTTTAGGGTAAAATGCATTAAACCCTAAAATAGGGTAATGTGATGTAAAACCCTGATGTATTGATATAAAACTCAAATCCAGGGTGATGCTATGTAATGCTATATGAAACCTTAATCTTGGATAATACTATGATGAATTATAATCCTGATTTGGGTAATGGGATGAGTATCTCCAATTGATATGAAATTGATTATCCCTAATTGACGGTGATTCCATAAGAAACCCTAATTGAGGTTGATTCGATGAGAAACCCTAATTGAGGTTGATTCCATGAGAAACCCTAATTGAGGTTGATTCCATGAGAAACCCTAATTGAGGTTGATTCCATGAGAAACCCTAATTGAGGTTGATGCTATGAGAAACCCTAATTATGGGCAATGTGATGTGAAAACCTAATGAAGGGAGATGGTATGAGAAATCCTAACCCTAATGAAGTATGATAGTATTTGAAACCCTAAACCCTAATAAAGGGTGATGGTATGGGAGAACTAATCCTAATAATGGAATAGTGATTATTATACTGATAAGGGATATACCTAAAGTGATTGATTATAAGTAACCTTATAGTAAGCTATGCCTTAACCTGAAATGAGTCCATATCATTGAAAATAGTTGGACCATTCTTGTGTGTGACCTATGCACTTCATGATAAGAGTGATAGGTGAAAGTATTAAGATGGGAAATACCTTAATCCAAGATAAGTTGATAACTCAAGAAAGTTGGAAGTGATGAAGAAAGTGATACATCAGGATATATATCACTTTTAGCATTCTAGGGTTTATATACCGTGATGCACCTCAAATCCAATATACTTGGATAAGAAACACATGAAGTGTGTTATGTAAATTGTTACAATGAAATGTAATGAGTTTGATATACTTTGATAAGTATAGGCTAATATACCTTAAGAATGGGGTTAAGCCAAACTGAGTATGATGTAGTCATACCATGATAAGCATGAAAAATGAACTCTTACCTTGAATTGATAATCATTTAATGATAAATGTTAATAGTAATAAACATGATTGAATACTCGAGATGATAATGGATGCTCCTAGAGGTGTGGAGAAATATATTAAGATTGATTTAATAAATATGAAATCCTAATTAATGTGAGATGGGAAACCCTAACCCTAAATTGGGTAATGGGACATGAGAAATCCTAATGTAATGTGAATAGTAAGCCCTAACCCTATTAAGGGAATAGTGGTGTAACTATTGTTTTACATGAGGTAATATGTTATTGTTGCCTAGTGAGAGGTGACAAGATGCGTAATGGCCTTATGAGCCACATGGTTAGTTGTTGCCTAGTGAGAGGTGACAAGATGCTTCATGGGACTTATGAGCCATGAGAACAATGGTGGCATAGTGAGAGGCACCAAGATGATTATAAAAGTTTACTGTAAGAAATGATAATAATAAACCTAATAAAAGGAATAATTGTATTTAATAAAGAATGTGAACAACTATGAAGGCTAACCTTAGGGTTCAAAGCCTAGAAAAGGATGTGATGATTAATGATGAGTTAAAGGGATTTATATCCCATGATCTGTGAAATCTGGATTGGTTAAAGTCCAATACCTGGCAGAGGTGTAATGCCTATAATCAGGATTGGTTAGAGTCCAATGCCTGACTGTGTAATCAGGATTGGTTAGAGTCCAATGTCTAGTTGTGTAATCAGGATTGGTTAGAGTCCAATGCCTGGCTGTGTAATCAGGATTGGTTAAAGTCCAATACTTGGTAGAGGTGTTGTGATGGAGTGGACTTTTAGAATCCTTAAATGTCTACTGACATAAGTGAAGTCATTCGTGGTCGAGTAATTTTGAGAGTTTTACCAAGGTTGGAAGTCAAATGATATTTGATATCATGAGATGATTCCCTATGTTCATGCCTTTTTGAGGTATTTTATTCAGTAATCAAACAATGAATTTTATTTATACCAAATTTGTGTACAAAGTAGCTTGAGTTGAGAGTAAGCTATGGTTAAAATTTAGTGACAATCGGAGTATCCTAGATGGAGTTTTTAAGGTTTGAATTTTGGGGAAATAATGTGCATTTTGATGATTTATGGACCTAAGTTTGATCATGGGCCTGGTTGAATGCAAGGTCACGCACCCAGGTCCCTTTATTCTGAGGGTGGCACGGATTGACCTTTTGCAACCCTTGGATGTGGATGATCTGACCACTCTCAGTCATCCCCTACCTTGCGGTTAGAGAAAGGTAGTGGAATTAATGGAATCGTGACCATCCCATTACCCCACACCATGAAGGAAGGGCTGCGTACGAGTCTAAGTGGGCAGTTGCACTCGGCTAGAGTCAATCAGTCCTTTAACCCCTTGACAGACTGTGTTGCCACAACTGTAGAAAGACCAAACTTACCTTCCCCATAGCTTCTCCACTGTAAAATGCAGGTGGTGATCGGAAGTGTAGGATGAAGTTGAGGACTCATTTGGGAGGACCACGGTGAGGGAAATTACTCCCTGTAGTTAGATGAATCAGAGATCTATGCAGAGACCTGGTCCATAAGAAGTCGGATGCACTAATGGAGAAAGGAGCTTTTGAGAAGATCCTCATGGATGTAGTTGCAGCATGCAAGGTGGCATGGATCGCTGGTTGTTCCTGTTTGGGGTCCACCTCGTGTTGACGTTGAAGACTGACGCAAGCATCGTCCGGTGGAGAACGATCTTGGCATAGCCTTCAGAGGCATTATCATGTTCACACGAGGAGGAGACATCATAGCCTACCTTTGGTCGGAGAGTAGCCACACGATGACACTCAGTCGGAGACTGAGCTTGCAGCGGCGCCGAGATCCCTGGAGCCTAGGGCGGCCAACCTCGCTGGACTCCCAAGCAGCAGGAGGAGGCAATCGGGAGGTTCTAATCTCCCTTGTGGAGGTAGGTACGAGCGAGGAGGAGGTCGTTTTGCCTGCTTAGTCGCCATAAGGTCCAAGCACCGGCGGCGCTCACACAGATGGTCACGCAGTAGGCCGGCGCTAACGGAAGAACGAACGCAAAGATCGCAGTGAGCACAACACGCGAGGAAGAAAAAGAAAGAGCGAGAGCCGACCAAGCAAATGTTGAACAGGGTTTAGAACCCATGAATCGGCCAGACCAAGGAATGTGATGTACCTCTGAAGGCCACGTGTCGGCAGGGCTTTGGTCTAAAAAAAGGTAAAATTGCCCAGTAATTTTAGTAAATACCTAGTTCTTCAGTAATTCATAGAAAATAGGTCGAGCATCAGAAAAATAAGTATAATATACCAAAACGTTTAGAAAAATGCGTAGAACACAATAGAACCATCATATTTGTCTTTTGATTCACTAATCTTATCAATATCATGTAAGATGTTATACTATTGTTTCATGGATAATAAATAGTAAACAATGGCCTAAAATTATGAGAATATGTCACTAAAGTTGTAATCACGTTTAGAATTCATATGATGTCAGATATGGCCATGCTTATGTAAGAAATCATTTAATTTGCTTAGAATGTCTAATTAGGGCTAATAACCCTAAAGAAAATGTAATAAATACATGCATGCTCAATAAATGGTGAAATTTACAGAGTAGGTTTATATCAGTAATCTGAAGCTAAGATGTAAATCAGATATCAGTTAGATGCATATAATTCATGTTATATGAAGATGAGCCCTAATACATACCATGAAACCCTAATTTGAGTAAAACATGTAACTTAGGGTTAATATGTATAAATAATGATATAGAACTTGATATTCAGACTATGTACCCCAATCTGGAACATAACATCAGTAACATAAATTCTACATAAGAGGAAGACAAGACAAGTAATAATATATATAACATAATGATCTAAGCAACCCCTAAAATGGACATAATTAGGGTTAAGGTGATGAAAACCTGATGATAGTATGTGATCTTGTCTTAATCAGGGTTGACCAAGGTTATAGATGACATGAGGAATATGTGATTAGGATGTCTCTTTGGAAGGTACGCCATTACCTCTTGCTTGGCTTAGTATACATTATGCTTGTGTTATAGGGTAGTAAAGACTTGGCATATGATATTGATTGAAATGATTGTTCTTGCATGATATGTTGCTTGAATTTCCATATTTATGGCTATGAACACCTGCAAACAAAATATAGATGTCCCATCATAATATAGCTCATAAACCACTTGGTAGTAGAGCGCATACATAATGATCACAAACCACTTGGTGGTAGATCATATGATGTTTGTATAATGATCACAAACCACTCGGTGGTAGATCATAAGGCCTAAAGACGTCAAAGCCACTTGGTGGCAGACGCACGAGATATATGATGGAAATGTGCTTAAAATATATGTGTTCTCTTTTGCTAATGAATACCTTTGTGCAAGTATACGCTTTTCTTATATTCTTCTATTACTACCAAGTATTAGTTTTATCTTATTGCCAAGATATGATGAGAGGTAAATAAAAGACACGTAGGCGTACTCAATACAATATTCTTGAATATTGTGCTGACATGTACCACATGTAATCTTTTGTTTAGGTTGTGGTTATGCTCTTGAAGATCCAAGATAGTGAGAGTTGTATAGCGAGCTGATGTACAGGTGGACCTGTTGTGTTAAGATCCTGTAGTTTAGTTGTAGTACATGTATATGTTTAAGTTTTCTGTTCAATATGTAATATCAAATGTTGTAACAATTCATGTTGTAATTATATGTTGAATGGTGAACATGTGTATATGGTTTTATTATTGTTCATGTGCATGTGCTACTGATTGTGTTCCTTCTGACTCCCTTGATTTTCTTCTTCTTAGCCTAGCGTGGGGTGTTTAAATTGGGATTCTCACTGAGGTGAGGGTTTCAATTTGTACGTCACACATCAGATTAAGTTTTAGAAAATCCGGGGACGTCACAGGTGGTATCAGAGCATGAACAATAGCAAAGCCTGACATTTTCTCATTATGCAACTCAAAACTAAAGAACCTTGAACTTAATAATCTTTTAGGGTTAGATTAGTCATCTTTTAGAGACTAGATCTGACCTAGCCTCTAGGTTAGAACCTAGATGTCTGAGAACTCAGTCTAGACTGGTGCTTATTGAGTAGCAAGTCCTTAGATGTCGTTGTTTCCTTGTAGTGCAGCGGTATGGGACGTTGCACTATTTGGAAATGACGTGCATCAAGGGAAGAGAAACCCTAGACATATGGCGCTCATTGTCTAGAGTAGCTACACTTGTCTACCCCTTGTTCTCACCCTTTTTACTAGTTTTCATGACACTGTACTCTCTACTATGTGTGGGACACTCGTTTTCTGGATTTGGTTTTGGATTCCAATCGGATCGAACCTTGATAGTTTTCTCTGACGCATGATTTATCAGAGAAAAACTATATAATATTTTGTTATATATATGTATTACAAAAATGTGTCCCCACACATGTACGAGTAGGAGGTGATCATGCAACCTAAGTGAAAGTGAATGACATCAGTCTAGAAGATAGAGTAGTTCTATATTAGATGTCTAGAGCCTTGTTTGATATATGTGATAGATAGAATAGACGAAATAAGTTTTGATGATATGATGTAAGTCTTATATAGACGACATAATATGGTCTATGATGATCTATGTTTGTCTTTGAGGACTCAAGTTTGGTTTTGAGGTTTTAAGATAAGTTTTGATGATGCAAGTATGCATTCTTTTATGAGATAATATAAGATAAGTTAAGATAAGATGTGAGTCAGCATGAGCCTCAATCTCTTTTACAAAGGAGCACCTCTAGTGTTAGGACCAGTTTTAGGGTTCACTCCAGAGAGAGTGAGACCCACTGGGAGAAGGTCAGAGAACCTAAACTCCAAGATATGAAAATTATGAGATATGTGATATGATATATCCTAAACTAGACTACTCCTGAGTGATTGAGATGAGTTGTTTTATGCATGATTCCTATAGTCTTGCTGAACCCTAGATGTCCTTGGGAGTACCAAACCCTAAGTTAGAGAGAGGCTGGTTATGTGTGCATATGTGAACATAAAGATGAGTGACTGCCATCTGGGTGAGGGAGAGAGCCCAAGACCCTGGAGGATGTAGCTATGTTAGTTTCTATGAAGTCTCATGCTCGGGTTGGTGGTTTCCCACATAGGAATCTAGTGGTGTATATAGAGAGTTTTGGATAAGCATGTCTCATGGGTAGAAAAACTATGCAGAGAAGGTCATAACATGTTTTGGTTTGTGCTTATGTGGCTAGAGATTATAAAGCTATTACTAGTGCCAATGAGGTAGACCTCGAAACCCTAAACCAAGGAGGGAGGATAAAGTATATGCGTTTGAGATACTCATAGAGCTGAGTTAGCTCAGAGAGACTGAGCATGACACTACCCTCATGGTATGGGTTAGAGGAACCTCATTTGGACTATATAAAGTTTTGATACATGTTTAATAAGCTACTCACATAAGTTGGTTTAGCACAACCATGATATAATATATTGAAGGATGTAATCTGATCTTGAGATGTGATACACGGATATGATACGATGGAAACCTAAGAAGGTTTAATAGATATCAACACATAAATGGTTAATCATATACATTAATAATGATGATAATGTGATAGTGTTGGTTAATCTTGTGATGAAATCAATAATAATAATTGCATTTTATTATGAGCAATGAAATAAGATCATGTGAATGAAATAGGTTACATGGGGTGTTAATATCAGTGCTTAATAAAGATGAAAAATACACTTTGACAGATAGTATAACGTGATGATTATGACACCTTGATATGATCTAGATGGATAAAGTGGGCTAATGTTTGTTAATCCCATCCTAAAAGGGCATATGTTAATGTTGAACATGTTCTATATATAAAAAAATTGGCTCAATAACATATTGATGCCCCTTGATATATGGGTTAACTTTAGTTAACTCCTTTGGAACATGATGATATGATGTAGAAACCCTAACGTAGGGGTAAAGATAAAGAAGCAAACTTAATGTATGAGATATGTAATGACATAAATAGAGTTTCTAAACCCTTGTTTCAATCTTTTAGGAAGGGGTGTTTCACCCTAGATGATTTAAGACCTCCTAATAGTGGTTTGGATATGATATTTATGGAGCTTTGCTTTTGGATATGTTGCCCATAGAGTAGTTGCCCTACATAGGGAAGAATATCCTTAGTTTTCCCTTAGGGGTATGAGTATGGTTTACTTTCAAGGATGATAGTTCTTTTAAGATGTATATGATGTGACAAAGTGGATTTTTGGCTTAATTTTGAGGACAAAATTTGTTTTAAGGTGTGTAGGATGTGATGGAGTGGACTTTTAGAATCCTTAAATGTCCAGTGACATAAGTGAGGTCATTCATGGTTGAGTAATTTTGAGAGTTTTACCAAGGTTGGAAGTCAAATGATATTTGATATCATGAGATAATTCCCTATGTTCATGCCTTTTTGAAGTATTTTATTCAGTAATCAAACAATGGATTTTTTTAATACCAAATTTGTATACAAAGTAGATTGAGTTGTGAGGAAGCTATGGTTAAAATTTGGTGACAATCGGAGTATCCTAGATGGAGTTTTTAAGGTTTGAATTTTGGGGAAATAATGTGCATTTTGATGATTTATGGACCTAAGTTTGATCATGGGCCTGGTTGAATGAAAGGTCACATGCCCATGTCCCATTATTCTGAGGGTTCCATGGATCGACCTTTTGCAACCCTTGGATGTGGATGATCTGACCACTCTCAGTCATCCCCTACCTTGCAGTTAGAGAAAGGTAGTGGAACTAATGGAATCGTGACCATCCCATTACCCAACATCATGAAGGATGGGCTGCATACGAGTCTAAGTGGGCAGTTGCACTTGGCTAGAGACAATCAGTAATTTAAACCCTTGACAGACTATGTTCCCACAATTGTAGAAAGACCGAGCTTCCCTTCCCCGCAGCTTCTCCACTGCAAAATGCAGGTGGTGATCGGAAATGTAGGATGGAGTTGAGGAATCATTTGGGAGGACCACGGTGAGGGAAATTACTCCCTATAGTTAGATGAATTAGAGATCTACGTAGAGACCTGGTCCAGAAGAAGTTGGCTACACTAATGGAGAAAGGAGCTTTTGAGCAGATCCTCATGGATGTAGTTGCAGCAGGCAAGGTGGCATGGATCGCTGGTTGTCCCTGTTCGGGGTCCACCTCGCGTTGACGCTGAAGACTGACGCAAGCATCGTCCGGTGGAGAATGATCTTGGCGCAGCCTTCAGAGGCGTTATCATGCTCACACGAAGAGGAGACCTCATAGCTTACCTTTGGCTGGAGAGCAGCCTCATGGCGGCGCTCAGTCAGAGACCGAGCTTGCAGCGGCGCCAAGATCCCTGGAGCCTAAGGCGGCCAGCCTCGCCGGACTCCAAAGAAGCAGGAGGAGGTGATCGGGAGGTTCTGATCTCCCTTGTGGAGGTAGGTACGAGCGAGGAGGAGGCCGTGTTACCTGCTTGGTCGCCATCAGGTCCAAGCACCGGCGGCACTAGCACAGATGGTCACGCAGCAGGCCGGCGCTAACGTAAGAACGAATGCAAAGATCGCGTTGAGCGCAACACGCGAGGAAGAAAAAGAAAGAGCGAGAGCCGAACAAGAAAACCTTGAACCGAGTTTAGTACCCATGAACCAGCCAGACCAAGGAAAGGGATGCGCCTCTGAAGGCCACGTGTCGGCAGGGCTTTGGCCTAAAAAAAAGGTAAAATTGCTCAGTAATTTTAGTAAATACCTAGTTCTTCAATAATTCATAGAAAATAGCTCGAGCATCAGAAAAATAAGTATAATATACCAAAACGTTTAGAAAAATGCGTAGAACACAATATAACCAGCATATTAGTCTTTTGATGCACTAATCTTAGAAATATCATGTAAGATGTTATACAGTTGTTTCATGGATAATAAATAGTAAACAATGGCCTAAAATTATGAGAATATGTCACTAAAGCTGTAATCATGTTTAGAATTCATATGATGTTAGATATGGCCATGTTGATGTAAGAAATCATTTAATTTGCTTAGAATGTCTAATTAGGGCTAATAACCCTAAAGAAAATGTAATAAATACATGCATGCTCAATAAATGGTGAAATTTACAAAGTAGGTTTATATTAGTAATCTAAAGCTAAGATGTAAATCAGATATCAGTTAGATGCATATAATTCATGTTATATGATGATGACACCTAATACATACGATGAAACCCTAATTTGAGTAATACATGTAACTTAGGGTTAATACGTATAAATAATGATATGGAACCTGATATTCAGATTATGTACCCCAATCTGGAACATAACATTAGTAACATAAATTCTACATAAGGAGGAAGACAAGACAAGTAATAATATATATAACATAATGATCTAAGAAAACCCTAAAATGGACATAATTAGGGTTAAGGTGATGAGAACCCGATGATAGTATGTGATCTTGTCTTAATCAGGGTTGACCAAGGTTATAGATGACACGAGGAATATGTGATTAGGATGTCTCTTTGGAAGGTACGCCATTACCTCTTGCTTGTCTTATTATACATTATGCTTGTGTTATAGGGTATTAAAGACTTGGCATATGATATTGATTGAAATGATTGTTCTTGCATGATATGTTGCTTGAATTTCCATGTTTATGGCTATGAACTCCTGCAAACATAATATAGATGTCCCATCATAATATAGCTCATAAACCACTTGGTGGTAGAGTGCATACATAATGATAAAAAACCACTTGGTGGTAGATCATATGATGATTTTATAATCATCACAAACCACTCGGTGGTAGATCATAAGACCTGAAGATGTCAAAGCCACTTGGTGGTAGACACACGAGATATATGATGGAAATGTGCTTAAAATATATGTGTTCTCTTTTGCTAATGAATATCTTTGTGCAAGTATACACTTTTCTTATATTCTTCTATTACTGCCAAGTATTAGTTTTATCTTATTGCCAAGATATGATGAGAGGTAAATAAAAGACACATAGGCGTACTCAGTACAATATTCTTGAATATTGTGCTGACATGTACCACATGTATTCTTTTGTTTAGGTTGTGGTTATGCTCTTGAAGATCCAGGATAGTGAGAGTTGTATATCGAGCTGATGTACAGGTGGACATGTTGTCTTAATATCATGTAGTTTAGTGGTAGTACATGTATATGTTTAAGTTTTCTATTCAATATGTAATATCAAATGTTGTAACAATTCATGTTGTAATTATATGTTGAATGGTGAACATGTGTATATGGTTTTATTATTGTTCATGTGCATGTGCTACTGATTGTGTTCCTTCTGACTCCCTTGATTTTCTTCTTCTTAGCCTAGTGTGGGGTATTTAAATTGGGATTCTCACTGAGGTGAGGGTTTCAATTTGGACGTCACACATTAGATTAAGTTTTAGAAAATCCGGGGACGTCACAGGTGTAATGCCTGTAATCAGGATTGGTTAGAGTCCAATGCCTGGCTGTGTAATCAGGATTGGTTAGAGTCCAATGCCTAGTTGTATAATGAAGATTGGTTAGAGTTCAATGTCTGGCTGTGTAATCAGGATTGGTTAGAGTCCAATGCCTGGCTGTGTAATTAGGATTGGTTAGAGTCCAATGCCTGGCTGTGTAATCAGGATTGGTTAGAGTCTAATGCCTGGCTGTGAAATCAGGATTGGTAGTCTCCAATGTGTGGCGGTGTAATCAGGTTTGGAAGAGTCCAATACCTGGTAGATGCTCAATGCCTATAATGATGACACATGATTGGTAATAACCCAATGCCTGTAATGATGATACATGATTGGTAATAACTCAATGCATGTAATGATGACACATGATTGGTAATAACCAAATGCCTGTAATGATGAAACAAGATTGGTAATAACCCAATGCATGTAATGATGACACAGGATTGGTAATAACCCAATGCCTGTATTAATGTTATATGAGTACATGGTAGATATAATCCCATATCTGTTTAGTAGATTGGCTAAGGCCAACAGATTGAAATAAGAATGTCTCATGGGTGATATATCAAGATAATGAGTGTCACAAGAGAAGTTTGACATGATGGTATAATATGATGGATAAATGATATACATGTTCTTCCTATTCCTTATTAAAAGAATAGATTATCTACTGTTCTATCATAAATAGTTGAAATGCTTTAAAAGTTGAGAATGCTTTAGAACTTCTTATCCTCTGCCCAGTTTTATATCATTAAACTGTAATAATAATGTTTTTGGCGGAGAGTTATATCTCTCACTGGGGTAATTAAAATTGTCTCACCCCCGTGGGATCCAACATTTTTAGGTGGACAAGCACGAAGGAGACTGAGAATTTCTTACAGAGGAAGAACATCATCAACAACAGTGACAACTCAGGTTGAGTGTACTATCTATCATGTTTTATAGATAGAAGTCCTATGTGTCGTCTCTGTACTCTCAGGTCCTCAGAGTTAGTAACTAGTGTTTTTGATAAATCAATCTGAGATTTTGGCTTGATGCTTGTAAGCCTGAAGAAGGAATGGTACAAAATATGTACTCATGAACCAGGATGTAAATGTAATACATTGGTTCTTGTTGAAAGAGTTTTCCTATAATTGGATCTATTTGAAAAAGGTTTTAATTTTTAGTGATTTTCAGTAATCCGCTGTTAGTAATTGCTTCCACTTAGTTAATGATGTATGTTTTGAACGCTTCATCACAAATTTCTAGAATGCTATGATATAGTTATTCTAAGTTTCGTTGAGTAGTGAATACTAGTTAGTGATAATTAACTTTAATACTTATCTAGCTTGTTTCATTTGATTTGATTGTGCAATCTTTTGTGCGATTCAACCCAACAACATATCTTACCCTAAAAACCCTACTCTTTGCGCCTTGAGGTATATTCAATCTTATAGACTCGAGTTCAAATGTCATCATGGAACAGTCACAACCACTATTATACAAGTGACATGTGCTTGTGGGTTTATTATATAAGAATGTGTATTTTTGATATTCGAAAAACCTAATTTAACCAAAATATTAGACCCAATACTAATAAAATATGGCCAACTAACATCCTTTATGTCTAATAATGCTTTGTTTATTATTAATCATTTTATCTAATTAATTGGAGTTTTGTGGCAGTTGAAAGGTAGAATAGAAATAAAAAGTTAATAGAATTTATGTTTTTATCCCTAAGTTGTTAAATGATATGGAGAAAAGTGCATTCAAAATTTAGAACTAGATTATGCATTTTTGGTAAAAGTGTTCTTTTGAACAAAACAACCTTGCTTCACTTATATCTTCATGTAGTAGTCATATCGCTCACCATATGGTAAAGGTTCTTGAGATCTAATATAATATGTGCTAGTGAAATGATGTAAACTATGGCATCATTTGCATTTTCTATTCAAAACGTATATCTAGTAAATAGTTTTGTGGCATGGCATAGTATCTATTATATCTAGGTATACACATTCACCATTGCTTATTATTGACGAAAATGAATGTCATCATGAATTATACATGTGAAATCACATATTGATTCTCTATTTATGTAGTAATAATATATAACTATTGGTCACTAAATTTCATATTGTCTCAGAGATATTGTGATTTTTTTGCTCGTTTGCCATAAAACATTGACTGGTGTAACCTAAAATGAATATTTTTAGAAAGATATAAGATCTCTCCCATAGTACTAGTGGATAAATTCAAATTCATGTGGTGCAACTTGTTGTAAACGGTTGGAAAAAAAACTATAAAGTAAATCTAACAAAACTAAATATATTTTCAATTATTGTTTAAGGTTTGTCAAAGCTAATTGGGAATTACTCAATGGCTATACTTAGGTTCTATGAATAAGATTCTTTGAATCTTCACATGAATACTGACCTAACTTTTTAGATGATACTTTAGCACGTAATTTTTTGTTGAAATGGTTCTTGCGTTGAATGACATTCTTTATTTGAAGAATTCATTTAATCACAAGCCATTTTATGCAACTGTGAATGTTAATATTGAGATCGAGATTGTGTATCATTGGTAAGAAGTTTTCATTTTTTATCCAAGAATGTGGTTTTGCTTTTAGTTTGTTGGAGAAATAACGCTCCTTACTAGATGTTAACCACCTTTTTCTGATCCAAAGTAATTTCCATTAGTGAGATGTTACAACAAAAAACTAGAATATGATACATTTTGCATTTTCTATTCGAAATGGAAAAGTAGTAAATTGCTTTGATCAAGCATGGAAGACTTTCCATTTTACCGAGGTCTGTATATTTGTTACTTATCTATATGAAAACCTCGACCAGATTTGGTGATATTATGACCTTTTATAAGTGAATTAATAATGTTCAACTCAATTTCAAACAGTAATATATAGATTGATCACATATTCTAATATAATAATTAGATGGCATTGTGAGCATTTTCCCTCTGATTCGTTGTGTAATTATAAATGATGTAACAAAAAAGAATAAATTGTCACTAGTATCTTATATTTTCCATTTGTTCAATCTAAACTAGAATTGGAAAACAATGAATGAAGCATCCTATTATGTAGCTCCATGTGACAGACACACCTTTCTTTGACTTATACAAATATGACCGTACCTACACTGCAGCAAATACCACATCTGGAGAGGGGGGTGACCGTAATACGAAGTTAATGTGTCAGGATGAGGCCCTTCACCTTTGGGGGTCCCTTCACCTTAAAAAACTCATCTAAAACCTGGTCACCAATTCCAACAGTGAAGGTTATACCAGTCACATAACAAAATAGAGGCCAGATCACAGTACTGGGATACGTGACAGTTCAAACCATAGCATAATGGAGTATTTCCCTGTAGTACCTATATATACTCCATGGTATTAGATCTATGCTTATTAACATAATTCTGTATACCACATATGAGATTAGAGTAGTCATCGGAGAACAAACTCAATCACACAATGCTCAATCATCATTAAAATTCAAATAAAATATGTAAGTTTACATTGGGGAGGACATTGACCGATGCCCCAAGGATTACATGTGTTATTAATCATTCCTCCAGGCATTGCTGGTTGGTAAAAAGGGAAACAAATGTGATATGAGGAAGCTTGGGATTGGATGAAAATAGTATTAGAAAAAGGTAGGCTTGTACAAGAATTTTGTTTTCTGTCAGCACTTGGATGAAGCTCAGAACGACATTATCCACACATAGCAACACAATCGATGTAGAAGAATTTGCATGATTTCTTGTATGCACAAATCAGATGATGAGCAGCATATTTCTTGGATGACTAAATAGTCTATAATGTTGTTGCAATCTGTGTGGATCTCTGTTAGATACTCATCCTACTCCAGAAATTTCCATTTGTAGATCTCATATGCGCCAAGCACTTTCCAAAACCAGCTGAATGTTCAATGAACCATGAGATCATCGCCAAGCAAGAATGAACGCTTTCATCAGCAAACTAGAAAGGCTATCATGAACGAAGAGTCTATAGATGCATGAACTGATAGAAGGCTTCTGAATGGCTCATACACTGCTTCTGGCCAATACTTGTTGAACTTGTGGATCTTAAAACCAACAGTGTGGTGGCGGATTAAAATTATGGGACTGGGATACCATCAACTACTGACTTCATGAACACATTTTGAATATGATCTGAATAATATATGTGTTCACTATGGTTCTATTATAGGTCCATCTATCTTTACCAATGTTGTTTCCTATAGATGAAAAAGAGGAAATATAGCTTAAATCAACTTCTAAAACAATTAATTATTGATACCTCATACCAAGTTCTGCAACCCACCTGTACAAACACGAGCTCTTCAAAGTTGTAGAATTTGTCTTCTTATCATTAATGGGAGAGATATAGTTATTCACTCCAGGTCTCCCATGTATATAGGCTAGCTAAAGCATGAATGCTACATATATAAAATGTCTGTAAAAGAAAAGAAAGCAATGCCAAATTAATTAATGTATACAGTCACAACCTAAATTGAAAAAGATAATAAGAGTAGATGTCAACCAAGCCAATGAAGATAGCCACTACCAGCCTTGGAGGAAAATTATTGATAATATATGTGCAACACATGCATGCATCTGTAAGTAAAAGAACAAATACGCATTAGTTTTTTCCTTAACATGAAATGAGAGAAAAAAATGTCACTGACAGATTAATATCACCTCAACATATGATACCCGGTGGCTTTTTAATATCTCTATAGTCTTATAAACAGTAAATCATTGGGTGTTTAACAAGTTAACATTTCCAAGAGTACAACCCCAAACATGTAAACATCCCAACCAGTAGACATTGGCTCTACATCCATCCACACTGTAGAAATAAATCATGTAAGGATAATTAACACACATAATCAAATTGGCATACAAGAATTAATCAGACTAGATGCAAGTTACTTGGATCTAGGTACCCCAATGTTCCTTTTGCTCCAGTCATTGTTGACGAGCTCAAAAGTATGGTCTGCACAAAATTACCAAGGCATGTAGTCATATCCTTTGCAGAAGGATATTTCTTAGTTTCACATCCAGGTGAGCGATAGGGGGTTCATATATTTCCAAGTAATTAACCTGCACAATGAAGACTTTAGTGCTCCGAAAAATTGATCAAGGCATTCATGATAACATTAAAGATTTCTAAAAATATCTAAGTCAAATAACTACAAATTAAACAAAATGGTAGTTAGTCAATAAAATCACTCCATGTAATCTCCTCATACAAATCATGCAAAGTAGTGAGAAATGGCAAACACATAAATATGCATCAAAAGAACACTAGTATGCAGCTCAACAATATCTTGGTTGAAGAATATACATTTACATATAAGTGTTACATCCTCTCAAAATAAAAATATCAACATCAGTTGTTTCCCTCACAAGCAAGATTGTATATCTATTGTCCATGGGAAAATTTGTTCCTGTACGCATTTAATCATTGGGTGTGTTCTAAAATATGTTTTTAGGTTCATTCTCTGTAATGATGACATGTAAGGGGAATAAGAAACTTTGGGACAAAAAATTGGCTACACATTCTCCCTATGTTAGCAAAAAATAGATCCTGATATATATAGCAAGTGTCTTGTGGTTAATATAGTAATGTCAGTCAAGAGATATAGCATGTGAAATGTGAAAGCTAATTTTAAGCTATACAAAGAAGGTATGCACCTATATATAGGCATTCCTAAGCTAATGAGCTATTCATCTGTATATATATTTGAAACTTTGTCTTCATGATGGTTGCACATAAATTTATCACAAGGGAAGAAAGGTTTCCTTAGTGCCTTGAGTTAGGAAACCTCACAGATTACTCTAGTTAACCACTTTGAACTAAACTTCATCAGTTAGATTCTATGCAGTAAGTCAAAGGCCTTGAGAACATTACATAATTCTCATTCATGCTAAATGTCCAAATCTTCAATTTGAAATGGACCAGATGGGCATAGTGAGGTTGCACTAAAAATTGTAAAACGTCATGTGTCATCCTTCCCCACCTTCAAACTGATTGACGGGAGAAATGGGAAAACCCCTCATGCTTATATTTGAATGGAGGTCCAAGAAGGAAAATAGTATTTGAATGGAAAAATCTGGATTCTTGCTTATATTACTCCCACTTATGTTTTAGGACAACTTAGGCCATTAGAGCTTCCAAACTGAAGTTTTTTTTGGTGTTGTGGGATATGAATTTGAGATTATCCTATAGACCATGTTAATTGTGAATGGAACATTAGGGTTGGCACTAACAGTTCTGAGTACTTGTCAATGCCTCAGAATCCAAAAAGAATAAACAGAGGAATGGGCTGCCAAATTGTCAACAGTCCATGCAACAATTTTTAGCTAAGACACACTTGAGGCTACTCAACGCAAAATGGATGCACAAGCTATATTTTTCACGACCACATTCCATCACGGATGTGGTGAGGAAGCCAACTTTTGTAAGGGAAATGGTGATCTTAAGCAAGAACCCTTGCTACATGTGCCATACAATCTGCTAGATAGGTGGACAGTGATCGAATGCCTAATTTTGCAGTATGTGAAAAATGATGACATTTCTAGACATAAGTTAAATATTTTGTCCAAGAGAAGAACAAAAATGGCCCAAGGTCAAGGCAAGATGATAACCAACCCTTTAATCAAGTTCATGAAACACCAAGAAGTTTATTATTTTTCTAAATATCCATTCATATTTAATGAATTCAACTATGTAACAAAAAGATGATGATATTATAAAGGCTAATGTGGAATCCATTTATTGGTAAATAGTAAAGAAAAGGAAAACAATAAAGAATAGGGCATTCAATCTTATATGTATAATAAGTATATCTAACCAGTATGTAAACAACTCGTGGTAGCCCATCAAGTCCACTCTCCAATAAAAAGGTAAACCTGTCGTAGATTCACATCTAATCAAGGTCATTTCCATATATGTAATATTTCCTACCATATGAATGTATTAGAGCCATGTAAATTTAGTAACTAAATATGAATCATATCAAGATTGAAAAAGGGAGTTAGTAAAAATGGTGGTTTCCATATGTTGGGTCATTGTGAGGCGATGGTGCACGTGTCTATTTGTTTGTCATATTGTTGTTTGTTTGTCTATTTTTGTGTGTGTTAAACAATATAGTGTAACGATAACACAGTGAACGTTACTCCAATATACTTGTTGGAAGTCGCACATGACCTTAGATTCATCACACACTTCGGTGGGTGCCACCTAGTTTACTAATCGGCAAGTAAGAACAAACAAATAAGGGTGTAAACGGTGCATGTACGGTGTGGGTCTGGCCATA
Organism: Alisma plantago-aquatica; assembly: GCA_963693085.1. Lineage (NCBI taxonomy): Eukaryota > Viridiplantae > Streptophyta > Magnoliopsida > Alismatales > Alismataceae > Alisma > Alisma plantago-aquatica. The sequence goes on from OY856414.1 coordinate 663,244,616, forward strand.
CCCATACCCATACCCATCTAATTTAATGGGTCCGGTTCTGGTTCTAGACCCGCATAATACAAAACCTGGACCCACACCATACCCGTACCTGCAATAATAGCAGGTATGCGGTGGGGGTATGTGGGTAAGCGGTTCTATAAAACATCATATTGTTTATATATGAGAAATGACTATAGTATATATATTTAATAGAACAAGATATTGTTATTATATAGTATATTAAAATGTAGTAGTTATATTAGACAATGCTATATTTTATACATTAACATTAATTGAGTAATTGCTTACATATTTGTAATCATGATCATAACGTTTAACTTATGCAGAAAGTAATGTAAATAAGTAGACATTTTGATTTTAAGTTTACATATGATGTTCATTATTGTAACTAGAATACTTAATTCTTAATTATATGACTAGTCTCAACATTATTGTGGTTAGAGTAGGATATACTTTCAAGAATTATATTAGTTGGAATAGTAAAGTATGATATATATAACATATTATTTAAGTAGTTACTTATGTATAGAGGGTACACAGGTCTAGCGGGTCTGGGTCCAAGCATACCCATTATTGGACCCGCTTATATGCGGGTCCAAGGGTATATGGGTCTAAGGGTATGCGGGTATAAAAAATTAGACTCTGACGGGTTTTTTAAGGGTCCAGATTTGCGGGTCTGTGGGTCTACCTATACCCATTTACAACCCTACAAACAAAGTGATGTTTCGATATTACCCTACAAAGAAACATGGGAGCCAACAAATGTGTATTCAACTGCGACGCCTTTTTTATATGATGCATCCTATGGAAACATGGTAGAATCCAATAAGATTGCATCATAGTGTAGAGTTGATGTTTCTCTCTCTTTATTTTTTAGGGGGTGGGTTTTGAAGAGGAGATGAAGGAATGAAATCTAATTGGCTGTCCAATAAAATAAGTATAGGACACCATCCTATAATACCGGCTACCATCAACTGAACGTGATTCCTTGTAATAGAGTGGGCCTTAGTTATTACTTGTTAGTTTTATGATTGTAAGCTAAATTACCATTAACTTCTGTGGAGTTTTTCCCTTATCAAACTCCATTCTATCTTGACCAAGTTTCTTAAAACCCTGTTTTGGTTTAGCTAATTCCAAGGGAATACCGAAATGAATTGGGGCATTATTAATTTGTTTGGATAAAATATTTCATTCTTTAATATTATTGTTGAGAATTATTGGGGGTGTTGAATTTCTCATGTTAGCATAGATTGCATTGGTAATTACCTAAATTATATGCAATATTATAATCAGTGATAATATATAAGGAAAAAAGTGAAATTGGCATACTTTGGTTAAAGTAATAACACCACTTGAAAAACATTGATCACAATAGACACTTTGGTGTAAAATGCCACTTAAAAAGGGATCTAGATTTCAAAAGTGTCAATGTCTAGCGTCTCTATGTTAAAAAAAATAAAAAACACAACAAATGAAAAGCACAACATGGAGTGACTTTTGCACTCTTTATCTTCTTTTTTAAAATAAGCTTAGTGGTGCTTTTGGAATCTGAAATCATAACATGCCACTTTGCGTGATGGGTTCAAAAAAAAAGTGCTATTTTGATCAATGTTTCTTAAGGGAGCTATAAGGAGAATTATATTGATCAACATGTTTCATATTGTTCTTTTTTTTCTTCCAAAGCATAATAAGAAATGGATAAAAAGTCTGAACCTAGCAAAAGATATATTGTTCAGATCTACTACGTCAATCCACCCATCCTACTTTAATCAAAGTTGATGCCGATGAATATTATCTTCCACCAAGTTGCACAGTGGTTTATACCTTTTCCTATTTTGGATAGGAGAGACCTAGTGATACCTTACCCAATACCCACCAACACATAATTACTAAATCTGACTGTTCATAGGGCCCACTCCCTAACTTCATGTCTTTCCACCATGGGCATATACATCGCACCTAGCCCATTGGAAGCCCGAAGGCTGAAGCCATCTTATATTGACAGACATCAGTTGTCATGAAAGTTCTGGTCTTAGTCATTATATGTTTTTCTTTTAAACTGGGCATACCTTTAATGATAAAAATAATCAATACATAAGTAATTGTTCAATTATGTCTAGTGCTACTGGAGCCAGATCCTACCTACCATGGAATCTCAGATTGTATAATAATAGTAAGAGGTAAAGAAAGAAAAAAGTCATAGAAGGTGGATGATCCGAATGATATTAATTTATTAATTAACTAACAGTTAGTTTAATGTTTGCAGTCATCAGTTTTCCGTTATTCCAAACAAAGTCCTGATGATATATATTTTTTAGCAGATTCTTTGCGTACCAGGGAGACTGAATCCCTTGCGACGATCGTGGCGATGTCGGTGCAAGACATGATCCTCCCACAGGCCTTCTTGACGGTGGCTCTGATGGCGTTGATGAGTGTGAACACGACGGGGTGAAGAGTCGTGTTCGGTGGCGCCGTCTTTTTGTTGTTGGTCCCGTCCAGTAGCACCAAACCGTCACATCTCTGTTGCACAAGAGTAAAGACATTCAAAGACCCTTACATACTGGATGCATGGAGATGACATGTGGAACAGGTTGGAAAGGAAGAAGACTTAATATGATGGCATATTAGCTAAAGAGAGGGTCAAAGGTAAATCCATACATCTCTGAGCAAGCATCTTTTCGGTTTCCTTTAGAATTCCTTCCATTATAGGATCATCCTTTTCCTCTTTCAAGTGCTACAAAAAATAGAAGATGGCCCAAGTAACCATACTACTTGCTTCTCCTACAAGAACAAAAAATATTGCCAACTTCTCACTAAATTAAAAATGTTGTCATTAGAACATGAACCTGAAGCAAGTTGTTCATAATTATGGTTCCATCCCTATATTGTCTTGAACAATATTGAGGAAAGAAGTCCAATTTAGTCGCAACAACGGGCATATGCGTTTAGTTCAAACAGTGAATAATTGTGTCATGTAACAGAGCACACCAATCTCTCCAAAAAGTTCTCCAATATTGGCCTCTGTAATAACATGGATGCCAATAGGCTTCAATAAGATGAATATAAGATTGAAAAAATAGTTGCAATCAACAGAGGTGTATTTAAACTTTTATAAGGGGTGAGCTCTGTCCCTCTGACTTACCTGTTCACTTCCATTTTTATATTTGATCAACTCATGCGAAAAGGTTTCAAATCAACATGTAGATAGATATCTACTGAGAAGCTTATAAAGAAAACAAGCTTAGCAGTACATGGAATATGTATGGAACTTGATCAAGAGAACTCACCGCAGCAGCAGACACAAGTAAGTAGAAGTATGTGGGTGTTTCATTCTACAAGATGATGTCCTCTTTGGGAGGAAAATATTATGCCTTCGTCTCTCAAACCTTCAAATCAAGAAAAAGGTCCCAAATATATCTTGAATTAGAGAAGTTAGATGAAATCATCAAGAGTGGAAAATTAGTGAATATCTTTCTTACTAGTTGGAAAAGTAGGTCATTTGAAACTCCACAGAACAAGTATACATTGTTGGCAAGATTGTAGAAAAGAAAGCATGAAATACTAGACCGAATCACCTTAGGAAGTGTATCCATGATCTCCTTCTTTTGTAGCCCTTCTGAATCTGTTTTGTATTTCAAATAGAGATGGGCAAGCATCTGATCTTGGAGACGAATAGGGATTTGGTTTTGGTCAGCAATACTAGAAGCAACTTATATAGTATCTCTCTAAAACACAAATGGAAAATTGGAAGTCATGTTGGGCTTAACTTGTATTAGTATTAATGATTCTCCAAGATACTCCTATTTCTCTACTCTTCCCTCCACTCATATCCCAACCTCCAACGAGACAACCACAAACCATACACTCGCTGCATGAAAAAACAAAAAGAAGTGAACAAAATTGTAGCAAAAAGCAACATTAAATGAGGAAAAGAAGGGCATGTACTTACCACAGTCTAGACTTTGTCACCTGGTTGTCTCCTTGATTACCATGTAAAATTGACTCTTTCATTAAACCTTGGTGGTTTATGTTTATGCTTTCTCCACTAGTGATTACCATAGCATTATTATCTTTAAAACTATAATTCTTGCATTCAACCTTTGTCCCAGCTAAGGAGAGGGCACCAATAGGCTCGAGGATGCTCCTTTTTACCTCAAATATAACCTACAGGTAGCATCCTATTAGAAGTTGATTATGGTATACAAAAAAATTAAAGACCAAGAAATCAAAAGATCTATAATTAAAAATCATAGAAGCTATAGAACAAAAAAGTAATACTATTGTATGTGTTTGCAAAAGCTAACAAAAATTATCATTCTCTCTTATCTTTCAAAAAACATTCAGAAAACAAATACAAAATATAGTTTAAACTTAATCTAAATTTCTCATTGAAGATATTTATATCAAAAAATCTACTTGTATACTAGAAAAAGTTAAGGATTTATTTTGAAGAATATCAACCACTTTTCTAGTATTGAATTTACCATGTCTCATCATGACTTGTTTACATGGGAGAGATCGGTCCAAGACACTCTGTATTAGGCAATATCTAGATCCCACGATAAACAATCACCTAAACCAAAATAGGTAAACTATCCAAAATATAGTTACAAAGCATATATGGATTTAAGATGGAATATTTTAGTACATAAGTTGAGAAGACCTACGATGAGTAGAGCGCATGCGAAAAAGGAGCTTGGTCGAAGTCAACATCTTTAGAAATAGACAAGCTTATTTTAGAATTGGATTGAGCACTGATTCCAATTGAAATGAGCAGTGACTGGGACTACCCAAATGCCTAATGATATACTAAGAAACCATAATAGATTTATAAAACAAGAGACCAAGGCAAAGGGAATACTTCTCACTATAAAACTGTGACATTCCTAATGCACTACTCTCAAGGTGTTACAAACGTCTCTAGATTTAATTGCTCAATGTCATCAACCTTTACCTGACCAAATTTATGTTTCTCTTATACAGTTGTTGATAGAGCATGCGCTAGACATGCCAAGGAATAATTTTAAGAACTTGGAAAAATAACAACTTCAATGTCAACTTTCCACCATTGCCCTATAAAATAATTGAAGATACTTAGAGACCAAGAAACTAAAAGATCTATAATTTAAGAGTACAAAAACTAGAGTATAAAAAAGTAGTACCCTTGTATGTGTTTGCAACAAGTTTGACTATCTTTCCAGTTCTGTTCGTAGAACCATCAACAAGATAAAAAAATAATAAGAAGATCCATACTAAACTTCAGCCTCTTTTGTAACCAAACACATACAAAAATAAAATACAACCTGATTTTCAGCTTATAATGTAGGCAAAATGAAAAAAATTGATCCTAACCCAATGGTACATAAATGGAGTTAACAAAGATTTCTCCCAACAAGAAATTCGACTATTAGACAAATATCTACATGTTTTTCTTCAAGGACTTGTGCTATGATGCTTTCTTAGGTAAACTATCTCATAGAGATCTACTTGTTTCTGGTCTCATCTCCAGTTGAATTTCCTCTATGATCAAACCTAACGAATAGCTATATATAAAATGCTTATTTAAATAGAGGCTTGGATTTCAACTTGAAGTCCCTGTCCTTAAGACAATTGTGATACAAGTTGAATGCATAACCAACTCAAACCATAAAAAAGATATACAACTCAAACTAAGTTCACACAATCATAAAATTCCAAGTTTGTAATCAAAACAATTATCTTCAGTAGGGAAAGGACACAAAAGGTCTTCATTGTAGATACAAAGAATCGTCAAAGGACATTTACCTAGGATAGAGGTGACCCTCACTGAACCATCTGTTCAGCAGCTAAACATTAAAATATATGCACAATATATATACATAATGGGTTTAACATAAAGTTTGAAAGCTAGGGAAACTACTCCTTACATTTATAGAGACAAGTAAAATCACTGTAGAAATAGATAAGATTTAAAACCTAACACAAAATTCACATATTCATAAAATATCTCTACTAGATTTAGTGTTAAACAAGTGATAAAATGGAGTTCTGGAATTTGAAAATAGGTAAATCATAATCTAAAAGGCTTCATTCTTTAACATTCACTGATAAAATTGCTTGAAAATAGTCTTCAATTCTGATCATCCTCGTAATCATCTTCTTCTTCATTCGCAAATCCAGGCCTCCTACTACACCCAACATCCTGCAGTAAGGATGTATCTTAACTAATTCCTTAGTAACAAAATAACAAATGTAATAAGCTCATGTTAGATTGTCTAACCTGATTCCTCAATCGTGCCAATGAAAGTTCCACATTAGCAAGCACTTCAGCATAAAATTTAGCCTCCTTTTCGATATCCTCATATGTTTTATGTGCTATTTCCATGTTGGTTGCTTGTTTCAGCATTTGTCTGGTTGCACCACTTCCATAACCTCTTTCATAACCACCATGATGAGGACCAAATACATGGTCCGTTACAGGCATGTAATCAACAAGATTTTTACTATTTTCAAAATTACGCCATTTTGCTTCAGCTTGAACCTCCTCCTACATGGACAAACATATTGTGATATTTAATTAAATCGAAGAACTCATTACATACAGATTAAAATGCACAATGAAGAAAAAAAATCTACCACAACTGTCCTAGTATATTCATCAGGACATTGACCTTTCTTATCGGTATGAGAAACTACATATGTAGTTAAATATGTAGGGTCGAGACCAACTAAAATCTGAAAATGAATAGATTAGTATAATTATGCAACAATCTTTAAATAAATTAGAGCATATACCATCTCATATTGCTTCTGCCTTATTGATTTTCTTCCCAGCGTGTATGTAGGTCTGATATGTGCACGATTGTTAGCATTTCTTAGTGCCTCTGCAATGGATTCCTCTTTGCCCCAGTAATCCAATAGTTTTTCCCATTGATTTTGGCTAACTCTAGATTCTAGTGACACATGAAGTTGTTCTGGACTTCTTTTCTTTAGATATCTTTTCAAACAAAATATGTGTGTTTGAAGTCCATTTTTCACCTTTCTTAAGCACCATTGCCTAACACGAAACATGTTTGGCTTCATTTTTGTTTCAGAACTTGTGAAGTTGAATAATTTCTACTCCAAAAGTATAATGAAGATGTTATAGATATAGGTGCATCAAGAGATATACAAATCATAAAATATAATAATGTAGAACCAATTAATTACAATTACATCCTCCCAAACACCATCAAAACTATGATCTTGGAAGTTACCCCACTTCAAATGTAGTGGGAATGCATCAGTATCTCTAGCCTTCAGACCCAAGAAGTTGGACAAGGTTGTACATTCCTTATGAACGGGTTCGTTTTGTAGTCACACAATCATGCTTACTTTTTCCAAGTGGTGGCTTCATATTACGATATCTTGTCCACCCACAGCCTTTCCTTCTACGAGATGCTTCAGAATGTATGTTGTCTGTAAATGTAAAATAGTGTTGTAGGAGATTTTATTGGTTAATAGAATGTAATTTGTGATACATACTTGCAAACTCATGTTCTTCAAATTGCACATAATTAGCTTGAGAATTAGATCTCGTATGGTGATGATTACTTGTGCTAGGTATGTGTTCCACATTTCGATTATGTTCAGCACTATCATCATTATCTAGACATACTTCGATCTCAACATTTGAGCTTTCCCTTTCTGTAATAAAAAATTTGATGGGTAGACAAATTACATATTGAAAATATGATATGAAACTGATGATAAAACTTATATAACTCACCAATTGTTGGGTTTCTAACACCGATGTTGGATGTACTTTCAACCTCAGGTTGGCTCCATGTAGTTGGCTCTTGATCCACATGTGGGTTCGGTACAGTTGGCTCTTCAACCTCAAGGGAGCTTGGGGTAATTGGTACTTCACCACCAAATTCATCCATTGCATTATTAACTGAGGTTGTAGGGATATTGTTTTCCCATCTATTTATAGAATCCTCACAAAATATGGTGGATGGACCTGCACTAAAACTCACAGAATATGGTGGATCATCCATTATAGTCAGATTTGAATTTTTGAGAGCATTGATTTCTGTGTAGGTTGGACTTAGAGTCATCCTTTTATTCCCTGTGCTACTTTTAGTACAGGTGTATGACAATTTCTCACTTGATGGATCTGCATAAAAACCATAAAATGATGTTGTTTGGAAACTAAAAAAAAGATATATAATGTTTTGTTACCTTTAAGAGATGTTCTAGTTGGCCCCTAACTATTTGTTGAAGTATGAATTGAATTCCTACTCATGTCAATTTCATGTGCACTTGAAGTAGGAATCAACCTCCTAATATCCAATCTATTTTGATTAGAAGTACACAATGATGCATTTTTTGATTGTCCTGCATTTTAAACATACTTTATAAATATTAAAAACATAAAAAAACAAGATTTAAATTGTAATAAAAGATAAAGAAGTCATTATTGTTAAAAGATTCCAACACTTCCCGTGAATGAGCTGCATTCAAAACAATTCTCAATGTTGTTTAAAAAAATTAAGTAAAGTAGTGTATTGATTACCTAAATGTGCATCTTTCATGAACCCCTGATCACGATTTGCAAAAGGGAGTGAACTCTTGGTAATATTGCTTTCTCTTACTTTTGAAGAAGTACCGCTGATTCCCTTGGACCCTATTGAAGTTGGAATCATCCTTGTGTAAGAATCCAATTGTTTGCTCGATGTTTCAACTACATTTATCTCATGAATTAATACTATTTAGAAGAACAATTTAATAAATAAATAAATTATCATATACCAATATGATCTTATCTCCTAGCCTCCTCATTGTGCATGGTATTAGCGATGGAATACCCATGGCTTAAACTTTCTTGTGGATTGGGAGAATTCAAGATGGGTTGTTTTGACCCCAGACCGTTTTGAGCCAAAGTTTCCAGCACTTTCCATGAATGAGCTGCATTCAAAATAGAACTCGGGCGTTATTTAGATAGACACAACAAAAATTAGAAAAGTAGTGTATCGATTACCTAATTGTGCATCTTTCATGAACCCCTGATCACAATTTGTAAAAGGGTATGCACTCTTGGTGATGTTGCCTTTTCTTACTTCTGAAGAAGTGCCACTCAGTCCTATGAGCCCTGTTGAAGTTGGAATCATACTTGTGCAAGAATCCAATTGTTTGCTTGATGATTCAGCTGCATTTATCTCAAAAATCCATACTGTTTGGAAGAACAATTTAATAAATAAATAAATTACCACTTACCAATATGATCTTCTCTCCTAGCCACCTCATTGTGCCTTTTATTGGTGATGGAAAACCCATGGCTTATACTTTCTTTTGGATCAGGAGAACTCAAGATGGGTTGTTTTGACCCCAAATTGTTTTGAGCCAAAGTTTCCAACACTTTCCTTGAATGAGCTGCATTCAAAATTAAACCCAACATTGTTTAGATAGACATAACAAAAATAAGAAAAATAGTGTATTGATTACCTAAATGTGCATCTTTTATGAACCCTTGATCACAATTTGCAAAAGGGACTGAACTCTTGGTGATGTTGCTTTCTCTTACTTTTGAAGAAGTGCCACTCATTCCTTTGATCCCTTTTGAAGTTGGAATCATACTTGTGCAAGAATCCAATTGTTTGCTTGATGATTCAGCTGCATTTAGCTCAAAAATTAGTACTGTTTGGAAGAACAATTTAATAAATAAATAAATTACCACTGACCAATATGATCTTCTCTCCTAGTCACCTCATTGTGCCTTTTATTGGCGATGGAATACACATGGCTTATATTTTCTTTTGGATCAGGAGAACTCAAGATGGGTTGTTTTGACCCCAAATTGTTTTGAGCCAAATTTTCCAACACTTTCCTTGAATGAGATGCATTCAAAATGAAACTCAACGTTGTTTAGATAGACATAACAAAAATAAGAAAAATAGTGCATTGATTACCTAAATGCGCATCTTTTATGAACCCTTGATCACGATTTGCAAAAGGGACTGAACTCTTGGTGATGTTGCTTTCTCTTACTTTTGAAGAAGTGCCACTCATTCCTTTGATCCCTGTTGAAGTTGGAATCATCCTTGTGCAAGAATCCAATTGTTTTCTTGAAGTTTCAGCTACATTTATCTCAAGAATTAGTACTGTTTGGAAGAAAAATTTAATAAATAAATAAATTATCACTTACCAATATGATCTTCTCTCCTAGCCACCTCATTGTGCCTTTTATTGATGATAGAATACACATGGCTTATACTTTCTTTTGGATCAAGAGAACTCAAGATGGGATGTTTTGACCCCAGATCGTTTTGAGCCAAAGTTTCCAATACTTTCCTTGAATGAGCTGCATTCAAAATGAAACTCAATATTATTTAGAAACAACAAAAGTCAGAAAAGTAGGGTCTAACATGTTCCCTTAACAAAAATAGTTTATTTCGTTCATACCTCTTTGATCGTCCATTACATTTGACATTGAAATCGTAGGGATAATGGTTTCCCTTACTTTCTTAGAGCTTTGGATCAATCCTCTAGACCCTGTCCCACTTTTGAAGTAAGGATCCAATGCTGAATTAAGAGAACTAAGGATTGGTTATGTTGATTCTGATCCACATGGAATTAAAGACAACATTTTCCTTGTATGAGCTGCATTCAAAACAGAATTGAATGTGGATTGAAATATAAAATTAAGAAAAGTAATGCATGGATTACCTAAACATGCATCTTTCATTAGCCCCTAGCCACCTGCTGCAAATGGAACTAAATTGTTGGGATTTTTGCTTTTCCTTACTTTTGAAGAAGTATGAATCAACCTTGTGGAAGTATGAACCATCTTTGTAGACCCTATATAAGTATGAAGCATATTCTTACTAGCATTTTACATAGGTCATTATTGTTTAGAATATAAAATAATAAGAATATTCACCAAATACCTTTAGCACCCATGTCACCCTGACTACTTGAATCCAACACTTTGTACTTTGGATGAGCTACAGTTTAAATACAAACCAATGATGGAAACAAAACATAAAATAATATATGTTTCACTAACTTATTGAACATAATTAAATAAAAAATGCATCAATCACATATATCATCAATTGTTTGAACTCTGTTTTCTTGGGGCATAGTTGGGTTATCTTTAACAATTTTTGCCTTTCGAGTTGCACCTATAGAAATATTTAAAAAATAGTATATATTATCTCAAAAAAGTAAGGAAAAATCACCACTTACGTGCTATAGAAGACAACAATTGTTCTTCTGATCTGATAGATTCATCATCAGACGGAGACAAATCATTAGCCATTAAATAATGCTTATTTTCACTATTTTTGTTTTCAGCTTGTACCACTTCTTCTAAAGACTTCATCTTCTTCTTGGATGGCATACTTTCATTCAACTCTGTTGTAGTTAAAAAATACTTATATAAAACAATCCATATTATAATTTCTTTAAAATGTTTTACAAAAAAAGAAACATAGGCAAGTCATTCTCAGCAAAAAAAAACTACCTTCATTGTATTCTTTAATTTTTTTATTGGTTATTGTAAAGATGTATCAACATGTATATCATTGGCTAAATCTCAACGTATCTAACCATTATCACAATCATCTTGAGACACTTCATTTGTATCATTGATTTCCTCCATTACATCCTCCACTTCATTATTTGCACTAACTATAGTACTCAATGGAATATCAAAAGTATCCCTTGGTGTCCAGTGACAAATAATGCTCCAATTGTTATCTTCTATGTCAACAGAGTAAAAAACTTGAGTGGCCTGATTTGGTTAAATGAATGGTTCATCGTCAAAACTTTTCCTTGATGTATCAACCAAGGTGAAACCAAATTCATCAAGATATGAACCAATGCCTTCCTCCATATCATACAATCTACATTTGAAAAGAGCAATAGGAGGGATACTTTCATATTGAAGCTCTAATATGTCTACTAACACTCCATAATACATGTTGTCATCGGGGCCTTTAGTTTGAATACCACAATTTTGGGTGACACGACTGCTATCTACTGATTCAATTGTAAATTTGTAACCATTCACAAAATACCCTTTATAAGAATGAACTCCTAATGTAGGACCCCTGGCAAGAATTCTCACAACATTAGGAACAACTGTGTCTCGTGGGAGAGAATGTACCTGACAAAATGAATATATACATTAATCAAATTACATAAAAGGTAGCTTTTAAATCTATATTCCAATGATCAAAACTTACATAATTAAACCCTAAACCCTAAACCCTTACAAAATTATTATGTTGTTCACCCTGTATTTGGACTTCATTCCAGGATGGATTTTGATGTATTATCTCATCAGCATGCATCCTTAAAAATTTTATTCACACAAATAAAATTTGTAAATATATATTTTATTTAGAAAAGAAATTTATCATTTATAAAAGTATAAGTTTGATATTTACAGCAAGTACGGTTCAATCTCAGCTGTGTTGAACAAAATGAATCGCCGAGCTTGATTCAGTTCCTCATATGAGGGAGTCATATATAAACCAACGCCAATAGGTCCCTCATCATATCTTGCATGCCTACTTAAACAAGAATCTACATCTTCTAGATAATGTTGACAAAAAGTAGTCGCCTCTTTCAAAATATATCCCTCTGCAATTGATCCTTCAGGTCTACTTCTATTACGTACAAACTGTTTCAAAGAGTAAAGGAATCTCTCAACTGGATACATCCATCTATACTCCACACCACCCGCAACTCGAGCCTCATATGGTAAATGTATAGTTAGATGAACCATAATATCAAAGAATGTGGGTGGGAATATCCTCTCAAGCTTACAAAGAATAATTGGCATTTATGTTTCAAGTTTTTCCATCTTCTGAACACTAATTTTTTTTGCACACAGAGACTTGAAAAAGTTACAAAATTCAATCAACACTTTGGCAACTGGTCTTGGAAGATTTCTCCTTAGAGAAAGAGGTAAGAGATGTTGGATCAAAGTGTGGTGGTCATGACTTTTCAAACCAACAATCTTTTTTGCTTCAACTTGGACTTTATTTTATATATTTGAAGAAAAGCCATCTGGTAGTTTCAATTCTTTGAGAACTGATAAAAAGGCCTCTTTTTCTTTTACATTCATACTATAAGATGGACGAGGAAAAATAAATTGATCATTGTGATTTCTTTTTTTAGGCCAAAGTGGTTTCCTCATATTCAACCTTTGCATGTCTAAAGATGCATTAACATTCTCTTTACTATGACCATCTTTGTGCAATAACCAGCTGAGGATGTTTTCCGATATATTTTTCTCTATGTGCATTACGTCTAGATTGTGACGAATCAACAAAGTAGACCAATAAGGAAGCTAAAAAAAATACTCTTTCGTTTCCATCCCTCGGGCAATTCCCTGCTTCTTTGTTCACTAGATTTGAAATTTTCTTGAGTAAAATTAACATTATCATGATTTTCCCACAACTTTAGTATATCCCATCCAGTAAGATTTTGTGGTGCAGTAGCACGTTCCTCCATCCCATTAAAATTTTTCTTGTCTATACGCCATGGATGGTTTGTATCCAAAAAGCATCGGTGCCTCATGTAGACACATTTGCGACTATGTGGAAGATATAGAATCGTGATTAACACCACAATATGGGCACGCCTTATATCCCTTGGTGCTCCAACCAGATAACATACCATATGCAGGGAAATCATTTATTGTCCATAGGAGTGCTGCCCTCATGTTGAACAATTCTTCTTTATCTGCATCATATGTCATTGTACCATCTAGCCATAATGTCTTTAATTCATCGATTACTGGTTGTAAATATGTATCAATTTTGTTACCAGGAGATTTTGGACCTTCTATAAGAAGAGATAGCATAAATAGTGGATGTTTCATCACCAACCATGGTGGAAAATTATAGCAAATCAAAACAACATGCCATGTACTCCAGTTACTATCCATTGTCATATTAAACGGGCTGAAATCATGACTTGCAAGGGCAAGTCTTATATTACGAGGATCAGCACTAAATGTTGGATGTTTTCTGTCAAAGTCTTGCCATGCCATACCAACTCTTCGGTAAAAAATTACCCTCGGGCAAAAATTCATTCAACATCACGAACAGAGTTGATAATGCAGTATTTGTCAAATTGAATTTGCATTTATATTCAAACACCCGAACAATACAAGACAATTTAGAGAATTTTGAACAACCAGGATATAATGGTTGGTTGGCGTCATCAATGAATTTTTGAAATTGTCTTACATTTTCAATGCGTTCGTCTACTTGATTATTCATTGAATCATCTAAATCTACATCTTCATTATGCCCCATTACATAAAAAATAAGCCCAGCCATATCATCAACACATTCAACCGTTTCATTTACTCGATTCCTTTTGAAATTTCTAGGTTCCTCACCATGGCATGTCCAAGTTGTATAATCCTCCATAAACCCATTTATGATAATATGACTCTTCAAAGTATACATGTCTCCATAACATCTATTTTCACATTTATTACAAGGACATCTAACTTCTTTAGTAGATTCCTTTCAAAATGCAAAACACAAGAAAGTTTCCACTCCGTTCAAAAAATATTGATCACGACATCTATCAAAACAAGTCTTTCCATGAGACATCCATCTTTTATCATTTATAAAATCCATATTTTCCATCAGCTACTACCTCCTGGAAAAACAAAATTCAGTGTTAAATTTAGTCTATTGGTTTACTTTTCAACTATAATTGATTGACAACATATAATATCATGTACTTCACAAAGCATTTTGAATTTTTTTAATTTATAATTTTTTTCCACTTAGGTTTTATTCATATAAAAGACAAGTATCCTAGGATATGATAATAATTGCGTAGTATTCAGAACCAATGGATACACTTTATTCATATGAATATTAGCTATAGTAATTTTCTTCTAGGTAGTAGTTATCTTTTGTGCCCAATATTCTGTATTGACCAAGAACTTTCATTGAAAATTTGAAGATGTGAGTAAGACCATGATTTGCATGGTCATTTCAGGTCCATGTTATTATAAGCTATACTCAAGTTGCTATTTTATTTCTGATACCATGTGCCAGGTCATCAACATGTTAAATATCTTAGTTTTTATATCATTTCAACCCCTTATAAATGTTGGTTTTGTTCTTCTTCATAATATTAATGATTGGTATGACTGAGAATTAGATGCAATTAATTATCCATACCAGCCAATTCTGTGGGGAGCAATTACAGAGACAAAGGCTTGAACAAAAGTTCTCTATTTTCTTATCAAAACATGAGATATAACCTATCACTTGCAAGAAGCATAATATTCCTAGTGAACCTAAAATATGAGGAAGTTAAAACTCAATACGTAGTAACCTTTCAAACTCCCTCACCACTAAGTAACATCCTTGTTAGATATATGATTATGAAGCTATCGGTAATAATAACTTTCTAGTTCAATAAGCCACATATGTTGACTCCAACAAAGCAAGCCATGTATGTTGACTCCAATAAAGTAGGCAATCCTTAAAAATGAGACAAGAACTCAATTTGGTTCAACAATACTCCTATATGGAATGCTACACCCTATTAGGACACCCTGCAAGATTTTCACCATCTCATGTACTTAACAGTTACACAGTAAGACTTTAATATACAAGGGGTTGTACAAGAGAAAATAACACGAATACTCGTACAAGATAATATATCATCCAATGGACAGTGCCTCCCTACAAGTGTGCATTATGTGTTTATTTTTGTCTCTCCCTCTCATTCTATACATATAGATCAGAAACGAACATTCTTCCATAGACCTATCATAGATAAATGAATAGAATGAATCTTTGGTTATCAAAGAGCCTGTCTAGGCATCCTATAGCTAGGTCTGAATTTGCTCAGACTAGAGAACAAAATCCACAACAATCAATGGGTTCATAAAAAATTCTATTTATCTACATAGTTGATGACTAGGCCTAATTACACTAGTTATGTTTAACCCAAAAAAAATGTAGAGACTATTATACGTCGTTCAATTATGAAAATGAAAAGGGGATTGGGTCGACTGGTTGAGCTAGATCTTCCCCCCTCACAACTACTATTAATCTATTGTATTTCATCATAGGCATAATTATTAACAAACTCAACAAAGAAATACAAAACCAATGCATTCATGTGCTTGTAAATTTTTATTTTACAAATTTTGCAAAATGTATTCTAGAGAGGAGAAAACTCAAGTCTACATTCCCTCTTGCTTGAACAGAAAGATAACTTATATTCCATGTTACCAAGCAGGTAACAACTAAAAAAAGAGTGACAAATTCAACCTAGGGAAAAAATAATGAACCCACTAAGGATAACAAACGACATCAACTGAATATGGCTCCACTCCTTTCAGTAACTTTGGGCTCATGTGTTACTTATCGATAAGTGCATTTGAAATTTCTTAACTAGATTCCAACATCTACAAAGTTTTAGTGTTACTGGAGTTAACGGGATGAGATATTACTATGGGTGAAAAATTGTACAACCAATTTAGACCATGATATTCCTGAACTGAATACATATGCAGAAGTAAGTAGTTTCACGTAGTAGTTAAATGGGAATGGGATCAAGATTCAAATTGTGACAGTGACCAAATTATTGTTCCTAATCACTATATTACTATCACTTATCTATTAACTGAATAGATTAATTTGAATCCTTATCTACTTATAAAGATCTACAATCCGTAGAGAAAATTAAAACTTGTAGGGATATGAGTTGTACGGGCACTCGCCCAGGCGGCCCAGGCGTTCACCTAGGGTCCCAATCCCAGGCGCCTAGCCTAGTTAGGCTTCTGGCCGGCCTGGGCGGACGCCTAGGCTGCTGCTGAGCTTTTTTTTTACATTTTTTATTAAGTTATTTACTGATTTGTGTTTATTTATGTATTGATTTTGTTATTATTTAATCATCTACTTATTTAACTTTATTTATCAATTGATTTAACTTTATTTATCAATTGATCTGTATTTATTCATCTACTATTTGTATTTAGTTATGTACTGATTCAGGAATTAATTAATCATCTACTGATTTATATTAGTTTATCAATTAATTTGTATTTATTCATCTGTTTATTTGTATTTTTTTTCTACTGTTTTATATAGTTTTCTACTCATTTGAATTTTTTATGTACTGCTTTTGAAATTACATAATCATCTACTGATGTATCTTTATTTATCCGTAGATTTGTATTTACTTATCCGCTTAACATTATGTATTCATCTACTTATTTGTATTTATTTATCTACTGTTTTTTATTTAGTTATCCACTAATTTGTGTTTATTTATGTACATATTCTGATATTATTTAATCATCTACTCATTTAACTTTATTCATCAACTGATTTAATTATATTTATCAACTGATTTGTATTTATTGTATTTATTGATCTACTGTTTGTATTTATTTATATACTGATTTAGGAATGAATTAATCATCTACTGATTTATATTAGTTTATCAACTGATTTGTATTTAATCATCTACTTATTTATATTTATTCATCTACTAAATTTATCTGTATACTGTTTTTGATTTAGTGATCTACTCATTTGAATTTGTTTGTGTACTGCTTTTAAAATTATATGATCATCTAGTGATGTAACTTTATTTATCAACTGATTTGTATTTATTTATCCACTTAATTGTATTTATTCATCTAGTTATTTGTATTTATTTATCTACAGTTTTTTATTTAGTTATCTATTGATTTGTGTTTATTTATGTACCGATTCTGATATTATTTAATCATCTACTCATTTAACTTTATTTATCATAAATTTTACATGTATCGATTATATTAATATATATATATATATAACAAAACGCCTGGAAATGCCTGGGCCTCCGCCTGGGCGCCTAGGCAGCCTGGGCATCCCCAGGCAATGCCTGGTCGCCTAGCCGCCTATACAACCATGGTAGGGATATTGTCATATATATAAATCCCATATCATTGTATCTTAAAGTGATATCATATCTAATTGATTCAAGTGTCAACGTATGGGTAATGGATTGATGCAATATTGTGTGATCTAGAGGTTGTTTCCCCAAACAGAATCATAGTTTTGCTTAGCTATGTATTCTTTATCTTCTAACATTTACAGTAGAGCCTACAAAAATGTCCTTTTATCATGAACGATGAGTATTACTAAGGTTCCATTTCACAGATGTAGCTATCCACCGTTTCTAGCACTAAAAAAATTTGTATTTCTCAGACAAACCTTGATGATGAAGTAAATATACATTACATGTATTCCAATAAACAAACATGTCCAAGAATTAACAATACATGGTTGTATCTCCTTTATTCTTAAGATATCTTCAAATATTTGCATGTCATTCTAGTACATTATGATGTTTCATTAACGTGTCCGACAAATAGCTTAATTGGAAAGTTGACAACCAACTAGTCTAATGATATGAATGGTAAACCAACCAAACAGTTAAACTAACCTTAAAGTTTCAACGGAAAGAGAGCACTATGTACCTCTATTGCGTCAAGAATAGACCATTCTTTTTAAATTTAAATAGATATCATATTTACTGAATAGTATAGAAATATGATATTCGTAGGAATTCTATATCAAGCCATGTATAACAATAAGATAGTATGCATCTATAAATAATATATGATTATCTAAATTATTTGTTGTGCTTCATCTGATCTACAGAAAAATACAACCTTTACTCCATTTTGGTAATTGTTAGTTTATGGAAAAGATGTAAATGTATAGTAGTCATTGCACTATTAAAGTCCTTAATTTAACAACACAAAATGAATCTTCCAAACTATCCCTGTTCCAATTTTCAATAGATAAACAACTATATTATATGCATAAATAATGACATTTTCTAAATTAATAATAACATAAAAACAATAACTGCATATAAAAAATAAAACTAGAAAGAATTTGTATCCCTTGTCATTTGATATTTGTTCCACTGAGAATATTGATAAAAAATTAGACACTTTTACCAAAATGTTCATGTAGTACAAAAACAAATTACAAGTTGTTTTTATGTAGGTTTAACTCCAAACAAAATGATGAAAAATAAGAAGCAATCAAAATAAGAAAATTGAATTATCCAAAATCAGTCAGGGATACGTCAGACGCAATGCGGATAGCTTATCCTGTTAGGTAGATTTTTTTCATAAACTTTTAAATTAGATAGCTATTGGTCATGTGGGTTTATTGCTGATTTGAAACAAGTCAGTGACTTGTATTGGAACTTGATATCATATGTACATGCCTTTTGATGTCTATGTCCACCAATTTCAGTGAATGCCCTGTCAGCATTAACAATTTTTGATGTCTATGTCCACCACTTTTAGTGAATATCCTATCACCGTTCATGACTTTTGACATTACTCCAATAAATTAGTAACTTCCTGCAGTGTCACGTATACAAACATTTTGTGTATACAACTTAATTCTATTTTATTATTTGAAAATGAGGATAGTTGTGGATGAACTCGTCGATTCTATGTAAGTTTGTAGAGACAATATGAAAGTCAAACCTGATGCAAAGAAAGTGTGCAATTAGCAACTCCCTCTTTAGCTATCCACTTCGTGCCAACACGAGGTGGTCTGCTTTGTCCACTACACACCGTCGTCCAGGACACAGCCGCCAGTATCTGCGGCAACCGTCCAGATCGTGGACGTCGCTAGTCGCCCTTGTCGTCGAGATCTCCGTCGCCGCCACTAGTCGCCGTTGTTGTCCAGGTCAAGAGGAGCCCGCCGCCGGGGTGGTATGACGAGCTGACGGCGACTCTGAGTATCTCAGCGTAGAGAGCCGCGGCGACTTTCCTTGGAGACTTCAATAGAAATCGTGGGGATGTGCTTTGCCTAGACTGAAAGTCGTAAACGGTATGCCCCATTATCCGGATTAATTGCAAGACGGGCACGTGGTAGAGAGTGGCTGGAGCAATCGCGCGGGAAGGAAAAAAAGGGGCGAAGAAAACGGGAGGGAGAGAAGGGGGCGAAGAAAGCCGCAGGAGGCCGAATGGGGGTAAAAACTTAAAAACTCAATCGCCGCTTGCAGTGATCGGTATACTCGAGTCGTGAATTTGTTTGCTGCCCCGCCACCACATTACGTGAGGGGTAACACGGTAATATCAAAATGAGAGGAGTATACCTCTCACTTATAACATCAATGGACCGGTCACCGAAAATGGAGTTTGTTGCTGTGCTACACTACACATACATGTGACCTTCTGTTTATCCTCCTCGTTACCTCCATTTATAACGTTACGTATGCATCCGTAAGTAGTAGTATGTGCTTGAAGACCTCTCTGCCGGACCTGCTTTCCTACCTTCCTTATACCAGCCACCATTTCTTTTCTCCTTCCTTCCAGCCACGTTCAGAATACTTGCCAAGTTTTCTATACATTAATTGCAGGGCATGCTGCTGAATGCAAATGCCGAGGATGAAAAAACTAGGTGAAAGAGGTTCAGGTTCATTACATGCATATTTCCTAAATCAAATATGTAGTGTAGACAGCAACTTCGTAGTAGGTTTTCTATTTTCCTTCCCCTCTTACCACTTTAAGTTACAGCACCTTCGTAGTAGGTTTTCAATTTTCCTTCCCTTCTTACCACATAAGTTTCCCGACCTGCTGAGGTTCATGACTGCATATAGCTAGCATTTACGCGATTGGTGAACGAAATATGTCATGGGGTCGGTTGTCTATTTTAATCCTTCGCGCAGTCTTAAATACGATTTACTGTTTGACCAAAAGTGAATTTATCTCTACCGCTGGACCCATGATCCGCAAGACTTCCCTGTTCAAAGACAGAAATCGATATTTTTTCCTTACTATTTTGGTGGTGTCCAAGCAATACTCTGGTGGAGTAAGAAACCGTCTCAGGCCTATCAATAACGCCCACCCCAGAACGTCTTCAGCTCTGCGTCTGTGATCAGAAAGGAAACAACCACCACTAAGTGTGCAAGAACCACCGGTTTACAGTGGTCGCAACGATGCAGATCTTTGTTAAGACTCTTACGGGGAAGACGATCACCTTGGAGGTTGAAAGCAGCGACAGCATCGCCAAGGTCAAGACAAAGATCAAGGACAAGGAAGGTACGTCTCGCTTCTCATGTATCATCACCGTCGGCGAGATCTACCCCTCTGATGCTTCCGAGCTGCTTTTCTAGTAAAAGTGGATGTGTTTGGCCAGGCATTCCACTAGATAAGCAGCGCCTGATCTTTACCGGCAAGCTGCTCGAGGATGAACGTTCTCTCGCCGACTACAACATCCAGAAAGGTATTTCCGTCTCCGGTTAAATCTCATCTACCAATACTGTCGGTTGCTTGATCTGCAGAGTCCACGCTCCACCTTCAGCTGAGGCTGATGGGAGGAGGACGCCAAGGTTTCAACTACCAGCCCAGCCTCGCGAAGCTCGCGCAGAAGTTCCGCAGAAGCCGCCTCTGCTACGCCCGCAACCACCCAGGGCGGTAAACTGCCACAAGACGAAGTACGGCCACTCCAGCGAGCTGAGGCCCAAGAAAATTTCTTTCAGCAAGTTCAGAAGCATATAGGCGTGATACGATTCATCGGCATGGAGGAAGGCGTCTTATAGTTATAACGTTGTTGTGTCTTATTTTGTTACTTTCAAGTATCGGCTTATTTCACAGACAGGACAAAGTGAGCTAGCAACTTGATTGATTTTATCCCTTAATTTCATACAGTTGTGTCCCATTTAGTTCCGTCACATCAAGAGAATCAGTGTATCACTGTCAGAAACTCGATTGCCTTCCCCAGTTACAAGTTGCCGAAGACAGCACACAAAGATTCACCACTTTCACAAAATATAATATGTTTCCTGCACAGAAATCATTTATCCATGAATAGATGTTAATACTGCAGTCCTTCTTGACTCTAAACCACTGAGTCATTTTTGCCACACGCTTGATAATTCTTCTTACTTTTCCACAGAAATAGAATCACCGGTACAATAGGTGAGAAAATGCTTGCTCCGTCAATGGCACCAGTAGAGAGGAGCAATTATGTGTTCATGTTATGCGTATGATATACAAGCTCGATTTTTTAACAATCCTAATTCACGGAAGTCTATGTTGTGTGTGTCTAAAAGTGCAACCTGACGATTCTAGTAGAATACGATGAGTAGGTGACCCTTTTCTAGGTCAATAAATTAATGGATAATGTGCCGGGAAAAAAACTATTCTTGTATACTCTTACATAAAAGCATTTGACCGTGTCAATGGTGTCGGTATGGAGACGTGTCCATGTTCGAAAAGCAAGGATGTGGAAAAATATATTCTAAGTAGACATGACGAGAGAAAGGAGAACATAGAGTGATGGAGCTAGAAAGTGGTATGTTTCATGATAATATTGGCAAATTAATCGATCAAATGTACACCTTTAGGATACAATCATTAGATGTAGCCGTACTGACCCGACCCGATTTTATCTATCATTGAATTACAGTTCATCTAACTGACATGCTTAACTAGAATAATCATTATTTGAATTTGATCATTAATGATAGTCTGATTGTGATGCTATTACCTAATGATAAATTCTAGGGATATTTTCATTTTGACTAATTTGGGTTTGAGAAGTGAAGCCAAAATTAGAATTGTGATCACATATGAATACAAAATGTGATAAATACAATATTGTAGTAAATAAGTATTAATATTTTATTTTTTTATTCTTATTTGTTTGAAGTTTGGTTATAGTTTGGATAACTCAAATATAAGTCTTGTTTCAAAATTTTGAACTCGGTATGTTTTCTAAACATGTTGGCCAATCGACTTTCTCATGACAAATCCAATCGATCATGTTGTGCAAACAACAATATCGTAGTTTGGTATTTAATTTTAAGTTATCTATTTACAAATCCAAATAAGTTAATTTTTTAACTTTATCTCAAAATTATTATTTCCGACAACATATTTACACTGAATAATTTAGGGAGAATATTTAGTTCACCATAGACCCCTTCATCGTTTGAATTTCATGATAGAAACAACTCAGTTGATGACACATTCTGCTAAAATAAAATATGCAATAAAGGACTTGTTCCTAATTGTTATAAACATCTCACTTGACCTAAAACAATAACCTAACATCCAACTAGCTCACATAAACCATCATTCACCCTTGAGATCTGATTTTCTTAAAAGAGAAGGAGATTTCTAGATTTTGAATATTTGACTGCATCAACGAATTAATGATTAATGTGTCAGGCGAAAAAAAATCCTTGTACACTCTTACACAAAAGCATTTGATCGTGTCAATGGTGTCAGATTAAAATGTGTCCACATATGAAAAGAAGGATATAGAGAAATATATTGTAATATATATGATGAGAGAGAAAGGAGGGCATAGAGTGATAGAGGTAGGAAGTAGTATGTTGTATGAAGATATTGACAAATTAATCGATCATATTTACACTTTTAGGATACAATCATTAGACGCTTGTTGTCTGACTGCAACTACACCTGTAATGACCCAATTTTATCTATCACTGATTTATAATTTGCCTAGATGAGTACATACTTAATTTGAGTAATTATTATTTAAATTTGATAATTTATGATATTCTAATTGTGATTTTTTACCTAATGATAAATTCTAAGGATGTTTTTATTTTGAATAATTTGGGTTTGAGAAGTAAAAATTCTAGCTGGGAAAAGATAGGGTTTTGATAGCATATGACTAAGAAATGTGATAAATACAATATTTTCAAAAATAATTATTAATATTTTATTTGTAACTCTGATTTATTTGAATTCTGACTATAGTTTGGATAAGTCAAATATAATTATTTTTTATTTTAAAATTTAGAATGTTTTCTTAAACATGTTGGCTAGCCAAATTCCTCAAGACAGTCATTCGACCATGTTGTACAAACAACAATATAGTATTGTGGTATTGAACTTGTAGTTATCTATTGATAAATCCAAATAATCTGAATTTTTTGATGTATCTCAAAATCACCATTTCCGGCAACATATTTATGTTGAATAATACATGGTGAATATTTATTTGACCATAGACCCCTTAATCATTTAAGTTTCATGGTATGAACAACTCAGTCAATGACATATTCTATTGAAGTAAAATATGCAATGAAGGACTTGTTCGTAATTGTTTTAAGCACCTCAATTGACCTATAACAGTAACCTAATATCCAAGTAGCTCCCATAATCCATCATTCATCCATAAGATTTGATTATCTTGAGACAGAAGGATATTTCTAGGATTTAAAGATTTTTGAAGTTGGAAGTTC
The DNA here is from genome assembly GCA_963693085.1 of Alisma plantago-aquatica. NCBI lineage: Eukaryota > Viridiplantae > Streptophyta > Magnoliopsida > Alismatales > Alismataceae > Alisma > Alisma plantago-aquatica. The sequence goes on from OY856414.1 coordinate 663,268,880, forward strand.
ATACATAGGGTTCAACTTATTAGTTTGGTGAATTCATTACATATCATCAATTTTGCTAGTTTTATGTTCTCTTTCTTCCCTCTTATGTTTGAAACTCAGTACCCTTATGGTTGGAATCAAAATATCTCAAATCCACCTATTTTTTCATTCTCTCCCTTACTTCTTGATAAGGTTCTTCAGCTAAGAGGATCAAGAAGAAAGTTAATACTTGAGGGTTGAATTGAATGCATCATCTTTTTCAGTAGTTGGGGCTATGTTTTTATGGTACTTGGTGCCTAAGATGAATGGATAATTTTCTTTTCAGATATTTATACATGTGGAAAGCCTAATCATATTGTATTAATCAATAATGAACTTTTTGATTGCATTGTCGTAGGCAATTGGGTGAAGAAATGACAAAATGTTGGGAAATTCTATTCCTTATGTTTTAGATTCATTGATAATGAATAATACTCGATTTGATCATATTCTATTATTATTATCGATTATGAATTTTTGTAAAATATTTTACATTGTTATTGCTAGTAAAAGTGAACTTTGATTAAATGAACAAAATGTCTAGGAATTAAGTGATTTTGATGTAGTGATAGCTTGAATTGAGAAAGCATGAATTAAATGTATATTCATAATATATATTACTGAATCTATCATGAATTTCAAATATTTTCCATATGAGAGTTAATTTAAATATTTTGAATAATGGTTTCCATGATTAGGATCAATTTTTAAAAATTGATTCAAAAGAGGCAATGACATGATGTGTTATTGTAACTAAAATTGTATGTAATTGAAAAGAAACTAGGGTTTTCTTCTTTTATGATAATCCTAATAGTTCTTACTACACAATAATGAGGTAATTGGTCAATGTGGTATGTTGATAATGTATAATATTGTATTTAACAAAACAATATTCTTGAACACCATACAATTCGTTATAGGAATTGAAATGGGAGACCAAGCCTTAACTAGTATATAATCTTAAAAATGTGAAGAGATGCTCAAATTTAAGTATTATTATTTCAATGAAATGAAAGGTGTCCTAATAAGATGATCTAATTCTAAGGAATATATTATACTATTATTTAAGGAATAATGACTAAAATCCACATGAATCCACATATTTTTTGTAAGTCACTTAATAATGAATTGAGATGTTGACTAGATATCTAGTGAGAAGGAGTAGTGTTATAGAATATAGTTCTTATATTGACTATTCTTATAAGGAATATAAGGATCGATCCTAGTTGCCAAAATGCCACTAGATGTCAAAATGACATGGTACATGTGTCTAAATGTAAGAAAGGAAATGGACAAAGGTGAACTAAATTGTAATTGTAAGTAATGGAAGAAATATTCATAAAATGAGTGCGGGAAGCTCTTTAATCAATTCCTTTGAAATATATTTTAGTTTCTATGAATCAAAATAAATATGAGAATCTCTTTAATTAATTTATTTGAAATATATTTTAGTTTCTCTAAATCAAAATAAATATGCAAAAATTGGACTATGAAGGATTCCAATAAGACAAATCATTAGTTTATTAAGTGAATTTGGTATGATTAATTCCTATAAGTTATATTCACTGATAAATGAAAATAACTAATACAAATGAATCTAAAATGAAGGGAAATGAAGAATTATTAGTTGGATCTGAGAAGCTAACCCTAACCCTAATATAATGGGTAAAAGAATTGTAATGAGAATGAAGGGGAAATGAGTAGATGATTAAATACAAATTTATTGAAGTGGAAAACATTACAAAAAAATATTACTGATGTGTTGTGAATGCTTGTTCTTGAGATTAATCTAGTTTCAACAAAAAAATAATTGGGATAATACTTGTGTTGTATTATAAACATGATTTGGATACAATGAATCATACATTGATCTTGTTGTGGTCGAGTTTCAATGTCATTTTGAATACTATTGAAATGTGCAATATGGTGTAATGTGATTAGATATATGTTGGGATTGAATTTCCATGTATATATTGTATATAACAAAGCATGATTAGAGTGAATAGGTGAGAATGAGATTATACCTCAGAATAGCCTATTGATGATCATTCTTATGAAATGATATGAGTGCAAAACAATCATGTGTATTTATATCATAGATTTTTTTTCTTCTTGGTATGATCTTGATACTATTGTCTTTTTTGATAACCGTAATCTACTTTATGTCATTTTAGGTCCATGAGAATACAAAAACGTGGTAAATGATAATTTCAATTCTCTTTAAGATGACTAAGTGAATTAAATAACAAGTGAACTGATGCCACATCTAATTGGGTGACCTAAACACCTTGAGTTTCCCCTGAGTTCCAAACTGAGGAAATGCAATGGATGTCCTTGTAATAATCATAGGGTTATGAGAAAAATTTCTAGAGTGTGGTTCAAAAACTTGAAGAGTGGATGAAGACCACCATGGTTTAGAAGTGAGTCACATGGCATAATTACGGCCCTAAAGTCTAGTGATGTGGAAGTTTGTGTCCATAATGAATAAACTATAATGAAGTGTAAACCGTGAAACATGATAATTTTTTTGATATGTGATATTCTATTATGTATGTTCCTATCTCATATACCTGCATTAAGGCCACGATCCTCTTTAGGCAAACATCCGGTGGACCAAGGTCTATTGTAGATATCTTAGGGTGGTTGGCTAAACTGTAATTTAATGATGGTGATTCACTGACATGATAATTAGGCATGGTGACTTCTATTTGGTAGGGCATGAGCCAAGTAGTTTCATTAAAAATGAGTAAAAGATGAGAAGTAGTGTAAATTTGATTTGAATTTTTTTTATACTCCTTTGAATACTAGTTCTGAATTTATTGTTGTTGAAAATGTTTCTTATTGTGGAAATTGATTGTTCCTCTATAAACATAATCTTATCTTATTCTTATCTATCTAGCATGAAATATGATCTTAAACATCGACTTATAGTCTATGTAAGGAATTAGTATATACTCTTACAATCACTTGGCATTAGTTTTCATTTGAATAGTCCTATTTGGTAGCTATGTCTTTTGTGAACTTCAGCTTCAAACTACAAGATATGTTCCCTGTCAATCTAGTGTGGTGTATTTTAGATGTCTTGTTATTCCTATACTATATGTGTGTAGATGTTGACTTTGTTACTCCTATGATAAAAATACATATTTAAGTAACTAGTATTTGTTTATGTGTTAATAGAAATGCTCTTAACGACAGTTAAAAAGTTATAACTTGAATAAATGGATTTTTCTCCTATTAGTTAAAATATTGTCATAATCTACATGTGCTAAATGCTAGAATTACCCGTTAGACATATCAAGCTCGGTAAGTTTCTTTTAAGTTTAACATAATTCACATAATGCATATGTTGGATCTAGGATGGGCTCTAGAGGGGTGGGTGAATAAAGCTAAATGCACTTAAACAAAATTCATTAGACCTTCAATATAGTTCTAAGATAATCTAACATGTATGAAATTTGAGTGAAACTAAAACATACATAACAATGGAGAGAGAGATTGAAAAAGCACAACAACACAAGCTATGTAGAGTGGTTTCAATCTCCAAACTAGGAGAAATTCAATTCACTACCTAGAGAGGTCAAGATCTAGGATTTTGCAACCATTGCATACTTATATTCCACTATAAGACATACAATACATGATCTTCCTTTTCTGGGACAATGATACCTAGCCTTCCCTTTAAGGAGAAGGGAGCCAACAACCTACCAAAGGAATTACCAATCCAAGACTGAGTCTTCAACGTCACCAAGGACTTACCCACTTTTGCAAGGAGTCTTCTGCCTTCACCAAGGTCTTACCCACTCTTACAACAAGTCTTCCACCTTAAAGGAATTATCCACTCTTCTTGGATCTTCTGCCTTTGACTTCACCTTCGCTGAGGAGAAGCTTTCATCAAGGGACTCCTTCCCTTCTTATTCTTCACATCTCTTAGTGAAGAGAGAGAATATTCATCTTCATCTTCATGGTAGAAATGAGAGATTGGGAGGTGGAGGAAGTGACAGTCTCACAAGATATAGATGTAGGACTATCTCTCTTACAAATATCCTACTCACTCTAACAAATGTAACAAGTGATTAAGCTAAGAGAGAGAGGGTGACTCTTCTTGGCACTCAGCTATAATATATGGACCTTAATAATTCTTTGATAACCATGGGATGAAGCCCAAGGGGCCCTATTTATAGTTGGGGATGACTACTAGCCAGTAGAAACACTTAAGGACATATACTAGCCATTTGGGGTGTTGCAGCGGAAATATTTTTGAGTTTTGCAACACTCAAACTGCTAGAAACACTTTTTATGCACTTTTCAAATAGTGTGATTGATCGAGTCAAAGCAAATTTAAAGCATCAGTTGAGTTTATCCTGGATGAAAGTCATTCGATCACTTAAACCTAATTTGCCAGTGTAGGGTGTCGGTCGAGTTCTGTGTTTTGGAAACTTGACCGAACCTAGACATTCTCAAAATGCATCAAGGGTGTCAATTGCGTTTGTCATAGGAGAAACTCGAGCAAATAGGCACTCTGTGATGTATTTTGGAAAATGTCATTAGAGTACTTAAATATTCGAGTTAAGTGATCCTAATTTTTTGTAAGTATAATTATAAGTCATACAATCATTAAAGTGATCTAAAACATGATTATAATGGATTTACATCATATTCCACAACACTGCACTTGCATTGATTTTGACTTGTCTTTTCTCCAAGCTAGGGCATTTGAAGTTTGTCTATACCTAATCTAAAATCACTCAAGTAGAAGCATTAGACACAAATAAGTGAAATGGTTATTCATCATAAAAATAACGGTTTCATCAATTTAGAACTTGGGTCAACATTCTCCCCCAATTTCAAGATGACAGACCATTCTATAAATGTACTGAAAGCTTTTAAGTAAAATCATACCTTTGGAGAAACCTAGGGGTTTCAATATAATTATGATCATATGCTCCCTCTCAATTGATCTCATGGAGTTATCATACTCCCCCTCAATTCATGTTATTTCTCTTGCATGGTTAGCTTTCACAACATTTATAGGAACTATGTATTCTACTCATGTATGTTCTACATATATGTCTTCTCCCTTAACATAAGGCATGCCTTCTCCCTACACATGCATTCTACCCATCTCCTCATTTTACATAAGACATGGCTTCTGCACGTATGTCATTTCCAAAAGTGGGGGTGAAGAGCTAAAAATAAACATGTTAGTATAAGTAGATACAAAATGTTAGAAAGGAGAGTAGAAGGGCAAAAACTAAGGACTTGTCCAGGAAATGTATGTAAAGTAAATCAAGACATGCATTAGAACAACCCTAGATGCAGTTCTAGCAAAAACATCAAGATAAGGCTATGCAAGCAACTCAAGATAGTAGATATGCAATTCAAGGAACAAGATTGAGCATGTATGAAATAAGATGCAAGCATAGCATATAGATGAATACCAATTGATGAATAGGGTTAGAACTACATGTATATGAACTACTAGTAGATGATATCATAAGTTAGGACTACTAGTAGGATCTAGATCATAGAAAAAGATGCACATGTTAAAGATCAAGCTATGATAGGATGTAGAGATATATCAAAACAAAAAGATATGGATTTTCAGAAGCAAGAAAGGATATAAATCACTAGCAAAATGCATGATTACCCAAAGATGATTACCACTAAGAACCTCAGTTTGCATCAAAAGATATCCTAATATATATTTGTAGCAAGTGATATTAGAATGCAAGAAATTTAAGAAACAACCAAGAGTTCCAAAGAGATCATTATCAAAACTTGCATAACAACTCAAGAAAAGTAGCTGAAAGATATAGATATATAAAAAAAGAAGCAATTAAAGAGATAGATTTGTATGTGAGATAGGAAATTTAAAGCATGAAAATATGCAAATATAAAGGTACCAAAGGGATTTTCGTAGAATAAGGCTTGTGGTTGATAAAATCTAGTTGAGAGGGAAATTCTCTTTGACAAAGTCATCTTTATATTCAGTGCACAGTGTTGTCGGTCGAGTTTCTGGGTTGAGCTTCTCCATTGATGATAGCTGTTGGTAACACCCATTGGTGCTTTTCGGTCGAGTTTCTTACATGATAAACTTATCTGACAACAATTGCTATCAAAAAGCACATATATAAAAAGAACATATCTAGATGCATAATAAAAATATAAACTATATTCAAAGATGTTTAAGAAAGTTAGTAATGCACTATGAAAGTATCAAAAACAATTTTTGAGCAAGAAAGTGATGAGAATCACAATATACCACTTTTGACTCAAAAGTCATAGGTATAGGGAATACTAACTTGAAAAAAGCACAATATGGTTGGATATGAGAAAGAATAAAACTACCTCTCTGCTTACCATTTCTTTTCCACTTGTTGCCATCCCCTATACATCTCACCTTTCTTCTTTTATGTGGATTGAGAAGTCAATTCACAAGTCAATAACTAATGTCAATCTTGCACTTGACCTACAGGAAGAAAGATGAAATGGTCCTCAATCATATTTTTGGGTCCAGAGGGGTTAGCTTAGCAACCCAAGTCTTATTTCTCTTGGGTGCTTTCCTAAAAGGACAATAAGTAGAATAATGACCAATTTTATTGCAAAGATTGCATGATCTCTTACCTTGTAACTAGAGGATTCTTCATTGAAAATTGAAGGTCTTTTATCTTCGTTGTTCCTTTGGCTATTATCAAGTCCAATATTATCTTTACCCATTTGTTCGGTAGTATGATCTAGGATTTGATTAAGATTCTTTTTATCATCTAAGGATCTTTGCATAGAAGATCTCAAACTATGACTTTTATGCATAAGAGAAGCAATAGTGGAAGACAATTGATTGATATTGTCTCTAGCATGCAAAAGTTCGATTTCTAATCAAAGAGCTTTGGTCATATAAGAATCTTTATCAACATGAAGAGCAGCAACATTATTCTCTAACTAGTAGAATAAGAATAAGATTCAAGAGCATTGATTTTAGCTATCAGGGAAGCATTTTCTTTTTTCAAGCAAAGCAATATTAGAAAGTTAAACACCTTTTTCAAATCATAATCAATGCAAAAATAAATATTTTGTCGACATTTTCAATTTTGAGAACATAAATATCAAGCATGAGAGAATTCACCATATTAGTATGCTCTTAATTAGAACTAATTAGAAATCTAACCTTAATAAGAAATCTAGCATTTTTGAGTTTAAGAGAGTCTACTTGACTAATATAAGCATTATTTTCATCTAGCAAGCAAATATTAGAATGGTTAAGATCATTTTTTTTACATGCAAATTATCAACAATTCTAGATTTTTTTCTTTTTCTGTTTAGAAGACTTAAGAGAGGCAAAAGTAGAATAAATAATATAAGTTAAAGATTCTTTATCTAAGGATTTTAAATTTACCTCATTTGAGTCTTCATTTGTTGAGGCCATGAGAAAAAAGTGGCATTCTCCATCTTCACTAGAGCTTGAGCTAGATCCTCCAATTGATTCTTCTCTTGAGCTTGCGTTGGAGGAGTCACTAGAGCTTGAGTTGGAGGATTCACTTGATCTTTTGTGCCATTTTTCCTTCTTCTTTTGCTTCTGTTCTATTCTCTTATGATTATGGGTCTTTTTTCCTTGTGGACAATCTTCTTTGAAGTGACCCTTCTTTCCACATTTGAAGCACTGGGTGAAGGAGGATGAATTGCCTTTGTAGAGTCTACCCTTGGAGTACATGGCATCTTCTACAACTTGAGAGGATGAAGAAGCTTGACCAACAATAGCCTCAACTTATGCTTTGATTTCAGCCTTCTTCATTATCTTTAGCTCTTTATCTTCTCTTTGCTTGTCAAGTATGACTTCACAGTCTTGTAGATATCCTATGAGCTCTTCAATAGGGATATCACCAATAGACTTTTTTCTTCAATGGAGGTCACCTTGGATTCCCACCTCTTGGGGAGAGTTCTAAGGATTTTTTATTTGATCTCTCATCTATCCTTAGGATAACCTAGAATGACAAGACCATTTACAATGATGTTGAGCCTTGAGTACATCTCAGCTATCCTCTCCTCCTTTTCCATCTTGAAGTTTTCAAGGAGGACTTTTAGCAGGTAGACTTTGTTTTCTTTCACTTGCTTTGTCCCCTCATAAGTGACACATAACTTTCTCCATATCTCATTGGTTGTATCACATGAGGAGATCCGGTTGAACTCAGTGGGGGACATGGAGGCATAGAGAATGTTGATGGATCTTGCATTCAATGTTTCTTTCTTCAAAGTAGGCTCATCCCATTATTCTATCTTTGTCTCTAGTATCTTGTATGGAAGACCCACCGTTCTCCATAGCTCAAGACTTGATCCTTGGATGCAGTATTGGGTCCTTCTCTTCCAACAGAGGAAATTGCTCCCATCAAATATTGGAATGCTGATGAGGTATCTCCCTCCTTGATAATCTCCCATCTTCTCCTACTTGTGGAAGTATGCTTGGAGTAGACCTGGTTTGATACCACTTGTTGGATCTAGTATGGGCTCTATAGGTGGGGGTGAATTGAGCTAAATGCACTTAAACCAAATTCATTAAACCTTCAAGATATTTCTAAGATAATATGACAAGTATATATGGACTTTGAGTGCAACTAAAACATACATACAAAGGGAGAGAGAGATTGAACAAACACAAGAACACAAGCTATGTAGAGTGGTTACAATCTCCAAACTAGGAGAAAGTCAGTCCACTACCTAGAGAGATCAAGTTCTAGGATTTTGTAACCATTGCATACTTATATTACATTATAAGACATACAATATATGACCTTCCTTTTCTGGGTCAAGGATACGTAGCCTTCCCTTTAAGTAGAAGGGATCCAACAACCTACCAAAGGACTTACCTATCTAAGGATGAATCTTTGACCTTACAAAGGACTTGCCTACTTTTGCAAGGAGTCTTTTGCGTTCACCAAGGTCTTACCCACTCTTGCAACAAGTCTTCCACCTTGAAGAAATTACCCACTCTTCTTGGATCTTCTACCATTGACTTCACCTTTGCCAAGGAGATGCTTTTACTAAGTGACTCTTTCCCTTCTTACTCTTCACCTCTCTTTGCCAAGAGAGAGAATCTTCATCTTCATGGTAAAAATGAGATATTGGGAGGTGGAGGAAGTGAGAGCCTTACAAGATATACATGTAGGACTACCTCTCTTATAAATATCCTACTCACTTTAATAGATGTAGAAAGTTATTAAGCTTAGAGAGAGAGAGATGGACGCTCTTGGAGGCACTCAACTATAGTATGTGGACCTTGATAGTACTTGGCTAACTGTGGAATGAATCCTAAGGAGTCCTATTTATAGTTGGGGTGCCTACTAGCCAGTAGAAACACTTAAGGATGAATACTAGCCATTTGGAGTGTTCCAACAAATATTTCTTTTGGGTTTTGCAACACTCTAACAGCTAGAAACACTTTTTTTGCACTTTCAATACAGTGCGATCGATCGAGTTTACTTTCAAGACACTCGAACGATTGAACTACGTGAAAAAGTAAATTTGAAGCACCAGTCAAATTTATCCTAGATGAAACTCGATCGATCACTTAAATCTGATTTACAATGCATTGTGTTGGTCGAGTTCTGTGTTTTAGAAACTCGACTGAACCTGGACATTCTCAAAATGCATCAAAGGTGTCGGTTGAGTTTGTCATAGGAAATACTCAAGCAAATAGGAACTCTATGATGTATTTTGGAAAATGTCATTACAGTGCTTAAATATTTGATTTAAGTGCTCTTGATTTTTTCTAAGCTTAATTAGAAGTCATACAATCATTATAAGTGATTTACAACATGATTCTAATGGATTTACATCATATTCCACAAAAGTGCACTTGCATTGATTTTGACTTGTCTTTTCTCCAAGTTAGGATGCACAAGTTAGGGGATTTGGAGTGTGTCTATACCTAATATGAAATCACTCAAGTAGAATTATTAGACACAAATAAGTGGAATGATTAGTCATCATCAAAACAAGTGTTTAGTCAATTCAGACCTTGAGTCAACAACTTATGCATGTTACTTGGTTGAGTGGGAAATTCTCACTCACTAGGGCTCTATATGAGTCTTATGAGGTCATTTTACATATTTTTAGGTGTAAATGGAGATGAACTAAAAAATAAGATGTAAATAGAATAACTTTTCCTAGAAAGTCTATGTTGTCTGACTTTTCAAGATGGGTTTTACATCAACAATTTTTTATTTAATGTGTAATAATCTGATGTGAAGTGAGGTACATATGAGAAATGCATCTAACATTAGTTTACTGGAGAAGAATGGGATTTATGATATGTAAACATAAGGTTATTCGATGTGGCATTCTTTTTCAAAGATTTTACAATAAAAGAAAAAATTACTTATGTTTCTTGTATACCAATTCAATCATGTTTGTCAAGAATCTGGTGTTTTGTTTTCTAAACTAGATTCAGGTTTAGGGTTTGTTTCTAATGACTGGTATTTACACTGATCAAAAGAGAGGTCCCTATCAGAATCATTTTGGACAATCTCCTTTGATATTTAGTAAGACACAAGGAACTTGCCAAATTTCTTAGAACACATAATTATAAAGTGACAATGACCATAATGCTTTCTTTGAGGGCAACCCATACCATAATCAATTTTGATATATTTTTTCTTTGAAAATTTATGAACTTGGTATATGATTGAATGGAAGGCATTCACAATTTGGTTCAGAATCTACAGTGGAATCGAAAATGTCCAATTTATAATTAATACATTGTGCTATATTATGAGGAATTGAAACTAAATGTAGTGCTTTTTGTTTAATCAGCCGAGGAAATGAGATGTATAAGTTTTCTTATCAAGGCTAGCCAAAACTTGTTGTTTCTATGGAGAACAGTTTTCTACAAAATAGGACATGGAAGTTAGTTCTTTGTTCTATTAGTTCTATCATGTTTCACATACTTGGACAAGAAGAAAACATAACCATTCTCCTTTTTGTAAGTGGTTTCTTTTGTCTTATTAGTATGATTAGATATAACACTAGGATTGTCTTTACAACCTAATAACAAAACTTATCTTCGTAAGCTAGATTATAGCCCTATCATAATAATAAATTAACACCTAAAAGTAACAATCATATAAACAAAACATTCAATTGAGCTAATAAAGATCTAAACTTACATACAAATTCTCTCAAATACTTTTCAATTAGCACGTGTTACTGAAAATTGGATGTAAACTGACTGCAGTAGCTAATATTTTTATCTTTTATAGCAAAATTGCCTTCATGTTAAAAGATAATATAGAATTTGTCATCATCATCATCATCATCATCATCGCCTCAGTCCCAACAATGTTGGGGTCAGCTACATGGATCCCTCATTTCCGTTCAGCTCTATCATGGGCCATATTCTGGTTGAGATGTTGAGATTCAAAATCTCTCATTATAAGCTCATCCCATGTTAATTTAGGTCTTCCTCTTTTTCTATTTATTGTGCTTGACTCAATAGCATTGCTTCGTATAGGCACATTTATCAGCCTGTGTTGCACATGTGTGTACCATCTGAGTCGTCCCTCACACAACTTGTCCACAATGCTCCCCCACTTTATTTGTGATATAGTCATTTATCAAGCGATATTTTCTTATCTTCCCACACATCCATCTCAACATACACATTTCAGTCACATTCATCTCTTTGAGACCTTGTTTCTTCACCACCCAACATTCACTTCCATAGAGCATGGCTGGCTGTATAGCTATTCTATAAAACTTACTTTTTAACCAAAGAGGGATCTTCCGATCACATAAAATTTCAGTTGCACTCCTCCATTTCAACCATCCTGCAGTGATCCTATGACAAATGTCATTTTGGGCATTCCCATCTATTTGAATAATAGAACACAAGTAACAAAATTTATCACATTTTGGTATATCTACTCCGTCCAACTTGGCTCCATCATTCACATAGTGAGATTGGCTGAAATTGTAATGCATATACTAAGTCTTGCTCCTGCTAATCATCAATCCATTTGTTTCCAATGCCTTTCTCCAACGTTCAACTTTATCATTCAATCCATCTTTAGTTTCGTCAATCAAAATAATATCATCAACAAATAACATACACTAAGGAATATCATCATGAACATTCTTTGTCAACTCATCCATGACAAGAATGAACAAACATGGGTTGAGTGTGGATCCTTGATGTACCTTAACTATGATAGGAAAAGTTGGTGTCTCTCCTCTAGGATTCCTCACACTTGTAGTAGATCTATCATACATGTCTTTTATCAAGTCAATGTATTGGATTGGCACACCTTTTTTCTTCACAGCCATCCACAACACTTCTCTATGTACTTGATCATAAGCATTTTCAAATCAATAAAAACCAAATGAAGATCTCTTTTGATTTCTCTATACTTCTCCATAAGCCTCCTTATTACAAAAATAGCATATGTTGTTCATCTTCTAGGCATGAAACCAAATGTGTTGTTTGATATTTGTGTTATAGATCTTAGTCTTTGCTCAATAATCCTCTCCCAAAGCTTCATTGTATGACTCATCAACTTGATACCTCTGTAGTCTGTGCATCTCTGAACATCACCTTTGTTCTTATATATGGGGCCTATAGTACTATTTCTCCACTCATCCGACATATTCTTGTTCTTCATGATCTTTTTAAAGAACTTTGTCAACCACATAACTCCTTCGTTCCCCATACTCTTCCATACATCAATGGGAATACTGTCTGGTTCACATGCCTTTCTCATTTTCATCTTTTTCAGAGCATTCTTGACCTCAAATGGTGAAACTCATCGTGTGTAAATGATATCTCTTGTATTCATGTCACTCAAGTCTCTAACATTATGGAAGTAATTAATCCACTGGTTCTCAGTATCATCGTCCTTCACCAACACACTACCATCTTCATTCTTGATGCATTTTACTTGACTCAAGTCTCTTCCTTTCACTTCTCTTATACGAGCCATTATATATATCTTTTTCCCCTTCTCTAGTGTCCAACTTCTTATAAATATCATCAAAGAATCTAGACCTTGCCTCCTGAATGACCTTTTTAGCTTCTTTCTTTGCTTGATTGTAATTTGAAATGTTGCATCATCTCGAGATTTGGGAAAGCTCCTATAGATCTCCCTTTTCAATTTAATAGACATATGTACTTGATCATTCCACCACTAAGTCTCTTTATGTGGAGGCCCATAATCTTGGGACTCCCACAAAACCTCTTTGGAAATTTTTGTTATGCAGGAGCTCATGTTATGACACATAATTCTAACATCAGAGTCCATTTTCCAAGTTCCCTCATTGATGAGTTTATCATGAAAAGTCAATTTCTTTTCTCCTTTAAGATTCCACTACTTGAACCTGCTATCTTGGTTTATGTTATGCTTGCCTTTATAGAATTCATAAGTGCATAACTTTGTCATCTATAATTTTGTTAAAGGGAAGACGTGCAAAAAAAAATTATGCAAGTAGCTCACATTTGTGTAATATGTTTTTAAATTTGCGTGCACGAGCAGGGTGTGATGAATAGATAGCCTCCTGTCTTTCCAAAAACAATATAAACTATAATACATGAATGATAAAATGTTAATTTAGATATTTAATTATATAATCTGAATAATATATGGCATTTAGTATTTTTTTCTGTATTTATAAAATAACAAAGAAATACAGAAACTATTAATTATTAAATCCATATTATTCGTAAGCATTAATGGATTATTCTATAAAACATTAAAGGACTTGCAAGAATCATATAAGTAATCATCTTAAAGATCAAGCAACTACGCTATATATATCAATTATTATGCAATTTATATGTTTATTACAAGTACGATCAAGAAACTACTTTATACATTAATTATCATGCAAATACGATGATGCTTATACAAATATAATAATTTTCGTTGGTCAATCAATTGTAAACATTTCAAGTAATCAAATGCATAAAAAAAGTAGTATAAAAAGTTCATTCTTCAAACAAGACACAAACATAGTTGTGTATAATTATTTAGTATTTGGTGACACTATTAAATAACAGTGGAAACAATAACAAGATTGTTTCCCTTTAATAGGTAATAAATTATTGTTTTAAATTTATTACTTTTAATCCTATATAAATTGTTGTATATTAATTGTATCTAATAATGAGTTTTTAATGAAGAATATAATGGGCTATTTAGGTTCTGTTGATCAAAATAGACCCACAAGATTTGAAATTGTTTAGCCTGAACATCTAATAAAGTGCAAAAACATGAATAAAACTACCTATTTACGTCAAACAATTTAAAAGTATATAATTCTAACATGACCATTTTAATATGCTTTATTTAAAAAAGAATGTGAATAAACATTCACAAAAAAGAGCAGCAATAACTCAGAGAATTTCATGGCTGCATTGAAAAAATTGAAGTGGTAAATAAAAAAGTATGTTAGAATCTAATTCTTATAGAATATATAAATGAATTTTCTAGATTCTAACCCCAAATAAAGATAGATTCCAATATATTTGAAGTATATTAAACATATAGCATGTCGTGTGTTTTTTACATTATTATACTTACATATTATAAGTAAATGTAAATATAATGAAACATATTATGATAATGATAAGAACTTATCAACTTCCCTCAACAAAATGAGTTATGATGATTGAGATAGATTATATTAGGTGTTTTCTAGAATTTTTTTTAACAAATCATGTAAACTCATAAGCATTTAAGGGTACTTTTTATCTCATAACTTATGTACTTTAAAAAAAATGTGAAACTAAAAACAAAATAAAATTATAATAGATTATGTGCAACATATATCTTAACTATTGACCTCAAGGATACATTACGTTTGGTCCCATATTTTTATGATGAAATAACAAATTCCTTATTATTTTTTCTAATGAATCTATTTAAGATGATCTAGATGATTTTGTCAGACACCAAGTAATCAAAATGATAAACCCTAATTGGACAAATTCAACAAGGAATACAACACTATCTTGTTGATTCAAAAGCAATGATGACTTCTTTAGATCATTTTTGTAATCCATTCAATGTATGTATTGCCTTGATATGCTCAAAGACGTATTTTTAGAGTTGGTAATGGTGAATATGGATTAAAATATTAATCTATTCCACTTTTGACTTGTCATCTACTTTTTCTCACAAACATATCAGGTGGCAATGTCTAAATTAGGGTCTTCAAATACGCTCATTGATTTGATTTTATTTCTTGAAAATCCAACTAACAGAGTGATATCCATGTGTGGAAATACACTTAGGGATGTTAAATATCATTGTGTAGAATTCTCTAGGACCATATTTCATATATCTTAGAAAGGAACACTACTACATTTTTGCGATATAGTCACTATTGATAGCGTCAGTTCCATAGCAAAATGATTTAGTAAACTATAGTGTCAGTCTTCATATAAGAATGATTCTATGGATGGCTAGGAAAAAACCTAAAGAATCCGTTAAACAAACATTATCACTTATTTATATAAAATAAATGTTGTAAAATCCCACAAGAATATAATTTCAGACCAAAATTTTTATTGGAAACTACGACTTCACTTTCTATAATATTGATTTTACTTGTTTCCCTAGAAGTAAATGGTGCAAAATTAGATTCCAAATCTTGTATATCATCAATTTATGTAAAAAAACGTGAATATGTAACTCTAGAAAAATTGACGTTGTAGTTCTCACATATAGGGTCATTTTTATTAAAAAAATTGATGTTGTATTAAAAACCTGGGGACCGCTTCACTCATAACATACATTGTCAACTTCATTCAAAAAGTGATGTTGTATATATCACATATATGTTATCTTTTTAAGAAGTCTGGTTGTATTAAAAACCCATGCACCCTTAATAGTAGCATCATTAGAAAAAAATGACTTAATAGGGTATCATATACCCTGACCACAAAGAAGAGTGCTCAATTTACACTCATGCAAAACCCTAATTTCTTCTTCCGTGTGGGTGATGTTTTGGAATCTTAGTTGCCACCACCTTTGTCAAGATACAGTTTGTACACCATCATAGCTATGTCGTACTTGATTTTTTTCAGAGCCTCTACCTCTTGTTTTCTTCATTCTTTTGAAAGTTGATCGTCCTCTGCAATGGCTGCTTCATCATTAAAGCTTCTACAATACCACTAATGTTATGCTTCGCCAATACTGTGACATTGGAATGATATGACAACACCAACACTGCTTCAATGCACATCTGCCTTCCACCTTCTCAACTTTTCTATCTTCCTCCTCAACAAGCCATGATGTTTCTATCGTGAAGTGTGGACTTTAGTTTGTTTGAACATAGAGCCTCTAAATTCCAGAGTTTTTTATGCTCTGATTTGGCATGTTCTTTTTCTATATCTAAATTTTAATAATACATAAATCTTCTTGAAAATGCATGTGTTAATTAATGATGTGAATGAGTTTAAATGAATGATGAGAATGAATGTGTCTTGACCATCTAATTATAAACTTATAATGAAATATATAGCTAAATTTTATATGATAAATTTGTTGTTTAATGATTAATGAATTAAGTATTCAGGGTTTATGTTTTATTAAAAACCCAAAATGTTTTAGGTTTAGGGACTAATAATCTAAGTCAATTTATTTTAGAATATATTAACCCAAATTTATTTTAGGGTATAGACTGAACGTAGATATATTTAACCTAATTTATGAATATGATAATTATACATTTATTTATTGGCTTAGAAATACATCTAAAATGTACTCATTTATGGATGGTCTTCGATTTAGGATTTTTTTTAACATTTAATTTCACTTAGGATATAGGTGAATTGGTTGTGTTTAGTTTCTAAAAAAAAATTCAGTATTATTTTCTCATTTTTTCTCTAGGTACATATGTGGATGGCTATATATTTACCAATCTACATCACTGTACTTGGAGAACAGAGGGGAAATGTTATTGAAATTCTCTTTGAGATTGAACACATATTATACTCTTACTAGTGAGATTAAGTGTTCAAATATGGTATTGGTGGTACACATTGATAAAAAAACTAATTAGTTTGATTTCAATTAAAAAATAATTGGTTCAAAAATGGGATAGGTAACACAAATTAATATAATAATTAGTAAGATCAAATGTTGTCTTGTCTAATTAATTTGCATGTGGTTTGGTAAATGGGTCGAAGCTGAATGCCCATTCAAAATCTTTGCACTTCAAAGTTCAGAATAGGTCTGGATGAATGTATTAGACTTGTTGAGAAACATAAAAAGCGACGCAAAGATAGGTTCTAACCTCCATGTAGGAATTATGGTAACCATTTAAAAATTGACGTGGCTGAGGAAATAAAAGCTCACACCATATGCAATGGGATCATACAAGGTTATAGTTGACGATTTTGACATGGAGAGAGTCCTAATTGTAGGTCATGAAATGTCAATACTATTGGTTGTTTTGAAGAAGAAGATATGGGAAAAGATGATGATGTGAAAGATGAGATGATATAGAATGGTATGTTTGATGTAATCGTGTGTAGTTGTGGATACACTGTACTGATCCACATTCTTATAAATAAACATTTTTCATGATAATGAGAAACTTATATGTTTGGTTTGTACTAGTTGATGAGGTTGTGTGTTGGGATGAGAGTATACATGCTAAAATCTAATAATAGGTGGAGAAACAACGTTTTCACAATCTATTGTCTCTGTTGAAAGGAATTCTTCCATAAGGGAGCACATTGGAGACATATGAAGTGAAGAAAATGATGTGCCAAATAGGAATGTAGGCTAAGAAGATACATGCATGCCCAAATGATTGTGTATTATTTCATATGGACTATAGTGACTTAAAAAATTGTCCAAAATATTGTACGCCAAGGTACAAAATGATGACCTCAGATGAAGGCAAGAATGACCCTTCTGCAAAGGTGATGCCTATAATATCATGATTTCAGCACTGATTTGTTAATTTTGAAGATGCATGAAATCTATCGTGGCATGAAGAGTTAAAGGAAAATGATGATGGAGTCCTATGACACACATTTGATTCACCATAATGGGAAAATTAATTTATTGTACCCTCAATTTGGTGAAGAAATGAGGAACTTAAAACTTGGACTTTGTACTGATGGGATGGGTGGTTATGGTACATTAAGCATCCAACATAGCAGTTTTCTATTATAATTTCTATATGCAATCTTCCTATTTGGTAGTGTTTGAAGAATAAGTATATCGTGCTATCAATGTCGATATCAGAGCCCAAACAATTTTGAAACAATATTTATGTTTACTTTTAACCTCTAATTGATGGCTTAGTGGAGCTATGGGAAGAAGATGTTATGACACATGATGCTTCACGTGAAGAGATCTTTAATTTGTGTGCTATGTTGTTTCACAATTGACTTTCCAATTTATGGGAACTTATTTGGATACAATGTTAAAGAATACAAATCATGTCTTGTATGTGATGAAAAAAAATGATTAAATCCAACCAAAACATGGTAGAAGAACTATATATCTTAGCCATCAAAGATTTCTCCTACATGTTTTTCCTTATTGAAGGCAACACAAAGTGTTAAATCGATCAAATGAGGAATGAAATGCATGTAAACCTATATCAAGAAATGTTATCTGAAAGAGTGAAAGACATTGTCAATGTTTATGCTAAGAGATTATGTAGTGGTCATCCCACATGCGATATATCTGTATACATGAAGAGGTACATATTCTAAGATCTTCCATACTGGAGATTTTTGTTAATCAACATTGCCCAGATGTACTGACAAATATGTGAGGGCAACATTTTCGACGAAGGAAGGTTAAGAAGAAAGTTCAACAAAAAAGGATTAGAGTTGGATCTTGGAATATTGTCTCTTTGACAAGGAAATATTTGGAGATAGTGAATTCCATGATGAGAAGAAAAGTCAATATATCTTGCTTGTAGGAAACCAAGTGGATAGGGGAACGTTGTAGAGAGATTGGAGACACATGATACAAAATATGGTATATATGTATTGATAAACATAGAAATGGTATAAGTATTATTGTTGATAAGATGTTGAAGGATGATGTTGTAAAGATCTCAAGGATGGACGATAGAATCATAGCTATCAAGGTTGTTCTTAGGGGAATTTTTAACATTATTAGCACTTATGCCCCCCAAGTTGGCCTTAGCGAGGAGGCTAAGAAGGATTTTTCTGATAAAATGGATGAATTGATATAGGGAATACCAACAGAGGAGAAGATTATTATTGGGAGTGATTTAAATGGCCATGTGGGGAGTAGCAATGTTGGATACGAGTGAGTTTATGGTGGTTTTGGATATGGAAGTAGAATTGGTGAAGGACATAATATATTAGATTTTGCAGTTGTATATGATATGATTTTGGCAAATACCCATCTTAAGAAAATAGAATATCATAATATTGAGTGGGCACAATTGTATCCAAATTGATTATCTCCTTACGAGGTGGGTGGATCGTAATATATGCAAGGATTGTATAGTGATTCCTGGAAAAGAACTCACGACCCAACATAGGTTGGTGGTTTTAGATGTTAACATGAAGATAAATAAGGGTAAGCAAAATAGAAACCAATATAGAAGGAACAAGTGGTGGAATCTTAAAGGAGAGAATAAATTGACTTTTCATGATAAAATCAATAAGGAGGGAACTTGGAGTCTGATGTTAGCACTATGTGGCATAACATGAGCTCCTGCATAACAAAAATTTCCAAAGAGGTTTTGGGGGAGTCCAAAGGTTGTGGGCCTCCACAAAAAGAGACTTGGGGGTGGAATGATGAAGTACAGAAGGTTATTAAACTAAAAAGGGAGATCTATAGGAGATTTCCCAAAACTTGAGATGATGCAACCTTCCAAAGATACAAGAAAGCAAAGAAAGACGCTAAAAAGGTTCTTCAGGAGCCAAGGTCTAGATAATTTGATGATATTTATAAGAAGTTGGACACAAGAGAAGGGGAAAAGATATATATAAAATGGCTCGTACAAGTGGAAGGAAAGGAAGAGACTTGAGTCTAGTAAAATGCATCAAGAATGAAGATGATAAGGTATTACTGAAGAAGGATGATATCAAGAACCAATGGAGAAATCACTTCCATAAACTTTTCAATGGAGATACTACAAATAATGTTAGAGACTCGTGTGACATAAGTACATGAGATATCATTTACACACAATGAGTTTCACCTTTTAAGGTCAAGAATGCTTTGAAGAAGATGAAAATAAGAAAGCCATGCAGACCACACAGTATTCCCATTGATGTATGGAAGAATATGGGGGATGAAGGAGTTATGTGGTTAACAAAGCCCTTTAACAAGATCATGAAGACCAAGAAGATGCCATATGAGTGGAGAAATAGTACTATAGTCCAGTGGCGGAGCCACATGTGGGCAAGGTGAGGCACGTGCCTCACCCTTGCTCTCCCAAAATAAGTAATGTAACATGTAACAAAATCCTACACTTATAAAATAAGATATGTATCCATTTCTGAATTCGTGAATGGTGCATTTGACGTGTATTTTACTACGCGCTAAAAACGTAAGTATACGCGTCGAGTAGTACAGGCCTTGTGAGGCCCGAGTCGAACACAGGGATACTCGGAAATGTTGGAGACTCCTACTAACTATTTGCGATCAGCTAAGCCGAATAACAAATTGGGGTTGTTGAATAAAATTAAAAGAAAATATAAATAAAACAAAGCAAACAATCGATTAAAGGTTAATTTAATCAATTCAAAAGGATATCTTAAGGATTGCGGTTTCACCGCGGGTTTTCATTGTATTAGATTTCATATAATGCCTCAATCTTCTCTCTCTATCCGGGTAGTGGCCTGAAAACAGAAGTGCCCACTGTCGTGGTGCAATTCACTACTTAGGTTTAGGTCGGTTCCACCGTCGTAGTAACCTATCCCCTAAACTAAGTGCATTACGAACGATCTCTCAGTATCCACCATTAATTTTACACCACCTTGGTCAAGGGATTTATCGATTAATGTAGATTTCGTCTCTTTTCAGCCGTTAATTCTTCTTTCAAAGTGATTAAGGACATTAGGTTATTATTATGGTGATCAAGCATAACAATATATGGAGAAAACGAAACTATACCACAGATTTAAGAGATAAAATATGAATTACTATTATAAAACTGTCATACAGTGAATTCCCGGGCTACTCCCGGTCCTAAAGACAAAGGGGATTAGCCCAGCATGGTCATCTCAATGAAAGACAGAGGAGTAGAGAAGAAAAACATGGGAAACATGGAGAAAACTCGTGTAACCCCTGATACAAAGGTGTTCCTGGAGATCCTCCTCGAGAAACGTGCATTTTGCAGTCTTCCGGCAGCAAAATCGCCCGTCAGAGGTGCCCGGATCGCTCGGTTGATGGCCTTCGTCTCTCGTCTCCTATCTCTCTCTCTCCTTCTTGGATGTTGTGCAACACCATGTCCTCTCCCCCTCGGGCCGTCCGTGCTCTTCTTAGGTCATAGGACCACTTTACAGCTCCGAAAAAGCTCAACCGTCGGATTAAAACGCTCCATTTTAGTGCTGAAAATCGCCAGATCCCGACGCTGTCGATAGTATCGACCCCAAGGTCGATGATATCGACCATGAGACAGGTTATTCCTTCCAAGATCGCGTTTTGGGGTTGCTTTTTGATGAAATGTCGATACTATCGACCTGGGGGTCGATAGTATCGACTCCGGACAATGCAAAAGTGCCTGAAAAGGTGCCGAAACATGTGTATAAGTCCGGGGATTATATAAAATCATATAAATATGATAAAAGAAGTATAATTTGATGCAAAAAAAGTTTAAGGGCCAACTATAGTGAATTATGCAAATATAATCAAGAAAATGACAAATACATGCATAAAATAGATACAAAATAAGCCTATAAAAGTGACTCAAAACCCATGCATCAAACTCCCCTAAGCTTAAACCTTGCTCATCCTCGAGCAACAAAACTTTGGATATGGTTGAGATAAGTCAGCAACAGGACATAAATACATGAAATGAATCTACATCATCCCCACTTTTTTTCCACAAACCGGCCCTCATTGACCACTGAACACTAACTGCCATCCAGGCGACCAAAGACCTATGTAAAAGATGTCTATCCCCCAATCAGTGAAACACTATCAATTAAAGCAGTTAATATGATAAACTCATCCGGTCCATAATTGATGCATCTTGTGATCTCCTATCTACGTTGCTCATTTCCTAACTACCATCTAAATGGAAGCAGATCTCCTGATATTAATGAATGAGGAGAATATCATGGGTGGCCTACCGATTAGAGCAACGGGTGGATGGGATAGGTGGTTGTGGAAGAGATGGAAGCACATAATAGTCAATCATGCAATAAAAAAATTAATGACCTATCATGATGCAAAATGCAAGTGAAAATGTCCTAATGCTACATTTTTGGTGGAATGATGCATGCACTATCATTCCGTCTCAAGGTGAGATGGAATATCTAAGAAAACTACACCATGTGCTTATTCTTCTTAGTATGTAAGTGAGAACATGTTCCTTTCTCCCTCTCATTCCTACTTACTTCTCAATTCTTTTTTTTTTCTTCTCTTTTTTTTCAATTTTTTTTTAAAATTTTTTTAAAGCCCTTATTTTCATAGATGACAATGAATTATATGCCGGGCTCACTTCTTGTTACATACTTGTGCATCTGAAGCATTCTATTTGGAGGGTATGGAACAAGTTCATCACCTTTAATGTTTTTAGAGTAACATAAGATACATGGTGTAAAATATGCTCAAAAGATGTAAATGAAACTACATATTGACAGTTATGCTACTACTATGACATGCACCTAAGGATAATGTGCATGTATAACTACTCTATCTTTTTTTTTCATTCTCATGCAAAAAATGTGAAAAAAGTTGTAATGCAAGACCTATCTACATGGTATGCAATCAAAGAGTGAAAGATAGTAATGTGCTCCCATTTCTTATGGTGGAGTGTGAATGAAATTGCGGTGGATCAGATCACAAGACTAATTGACAGAACCTTTCGAAAATATCATATGTCCCTCTCTAAAGACCTGTGTACAGGGTAACTGAAGGATTTCTCTCTTAAACTTTAGTCTAAGGTTACGTTAGCGTTTGGTCGGTTTGGGCTCAAACATCCTTGTCAGTCACTTTTCTTTGTACAATAAAGATGGTCATTCATGTCCCCGTGTCCTGAAGCTGACTCACCCAAGCACTTCCGCAGTTATTCCACTCAATTACTCACAAGAATAAGCTCAAAAAGTTTTCAATATGCTCATATTTTCATGTGCCCACAACCCAAGAGTAAAACTCCCAATTGAAACCATGCATTTATTGCTCCACAGATTACACTAGATAGATGTGGATCCTACAAAAGCGGTAAACCTAGAAATAAAAACAACTAATATCTCAAAAGTAAAATCAAAATGAATAAGTAAGTAAAAACTAAGATAGAGGGTTGTTCCAACACCCCCCCTAAGCTTGCATATGACTATGGCCTCATAGTCAACATTCTCACTTAAGAGGTGGAACAACGGTACCATTCGCTTTGAAGTGTGGTGAAGAAGGATGGTCAGATGCTCAAGTAGACCAAGTGATGCTTGCTATCTCCCTCCTTTTTGTGGCCCATTTTTGTGTCTTAGTGGTTCTAAGACGTGACTTGCTTCATCCATCTTTCCTCTGCAAAAAATGGTTCGAAAAAATCTCGTTTCGATACCTTTTACGACCTGTTTTATGTAGCTGTCCTGCAGGTGTCGATACCATCGACAAAGGTCGATGGTATCGACCCAGACTCAGCGATTTTGTAGAATCGACACATCTAAAAGCCTAGGAACTCAAAAGTGTCGATACTATCGACCCTAGGGTCGATGGTATCGACTTTACTGGCACCTATTTTTCTATAAATCTTCAGGAATCTCAATACTATCGACCCTAGGGTCGATGGTATCGACTTTTCTTCAGCATTTACTTCTCCAAACTTGATACTATCGACATGGGTGTCGATAGTATCGACCTTAACATTCTGCACACTTCAAAACACGAGTTAGGGTACCATTTTTACAAAAATTATCA
The DNA here is from genome assembly GCA_963693085.1 of Alisma plantago-aquatica. NCBI lineage: Eukaryota > Viridiplantae > Streptophyta > Magnoliopsida > Alismatales > Alismataceae > Alisma > Alisma plantago-aquatica. Next base: position 663,292,975 of record OY856414.1, read on the forward strand.
AAACCTAAGAAAAAACTAAATACATAAACATAAAAGAACATAACCAAACATAAAATTGAACCTAAAGTTGGGTTGCCTCCCAACAAGCGCCCTTGTTTAATGTCCTAGGCTTGACATAAAGATACCTTTAACCTGGGTTGTCAAGAGATGTCTCCAATGAGTCATGTGGCAATTTGAATTGAACTCGATCATGTCCAATCCCCAAGGTCAATGTACCTCTCCCAATGGCAACGATGACATCAGCCGTAGCTTGGAACGGCCTTCCCAATAGCATCTTGCAACTTTGGAGCTGTGGCATGTCCATGACAAAAAAATCTACCGGGAAGATGAACCTGTCTACCTTGACGAGTACATCCTCGCACACTCCATATGGCCTTACAATGGACCCATCCGCCAACTCAATCGTTGCCGCTGATTTCTTTATCTCCTTCAACCCAAGCTTTTGAAATGTAGACAGAGGCATAAGATTAATGCTGGCACCCGAATCACACTGTTCTTATGGAAAATGTTGGTCGCCTATTGAACATGGGATATAAAAACTCCCCAGGTCTTTCTTCTTCTCTGGTAAGCTCCCAAGTATGATTGAGCTCACCATTTCATTCATCCTGCATACATCAGTATCTTTGATCCGCCTCTTTTTGTTGATTATATTTTTAATGAACCTCCCATAGGCGGGAACCTTCTCAATCATTTCCACCAGCGGAATGTTGATATGCAGCTTATGGAATATTTCCAAGAATTTCCTATAGTGTCGGTGCTCCTTCTTCGGCTTCGGATTGTCCTGACTTGACACATCTGCCGCATTGACACGCTTGTGAGGAGGCACATATGAGCTTTTCAGGGCCATCTCCCCTAAACTTGCTTCAATTACTCCCTCTGGCATGGGCTTTATCAGAACATCATCAACTTTAATCATGTGATGTGACTCCTCCCCTGCAATAGATGCATCAGCACCTTGACGGACAGTCTTACTTTGCTCTTCTCACCTAAGCGTAGGCGCAACTATCATGTGCTTGTGGCGGGATTTTCTGAAGAGAGTGTTTCCGCCCGGCAGTCCATAATAAGTACGAGGATACGGTATCGCCAGTGTTGCTTCCATATCAAACTTCATTTTGCTTTGATCTTCTGCTTCTGAAACCTGAGATTCCTCCTCATTGCTTACCACAGACATGTACTTCACTTGATGGTGTGCTTGGGCCACATTTGCACTCTCGGCCGGTTTTTGCTGGTTGGCGTGCTTGATGGCCACCACTTCACTTGAAATCTGAGCCACATTGGTTTCTAATGCCCGCATCTGTGCTCCATGGCTTTGTAGCGTCTGCCCAAATTTGGTTAGAATATCACCTTGAGATTGCAATTGTTTACCAAACATAGCCATCATCTCCTGATTCTGCTGCACCATTTGACTCAGTAATTCGGTGTTCTTATCTTCAGCTCTAGGCTGTGGCTTCGCCTCCAGATCCTACAGAAAATTGTTAGGATCCTTCCAGGAGAACTTTTTGTCCTTCCTCCACGCATAGTCATTGTTTCTGTAGCCCTATTGTTGCATGTACTTTACTTGGGCTTCCTCATCCTCAGATGAATCTTCCTTAGCTAGCAGCTTCTTGGCTAGCAGATCTAACTTGTCGTTCAACTCCTTAATTACTTTGGATTCATTTGCAACTCTGACCTGCTCCACATCACCTCTTTCACCCCATGACTGTTTCCTAGCCATGTTCTTTAATATCTCCCAACATCTGGTGTCCGTATTATTCAGAAAGAATCCCGACCCAGCTGAATCAAGGTTGCTCCTATCGTGCTCAGAGAGAGCAAAATAGAAGATCTTTACCTGTGTCTCCTTATCCAGCCCATGATGTGGACACCTCCTCAACATGACCTGAAATCTCTCCCAGGTCTCAGAATATGTCTCACCAGCCTGTTGGGTAAAGTTGTGAATCTTTCGGATCATGTCGTTAGTCTTCTCAGGAGGGAAGAACCTCTCAAAGAAAACCTCCACCATATGGTTCCAGGACTCCACAAACTCATCATCCAAATTATGTAACCATTCTCGCGCGGATCCCGCCAATGAACTCGAGAAAAGCTTGAGATACAGTGCCTCCTGTGGAAACCTATCAATTTTTACCATGTCACAGTTCTCAACAAACTGGCTGATGTGCGCGACGAGATCCTCATTCTTCAGCCCATGAAAAGCATTCGATTTCACCAGATTTATCAGCGGTGGATCAATCTTATATGTCGGTATGTTAATTGCCTGCTTCTTTATAGGCCCCTTGGAAGCTGATGCGGAAGAAGCCTTGATCTTCTCCCATATGGTCTGTGCGTCGGCCATCTCTTCCTGTTCAAATTCAGAATCTATCTCTTCTTGGTGCTCTCGCTCGTAATACTCCTCGTCCTCAGGTCCCGGAAGTGGAATCTCGGGTGTGCGATTGTCGTAGTCCGTACTACGTGTCTGCACCATGCAACATACCTGAAATGAGAAAATTTAGTTCAGTACAATGCTTTGACGAGTATAAAAATAAACGAACAATAGAAAGAAAATATTTGAAGTTGAATGAAAATTATAAAAAAAATGTGGCCTAGAGTGGCCGCTCGTAGCACTCGAAGTGCCAACAATTTCGCCGTATCCCCGGCAACGGCGCCAAAAACTTGATGTGTATTTTACTACGCGCTAAAAACGCAAGTATAAGTGTCGAGTAGTACAGGCCTTGTGAGGCCCGAGTCGAACACAGAGATACTCGGAAATGTTGGAGACTCCTACTAACTATTTGCGATCAGCTAAGCCGAATAACAAATTGGGGTTGTTGAATAAAATTAAAAGAAAATAAAAATAAAACAAAGAAAACAATCGATTAAAGGTTAATTTAATCAATTCAAAAGGATATCTTTAGGATTGCGGTTTCACCGCGGGTTTTCATTGTATTAGATTTCATATAATGCCTCAATCTTCTCTCTCTATCCGGGTAGTGGCCTGAAAACAGAAGTGCCCACTGTCGTGGTGTAATTCACTACTTAGGTTTAGGTCGGTTCCACCGTCGTAGTAACCTATCCCCTAAACTAAGTGCATTACGAACGATCTCTCAGTATCCACCATTAATTTTACACCAACTTGGTCAAGGGATTTATCGATTAATGTAGATTTCGTCTCTTTTCATCCGTTAATTCTTCTTTCAAAGTGATTAAGGGCATTAGGTTATTATTATGGTGATCAAGCATAACAATATATGCAGAAAACGAAACTATACCACAGATTTAAGAGATAAAATATGAATTACTATTATAAAATTGTCATACAGTGAATTCCCGGGCTACTCCCGGTCCTAAAGACAAAGGGGATTAGCCCCGCATGGTCATCTAAATGAAAGACAGAGGAGTAGAGAATAAAAACATGGGAAACATGAAGAAAACTCATGTAACCCCTGATACAAAGGTGTTCCTGGAGATCCTCCTCGAGAAACGTGCATTTTGCAGTCTTCCGGCAGCAAAATCGCCCGTCAGAGGTGCCCGGATCGCTCGGTTGATGGCCTTCGTCTCTCGTCTCCTATCTCTCTCTCTCCTTCTTGGATGTTGTGCAACACCATGTCCTCTCCCCCTCGGGCCGTCCGTGCTCTTCTTAGGTCATAGGACCACTTTACGGCTCCGAAAAAGCTCAACTGTCGGATTAAAACGCTCCGTTTTAGTGCTGAAAATCACCAGATCCCGACGCTGTCGATAGTATCGACCCCAAGGTCGATGGTATCGACCATGGGACAGGTTATTCCTTCCAAGATCGCATTTTGGGGTTTCTTTTTGATGAAATGTCGATACTATCGACCTGGGGGTCGATAGTATTGACTCCGGACAATGCCTGAAAAAGTGCTGAAATATGTGTATAAGTTCGGGGATTATATAAAATCATATAAATATGATAAAAGAAGTATAATTTGATGCAAAAAGAGTTTAAGGGCCAACTATAGTTAATTATGCAAATATAATCAAGAAAATGACAAATACATGCATATAATAGATATAAAATAAGCCTGTAAAAGTGACTCAAAACCCATGCATCAGCATTGCATATTACCATAGCATTTGGAAAATTAACCAATTTCTGCTATTTTCATTGCATAAGTTATTCTATAAAACATTCTACAGTCTCTGTGATATATATTTTTCCAAATAATAGTGATAGCAAATTCTACGGCTTCTGTTGTATGGTACTTTCCAGTGAAAGTAGCCTTTTCAGAATAGAGCATTTCCAATACCTGCTATACATAGTTAATGCCCTCATTGTTGTTCTCTCCTAACGTAATTATGGCTCACCCTTAGTGAGTTTTACCATCTGATGATGTGGTGCAGTGTTTATATACCGAATGTTTCAAAGAGCTTTATGTGTTTATTATTTTGTAGATATTAAGGTTGTATATATAAAAACTGGTATATATTCCGCAGTGTTAACCATTATGCTTATTTTATTTTGGTCTTTTATACTGCGACGTTTCTTGATTCTTTATATAACATAGCTAGTTATAAACAAGATGCAACCTGAATTTTCTACATACTTACATCTTGAAGAAGCTGCAAGCCTATACTTATGCTATTTTATTCCATCTACCAATTAATACTAAACTTTACTTACAATGGATGGTCTATTGACTCTATTGATGTGCCATTAGTTTGTGTGGTGCCTCACCTTGTGCAAAATTCTACCTCCGCCACTGCTATAGTCCCCATCTATAAGAATAAAGGTGATGTTCGAAGCTACACAAACTATAGAGGTATCAAGTTGATGAATCATACAATGAAGCTTTGGGAGAGGACTATTGAACAGAGGCTAAGATCTACAACACAGATATCAAACAACCAATTTGGTTTCCTGCCTAGAAGATCAACAACATGTTCTATTTTTTTGATAAAGAGGCTTATAGAGAAGTGTAAAGAAAGTGGAATAGATCTTAATATGGTGTTTATTGATTCGGAAAGGGCTTATGATCGAGTACGCAATGAAGTATTGTGGATAGTTTTGACGAAAAAGGGTGTGCCAATCCAATACATTGACTTAATCAGAGACATGTATTATGGATCTACTACAAGTGTGAAAACTCTTGGAGGCGAGACATCAACTTTTCCTATCATAGTTGGGCTACACCAAGGATTTTCAAGATGTTATTCCTTGGTGTATGTTATTTGCTGATGATATTGTTTTGATTGATGAAACTAGAGATGGATTGAATGATAAAGTTTAACGTTGAAGAAAGGCATTGGAATCAAATAGATTGATGATTACCAGGAATAGAACTGAGTATATGCATTGCAATTTCATCCAATCTTGTAGTGTGAATGATGGATCCAAGTTGGATGAAGTAGATATACCAAAATGTGATAAATTTTGTTACTTGGGTTCTATTATTCATATAGATGGGGATGAACAAAATGACATTTGTCACATGATCATTGTAAAATGGTTGAAATGGAGGAGTGCAACTAGAGTATGATGTGATTTAAAGATCCCTCTCTGGTCATAAAGTAAGTTTCATAGAACAACTATACAGCCAACCATGTTGTATGGGAGTGAATGTTGGGCGGTGAAGAAACAAGGTCTCAACAAGATTAACGTGGCTGAAATGCGTATGCTGAGATGGATGTGTGGGAAGATAAGAAAAGATCACTGGACAAATAACTATATTAAGAATAAAGTGGGTGTAGCAAGCATTGAGAACAAGTTGCACGAGGGATGACTCAGATGGTACGGACATGTGCAACGCATACCGACTAATGTGCCTATACGAAGCAATGCTATTGATTCAAGCACAATATATAGAAGAAGAGGAAGACCTAAATTGACATGGGATGAGCATATAAAGAGAGATTTTGAATCTCTACATCTCAACCAGAATATGGCCCATGATAGAGATGAATGGAAACAAAGGATCCATGTAGCTAAACCCAACATAGTTGGGGTTGAGGCTTAGATGATGACAAAACATTGCATTGATGTCATGCATGTTGAGAAAAATGGTATTGTAAGCATCATGCATACATTGTTATATATACCCACAAAGACTAAAAATGGCATCAATTCTAGAATGGATTACAAGTTACTTTTATATGAAAATAATTATCTTTGTAGATGAGGGGTCACATACATATTTACCCCCAAATTCTTACACTTTGAAGAAATATGAGAAATTAATATTTGCAAGTGCTTTACTAATATTAAGGATCCACAATGATACTCTTCCAATATCTATAGATTGGTTTCAATGAAGGATCAGAAGTATATAGATCGTAAACCTCATGATTCTCTTACTTCAATTGAACAAATTTTAGATGTTCTTATTCGACATATAGTTTTGATAAATGTAAGGTTTGCAACCACAAGTGTTTGTTTCTTCTTCAATGAATAATGTAGTATAGTGATACATCCCAGTACTCTTGACAAAATGTAAAAATATGTGGTTTTTTACCCTATTCCATCTTGAAATGTATTTTCCTCCTTAATTATTTGATATCATGGCTCATCTTATAGTCCAACTAACATAGGAGGAGAAGATATTGGGTCTAGTTATCTTTTACTAGATGTATCCATTTGATAGATACATGTGTGTTTTTATGGGTAATGTTCAAAATTCTTACTATCTTCAAGAGAGTATTATTGAGGGATATGTGGATTATGAGGATTAATGGACTATTGCAACAATCTTTTGAACTGCAATGAAACTTCTAGCGATCTAAGTTCTGATCACACAATCAAATTTTGTCAAGGTAACTGTAGGGACACAAGTGGTAGGAATCATCATTGAATTTTGGGAAATGCCACACCTGTTCATTTTACACAACATCAATGAAGTGTGTGTCTATATCAACAAACACACCGATCTTATCAAGTGAAAGTATCCTCAAGAAACTTCAATGTAGCTTTTTAGAAAGCATAATCAAACCTTTATTAGGAGGTTTCAAGATAAAGTCATTAGTCAACCATCTCAAGCATGAAATGATGTCACTGAGAACATCAAATGTATTACTTTTAAACAAAATGGATGGCATACCATATGAAGGGTATGGAATAAATGGATTTTCATACTACATAAAGCATCAAGATGAAAGTAATTTAGTCCAAAATAGATGGGTCAGTGTTCAAGATTCTTCACTATATTTTTCTAATGATAATTATAAAAGACCATACGAATCTAAGATGTTATATTATTGGGTCGTTAAATAAATATGGCAATTTGACTGTACAAATTTTAGAATTCCAACTTTTACGTATAATTGGATTAATGATAATATAAGAGTTTTAGTGGATGCATTGGGTTTCAATTTAATGACTTTGTATAGGATTTGCAAGAAAGCCATTCATCATGCCATCACAGCAAAATCAAGTATGATGATTCCAACCCATTTTGAGTTGGCTTTCCACATGTAAATGTCAAAATTTACACTAAGGTATACTATAAATGTCAAAACCAAGCTAAAGGAATCGTAGTTGACTAGCAACCAACCAATATTTTATAAATGGTTTTTAGTCTACGTTTCAATATCAGTAAAATTAACATGTAATTTTGTAAGATTACATTTTAATATCACATATGTTTATATTTATCACTTTGTGTGTAGACTGTTCTAGAATGGTAAGTGAATATGAGCACTCTTAGCATGAGTGCCACGAGGAGATTAATTTTGATTTTGAAACTTATGGTAGTGTTAATGCTTTTGGTAATTATAAGAATAGTAGATGTCCCACACTGATGCATAGGTTATAGGCACTTAGGCCCAAAGGGGAGAGATTGGACATATAGTTTGGTGACACACGATCACCTATTGGGGAAAATGATAGTGCTTTCATGCCTATATAAGGTCCAACATACACAATAAGGTGGTAATAAATATAGAAAGTTAGGACAAAGTTGATTCTTTCCTAAAATACCTCCCACAGAAGGACAAATTTGTAAGTTCTACTTACATTATTTGCTTAGTTTTTACTAAATTTATTTATTTTTCATTTTTATTTTATTGTCCAATTCTGATTAAGATAACATTATTGTATGACATTTTTCACAAACATGAAATGGATCATAGGAAAAATATGCTACAACAATGGGACATAGGAAGGAGGGGTTTTAAGACCAATGTCATCAGGTTTAAATAAATCATCCTAAGAAAAAGAAGGATCTCACTAAACAATATTGTTTTCTTAACCTTGTAGCATGAGACTAGTTTGTTTCTCGTAGGAAGTTGGATGAGTTAAAGGTATTCATGGTTTTGATATATTGTATGATTTTTAATTTATACAAATAATATGTTTTGTATAAATGTACAATACCTCTTTTGAATTGATTAGAATATCCATGAGTCCCATAATGAAAGGTAGGCCAAGAATGTGCATGACCATCATTTGGGTTCTGGTGGTTATTCTTATTGTAGGAAAATACAAGAAAAACAACTCTCCTCTGGGGAAGAGTCTAGCACAACTCCAACTCATCATCCATCCCAACATGAGGTTTATAATGGTTCTTGATCAAATGAAGTAGGATAAATTTCCAACCATGCAACTAATGAGGTGGCACAAAAATGGCATGTAAGGCCGACTCTCACAATTATCTATTCATTTCTTTCTAATTATGTTTTTTATGAAATATTTCTATATATATATATATATATATATATATGTATTTGTTATGATTAGTGGGAGCTCCATGAGAAAAGGAAGGATAGAGAGGTTCATGTTGATTTGTTGCATGGGTGAACTAGTAGTTTCTTTTGGTATAGAGAAGAGTCTTAGTCGTGTTTGGGAATTAGGAGGTAGTGCAAGACTTAAGTCCTATTTAGACTCCTCACAAAAGAAAGCTAGATCTCATTGTAAAGGAGTTATGACACAGGTGGAAGTAGAACAAATTGTAGCACAAAAATTATAAGAAGAAGTTTTAGATGACTCATTCTTCTTAACCTTCTCAAAGTCTATGTCTCTCAAGTTATGAGTTACAAACTACTATACTCGTAGAAGGTCGTGGGACTACTCCTAATTACCCACTATAGCAGCCCAGTGTAAGTTTATTATATACATTGTATTAGTGCATGATATACACACATTGCTATTCGTATAAATTCATACTATTAATGTTGTAGATGGGTACAACTATACAATAATAATCATGGAGCCCAGATTCAATGTAGTGGTTACAGGATAGTTTTACCACATTGGTGATACATTGCACTGCCAACCAATTCCCACTGATGGTTCTCATGTACCCCTCGATCTTGTGTATGAGGTAACGGGGGGCACACCACTACCCTTAGATCATAGAGAATTCCATATTGTCAAAGATGGGATTACCTAGTAGCTGGACTCCCTATGACAAGGTATACTAAATTTTTATTATATTTTTTTCTATTTGTCTACTTATATGAATTATTTTGATTCATATATGAAATTTAACAAATCCATAAACCTTAAAGCATGAAACATGTTAGTCTTTCTCCTATACTTGAATCATCATTCACTCTGGAATCCATGTTTTACAAGTTGGGGAGTATATTTAAAGATTTGGGAGGATTCTTAACCTGTCAAAAATTGGGAGTGAATATATTTATCAGTTTAGTTGAAGATGCAATAGGGAATGGTTTAGTTAGTTAATTTTTTTTGATGATTTTCTAGAGGTGTTCATCTATGATTGGCTAGAAGACTTGTATATTAGAAGTGTGGATATAGTAAGTGTTTTTCAATATTGCAAAATCTGTATATATTTAATTGGTATCTATATATGAAATGATTATTATTGTTTTCACATTTACTTATATAACGAAGACCTTAAATCTTGAAATAAACAATGTTGGATTCTTAGTTCCTCTAGTAATTAGCATGGAAAATTGGGATTCTAATGTATATGAATATTTCAAAATTTTATTTAAATATTTTTCTAGTAAAGGAAAGGACATTAATTGAATCCTTTCAATGTTGAGTAAGTTTGAACTTATAATTTCAAAATCGAGTATATTATATTATTGTGTCTCTATTTTCAGTTTTTTCCTTTTTCTTGTTCACAACCATGCATTTAGAGTTATTTGTGATTGTCCCAAGCTTAATGTACGTTTATTGTATTGATGTAAAGACTCAATCCTTATGATCAAATTCTTACAAAAAATTTATTAGAAAATATAATTATGTCTTTTCATTCATACAATTTTATCAAAGCACATGGTGTTCCTAGAGAAAATACATATGCTTCAAATGCTAGTGAATATTTTTTTTAGCTCATATGATATTCTTCTAACAGAGGGGATCTCATGCAATCTCATCCAGGTCTTTCATTGATCACATGTCCATGAAGCTCCACAGGGCAAAAAATCACACATAAACCCTAAGAAGCAAAATATGGGTCAATCAAAAGATTGATACAAAATTGATATTTGGAAAGTAAAAGTATGAACCTAAAATGCAAAAGATTTAAATAATGTAGACAACTATCAAATTAAAAATGGGTTTCTAAATTGAATAGTGTTCAATATCAAATTTTGAGTCTAGTAGTTTAAATTTACAAATAAACAACACATGTCAATGTCTATTTCTTGGGGAACCCATGTGTTCTCTCCTATGGAGAACGACAAGACACCAACTAAGATTCCTAGCATATGGAGGGACAATATGTCCTTTAATTTTGAGTAGAGTGTTGAAGCATAATTTTACTAAACTAATGGGCACCGACCTACCTATTTTGATGCTTAAATATTGTGTTATTATTTATAGGCATTTGTTGGTGGACTTTCAAAGAGGAGGGATTAATTTTATAAAAAGTTTAGGCCAAACAGCCTATCTACTATGAATTCTTTCAAGAGGGAATAAGCTTTCCAAATATATAAAATTTTGTACATTTGAATTAATAGTATCCAAAATGAAAAAATTCCAAGTATAGAGCTTCAAAGTTTTCCTAATCAAGATTCAAACATCTTCAAGAGTTGATGAATAGAGATATCTTGAACTTTGAACAATATTACTGTTGGCTTGGTATCAAATGAATTTTTAATGTTTATTTTATAATTTGTGACTAGGGTTTTCCATATAGAAGTGTTATTCCTATTTTCCATTATTATCATTTCTAAGATTTCTAACTAGGTTAAATATTATTAATTTCATATGTTCAAGTATATTATATTTTCTATAGATTATATCCTAGCATTTTATTGTCTCTCTTATACATAATATAATTCTATTTAGTCACCAGGATCAAATACTTGTATTTACCAACATACCCTTACTAAGGATATCTAGGGTTTCATTTCATAGTATGGATAAAGTTAATTTACATGGTATGTTACTAATAATTACTGAACCAAATTCACTAGAAAATTTCATTAGTTGATAATGTTACGACGTAATCTAACACGATTAGAAATCAAAACAAACTAATCATCTAGTCCTTTTTGTTATTGTATGTTTAGATATAAGAAGTCCTACTATTGAATTATTTTTAAAATATCTAGTACACAAATGAAAAGTGTGTTTATGTATATTTCTAGAAATATACTAATATATATGTAGGTTAGGATCAATATTCATGATTACTTAGTCTAGGTTAGCATTGGTATTGTGTCCCTTCTACTGCATGTCCTGATATTATCAACTAATGGTTTAAGGTACCAATATAATTAATACTTTAGAATGGTTGAGATGATGACTCATCTATAAAACTTCAACTGTAGTCTCCATGACTCATGATAGGAGGATGGTCTCCTTATATCTGATACACCTATTGTAGATGAGTGGGAACTGATTTGACCTTGCATCTAAGTGCCTAGGTCATGCTTAAGGCTGCGACCAAGATAATTTCTGATCTGAACAATGAAGTAGTTCATTTTATGTATCATAGTCTCGTGGATCAGTTGTTCGATGCCTCATTATTGAAATACCTTGTTTGACCTAGAGATAAATCCCAAGCAAAGACTCTTCTCGGGGGTGATAATAGGTCATCGAAACTAGTGGAGTTGGGGCTAATTTAAGTGCAGATCTATCTACGGTGGGGAATTGATCTGCTGCAATATGTGGCAGTTGCAAAGTATAATGGTGAAGTCGACACACATGGGGGTGCAGTGCTAAGAGATGAAATCATGGTAATGCCTAGCCATGAAATCCAATGATGAGCCAAAGATGATCTCTATGGTGAAAAGGTTGTAGGTCGAGGTAGGGGATCACCATGGTGTTAGGTTGGCAGAAGGTGATTAGAACTGGAAGGGGTATTACAATGGTTGGGTACCAATTCCAAGGTGATGGATGAGGATTTTCTAGTGGTATAGAATGCATAGACTTGTAGAAGGTTCACACTTTGAGGGTTTCTGAGCTATAGGTGGTCAAGATCTGGTTGGATAGTGGTTGAGGAAACTAATGAATTGTATGTCTTTGAATGGTATTAGATCATGGTTGTGATCGTAGTACTTATATAGGAAGGTGGAAAGGTAACTCTAGGGTTTTGATGAGAAATAGAAAGGCACAAGGAGTACAAAATGGGGTAATAGATGCATCTCAGGAATTTGGATACAAGGTCTAATCATGAAATAATCACATGGCCATTTTCTTCTGGTAGGGTGAGAAACCTATCCTGTCGACTGGGTGTTCGAGTTACAGTTGTCTCTTGAGAGGTCATCGAGGTAGAGAACAGGGGTCTGTTATGGGATGAAGTGTAGTGGTCATTGGAATTGATTCCCTTTGCTTCTCCTATATCAGTTAGAGGATTGCAACCTGAGGAAGTGGAAGACATAAGACTTTTGCTTAATTAAATACTCAATTACTAATAAGTAATAACTCCATATATTATAATCAATTCCAATTTCTCTTATAACTTCTAAACCAAAACCCCAATTGTTTTAAGTTTTTGACCATGAGTTTAATTAATACTAAAGTGAATATTAAAAATATAAACTCTTATATTTATACTCCTTAGATGACAAACTTAATTACAATCATAAACACCTCAAATATTGTTATTCAATGCTTAAAATGTATTTTTATGTGATCACAAAGCCGATGGTCAAAGGATTAGGTGTAATAGTATAATACTAGGTCAAATCAAAGTATTCTACTATAAGGATTTCAAACTATACTTAATAATGACAAAGTGATTCAAGGATATATGTTCAAGGACTAATTTATAAGTATTTTCAAATTGAGCAAAATGAACTTATTAGACATAAGCAATTCAAGTGGAGGCTTTATTAGTATCAAAGTACATGATAGTTGATCTAAATGACCAAAAAGGACTTAAAATGAAGGACCATATTTTTAAATGACTCCAAGTTAAGGAAAGATTAGGAATCACATTTCAAAATAGATTTAGTACCCACATTTTGGTATGTTACAATTGATCCAATGGGTACAACTTCAAGGGAACACAAACTAAATTTTCAGTTGTGACGTCTCAGGGATTTTCTAAAACTTAATCTAATGTATAACGTCCAAATTTGAAATCTCACCTCAGTGACAATCCCAATTTAAACACCACACACTAGGCTAAGAAGAAGAAAATCAAAGGAGGTCAGAAGGAAACAATAATAGCACATGTACATGAACAATAATAAAACCATACAACACATGTTCACCATTCAACATATAGTTACATAATGATTTGTTACAATATTTGATATTACACATTGAATAGTAAACTCTTACATATACATGTACAACCACTAAACAACTTGATCTTAAGGAAATAGTTTCATCCATACATCTGCTTGCCACATAACTCTCAACTATCCTAGTTCTTCAAGATCATATGTCCACATCACCTAAACAAAATATTACATGTGGTACACATCAGCACAATATTAAATAATATTGTACTAAGTACACTTACGTGTATTTTTATATATTTTTATATACCTCTCATTACTAATCTTGGCAATAAGATAAAACTAATACTTGGCAGTAATGGAATAATATAACAAAAGCATACTTGAACAAAGATATGTTTATTAGAAAAAGAGAACACATATTTTTAGCTCATTTTCCATTATACATCCATGCATTGACCGCCAAAGGTTTTGATTCTCATGACTCTCAAGGAGGTCAAAATTAATGCCTTTATGATCTACTACCAAAGAGTTTGAGATCATTATACATGTTATCTACTACCAAAGAGTTTGAGATCACTTTCCAAGAACTGTACTACCAAAGAATTTAGTGCTTTCATATAATGGAATAGATATATTATGTTTCATGTTTTCATAGCCATAAATATGGAAAAACAAGCACGATATCATATGAAATCAATCATTTCATCCAAAATCATATCACAAGTATTTTGCTACACATATAATACTACCATACTTATTAATAAGCCAAGTAAGAGGTAATGGCATACCTTGATGAAAAATACCATAATCATCACACATTTGATATCAACTATATCCTTGTTAACCTTGATTAATACAAGATCACATATCAACATCAGGTTTTCATCATCTTAACCCTAGATGTGTCCATTTTGGGGTTTACTTAACTCCTTAGGATGTCCACTTTATTACTTGCCTTATATTCTCATAATTACTTGTATTCCTGTGTTGGAATTATGTTACTTATCTTATTTTTACATGATAGGGTTCATCATTTGAACACCAGGTTCCATATCACTTTGTGCATGTATTAACCCTAGATCATATTCATTAAGCATATTATGGTTTATATCACTTTAAGAGTCATCATCATCATAACATGAATTATGTGTATCTAACTGATCTCACATTTTCATATTGGCTTCTAGTTACTAATATGAGGGCGTTCTGTGAATTCCATCATTTATTGAGCATGTATGTATTTATTACATTTTATTTAGGGTTATTAACCCTATTTAGCCATATGGATCAAGTTACATGATTTCATGCATTAATATCATAACCATGACCATAACTAGATTATAAACTTGAATATGGATTTATTGATACTTTATCATAATTTTAGTACATCGTTTGATATTTATTATCCATCAGACAAGTATAAAACATCTTGCATGATATCACTGTGATTTAAGCATAAAAAGAAAGATATGATGTTTCCATGTTATGCAACTCAAACTAAAGAAAACCTTAAACTTGAACATCATTAGGGTTATATTAGTCATCATTTATAGACTAGATCTGACCTAGACTCTAGGTTAGCACCTAGATGTCTGAGAACTAGGTCTAGACTGGTGCTTGTTGTATATCAAGTCTTCAGGTGTCGTTCTTTCCTTATAGTGCAGCGATATTGGACGTTGCATTATTTGGAAATGATGTACATTAAGGGAAGAGAAATCCTAGGCATATGGCGCTCGTTGTCTAGATTTGCTACACTAGTCTACACCATGTTTTCATCCTTTTTACTAGGTTACATGACAATATACTCTCATTTAATGTGTGGGATACTCATTTTTTGGTTTTAGTTTTTTATTCTGACAGGATCGAGACCCAATAGTTTTCTTTGATGCTTGTTTTATCGAAGAAAAAGTATATAATATTTTATTATATATGTAAGTATTACAAAAATGTGTCCCCACTCAGGTACGAGTAGGAGGTGGTCATGCAACCTATGTGAAAGTGAATGACATCAGTCTAGAAGAGAGAGTAGTTCTAGATTAAATGTCTAGAGCCTTGTTAGAATATATGATAGATGGAATAGATGAAATAAGTTTTGATGCTATGATGTAGGTCTTATATAGATTATATAAGATGGTTTATGATGATCAATGTTTGTCCTTTAGGATTAAGGTTCAATTTTGATGATTTGAGATAAGTTTTGATGATGCAAGTATGTGTTCTTTTCTAAGTTAAAATAACCTAAGCTAAGATAAGGTTGTGAGTCAGTATGAGCCTCAAGCTCTTTTACAAAGGAGGACCTCTAGTATTGGGACCAGTTATAGGGTTAACTCCGGAGAGAGTGAGACCCAGAGGGAGAAGGTCAGAGAACCTAAACTCCAAGATATGATAATTTTAAGAAATATGTGATATGATATGTCCTAAACTAGAATACTCCTGGGTGATTGAGATGAGTTGCTTTATGCATGATTCATATTGTCTTGTTGAACCCTAGATGTCCTTTGGGGGACCAAACCATAGAGATAGAGATAGGTTGGTTATATATTTGCATGTGAATATAAATATGAGTACTTACCATTTGGGTGAGGGCGAGAGAGAGTCCCAAAACCCTAGAGGAGGTAACTATGTTTTAGTTTTTGGATGCCTCATACTCAGGTTGGTGGTTCCTTGTAGGACTCTAGTGTTGTATATGAGATAGAGTTTTGGGTAAGCATGTTTCATGGGTATATAACCTACAAAAATAATATCATACCATGTCATGGTTTGTTCTTATGTGGATAGAGCTAATAAAGCAATAAACTAGTGTCAATGAGGTAGACCTGATAACCCTAGACCAAAAAGGGAAGATAGAGCTAGTGCATATATGAGATACTCATCGAGTTGAGTTAGCTCATATAGACTAAGCATGGCACTATCCTCATGATACGGGTTAAGAGAACCTCAATTGGACTACATAAATTTTTAATATATGTTTACAAGCTACTTATATAAATTTGTTATAATAACCATGGTATAATATATGTAAGGATGTTATCTAATCTCAAGATGTGAGATATAGACATGATATGATGGAAACCTAGAGATGGTTTAATAGATATGAGCGCATAAATGGTTAACCATATACATGAATAATGATGATGATGTGATATTGTTGGTTAATCTTGTGATGAAATCATTAGTACATGTTGCAATCTAATATGAGCAATGAAATATGATCGTATGAATGGAACATGTTATATGAGGTGTTAATGTTAGTGCTTAATAAAGATGAAAAATATATTTTGATAGTTAGCACAACATCATGATTGTGACACCTTGATATGATCTAGATGGATAAAGTGGGTTAATTATAATTAACTCCCTCCTAAAGGGCATATGTTAATGTTGAACGTGTTCTAACAATTCAATCAATAAAATGTTGTTGACACCTTGATATAATGGGTTAACTTTAGTTAACTCCTTTACAACATGGGAATATGATGTTGGAACCTAATGCATGGGTAAAGATAAGGATGCAACCCTAACATATGGGATATGCCATGACATAACTACAATTTCTAATATGTTATTTCAATCTTTTAAGAAGGAGTGATTCACCTTATATGTTTCCAAACCTCCTGATAGTGGTATGGATATGATTATGGAGCTTCATTTTTGCATATGTTGCACATAGAGTGGTGTCCTACATATGGATGAAGTTCCTTGAACTAAGAGGATGGCTTAATTTTGAGGACGAGATTTCTTTAAAGATGTATATGATGTGATGGACTGGATTTCTGGCTTAATTTTGAGGATGAAATTTCTTTCAAGGTGTGTAGGATGTGATGTAGTGTACTTTTGGAATCCTTAAATGTCCTATGACATAAGTGAATTTATTGCATATTGAGTTGTTTTGAGAGTCTTAAGTGCTTTGGTAAAGTTTGAGTGTTGATTGAGGTCGATATCATGATTAAGATCCCTAAGTTCATGCCTTTTTGGAGTATTTTGATTGAATGATCAAATAAGTGAGTATTGGCACCAAATTTGGATGGTATGTAGTTTGTATGGTGTCAAAGAAATGACTAAAATTTCATGAAGTTCTGAGGTTCCTAGTTAGATATATATGTTTCAAATTGGTTAAATAATTGATGCATTATGAATGTTTGACCAAAGTTTTGGCCTAATTCGTTGATCATCCAGTGTCACATGACTTTGGTTTTGGTCTAGGTTTGTGTGGTTGGTTGTTGGCCCTGGATTTCAGATCTAGTGGTCATCACCCTAGAGGAGGAGAATCCACAGATCAACTCAAGTGGTGGTCAGTCTTTAACCCTTGGATTCGAGATCAAAGGTAACCAAGTTGTCTCTTACCCTACAGTTAGAGCAATGCAAGGAGAATAGATGATGCCCCAGTTTCCCCACCACCTCACATCATGATCGTGGGTGAGAAGTGTTTTCTAACTGAGTAGTTGATGTCGCCTCTTAAAGGCAAGCCGTTTAACCCTGGATTCAGTTCAAGAAAGCAAGTAAATAGAGAGAATGAGCCCTCCATTGCCATCGACTCTCCACCATGGTGAGAAGGTCATGGCTGGGACCACATAATGGAGTTAGATGGAAGATTGAAGGAATAGAAGGAGTAGAAAAGGAAGCCTGAAGTGAGGGGAAATCAAATTTGATGTTCCCATAAACTCCCATTGTGGTTTTCCTGGTTCATGGCCTCAAGTTCGCCAGAGGAGAGGTTGAACCTCAGTGCATAGAGCTTCTCTCTGAGTGGGACGGTTAGGAATGAGTTTGTGGAGGAAGATCAAAGATTCTAAAATCTTCAAACTGACACAAAATGAGTATAGGCTTGTTGCCTCTTCTGCTCCACCACAACAGTAGCTTGCTACTGGCGAGGCTACCTAGATCGCAAGGGGAACCCACCTATGCTCAGCTCGCATGCCATCATTGTAGATCAAGAACTCAAAAACCTTCTGGTCATTTCAATCTGTGTCGAGGACAATGATATCATAACCTATTGCTCGCCAGAACTGGGTCAGGTGGTAGTGCACGTTGTGGAATAGGGAGCCGCATAAGCAGACTCATGTGAGAAAGAATGCAGAACGGGGAAAGAAAGGTGGACTGAGTCTGCAACCTTGAACTAGACCCACACCCAGAAATCAGGTCGGTCTGACACTGACCCAGCCAGCTCAACAAAGGAAAGGATAGTCTAGTGGGGCTGAGCCAACTGGACCAACCAGTGATGGAAAGTCATCCAGCGTGAGTCCAGGATCAGACACGTGGCAATACCGGATTCACCACAAAAGGTAATTACTCCCAAAAATTTGCAGATCTTCAATAAATTGTAGAAAATAACCTACTTATTAGAAAATTACAAATAATATATCAAAATTCTCAGAAAAATGCGTAGAATAATTTGGAACCATCATACCAGTCTTTTTATGCTTAAATCATATTGATATCATGCAAGATGTTTTATACTTGTCTGATGGATAATAAATATCAAATGATGTCCTAAAATTATGATAAAGTGTTAGTAAATCCATAATCATGTTTGTAATCCAGTTAAGGTTAGTGCTTATGATGTTGATGCATGAAATCTTGCAATTTGCTCCATATGGCTAAATAGGGTTAATAAAACTAAATAAAATGTAATTAATACATACATGCTCAATAAATGATGGAATTCACATAACACCCTCATATAAGTAACTGGAAGATAATATGAAAATGTGAGACTAGTTAGATACACATAATTCATGTTATGATGATGATGATGACTCTTAGAGTGATATAAACCCTAATATGCTTAATGAATATGATCTAGGATTAATACATGCATAGAGTGATATGGAACCTGATGTCCAAATGATGAACCCTATCCTATAACATAATTGTAAAATAAGATCAGTAACATAATTCCAAGCCAATAATACAAGTAAATATGAGAAGATAAGGCAAGTAATAAAGTGGACATCCTAAGGCATTATGTAAACCCTAAAATGGACACAGGTATGGTTAAGATGATGAGAACATGATGGTGATATGTGATCTTGCCTTAATCAGGGTTGACATGAATATAGTTGATATCAGATGTGTGATGATTAGGATATCTGTAATCAATGTATGCCATTACCTCTTACTTGGATTTTTAATCAGTATGGTTGTATTACATGTGTAGCAAAATACTTTCCATATGATATTGCATGAAATGATTGATCTTGTATGATATCTTGCTAGTTTTTCCATACTTATGGCTATGAACACATGAAACATAATTTATTTTTTCCATAATATAAAAGCACTAAACTCTTTGGTAGTACAATGCTTGGAAAGTGATCTCAAACTCTTTGGTAGTAGATCACATGTATAATGATCTCAAATTCTTTGGTAGTAGATCATAAAGGACTTAATCTTGACTCCTTGAGAGTCAAGAGAATGCATCAAAACCTTTGGCGGTCAATGCATGGATATATAATGGAAAATGAGCTTAAAATATGCGTTGTCTTTTGTTAATAAGCATATCTTTGTTCAAGTATGCTTTTGTTATATTGTTCTATTATTTCCAAGTATTAGTTTTATCTTATGCCAAGCTTAATAATGAGAGGTATATAAAAAGACATGTAGGTGTACTTAGTATAATATTCTTGAATATTGTGTTGACATGTACCACATGTAATCTTTTGTTATGTGATGTGGACATATGATCTTGAAGCACCAGGATAGTTGATAGTTGTGTGGCGAGAGGATGTACAGTTGGACCTATTTCGTTAATATCTTGTTGTTTAGTGTTCGTACATGTATATGTAAAAGTTTACTGTTCAATGTGTAATATCAAATGTTGTAACAATTATTTATGTAATTATATGTTGAATGGTGAACATGTGTTATATGGCTTTATTATTGTTCATGTACATGTGCTACTATTGTTTCCTTCTGACTTCCTCTGATTTTATTCTTCTTAGCCTAGTGTGTGGTGTTTAAATTGGGGTTCTCGTTGAGGTGAGGTTTCAAATTTGGACGTTAAACATTCAATTAAGTTTTAGAAAATCTGGGGACGTCACATCAGCTACAGAATAACCATAAATATTTATTCGTCAACACATTGATTAATATGTATTCATTGATTTATAGTGTGATAAAATCCAATTTTATGGATTTTTGTGCCTAATTTTACTCTTTATGTCCTTCTATACTATAATCCAACTTTAATTTTCTCACATTTTGTTCACATTTACCATTCACGTCATGATTTAAGATTTATGACTCATTTCCACAGAAGAAATCGATCAAACGATGGTTCCAAACTCTAGACATAATTCCCATCACTTTCTAAGACCGATGGTTGTTACATGACTACTCAAAATACACCAGTCAAACCATCGAGTCACAAGCCTACCAAGCCCATGCACCATCAGTTCTGACAACTGATGGTCCCATCCCTCATTCTAGAAAGTACATTGGAAGACCAACCATCAGATGTTCGTTTCTCTACGTCGTGTAAAGATAAGAGGCCAGATATCCATTGGCCATTACTTAAATATCACATGGAAGCCTTCTGATGTTTCAACTACTGACCTTGCCTTTCAATGATGCACCTGGGATGCCTACCAAAGGTCAAGCCGACAAGGCCATCTATTGATGGTTCGCCTTCCCCATTTCCTACCGATGGTGGTGGTGGGCACATCAATCACCCAAGTTAGTTAAGCATGTGCCATGCAACATGTGCTCAGGAAGCTTGAGGTGTAAGTAAAGTACACTAATGAGAACCTCAAGCCTCAGGTTGTGGGCTATAAATAGCAGAACCCGTGCTGCTATAACCAGGCCACACAATGGGGGATTGAAGCTGAAGTGATGTTTCTGGGCAACCTAGCCATTAAACTCCACCTCCACCCATCAGTTTGTACACTGGAGGATGAGAGTCCAAGGGTCAATAAACCTGTATCATCAATGTGAAGTTCAAAACTCATTCCTCGAGAGAAGGAGAAAGATGAAGCCAACCACCTTCATCACCATCGTTGAATTCAGAGAGAAGATTTCCATTGACTCTGATTCGTTTAGGGTTGTTGTTTGGTGTATCTTTGGTCTTCTTCTTTGAATCTTTTCACTCTCTACCATCTTTATCTTAGAGAGCCCAAGATCCATAGAGGTCATATGATGATGCAAGGAAGACAGACTTATACTTCACTATAGGTGACTATGAGTTTCTTAAAATTCGACCCCTCCGAGCTATATCTAAGAACAAAGGAAAGATGAGTCCCCAATACATGGGCCCGTTTGAAATCCTAGAACGGATTTGTGAAGATGATTATCATTTAGCCTTACCTCCCTTAATATTGTATGATGCATGATATGTTCCATGTATCCAATCTAAAGCGCTATGTGAAGGATCTGAGCCATGTGGTAAGAATTGAACCTATTGAACTCCAAGGAAGACTGACATACCCTGAGTTACCTATGAGGGCACCAGATTACAAGGTGAAAGAGCTCAAAAATAAAATGATAGAGGTTCTTTGGAAACACCATAGAGAGGATGGAGCCACATGGGAGCTAAAGACAGGCATGAAAAACTCTTATCCTGAGTTGTTTGTTTGATTAGTTGAATTTTGAGGACAAAATTCCTATAATAATGGAAGGATGTGATAACAATTTCACTTGTACTTTATGTACTTGAAATGCAATTATTCTAGTAAAAGATACTTGATTGAAATTTTGCATGCTTTGTTTTTAAAATGATAAATTTCTTTGCAAATTTCCCATGGATGCTTGGTTTTGTGATCTCTACTGTATTACTATTCCATTAATGGATAAAAGGAAAAGGGGGAGAAGAAAATCCCATAATATGCAAAGAGAAAAAGAAAATAGATAGTAATTATATGTGCTTGAGAGAATTGCGCAGAATTCTCTAGGAAGTGGCATAGATGACCACTATTAATTTTTTTCATTTGGACATGGTTTCTAATAGAATGAATAGCCAAAATAAAGAAAATAGAAATAAAAGAAAGAGAAAATGTGTGTTTTAATGCTTAAAATATGTCGTATAAAGGGAATACTTGCATATTAAGAAAATGTATCTTTCTTTTCGAATTTTGGTCCAATATTTGCTCACAACTAGATAAAGTCATTTAAGACTTTTCTTTCAAATTTTAGAGAAAAAGGATAAAAGATGAGAGAGTTGTGAATTAAATGGTTTTACCAAAAGTGAAAGGGATATGGAAGTATTTGCATTATATGCCACATTATTTTATTTAAAAAGGAAATAAGGGGGGTGGCCCTCTAGTATGGGTGTGCACCCTGGTGATCGTGGATCTAAAGATCGATGGACCAACCATCGTCTTCTACCCAATGATTGAAAGGGGAAACCCAGTCTACAATACAAC
The DNA here is from genome assembly GCA_963693085.1 of Alisma plantago-aquatica. Lineage (NCBI taxonomy): Eukaryota > Viridiplantae > Streptophyta > Magnoliopsida > Alismatales > Alismataceae > Alisma > Alisma plantago-aquatica. Next base: position 663,315,864 of record OY856414.1, read on the forward strand.
CAATTCCTCTCCTCTCTTACCCTATGATCCCCTAATGTTTTCCCATTAAATAAAGTCCAACAATCTCAGGGAGAGAAGATGAACACGACAAGCCATTGTATGGTTGTTACTTTGTTATATCGAAAAAGTACCCAATCTACCTAAAACTCAGGGTTTTAGGGCAAAGATATACAAAACTTTCCCACACCTCTCGTGCCTATATAAGGTAGTGTGAAGTTTGACCTAGACTCACTGGTCCTTCCTCTCTCCTCAATTGCTCCATTTTACTTCAGCCTTACACCAGCGATCAAGCCATCCCCTTTAGTGGAATCTCAGGCCCGTGGAAGGTAGAAGGCGAGGAACTGGACCCCTTTAAACAGAGAGGATGGTGATAGAATGAAGACCACACTGTGATGGGCCTTTCCCTATCTTCAGATCAACAAAACAATGGCTTTTTTCTCATCTTTCTATGAGTTCCATCACAACAGTTTAATGGTGGGGTTCTACCATTGGGTTTCTTCTTTCTAAGACCTTTAGTCGAATCTATGAGTACCTTTGAGTTCGTCGGACAGGGGTGGATAAAATAGGCATCTTAGCTACGTCATTCGAGCAAGTATGGCGAGGGTCAATGACCAGGTTAACCACATACATGGCCCTATTGGACCTGGGTGGTTTGATCAAGAGGAAAAATAAGCCAACTTGTGGATTTCATATTTTACCCCCATGGGTTACGAAGTGAAAGGTAAAGACACTTTGTTGTTTTTGTGCTTTTCACCTATCTTTTAAGCCAGCCACACAGGTGCAGGTCGTCATAGTCGCATGAGCCTATTGGTTGTTCCCGAGCCTACAACCAAGATGGATATCCTTTGATTACTGATGTGTCGATTGTTAATTGTAGAATAATGATACATGGGTGTATTGCTTTAACTTTCTGGATAAGTTTCTTGGTTGCTTGTTTGGTTATTCCTAATTGCTCTTTCTTGGACATCAAGAACATCCGATTAAGGTATGTGTCTATGCCTATGACTAATCACATTTGTTTCATGATGTTTCTTGAGGTTTTTTCAGATTGCTTGAAATTAAATGGTTGCATGTTTATTTAATTCCTACAATATATAAGGTCACTATGGCTATAACAATTTATGCTTATAATTTGATCGAACCTGCATACCAACTCCAGAAATTGGAGGATGGAAAGAATTGTAAAGTAATGGTGATGACTAAATACTAGACCCCAAATTGAGAAGGTAAGACCAAGCCCTAGATTGTGAAGGTCATAAGAGGTCATGCCCCAAATTGGGAATACCTACATGGCACCTAGCTCCAAATTTAGAGGTGACCAATAGGGTACCTAGCTCTAGACTAAGAACTAGCCTAAAGTACGTTGTAGGGACAAAACCCTAAGGGAGGGTATACCATATGTTGGGTAAAAATGGTTGAGAAATTGTGAAGAAAATGATAAAAAAATTTTTGTAACAATAGTTGTTGTGGTTATGTTGTTACAACTAGATGTGAACATTTTGTTTCCTCACATGCCAGTATAACTCATTATACTGACCAAATTTTTGTTTCATACTATTTTAGGATAATCTGCTATTCTGTAAGTAATATTTAAATGGTGCCAACCCGCACGTTAAAAAAACAATCTAAGAAAAGAATACATTGAAAGAAAAAGACAGTAATGTAATCACTGGAGGATTTAGTTAGTTTTCTTTTCATGTTGTAAAACTTACAAAACCATATTATGTAATTCCTTTGTAGAAGGATAATCTTGTACAAACTCCTTTTGATTAGTGAAATTTATTAAATTTTTTTGGTTATTTGCTAAACTTTAGTCTTGTAATGAAGGTAATGGCCCTTTCATTCGTGATCTACCTGAATAGGGGATAAAAAGGGGAAGGGGTCATTATAGCCTTTCTGGGAGATTCCCAAACTCAGAAAGCATATAGGTGTTATGATCCTATCAAGTGACAATGGTTTGTGAGTGCGAATGTTGTGTTCTCTAAAAACACATTGTAATACTCTAACAAAGGATCTACTTTATCTAGTGATCTGGTGGTTTCTACTCCTCTGCCTCAGGTAGTAGAACATGATCACACCAAAAAACCTGAAGAGGTATCCATGAGAAGACCCACGGTTGCTGATTCCTCTCTATATCCTCAACAACCATTTCCTCCCTCGTCGATAGATCACAAAACCCCCAAGTATTTTTTGAACTACATATTCCTATCACCTTGAGGAAAGGTGTTCAATCCTGCACTCAACATCTGATTAATGATTTTTTCTCTACCAATAAACTTAGTGCCAGCTTTGCATGTTTTACTACTGCACTTTCTGCCATTTTTGTGCCAAAGAATGCTAGACAAGCTCTTTAGCATCCTTCCTAGAATCAAGATTTGGAAATAGAAATGTTTTCCCTATGAGATCACAAGACTGGTATCTTGTTGATAGTCCTAAAAACTATCCAGTAGTTGGATGTTGTTGGATCTTTACTATTAAGTATCAACCAGATCATTCTATTGAACAGTTGAAGGCTTTCCTTGTAGCAAAAGGCTACAATAAAACATATGGAGTGGACTATTTTGAAACTTGTTCTCATGTGGCCCGCCTCAAATCTATGAGATTACTTATCTCTCTAGCTATTAGTAAAGATTGGCCTCTTTATCAAATTGATGACGAAAATGCCTTCTTGTATGGTGACCTACATGAGGAAGTTCATATGGAGCAACAACCTAGTTTTGTTAGCCACGGGGAGTGTTCCAAATCTTATACACCCAGTAAGGTGATATATGGCCTAAAATAAAGCCCATGGGCATGGTTTGATAAATTAAGCCTGATACTGCTCAAGTATCAGTTTCGACGTTCACATTTTGATCAATATGTTTTTATTAAACAAACCAAATATGAACTTATTGTGCTTATTATTTATGTGAATGATATCATTTTGTGTGGTGATGATTCTAAGGGTAATTTATCTACCAAAAAATATCTCGAATAGTATTTTATTACTAAAGATCTAGGTAAACTCAGATACTTCTTAAGAATTGAAGTTTCCAAAATGTCTTTTGGTGTCTTCCTTTCACAACACAATTATGTGTTGGATCTTTTGATAGAAGCAGGTATGCTCGAGTTTGAACCTGTTAGTACTACTCTGGATCCTAATGCCAATTGGGATGATGAATCTTCACCTCCATACCCTAATGATCATCAATACCAATGAACGATTGGTAAGCTTATCTATCTCACTATGATGAGAAATGATATTAATATTGTTGTTGGACTATTCAGTAGGTATTTGGACAAACCTCTACAATGTCATTGGGATGCTATTTGCCACATTCTGAAATATCTAAAATATTCTCTGAGAAAAGGTTTACTATATTGCAGACATGGTCACTACAAACTAACTGGTTTATTATTCAGGTAGTCGATGTAACTGAAAATCTAATTTGGGATATTATTCTTTGTTGGCAAAAACTTGGTTACATGATGCAGTAAAAAACAGTCTATGGTTTCCCAATCAAGTGTTGAAGCAAAATATAGGGATATGGTTCACGATAATTATGAACTAATGTGGGTCTAAGGACTCAAGGAATTTGATATTTCTAACCTAATCCTATTCCTATGCATTATGGTAATAAAGCTGCCACCTTTATTTCCAGCAATCCCACTATCCATTAGCACACAAAACACATCAAAATGGATTTCCATTTTGTCTTAGAAGCAATTCTTTCTGGATGTATTTTTACTCCTTATCTTTGGATAGAAGATCAGGTTGCTGATATCTTTATCAATATACTTTCCAAGACTCGCTTTTCTACACTAATGAACAAGTTGGGCATGATTGACATCTATGCTCCAGCTTGAGGAGGAGTATGGTATATGTGCTTTATGCACTATCTAGTGTTGTGCATTTTGTTATCTTGTGTCGTGTTTTTTGTTATGTTCTTAAGACCTGTCTTTTCAATAGCTTTTCTTTTAACCCATATTGCCTAGTTCTGGTTCTCCCTTACTCTCTTGTCCTATTAAAGAGAGTGCATTGTAACCTTTTCTAATATATCAAGTAAGTGTTTAGGGATGAGGTCATCTTAAAAATGCAGTCAGGGTCCAAACCTCTTCCACAATTTAGCGACCAAGAACCTATAGAGGAACAAATTGTTGCATAATCACTTCCAAGGAAGCTTATAGTCAATGCCTAAGAAGACTGCTACAAATCCTAGAAATAAGAAAATCCCTACGCTAGAGATAATCACAACAGAAAAGGTGGTGGCTCAACCAACAACTACACTACCTACCATCACAATTGAAAAACGTTTAAAAATGCCAACTTGTGCCGAACTCTAACAAGGGAAGACGAAGGCACCTTCCTTAGAAGCAAGCATAACATCACACCATACTTCTCTTAAAGTAGATAAAAGTAGTATTTTGGTAGGAACATCATGCGTTCAGAGAGACAATAGCCCTGAGACATCTACAACAAAGGAGAGGGAAACTGAACAGGAGGTAGAAAAAAAGAAAGCCCCAAAAATGACCCCACCTCATTAGCAAAGGAAGCTAAACAAAGCATGCTCAGAAATGAAGGACACAACATATTGGTCCAAGGAAATGAACATGGGAAGGAGGCAAGCTCAATGGGACATGAAGAACATCCATAACGACCCCATATTGGAGTGAAGTTAATGAGGATCAAGAAAGAAATAGATGACCTACGTGAGCTCATTTTTAACTCTGCCCTAAATATTGCTAATTTAATTTTAAATACATTATCACTAAATATGTAGGTTGAGAATTACAAACGATATGCAACTGTTGCTTAGCTTGCCACAACAAGATGCAACTCCTTGCTGCAAACCAATTGTTGGTTATGGAGGCCCTTATAGGCATGACCAGAGAGGTCTCTCTACTAGGGTAGGAGTAGGATGACGTAAGGAAGGAGAACATGTTGCTTCATGCCTCAAATGAAGAAAGGATAAGAAAATAAGCACCATCTACACCATAATACCAAGAAGAGTTGGAGGCCAAATAAGAAGAAAACCACCATCGATGAGGAAGCCAGCCATGCCAAAATAAATATGGATGTACTATTAAAAGAAGATATGGTATTTGCAAAACTAAACATCAGTCAATCTACACAACCTCCAGTACAACAATGCATAGGAGAACTATATACTGAAAAAGGAGAACAAGAATCTACAAGGAACATGGAAGTGCCTGTTTAAGAGAATAATGATGCAAATACCCTAGCTAGGGCACTACTCAAACCAACCTAGATAACCAAGGAACCTAAAGATTGTCAAGACTGAGTTTCTCTAATAGGATCTGAACATGCATCTGCCCCAGAGGATGTTGAAGCAACTGAAGAAAATGACGTCACTTTTGATTAAAAAAGGCAAAGGAGAAGGTGCCAGAAACAACTGAGGACTTAAGGAACATTCTAGACCCTCTTTTATATTATAAAGCCCCTCTCCCTATGAAGACATAATCAATGAATTATTACTAGTAGAACCTATAGAGGGAGGGGTACATTATCCCACTCCTTTTGAGGAAGAGAATCAAGAACAATTATCTAAGGAAGATGAAGAGAACCTAAATGGGATGTTCAACAAGGCTACGACTAAACCCAAACACCAGTCTTTCCAAAACCACCATCAACTGATGCAACAAGTTCAGTAGTGCCACCACAGATGCTAGGTAAAATGAGATAGTTTGATATGACATCAGCTTCAGGGATGCTTCTCTGTGACATTCATTCCTGGCTGATGTCCTTGATGATGACAAGTCAGGAAACAACATAAGTTACACCAAAAACATATCCTCTTTGACCAAAAATGATTTTAGGTCAGTCTTTAGGCACAAAACATCATTTAGCAGAGTATTCTTCAAAAATCTCTATAGAAAAATTATAGAAGGGTATATATATAGATATAAAGAGAGGCCATTCTTCAATGCCACATCTAATTTGGATACACAATTATATGTAGACAACAACACAACTCCCTCCATCGAAGATTTCAAAATGCCCTGTATAGAACAAGGAAGCTATATCTTGTAACGCTTCCCTTCAAGGCCTTCAACTATTGGTTGATGATAGTGGTATATCTTTCCACTAGGTGGGTTTTTACTTACAATTGCAACAGAAATGACCTACCACATGGAAGAATGGTCTTTGAGATGGTAGAGCATATAATGATACAAGAAATCCCCACATGACTAAAATGTCTAATACAAGAGGTACATGGCTGGTATTGCCCTAAATGGAAGGAGATATGCATAGATTGCAGGGGACACCAACAAATGTTGGACTCTAGGGATAATGCATTTATCGTGCTAAATATGATTAAGGCATGAAATAGGGGGATTCCCCATGTGTAGATATCCAATGAAGACTTCCATGCCCTACGAGGGATGTACATCATGGAGATCATCCATAATAGAACATTTTTCTACAATGCAAGCATGGAAGACATTTCCCATAGGATGCACTTGTATGCCACTTCCAAGGAAAACTCCATGGAGGGATTAATTGCAACATCTGCAAAAAGATTCCAAAGCTCCTCTTAGCACACTTCTGAAGCAGCTCCACTTAGTTATCCACTCCAACAACAAAATATCTCCACCCCTTTGCCTAAAAGAATAGATCTAAAATCTAGAAAGGATGACGAGGTGGCCAAAGAAGCATTTTTTCCTACAGAATAACATCCTACCCCACCCCCATCCCTTACAAGAATCAACAACTCAACAGATGGTTGTCGAGACAAATGTAGAATAAGAAAGGCATACCCTTCGCAAAGATCACATGACAGATCATGAAGTTGCATGAGCCACTTACCCACCTCAAGATGACATCATAGCACCGAAGGCAGAAGAGGAAGTGGAAACCAATGAAGAAGATGATACATGCTGTAGACAAAGTTGTAGCAAACGTAGCACCTATAGATCTGATACAACAAACATTTGACAACTTTGACAAAGACGCATGCTATGGGTTTTCGCTAGAGGATCTAAATTTCATCATGCAAGAACTCAAGCCCAGTGATGATGCAATTATCACAGTATTTGAGAGAGACAATGTTCAAGTCCTATGACTAGACCTCCACGACATACTCAGTATGGAGGATATATGATAATAAATGTTATGATATCCTACCAGGTACTTCTAGTTGATGAGCTTAAAAACACATACATGGCCTTCTATGATATAGTAGGGGACATTATTCTAATTTAGGATCCAATATTCCACACTAATATTTGTACCTATTCTTCATGATGTCCACTAGATGCTTCTATCAATCAATAGAACAGACAAAACAACAGTTCTATACAACAACTCAGAATACATCTTCAATATGAAGAGAATAACTTATCATAAAACTATGACAAGTGTAACTGAATAGAAGTTACAAAAGTGAAAACTCAAACTATTGATCTTATCATGATGTATGGTAGAGGCTTCGTTGATGCATAATACAAATTAAAAAAAACCACAATTATGGCATAGGAGCCCGCAACAAGAACTTGGGTCCAATGATTATGGATTCTATGTCTTATTATGGATGAAAATGCTAGCAACATATGACAAGAATGTGGTGTTTTACCGAGAAAAAAATTACAATCATCGTTTCCAACAGACTTGCACAATGGAGCTCGTAACCTCAATGTACCATTGCCAAGTTGGATTCCTTAACTTTCTTATTCTCACTCAACCTCAATCTTTGACACCCTGAGGATGGGGTGCATAATAAGTTTGGGGGGCATGAACCAGCGAGCCATGCATGTCTACATGTCCAATATCTTTAAATTATGCAATTTCCTGAGGTAATTTTTCATACACTTTCTTCCCTAAAATTTGAAAATTTGAAAATTTGTAGTACACATCTTATTGCCTTAACAAAGAAATAATTTTGATATAAAGGAATTTTGTGTCCAATTTTCCAAGACTTTGTTGTCGCTCACATCTTAGACATTCCTGTCTTCAAGCTACTTCTTAGTGTAATATTTTTGAGAGTGATGTTTTGGGCTATTAATTCACCTAATAAAAAGATTTATAATAATACTTGACTATGTATTTACGTCATTCTTATCTCAATATACTGTAGGAAACAAAAAAAATTTACTATAACAAGAAAAACCCTCTAAAATAAGGAGGACCCCATCTTCTACACTCTTGATCGATCGCCTAGCCTCTCTATACAGGTTGAAAATTGCAAACACTCACAACAGAGGAAACAACTTCCCCTTCTAGTGCACAATACCCACTATGGGATCAAAAGAAGCTTGGCATCCCATATACCATGATTATCCTACCCCCATCCTTGTGAGTAAGAATAAATGTTGAGCGTGAATAAAAACATGAGAATTGTTCCTGGAAAGATGTCAAAATTCTCCACCTAGTCGGTGTATGGCTACACTAAATATGTAGATATGTTGTTCCCAATAGTGGAGCCTAGAACCCAAACAAAAACCCACATGTTTTTTTATGACAATCTGATATAACCTCCTGAAACTACATTAGGACCGACAATTGAGTACCACTATTTTCATAATAGTTCTCATGGTTGAGTGAACCTAGAATGATAGACAACACAAGCAACCTTGGCCCTCCTCTACACCACTATCTAGGACCATCCAAATTTATATAACTTGGGTGTGGAAGATACCTTTGATGGTGTCAACACAAGTACAAATTGGAGACAAGGTTGGGTGCAAATTGTGAAGGAGATACTCCTCTTGACAAAAGGATGCACCAGACTAATAAGTCATGAAACTATGGATCTAAGAGAATGAAACCTATGGGTACAATACACATACTGATCCACCACACAGAAGTCTTGACCTAAGATGGTGTGATAGCATGGTCAATAGTTGAAAAACACCAAACAAATAAATCCTTAAACATTTTCTTGATGCCTTGATTCAATTTAGCTTGAGAACAAGCTATATTCTAAGTTTGTGGGAGATGATAACATCCAATTTTGTGGATGTTTCATGCCTAATTTTACCGTTTATTTTCTTGTATAGTATAGTACTTCTTTAACTTTCTCACATTTTGTTCATGTTTACCATTCATGTCTTAATTTACGATTTACTACTCATTTCCATGCAGAATATCCATCAAATGATGGTTCCAACCTCTGGACAAGATTCCTGTCAGTTTTCAAAACTGATAAGTGCTAGATGACTACTCACAAGATGCCAGCCAAACCATCAAGTCACAAGCCTTCCAAGCCGACATGCCATCGATTCTTACAGCTGATGGTCCCACCCCTCATTACAAAAAGTCCATCAAAAAGAGCAACCAATGGGTGTTGGCTTCTCTACATCATCAGAAGACAAGAGGTCGGCTATCCATCTCCCATCACTCAAAGCTCACGTATAACCCTTTTGATTTTTTGACTACTGACCTCACCTTCCAATCACATGCCTGAAATGCCTACCAAAGGCCAAGCAGACAAGGCCATCTACCAATGATTTGCCTACCAATGGCGGTGTTGAACACATAAGTCGCCAAAGGTAGTAATGTGTGTGCCCTGAGGCACATGCTCAAGAAGTTGGAGGAGCAAATAAAGTACACTTATGAGCACCTTGAGCCTCAGACCGTGGGTTATAAATAGAAAAACCCTTCTCATGTAACTAAGTTGCAGAATGGGGAATTGAAGCTGAATTGTTGTTTCAGTGCAACCTCTCCATTGACCTCCCCCTCCACCCATCGGTTCATGCAACCTGAGGATGAGAGTTCAAGGCTGAGAAAACCTCATTGTCACCAAGTAGTTCCAGACTCCTTCCTTAAGAGAAGGAGGAAGATGGAGCCAACAACCTGTATTTCCATTGTTGGATTTCAAGAGGAGAAGGTCTCCATCAACCATGATTTGTTTGGGGTTGTTGTTTGATGTATCTTCTATCTTCTTTTCTGAACCTATACACCATCTTCCATTTTCATCTCATTTTTTATCTTTGTGTATTACCAGACTTGTAATTCTACCATGTAATTCACCACCACACGTGTCTAGTCATTTAACTTGGGTTGGGGGTATCCACTAAGGCTCTCCAACATGTAAATACTTATATCCAATGAATATATGCTCTAAGAAATGTTTATATACATACTCTTATTCTTAATGCTTCACTTGAATGATTAGCTACCATCTCATGATGTTTTTATTGTTAAAACCTTGAAGTGTTAGTATTAACCAATATCTAAGTTTATGTAGTTGCATAAATGTATGAGAATGTTTGAATTCTTAAGCTAATGATCATATGATTGCCTTGTGATTGTTTGTTTGCAATCTTGATAGAGAGAGAGACAGCCTTATAATCTAGATATATCCTAAGCTCAAGAGAGGGGGAATAGATACTATGATGATTTCTTGTAAACTTGCTAAGGGGATACAATGGTTGTGAGTATTCCTTGTTGGTGAGAAATCTTTAATGGTGAAACTTAATACAAATTTCCTTCCAAACTTGTTTTTTTATCCTCTGTCATTCTTGCTCTTCTGTTTCATCTTTCATTTTGATTTTCTTGTTCCTTTCTTTTTTGTTAGAGAATCACCAGTCCATAAGGGACACCCACCTTATATTATCTTTTGATTTGTGTAATTGATGCTAGACACTAAGGATGTTAACGCTTACCACCCTTGTTCCTATGTTCGACCCCAATCTACTATATCATACCCCATTATTATCATTGTGGGGGCCTAAGTGTTAGTTATAAACTAAAAGTTTGATTAGTCTAGATCTATTCTTTTATGGATGTGGTATTTTATAGCAACATTCAAATAGAGAGGAGAAATGATGGATTTAGAATATAAGATAATGAGTTTGAAGAATGTTGAAGTGGTTTGATGATGTAAACTATTATGTAAGTGTTTCTTATAGTAGATGATGAATGCATATTCATCCCAATTTTAGTTGCATTCTTAGTCTATTTTAGAATTCACATCTCTTGATTTTCACTAGAAATAACTTTGTTTTCATCTACTTAGGGTTTTATACTAATTTGTAGGAATTTGATACTTTTCTTTACTCCCCTTGCAGGTTTCTAATTTTATCACTCAGAAAAAAGTATGCCAAGGGTGTGGGGTAGTGCCCCAGACCGTAATGGATTTTTAGCAGTAGCAGAAGGCATATCAATTAAAACATTTTGTGTGGTATACCAAATCAACCCATCAACCGAAGTACCAATTTATATTAAAATATCATCATTTATCAAGCATCTATGATCGACCTCCAGTCCGTTGAACTTGAAACTCAAGCATCTGATCGACCTTTAAGGTCGACGACCCATCGACCCCCTAGTCGACATTCAGAATCTTGAGATCCAGACTCATCAATGATCAAGGTTACTGACCCATCAACCAATCTCTACCATCGGTCTACAACCAACATGATAGTATCCATCGATCGATGGACACAACTAGAGCATGCCATCAACCTTCAAGGTTGATGACCCCTCAACCTCCTAAACCGATGATTGGTAGCCCAAGAGTCAACAACCATCAGTCGATATCCAATGCTCGATGTCAATGGGAGGGACCCACATATACACCCTATAAATAGACCCGAAGGGCATCATTTCAAAGAATCTTGAATTTTTGATATGAACAAGCCGAAAGGATGACACTGAGTGTAATGACCACATTTGTGCTTAATTGGTAAACTAGGGTTTACCTGAATGATTACATGCTTGATTATCATTTAGACTTGATTAATGATAGTAGATCAATTGTGATGTTTCAAACCTAAGAAGAAAGTATAATTATGATTTTAGTTTGAAGAATTAGGGTTTGAGAAATGTAAACCCTAATCGGCAAAAATTAGGGTTTTGATAGTACATGAATATGGAATTTGATCAGGATAGAAGTGTGGCAAATGATTTTTCATATTTTGTACGAATTATTTATTTATTTAATTTTTGATTATGATATGGAGAACTCAATCATTCATATAGGAGAAAAATGTTAGAATATTGGGGTGTTATTTGAATGTGTTTCTCAGTCGAACTATACTTCAACCGAAATGTTGATAGAGTGTTGTTTAACAGTATAGTGTTTGATTTTTAGTTATTTATTAGTAACTGAGTATGATCTGAAATTTATATTGGCGATATGAAACTACATTTTAAACATCGTGATAAAATTTCACAATTTTTTGTGGATGTCTGACCTCTTAAATAAATGAATTACGTTAACTTTTTTATAACACAAAAATCTTCTAAAATAAGAAAAAGTATAGTGAGGGGTTAATGTGTAAATTACCCAAGCACCTAAATTTCTCTATATGAGCAATCTATCACCCAAGTAGCTCTCATATTTGGTTATCCATTCTAGAGAAATGAAATCTTAGAGAGAGAGGGAGAGTTAGGGTTTGAGAGAAGAAAGTGATGGAATTGCTGATCTAGGGTTTCTCTATCCGAGATATGATGATATCAAGTAAGTTTAGCTTCTTTGCATAGCTTATTATGGTGAATATTGTATCATATGTCAAGATTACGTCCCTCCTCTGATTTGATTTTAAATGGTATCAAGTCTTCCCCTTTTATCACTCTTTCTTCATAATCCCCCATTTCTAGGGTTTTTGGGTTGAAAGGAAGAAGAATCTAGTGATTTTCTAGGGTTTTGATATGAATTTGAGATTTTCAAAGATGACCTTCGTTTTAAGGTGTTTTCACACCTTAGGGTGAGTGGTTACTTCGTTTAAACAATATATTGCATGAAAATGAGCTAAATGATCAATAATCTTTATGTGTTTTGTATGTGACTACAAACCCTAAACTGTCATTTTGACCTAGCTTTTGCAAGATGATATGAAATATATTATTTCTCCATTGTGATGGATTCCATGCTATAAATAACACTATAATTGCATACAAATTATCTAAATTACAATTCATAAAGTAATTGTAGAGTTTATATGAAAATAGCGATATCTATGATTTTCAACTATGACTAAATTTGGTGTACAATTGAATAAAGAAGTTGGTCTAGTTGAATCTCCTTGGTTACAAATGATTGTTTTATCTGAATGTGTTGTAGATATATGTATGTTAAGATCTTGTATTTCATTTGATGATATCAATGTTTGCTTGATATATCAGTAAAGAGGGTGAAACCCTAAATGAATGGAAGGTTGGAAGTTTGCAAATAAATTCATATATTCAATTGATGTGATACTTTATTGTTATAAATTTATTTATTTAAGGTTATTCTTGATACATGATATTTTAATGAATATCTTGGAAACCCTACTTAAATTCATTTGAGGGTTTCATATGCATGACCGATTGAAATGATTTATGTGATAATTCGAGTTTCTAGCTGAATATCATTTGATATGCATGCACATTTTGATTTGTGATGCAAAAATATCTACTTGAGTTAATTGACATGAAATGCATAAGTTGTTATGGTAATTAAAGAAAATAGAAAAGTCATTTCCCTAGGTAGGGATGTTGTTGATGTCATGCATGAATATGAGAAATGTTGAATGTAAATGTTCATATCATTAGACATGATATATGTTTGAACATATGAGAATTCTTCTATGTGCATGAGAAATGAGAAACCCTGAGAGAAGGGTAATCAATATGTTAAGCATATAAGAAATGAGAAACCCTAAGAAGAGGGTAACCAATATTTTATGAATTCAACTAAGTATTATCAGTGAATTCAGTCCAATAACTCAAGTAGTCAGTAAAAATACAATAGTAATAGTTGATGCCCTGAACACCGTAGAACCCTCCCTAGAGGTTTGTACCGGGATGGGTGAAACAGGCTATGGACTATTAGATATAGGAAGAAGTAGCCCGAAACTGAGTATTTAACATCAACTAATTAGATATTGGTGGTACTTCAATTGAGTAGCATAGTACCCAACAATAACCAGAGATCCTGGTGGTACAATTTCAATAGTAGGGGTATCCAATAGTAATTGGAGATCCAATGGTACCCACTAGTTGAAGTATGCATCCCTTATGGACCTACTTCTTCTGGAAATTACTCCATTTTATGTGTCAGCCCTAGTGGTACGTCATTACGTAGAGTTGAGGCTTTTTAGCCTAGAGGAACCCCTCCTGAGTACCCAGGAAAAGGGGCCATAGTTTACATACGTTGTTTAGTCGTTGTTAGGCCAAACGTGGCAACCTTGTTGCAGACCGAGGTAGTTAGTAGTAGTCTTAAGGTCCCGGGTTTACCTTAACACTTGTACGGTAAGTCACACAGTAGTGACTTTTGCTTGGATGGTACAATCCATGTTAGTTCAGGGGCAAAGTAAAAGAAAAGTTAATTGAATTCAATTGAGTTTAGATAAAGAGTACAGTAGTCAGATCAGTCGGTTATGTTTAGTTGGCCAACATAGTAGTAGACAGTTCAGTAGTCAGGTCAAGTCAATGAAAGATTATAAAGAGAACAATGATAAAAATGTTTAGTTATTTGTATATTACTACTGATGCATAATAAGATGAATGAGAGGTTAACCAAGTGTGTGCAGTTATTAAATTTTTCTTTATATGTTTTTGGATTATTAGTTTTCTTTGTGGTTAATTCAAGCATGTTCATATATTGATTCACTCTTGTAGATGTCTAGAGTATTCTGCCATATTTATGTTTGTGAATGATTAGTCTCTTTAGAGCTTACTGCTGTTATAATTGATATCAGTTGCAAAATAGTATATCTATAATTATATTAATGCTTTAGGCTGGTTCTTTGAAGTACTCATTCACTAAGCGATTAGGCTCACCCCTCTACTCACAATTCTTAGGGATAACTCGTGGACTGAAGATGTCATTGCATTAGAGTAGATCTACCACAGAAGTTAAGTATGATATTAGTCAAGTTCAGTCGGTCCCTGTCACTCTAGGTCCTTGTATAGAAGTGATAAAGTTGCAAATGATGATGTTTATCCTTGTTTCCTTAATAAGAGAATATGTATATGATTATCATGTCATATGTATACAAAATTGTGAGAAATAGAATGAATGTTTAGATATGTATCTTTAATGTTGAGATCATATTAGAGTAATCAAGGTTTAATTCCTTAGTAAAGTTTTTTAATGTGATTGAATGCGAGAAAATAAAGAGTTTAAAATAAAGGAAAAAAAGTTGGGAGTTAACTATGTATTAAGCATAATCCTCAAACTTATGCCCTAATCTCATGATTAGTGGTAATTGTGGGATGTGGGTGTAACAACTTGGTGTCAGAGCTTAGGTTGAGTTGGCAGGGACCATTATGATAGAAAGTTAAAGTTATTAGTGTGGCAGTTAGGTGGTGATGCGTCTATAGCTCTGGGAGGTCTAAGTATTTAGATACCCTGGCCCAGAATCTGAATACTTAGGTTGACCAGTATCAAGCTACTCTATCTATTCTTCTTTGGATGCCCTAACTAGGTATGCAGAGGAAGGATGGGCTAGAGAGAAACCCTAGAAATATTAGGGATAGAAGACTGAAAAGAAATGAATGAATTGAGCGTAAGAATAGAATGTGAGGTAACTCTTATTTTATATTGTTTCTTTGATTGGATATCAATGGAAATGCTATTTTATATTTAAATTCTAATATTCAATTCTTAGAAATATATGTGGTCCTTTAAGATTCTTGTTCACTATGAAGTTAATTCAATTATTGTTTACATTCTTTGTATCAAGTAGACCAGAAGTTATGTTTAAATGAGTCTACCCTAATTAGGTATTCTTTCCACATGTTTGAGATGAATAGGAGTTGGTTCATCCGGAGTAGCTCTTGGGTCCAGGACTGCAGGTTCGGCCTCGTCCAGATGACATGATGCGTTACTAGGATTTGATGACTCCTATTAACAATATAATAAGATTAGACTCTGGATAAATCAGACCCACATCATAGTGAGAATGTACATACTCTAAGATGTCAAAATATAGGGGAAAGATTAGAATAGTTAACAATCAATTGGAATTGATATCTGAGATCCAACTTTGGGGCCTCAGATAAGAAACCCTAAGTTGGGAATGAAGGAAGAGGGATATAGATACAAGGCATACATTAGTATGTAACCTACAAAATGAAGAAGAAAGGATGGATAAAGAGAACTGAACTATATAACTAATTATGGCACATTATCCAATCTAAAATCAAGGAAAGATAAGAGGAAACTACATGGAAATCCAAGATAGAAAGAATCAATTAGAATGAATGGATCATATAATTGAGTAAAATGTACTTATTTACTCTAAAACAAAAGGAAAATAGGAGAAAAGAGTTAAGTATGCAATAAGTACATAGAAGTTAAGTTTATAAAAATGAAAGTGAAGACAACTAGATAAACATGTAAATTATAAGACTAGGAAAAAAATAAAATGAAACAAAAAAAAGAAAGAAAGTGATGGAAATGATGAGTTTGATTTAGAAAGAAGGGCTACATGATATAACAAGTAGCATGGAATGTGTACGTTCATCATAAAGTTTAAAGTATTCATCCTTACTAGCTTTTGATTCAATGTATCTATTTAGTAGCAACCTAGTTGACATCATGTGTGTTCAATAGGTTCCTAGTGATGAAATGGAACTAGGTCTTAAAAGAAGAACAAGGGTGTGGCTAACAACTCATATAAAGGTAAACTGTATTCAGAATATAAAGGCTTGATTGAAAGGAAACTATAGTTAATCCCTACATGAGTCGTTTGATTCGAAATGAAACACATGTAATGTATTATGCATAAGATGAAACTAGTAGGGAAAATATTGATTTAGAATTTTAACTAGATAAAAGTAAAAGGATGATGAGAAAGTTTATATGGCATGAAATATGAAATCATACACAAGAGTGAGAATCATGATCATAAGAGATACATAAAAGTAAATAATGGCATAGGGAAGAGTAGCAAACAGGTAACCGATGATAGAAAATAAAGAAGGTGTTGAAACATGAGGGAGTAATATAGATGATAAAAGAGAGAGATTGTGAGATGTGAGGAAATGTGAAATAGTCTAGTCTCCTTGATGACAACTAATATGAGAATCATGTTAAGTGAGTACTCAAAGATTATAATTATGTGTCTCAAAATTAGCTTCTCTTCTGTATCCTCCTTAGTGAGTGTAACATGGGATGAAGTGATAATGAAATAAATCATCAACGATGCACAACCATCATGAGAGACACATTATAAACTAATGACACATAATATGATGATGAAACCCTAGTAGGGTTGATCAAGAAAGTAATTTATCAAAATGGTCAAGTAAGATAAAGAAAATTCAAGTGGTGAAGACAAGGAAGGCTTTAGTAAACCTCAAGAGATCTAAGGTTTGCATATCAAAATAAGGGAGTAAAATCATGTCACAATAACATCTTGTTTTTTTATAAGGATCAAACCCTAGATAGTTTAGGGTTGTAAGAGTTAAAGGGATGTCAATAGTGATTTGACCTTGAGCATGAACATCTCTATAAAATAAAATCCTGAGATCATCATTATGAGAAGAAAATAGCAGTTATAGTATTCATGGGTTTAAAGGTTGCAAATGTGAAAGATAGATAAACAATATGAAAATGAATACGAACGAAGGATAAGAAATAGACTTGAAAGATAAGAAGTGTGATTTGAATGAAAGGATAAGTGAAACATGAGCAAAGTGTAATTTAAAATAAATTCTTGCATTGATAGCAAGAATGATGAATAATCTATTCTTACCTTGAATGTTTCAATGTTTGGGATGTTTATTCTAGATGATCAGAATGAGAAATATAAGTAAGAAGAAGTTGTAATGCATAAGAAGAGAAATCAGAGAAAACAAATGGCTATCAACATTATGTGAATTTGTTTTAAAGAAGTATAGTTTGTTGAAGGCATTTTAATGGATGAAAATGTGTTTTACGTATGACTTCAATTGTACATGTGCGAGCAATATACTAAATTGTAATGTGTTCTATGGTTTCAATCATTCATATCAGTAGTCTGACTCAATTTTATACAATTGTTGTTACTTATAGTCGTATAGTTCATGAGTGCTTTTCTATTAGAGTGGTGAAATAGTGAAATTCAAAATAGAAAGGTGAATTGTCTTTAATAACTCTACTGTGATGTTGAAAAATAAGTACATATTGATGTGTATGAATTAAGATAGTGGGAGAAGATTACCAGTACCGAGGTAACATCTCAATAGGGTATGGCATAAAAAATAGTTGTTTATCTATCTCTTTCCTAGTATTGATTGTGACAAAAAAAATCGGCTAACATTGAGACGTCTTGCTTAAAATATGTTGAGATTAGAAGAGAAAAAATGATTCAATGTTGAAAATAACATTCAAATATTAAATACAGGAGTATAGTGACACATAAGATTTCTGAAGTTTAAAAGAAACTTTGAATATACTTTGTTTGCGTATTTATGTTTCGGGGATGAAACTTTTTAAGGGGGTGAGATTGTAATGACCACATTTTTGCTTAATTGGTAAACTAGGGCTTACCTGAATGATTACATGCTTGTTTAGATTGAACATCATTTAGACTTGATTAATGAAAGTATATCAATTGTTATGTTTGAACCTAAGAAGAAACTCTAATTATGAATTTAGTTTGAAGAAATAGAGTTTGAGAAATGTAAACCCTAATCGGCAAAATTAGGGCTTTGATAGTACATGAATATGGAATTTCATCAGGATAACAGTGTGGTAAGTGATTTTTCATATTTTATAAGAATTTTGTATTTTACAGAATTTTGGATATGATATGGATAACTCAATCATTCATATTAGAGAAAAGTTTCAGAATATTTGGGTGTTCTTTGAATGTGGTTCTCAGTCGAACTATACTTCCATCGAAATGTTGATAGAGTGTTGTTCACCAGTGTAGTGTTTGATTTTTAATTATTTCTTAGTAATTCCGCATGATCATAAATTTATATTGGAGCTATGAAATTTCATTTCAGACATTATAATAAATTTGCATAATTTTTTGAGGATGTTTTAACTTTAAAATAAAAGAATTACAGTAACTTTTTATAACAGAAAAATCTGCTAAAACAAGAAAAAGTATAGTGAGGGGTTAATGTGTAAATTACACAAGCACCTAAATTTCTCTATATAATCAAGATATCACCCAAGTAGCTCTCATATATCTTGATCCATTCTAGATAAATGAAATCCTAGAGAGTGAGGGGGAGTTAGGGTTTGAGAGAAGAAAGTGATGGAATTGCTGATCTAGGGTTTCTCTATCCGAGATATGATGAAATCAAGTAAATTTAGCTTATTTGCATAGCCTTTCATGGTGAATCTTCTCTCACATTCCAAGATTGCATCCCTCCTATAATTTTATTTGAAATGGTATCAAATATTTCCCTTTTCTCACTCTTTCTTCTTAATCCCCCATTTCTAGGGTTTCCAGGTTGAAAGGAAGAAGAATTTGGTGATTTGCTAGGGTTTTGATATGAATTCGATATTTTCAGAGATGAGATACATTTTTAATGTGTTTTCACACCTTAGCATGAGTGGGTACTTCCTTTAAATAGTATATTGCATGAAAATGAGTTAAATGATCAATAATCTTTACTTGTTTTATGTGCGACTACAAAGCCTAAACTGCCATTTTGACCTAGCTTTTTCAAGATGATATGAAATTTATTATTTCTCTGTTTGATGGATTCTAGGTTATAAATCATACTAGAAATGCATATAAATTATCTAAATGAGAATTCCTAAAGTAATTGCAGAGTTTATATGAAAATAGTGAAATCTTGGGTTTTCGGCTATGACTAAATTAGTTGTACAGTTGAATAAAGAAGTTGGTCTAGTTGAATCTCCTTGGTTAAAAATGATTGTTTTATCTGAATGTGTAGTATACATATCTCAGATAAGATCTGGTTTTTCATTTGATGATATCAATGTTTGCTTGATATATCAATAAAGAGGGTGAAAACCTAAATGAATGGAATGTTGGAAGTTTGTAAATAAATTCATGAATTCAACTGATGTGATTCTTTATTATTATAAATTCATTTATTTAAGGTTATTCTTGATGCATGATATTTTAATGAATATGTTGGAAACCTAGTTAAATTCATTCAAGGGTTTCATAAGCATGACTGATTGAAATGAGTTATGTGATAATTTGAGTTTCTAGCTGAATATTTTTTATATGCATACACATTTTAATTTGTGATGCAAAAATATCTAATCGAGTTAATTGACATGAAATGCATACGTTGTTATGGTAATTTAAGAAAATAGAAAATGCATTTCCCTAGATAAGGATGTCCATGATGTCATGCATGAATATGAGAAATGTTGAATGTAAATGTTCATATCATTAGACATGATATCTATTTGAACATATGAGAATTCTTCTATGTGAATGAGAAATGAGAAACCTTGAGAGAAGGGTAATCAGTATGATAAGCATCTAAGAAATGAGAAACCCTAAGAAAAGGGTAACCAATATTTTATGCATTCAACTAAGTATTATTAGTGAATTCAGTCCAATAGCTCAAGTAGTCAGTAAAACTACAATAGTAATAGTAGATGCCCTGAACATCGTAGAACCCTCCCTGGAGGTCTGTATAGGGATGGGTGTAATAGGCTATGTACTATCAGATATAGGAAGAAGTAGCCCAGAACTGAGTATCTAACATCAACTGATTGGATATCGGTGGTACTTTAGTTGAGTTGCATAGTACCCAACAAAAACTAGAGATGTTGGTGGTACTATTTCAGTAGTAGGGGTATCCAATAATAATTGGAGATCCAGTGGTACCCACCAGTTGAAGTATACATCCCTTGTAGACCTACTTCTTCTGGTAGTTACTCCATTTTTCGTATAATCCCTAGTGGAACTGCAATACATAGAGTTGAGGCTTTTTATCCTAGTACCCAGGACAAGGGGCCACAATTTATAGACATTGTTTAGCCACGATCAGGCCAAACATGGAAACCTCATCACAGACTAAGTTAGTTAGTAGTAGTCTTAAGGTCCCATGTTTACCTTAAGACTTGTACGGTAAGTCACATAGTAGAGACTTTTGCTTGGATGGTACAATCTAAGTGAGTTCAGGGGTAAAGTAAAAGAAAAGTTAATTGAGTTTAGATAAAGAGTACAGTAGTCAGATCTGTCAGTTATGTTTAGTTTGCCAACATAGTAGTAGTCAGTTCAGTAGTCAGGTCAAGTCTAGGTCAATAAAATATTACAAAGAGAATAATGACAAAAATGTTTAGAAATTTTATATTACTACTGATGCATAATAAGATGAATGAGAGTTTAGCTAAGTGTGTGCAGTTATTCAATTATTCTTTGTATGTTTCTAGATTATTAGTTTTCATTGTGGTTAATCAAGCATGTTCATTTATTGATTCACTCTTGTAGATGTCTAGAATATTCTTCCATATTTATGTTTGTGAATGATTTGTCTCTTTAGATCTTATTGTTATTATAATTTATATCAGTTGCAAAATAGTATATCTGTAATTATATCAGTGCTTTAGACTATTTCTTTGAAGCACTCATTCAATGAGCAAGTAGGCTCACCCCTCTACTCACAATTTTTAGGGATAACTCGTGGACTAAAGATTTCATTGCATCAGAGTAGATCTGCCACAAGAGTTAAGTATTCAATTAGTTAAGTTCAATCGGTCCTTGTTACTCTAGGTTCTTGTATAGAAGTGAGAAAGTTGTAAATGATGATGTTTATCCTTGTTTCCTTAATAAGATAGTATGTCTATGATTATCATGTCATATGTACATAGAATTGTGAGAAACGGAATGAATGGTTAGATATGTATCTTTAAAGTTGAGATCATATTAGAGTAATCAAGGTTTAATTCCTTTGTAAAGATTGTTTATGTGATTGAATGTGAGAAAACAAAGAGTTTGAAATAAAGGAAAAAAAAGTTGGGAGTTAACTTTGTATTAAGTATAATCCTCAAACTTATGCCCTAATATCATGATTAGTGGTAATTGTGGGATGTGGGTGTAACATCGAGATCAGAGACAAAGTCTAGATCCATCAACCAAGCTAGTTCCATCGACCTAGATAGGCCATCGACATGTAGACTTGGGAACTTCCATCGACCTCTAAAAAGAAACAACCATCGATATCCTTATCCAAGGTGATCGATCACTTCTCGAAGCCCTATCCATCCACCTACTTCAACCACAGGTCAGGGTTAATACCTAGAAGAT
The DNA here is from genome assembly GCA_963693085.1 of Alisma plantago-aquatica. Lineage (NCBI taxonomy): Eukaryota > Viridiplantae > Streptophyta > Magnoliopsida > Alismatales > Alismataceae > Alisma > Alisma plantago-aquatica. The sequence goes on from OY856414.1 coordinate 663,337,974, forward strand.
ACATAATGAAGTAGGTTTGTCATTGCATGCCACATTGAGCCACTTCTTCAACCATCATGACCGTCGTCATGTCTCGTTCCACTACAAGTTATATTAATCTCCCCATGTCGAGGGAGTAGTCCTTTCACTGGGGTGTGGGGATTATCCCCTCTACCCATTTCTTGCAATTTCATTCATGTTCCAATACTTTTATGAACTCATTAAATTGATTTCTAATTATTTAATGCATATCTTGTGGATTGATCACCTGCTTTACATGATCTATTATAATGTTATTCTGTGAGAACTTCAATGTTTAAGATTTGAATACTGATTAGATTTGGTTGATATCCTAATGCAGACTTCTAATGGGAAGTCTCCAGAGTAGTGGATATAGGATCTATAATGACATCAAGCTTATAGGGTTATTCACTCATGCAAGCTTCTAAGGCTGAAAGAGGAAACTTGCATAACTCCAATTATGTCTTCATACATGTTTGAATTTGAATGAACGTGTAGATTCAAGTAGTTGCAGTGAAACCTAGTTCCACCCTAGTGTTTCCATCCATTGATAACTAGAACCTTAATCTATCTCTTTCCATTCATCCAATCTTAGTTAAATAAACCAACCCAAATCTTGTGATAAATACTAGTTCTTGATAAGTTACTTTGATCATATAATTCTAAAAAATGTTGTTCTTTGGGATTCGATCATCAACTACACTACAAAAAGATAAGTCCTCTTGCAGATGGGATTATTGCATGTTAGTTTTGGTAAACTTTAGGAATTCCATTCCTAGTAAATTTTTAGTGCATTGATCTCCACACTAGTAGCTATTAACATCTAATATAATTTGAAGTCTTAATGTTTTGTACAAGATAATTATTCAACATGCATATATTATGTAACTGAATTTGTGGAAGAGAGTGTCAGGAAAGCATCACAAAACAATCATAAAATAGATCAAGTTAAGAACAATAGGATCATTAATTTTAAATGTTAATTTAAGTTATAATAACTTTATATAATACACACATTTCTTTTGTACATATTTGACACTCAAAGTTACACATTGGGATTAAATGAACTTTAGGAAGAGTAGGTAGATGCTTTTGGAAAAGATGGTCAACTTTGTATTTGACTTGAATGCACTATGTTAGGTCAAGTTATGTAGTTTAAAACTCTTACATACAAAGTTTCTTTTGTAGTGGGTTTTACTTTAAATATTATGTCACATTTGGTTAGTACAATCATCATTGCAATTTGTGAATGATGTGGATTGCGTCTAAATGATGTGGAATGTGTCAATGTACATATTCAAAATTGAATGGTGTATTTGAATCATTATTTTTGTGTTGTTGTGTATGATTTGTTGTATCAATTAATTTAAATGAGAGTGAATTTGAATTCTAGAAAGACATTTTAGTATGTATTTCAGGTTTGCATCTAAGTATCATTCATTTTCTTTGTATTGTAGGACTAAATCTTTCTGTAGTAGATTTTTGCAGAAAAATACATATTTATAATGTCGATTGTTTTTAATATGAACGATGTTATAAGTGTGTATTGTCAGTTTTGTAATAAAATTGACATTATGTCTTTACATAAGTTAACTTATAAGTTTTGTTTGTAGACCAGTTTCATCGATTGTTTTCTAAAAAAGTTGAAGTTATATCTAAACAAAGTGTCAATTTTTGAAAGGTGATTGTATAGATTAACTACAATGTTTGTTTCTTATTATAATTGATGTTGCAAATATTCATGAAACTTTTTTCTTTCTATATTGCATAGACTTTTTTTATAAAAAATTGGAACAATAGTTTTTCTATTGCATCCATTTCTTTATGTTGGAAAATGACACTACTCTATTGCATCAAGTTTTCTTTTCTACAATAAATGACATGGTATGTCTACTGTAGCACAACCTAAGTGTCTCTTTCAAAATGAAACTATATATATATAAAAAATCAATGCTATGTCATATGTGTACACTAGTCTAAGGGGTGGAAAATGTTTGATGTGGGTAAGTCTGGGTAGTCCCTTAGTGTAGGATGTTTGACTCCTATTTGAAAAAGGAATATAGTTACTCTTCAACTTATAAGAGAGGTTATTTTGATGTATATATAATCTTGATGATTAAATACAAGGTGGTATTCTAGTGGTTGAGAAATCCCAAGGGCGGGCTCTCTAGGTGGTGGAGCTACAAGTTTTCAAGTTCAATCCACTATAAATAATGGCTTCAATCATTATTTTTTATTCACTTTTACTTTCTTTTATCACATATCTTATGATATGATTTGAAGGTCAAACACATTTTGTTTAAATCTTATAGCATCTCAATCCCCCCAAGACTACATCCTATAAGTGGCATCAGTGCAACTTCTTCACAAAGAAATATTGCCATGCGTAGTAGAATATTGTTGACAACCTTAGGAATCTCAACCTCGAAGGAGGCCAATTCATCCTCCTATTGAGCTTAGATGTCTAGAAATACTAACATTAAAAAAGTTAAATGTAATTCCACATCCAAGAATTTATCTTTGATAAGTGTAAATTAGTTGCCCTCTTCTATGTCATGCCTTATGGAGACTTCACTACATGTGATGAGAAGATACAAATTAAAGTGTGTATGTGTGTGTGTGTCTATATATATATATATATATATATATATATATATATATATATAAACAAACTCTAGACCACCCTCTCTCCTTTCATCTTTAATTACACTACGATTTGCAAGATGAATTGTACATATCAAGAAAGCTCTTCCTCGCCCACAAAGGAGAATATCCGAGTCATTGATTCAAAGATCAACATGTTACAACATCAACTCAAGTTATCAATGATGTGTAATATCAGGTCCATTAGAGATATATACTGAAGGTCCTCAAGCATAACCAAGGATTTTAGTTTATTGTAAAGATAATAGAGTCCAAGGAGAATGTTTTTAGATCGTTTTCTCCCTCACCTATTGTTTTGATAAGAATGTGGTATTTGTAGAAGAATCCACCAACCTACATCTCCTCCTAGTTGAAGATGTCATACCTATTATCCAAACTTGTGAGGTGAAACTTAATGTAGTAAAAGAGGATACAAAGGAAGTGTTTCATGCAATTGAAAAGACATGGACTCCAAATTTGAATAATCTTCATTGAGTGAAAATTATTATAATTTTGATGACAAATACAAAAATCTGCCTTTGGCGTAACTGTGGCCTTTGGAGGAGCAAATGAGGGGTATACACATCAAGACTATTTTTAAGGGCTTTCAATTTGAATTTCATCAAAGTATGGTGTGTAACAAGAAGGAAACTTCTGATGAAGGTGTATTTGAGGTCTATAACGTAGGTGGCTCTAGTTGTCCTCGTGCATTGAAGAATAATTCTATTTGACATACTATCTTGTAATTTTTTCAAATTTGAATCCAATGGAATTCCCTACATGAACATTCTTTCTTATCGAAAGATTCATGATTTTTGTGCTCTTCCTAATCCATATATATCAATGAGGTGGAGAAAAGGGTATAGAGACTGCCCTTTGGTTTTAGAAATGTATATATTATGCTTTCATCCACCAGTATGACCTTTCAACTTGTGTTTATGTGTAATTCCATTGTCAACATAGCTTGCTGGAACAATGTTATAGATCTATGTTAGGAAAAGCTTCTTGCTTTGTAAAAGGATCTAGATATTAATGATGTCAGTGTAACTACTACTGATTTGGCTTCTACATCAGTTGTCAAGGTTCATGTTCCCTTGTATTTGTAAAACTAAAGGCACACCTAGAGTGGTTGATGTATGGTATAAACATGGAATTGAAACTTCCATATCTAAAGTGAGACATTGTAAGAACTGTTGTAGTATGTGTTAACCATCACAATGGAAATTGCCCTTCAAAAAAAGAGGTATGTGAATGTTACCAATTTAGCAATATATATATATATATATGTATATATATATATATATATATATATATATATATATATATATTGTAATCTCCACTATTATCATATTTCTTTTTGGTTTGTAGATGTGCTTGAACTAAGTAGGATTCTCTTTTAGAAGCTTACAAGGTCTTTATCCTAAGGAAGTTGCCACAATGGTGGATTTGTAATTCTTCTGCTGCTTTTGGACTTGACTTATTTACTTCTTGGAAGCTTTTATTGAATTTCTTATGGTATCGCTAGATTTGTAACAGTGCTTTTGGATTTCTAATGGTGCTTCTGTATTTGTAACGCTTCTTCTAGATTTCGGATTCTTCTATTGTATTTGTAATGGTGCTCCTAGATTTGTAATTGTGCTTATAGATTTGTAATGCTTATGTTGGATTTATAATGGTGCTTCTGATTTGATATATAATGTAATCGTGTTGATTGATACATTCATTGTGGTAGTTGTAATTGACAATTCATTATAAATCAATTTTATAAAAAATCTTCCTTTTAATTTGTGTTTGTATCAAATTCCACTATGTTTTGGATGGATATTGATTATGTAATGAGGTTCATTCTCTCAAAAGAATAGATTGTGACATATCCAGCCAATATTATAGAAGATCACCCTTAATTATAGTTGCTCCTTTTCATTATAAAACTGCTAGCTTTATTTACATTCTTGTCTATCTTATTACATGTGATCCTTTCTAATTACAATATTTCGATTCTCCTTGTAGGGCGTCATCCATGGTCACTTTTTATCCTCCCCTTTCCAATTTCTCCATTCACATTTCAGGATGTTCCTTCTTGTTGTGATTTATCCTTCTACTGAGGTTCATTTTTTTAGAAGAGTAGATTGTGAGACATCCAGTCTGTATTATAGAAAATCACCTTTAATTATAGTTCTCTCCTTCTCATTAAAAAACTTCTATCTCTCCTTACATTGCCTCCTTCTTATTACATGTGATCCTTTCTAATTACAATATTTTGATTCTCCTTGAAGAACATCATCCTTGGTTACTTTTTGTCCTTTCCTTTGTAGTTTATCCATTCTCATTACAAGATGTTCCTTATTGTTGTGATTTAGCCTCCTACCGTGGTTCATTCTCTTAGAAGTGGATTGTGACACATCTAGTCTGTATTACAGAATATCACCCTTAATTATAGTTCTCTCCTTCTCATTAAAAAATGGCTAGCTATCTATAAATTCTTCAACGTCTTATTACATGTTATCCTTTCTAATTACAATATGTTGATTCTCCTTGCAGAACATCATTCTTAGTTACTTTTATCCTTCACTTTCTAGTTTCTTCATTCTCATTACAGGATGTTCCTTCTTGTTGTGATTTAGCCTGATACTAAGGTTCAATCTCTTACAAGAGTACATTGTAACATAATCTGTATCATAGAAAATCACCCTTAATTACAATTCTCTCCTTCTCATTACAAGATGCTATCTCTCCTTACATTTTTCTCCTTATTACTACATGTGGTCCTTTCTAATTACAATATGTTGATTCTCATCCTTGGTTACTTTTCTCCTTCCCTTCATGGTTCTCCATTCTCATTAAATGATGTTCCTTCTTGTTGCGGTTTATCGTTTTACTAAGGTTCATTCTCTTAAATGAGTAGAATGTGACACATCCAATTTGTGTTACAGAAAATCACCCTTAATTATAGTTATCTCCTTCTCATTACAAAATTTCTAGATCTCCTCACATTCTTCTCCTTGTCATTATGTTGTATGCTTTCTAGTTACAATATGTCAATTATCCTTGAAGAATGTCATTCTTAGAAACAAACAAATCAGTAGACCGTTGGAACTGACACCCTAATACAAATACAACTGCCAAGACATTGATATACAAAAAGAATCAAAACACAACCCACATAAGTTACTGTAACAATAGCACAACATAAATATCTTTACAAGAATCCAATTCAATTTTACACAAAAGAAGATGTTGCCTTACAAGCATAATAGGTTTACACATTCCATTTGATCACCACATCAAAGTAACAACTTCAAACATTACAAAAAATTGAGGTTGTGTTAGTGCAAAACTACATTCCTATCTTCTTGAAGCTAAAAATTAGATGATTACATCAGTTACAATTAAACTTTGGTCAAATTATAGTTAATTTCATTTCTATATTAAAGTAACATCTTCAACAATTACAAAAAGGATCATTTCTTCTCTTCCCCTTTGACTCTTGCATGTCTTTAGTACTCCACTTGACTCTTTTATTTCAAGAATGCTCCCCTTTGACTCTTGGATTTCCTCAATGCTCTTCAATTTCCCAAATGTCATCATCTTGTGAAATATATCACCTCGTATTATCAGAATGCCTTCCTTTATAAAGATCATACTATGTCCATTAACCAACCATTCCAACTATTTCATAACAAATGTGTCACAATCCACCTCATTTTTTTCCCATCTGCAGTCCTGTCCTCATCAATTTCTTCCTCTTTATCATTTAAATCTTTATTCCCCCTCCTATATCTTTTTCAAACCTTCAAGCATTTGTATGAACCCCTTTATCAAAATTTTCAAGATCTTCTTCAAAAATCTAGCATCGACAAAATCATCACCACTATTGTAGAAGTTTCTATTATCCCTTGTATCACCAACCCTATCTTCATCTTGCACATATACTAGGGCTCATTTGGTAATGGCCCCCTTTCCCCCCTTTATGTATGCCCTTCGATATCCCCATACTGTGATTTCAACGGGGAAAGAGGAAGGATCGATTGAGAATGAAGGAAGATGGAGGAATTAGGTTTAATAGAAACACATGATACCTTTCTGTCTTCTTGGAGATTTCAAGCAGAAATGACAACAGGAATTGAGCCTTCACATATATTCCTGCTACAAAAATCCTCCTCAAGAAGCAACTACAATAGGACCCTTTGCTACCTCCTCTTCCTCGAAAACTCCTCCTTCAATGATCAGACACCTCTGTAGATTCTTCTCCGTGTGGATTCCCTCTACGTGGTTCCTGTACAACATCTACTTTGTGTCAGTTCACTCTTCTTCCTTTCTCCTCAATGTCTTCTCAGCACCATAAGGCAGTAGTCAATTGCGCTAGAAATATGTCAATTAGGAGGGCACATGTAACTAAAATAAAGCTACCTATGGGGGTAGTGAATATACACACTATATGTATCTGTGTATATATATAGGGTATATATTCACTGCCCACATGAGTAACTAACTTTTGTTACCTGTGGATCTATTTTGTAATATAAAGGCACCTAACTGTAGTGAGACAACCAAAATTTTAATACAATGACCGATATTTATGAAAACAATTTATGTAGTATTACAAAACAAGTCTTTCTATTACATTTTTTGTCATGTCATTACAACATTGGCTGTCTCATTACAAATATGTGCCTTCCTATTACAAAATAGAAGCATTGGTAACTAACCTTATTTACCCACATATGTAGTGAATATATATATATATATACACTAGTTTATGCACGTGCTTTGCCCGTCTTCTTTTAATTTCACATAAAAATAATATTGTAGTATGTTAACTTTTATTCCTATTCACATAATGATTAGTCTACTTGAAAAACTTCAATTATCTATAAAGGAACCTTATTAAGAAATCAACTAAAAATAATCAATAATAGACATTTTCCTTTTTTAAATTGAAGTTTCTTACATTATATGAAGTTCATAATGAATACCAAACAAGGAACATATTTTTAGAAGAAACACATCTAGTGCACTAAATCATAAATGTGCCAGAGTAATGTATATAGTAATGTAATATGGAAGGTAAAACAAATGTATAATCATTTGTTTTATTTATCCTACAATGTATTCAACTTCTCTCGATAATATTTGTAAAATGTAATATTGTATATTATTAATCCTACATAGTAAACATAATTGTTCACATATGTTTCTATAATACAATGGTAGGTTTTTACGATGGTGTATTAACATAATTAAAAAAAGGGTCATCTGAGTTCTATATTATTTCTTGAGGATATATTTGGCCACCATCCTAATGCTAAATAATTTTGATCTTTATAATTTAACGTTTTAGTTGTAACTCAAACTATCATCTATGAATTTACAAAAATATATCATGTTAGAGGAGAAAAGTGTTAAAATTGAAATTGAATTAAGTGGTATCCATAAAATACAAATTATTGTAAAGTTCATTTATTAATTTTTTATATAAAAAAGAGTTGTATTATTTTGATCATTTATACAAATATAATGAATAACAAAAAAGTGACTTTATATCTCTAATGTATACTTGTTGTAAAATACACTATCATAAATTATCGGGTTGATAATTGAATGTTTTATTTATAAGTTTTTTTTCTACTAATATCTAGTTAGTTTTTGGATAGTTTTCATATAATAGCCTCATAAGAACAACAATATTACATCTCATTACATAGTGACAATTATTTTTTCAATGTTCTAGAATTGCATTAATTCATTTATGCTATAAGGTGTAGGAGAAAAGGGCTCCGATATACAATTTATATTACTGATTTCAATATAGTACACACTAAATATAATTTATGCATTTTAATATACACAAATATTATAAAAAATAAGTTTTACTTATAGAATCATTTCATCCTAAGAAACCACATTGTCAATATATATGTTGTCCATGAAAATCATATGTTGTTAAAAACATGGAAGATTGTCACAATATATGAAAAAGGAATTAAATCCAAGAAATTAATAAATTATAAAGACTAAAAGTTTTATGATGGTTTTAACATTTTTATTTCCGTTCAAATTGAAAAATCTATTACTGTTTTCTAGATGATATACAAAGTACACCATTTCTAGTGAGAAAAATTACAAAAGTCAAATTTCTCAATTAAAGACAAAGTAATCTAGATCACTTGTTTGTAGTAGCACCTGATATTAAAATATGGAGTTTATTACAATTTATTATAGTGACTTCACTAAAATAACAATATATATATAGTAGTCATTTAGCATTGCAAAATTTAGTTGATATCACCATACATAACTACTACAAGACATATATTCAGAATTGAAATTGATAATTATTAACTTGTAAATTATTATATATATTAAAATGTGTTTGAGTCATTTTGTATATTTAAGGGTGAACCATTAGAGAAAATAGTTATTTTCACACATTTTGACATATACAACATGTCAAATTTGAGCTCTCTATCATCTTACATTTCAATTTATGAAAAATAAATTATGTTATAATTATATAGTTTCTAATATTCATTGATCTTAAACAAATATTTAGTCATTGTGTGTTAGTTAATACAAATAAATTGTCCAGCTAGAGTAGTCTGGATGATAAGAAGTCGGTAAGTCCCAATGAAGGACCCAGATTCAAATCATGCCAAAAGGCACTTGCAAATGACATTTCACATTGATTGGGCATGGGAGGGGGGTGACCGGACGAGACACTCTCAAGATCCAAGTGTTTACCATGCTGAGGTGGGTCCAATAGTTGTCCTTCCTGAGGTGGATTCTATCATAAATAAAAAATTGTACTAATATTAAAATGATTTTGGACTCGAGATTACGTTGAATTTTTAGTTCAATTATCAGTGCATTAATAATTTTTTTGTCTAGTTTAAAATGAAAATATTGAATGCATATATTATACAATTGAGATAAAAATATGATATTTCATAATTATTGAATATCCACTAAATACTTTTATGTTACAATGAAAATCTCTTTATCAAAACATGATAATGTAAGCTACACTTCTATCATCTGATATATACCATTCTTGAAGCCAATTCTTTATAATACGGTAAAAATGTAGTTTGTTGAAGCCACAATTAATATTTTTATATATCTTATAATTATGAGTTTTCTATTAATAAGTCAGCATATATACACATATATTAGTAACATTCTAAAAAAATGATGACCACATTTACAATGTGAATTGAATTTCCTTAAAAATTATTGAAATCACATGTTGCTTCATGTAAATTATGTGTATTGTTTTTTCATTTGCTAAAATCTGTATTTTAAATGGTATTAAATGTTTTAGATATAATAAATCTTCATTGGTGATTGGCAATAAAGTTATGACTAATAATTTCTATTTAAGGTTTATACTATGTACATTAAATTCAGTTGAGTTAAATGTTTATGAAGCATTCATATACATCGCTAAATTTTATAAGATTTTAGATGTTTCCAATATTGATATTCTATAATAATGTTAAACATTTAGAATATATAATATATTCACAAAAATATAATTTCATGTTATTGTAATATTTTTCCATATACACCATTGTTTATTGAATTCTAATGCAGTTTGAATTCAATGCTTATTTGATTATGTTTGTGACATAAATTTGGGTATAGCATGGCTTGCATCAATTATGAACATATTGTGATTATTAAATTAGTGAAATATAATGAAAATTATTAGAAAAATGAAGTGTAACACATTATATGTATGAGTATCTGTTAAATGTAACAAAAAAAGGTCCAAATCCTTATTTTAATCATGTCAACCTTTTACTCTTTCGATTGACACATAATTATCATAGAAAAAAAATTGATCAATTAGTTAATATTGTGATACTCATTGTAAAATTACCAATAGAAGATTTTTCAATCCTCTTAAAAAATCAATACCATTTAATGCTAATGTATCCTTTAAAAGTGAATTACAATAAGAATATGGTTGAATAGAACATGCATGGAAATATTAAAACAATGTATCTAAGCATGAGATATTTTATCTTCAGATTCTGATGTTTAGAAAATTGATTTTATACATTAGGTGCACCAAGAAAAGCCTTCATGTAGGTTTTTTGACATTTTTATTGGAAATAGTCAATCTAGTATATATCAATGTGGCTTGGCACAAAGTTTCTATTTTTTAAACATAGATCCAAGAAAAAAGAACAATAGAGTATCGTAAATGGGGTTTAATTTGACATATATTTGTAATATGAAGCAAACCACATGAGGATAAGATTTACATTCTTAAAATACACATTATTTACAAAATGAATCGTACACACACACACACACACAGATATATATATATATATATATATATATATATATATATATATATATATATATGGGCTCATCTTTAATACCCACGCGGGTAGCTACCCGCACACACTTCCTGTCACTTTTTTCTAAAAAAAAATTTTGCAATTGTAGAGGAGAATTTTATCTAGCTCTCCAAAAAATTTCATCCAAATATAATATCATTTGCCCCACCAAAATCAAAAAATACGTCCATATATTTACTGATTGTATATTTTCTGTGCAGTTACTTTTTTAGTCATATTGTTACTTTTTTATCAATACAGTTACTCTTTTGATCTTAGAGTTACTTTTTTGTACCATATAGTTACACTTTTGGATGTGCGGGTAGCGAAAAATCAGGCTACCCGTGTGGGAAATGAATGAATGGCCTGTATATATATATATATATATATATATATATATATATATATTTATATATATATATTTATATATATATATATATATAAACAAGTAAAGATAGTAACTCATCAAAATCCAATTCTCTAAATACACAAGACACAAAATATTATGTTCATGTATATGAGTCCAACTAGAATGGAAGTCTCAAATATGTGTATGGTATGTTTGTAAACCTAATACTTCATTGCATAAATGTTGAAAACCTTTAAACTGTATAACACATTTTCTGAATTATCACAACATTAATACTTGAAAACTATTTTTGTAAATTTTAACTCTTTTTACATTTAACAAGTCAATTCCAGTTCATAATGTTATTAATTTGTATGATATATATAAAGAATAGTACATAAGAACATTTTAAATTCTATGATGATATTATATCTAACATATTGCTATGTAAAAATCAAGTGGTTTCTATATTTCATTTTATTTCTAATAATGTCATAGATAATTGATCAAATTAGTTATTATGTATTGACAAGATTTGTCACATTATAACGTAAAATAAACCGTGTACTAATATTAAATCTTAGTTTTTGTGTTCTTAATTGTATAAATTCTGAGTGACTTATTTGTGCATTATATGATGACTATATGATTTTATGCACTCTCAATCGGTCGACTTGTGGTTCTGTCAACATTATAGAAAAATATACACTTAAGAACTAATCATGTAAAGTACATGCAACATCTTTTGGCAATCAATTTATATAAATTGGTCTATTTTAAAATTTATGGTCTCTTTTGCATCTAATTATATACTTGATTTTTTTTAATTAGAAAAATTAGACTATTCTAATAATTGTAGTAAAACATTACTTTAGTTGTTTGTAATTGTATGGTTATCAAGTTTGTTAACTACCAATGAAAGTAATTGAAAATATTTGAGCATACTTGGACCTTAAGAAATATATGTGTTTCATTCCAACAATAAATTATATCTTTTAAGGTTTTACATGCTTTCTTGAAACGCTTTGATGCTTAACTAACATTATGAATACTTTTATATTTCTAATATTGAACCAATGAACAACACAAAATGCTATACCATCGACACAGTAGTTGTTTAAAGTACATGAGATATTTAGGAAAGGATTGTGTACATTGTAATATTACAAAATTTATAGTGTATTTTGCATTCATTTTTGTACTTGGTTTTTTTTCAATGCATTATGTAATTATATGATTGTATTCATAAACATTACTTGAGGTGTCTGTAATAGTATGGTTAATCAAATTTATTGACAATCAATTAAAGTTATTCAAAATACTTTTGAGGAAAATATCCATGCTCCTAGAAGTATCTTTTAGACCGTAATGTATATCTTTACATGTTTGAATTCTTTTTCAACAGCCATTTATTCTTGACCAACATGATGAATCCTATTATTTTAATAATACTTTGTATGTTTTAAAACATAGAATCTTATACCACCAAGTAAGTAGTTAAATAATTAATGCATCTGATTTAGCACATAGAATATAAGCATACCGTTCATTGTGCCTTAATGCTTATAGGATGTTCCTTGCTATCAACATTCTCATAAAAAATGCATATGATATTAATTGGTTTGAAAACCTTTATATTTGACATCTTAGTTTAGCATACAAATCAAGTAAATTCATTTTCACATTTATAGTTTGTTTTGTAAGTTTGTAAACTATTTGTCATTTCATTTTTTTACATCTTTCATATATTAACCCAACTTGATATCTCAACGACAACCTATCTTCTATATATTATTAATTGTCCTATGTATAATATGTGAATCAACATGAAAGGAGGCTGATAAAGACTCTTGTCATATGACTACATTACTATTAAAAACTACTTCAATCCATGTATTATTTGTCATGTGATAAGAGTTCACTTTTCTATGATATGCATTTTGGTGAAATTTGATGACATTTTAACTTAATTCTTTTTTTATGATTTTCTATTATACATAAGTTCTTAGACATTAAGCACAAAAAAAGTAATATCTACAATGCTTTCAATGTGTTGTTATATTTTCCAAAATATTATTTTAGTGTAGACTAGAGTAAATAATAATAAAGAAGGTATCCAACAATGAGTCAGACATGACTTGGTGTGCCAACAAGAAAAGTGAATACAATTTGGATTGGTTCAGTGGTAAGGGATGGTTACCAAGTGATGCAAAATGCCTAGGTCAAAAAAATTGACGTCTTTTTATGATTACATACATATAATTATTAGAATAAAACATATTGTGTATTTTTCACAAGTTAGACTATTGTGCATAGCAATCATCATATAAAGTTATGTTACATAAATGATGCAAAATATCTAGAAAAAAGTGGATGTCATATTTTATTTGTAAAGAATAATTATCTAAAAACAATTATAAGACAAGGGAGAAAATTCATGAAATGTTGGATATTTTAAGGAGTACATTATATTAAATACATATGAATAAAAATAAGAAAATAAATATATCATCTTGTACGATGGTAAATGTTAACAAAATGATGTTGGTTAAGAAAGACAACTAGGACACAATTTGAATGTATCTAAAATATGATAACAAAAGAATTGTTAGGATATTATTTTTGTAAGATAAATTTATTATTGTGGATTTTAATATTTATAATATTATTCCAATTAACTATTTTTACTATTAATATAATGTGAATTTAGTCACAAGATCCAAATTGGTAAACACACGCCATGTGAGTAGCATGTGCATTTACTAGTAGATTATGTAATCCATATTATATCAAATACAATCATTTTTTGCATAAATTGATGTAATTTGCTCCATATAGTTATTTAGGGTTGATAAACCTAAATAAAAGATAGAAAATGCATATATGATCAATAAATGGTGGAATTTTTAGAATATGTTAGTAACTATGTATATAACTCAATATGTAACCATGAGACCAGTTTGACACACCGAATTCATGTTATATTATGATTACTATAACCACATGCTTGGTAACTATTATGGGATAATGAATGTACCCTAATATTAATATGTTCACATAATAATGTGAAACATGATTAGAAGTTAATGAATCTTAACATGGAAATAACCAGTAACATAATTGGAAAGGAAGATTAGTGAGATAACTTTAATAAGATAAGATAAGTAATGATGGAAATATCCTGATGATAGAAGTAAAACACTAAAATGGACATACTAGTGTTAAGATGATGATAATTTGATGATTATACATGATCTATCTTGATCAGGGTTGACCAACGATATAGTTGACTCAGGAATATGTGATGATTAGAATATCTCTTTACAAGGTACACTTTTCCTCTTACTTGGTCTACTATTTAGAATGGTTGTATTATATGTGTAAAAAATATTGGGCACATGATATTGGATGAAAAAACTATTATTATAAGTTATCTTGTTTGATTTTCTATATATATATAGTACTGAACACATGAAACATAATATATTTGGTCCATTATATCAAAGCACTTCAACTCTTGGGTAGTCCATTGCTTCAAAGTAAAGTACTAGAACTCTTTGGTAGTCAAGTACTTGAAAGTGATCCAACTCTTTGGTTGTCTGATCACATTTTGAAATGATCCAAAACTTTGGTAATCAATTATAAGGCCTTTAGTGCATTCAACCTTCTGCGGTCAATGCATGGATGATATAATGGAAAATGTACATAAAATATGTGTTCTTTTGCTAATATATATTTTTGTTCAAGTATGTTCTTTTATATTTGTTTATTGCTTCCAAGTATCAAAGTTATATTTTTCCAAGACACAGTATGAAAAAGGTATATCAAAAACATGTAGGCTTACTCAACACAATATTTTAATATATTGTGCTGATGTGTACATCATGTGATCTCTTGTTTAGGTGATGTGGACATATGATCTTAAAGACCTTGATAGATGAGAGTTGTGTGGTGAGCAAATGTATGGGTGATCTTATTGTCTAAAGATCTTGTTGTAGTGGTCGTATGTGCATATATAAAAGATTATTGTTCAATATATAATATCAAAAGTTGTAGCAATTCATTTTGTAATTATATGTTGAATGGCAAGCTTGTGCTTGTATGGATTATTTATTGCTCATGTACATATGGTACTATTTTTTCCTTATTCCTCCCTTAATTTTATTATTCTTGGCCTAGTGTGTGAGTTTGAATTGGGATTCTAGCTGAGATGAGGCTTTCAGTTTGGACATCACATAATGGGTCAAGGCGTTGCAAATTTAGTGACATTACAGGTGGTATCAAAGCATGAACAATAGCAAAGACTAACATTTTCTCATTATGCAACTGAAATTCATCAAACCTTGAACTTAAAAATATTTAGGGTTATATTAGTATCTTATAGAGACTATATATTATGTAGCCTCTACATTAGGGATTAGATGTCTGAGAACTTGGTCTAGATCGGTGCTTGTTGTATATCAAGTCCTGAAGTATCAATCATCCCTTATAATGTGTTGGTATGAGATGTTACATCATTTGTAGATTATGGGCTTCGAGGGAAGAGAAATCTAAAGCATGTGGAGCTCGTTAGCACTAGTCTATACCTTGTTCTCACCCTTTTCATTAGGTGACATGACACTAGATTCACTATTATGTGTAGGACACTCAGTTTGCTGATTTGGTATTGTTTCCCTACATAGTTTTTCAGCTCAGGACTCGAAAGTTTTCTCTGACGCTTATTTTATAGGAGAAAAACTATATAATATGTTATTATATATGTAAGTAAATACAACAGTGTGTTGTTACGAATGTACGAATAGGAATTCGTCATTCAAACTAAGTGAAAGTGAGTGACATCAGTTTAGAAGAGAGACTGGTTCTAGTTAAATGACTAAATCCTTGTAGGAATATGTGATAGATGGAATAGATGAAATAAGTTTAGATGATATTATTTAAGTTTTATATGATTAGATAAGAGGTTTTATGATGATTAAAGTTGGATTTGAGAATTGGAGTTTGGTTTTGAGATTTTGACATAAGCTTGATGATAAAAGTTTGTAGGATTTTATGAGATAAGATAAGATAAGTTAAGACAAGATGTGAACTAGAAAAAAGCCTCAATATTTTTTGCAAAGGAGGACCTCGAGTGTTAGGAACAATTGTAGGGTTAACTATAGAGAGAGTGAGATCCAGAAGGAGAATGTCAGAGAACCTAAACTCTAAGATATGAGAATTATAAGAAATATTTGTTGTGATATGTCCTAAAATAGACTACTCCTGAGTGAATGAGTTACGTTGCTTTATGAGAGATTCATATAGATTTGTTGATCCCTAGATGCCCTTGGGAAGAACAAACCCTAGAGCTGAGATATGATTATTTGTACATGTGAATATTAATATGAGAACTTACCATCTGGGTGAGGGGGAGATACCCAAGACCCCGTAGGAGGTAATTATGTCAGTTTCTATAAATCCTCTAGATGGGGTTGGTGGTTCCTTGTAGGAATCTAGTGGATGTGTATATAAAAGAGAATTGATAAATAGTATGTCATGGGTAGAGAACCTATGAAAAGTATGTCATATCTTGTTTCAATTCGTGCATATGTGGCCAGAGCTAGTAAAGCTATCAATTAGTGTCAATGAGGTAGACCCTGCAAAAACCCTAGACCAAAGAGGGAATACTAAGTTTTTTCTTATGAGATACTCACAAATATGAGTCTTCTTAGAGAGACTAAGAACATTACTACCCTTAGGATAAGGGTTAGGAGAACCTCAATTGGACTAGATAAAGTTTTGATATATGTTTAACAAGCCACTCATATAAGTTTATTTAGCACTACCATGATATAATATATGTAAGAATGTGATCTCATCTTGAGAGGTGATACATGTAGATATGAAATGATGTAAAACCTAGTGATGGTCTAATAACCCCTTATGTATATATTGTTAACCATATGTATGAATAATGATGACATAATATGATTGGTGAATCACGTGATGAATTCACTAATAAAGTTTGTAACCTAATATGAACATGAAATTAGACCACATTAATGATGAATATTGAATGAGATGATAATTCTAGTGGTAAATATTAATATTGAATATGTTGGATCCTAGATGGGTGATATGATTCTCTAGAGAGGGGGTGAATAGAGTTGAATGCACTTAAAAAAATTTCGTTAGACCTTCAAGGAATATCACAAGATAAGGTTGCTAAATAGGAAATATGCGTGCAACTAAAACATGCATAGCAAGGGAGAGAGAGATTGAACATACACCAAATGACAAGCTATTTAGAGTGGTTCCACACTTCAAACTAGAATTGAGTCAGTCCACTACCTAGAGAGGTCAACCTCTAGGATTTCTTAACCTTTCACCTTCATTATAATTATAAGAGATACAATACATGACCACCAAAGGACTTACCTATCCAATACAAAGAGTCTTCAACCTTACCAAGCACTTACCCACTTTGCAAGGAGTCTTCCTCCTTCTTTCAAGGACTTACCTGCTCTTGCATAAGTCTTTAGCCTTGTAGGGATTACCCACTCTTCTTGGATCTTCTACCTTTGACTTCACCTTCACTTAGAGAAGCTTCGACCAAGGACTTACCCACTTGAGAAAGGAGTCTTCTGCCTTCACAAAGGGCTTACCCACTCTAGCTCCAAGTCTTCAGCCTTGATCTTCACCAAGGGATGCCTTCCCTTGTTCTTCTTCACCTCCCTTAGCTAAGAGAGATAACCTTCATCTTCATGGTTGAAATGAGAGATAGGGAGGGGGTGGAAGTGAGAGCCTCACAATATATACATGTAGGACTAGCTCTCTTATAGATTTCCTACTCACTCTAATGAATGTAGCAAGAGATTAAGCTTAGAGAGAGAGAGGAGGCTGTAGGAAGTACTCAACTATAGAATAGGAACCTCACATAGAGTTTTGCATTGAATACTCAACCTTGGAATGAAGCCCAAGGGTCCTATTTATAGATGGGGATGCCTCTTAGCCTTTGGGAACACTTGAGAACGAAAACTAGCCATTTTGTGGCTTGCAATAGATATATTTTCACTTGTCGCAACTTCACAACGGCTAGAAGCACTTTTCTGCATTTTTCCATAAAGTGCAATCGGTCGAGTTTCTATAAAGGTAACTCGACCGATAGAGTAAAAGACAAAGCCGATATTCAGACCATCGGTTGATTTTGTCCTGGGGAAGCTCGACCGACCAATGAAAATTGAATTGGTCAGGTACTCCATCAGTCGAGTTATGTGAAGTGTAAACTCGACCGATTAAAAATCATTTTCAAGATCCAATCAGGATCGGTCGAGTTCTGTGTATTGACAACTCGACCGATGAACAACCTGATGTGAATTTTGGAAAATGGCTTTTGAGTGCTTAAACATTTGATCTAAGTGCTCCTGATTTTTTCTAAGCTTAATTACAAGTCATATAATCATTACAAGTGATTTACAACATGATTCTAATGGATTTACATCATATTACAAAAATGTGCACTTGTATTGACTTTGACTTGTCTTTTCTCCAATTTGATATGCACAAGTTAGGGCATTTGGAGTGTGTCTATACCTAATCTGAAATTAATCAAGTAGAGACATTAGACACATATATGTGGAATGGTTAGTCATCATCAAGACACGAGTTTAGTCAATTTAGACGTGAGTCTACATTGACCTAATTGACCTTGACTCAACATTCTCCCACTTTTTGAAGATGACAAACCATTCCATAAATGTATTGAAAGCCTTTTAAGTAAAATCATACCTTCGGAGAAACTTAGGGGTTTCAATACGATTGAGCTCATATGCTCCTCCTCAATTGATGTGCATGGAGTTCTCATACTCCCCCTCAATTGATGCTATTTCTCCCGCATGGTTAGCTTTCAGAACATTAGAAAGTATGTATTCTACTTATATATTTTCTACACATATATGTCTTCTCCCCTTTACCTACTCCCTTTACATGAACATACTTCTCCTTCTTCATGTAAGACATGCCTTCTCCATGTTTTGTCAAAAGAAGACATACCTTTCTCCCCCTTTGTCATTTCAAAAAGTGGGGGTATTAAGAAATAAGAAACATCACTTGTTAAAGGAAAGGAGATAAAAAAAAGTTATATAGGGAGAGTAGAAAAGCACATATAGGGGCTTGTCAAAGAATAGAAAGAAAATCAAGTTAAAGCATGCACTTGAACAACCCAAAATGCAAGATGAAGAGCTGTAGAAAAACCATAAATCACAATTTTGACCCTCAAGATGACAGAATTTTCCCAAAAAGTGTTAGGGATCATGGAAAAGTGAAGAGCCTTGCTCATATGTCCATTTCTACATAAAAAACACTAGTCTTGCACTAAAAACTAAAACTGGAGCAAAATTTGCATGAAAATTAAAAAATTCTCCAATTTCTACATACAATGTAGATCTATGTATCCTGCATCACAATGTTATGTAAGCAACTCAAGATAGTAGATATGCAATTCAAGGAACAAACTTGAGAATGTATGAGACAAGATACAAGCATATCATATAGTAGAATACCACTAGATGAGCAAAGATACCAATTATAAACAAGGCTAGAACTACATGTATATGAACTACTAGTAGACGTTATCACAAGTTAGGACTACTAGTAGCATCTAGATCATAGTAAGAGATACCAAAAGATACACAAGATAGATCAAGCTATGAGTAGATGTAGAGATATATCCAAACAAAGAGATAAGCAATTTTAGAAGCATGAAAGGATATAACTCACATACAAATATGCATCATTACCAAAAGATGATTACCACTAAGAACCTCAAGGTTGTATCAACACAAGATATACACCTAGATAGATGTAGCAAGTTAGAGTACAACGGAAGCAATTTTAGACACAACCAAGAGATCCAAAGAGATCATCATCAAAACCTACAAAACAACTCAAAGTAAGTAATTGTAAGATATAGATATACCCATTTAGAGCAATTAGAGAGATAGAGTTGTATGTAAGATAGGAAATTTAAAGCATGGAAATATGCATATATAAAGGTTCCAAATGAGAATGCCAAAGAATAAGGCTATTGGTTGAGAAAATCTAGTTGAGGGGGGAATTCTCATTCAATAAGACAAATGTATATTCTGTGCATAGTGTTATCGGTCGAGTTCTGTGTATTGACAACTCGACCGATGATAGCTGTTGGAAACACCCATAGGTGCCTATCGGTCAAGTTTCAAACAGGACAAACTCGACCGACGGAGCTGCTGTCAAAAGGCACATATATTTCAAAAAAACATATTTAGTGGCATGCTAAAGATATAAGCCATATCAAAACATGTGTAAGCAAGTTAGTAATGCACTATGAAAGCATTAGAAATATTTTTTGAGCAAGAGTGTGAAGAGAATCCCAAAATACCAATTTTGACTCAAAAACCACATGCATAGTGCACACTAACTTGACAAAAACAAGTTAGATATGGTTATAAGAAAGAAAAACATTACATTTATTCTTACAATTCCTTTTTCCACTTGTTGTCACCCTCTACACATCTCACCTTTCTTCTTTCATGTAGATTGAGAAGTCAATTTGAAATTCAATAGCTCAAGTCAATCCATTTGCAAGTACCTACAAGAAGAAAGATAAAATGGTCCCCAATCATATTTTTGGGTCTGGAGGGGTTAGTTTAGCAACCCAAGTCCTATTGCTCTTGGGTGCTTTCCTAAAAGGACAACAAGTAGAATAATGACCAAAATCATTGCAATAGTTGCATGTGCCCATAGTCTTGTAACTAGAGGATTCTCCATGGAATATTGGAGGTCCTTTGCCTTTGTTGTTCCTTTGACTACTATCATACCCTAAACCATGTCTACCAATTTGTTTAGTAGTATGGTGTAGTATATCATGAAGGCTCTTCTTACCAACTAAGAATCTTTGCAAAGAAGATCTCACACTATCATTACATGCATAAGAGAAGCAATAGTAGAAGACAAATGATTGATATTATCTTTAGCATGCAAAAGATCATTTTCTAAGCAAAGAGCTTTAGTAAAATAAGAATCTCTATCAATATGAAGAGTAGCAACATTATTCCCTCTACTAGAGCAAGATTCAAGCACATTGATTTTAGCAAGCAAGGAGGCATTTTTTGTTTCAAGCAAACCAATCTTAGAAAGATAAATACCATTTTCAGATTCTAATCCTTGCAAAGAAAAATCCTTTTCCTTGTTTTTAGATTTAAGAACATCAATATCATGCATGAGAGAATCAACAATTAAAGTATGTGCTTCATTAGAACTAAGCATAAGAGGTTGAGCTTCTAGAAATCTAACCTTATCAAGTAAACTAGTATTTTCAAGTTTAAGAGAATCTACTTGACTAAGACAAGAATTTTATCATCATGCAAGAAAGTATTAGTATGTTCAAGATCATTTAGTTCTACATGCATATTATCAACAATTCTAGCAAGCTTTTTCCTTTTCCTTTTAGAAGACTTAAGAGAGGCACAAGTATCATGAATAATAGCAATCAAAGATTCTTTATCTAAAGAGTTTATATTTACCTCACTTGAGTCTTTACCTGTTGATGCCATGAGAGAAAAATGGCATTCTCCTTCTTCACTAGAGATTGAGCTTGATCCTCCACTTGAATCTTCACTTGATTCTTCACTTGAACTTGAGTGGCACTTATCTTCTCTTTTCTTGTGATGATGGGTCTTCTTGCCTTGTAGACAATCTATCTTTAAGTGACCCTTCTTTCCAAACTTGAGGCACCGGATGGAGGAGGAATTCTTGCCTTTTGTAGAATTTACCCTTGGATTACATGGCATTTTCTTCAACTTGAGAGGATGGCGAAGCTTGACCAACAATAGCCTTGATTTGAGCTTTGGTTTCAGCCTTCTTCATTCTCTTGAGTTCTTTCTCTTCTTGTCTTTCTAATTCCAATGAGCTCATGTCAAGTATGGCTTCATGTGCTTGGAGATTTCCAATGAGCTCTTCAATAGGGACATCCTTTAGAGACCTTACTTCTTCAATGGAAGTCACCTTGGGTTCCCACCTCTTGGGGAGAGTTCTAAAGATCTTCGAGTTGATCTATCCTCTACTCATAGGATGTCCTAGAACAGCAAGACCATTTACAATGGTGTTGAGCCTTGAGTACATGTTGGCTATCTTCTCCTCCTTTCCCATCTTGAAGTTCTCAACCAACCCTTGGAGCATGTAGACTTTGCTTTCCTTCACTTGATCTGTCCCCTCATAGGTGATGCATAGCTTTCTCCATACCTCATAGGCCGTCTCACAAGAAGAAATCTGGTTGAACTCGGTGGAGGTCATGGAGGTAGAGAGGATGTGCATGGATCTAGCATTCAAGGTTGCTTTCTTCAAGGTAGCATCATCCCATTCTTCAATCTTTGCCTTTGGTAGCTTGTATGGGTTGTTCACCATTTGCCACATCTCAAGACTTGATCCTTGGATGTAGAATTGAAGCCTTCTTCTCCAATAGAGGAAACTACTCCCATCAAAGATTGGTAGGCTTAACAAGTATCTCCCTCCTTGATAGTCACCCATCTTCTCCTACTTGTTGAAGTATGCTTGGAGAAGCCTGCTCTGATACCAATTGTTGGATCCTAGATGGGTGATATGATGCTCTAGAGGGGGGGTGAATAGAGCTGAATGCACTTAAACAAAATTCATTAGACCTTCAAGGAATATCAGAAGATAAGGTTGTTAAATAGGAAATTTGTGTGCAACTAAAACATGCATAGAAAGGGAGAGAGAGATTGAACATACACCAAATGGAAAGCTATTTAGAGTGGTTCCACACTTCAAACTAGAAGTGAGTCAGTCCACTACTACCTAGAGAGGTCAACCTCTAGGATTTCTTAACCTTGCACCTTCATTATATTCATTATAAGAGATACAATACATGACCACCAAAGGTCTTACCTATCCAATACAAAGAGTCTTCAACCTTACGAAGGACTTGCCCACTTTGCAAGGAGTCTTCCGCCTTCTTCCAAGGACTTAAGTATTGTTGCATAAGTCTTTAGCCTTGCAGGGATTACCCACTCTTTTTGGATCTTCCGCCTTTGACTTCACCTTCACTCGGAGAAGCTTCCACCAAGGACTTACCCACTTGATCAAGGAGTCTTCTACCTTCACCAAGGGCTTACCAACTCTAGCTCCAAGACTTCACCCTTGATCTTCACTAAGGGATGCCCTCCCTTGTTCTTCTTCACCTCCCTAAGCCAAGAGAGAGAAGCTTCATCTTCATGGTTGAAATGAGAGATAGGGAGGTGATGGATGTGAGAGCCTCACAAGATATACATGTAGGACTAGCTCTCTTATAGATTTCCTACTCACTCTAATGAATGTAGAAAGAGATTAAGCTTAGAGAGAGAGGAGGCTGTAGGAAGCACTCAACTATAGAATAGGAACCTCACATAGAGTTTTGCATTGAATTCTCAACCTTGGAATGAAGCCCAAGGGGTCCTATTTATAGATGGGGATGCCTCTTAGCCTTTGGGAATACTTGAGAAGGAAAACTAGCCATTTTGTGGCTTGCAATAGATATATTTTCACTTGTTGCAACTCCACAATGGCTAGAATCACTTTTCTACACTTTTCCCTACAATGCAATCGATCGAGTTTCTATAAAGGTAACTCGACCGATAGAGTAAAAGACAAAGCCGATATTCAGACCATTGGTCGAGTTTGTCCAGGGGAAACTCGACTGACCAATGAAAATCGAATTGGTCAGGTACTCCATAGGTTGAGTTCTCTGAAGTGTAAACTCGATCGATTAAAAGTCATTTTCAAGATCCAATCAAGATTGGTCGAGTTTGCAAATCGTCTGATGAACAACCTAATGTGAATTTTGGAAAATGGCTTTTGAGTGCTTAAATATTCGATCTAAGTGCTCCTAATTTTTTCTAAGCTTAATTACAATTCATACAATCATTACAAGTGATTTACAACATGATTCTAATGGATTTACATCATATTACAAAAATGTGCACTTGTATTTACTTTGACTTGTCTTTTCTCCAATTTGATATGCGCAAGTTAGGGCATTTGGGGTGTTTCTATACCTAATCTGAAATCACTCAAGTAGAGACATTAGACACAAATATGTGGAATGGTTAGTCATCATCAAAACATGGGTTTAGTCAATTTAGTCGTGAGTCAACATTGACCTATTTGACCTTGAGTCAATAGAATATAGATTGAAAATTCATCACAACATAACGATGATGACATCTTGATATGACAAAGATGGATATAATTAACCCCTTAATAAAATGTGTAAGCTAATGTTGGATTCTTAATGCTTGGGTAAAAGGTATATGGAAATCCTATTTGAAAGATAGAATGACACAAACTTAGATTCTAAACCCTTGTATCAACCTTATATAAAGAGTTCGTTCACCCAATATGCTTTTAGAAACCTCCTAGTAGTGGTGTGTATATAGTTCTAGAACTTTTGTTTGAGTATTAGTTGAGCCTAAAGTGGTGCCCTACATATTATTGAAGACCTTTTGTCTTTCCTTGGAGTAAGAGGATGGTTTACTTTCGAGGATGCAATTTCTTTTAAGACGTATATGATGTGATAGATTGGATTTTGGCCTAATTTTGAGGACACAATTTATTTTATGGTGTAGGATGTGATAAAATAAAATTTTTATATTCCTAGTTTTACATATTATAGTGACATAATAATTGTCTCTGAAGTGTGTTTTGATCATATGAAGGTACTCTAATTGGATTGACATAATTTGAATGTCATTTGATGTCTATATCATGATTAATACCTTAAGTATGTGCCATTTTGGGTTAAGTGGTTGATTGGTCAAATAGTGATAACTTGGTACCAAACTTGAGTAAAATTTAGATTTAGTTTTGATAAGATCATGGTTAAAATTTCAAGACAACTGGATATTCCTAGAAGGTGATATTGTGATTTGAAATTGGTTAAATAATGCATGTGTTGGTGACTTTAGAACTAGGCCTATTAATGATTTTAGACCAAGTTGTTGATATGTGCCTTTTCAAATGCTCTTTTGATGCACGGATGGACTACATAGCAATGATCTGATTATAGAACCTTGATTCCATGGACATGGCCTTGGAAAGGATTGGATACAGATTAGTGTAAGTGGGAGTTCATTTCAGACCCTTAGATGTCAGATCAAGGACTTTCAAATTCTCTTCTAACTTGCGATTTGAGTAAGGTGCGCAAGTCGTTGTCTTTATGGCCCTCCCCTCTATCACATGTCATGGTGACATGATCATGAGGACTTGTTAGACCCCTTTTTGTAGTCGTGAGGTCTAGTGAGCTTGGAGAATGAGCTTCCGATTTCCCTATTCCTCTCCATCACATCCTATAGGTTGTGTTGAGAAGATTGAAGCTGAGGTGGAGAGGAGATTAGAAGGATCTTGGAGGGACTCTAAGTAGAGTAAATTTCAGGTCTAGCTCAAGGAAACAAATGTAGCTATCACCACAAATTTTAGTGGTGGTTTTGATGGTGTCCAAAGGGAACTTTGCCAGAGTTTAAGATGAAGCTCGGGGGATATTTTAAAGAACTCTTTGTTGTTTTTTGAAGATAATATCAAGTTCTTGAAGTTCGTGCATTGATCTGGAGGTATAGTCTTGGATATACCTCGAGTAGAGGCACTTTGCCTCTTTTACTCCGCCGCACTGGGAGCAAGCGACAACGAGCCAGCAATAGCAGCGTCCTAGAAGCATAATGTAACATAATGAATCTTAGATTTAATCTCCATGTAAACCTTTTTCTCAAGTTTTCCTTTTATTTCTATCCTTTATTCATTTATGATTAATTATGAAATTTATAGTGGTTTAGTGAACATATTCACTAATTGTACCAATATAAGGGTTTATGCACAAATACCTCAATGAAAGCTTAATTACCATAATAAAGTGCTCTAAACCTTAATATAACTTTTTGATATTATTTGAAAAACATAAAATGAGCTTAAGTTTCAAATTTGGTTCGATTTGGATGTTGTTTATGCAAGTTATGCAATTTTAGGTGCATTCTGGACTTTTATGCAATTTCCCCAATTGGGAGGTTTTCTTTGCAAATTATCACCTAAATTTTAATCCTTAGATATTCCCTTACCATTCATGATATTTTGAACCATGGGGCACCTGGTTGTACCTTGGTTTAAAGGTGTTACTTTCTAAGGGCATTATAGGGATTACCCTCTTTATAAATGTGCTTATCTTTAAAAAGCTATCAACCAATGGGGTTATTTCTTCCTTTGAAGGATGGTGGGGATGGCCTAAAAGGCTCTAGGGGCTCTTAGGACCGACTTTTGATATGCAAGAAGAGTCCATGAGTTGTCCTCTTACATGGCCATGAAGCCCTAGACTAAGGATACATGGAAAGTCACATAGACACCTCATGCTTGCCCCCTTCTTTATAAAGCCATGCCTACCCCTTCCCACCTCCCAATCCAAGAAGCAATCATATCCTTCTCTTTCGTATAGCTTAGAGCATCGTCCCTTCTATGTTTGGCCATGAATTTGCTATCCCAAGGTAAAAGAAGGTGCCTGCCTTGGTGAAGTAGGCTCCTAGGGTTCCAAAATTCTCTATTTAGGATTTCTTAAGCTCCTCCATGGTAATTTTGACCAAAACTAGTAAGAATCCTCCTTTCCTTCCCTATTTTCATGCTGTTAGTATCCTCCCACCTTCTTCCAGGTCGGAATCATGACCATACATGGTAAAACTCCACCTAGAACCCTAAAACATCTCATCTCCATGCTCTTTTGCTAGGGTTTGCACCTCTAAAGTGGAGAAGGTGATCTTTGCTCAAGAAAGGAGCTTGGCTTGGAGCAACCAGACCTTCTAATCTCAGGATACTTTCTGTTTGGAACTTCTTACCTTCCTATAGGAAAGTTTTTTAAACCCCCTTCTCATATATTGCTTAGTACATGCTTAAAACTCATGCTTCTATGTTGAAAATCGATGATTTCCATCTCTTTTTACCATGTTCTTCTAGGGTTTTGGTTTCTTGCTATTTTACCTTCTCTAGAAGCTCTAGTTTGGTTACCTATGCAACTTAAAACCTGATCTTGGGTCAAATTGTGTTTTATCCCTCTCCCTCTCTCTTCAATTATCTCAATCAGTTTGATGATCTGGCTATTTCCTATTGGTCAGTATTGAAAAATTCATATCTTCTAAACCGCTTATCCAATTTTGAAAAATAAATATTTTTGGAATTGGAAAATTAATCTATCATCATCATCATCATCATCATCATCTAAGCCTCAATCCCAACTATGTTGGGGTCGGCTACATGGATCCTTCGTTTCCATTCAGCTCTATCATGGGCCATATTCTGATTGAGATGTAGAGATTCAAAATCTCTCTTTATAAGCTCATCCCATGTTAATTTAGGTCTTCCTCTTCTTCTATTTATAGTGTTTGGCTCAATAGCATTGCTTCATATAGGCGCACTAGTAGGTCTGTGTTGCACATGTCCGTACCATTTGAGTCGGCCCTCACGCAACTTGTCCTCAATGCTCACCACCCCCACTTTATTCCTGATATAGTCATTTCTCAAACGATCTTTTCTTGTCTTCCCACACATCCATCTCAGCATACAAATTTCAGCCACATTCATCTTGTTGAGACCTTGTTTCTTCACCGCCCAACATTCACTCCCATAGAGCATGGTTGGTCGTATAGTTGTTCTATAAAACTTACTTTTTAACCTGAGAGGGATCTTCTGATCGCATAAAACTCCAGTTGCACTCCTCCATTTCAACCATCCTACAGTGATCCGGTGACAAACATCATTTTGGACATCCCCGTCTATTTGAATAATAGAACCTAAGTAACGAAATTTGTCACATTTTGATATATCTACTCCGTCCAACTTGGCTCCATCATTCACACTGCGAGATTGGCTAAAATTGCAATGCATATACTCAGTTTTGCTCCTACTAATCATCAATCCATTTGATTCCAATGTCTTTCTCCAACATTCTACTTTATCATTCAATCCATCTTTTGTTTCGTAAATCAAAACAATATCATCAGCAAATAACATACACCAAGGAATATCATCCTGAACATTCTTTGTTAACTCATCCATAACCAGAACGAATAGATATGGGCTGAGTGTGGATCCTTGGTGTACCCCAGCTGTAATAGGATGGAAAATTAATCTATATCTAATAAAAATATTTTCAAGGTATTATTTCATGGTTTGACGAAGGGTGCTTTTTGTAAAATGAATTTAATGCATAAAATCCATAAAAATTACATCTTCATCATCATAAATCCAAAATTAATATAATAATATGTTTTCTTGATTAGGTGAACTTAATAAGTTTATTGGTGATGTTTTATGAGTCTAAATCTGAGTTTTTCTAAAAAGGTCAAAAATTAGGGTTTCTATACATTAATGTGCACTATGTACTCTAATACATGTTAATACATTGAAAATAGGCAAAGTGGAATCTAGACTCAATTAAAGTGGTGAAAGTTGGTAATTGATATCAATAAGAGAGGTATGCGCAATCCCTCTTTATGTATGTGCATTCCTTACACCCTATGTTGGGATAATTGCTGAAAACCCTATATTTCCCTAATGAGGCATAAATGAACCCTAAATATTCTATTATTGATTCCTAATGTTGTTCATGCCTCAAATTAGATTATAATTTCTTCTTGTTTGGGTCTTATACCCCACTTCCATGCTTATTGAATATTATGACCACTCTTGCCATGATTACTTTTCTAGCATGTGGATTTATGTTCTATTTAATTTAAAGTAGTGATACTTATGTACAACCACCCACAGAGGGCATGTATTTAATCGCCTTGGGGAATGTTTTTATTCTCCCCTATATAATTGTGTAGGTGACTGGGAATTTCATATTATCCCCTCACCTATAGGTTAGAGGTTTGGTAGGTGCCTCAACCCTACTTAGTTATGTAGGCATAATTATCTTACATGCAAATCCTTTTTAATATAATTGTTAATGGCAAGTTTCTTTTGAATATTGCCTCATACTCTTGTTATCTTCATCTTATGATGAACCCTATCCTGTTCTTATTTGCTTTACTTATCTTGTTATCCTAGGCTAGTTTTGTGACACATACCTTATTTTCTTTCCCCTTTTGCTGGTGCTTTCCCAACCACCCAGGTGATGGTGCTGTGTAAGGAGAAGGAAAAGTTTGAAGGAATTCATCTCAGGAGTAGATCTCAAGCTTTCTGAAAGGATGTCTAGGTTTCAATAGCTAGATCCTTTTCTCTTATCTTTTTCTTTTGGGAACAATCATGTAATGAACAATGAAAGCCATATAATAGGCTTAGTACTTTTATTTCTGCTACTATTGACATTTTGTAATGTATCTGGTGCATGATTATTTACTTGGAATATTATACATGCATCCCTCAATATCTTTTGTCTTTCTAAAAAGATAGATGTTTTGTACTTCCTTTGAATTTTAGTAAGGAGGTGATCTCACCTCTTTACAGCATGGTATCAGAGCCTTCAGGAAACTATTAGGACATGAAGTTGAAGAAAAGGTGTCTAGAATGGACCAGGGTTTTGGGGGCTAGAAATATTTTCCTCCTCACCACTAGCTTGGTTTACAAAGACTCTCGTGCCCATATGATACCGGCCTGGCCTGAGCTGATATGAATTTCCCAAAATAGTATGCTTTTAGGCAATAACATTCTAGATATTCTTTTCTCATCTATGCTTCTATTCTTTTTCATCTATGATTCAAATACTCCTGGGAACCTAATATGTTAACCCTACCTTTCAGGATAGGTGACTTGTTTGAAAGTAGGAACACGGGAAATGAGTCAAACCTTAATGACTCCAATGTGGAAAACATTCCTGTGACTCCTACCGACCATAGTGTGGTCAACCCTGCTACTCCGGGCACCCCCTCCTTCACACTAGAGCAAGACACTACTACATATCAGCCTTTTAGCGTCAGTTATTTAAGCTCTTTAGTGTTGGTTTCAAATCGACACCCAAGTGGGCACCGCGAAAAGGGGACACCTTCGGTGTTATATCCCCACCGAAACCAAAATGTTTTTCGCCACCGAAAATGCGCCAGCAAAGGGACTATATGTGTCGGTTGTTAAGTAAATACCGACGCCCAAACTCTTCCCGCCACTGAAAATGCGCCAGCAAAGGGACTATAGGCGTCAGTTGTTTACTAAACAACTGCCGCCAAAACTCTTCCCGCCACCAAAACCACGCCAGTAAAGGGATTATAGGGGTCGGTTTGGTAAAAGAAACCGACGCTGCATCATCTGAACCGACGTCAGTTTTGTGTTAATAACGGACACCATATCCCCTGCCTGCCACCACGGTCGAGCTTCCCAACACGGCCGTGGTACCTGGTCACATAGATGTCGGTTTTAGGTGAAAAACCGCCGCTGTATAACATAGGTGTCGATTTTGTTAAAATAAGGACACCTATGTTTTGATTTTTTTTTCTATTAGTCTGCAGACCTACTATGGCTGGTCGTATGATGAGAAACCTGCAGTTCAGTTATGAACTGCAGGTTTTACGACATCCATTGATATCAGCCAACAACAGGCCACAAACCTGTAAAATTAACATGATGGACAATATTATATATATGTGATTCACACTCGAGTATAAGAACATTTAATTCATATTATTTTTTCATCACATGCATGTAGAAACTAGTAGCAACCTGTAGTTCCATTTATTTCATCTCTTTTCACATTCAGACACATGTAGAAACATTCATGTATTGATGATTTTCACACACATATGACAATTCATAAAAATTCATTCACATTCACACAAAATTAATTATGAGAACAAAGTTATTCTTTATTCATCGTCATTGTCATCATTGTCATCAAAATCATATTGAAAAATTCCCACTCTTTGCAGGGCTTTTGCCTAATCTTCTCTTACAACATCTAATTCATCTCTCGTATAGGGAGCATGCACATCGAAACGCTTTGCACCTGTGTTGAAGTCCTCAGTTTTAAAGACCTACAAAGAGAATGACGTATATACATAATTATAATAATATATAATAAGATTCATATATTTCATATTATCTAACGAGACTATGTATAATACCTATTGTATGTTATCAATTTCCAATATGGCATGTTTGATGATTAGGTCCATAAATCACATCACATAGTAGGAACATGCCCAGTCGTTGTCTTGTATAGCACACTATAAATTGAAACATACAAAATATTCAAAAATACAAATAAGCACAGTTCACATAAATAATATATACATTGGAGTCAAGAAATTACTTTCACATTCTCCTAAATGAGTGTCAGATTTTTTTTCCTGGGGACCTTTCCTCCAACTTTTTTGTACTCTTGTAAAGCCCTATATATGTTAATGTAACACATTAAATTGCATAATTAAATAGTAATGCAGTAACAGATGTTAATAGATATAAAAACATAAAATATTTCTCACGAGAATAATGGCCTTTTAATTGCATGTCCATATAATACATCCAACTCACTTCCCACAGGATCTAGATAATACACGGTGAATGTCTTCGGGACAATAACTAATAACTCCCAATGCTTAGCACTACATGTAAGAAAGTAGAAAATTAATAACTCAATATCCACAATAAAAATGTAATTTGCTTAAGTCCAAATTACAAGCAAAGTAAACTTACTTGACATTGAATGGAGCTATTATAACCGTCTTATTATTTTTATCAAAATATTCAAAAGCATCACAGCAGTATGAAGTAACTGAATACGGGTCTGTATTTACAACACTAATCAAAGATGGAACCAAAAATCCCACATGGGAAAACCCAAAATTTGTACATGTCTTGTGTAAGTGGCTGTAAAACATGTATTATGTATGCATTAATATATAAGAAACCAGATTGCCATATATAAAACAAGGTATATGGATGTATAAACCAGATTTCCGTATGAATTAATCTCACCATATCCACAGCTCTATCATAGATGTGTTCAGCCATTCATAACTAAACAACTCCAAAATATCTTGTATAAATATGTTGTTTCTGAATGTTTGACCTGCATTAATACATATCCAGAATTTCTATTACGTATGCATTAATACGTATATTAAACTTGTATAAATAGATTGTTATCATATGATTTACCTACAACATTCTCCAGAAGAGTAACATTTATAGGGCAATTTGGATTATGTTCGCCGATCCATACTGCCACACTCCTACAATTAGGACCTATCGAGGCGTGTAGGTCCCCTGGAAGCCAACTTGGTAGTCGAGGAGGTGGAGGCCGAGATGTAGCGGGTCTCATCTTCTTGACCTGTATATATAATTTCATATCAATTGACTCATATATATATACACACTAACAAATTAAAGTAATGAAAATTTATCATACAATATCAGTATAGAGGACATCCACTTCGGGCCACAGTATCACTCTGCCTACTGCCTCACCAAGTGTTTCAGCATCTGGGTGTGCATGAGGCAGTGCAAGATTCATCCAGCCAGTGAGTATATGTATCGGGCACACACATACCATGCCATCTGGCACTGGACTCCCATGAAACATGCACCCTTTAAGGGGTGGGTAAGATGATGCCTCTGCAATGATATATCCTTCACTTTGTAGTCGGCATGGCTTCAACCCCTACAAATTTATGTAAAGAATGTTATATGCATATATACACAAACATATCATCTTGAACAGACTAGGTATTATATATGCCATAAAAATACTTACAGAGGACGTGCTAGGTTGTGGGTCTATAGGATTACTCCCAACCTCTGCAGTACGAGTAGTAGGAGAAGAGAGGTTCACCACAGGTACTGTATGAGTGGCAGTCTGAGACGCCTACCACTTGTTAATTGCTTCATGGAGTCTTTTATCAAGTACTTCCTCGACTCTCCTATCAATTAAGGAATCTACCTATACATGGATAAAAGAAATGCTAGTTTCTGATTATTGAATTCCCTTTCGCAATAACGTTCTAAAATAAGAATAAGTTACCCCATCTTGTGAAAGTCTCGCTTTTGGGACAGGTTTGCGCTGGGATGGCCCAAAGAATGCTTTGATACCCACACCAGCACCTGCACCCCTTACATGTCCAAGATGCTCTGGGTTACCCAGAGTAACTATCAGTTCATCCCTTGTGCCCTGAGGGATGAATTTTCCTTCCTTCCTCTACTCGTGCAACTCCCGCTAATCACCATCAACAAAAATTCGTAAATAAACATAACAATAATCAATATCGATAGATTTCTCTAAGAGTTGATTTTTACCATTTTTGCAGCCGCCTCAGCGGTTGCGGGCTTCGGTATCTCTCCCTTCTTGTTTTGCCTCCCAGCTATCCACATAACATGACGAGGCAGGGATGCGGGAGCAGCAGTAGAGGACTCTACAGTCTCCTGAG
This sequence comes from Alisma plantago-aquatica, assembly GCA_963693085.1. Classification (NCBI taxonomy): domain Eukaryota; kingdom Viridiplantae; phylum Streptophyta; class Magnoliopsida; order Alismatales; family Alismataceae; genus Alisma; species Alisma plantago-aquatica. Next base: position 663,371,708 of record OY856414.1, read on the forward strand.
TAGCAGTAGGCTGAGTAGACTCAGCCTGTAGTCTTTGGTGAATGCCTGCATATCCTCTTGGACCCATTGTGTGGTCGTGCACATTCAGTGCACGCCTTGCTCGTTGAGCATCGCTGATAGCCTAGTTAGTTAGCACATTGATTTGGTTAGTAACACTAAAGGTTAATCTTGAATAGGTGAATACATAAAAATGTATATGAATTAAATTGGGAGTGCGGCTTAATACCTTGAATTCATCTGTTTTTCTTTGGGTAACAAACTCCTCCTTCTTCCTATATTTATTTTTCAAAGAGAATACGAAAAAAAATTATTAGTGTAGAGTTAGTGAAATACTGATCAATGTCTAGAATTGGAATCAATCAAGAACCTATTCTCAGCATCGCATATGTAATCTCGGGAGAGATTGGTCCTATAGTTCCTTAGGACCCTCCCACAACATTGCATCACACATTTACGATGCATCTTTTCATCCAGATCAAATATGCTCTGCAAATTAAATAGAATTGCTATTAACTAGTATCCTAAAAATTAGTAATCTACACAAATAGAATTACAAATAATAATAACTCACACATAGTTCCTTCCATATGTGGTCTTTCTTCCCCTTAGGAACTTTATGCCATGATTCTAGGATAGGACTACACTGGCTGCGAGTAAGAACCCCAAGATATGAAACAAATGAGTTGTGGTTCACTCCATATGGATTTCCTGCCTGATCGAAATCCACAGCCAATTTGGGTCCATTGCCCCTTTGCTGTATTAACTTGTTCATCATTGTGATGCCCCTCACTTTCTCAATTTTCTTTTGTTGCTCATCAAGTGCTGTAATTTCTTCAGGGGGTACATCACCAACCTAAAATTTGATAAAAAACACACTTACATAATATAATTATAAATGAACATATAGATAGAAACCTCAGGGATATATTCTTAAAACTTACATTGTCAGGCAGTGCAAGCACGTCCTCACCCTCACGTTGATCATCATCACAGTCATCATGGGAATGCTCAGCCATCTGAAAGTTCACATTCAAATTATAAATTTCGCATTGTAAAGTAACACTAATTGTAAAGTTCACATTGTAAAGTACACATTCACATTGTAAAGTAATTCACATTGTAAAGTTCACATTCACATTGTAAAGTTCACATTCACATTGTAAAGTAATTTGCATTGTAAAGTCCACATTCACATTGTAAATTTCACATTCAGAAAAATAAAACATAATAAAAATATAAACATCCATGCCTCTAATATTGTGATCTTTTATCAATTAACAATCTTTCATTATGATCTCCACGAGCATACAAGTCATTGTGATCCCCAACTTCAATGTTTGGTGGTGTTAGCAACCCAACTGAGAATGGACTGGAGTCATCATACTTATCATAGTACTCTTCTTCATCTATAGGATCTTCAATGAACTATCTTTTACCGTGAAGAACAACTGACCATTTATCATTTGCAGGATCATCGATATAAAATACTTGTTTCGCCTGTGATGCCAATATGAATGATTCACCCTTCTCGCCAATCTTTTCAAAGATCACTAACATGAAACCCAATTCATCCACTATAACTCCTTTGTTGTTGTCAACCCAATTACATTTAAAGAGTGGAATTCTGAAATCTACATAGTCAAACTCCCATATGTCTTCAATGACACCGTAATATGACATTTTAGCTTCACGTGGACTTTTATCCTTTGCACTTGCAAAAAACAATGAAGAAGCTTGATGGGTGACCCCACTGTTTTGGACGACACTCTTATCATCTTGACTCTTTGTGTAATATGAGAAACCATTTATGTCAAACCCTTCATAAGACATAACATTCAATTTTGGTTTAAAGGTGAGGCATTTGATGGTTTCAGTAAGATTATCTGGTGTTTGAGATAGTTGATGTAAGACTTTATCTTCAAACCACTTAATAAATGTCTTGTTATGCTCTCTAGCAAGCCACATTGTATTGGCTCGAGGATATTATCTCTTGATGAAATTGGTATGTTCCTCGATATAAACACTCACTTTGTCCATGTTGTGTAAAATATACAAGTGACCTTGCTCCAGCTGCTCACGGCTGATTACTTTCACCCGTGATCCCAAAACTCCTTTCCCAAAATGCTCCTCAATATTCTTGTCATTCACAGGAGCGTCATTACCACTCAGAAATTCATTGCAAAAATCCATAACCTCTCTCACCACATAACCCTCAATAATACTCCCTTCAGGCCGATAACGGTTTCGAACATCACCTTTAAAAATGCTCATGTATTGTTCAAAGGGATACATCCAATGCAAGAAAATTGGTCCCAACATTTTCACTTCCCTAGTCAAGTGGACAACAAGATGTACCATGATATCAAAGAACGACGGAGAACAATACATCTCAAGCTGACATAGGGTAACAACCACTTCTCTATGCAAATTATCGAGAGTATCAGGGTCAATAACTTTGCTGCACAGACTGTTGAAAAAGAAACAAAGTCTGGTGATTGCAAACCTTACATGCTTTGGCAATATAGATCTAATTGCCACAGGAAATATTTGTTGCATTAGAGTGTGACAATCATGAGATTTAAGACCTATCAACTTCAGATCTTTCATTAATACCAATGTACAGATGTTGGATGAGTAACCTTGTGGCACCTTAACATTTACCAAGCATTCACAAAATGCTTTCTTCTCCTTTCTAGACAACGTGTAACAAGCGGGAGGTAAGTATGTTTTCCGATCGCTACCAACTACTTCTGTTAATTTTGTCCTTATTCCCATTTCACATAGGTCCATTCTAGATTTTATCCCATCTTTAGTCTTACCTGGTATATTCAACAGAGTACCGATGACGCTATCACATGCATTTTTCTCAACGTGCATGACATCGATACAATGCCTGAATATCAAAGAACTCCAATAAGGAAGATCCCAAAATATCGACTTCTTCTTGAATAAAGACTTGTCACTCCTTGTGACCATCGTACATTGTGATCTCTTACCAAATTCATTGGCAATGTCTTTCACTCTTTCATAAATATCCTCCCCTGATATAGGTTTAGGTGCACTACGTTCCTCATTTCGTCCATTGAATGCTTTGCGCAACCTACGATATGGATGCAATTTTGGAAGAAACCTTCAATGAGCAAGATATACAGTCTTGCCGCCGTGTTTTAGTCGTATTGAATCAGTGTTCTCTTCACATATAGGACACGCTTCAGATCCTTTGACACTATATCCAGACAAATTCCCATATGCTGGAAAGTCATTCACAGTGCAAAACAACATAGCGTGCAAAAAAAATGTCACTCTTCGTGAAGCATCATATGTCATCACACCTTCACCCTAGAGCTTCTTCAAGTCATCAATCATAGGTTCAAGATAAACATCGATATCATTTCCAGGTTGTTTAGGGCCCGATATCAAAGACGATAGCATAACATACTTATTTTTCATACACAACCAAGGACGAAAATTGTATATAACAAGCATAACTGGCCAAGTGCTATGTTGGCTGCTCAATGTCCCATACGGATTCATCCCATCTGTACAAAGCCCAAGTCTTAGATTCCTGTCCTCTTCACCAAATTCAGGGTACAATAAATCAATCTTCTTCCACTGTGGGGAATCAGACACATGTCGTAGGATCCCATCATTATTTTTCTCAACATCTGCATGCCACCTCAAATTCTTTGCATCTATAGGTTTGGCAAACAAGCTTTGAAACCATGGTATTATAGGTAGATACCACATCACCTTGGCGGGAGAACCAGTTTTGGACTCCCCTGAAGTCGTCAATTTATACCTTGACACACCACATTTCGGACTCTTTCAAATCCACATAGTCCTTTTGAAATAATACACAATCATTCTTGCATGCATGTATCTTCTTGGCCTCCATTCCCAATGGGCAGAACAAATTCTTTAACCGGTATGTTGAGATCGGCAGCTCGTTTCCTTCAGGAAGAATTTCTTTCAACAAAGACAACAATGACATGAAGCTTTTGTCGCTCCATCGATTGTTAGCTTTCAGTTTATACAATCTCAACTCAGCACTAAGCTTCGTAAACTTACAACCCATGTATAACGGTATCTCATCATCATGCACAATGTTTCTAAACATGGGAGGTGGATCAGTTTTGGTGTGATCTACCCCACAACTATCCAACATCGCATCAACGATGTCTACTGGAACTGATTTGTTCACATCTACGTCATCGAAGGCAATTTCTTCTTCCACACAAGCACTGCTATCGACAATCACTGGTTTCGGGTTTGAAATCTCTCCATGCCAGTGCCATTCTGTATAGCCTTGTACAATCCCATTACACATGACATGACTTCTGATTTCGTCACCAGTACTGACTTTTAAGTTGTTACTGCAATGCCTACATGGACAGTAGAACCTATCTCCAGGTTGTTTCCTATGTTCCTCGACAAATCTAATAAACTGATCAAGACCAGAAATAAACTTTGGGGTGCAGCGATTGTGAATGGACATCCATGATCTATCCATTCTATGATCAAAGAGAAAATAAGTATATATTACAACAAGATTAGGGTCTAGGGTAAATAGATTAGAGTTTATGGTTAAAACTTTAGGGTTTCATACATGTGATGTCATTCTTATATATAATAAATGTGTACCACCTATCCCAATCTTGAACACCTAATCTCACTAGTATGTGTATAATGTGTATTGGGTTTTCAAGAAAATTTCGGCAGCATTTCCCCATTGTTCTCCAAGTACATATGTACTTAGAGAACAAACGAGGAAATGCTTCCAAAATTTTCTCAAAAACCCAATACACATTATACACTTACATCCTAAGTGAGATTAGGTGTTCAAGAACAGTCCCAAACCGGGGACTATCCAAAATTTACTCCTAATGAGTAAATCTTGGATGGGTTTCTAGGCCAACAAAATCATATCATTAAGAGCATGGTTTCATGTTACGTCATCATAGGTCATAATAATCCACTAGAATGAGCTAAAAAGGTCTCGTGGTGTTAAAATATCATAAAAGTATTAGATCTTAATTCTAGAGTATACAAGACATAATAGTGACTACTAATTTTGTGGGGTGATATCATTTCATGGGATTTATAGATTCAAACTTAACAAGTGTACAAGTTGCATCATTTTAATACTCTAAATGTGACTAGTGGGTCATAGCACATAAAAGATACATTACAAGGAAAGTAAGCAAGCTAGCTTAATTAACACTCATCTCAAGGGAATATTAGTTACTAAGGTACCAGGAAAGAGTGATTTTAATCACTAAGATCATACAAGTAGCAATGTTGATTAATTCTATGTGATTTAAGATCAAACAGTGTAATAAAATAGGGTTTTTGGGGGATGTTTACCTCTGTTTGAGCCCAGTCGGGTGTAAGCAGGGAGAGAGGGCGAGATGGAGGGCAGGCAAGTAGGCAGAGGGTGAGCAGGCAGGCGGCGGTCAACAGCCAGGCGAGCAGGGAGCCAGTAGGCAGTCAAGCAGGCAACCGACGAGCAGCAGGTGGCCGACGAGCGAGCAAGGATGAGGGAGAAGCTAGAGCGTCAGTGAGCAGTCAGGTGGCCGACGAGTAGCAGGTGGTTGGTGGCAGTAGGTGAGCAGTAGATCAGGTGGTCGATGAGCAGCAGGTGGCCAGTGGCGAGTAAGGAGAACGGCGGTGGTGGGCGTCGGTGCGGAGGGAGTTTGCTTGCTCATCGGAATCGCTAGGCCCTAAGTCAATTGCAATGAAACAGAGAAAGGGGAAGAGTCGGGCTCACTTGCGCGCTATTAAGTTAACATTCGGTGTCAGTTATTAAAAAAAACTGACACATAAAACTAAAGGTGTCGGTTCTACATAAAAACTGATACCTGTTCTCAATGATAGTCGTCAGTTTTAATTAAAAAAAAACCGACGTCTATCTACATATGCCGATTAAAAAATTTGTTCTCGATTAATGACCGTAGTCGTCAGAGTTTCTACAAATCCGACGCTCAAAGGGTTTGAAAAATTTCCCACGAACAGCGTGCGTCGGTCATTATTGTAAAATTGACGATCAAAATGTGCCCAATTTCTATTTTGCAAATAACCTTAGTCGTCGGTTTATTAGTTAATGACCCATGCCATATGTTAAATTTTGGAGGTAATTTTTTTCGCTGGAAATTTTGGATTTGGCGGTTAATTTTAGGTGTCGGTTTTTTATTAAGGAACCGACACCGAATAAAAGTGATACTCGTGTCTGGTCGCCCTTCACAGATTGATGTCGGTTTATTTTATAAACTGACGCTTTATAGTTTAGGTGTCGGTGTATTTATGCAATCGATGCCTTTAAAAGTGACGTTATATGCCATTTCTGTAGTAGTGAGAAGTGGCAATGTTGTGCCAGTTGCTCTCTACCATGATGGGGAAGCTCCACACAGTGGCCGCTAATGCCAACATGTCGAGGGAGTTCACCCTCACCGACTTCATAAAGATGTAGCCACCCTACTTCAAGGGTGAAAGTGAACACAGCATGGTGGATAAAGCTAATGATTGGGTGTTGGCTTTGGATCGAATCTTCAAAGGTATGGCATGCCCTTCTCACCAGAAAGTTCGGTTCACGACGTATGTGCTGGATGGACCGGCATGTATCTGGTGGAATGGTGTTGCCCGCACTCGAGAAACCTCTACCATGGAGTGGGATCAGTTCCTGAAGCTCTTCAGGGAGAAGTACATCTGTCCTGCCTTCCTGAGGAAGAAGGAAGTCGAGTTTTACAACCTCATGTAGGGAAGCATGAGTGTGGCCGACTACATCCAACGGTTCGTACTTCTAGAATGCTATGCCACTAACCTTGGAGCTGAAAGAAGGGCAACATTGTTCTTGGAGGGCTTGAACTACCAAGTGGGCCGAAGTCTTGTTCCACACCTTCCACTCACCTTCCAGCAGATGGTGGATAAGGCCATGTCCATCGAGTCCTACCCATGATTCCAATCCTATGGACACAATAATGGCTACAACAACAACAAGAGGAAGAACCCTACCCAGAATGAGAATCGTAGACGTAATCGGTGCAATAGGTGCTGTCGCCACCATCCTCCAGGAAGATGTCCTATCAACAATGCACATGCTCGTAGAGATAACTGACTTCCTCTGACCTGCCACGAGTGTGGCCAAGTTGGGCATATCTGACCACTCTGCCCCCGTTTCTAGCAAGGACAGAATAATGCTCAGCAGCCACAGCAGCCAAGGCAAAATCTACCTCTGCAGAATAACAACAACAACAACCAGAACCCGAGGCGACCGCCGGTGGAGAGGCATAATGGGAGAGTGTTTTATCTCAATGTTGAGGAAGCAGGTGAAGATAATGAAGTTATTGATGGTAGCTTGCACCTTAATATGCATCGTATAAAGGCATTGTTTGATTCTAGCATCCAATACCTTCATATCATGTCAGCTTGCTTCTATGTTAGAAATAGAATCTGAGTATATGGATCATATATTAGATGTAAAAACCCCTAGTGGTAAGATTTGCTCTTCTTATCTCCAAACTCTGACCATGGACCTATGTATATCTAGTATAATGTTTCCCTCAGATTTCATCTTGCTCGACATGACCGCCTTTGATGTCATCCTAGGAATGGATTGGTTGAAGAGGTATAAAGATATTTTGTTTTGTTAAGAATCAAAGGTTAGTTTGTCACATCCTATTGAGGGAAGATTTTGTATCAAGGGTAGGAAGCGAGAAGATCGGCAATTTGTTATCTCTGCCATCAAAGCTAAAAAGCTAGTCTCACAAGGGTGTAGAGCCTTCTTAGCCTCTATAGTCCTTGAGGCTACACCTCCTCTCGACCACATAGATGTGGTGAAGGACTTCCCGGACGTCTTTCCCAAGGAGTTACCTGGTTTGCCACCAACTCGGAAGGTGGAGTTCTCCATCGAGCTTGTACCCGAAACTTTGCCAATATGCAAGCCGCCTTACCGCTTGGCCCCTTCCGAACTTGCCGAACTGAAGAAGCAGCTAGAAGAGCTTCTCGACATGGGCTTCATCCACCCTAGTGTTTCACCTTGGGGATCCCCTGTCCTGTTCGTGAACAAGAAAGATGGTTCGATGCGGATGTGTCTAGACTACCGCATGCTTAACCAAGTGACGGTGAAGAATTGTTATCCTTTGCCTCGCATCGACGACTTGTTTGACCAACTGAAGTCAACCACTGTGTTCTCCAAGATGGATCTATGAAGTGGCTACTACCAGATGCGCGTGAAGGATGATGATGTCCCGAAGACAGCGTTCAGAACTTGCTAAGGGCATTACGAATTCATGGTCATGCCTTTCAGCTTAACAAATGCCCCTACTTCCTTCATGGACTTGATGAACCGAGTGTTCCACCCATACCTTGACAAGTTTGTGGTGGTGTTTATCGATGACATTTTGATTTATTCTGAGATGTTAGAACAACATCGTGAGCATCTACGGATTGTACTCAACACACTATGAGAAAATCAACTCTATGCAAAATTCTCAAAGTGTGAGTTCTGGATAAAGGAAGTGATGTTTCTGGGTCATGTGATTTCTGCCGGATATATAGTTGTTGATCCTACAAAGGTAGAAGCTGTGACCAAGTGGAAAGCTCCAAAGAGTCCCTCAGAGATCCGTAGTTTCCTTGGCTTAGTAGGTTACTATTTTATCATGAACTTCTCTGAGTTGGCCTTGCCTTTAACCAAGCTGACACGAAAGGAGGTCAAGTTCTCTTGGACACTAGAATGTGAGAACAGTTTCCAAAACCTGAAGGAGTGTTTGACTTCTGCTCCCGTTCTTGCCTTGCCTGTTGAAGGCATACCCTATGTCATCTACATTGATGCTTCTAAACAAGGCTTAGTGTGTGTTTTAATGCAAAATGGAAAGGTGATTGCATATGCTTCCTGCCAATTAAAACCGAATGAAGCTAATTGGCCTACACATGATTTAGAGCTTGCTTCCATCGTTCATGCTCTGAAAATCTGGCGACATTATCTCCATGGTGTGAAGTTTGAAGTTTTCTCTGACCATAAAAGCTTGAGGTACCTATTGACACAGAAGGATCTGAATCTACAACAGCAAAGGTGGATGGAATATCTCAAAGATTATGACTTCATATTAACCTATCATCTTGGTAAAGCAAACGTCATAGTTGATGCTTTAAGTCGCAAGAAGGATGCCATTTGTGCTTCTCTGAGATGTTTGGTGTGGGAAAATCTCAAATATGTGACTAGTTGGCGATCTCAACCTCTCGATTCAGTGGATGAAGACAAGTAGTGTGTCCATATGGCTAGTTTGACTGTTACACCAACTTGGATCTCATAAGTCATTTATGCATAGTTGGAAAGCTCTGAGATGGAAAAGATGAAGGCCTTGACTAAGAAACTGCAATCTAACTTCTCCGTTGGAGTAGATGGTGTTGTCCGCTTCAGACAAAGGTTGTGGATTCTTGACGTGGGTGATCTGAGACAGAAAGTGCTGAGTGAAGCACATGGGTCCAAGTACACTATCCATCCTAGCACAACAAAAATGTACAAGGACTTACAGCGAAGCATCTGGTGGAAGAACATGAAGAATGATATAGCTCTATTTGTCGCGAAGTGCTTGACATGTCAATAAGTCAAGATTGAACATCAAGGACCTGGTGGTCTTCTTCACCCTCTTGAAATTATAGAATAGAAGTGGGAGAAGATCACAATGGACTTTGTTACTGGTTTTCCCAAGTCCAAGAAAGGTTATGATGTTGTTTGTGTGGTTATTGATCGGCTTACAAAATCTGCTCATTTCTTGCCTTTCAAAACCAGTTACAAAGTTGTAGATATGGCTCTGATGTATGTTGAATGGATCGTATGCTTGCATGGAGTACCTGAGGTAATAGTTTCTTATCGTGACCCAAAGTTTACTTCTTATTAATGGGGCCAGATTCAGGAGGAGATGGGTACTGATTTGCGTTTCAGTAATGCTTACCACTTGTAGAATGATGGTCAATCTGAGAGAACAATTCAAATTATGGAGGACTTGCTTCGTGCTTGTGTGATGGATTGGGTGGTGCATGGGATCGATATCTGCCTTTAGCTGAGTTTGCTTACAACAATTTCTACCAAGATAGTATTGGTATGCCACCTTTTGAATCTCTCTATGGTATAGCATGGCATTCACCTTTCCATTGGGATGATGTCGGTGAACGTTCTCTAGTGAAGACTAATGACATGCAAATGATGACAGAAAAGGTGCAGTTGATAAAGAAATGCATGAAAGCTGCTCAAGACCAATAGAAGATGTATGCTGACAAGAAAAGGTTCGATGTTAACTTCCTAGTGGCTGACTATGCATTTATGAAGATCAAGCCTATACGTTCTATTTCTAGATCTAAAGTCAAAGTCAAGTTGAGTCCCCACTTTTTTGGACCATTTGAAATCTTAGATAAGGTCAGAGATTGTGCATACCACTTAGCCTTACCTCCTTCCTATGATAAGATTCATAATGTGTTCCATGTCTCTGTGCTGAAGAAGTATGTGAAGGACTCTTCTCATGTTCTTACTGTTGAGCCTTTGGATATACATGAGAATCTGGCCTATGAACAACTACCTATGAAGATCCTTGACTCCTGAGTAAAGAAACTAAAGAACAAATACATTGAGCTGGTAAAAGTTTTGTGGAAATATCATGGTCTGGAAGAAGCCACTTGGGAGTTGAGAGATGAAATGTTACGTACTCACCCTTCTCTTTTTGCTTGAGATTTCGAGGACGAAATCCTTTTATAGGGGTGGAGTGCTATAACATAATGAATCTTAGATGTATTCTCCATGTAAACCTTTTTCCCAATTTTCCCTTTCATTTCTAACCTTTATTCATTTATGATTAATTAGTGGAATTTATAGTGATTTTGTGAACATTTATTCACTAATTGTACCAATATAAGGGTTTATGCACAAATACCTCAATGAAAGCTTAAATACCATAATAAAGTGCTTTAAACCTTAATCTAACTTTTTTATATGATTTAAAAACATAAAATGAGCCTAAGTTTTAAATTTGGTTCGATTTGGATGTTGTTTGTGCAAGTTATGCAATTTTAGGTACATTATGGACTTTTATGCAATTTATCCAATTGGGAGGTTTTCTTTGCAAATTATCACCTGAATTTTAATCCTTAGATATTCCCTGGAATCCCTCATTATGTATGTGCATTCCTTACACCCTATGTTGGGATAATTGCAACTAAACCCTATATTTCCCTAATGAGGCTTAAATGAACCCTAAATATTCTATTATTGATTCCTAATGTTGTTCATGCCTCAAATTAGATTATAATTTCTTCTTGTTTGGGTCTTATACCCCACTGCCATGCTTATTGAATATTATGACCACTCTTGCCATAACTACTTTTCTAGCATGTGGATTTATGTTCTATTTAATTTAAAGTAGCGGTACTTATGTACAACCACCCACAGAGGGCATGTATTTAATTGTCCTAGAGAATGTTTTTATTCTCCCCTATATAATTGTGTAGCTGACTGGGAATGTCTTATTCTCCCCTCACCTATAGGTTAGAGGTCCAGTAGGTGCCTGAACCCTACTTAGTTAGGTAGACATAATTATCTTACATGCAAATACTTTTTAATATAATTTTTAATGGAAAGTTTCTTTTGAATATAGCCTCATACTCTTTTTATCTTCATCTTATTATGAACCCTAGCATGTTCTTATTTGCTTTACTTATCTTGTTATCCTAGACTAGTTTTGTGACACATACCTTGTTTTCTTTCTTCTTTTGCTGGGTGCTTTCCCAACCACCCAGGTGCTAGTGCTGAGTAAGGAGAAGGACAAGTTTGAAGGAATTCATATCAGGAGTAGATTTCAAGCTTTCTGAAAGGATGCCTAGTTTGCTATAGCTAGATCCTTTTCTCTTATCTTTTTCTTTTGGGAACAATCATGTAATGAACAATGAAAGCCATGTAATAGGCTTAGTACTTTTATTTCCACTTCTATTGATATTTTGTAATGTTTCTGGTGCATGCTTATTTACTTGGAATATTATACATGCATCCCTCAATATCTTTTATCTTTCTAAAAAGATGAATGTTTTGTACTTCCTTTAAATTTTATTAAGGAGGTGATCTCACCTATTTACACACAACTAACATTCTAAGAAGTCAGGGGAGGTGTTCTGGTGGTATTGAAATACTCTCTCATCTATTTCTGTCCCTTCTCAACCCTAATTCTGTTAAGATACTAAGGTTTAGGGGTTTTCTCTCTCTTCCTCACCCTCTTGAGGTCAGGGTATGTATAATAAGGTTAAGGAATCCTCCACCAAAAATTAATAAAAAGCATGTAAATAAGATGTCATGGACATAAGATTAATTGTTTAACCGTAAACTAAAGAATACTTGCATGCTTAGGTCGTATGACATGTGTTGTCATGCCCTCAGGAGAGACCTGAGGTTAGACCCTCTGGTCAGGAAGATGAGTAGAGAGTTGTTCTTGGAGGTAGAGATTTCCATTAAAGAAGCCAACAAAGGTTCTACGGGTAGAGAAAAACCCAAGTCTTCTGCACTTAAGACTAAGGGAGGGTGAGTAGGGAAGGCAATTGTTACAACTATCAACATGCTAGACACCAAAAAAGGAATTTCCCTCTTTACTTATAGGATCTCAGAAAGAAGAAATAGGGGATAGAGATCTTCACTTCAGGTATATATGTTGTTCAGATAATTTTATCTACTTCTTCATCATGGGTATTGGATACCAGATGTGGATCTTTCATTAAGAATGGATCACGAGTTGTTGCCACTACATTAGGCACCTAGCATTTATCTTTTCCCAATGGGTTTGTAATAGAGTTAGAGAACTGCTATCATGTATCTGTTATTAATAGGAACATCAATTATATTTCTTCTTTGGGCTAGAGTGGATTCGAAATTCATATAAAGAATGGTTGATGTTCTATTTCTAAATATGAAATCTTTAATGTCAATGCCCCCATGTCTTATGGTCTTTACTTATCAGATCTCAAGACAAGTGTATATAACATAAATACCAAAAGTCTAAAACTTAATGACTCAAACAAACATACTTTTGGCATTGTTGTCTCAAACACATAAATGACAGATGCATTTTAAACTTTATAACTACTCTTACCTAGATTCTTTTCATTATGAATCAACAGAGACATGCAAGTCCTTTTAGTTGGGAAAGACGACAAAATCATTTTTCACTAGTAATAGTGATAGCACGAGTGACCTATTGGGACTTATACATACTAATATATGTGGAACTTTTAGCACAAATGATAGAGGTGGTTACCAATACTTCATCACATTTATTAATTATCTCAGTAGGCATGGCTATTTTATTTAATGAAACGCAAGTCAGTATCCATAGACAGATTCAAGGATTATCAATGAATGACAAACCTAACTTGGTAAAAGTACTAAAGCATTTCAATCTAATGGAAGTGGAGAATAATTAAGACAAGAGTTGCAAGCACTTCTCTGAGGCTATGGTATTGTATCACAATGGACTCCACCTGGAACACCACACAAAAAATTGTGTATAAGAATGAAGGAACCACACCCTCTTGGACATGATGTGTTCAATGATGGATTATTCTGATCACAAGACTTCAATTTGGGTATATGCTTTAGAACCCACATTGATTCATGCACTTCCTCAAGAATCCTTTCTTTCAAATCACTGTCTCCAGGTACACACAACCTATCATGCTAATACAACAAACCATCATCTAAAAACTTGAACTCTGGTCTTTTTCCCCTTGTCATGTCCTGCAAGATCTGTTATAACTCACTATCACTCTACTGAAGTTCCTTGATCTAATCATAAAAAGTAGGCTTGAATTGCATCTGTGTAATCAAACCACTCTGCTCTGTCACCCTTAAGTCCAAGTTCAATTTCCGCATCTCTACTAGCAGGTCTCTCTTGAAGCATGCCATAGAGAATACATCAGTTGCTGAACTTGACTTCCTGCTGAGGGCATCTGCTACCACATTCACCTTACCAGGATGATAATCTATCGTGACATCATAATCCTTGATCAATTCTAACCATCTCTGTTGTCTAAGATTCAGATCCTTCTGGGTGAAAATATATTTCAAGTTCTTATGATCCATAAACACCTGACATACCTCACCATAAAGATGGTGACGTCATGTCTTAAGAGCATGAACTACTACAGCTAACTCCAGATCATGTGTCGGGTAATTCTCCTCATTCTTCTTAAGCTGCCTAGATGCATAAGCTACTACTTTACCTTCATGCATCAACACACAGCCTAAGCCTCTCCTGGAAGCATCACAAAACATTGTGAAGCCCTTATCTGCCTTGGGCAGGATCAACACTGGCGCTGTAGTCAACCTCTTCTTCAAGATCTGAAAACTCTTCTCACAATTGTCTGACTAGACAAACAGTGCATTCTTTCTCGTTAAGCGTGTCAGAGGTGACACTACAACACTGAAGTTCTGGATGAACCTCCTATAGTAACTTGCCAATCCTAAGAAGCTTTTGATCTCAGTAGGAGTCTTAGGCTGCTCCCACTATAGAACAAACTCGACTTTCTTAGGGTCAACACTTACTCCATCTCTTGAGATGACATGTCTGAGAAAAGACACCTCAACTAACCAGAACTCGCACTTACTGAACTTAGCATATAACTGGTGTTGTCTCAACAACTGTAATGCTACCCTCAGATGCTTCTCATGCTTCTCATCATCTTTGGAATAGATCAAAATGTCATCTATGAAAACCACTATGAACTGATCCAAGAATGGCTTGAAATCTGGTTCATCATATCCATGAAACTTATTGGGGCATTAGTCAGTCCAAATGACATGACCAGAAAGTCATAATGCTCGTATCTTGTTTTGAAAGCTTACTTAGGAATATATGAAGCCTTTATCCTCAACTGATGATATCCAGATCTCAAATCTATCTTAAAAAAGATCGTCGCTCCACACAACTGATCAAACAAATCATCTATCCTTGGCAACAAATACTTATTCTTGATGATGATCTTATTCAACTGTCTATAGTCTATACATAACCTCATAGTACCATCTTTCTTTTTCACAAATAAGATTGGAGCTCCCCATGGCGAAGAACTAGGTTGAATGAAACCCTTATCCAGTAATTCCTGTAACTGAATCTCAAGTTCCTTCAACTCTGTAGGTGCTAATCTGTAGGCTGGTAGCGCTATCGGTTGACTACCTGGTGACACCTGGATCTCAAAGTCTATCTCTCTTTTAGGAGGTAGACCTGACAACTCATATGGAAAAACATATGGGAACTCGCATACCATTGGCACATCCCATAGACTGACTATGCTCTTCTCAGCTCTAGTATCTACTACATGTGCCAAGAATGCTTCACAACCTTTCTGCAACATCTTATCAGCTACAACGGCTGATATGATACATGTAGGCAAAACTTTCCTATCTCCGGAAAAGACACAAGAAAATCCACCCTGTTGAAAGATAGCCTCCTTCTTCCAACAGTCAAGTTGAACTCTATACATCTCTAGGCAATCCATACCCAAGATAATTTGAAAAGAGTTAATATCTAGGGGTATAAGATTAACTGCGATGGTGTAACCACCAAAGGTCAACAAACATTTGGGACAAAACTTTGTCAACACTGTCGGTTCACCTAACAAAACCCTCAACAAAAACTCAACTGGTAACTCCTGGGTTAGCAGATTAAGCTCACAAGCTAAAGAACTATGTATAAATGAGTGAGTAGCACCCAGATCTATCAAAACTGTAACTGAAATGTTGTTAAAGAAAAGCATTTCTCCTGTAACTACCCAGGAAGAAACAATACCTTCTTGTGGTGTCAAAGAGAAGAATTGTCCTGAAGCTCTTCCTCTCCCACGATGTCCACGTTGTGCTTCCCTAGCACTGGGTGTTGCACCATCTCGGGAACCTGAAGCTACAGAGGAACCGGGTCCTCCAGTTGGAGCCTGTCTCAGGACATTCTGGTACTGTGATTGGGAACCCTGTGATGTTGACTACTGAAGCTGAGGACATTGCCTTCTAAAGTGTCCAACTTGTCCATAGTTGTGACAACCCTGAACATCTGCACCCGAACACTGACCAGAGTGCATCTTCCCACATATATCACACCTCGGTACCTGTCTCCTTGGCGGTCATTTCACTGAAGCTGATGATTTAGATGACCTTCCTCTTGGCATATTGCTCCATCTCCTCGGACTAGATCTTCCCCTACTCTGATAAGATATCACATCTTCAGATCCTTGTTTCCTAAAACAGCCAAAACCACATCCAAGCTTCGAGAAGAGCGCACCACTACTTCCTCAGTGACCACTACTAGGTTGTCCTCTGTACGCTATGCATCCAGGTAACACTAATATGTACATGAATCTCAAGGAGTTGTACTGGTGGTCAGGTATGAAAAAGGATGTAGTTGAGTATGTGGCAAGATGTAGTGTGTGCTAGCAGGTTAAGGCTGAGCATAAAAAACCTACGGGTACTTTGCAATCTCTTCCGATACCAAAGTGGAAGTGGGAACATATCACAATGGATTTTGTGGTAGGGTTGCCCAGGACACCTAGAGGGTGTGACTCAATATGGGTGATTGTGGATAGACTAACTAAGTCTACTCACTTTCTTTCTATTAAGTCAACCTTTGATGTCCCGAAGTTGGCTAAGATTTACATGGATGAGATAGTCAGGCTGCATGGTATCCCGGTTTCAATAATATCAGATAGAGATCCTAAATTCACATCCAGGTTTTAGAATTAGTTGCATCGTTCTTTGGGAACAAAGTTGAGGTTTAGTACATCTTTTCACCCGCAGACGGATGGTCAGTCAGAGAGGACCATTCAGACTCTTGAGGACATGCTGAGAGCATGTGTCTTGCATTTCAGTGGAAGTTGGGAAGAACACTTGAGCCTTACAGAGTTTGCATACAACAATAGTCACCATTCCAATCTTGGTATGGCCCCGTATGAATCTCTGTATGGCAGAAAGTGTAGATCACCCGTATGTTGGTACGAGGTGGGTGAAAATTAGATTATTGGACCATAGATAGTGGATTTGACTACTGAAAAGATTACAATGATTAGAGAACAGTTGAAAGCTACACAGGTACTACATGTATCACTCAATCAAGTATATTGGATTGAGGTACTTCTTCCATATCGGTTATAGAGGTGTAGGTATGCTTCCACATCAAGTATAGGGGTGTATCCTCATCACCATATCATGCATCCATATCGGATTACTCAACCCTAGGGGTTTGCATATCGGGTTTCACAACACCATGTTGAGTTTCAACATCATATCGGGTTAGGGTATATACTCAACATCATATTGGGTATAAGGTGTGTGCTTAACCCCATATCATGCACAAGGTGTGTGTATGTGTTACTCATATCCTTCATGAGGTATAAACTCATCACCATATCGTGCTAGTGGTTGTGTTCATACCACCATATTGGGTTACCATATTAAGTTACCATGTCAGGTTTCCATATTGGGTTAAACTCTTAGGCTTATATACTTTCATTCCTTTATGGAATCAATCATATCATCTATTGAGTGATAGAATAGACAACTGGTTGAACCCTTTACAATCAACCCATTACACAAAACAATAGGGGTGTGGGGTTCCAGTGCATATTGGATTCCATATCACCATCTAGGGTTTTAACACCATATTTGGTTAGAAGTGTATATGTGCTCACCATATCGACCTTGTGGTGTATGTATGTTTCACCATATCGTGCATAAGGTTTATGCTCATCACCATATCATTCTAGAGGTGTATAACCATCATTATCTAGGATTTCAACATCATATCGGGTAAGAGGTGTATCCTTCAACACCATATCAGGTTAGAGGTGCTTCAACCCAGTATCGGGTTGCACCATGATGATGTCATCCTCATCAACCTCTAGACTCTTGTTCTTACTATTCTAGTTCATGGAAAACAATCCTAGGTTACTACTAGAGGTCATGGGTTCATCAATTATGCATAAATTCTATTTGAAAGTAAATCCTTTAACTAAGGCAAGATTGATGGTAAATAATAACATGATTGAGTTCAAGTTATATAACCCGCCTCAAGAGTGACTTCAAATCTCCAAGCTCCAAAACTTCACATTCCCAAGGTTGAAGATGACCTAATCAAAGTCCAAGGCTTGATCTCCTTAGCACTTTGCATGATATCTTCATCTCTTGTGGCTGATATCACCTTGCTAGACTAATATCACCTTGCTTGGTTGATATTCTTCCTCTATGGCCGATACCAAGTGCTAAACTTGACAGTATTTCACTTATGCACTATACCAAAGTGGTATGCACGATATATAAGTGTCTATGCTCGATATCTCAAAGAAAGAATGTTGCGGGGTTTGTAAACTTTCATTAGTAGGTGAAAGGAGAGGTATATATACTTGAGTTTCATGAAAGAGAGTGTATGAGATGTGTCATCATTTTAAAGCTACTAGATGCCACATGTTCATGCATGGTTGACACGTGTCTTTGTATGTACTCATATTTATCATGACATGAAAAACAATTGAGGATAATCTAGAGATGATATTTTGGCCATTAGTTATCTTGTTTGATAAGATATATAACCTTTATCTCATAAATTATGCAAACCAATACAACTTTTACAAGGAGCATCTAAGTCATCATGGATCACCTCCTTGAGGTACTTTTCCCATCATGGACAAGGCCAAGAGTCCACAAACTGATATGGGATCCCCTCTATGGCTGTTGATATGTGTGCCCTAAGATCCAATCATGGGATGATTGGTGGGATACATTAAGATTGATTTGATAAACATCAAAGGTAAGATTCCAATTCTTTCTGGTTCAGTCATATGAGATAATGATAGAATAGATTTAATGTCTAGAGAATGATACTACTCAATGGCATATGCTTTTAGGTTGAGGACCTGAATGATGAGATCATACGGATACTAAGAGTTACGCTAGAAAGAGACATAGAACACTTGAGTTTGAGGTTGGTGATGTAGTGTATATGAAGGCTTCACCATGGAAAGGAGTGTTGAGGTTTGCAAAGAGAGGCAAACTGACTCCTAGGTTTATGGGCTCATATCCTGTCATTGAGAAGATTGGACTTGTAGCCTACATGTTGGATTTGCCATCCGATTTGGTTAATTTACATGATGTGTTTCATGTATTGATGTTGAAGAAGTGTTACCCTGGTACAGAGAAGATAGAGGACCCTGAACCTATACAACTCAGATCAGATGTGTCTTATTTTGAAGGACCAATACAAATAGTTGATCAAAGGATTAAGAAACTCAAGAATCGCAAGATACTGTTAGTGAAAGTTCTGTGGAGGAACCATAACCTAGAGGAAGCCACGTGGGAGCTTGAGTCAGAGATGCGTAACAAGTTTCCTTTTCTCTTTTAGGAATTTCGGGAAGAAATTCTTATAAGCGAGGGAGATTGTTATGACCCACTTCATGATTAATCAGTAAGTATATTAATTAGTACATCATTAAGTTGATTAAGTTGAGTTAAGTACTCACAGATGCAATTAGTGATTTTATCTAGTGTTATAGTCTAATTAGCTTGATTTCTTGCCTTGAGAAGGTAGTGGATTCCGTGCTTGAAAGTTTGCAAAAAGAATCATTTCAATCGGACCCCGAGGCCATAGTTATGGTATTTTTAAATTTCTTGGACCAATAATGTAAATTACCCCTTTAATGGGTCAGCTACCCTTTTCCCTTATCTTCTTCTTCCCACAATCATTTTCCAGTACTGACTGATATGGCGCCCAACCTGTCCGAATGAGAGCAGTAGAGGGGGGTGTGTGTGGGCAATTTTGAGCTCCTTATCTCCGATTCGCAAGCGCCCTACTTCCCTTCTCCTTCCTCCGCCCTTCTTCTTCCTCTACCTCATCCTAGCAGTACCCTAGCACCACCCTACCTAGCAGCAGTGCCGGCCAACTAATAACAGGTGCTGCATCGACCAAGCAGCAGCGGCGACGGCTAATTAGGGCCTTGGGAGGGCCGTTTCAGTGGCACCCAGCTTCGCATCTCCTTCCTCCACCTTTCCTTCTCCTTCTTCACCCTAATCGTGCCCTAGGGCAGCGCCCCTACAAAGAAACAGTAGTAGTTGCTGCACATAGAAATGGCTAGGAAGCCATTTTGGTGCGAGCAGTAGCACCAAGCGTCATCCTTGAGTTCGTCCTTGAGGCCTAGACCTAAATCCACAACCTCAGTAGCAATTAGCACCAGCCAAGCCTCCCTTCTCCTACCTATGTGTGAGAAAGCAATAGCCTGCTTGTAGCACGTTTGTTCCAGAACAATTCCAAGATAGAAGAAGACTTGTTGATGCCCGGGAACTGGCCTTTGGACGTGTTTCCAATCGAATTGTGGTCACCTCACCCGTTGTGAGTAGAATCTCACTCCCAAATGCAAGTATAACTCAAATAATCAGACGTTTCGGTTGAAATCAGTGTTATTCATGGATGTCAACGTTTACCCAAGTGTCAGACAGTGTCAGCGTCGCTTAATTTCTAAATTGCACAAATTTCCTAGTTACGCTTGCATGATGTGCTAGTTAGTTGATTGATGAGTGTGATTTAGATTAGTGAAATTACACAATTGATCGAAACCTAAATTACTTAGTTAAATGTTGAAAATAGTAGCACACGACCAATAACGACACAGTTTGGGTATAAACCCAGGTTGTACATTTTTAGTAAGTTAATAGATGCTCGATTTCAAAGAAATGACAATGACATGAAAGGGTTCAATAGAAACCTAGTTGCACACTCCCCATCATATTTAATGTGAATTTATTAATAATTATACAAATCAACACGTTTCTCAAGGATATCATAAGAAATTCTCAGTTATTATCAATAATTTGTGTCATGATAAGTAATTAACTCTTAAATGGGTTAAGTGATGCACAACTCAGGATTAGGGTTGATGTGTACGTTTTTCTAGGAATTTCAGATAATTTACAAGTGCTACTGATGATGTCACATATGTTGAGTAATCAACCCTTATCAGTATATTAAGATATTTAATTGCATGATTTCAGTATGTATGTGCCAAGTTGACAAGTGTTTTATTTATTTAAATCTGCCTACAAGTACAGTATATATGTTGATTTCTCAGTAAATTACAGTGTTTGAGCATATTGCACTGCCAAGTTATAAATGATATACATGTTGTATTTATAAGTTTCAGATAAATAGACTCAGTACCATAGAGATGCCAAAGCCAAGGATAAGTAAGAGAGAGATGTAATGTAGTAAGAGCTTTTCTAGAATAACAAAATAATAGACATAGGTGCCCTAAACACCGTAGATTCCCTACGGATGTATGAACTATAGGGAGGAAGCGATCCACCCTGGCAACGAACAGTATACGGGGATCGGAACGCACCCACAGAGCATGTGGGGAGATGAAGCCCTTGAGGAAGTCTCCTAAGAAAAGATAGGTTACCCAACATGAACTAGAGATCCCGGTGGTAACCCAGAGGTACCCACAGAGCATTCCAAGTTGATACCCACAGAGCGTCTCAGACCCTCCGCCTGTGTACTCAGCCTAGAGGAGAGGTCCAGTTAAAGTCCAGCTGTTTAGCTGCCTTAGTTAGACGTGACGGTTCGAGTCAAGCAGACCCAGATTCAGTTCTAGGCTTAACTTCCTGGGTTTTAAGCTAAGTCTTGTACGGTGACATCGTAGTTTGCTATGAGTCTTCATATGTAGAGTACACTACATATGATCACAAATAAGATAAAATATGTTCATATAGGTTCACAGTGTTTCCTATAAGTTAAAGAGTTAAGAAAGATTTGAGTTAGTTTCACAACAGTTGTCCTTTAAATGAAATTTTAGTATTCTCTATTGTTTAATCATATCTATAGCCTTGCAGCAGTTGTTATCGTAATGAAATGTTGACATCTCCTGTCGTTTAAATTATATTGCTCAGATCTTCTCAGTGTAGTATTATCTTGTATTTTATTCCAATTAATAATCATAAAATGAGTTATTTGTGATGGTTGGGTGAAATTCTATTCACTGTGCCAGTAGCTCACCAACCTACTGAAACATTTTTGAGGTCAGCGTTAGTATGAGGAAGCTGAAGGATCGTATCACCCAAGTTCTTAGAAGGTAGCACATAGTTAGATAGAGGTCTCTTAGTCCTTTCCCCTCGGTCCTTGGGCACGTGGTATGTTAGAGAGAGAATGTGGTGTAATAGGTAGTTTAGTTTTTAGTTATCTGTTGTGGTTTACTTTCTACATGAAAAATGTATTATGTCGTGTAACTCTATTTTATCTATCTAGTAATGTAAACAGTAGTTTCTTCCGCAATTTAGTAAGATTTCAATTTATTCCAAGTTATAAGATTTATCTTTAGTTTTTAACGATATATCTTTAAGAGAGAGATGTAATGTAGTAAGAGCTTTTCTAAGTGATTAAGTAAAGAAAATGTTAAGGGAGGTTTACCAAGGGTTACTCCTGGGTCTCCGTGGTCATTAGAGATGGCACGGAGATCGAGGCGTCACATACTCCTTTATCATCGAGTTTTTGCCTCTCCATTCTCCATATATTTGATGCAGGACGATCACATCAACCTTCGTGTTTGTCTCATCTTCTGTCTCTAGCCACCTGTCCGGAGGGTGGTCATGTATTCTCTCTAAACACCCAAAACTTCTTGTTGGAGATCCTCACCCTCTTCCTCCCCATCCACCAACGAGCAGCGATAACCACCATTTATGCAGTGTTTGGCAACATGATTGCATCCATCGTCGGTGGCCAATCACAATGACACATCGCAATAATTTCTCATGGTGAGAAATGAGCGGTCGGTAGAGTTTGTCGATCGCTCCAAACACAAAACACAATGTAAAATGAGAGTGGTGGTCAACCACGTGTTTGACAACGCGATTGATAGAGATTGACCAGATGCCCATGGTTGTCCATCGTTGTACGAACAATCACCACCGCTTTGTGAAACACAACATTATTATTTACTTTTTGGCCCGATCACCCCTCACCATCTCGTCCCACTACTACAGAAATGGCTTATAAAGCCACTTTTCAAGGTGTCAGTTTTATACAAAAACCGACACCTAAAGTCTACAGTGTCAGTTGATAACATAAACCGACATCCAATCTACGAAGGTCGACCAGACACGGGTACCGCTTTTATTAAGTGTCGGTTAATTAAAAAACAACTGACACCTAAACTCAACCGCCAAACCCAAAATTCCAGCGAAAAAAATTGGCTCCAAAATTTTACATATGGCGTCGGTCATAACTAAACAACCGACGACTAAAGCGAACAAGAATAGTTGTCGGTTGTCTTTTACTTAAAAACCGACGACTATAATGTAGTATAGGTGTCGGTTTTTGGTAAAGAACCAACATTGTAGGTTTAGTTGTCGGTTATTTTAAATAACTGACACTTATTGTCAACTTAATAGCTAACCAGCCCGACTGATTCTTCCCCTTTCCCTGTTTCATTCCCGATTTCGCTAGCTCCGACGATTTCCAGTGCTCCGTTCTCCGCTGTCGTGCTCCTGCTGCCGTGCTCCTGCTCACCGGCGGCCGTGCTCCTGCTCACCGGCTCACCGGCAGCCGTGCTCACCGGAGGCCGTGCTCCTGCTGCCGTGCTCCTGCTCACCGATGGCCGTCCGTCCCCTAGTTGCTGCTACGTCCGCCGCTGCTCCTCCGGCTCCACGTTGCTTCGTTCTTCTTCCTTCTTCTTTCTCCAGTAGGCCCTCCGTTCTTCTTCTTCTTCCTTCTCCTGCTCTTCTTCTTCCTTCTCCCTCTCCTTACCAACAGCAACCACGGCCGTGTGGGCTGGCACGGCCGTGGCTGTGTTGGCCGACCACACGGTCGTGCTACCCAGCATGGCCGTGTGGTTGGCCAACACAGCCACGGCCGTGCCAGCCCACACGACCGTGGTTGCTGTTGGTAAGGAGGGAGAAGGAAGAACAAGAATATATATACTAAAATGAAATCAATTATGAGTTTGTGATTAAATCAATTATATGATGAAATCCCTATTGCATGATGAAACCCTAACATCTGGCCGAGTTGCGTGATGAAACCCTAACATCTACATGAATCCCTGTTGCATAATGAAACCCTAACATCTACATACTCTATATGATACCTAAAATTGTGATGAAACCCTAATATCAATTGTGATGAAAGTTGGATTGTAGGTATTGGAATGACAATATACATGTATTGGGACTGTTATTGAACACCTAATCTGACTTAGGATATTTTGTTTGAATAATGTGAGCTTTACAATTTGAATTACTTTACAATGTGAGCTTTACACTTTGAATTACTACTTTACAATGTGAACTTTACAATTTGAATGTGAATTTGCAGATGGCTGACCATTCTCTTGATGACCGTGCTGATGACTACCGTGAGGGTGAGGACATCAATGCGTCGCCTCACAATGTAAGTTTTAAAAATATATCATATATTTATATCTATATGTCCATTTATAGTTATATCTTGTAAATGTGAATTATTTTGTCAAATTTTAGGTTGATGATGCACAGGTACCATCTGAAGCACTTGAGGCACTTGATCAACAACACCAAAAAGTTGACAAGAGAAGGGGCATCACTATGATGAAGAAGTTAATTGCACAAAAGGGCAATGGACCCAAACTTGTTGTGGATTTCGATAATGCAGGAAATGCATGTGGTGTGAATCGCAATTCATTTATTTCATATCTTGGGTTTGTTACTCGTAGCCATTGTGGTTGTCTCTTAGATTCTTGGCATAAAGTTTCTAAGGAGAATAAATATTTAATATGGAGGGATTTATGCGTGAGTTATTATTAATTTGCAATTCTATTTTGTAGATTACTAAATTTTTGGATACTAGTTAATAACAATTCTATTTTGCAGAGTATATTTGAATTGGATGAAAAGCTGCATCGTAAATGTGTGATGCAATGCTGTGGGAGAGTCCTAAGGAACTATAGGACAAATCTCACCACAGAATACAAAAAAGAAGCCGACAAGAGGAAGAAGACAACCACTGAACAGTGGAACTTCCTGGACAAAGAAGAATGGGACGCGTTTGTCACTTCAAGACAAACTGATGAATTCAAGGTATTAGGCGTCAGTCTCAATCTCATTAATTAATATATGTTGTATTCACTTATTCAAGATTAACATTTAGTGTTACTAACCAAATCATTAATTTGCATACTAACTAGGCCCTCAGTGAGCCACAAAGATCAAGGCGTGCACTGAATGTGCATGACCACAGAATGGGTCCAAAGGGGTATGCAGGCGTTCGCCAAAGACTACAGGCTGAGGCTACTACTGCTCAGTCTGCTGCTACTCAGGAGTCCTCTACCATAGGTAGCACACCTCTGCCTCGCCATGATGTCTGGATAGCTGGGAGGTAAAATAAGAAGGGAGAAATAACTAAGGACGCAACTGCTGAGGCGTCTGCCAAAATGGTAAAATACAACTCTTACAGCAATCATTCGAATATTGATTATTTGTGTTGTTTACTTAAGTACAAATTTTTGTTTTGGCGATTAGCGGGAGCTGCACGAGCTGAGGAAACAAAGAAAGTTCATCCCTGAGGGAACAAAGGATGAATTGACAGTTGCTCTGGGTAACCCAGAGCATCCTGGACGTGTTAGGGCTGCAGGTGTTGGTGTGGGCATCAAATCTTTTCTTGGGTCATCCCAGCGCAAACATGTCCCAAAAGCGGGACTTTCACAAGAAGAGGTAACATATTCTTTCTTTATAATGTTACTGTAAAAGAGAATTCAAAAATTAGAATTTGACGTTTCTTTTATCCATGTATAGGTGGATAAGCTATTTGACAGGAAACTCGAAGAAGCAATGAAAAAGTGGCAGGCATCTCAGACTGCCACTTACCAGACAATACCTACTGCAGACTCTACTCCTACTCCTACTGCAGAGGTTGGGAGTAATCCTGTAGAACCACCACCTAGCACATCTACTGTAAGTATTTTTATGACATAGTAACTAGTTTTTTAATTCAAGATGATACATATATATGAAATTGTAGTCGTTTCAAAAAAAGATGGTATGTATATATGTATATAACATTCTTTACACAAAAAAGTAGGGGTTGAAGCCATGTCGTCTAAAAAGTAAAGAATATGTCGTGGCAGAGGCGTCGGCTTACCCATCCCTACCAGGGGAAACGTGTCACAGGTCTCCAGTACCAGCTGGTTGGATTCGGGTGAGCCCGATACATATATTCCCCAAGTGGATGGATCTTCCACTGCCATATGCCCACCCAAATTGTGAAACGCTTGGTGAGGTAGTAGGCGGAGTGATATTGTGGCTAAAAGCGGAAGTCTTCTTTACTGATAAGGTATGGTAAATTTACATTACGTTCAATTGTTAGTGTGTGAATGTTCATAAATGTGTGAAAATAAAATGGAACTGCAGGTTGCATTGCTAAATGCATGTGCTACTTTTTTATTGTTAATTTTGCAGGTTTGCTGCCTGTTGTCGACTGATATCAATGGATGTCATAAAACCTGCAGTTCATAACTGAACTGAACAGGTTTCTCATCCTACGACCAGCCACAGCAGGTCTGCAGACTTACAGAAAAAAAAAACCAATAGGCGTCGGTTATTTGTAAATAACCGACACAAAATGATATAGTGTCGGTGTTCCTACAATAAACCGACGTCTATGTCCTTAACACCACGGCCGTGCTGGTAACCGACACTGATATATGGTGTCGGTTTTTTACTTATAACCGACACTGATAGTGCCCAAGATGGCACCCTTTCTGTGGGTTTGGGCGTCAGTTTCTTATCTAATAATCGACGCCTATAGTCCCCTGATGGCGCGCTTTTGGTGGCGCGCGAAGAGTTTGGGCGTCGGTTTTGGAACCGACGCCTAATGGGTGGACTTTTAGTGTCGCCCACATAGGTGTCGCTTAGAAACCGACACTAAAGGCTTTAAATAACCGACACTAAAGGTAGGTTCTGTAGTAGTGTCCCTCTCTACCCACCATCTATTTAGACAATGTTTTTGTATACACAACTTATTTTTCCCAACATTGTGTTAGGTTTTTTTCCTTAACTAATATTGTAGAGATCTAAAACGTCATGAAATCAAATATGATAAAAAAAAAGAACAAAATGTGGTGTTATGTGCATTTCCAACTCAAAAGGCATAAATAGTAAATTGATTTTATGAAGTGTTTGAACATTTAATGCATAAATTAGACCAATAAAGTTTCACTATATATAGTTATTATGTTTTGATTGTTATTACAATAATAAATGTCATTTTGTATGGACGCGGATGGACGATCACAATTATGGAAAAACAAAAAAGCATAATGAATTATACATTCTTAGGAAAATGCTTTCAAAATGAGATGATGAAAAGATTAGAGTATCCACTAATTAACAAAGCCGAGTAGATGATTCTCTACATTTACAAGAAATAAAAATTTGATTAGCAATCGGATAAATTTTATTTACGTAGTTTTTTGGTGAACATTTTATTTACGTAGTTAAAAGTAAGAATGGACAATAATCAATATCGACCAAAACATTAAATCTTATGATGCACAATTTTGCAAATGATTGTTTGTGCGCGATTTTTTCCTTCTACTTGAAGGAGTTGTTGAGAAATAGTTAATCTGATGAGATGAAACTCCTCTAAATTTTCATATAGACATTCACCTACTTCTACATGTGAGATTTTAGTGCATAGTTTTTAATGGTTTATCTCTTAACTCGGATAATCAGTGTTAATATAAAAAAATCAAATTTTTTGTATTATAATATCCAAGAGTATGCTCATATCTACAATACGCGGGTTCGATATATATGCAAAATAAACTTTTAAGAAACCTAAGATCCTTTTTTAATAAATTATTGATTAGTGCAGAAAAAATCGGGTATTGATTGCATTAACAACTCAAGAGACAAAAATAATTAATCACATTGTGAAGTATAAGATATCGTTTGATCAAACTCCGGCATGTGTATATAATATGTAGAGGTTAGCCAAATCTTGACTACATGATGAGAAAATTGTCAATTTTCATATAGTTATATAATTATTTATGCATTTAGTTATGTAAATATTGATTGCTTAAGTTCTGTCCTCATTCACCACAATTTGTTGGCATATTCAATTAAAAAATCAGGACAGTTCGTCAATATTACTTGCATTTACCTTTGGTCCATCCAAAATTTGATTTAAAATCAATGACTTATATCAACCTATCAGATACATCTCAATACTGCGATTGGAAAAATTATATGTGGAGGAGGTTGAGGGTCACTGCATGATGCATATGTTCTATACTAAAAATGTCGTGTGAGGAGTACCGTCGTAGTAGGTATCTTATTTAATTTCTTTCCCCCTACTATCACATTAATTTTTCTAGTTTAGGGAATTATCGAGGTCGATATCTGCGCGTTCCGTAAACCTGATATGTTGTGGACAGCTACACACCTTGGGTAGGTTTTTTCTTTCCTTTATCGTCTGACCGTATTACAGTTTTTTTATTTTTCTCCCAAAAGTGAATTATATTTCCTGGTTTATCGCTGTCCGTGATCCGCAAGGCTTACCCTTTCAGGACAGAAAGGACTGCTTTTTTTTCCTTGTGCAGGCAGGAAACGAGCTCGACTGGTGATCAATAGAGACGGGGGGTTTGAGTGGTGCCCAAGTAAAATATCGGGAGGACTGGGCAGCGCCTTAACCCTCAGGCCTATAAATACCAACCACCCCAGAATCCCGAGCAGCACCGAGAGTTTACAACAAAGCAAACCCAACCACCGCCGGCGAGTTTAGGGAGAGAGACTACTCAGCACCGCGTTTGCAACAGCGACAACGATGCAGATCTTCGTGAAGACTCTCACTGGGAAGACCATCACCCTGGAGGTTGAAAGCAGCGACAGCATCACCAATGTCAAGGCAAAGATCCAGGACAAGGAAGGTTTGTATCTTGTGTCAACGATATCATCCCCTTCCTCTATACTTTCGTTGTCTCGCGCGCTATCCCTCCTCCTCTCCTGAACTTCGTTTGACGTGTTCGACCATGGCATGCAGGCATCCCGCCGGATCAGCAGCGCCTCATCTTCGCCGGCAAGCAGCTCGAGGACGAACGCACCCTCGCCGACTACAACATCCAGAAAGGTTGGTCGATCTCTCCCATGAGTTGTTCCCGAGAAAGATCCATGCTTTTCCTGTTTTTGCCAACCCGCTGCCCCGAGCCTTATCTGATGTACGTCTCCGTTCGGTTGTTTTCTGATCTTCAGAGTCGACGCTTCACCTGGTTCTGAGGCTGCGAGGAGGAGGACGCGGAGGTCTGAACTACCCACCCAGCCTCAGGGAGCTGGCGCAGAAGTTCCGCGAGAAGAAGAAGATCTGCCGTGTCTGCTATGCCCGCAACCACCCCAGGGCGGAGAACTGCCGCAAGAGGAAGTGCGGCCACTCCAGCGAGCTCAGGCCGAAGAAACCCTTCTTCAGCAAGTTCGGAAGCCTCTAGGCGTGTGAAATCCGTTGGTGTGCCCATGCAAGTCGATAGTATTGACCAGTTTCGCCGGAAGGCGTCTTAATCTTACTTATTTATCTACAGTATTAGTTTACAGACGATGCAAGTTTTGTCTTATTTAAGTTCCTTAAAGGGCATGTTTGTTTCACAGACAGGGCAAAAGTGTGCCGGCCCGGCCCTTTGATTATGTGATCGCTTAATTTTAAATAGTTCGCGTCTTAATTAGTTCCTTTAACTTATGATGGTGCAAAAGTGAGTTGTCAATTAAGTTTTACTGCCATCCGGTTTGATGTCAAGAAAATCATGGGGTTCAAATCATAGTTCCTAGTTGCAGAAGACGGCACCATATACTCCACTTTTTGAAATTAAAAAGGATATGTCTGCACAATTAATCCAACACTACAGGTCACTAGTGTATCTGTTGTTATTTTTTGTAAACCATTGATTCAAACCTGTAATTTAATCATATATGCTTTAAGTCGATCTAGGGCATCTTTATTAAAAAAGCCAGTGAATAGTTCTGGTGTGTTATAAATCTTTCAACCCTCATGAAAATCGGTTTTAAAATATACCTTACTTCCTTAACATACGTATTATATATGTACGCCATACATCTTGATAACTATTTACTTTTCTGTAACAATAAAATTTACTGCATACAAGAGGTGAGAGATGGCATGCCCACCCATGGCAAGGAGCAGTTTTGTTTTCCATGTGATCTTTATAATATTCAAACTACGGATTGCTAGTCTGACTTTCAAGTGTTAGTTCGTATATGTCTACGCTATGTATGTAGCACTGCAATATGACAATTCAACTCTGAATATAATGATTCGCAATCCCCCTTTTTTAGGACAATAATAGCTGGGTAATATTCGCACAAAAAACATGATTCTTGTAGATTAACCCTTAAACAACCATTTGACCATTACGAGTACTGATATTGACATTTAAGCGGTCGAAATATTCATGCTAAGTTGACACGTCCGGTTTGATGTCAAGAAAATAATGGGGTTCTAAACCTAGTTCTTAGTTACCGAAGACAATACCACACAAATATTCTCCACTTTGAAATAAAAAAAGTGTATATTTGGTAGACAGAAATCAGTTAACCTACGACTAAAGGTCACCAGTGGATCCGTTGTTCTTGATTCTAAACCATTGATTCAAACCTATAATCAAACAATCTCGTTCAGCGTGATTTTCTTTTAAGTCGCTCAATGATTAACTTTATTTGAAAAAAAATAGTGGATAAGGCCGAACATTACTTCTGTTGTGTTATAGAATATTCAACACTTTTGAAATTGGTTTTAAAATGTACCCCATATTTCCTCAACATGCGAATCGTGTACGTCAATTTTGTCATACATGTTGATATAATTCTCTTTTTCTTAAGAATAGAGTTCACTGCATACAAGGCTTACCCCGACGGCTATGCAACCCATTTGATAGTTCATACTTCGTTTTTGTCTTCCATGCTATGCCCATGATATAGAGATTAATGTTAAATTGACAACGTTTGAGTGATATAGTTCGTGGAAGTCTATGCTTGTCTGTGTACATAGGAATATTGCAATTTCACAATTAAACTCGAAGACTATGATGGACAAGCCCCTTATAAAAGGATAATAGATGGGTAATATTCCAAAAAAAGAAAAGCAATTATTGTACACAAAAAGTATTTGATCTAGTCAAGTGTATTGATTTGACATGATTTGACATACGGCCGAAGCGGGGAGGTGGAAATATTCATGCTTAGTGGATACATGATGAGAGAGAAATGATATCAGGAAGGCAACAAGTCATATGACAATATTGAAAGAAAAAAATCAATCACATGTATAAAATTTAAGACATAAAATTTAGATGTGTATTGCTTGATTGCACTCCTTTTGAAAAAGGGATGTGCTATGTGGAGTTAATTTGGATCTAAACTCAGACCCCATTTGTCCTTTCACGCAAATCAAGTGACAAAACTACAAAAATATCATAATTTTTTTGTTATGCCCCTTGTATTGTGTGAAAAAGGACAGTTGGAGTCTCATTTTGGGTCCAAAACTGACTCCAAGTAGAATTTTTCTTTTAGAAAATATCTCGAGATTTGAGGAGAGAGAAGGGGTTTAATAGCTTGCTGCTTGTTTCTCTTCATACTCTTTTGGCTTCCATTCCTTGTCACTACTTGCTCTTTCTCTTCCTGGTCCTTTGTCTTCCTTCATTCCATAACAATGATTACTTTTTCATTCTAACATTGGAACTTGATGTCATACTCATGTATTCAAATTTAGCAACAACATACAACTTTCCTTTGACGTTAATAAATGTCAACTGACTTTCAAGGTAAAACATGCATGCTTGATTGTATATCCTATACATTTATCTCGCACATGTATGTATATTTTTTTCCATCACCATCTTGCTTAATATTTTCCTATTTGGTGATTATGAACTTGACTGGGATTGATTGGAGAGAATTCATTATGTTATTAAGAATTCTACAATTAGTAATACGAATATATTAGATTTCTAGAAAAGATGAGTTCTTAGTAGATTATGGTTACAGTGAAGTGTATTTATACAATTTTAGAAATTAAATCACATGATCAAAATATTTGTGATACTAATATACCTAAGGTTTCATAGCTCTCATCATCATTTCCAATAGGATTTATTTGCATTCTTTTCCTTCTCAACATATTTTTTAAGGAATTAATGTATGTTGCAATCTAGTGTTAGTTTGCGGCTTACAAAATTACATTATGGTCTTATTCATGTGTTATTGACAATTCCATAACCATATTATATTTTTTGTATAGATCTCCATTTTTGTCAAGGAATAGAGATGAAGATATATTTTAGGGCATATTCATTGAGGAGCCTAAACAATGTCATTAGCTTGTTGTTGGACACAACATTTATATATTATAAGAATTTACAAATATAAATAAGAAAAGTCTGATGAACTAAATTTATTCGGTCGATGATTTTTATATTTGATAAAAAGCTTCAACTAGAAAATGGATGGAAGCTAATTGTATTAATTAGAATGAGTATATTTTCCAAAATAATCTATAATTGACATCAATATAAGTTCTTCTAATGCATGATTTTTAAATAATTATATGAAAATAACATTTTTATGAAAGACTTGTTGAGAAATAATTAATTTAATAAGATTTAGCTCTTATGAAACTCTATAATAATATTCACTTCCACTTTTAGTGCACATGTTCTAGTGAATGTTTCCTTTAACATGTATTTTATTAAAGAAGATCGGAAAAAGAACCTACCTTGTTATGTGTAGTTATGCACATGTTATATTATTTTTCAATTATTTCTATAATATTGACTATGTGTATTTCATTTTTGTAACATGGCATCAACATATGTGAAAAACTTTTTTGAAATTGGTTCTAGAAAATATAATAAGAATGTCAAACTAACTATGGTATTTGTAATGACCTTGACCTGGATTGTGAATTAACCCTATTTGTTTTAGCTAAATAAGTTGCTTAGAACTTTAATATAATCCTCTAAAGAGTTTTTTTACCAGTTGACAAACTTATGTTTCAAATTTGGTCCTTTTTAAATAATGTTTGAGCAATGTTCTCTTGTTTTGGACCAAAATGTAATTTACCCAAGATGAGGGGATATATTGTAATTTGTCACATGTTGAATGCACCCTATGTGTTTTAGAATCATAAGAAAGAGAATGATGCTAGTTGGTGGCTTGTGGAAAGCCTAAATTCCAAGTTTGAACTAGTTTGAATAATGCTAGTGACTTGTGTACCAATTTTGGTGTAAGTGGTAATTTACTCAAAATGTAGGGTTGATAAGCAAATTTCCACCTTTAGAGTATCCCTACTCTCTCCTAGTATCATTTAGATGATAGATAAATAACGAGGCACCATGTTTGGATCATATTTGAGTGATGGTACTCTTGGTGATAAAAAGACCAAGAAAGTGTTGAATGAATAACCCTAACTTGAGCTTGTATCGGGTTGTAGAGTCCATATGGGAGTGCCTATCAGCCAAGGAGCCATTGTTGGGTTTTAGGGGAAATAGAGAAGGCAGAGGAAATAAAAAATGTCTTCTCCCAAACCCAGAACAAAGGAAACACATCAATGTTTATACAATAGGAAGGATGGTTTGTAGAGGCGTACCTTGTCCCAAGGCTTGCTCAGTGACACTACCTCATGGTTTGCACGGTCTTCACCTCCGATCTTGGATGGTGTCTATGCAGCTCCTAGTCTCACTGTGACTGTCAGCTCTTGGTCTCACCAGAACTGTCGGGATTGGCAACTGTCCTCCGAACGGCAGAAATCTCCCGCCTCTGAAGTAGTCCACACTGACCACCTAGAACTTCGATCTCCTTGTCCTACAAGAAATCAGAAGGAGTCGCACCCTCCTGTCAGCGTATTAGTCATGACACACTCTCCTACCACCAGTCGCTTTTCTACAGTTGTCTTTCCCTTATTGTGCCTCCCTTATGGGTAGCACTTGCTCGGGCTCTCTCTCGGTTACCAAAACCAGAGAGAACGACAACTTTGCAGAGCAACTGGTGCACTTAGTTATTCTTCTAAAAATCCCCACTACCCCTATATATAGGAGGGTTATGGGACAAGGTTCTCTACCCCAGGAAATTCGGGATTAAACAGGAGTAGAAGGGTTCGATATTTTCCACAAAACAACCAACTTGCGCCAGATGAACCGATCGTTTCAACCCTGAAATGATCGTTTGGTGATCTCAACCGATTGGTTCACACCTGAACCGATCGTTTGGGACACCTGAGCCGATCGGTTCATCACATGAGCTGATCGATTCGTGGTCCTGGTCCAACTCAAATTGACTTTCAAATTTGTCTCAGATTAATCAAATATTAATCCTTGTCCAAATTGAATTTGTACAAGTGAAACAAATTGTATTTGCAAAATCGACTTTCCAAACAATCTCGGTTAGTCACACGAGCCGACCGGTTCAATAATTGAGTCGATTGTCTCATTGCACATGAGCCGATCGTCTCACCTGTTGAGCCGATCGGTTCACCAACCTGAGCCAATCGGTTCATCCCATGAGCCGATCTGTTGGAGCAGCATACTTATGCAAATCAGTCAATCGCAGTTTCAATCAATCTGATACTCCAATCAATTGGTCCAACACCTTGAACAATATGATATTGAGCTATCAATTGATTGAGTGTTTAATTGAACTACTAAACTCCTTTAGTAATCAACCTAAACATGGTTTGTGGATAAACTCCTCTTCCAGGTTAAATCCTATGTGTGTGACCCTACATGTCCATTTCATGTTGGCAGTGAAAGTTTGTAACACTTATGACTTCACAAGCAAAGAGTGATGCCTAGTCGCACATCAGTGCTACCCAAGTGAAATAGAAAGTTGGAGAACAACTTTCAATCCTACAATCCGTGAATGGTGTTATAGTTAATGTATAATTCCTTTGTCCTTGATATCCCGAATGAACTCAAGGCATGGAACAGTCATCCTATCAACATTCATTCACTTTCTTGATCTCAGAGTAGATTGGAGGAGATATGTATGACATCAATATCACATACTAATTCATAAATGAGTGCACATGCCTATCTCAATCCTACTCATTAAGTGGCCATGGATATCAAACTCCCTCAAGAGGGACAAATCCCATATCTATCACTCACCCCTCAAAAGCCCCATGTGTCAAAGCCACCCAATCATCACCTTTATTACAACCCATGTTTTAGGACTGCATTTGATGATGTCAAAGTGTACCCAATGACATGTGTTGAGTGTAGTGATTTTAGGTCAAAGAATCACACTCACCACCATCACCGTGAGAACTTACTATGACTACCATGTCATGGTTCCATGTGTCAAACTCACGGTGGGTCTGTCCGATAAACTTGTTCTCTAACAAGTACCTATGTGTTTGGTTTGATATCTCCATATCATGACTAATGAGATTATGTCATCAACCAACACCACAATCTAGTCTTGTGTGTCATTGCTGTCTATCTACCTTCCACAATGACATCTGACTAGGGACATAACAAGAATGTACAAACTCTTAGTATATGTATGATCTCATCGTTCAGGTCCTCAACCTGAAAACATACGTCATTGAGTATTGTCATTCTTTAGACATTCAATATGTTCTATCATTATCTCAAATGACTAAACCAGAAAGAATTGGAAGCTTTCCTTTGATGTTTATCAAATCAATCTTAATGTATCCCACCAATCATCCCATGATTGGCTCTCAGGGCATACATATCAATAGACTCCCACTTGCACTGCGAGCCAATCACCCTTGAATCATATTCATAGTGATCTTCAAACATGTCCCACATGTTACTGTGGTCAAGTGATAACATAGTGAGTTATGGCAACACCTTGCCAAAGTCGGTATTAATTGCATGTCTCTCATCTCTTCGATGTACGTCACACGTATGAGATGGAGTTGCCATAATATGTGATCTAGTATTCCTTTGCTAACTTTTAGCCACATTGTATGACCAAGTACTCCTAACTTGTCATCAATGACCGGAATAGTTATAAGTTCATCTCATGAACTTCCAGATCCATATAGTATCCACTGTTGTTCTCTAACACACGGATACTCGACCTTTCCTTTTAAACTGCTTTATTGGAACGTTTCCAATTATCAACAAGCATTCACTTTTATATATCCCATATATATTTTGCAATTAATTTTTCTACCCTTTTCAGAAGTTAGCATCAGTGTAACTCTTTACAGTGAACTCTTCCTTATTTCCATAGAACTAGTACTTCTCAAGTACTTATCAAGTTCTTACGGTATTCTAGTAACCCTTACTGGAACTAGACAGACATCCACTCGTCATGTCCCACATACGAGTTATCAGGATGAGCACATCATATTGTCATGTCCTACATACAAGATGATGAATGCATTTTATTCTTTCTATGTCCTATACATGCAAGATAATGGGATGATTACATACATGATAGATCCATATCTATTCTTAGTGTTCCCATTCTTCATAAGAATTAGACACATGGCCTTGGGATACTAACTCCATTTAACATGGACAAGTTTTCTCCCACTGAATCTGTGCATACTGAACCCTTCAATATAGATTGCCAATGTATGCTTTCTCTTTTCAGGTCAAGAGGTTTTCGAGAACTATCTCTATAGATCTCTATTCCTATCACATAGGAAACGTCTCTATCTTCCTTAAAAATAATTTCCACTTTGGATTTCCATTCTAGAACATTTTCATTTCACATCAACATGTGGAATATGAATGCACTCCCACTAAATCACAGATCCCTTCTTTATCTTTGACATATCAGTCAAACCCTTTGACTATATTATCAAAATAAAGATCCAGCTCTGAGTTGCTTGTGCTCAATCAATCACATTGATTAGTTCATTGTAACTTATAAACTTCATTTGCATTAATGGATTCATAAACCTTATAGGTTGTGTCACGTACACATACTTGTTTTATTCCTCATAGGAATGCAGTTTTAGTATCTGTTATGCCAAATGTCTTAGTCATTAAGTTGCAATCAACAAACACCATCCTTCTCAAAATGTTATCCATGTGTCTTAACGCTTAAGACTCATTCGTACTTATGGATTTCATCCCAATGGGTGCTACCATCAAGGTCATACCTTATGGTTCTCATGGAAGTCATTTAGGATGTAATGGTCATAAACCATAACTCAAAATCTGGTTCCTCATATTCATCTAGATAGGTGATTCATCACATGACTAACTCATAATATAGATAATTAAGGTGTATCTTGTTAAAGAACTTGAGAACTCACAACTCTTTGTGATTCTTAATGTCCTTTATTAGTGTAGGGTATTCATTATTTAAGAAGAAATTAGCTATTTGATAATCATCCTCTAACTCCTTAGAGTATGAATCCTTTTGATTTAGTCATCACTATGCCTTAATCATGAGTTCATTATGATACACTATCATAATCACTCATTAGGATCTCAAACATTTGGTTCAAGTATTTCATTCATTGATCTCATCAAGAATTAACACTTTACCAAATTCGTACTTCATCTATGATATTCTTGAACACTTTAAGATATTCATATTGGTATTTCTCTAAACACCATTTGAAGTATTAGCATTTGCTCCAATAGGTATGTAAACACATCACATGTATTATACCTAATAGGATAATCATTCTCCCACTACCACTAGTGAAGATTGATTAATCATGTCTAAAAGATTCATGTCTCTCACTGGTTCTTTAACCAAAAGAGTCTAGATTATCCATCATATGGAAACTAGAAATGAACTTCTCATTATTTATGCTAATTTGATTGTTTGAGTTATCAATATCTTTTAGGTATCATTTTATCTTATGCATAACAAGTACCACAAGATAAACAAGGCATTGCCATAAAGATCATATCTTTTGAGACTGAAACATCAACTTTATTAATTGTTATCATTGTCATACAATATGCAAAAATAAAGTGTTTCTATCTATTGGAAAATATGAAATAGCAGTTCATAACTCTATTACATACCTTCAAGGCTGAAAATAAACTAAAGTACTCCTATCTATGGCGGTAACACTTGCCCCATTTATTGAGTGCTTTACACTTTATATCTTGGTATCATATACCTCAAAAAGTGTTACAAGTTTATTTCATGACACCTTCAGGTGGAGACGTCCGTCGCCTCCTTCTTATTTAGTTCTTCCAGATAGAGTGGACAATTCCTTTTCCAATGTCTTGGTTTTTGACAATGGTGGCAATTGCCTCTCTTGGTCACGCCTCCCTTGGCCTTGAGAGTTGAAGACGACTTGGGCTGATGGCTAGCATCATAACCTTTATTAGCTTTGCCCTTGCCCTTACGCTTGGACTTGAATTTCTTGATGCTGATCATCATCACAGACTTAGGCTTGTCCTTCTTCATCTGTGTCTCAGCTGTCCTCAACATGCCCAACAACTCTGTCAACGGTTTGTCAAAGTTGTTCATGTTGTAGTTCATCACAAACTGACTGTAGGATTCTGGCAACGATTGCAGTATCACATCAGTAGCCAACTCTTGGCTCAGGGGAAATCCCAGTCTTGTCAGGTTCTCCACATTCCCAATCATCTTGAGCGTGTGAGGACCAACTAGATCTCCTTCTGTCATTACGCACTTGAACAGCGCCCTGGAGACATCATATCTCTCTTGCGGTGCTTGATCTTCATACATGTTCTTGAGAGATGTTGAATCATCTCAATCACACCCATGTTCTCATGTTGTCTCTGCAACTCGTGGTTCATGGAGCACAACATCAAGCACTTTGCATCAATGGCATCATCAGAATGCTTCTTATAAGCATCCCTTTCTACCTTTGATGTGATAGGAGCAGGTTCCTCTGGAACTGGAGTATCCAGGACATAGAGCTTTCACTCTTGAGTGAGAACAATTCTCAATGTCCTAAATCAGTCATGGAAGTTAGTCCCATTCATCTTGTCCTTTTCAAGGACCGATCGCAACGAAAAGTGATTGTTGTTTGTTGTCATTTGAACTACAAAAAGGAAATATATGCAATTTTAGTCCAAAACTCAATTTTGACTTATTTTATTGATTTGAAAGGTTGACGGTATAATTAGGCCTTTAATTAATTATCGATCCTACTATTTTTGTTCAAATTGATAGCCCTAACCATCAATTCGGAAGATTTCCGCGTACAATCTTCTAGTGGGTCAAGATCCTGAAATCCTCTGAGTCATGGACCAGCTAGGGCTGTCACCCACAACTTCGATCTTCCAGGTAGGCAACTTTTGCCAATTGAATCATATGCAACTCTTGAAATATGTCATATGCAACTCTTTGCCATGATCACCTCCATGCCTCAAGGTGCTAGATCCTATCTAGGTCACCTTGTTAAGTCTGACCCAAAGCCAACACGATGAATATACACCCTGCTAGGGAAGACCCACATATTCATCCTCCACGCTTCCACAAGATAGACTGTGCACCACGCTAGTGCGTGCCCACACTTGGCTAATCAAGCTTTTCATGTGTGTCACATTTGGAAGGCATCTAAAACTTTAATATTTAATGAGGGATTTGGTTTTATAGGTACATATACATATCCAATCACCAAAATATATAGTGTGTATCATATACATGTTATATCCCACAGAAAACATGTGAAACGATAAAAGCAATGATTATGGACATCCTAATGTGATTCCTCGAGCTAAGAGGAATCATGGTCATCTATGTCTACATCACATGCAACCTGTAAAAGATGAACTATGTGCTTTTCCGTTCTAGGTTTGATCAACTCATCTCCATGATTGATCGGCTCGTCATCAGGTCAGTCGTCTGGGTGCCACCAGCCGATCGGTTGGCTCCTCCATCAGTAAGTTCTCCTGGTCGTCGTGCATCTCCTCATGGCCGCCACCAGATCATCTCGCTCCTCGAACCGGTCGTCTGGATCGCCAACCGATCGATTCACGCCTTGAACCAATCGTCTCAGTGGTCGTCAAGTTGTCCTCCGTTCTTTGATATAACATGAAATAAAATATCTATCCTATTTTACATTTAAATCAAGAAACCCTGAGTTACATTCTGGGGGAGCAAAGATAGGAAATAAATCTCGAGTTATCTCGAGTTACATCAGGAATAGGAGATAGGGAATCGGTGCACAGACCGAGATGCAAGCAACCACATACAACTAATCACACATACATAGGGTTTATTGGACATAACCACGCTATACATCCACCACAAAACTCATTTAAGGGCGACACATATCGAGTGCATTCATATTACATATCATATATGTATATTGGGATTTGTGGATTTAGGATTGGACATGCATAAAGCCAATTTTATTTGCATCGTATGCAATAAATAAAGGCGACAAACCAAAATTGATCATATCGATAATTCTAAAGTATAGAGCAGTTGACGTGGCTCTGATACCACTATTGGGTTTTAGGGGAGATAGAGAAGGTAGAAGAAACAAAAAATTTCTTCTCCCAAACCCAGAACAAAGGAAACGCGTCAACGTCTATACAATAGGAAGGATGGTTTGTAGAGGCGTACCTTGTCCCGAGGCTTGCTCGGCGACATTACCTCATGGCTTGCGCTATCTTCACCTCCGGTCTTGGACGGTGTCTATGCAGCTCCTGGTCTCACTAGGACTGTCAGCTCCTGGTCTCACTGGGACTGTCAGGATTGACAGCTATCCTTCGAGCGGCAAAAATCTCCCGCCTCTAAAGTAGTCCACACGGATCACCTGGAACTCTGATCTCCTTATCCTACAAGGAATCGGAAGGAGTCACACCCTCCTATCGGTGTGCTAGTCACCGACACACTCTCCTGCCACCAGTCATTTTTCTACAGTTGTCTTTCCCTTGTTGTGCCTCCCTTATAGGGCAGTACTTGCTCGGGCTCTCTCCCAGTTACCAAAACCAGAGAGAACGACAACTTTGCAGAGCAACTGGTGCACTGAGTTGTTCTTGTGAGAAGTCCCCACTACCCCTATATATAGAAGGGTTATGGGATAGGGTTCTCTACCCCAGGTAATGCGAGATTAAATAAGAGTAGAAGGGTTTGAGATTTTCTACAAAACAACCAAATTGTGCCAGCTGAACTGATCGTTTCAACCCTGAAACAATCGTTTGGTGACCTCAACCGATCGGTTCACACCTGAACCGATCATTTGGGACACCTGAGCCGATCAGTTCATCACATGAGCCGATCAGTTCGTGGTCCTGGTCCAACTCAAATTGACTTTCAAATTTGTCTCTGATTAATCAAATATTAATCCTTGTCCAAATCGAATTTATACAATTGAAACAAAATTTATTTGCAAAATTGACTTTCCAAACGATCTCAGTTGGTCAAATGAGACGACCAGTTCAACATTTGAGCTGATCGTCTCATTGCACATGAGCCGATCATCTCACCTGTTGAGCTGATCGGTTCACCAACCTGAGCCGATCAGTTCATCCCATGAGCTGATCGGTTGGAGCAACAGACTTGTGCAAATCAGTCAATCACAATTTCAATCAATCCAATACTCCAATCAATCAGTCCAACACCTTGAACACTATGATATTGAGCTATCAATCGATTGAGTGTTTAATTGAACTACTAAACTCCTTTAGTAATCAATCTAAACATGGTTTGTGGATAAACTCCTCTTCCAGGTTAAATCCTATGTGTGTGACCCTACATGTCCATTTCACGTTGGCAGTGAAAGTCCATAACACTTATGACTTCACAAGCAAAGAGCGGTGCCTAGTCGCACATAAGTGCTACCTAAGTCAAATAGAAAGTTGGAGAACAACTTTCAATCCTACAATATGTGAATGGTGTTACAGTGAATGTATAATTCCTTTGTCACTGATATCCCAAATGAACTCAAGGCATGGAACAGTCATCTTGTCAACATTCATTCACTTTCTTGATCTCAGAGTAGATTGGAGGAGATATGTATGACATCAAAATCACATAATGATTCACACATGCGTGTGCACGCCTATCTCAATCCTACTCATCAAGTGGCCATGGATATCAAACTCCCTCAGGAGTGATAAATCCCATATCTATCACTCACCCCTCAAAAGCCCCATGTGTCAAAGCCACCCAATCATCACCTTTATTACAACCCATGTTTCAGGACTGTGTTTGATGATGTCAAAGTGTACCCAACGACATGTGTTGAGTGTAGTGATTTCAGGTCAAAGAATCACACTCACCACCATCACTGTGAGAAATGACTGTGACTACCATGTCATGGTTCCATGTGTCAAACTCACGATGGGTCTGTCCGGTAAACTTGTTCTCTAACAAATACCTATGTGTTTGGTTTGATATCTCCATATCATGACTAATAAGATTCTTTCATCAACCAACACCACAATCTAGTCTTGTGTGTCATTACTGTGTATCTACCTTCCACAATGACATCTGACTAGGGACGTAACAAGAATGTACGATAATTTTTGACCTGAAGGGTTTAATGCATTTTGATAAATATGGGCCAATGTACCTTGAGAGAAGGATTGAGACAACCTAATGGAGTATGATATAATCAATATCCTAGTGAGGATGAAAGAAAAACTTATACTTGTTTAATACTCATGTAATGAGTATACATTGATACTCCTAATATGTGTGGAGTCTAAATTAGGGTTGTAATTCTTGCCTTTTCCCGTAGACTTCCCCTTGCCTTTGTTGAACATCAACATGGATTTTTATTTGTCCATATTCATTTGTGTATTGGAATTTCTCAACATCCTAAGAAATTTAGACAACAACTT
This sequence comes from Alisma plantago-aquatica, assembly GCA_963693085.1. Lineage (NCBI taxonomy): Eukaryota > Viridiplantae > Streptophyta > Magnoliopsida > Alismatales > Alismataceae > Alisma > Alisma plantago-aquatica. The sequence continues at coordinate 663,414,509 of OY856414.1, forward strand.
AGCAAAATTTCATGTTATAATTCATGACAAATTGGCTATATTATTCAGGCAACAATTGTAGAATCACATACGTGGACAACCCTACGACATCCCCAAATCTTCAATGCCTTTACCCATTGTGTGGCATCCAAAGTGAAACCCTCACCTCAGTATGAATCCCAATTCAAACTTACACACTAGGTCAAGAATAAGAAAATCAAGGGAGTCAAAAGGAAACAACAATAGAATATGCACATGAACACTAAATAAGCCATACAAATTAACATAAGCTCACCATTCAACATATAATTACAAAATCAATTGTTCCAAATTTTGAGACTGCATATTGAACAATAAACTTTTACATATGCACATACAACCACTACGATAGGATCTTTAGATAGGTCCACCTATATATATTCTTGCCACACAACTCTCAACTATCAAGGTCTTCAAGATCATATGTCCACATCACCTAAACAAGGGATCAAAGGTGGTACACATCAGCACAATATACTAAATATTACGCTGAGTACGCCTATTTATTTTTACATACCTCTTTCATACTATGACTTGGTGGAAGATAAATGTAATATTTGTTACTAATAAACAAATATAACAAAACATACTTGAATTAAGATATTTATTAGAAAAAGAGAACACAATTTTTTTGCATATTTTCCATTACATCATCCATTCATTAACCGTCAAAGGTTGAATGAACTAAAGGCCTTATGATTGACTACCAAAGAGTTGGATCATTTCACAATGTGATCAGACTACCAAAGAGTTGGATCACTTTCAAGTGCTTGTCGACCAAAGAGTTGAAGTATTTTAATTTCCAACAATTGACTACAAAAGAGTTGAAGTGCTTTGATATAATGGATCAGATATATTATGTTTCATGTGTTCAATACTATATATACAAAAAATCAAGCAAGGTTGCATATAAGCACAGTTATTTCATCCAATATCATATGCTAAGTATTTTGAACTGATATAATACAAACATACTCAATAGTAGGTCAAGTAAGAGGTAATGCGTACCTTGAAATTTTTTTTCTAATCATCACATATTGCTGAGTCAACTATATCTTTGTTCAACCTAATCAAGACAACATCATGTATAATCATCATATTCTCCTCATCTTAACCCTAGTATGTCCGTTTTAGGATTTTACTTATCTCATCAGGATATTTGCATCATTACTTGTCTTATCTTATTAAAGTTATTTTACTAATCTTATTTTTTAATTACGTTACAGGTTATGTTCCATATTGGGATTCATTAACTTTTAATCATTTTTCAAATTATTAGGTGGACATATTAATATTAGGGTACATTCATTAATCTCATAAGGGTTACCAACCTTGTGTTTAGATCCATTATAATATAACATGAACTCCATGTGTCAAATTAATCTCATGGTTACATATTATGTTATATACATTGTTACAAGCATACTTGGGAAATTCCAACATTTTTTTATCATATATGTATTTGCCACCTTTAATTTAGGGCTCCCATTTCTAAATAGCTATATGATAAAATTACATCATTTTCTATACAAAAATAATCATATATGATATAATGTGGATTTTAATAATCTATTTTGGAGTTAACAATGCATTATCATAGTTTTAGGTCATCATTTGATATTTATTACACATGATATAAGTTGTATATATATTACTTAAGATCTCTTTTATTTAAGCATCAAAGGACTAATATCATGGTTTTGTGTTGTTCTACTCATGTTTTTGAGAATTTAGGTACTTGGATTGTATTTTTCTGGTAAATGTGCTAATTTCTATGACTTCTACAAGAACTGAGTGTTTAATGGGGTATAATTTCCTTTAATCTAATAAGGAATGGCCATGTGTTAATCAAGGGTGCAGACCCTCAGTTGGTCTGGCCAGTTCTTTGTTCCTGGACACCCACTCTTCGTGTCTCACCCTTTTATGTGACCTTGACACGTTCTCTCCCATTCTCAACTTCTTGCGTTCTGCTTCCGCAAGACTCTGTTCTACTGGGCATGAGTCTCCATCGGGGTGAAGGTCTCTGGTGAGAAATCAAGCTTTTCCATGTCCTCCTCATCCACTCATTCTATGCAAACCCTAACCATATTGAAACCATGTTGATAGGATGAGATAATGAGCATAGCTAAGCATGAGCTATGATGTTTCATATAATACCGATTATATAGGTCTTATGACCTAGAGATAGTTGTTTCCAGGTGAGAGGTGACAAGATGTTATGGGCCTTGTGAGCCATGTGAATAGTTGTTGCCTAGTGAGAGGTGAAAAGATGTTCAATGAGCCTGATGAGCCATATGAATAGTTGTTGCCTAGTGAGAGGTGACAAGATGCTTATAAAAGTCTCATGTAAGAAATGGTAATGTTCAAAATAAATTAGGGGAAATGAAAACCTAGTAGCATTATAATAATAATAAATGCTTATAATAATAATGAAATCTTGGTCATACATGTTTTATGTTTATAGCCAAATAAGGGCTACAGTGTTTTGAATATGCTTAAATGAGATAAGAGGAATATTTGTATTACATAAAGAATGGGAATAGGTACGATGGCTTGGCCAAGATATAATGCCTATTAAAGGTGATGTGATATTCAATGATGAATTTAAGGGATTGATACCCCATAATGAAAGTGAAAGGGAAACATAAATGTATCCCAGCTACTATGGGATCCTTAGAAACATGGATGTGATTTTAGGATTGGTACAATCCAATACCTGGTTGTGATCTCAGGATTGGTATAATCTAATACCTGGCTGAACCCTAAATTGTAGGATTGGTATAATCCAATACCTGGATGAACTCCATCAGGATTGGTACAATCCAATACCTAGATGAACTCTATGATCTTAGGATTGGTACAATCCAATACCTGGTTGAACTCTATCATGATTGGTACAATCTAATACCTAGCTAAACTCTGTGATCTTAGGATTGGTATAATCCAATACCTGGTTCAACTCTATTAGGATTGGTACAATCCAATACCTGGCTAAAATCTGTGATCTCATGATTGATACAATCCAATACCTGGATGAACTCTATGATCTCAGGATTGGTATAATCCAATATCTGGTTGTGATCTTAGGATTGGTACAATCCAATACCTGGCTGAACATAATGATGTATATTCACATGATTGGTACAATCCAATACCTGTCTAGCAGATTGGTTGAGGCCAACAGATAAAAATGAGAATTATTCATGAATGTCATATTATGATAATATTATTACATGATAAGCTTGAGATGTTGTTATAATAGAATGGGTAAATGATACACACGTTCTTCATATTCCTTATAAAGTGAACAGATGATTTACTGCTCTATCATAGACAGTTACAATGCTTTAAAAGATGAGAAATGTTCTAATCTACTTATTTATAGTGATTAACATTGCTTAGTAATATAAAAGAACCTCTGTTCAGTTTTATACTACTTAACTGTGATAATAACATTGTTGGCAGAGAGTTATATCTCTCACTGGGACAATTGTCTCACCCCATGGGATCCACAATTTTTAGGTGGACATGCATGAGGAGGTAGAGACCATTCTATAGAGGAAGGACAACAACAGCAGAGATAGCAGTAACAGCTCAGGTTGAGTGTACTGTCTGTCGTGTCTTGTAGATAGAAGTCTTATGTGTCGTCTCTGTACTCTCAGGTCCTTGGATTTAGTATGTAAAATTTTTATGAACAATATTAGATTTTGTCTTGTATGCCTCGAGATTTTATGTTGCTTCAGTATATGTTTTGATTAAGCAACTGTTATGTGTTATCCTCGAGATGAGACAGTATAGTGTATGTACAATGTGAACCCTGATGTATATAAAGTTTTGGTTCTTTCATTAAGAATTTTCCAGGAAATGGACCTCTTTACAAAATGGTTTTAGTTTTTAGTGATTTTTGTTAATATGATGTTTATGGTTTTTCCACATAATTAGTAACGATTTCACTGTCAGTTTGGTGGTGGTTGTTACAGTATTAATTGCAATTACAATGTGTTTCTTTATTCTAATTTCGATACCCACAAAAAATACAGATACATACTTATTCAAAGTAAATTTATATATTGGGAAACACTAAAATGTATCACACTTTACAAGTGTGATCACTTATTTTTGTCTCTTGAACTGCTAATCTAGTTGATATTTTGACCAAATTGTCCATTTCACATGTTTAAGTAATTATTGATTTCTTAATTAGTATCACTTGTTACTGACAAGATTTAGGTAGATGTAATCTAAGAAAAGATAATTTGCTATTTTTGTTTCTATTTACCATTGTTTCATTCACATTTGGCAAAAAAACATATATTTTATGACAAATTTCACCAAAATACATGGCATTTTCTCCTTTGAACAAATTTAACTTGACTTTCTAGAATTTACATAGTAGTACATGATTTGCCTTATATTTTATCATTTGTATTAAATTGTAGCATTATAATGATACATTTGTGTGCATAACATATGTTTGTGTCACTATACATGGGACATGTAACACTTTTTTATCATTGTCAATGTATGCCAACAACCACTTTGTTGTTACTATAGAACATAGTGTAAAATCTAGAAAACCTACATAGGGAGGACACCAATAATGAAAATGTGTTGGCTATCATATGAAGTAGGACACAACGAGTAATTTTTCAACTTATATGGGCCATATACCACATGGTATTGCATCACATGAATTGAGTCTGGCACTTTCCCACCTAGGTGTGAAAGTGGCTACACCCTTGGTAGAACATCATTCTGAAATAAAGTCTAACTTGCCACAAGCACCAAATTCAGTCTTCTCCTACTAGGTACATGATAGAATTTTGCATTTTTCCTTGCCTAGTTGAAAGTATAGTAGGCTCCAAATAGTTCCTCAATGCCTCAGTTAACAGATGTGAAGAGAAACTATGTCAAGATGAAAAAGGATGTATGTGTATGATGTCTTTTGTGAAAGTGTTGAATTAATAATGGAACACATCACACTGGTGAAGTTCTAGCACATTTCTTTTGTAAAACCAAACAATGCTAGCTTGCTTCCTTGCCACCACCTAACATGTAAAGGTGTACGTATCCATGTTTACCAAGGAGATCAACTAGAAATCAAGCAACATCAGACATTGCTTGGCATAAATAACATCATCTATACAATCCTAGAAAATATTCTTCAAACCTTTACAACATTGTGTTGTGGAAGTCTTCCCCTTTCAAATTTGATTCTAATGTCCTTGTGGATATAACTAGACCTTGAAATCACCACAATGTTGTGCTAGCTAGGTGGGAAACTTGAAGTCCTACAACCGGACATTAGTATCTATAACACAGATCTAAGATGCTTATAGGCCACCTCTACCATCACAAGACTGATGGATGACCTGAGTGAGCTCTAGAAGGAACCACCTTGATGGACATCCTAAGTTAGCTGTGTGGAAGGAACCACCCTTATACCTTCAAGTGTGCACATGGTATAATTGGTTAAAGAGACTAGCGTCATAATTTTAGAGGGGTAGCAATCATCCCCAGTGGGTTTGATAAAATTGTAAAAGGAAATGAAAAATCTTGTATGACTATGTAATTTTTCAATTGTTGCAATAAAATTATTAAAAGTTGTAAATATCTGTATTTTTGTGATATTTTATCTCTTTTATGATCTCATATATATATATATATATATATATATATATATATATATATATATGACATAAGACTAGAAAAACTATGCTGAAAGAGGTTTATGATGACTACTTGATGTACATCTCATATACCAAAAAAATTCATATGGATATTACCACCGTTATAAGTTATCTATTAATTTTATTTCCTCTCTTTCTAAAAATTTCTTCAATACAAGGGAAGGACCTAGGTTCATACCCTATGTTTTTGTAAATGGTATATGTCATGTGGTGGGTAAAATTTTATAATAATTATTAATCTTTTAAAATATCAATAGATTCCAAAATTAAATACGGAAACTAAAGATCAAAAAGTGGAATTGTTTTGCACAAATATTAAGTGACTTTCTTATCCACATATTACAAAATGATATGGGCAAAATAGGAGAGTGTACACTCATTAATTAAGCGAATAAATGATCTCTATGTATGGTAAGACAAATTGGTTTCAATAAGTGAGTGAACATAAAGCTAATTTGTTTAATTAAATATAATGATCTCTGCCATAGTCATATGTTCCGACTAAATACAAGTTCACCCGATGCTTACTTTATCATCTGATAGTTCATAGTGAAAGTATTTAGATTATACATAAGTATTTGGATTTCATTGATAATAGTAAGATTTTGTAAAATATGTGTATATTCATCTACTTCATGACCAAGTATTTTAGCGCATGTGTTCTAACCGGTGTTGCCTTTTGACGTGAATATACATAATTATTTGAATTTCATATCTACTCTTGTGTGAAATTATGCATGTTGTAAATATAAATATGATTTTTTTACAGTGCATTTATAATCCAAATAAATGCAAACTTTTTGAAAATGTGTTTCTATATATGATAATTCTTTTAAATTGTTTGTCTCAAAACGCAAACCACTTTATTAAGAATCGAACCACATGCTTGTCTGAATGTTCATACAAAAGTTTGTTTACTTGTTGAGCCAGTGGGGTTGGAACACTTAGTCAATGACAGAAGCACTCCTCAGAACATGTTTTGTAGTTGCATCAGCCACCAAGTTAAAAGTTCATGGTATATATAATGTTGGAATTGGTGATGTTGTACTACGCATTGCTTAAAAGCATTTGATGAGGTATGAAGTTTTGGTGTTGTGCTTGATTTGAGGGAGAAAAACTCTACAGCTTGTATGTAGTGAGAGAGAATTAGGGGGTTGTCCATTTTCATTTAAAAGCATGCATGTACAACATGGATGTTGGCTTGAGTTTCAGCTTCTAGAGCACAGATGGAAAAACCTAGATGTCCCATGCCTTTAATGTATTGTCCATTGTTGTCGAGTATGTGGATTCCTGAAGCACTAGTCCTAAGATTTTGGTTAAATATGACATCAAAAAAAATAAGGCAGGAGTGACTGAGAGGAGGTGTTGTAGAGGTGTAGGATAGATTTTCTCATTGCAGAGTTAGAGTATAAGCTTGGAGGGAGATAATGGTATTGGTTCTATCCTTGATTAATTTGAGTATAGTTTGAGCTAGGTGTCTTGTTCTTGAGTGTGTAGTTTCGTTGCACATAGTCCAAATGTTCTAGTAAGAAACTGCAAATGCCACAAAGTGTGTTTCCTTATTGATGACCACATGTATCCCTTCTTCTTCATTTATGTTGAACATGTGAGAAAGGAAGTCATGTCCTTTCCAAACTTGGTTGTTGACATTGCAATCGTGCATGCGGTGTAGGAGAGTCTCCTTTGAGCTGTTGAAATTGTGGCCAATGCTTGAGACATCTATGTTTTGTTGTCTTTTCTCCATGTTTGTTAGGATGGCTTTGCGAGACATAAGGCAGAACATATTTTAATCCTCTCAGGGATTTTTAGTCTCCAGAGGACCTCCCCATTGACCATGGTGTTTGCTTCTTTCCTCTTCATAGCCATCCATTTGTGGACCTTGAAGTAAGGTTTCAATTTAATTCATCGTTCCACTCGTTCAGATCATTTCTTAAATTCAGAATTGGTGGTGGGATGTCTCCAATCCTTTGCCATGTATGGTCGGAGAGGTATTGATGTATGACGTCCCAGTGTTAGTCCCCGTCGGGGGTAGCCATGGATCCAACATTTAGGTCCTCCAGGCCAATGGGTATTTGAAAGTTTGGGTTCTTTTCAATGACATTCAACTCTACAAACCAACTATCATGCCAAACCTTGGTATTGAAGCCATCATTGATGATATGTATGTTATTTGGCTCCAGTGCTTGGATATTGTTTTGATAAACCCCCAGATTGAAGAACAAGAAGGGTCAGTGATTGCCTCTTCATTCCTCATATGTTTTTCTCTTATACCTTTAACCAATAGTTTCTCGTGGTAGCTAATGAACTCCCATGCATTCTTGTGATATAAGGGCACGATTGAAGTCTAGAATCTTTGATACCAAGGCCTCCAATATCTTTGTTTCAAGAAACTTTCTTCCAAAAGACTAGATATATCTTCTTTTGCTCTTGGTTCCTTGCCAAATAATTTTTTACACAAGACCATCTATCTCATCACAAAGGGTGGGAGAGAGGGCCATTGACTGCATACGAAAGTCAAATAAAACGTATTATGGGTCGTATTGGGTCGCACTTTTCATTTCAAGAGAAAAAAAAGATAATCACATTTATTAAGTATGACTTAAGATATTATATAACGATATATATAACCACTCAATCTAATCTCTAAGACGTCATATTCAAATCACTCATTTCATATTGTTATCTATATATTGATTGCTTAAACTGTTAACCTCGATTCACACTGAAAATGTTTTCATATGTGATTCTCAAAAGGATAATGTACCATTGTATATACCTTTGTTCCATCCAAACTAGGTGTGAAAACAATAAGTTTTGTTACTCTATCTGCCCTTAAAATATATGCTAAACCAAAAACGTTCTCTGGAAGGTATTCTTTTTGTTCTTTTTAAAGTTATTCTATTTATTTGCTTTCCCCCGAAACTTTCTTTTACCTTTTTCCCAAAAGGGGATTATATTTGCTGGTTTACCACTATACGTGATCCGCAAGGCTTACCTCTTTAGGTTAGGACATAAAAAAGGAGTGAGTGCCTTCTTTTTTTTTTTTCCTTTTCTGCAGACATCAAATCAGCCTGAGTGGCGATCAAGAGAGAGGGGAAACGGGTGGGTTGTTTGAGTATTGCCCAAGTAAAATACTGGCAGTACTTGACAAGGACTCAGGCCTATAAATAGCAACCGCTGCAGAAACCGTAGCAGCACAGACTTCACAAGAAAGGAGAACAACCAGCGCTTTTGCAGAATCCCCAACGATGCAGATCTTTGTGAAGACTCTCACCGGGAAGACCATCACCCTGGAGGTTGAAAGCAGCGACAGCATCACCAATGTCAAGGCGAAGATCCAGGACAAAGAAGGTTTGTATCACCCTTTTACTTCGTTGTCCCAAAAGCTATTACTTATCAACGATAACGGAGATCTATATCCACCGCCTCTGTTCTCTCACTCTCGCTAACTTTGGATATGTTCGACCATGCAGGCATCCCGCCGGATCAGCAGCGCCTCATCTTCGCCGGCAAGCAGCTCGAGGACGAGCGTACTCTCGCCGACTACAACATCCAGAAAGGTTGGTTGACTTGCTCCGTTACATGTGACACATATACATATCCTTTTGAATATGTTTTTCCGTTAGACTTCTACCCACCGCTCCTAACTTTATCTGACCTACGACGGCTCCGTCCGGTTGTTTTGCTCTGCAGAGTCGACGCTTCACCTCGTTCTGAGGCTGCGAGGAGGAGGACGCGGCGGGCTCAACTACCCACCCAGCCTCAGGGAGTTGGCGCAGAAGTTCCGCGAGAAGAAGAAGATCTGCCGTGTCTGCTACGCCCGCAACCACCCCAGGGCGGAGAACTGCCGGAAGAGGAAGTGCGGCCACTCCAGCGAGCTTAGGCCCAAGAAACCCTTCTTCAGCAAGTTTGGAAGCATATAGGCGTGCAGTCTAGTCCGTGGGCTCATGCAAGTCGATATGATTGATCGGCATGGTGGATGGTGTTTTAGTTATCTACAGTCCGAGTTTATTTCGTGTCTTATTTAATTTCTTAGGTATCAGTTGATTCACAGAGAGGGTTCTGGTAACCCCTTGATTGTGTAATCGCTGAATGTAGTTAGTTGTGTCTTATTTTAATTTAGTGTAACTTTGTTTCACAGACAGGGCGAAATCAGCTAGCCCCCTTGACTGTCATCACTAATTAAATTTCATATGTAAGTTTCTTGTTTAATTTCTTAACTTGAAAAGAAGTAGTTGTATCACAGAAAGAGCGAAACGAGTTGTCTGGGTTGATCGGCATCCAGTTTGATGTCTACAGCGTCTAGGGTTCGTTCAAATCCCAGTTTGTTGTTGTTGCCCAAGACATCACATCAAAATTTTCTCGACTTCGAGAAAAACATGATATGTTTCTTAGGCAAAACTCTACTATAGTCATGCCTGGAGGGTTACTAGTGTAGCCCTTATTCTTGACTCTAGACCATTGACAATAATCCATTATACCTAGTTATAGAGTATTCTAAATCGTTGAACACTGTTATAATTTAGTTTGAAGATATACTATATTCATTAAAATGTACCTATTATGTATGTTGGTTTTTTCCATTCTTCTAAGAAGGATTGTTACTTTTTTATATAATAATACATAGCCACGGTATATAAGAGGAAATAAATGGCTTGCCTTGTCAATACCACCCACTGGACATGATCGGTTTTGGTTTCATTGTATGCCTATGATATTCAAACTAAGGTTGACCATTCGACTTCAGAGTAACATTGTTGAAGTATGTGTATGTGGGACTGCAATATGATAATTCGCTTGAATACACTGATTTACAACAATTTGTAGGACAATAGATTGATTAATGTGCGGAGAAAATGATTCTTGTGCACTCACCCTTATGAGAGATGCAAAATCAAGGAGGTGGACACATTCATGCTAAGTGGTATGAATATATTTGATTGATCACATGCGTTAATGTAGGATATAAACATCAGATTGGATGCTTGTGGCTTGAGGTTTGGTGGGGGCAGAAAGAGCATGACCCATTTGTTTTTCTCAATATAGTCCTTTATCTTCCTTCTTGTACTTCCACTATATGGCTTGATGCCATACTCTCATGATTCAGAAACTAGCTAGGACAACAAAGGTTGCTTTGAGGGTGACTCCATGCCAAATGAATATCAAGGGAAAACATGCTTGTTTGTCTTGTTTTCATCTATCACAAAGTATATGTATATTGTTGAAACATCTCCTTGCATAATATTGAGAGATTATGAACTTGAGCTCGGACTCATTGGAAGACATTCACAGTTCTAGAATGCCTTTTTTTCTTCTCAAGACCTTTCCCAAGGCATTAAATTTTGTTGATTTTCTAGAGTTAGCTAGCAGCTTGCAGATGTACACTATGATCTTTTTGATGTAGTTTTGATGATTCCTTAATAGTATGCAATTATTTTTTGTACTATATCCTTTTTGTTTAAACAAAGAGATGGATATATATTTTAGGGCTTAGTCTTTGAGGAACTTTGACTATGACTTTAACTTGGCATTGGATATACAAAATTATATTTCTTTTTTAATAAATTGTAATAATTTTTGTTTCATGGATGGAGGATATGAGTTGAATACATTTTCTACTCAACATTAACCAAATATTTTTCTTTCTAGTTAGATAATTTTGGTATGGAACACGAATGTGATCTAGTTGTTGGCCTTGTTAGTTTTATTATGTATTGCTAGATACTTGGGCATTCGACAAGTGTATATGTTTTTGTAGCTTCTTTTATCTTTCTCAATTTACTATAAATAACACTAGGATTGTTAGAATAACTTGCTATCAAAATTTTATTTCCAAAATTAGAATCATAGTCCTATTAAAATAGTGGATTAAGAACTAAAAAACAAACATATGGATCAAAAATAGGTAACCCATTAAGAACAATTGAAAGTTACAATAACACATTCCTAAACACCTTTTTAGTTATGAGTATTCAAATTTGCATGTCAACTACAAACCATCAGCTTTAGCAGAAACATTAAACATACATCAAGAAAATAAATAGTTTTTTTATTGTAATAAAATTATTTGCCAACAATTATGTTAACTTGAAGAATTGAAAAATATACTACAAAATGTGATTTAAGTTATCATGCAAGTATGCTAAGTATTTAGATATTGATCGACTCATTATGTTTATTAATGGCACTGAAAACTATGTGACTCTTTTAGAATTGTGGAATAATAGAAGACGACTACTTGTTGTATTGATAGGAGGCAACCTTGTTCCTATATATAGGAAATTAGGGAAGCATACATACTCAAATTAAACCCTAATGGGCCAAGGCATACTTGGGCCCATATTACAAAGACACTTAATAACATAAATAAATAAATGATGTAGTATTCCCCCTCAAGTTTAAGTTGGGAGAATCCCAAATCAGCTTGGAAATAGACATACATACTAAAAAAAGGTGAATAGGGAAATCCCATACAAAAAATTTCTCCCCCTCAGTATTACAATAAGCACTCAAATACTCAGACACTCCCCTCAAGTAGATACTCCATAGCAGGCAAACACGGAAGCAAGTTGCAAAAGTTTCTCAATCATCTGGAGCAGAAGTTTCTCGATCATATGGAGCAGAAGTAATCAGCAACAGAACATCATGGTCACTAACGTCACAATCTGGACATTGTTGGGTCACAGTAGCAGTAGTAGTCAACATGCAAAATAGAGCACGAACAAGCTAGAGAGTGCTGACGCACAGAAGTAGAAAGTTGACGTGCAAACAAGGCACAGACAAGTAAAAGGGTCAACATGCACAAAGCATGGACAAGTCGGAGAGCACTGGTTCATAGTAGCAAAGTCCAGAGAGCACTGGTTCACAGTAGAAGTAGGTCAACGTGCAAAGAAAGCATAGACAAAAAGTAGAAAGTATAGTCGACGTAGCCGGATAGAAGACCATTAGCTTAAATAAGCAAGTAGTAAATAAGAAGCTCCATATAGTAGGTTCTCCAAGAAGCACATAATCAGTAAGTGTCAATAGTAGAAGTCCATAAATTCTTGAAGAAGTGCATGAAGATCCACAAATATACACAATAGCAGAATGTAATTTTCCTCGTCTCCTCCATCTCATCTCTCCTCTATTTCTCCCCCTCACACCAACCATAGAAAGAACCAAGAGAGTGTTGGGGTGGAAAATGACAAAGAAACGCTTTAGAGAACAAAAAATAGGTCCTAACACTACTCTTTTGTAAGGAGTGGCCTCCCACTGAGTCTATGATAACTTTTTAGGAAAAATCTAACAAATATCTTTCATGTAGGCCATTGAGTTAAATGCTATTTAAGTCATAATGCCATGTGCCAGAGTCTTGTATCATATAATTGCAGCAATAGAAAATGTTGCAAGTAATTAGCATTCGAAGTCCACTTGGATAAAGAAAGAACCAATTGTGTCAAAATTAAGTAGTCGTTGTAGATACCCCTCAATACTGATGTGGTTATGTAGTTATTGTAGTACCAACATAAAACAAAAGTATGTGATTTCATAGCAGTACCTGTTGCAGACTCATAAAAATAGATACGCGCTACACGCTACGATAAACAACACAAGGCACAAAAACTAAATTTGAAAGTATTTCCTTCTAGTCGATCATAACCAAACCAAGGTGCATGGGACGGTTTAGTAGAGGTAGTGCTTCCTCAATGATCTGGAAAATGCATCAATGATAAAGAAATTAGTTCTAAAGTCATACTTTCTCTTGCCTAGATCTGGTTCAACTACAATTATAGCTTCAAAATTGTCTCTCAGCAATTGTAGTTCCCAATCCGCTACCATCATGAACACAAATAGCAAATCCTAGTCCCTCAACATTTTCTTGTTGGTTTGAAACTTCTATGATTTCTACTTTCCTCCCATTAGTTCCTTTGGAAATGGGTTCATTTTTAAGGAATACAATAGTGCTGACAACAAACACTCTGTTATAAGATGGAATATAGAAATAGTATCCCTTGTTTTCCTTGGAATATCTGAATAAATGACATTTATCTACTTTGGGTTCATGATTTTTAGGTTACTATTTCTTAAATAAGATTCACATCCTTGAATTCTCATGAAATACCAATTGGGACATTTCCCAGTCCATATCTCATAGGATGTTTTTTGAATCGATTTCAATAGACATGATTGAGAAAGGAGATGCGAAGCTGGGCGCCACTGAAACGGCCCTCCCAAGGCCCTAATCAGCCATCACCGCTACTGCTTGGTCGATGCAACACCAGCTGTTGGTCGGCCGGTGCTGCTGCTAGGTAGGGTGGCACTAGGGTGCTGCTAGGATGTGGTAGAGGAAGAAGAAGGGAGGAGGAAGGAGAAGGTAAGTAGGGCGCCTACGGATCAGAGCTAAGGAGCTCAAAATCACCAACACACCCCCTCCCCCTCTGCTGCTCTCATTCGGACAGGTTGGGCGCCACATCAGTCGGTTCTGGAAAATGATCAGGGGAAGAAGAAGATAAGGGAAAAAGGTAGCCGACCCACTAAAGGGGTAATTTACATTATTGGTCCAAGAAATTTAAAAATTCCATAACTATGGCCTCGGGGGTCCGATTGAAATTATTCTTTTTGCAAACTTTCAAGCACGAAATCCACTACCTTCTCCAGGCAAGAAATCAAGCTAATTAGACTGTAAAGCACTAATTGCATCTATGAGTACTTAACTCAACTTAATCAACTTAATGATGTACTAATTAATATACTTACTGATGAATCATGGAGTGGGTCATACAAAGTATGTGCACATATGATATTAAGAATTCCAAGCAAGGAAACCAACAAAACTTTCCTACTCTTAATAGTGATCAATGCATCCAAAAAGATAAGAGGAGGACGTACGAAGTAGAAACATGAAAAATGTTCAAGCATACATTAATGGGTTCCTAGTTAGATATCCTATTCTTTCATTTTAGTCAGGATGATCCCATAGAAGACATACATCCTAAATATGTCATTTAAGTGAGCACAAATTTCATGAGATTTATATCTCACCATTAGCCAACACAATCCTACAAAAACACAGGAAATAATGAGTATTTGTAAAGGCAAGACCATTATTTTCATGACGCTTAGAGAAATGCTACATCAAGTGTGGAGATTGGCTGGTAGATGCAATGTTTACAAATTAAGACTAACAACTATAATTTTTGTGTATAGAAGACTACTGAAAGGCTTGTGCACCACTAATGGTTTGAAATGGTATGATACCTTCCAACCAATTATTGACATTTCATCAAGAATACTGATATGGTCTAGGATTATTGACCAACCTCTTATCTCGACAATAATTTGATATATGAGAGAAGTGGAGAAATTTTAGGCAGACTAGATTAAGTCTACTTACATATGAAAAAATACACCATAATTTTTTTTCTAGACTGGCTATTGAAATTGACACAACAATACTAGTTCAACTTACGATGATTATCATCACATAGGAGTACTATATAGAGAAAACAACACTCTTGAAATTTGTGTGACTTATGGAATGATGGGACATGGGGATAAAGGTGTATTACAATTAACAACCGAGTGGAGGAAGAAATAACTCCACATGAAAATGAGGAGGCTAGTGTCAAGTGTAATGAGGAAAAAGATTGTTGGAAGATCTATTATGGTTGTAAGATTCATATGCACAGAACACCTAGAGAAATGGATGCCAATGAAAAGAAAAGGTAAGACAATGATCCCTTTAACTTAAACAAATATGTTCTCATGGGAGATGAGGAGGAGGATGAGGAGGTGACTATGGAGGTAAGCACAAAGGATCAAGGAGACGAAGGTGATGACAATATGGATTTTAGTCAGAATAATATGAACATACAAAGTGAATATAAAAGATGTTGTTGTTTTAGGTGAGAAAGAGAAGGAAGTTCTCAAAGATACGACAAACAAAGCTAATGAAGAAGCAAATAGAGACAGAGAAGGTCCAAAGAAGACAATGCAGAAGCATAAATTCACACTTTTTTGGATCATGAGAGGGATGTATTGATCTCGAGTTAGACCACAAAGTGAAGAATGCATACGAAGTAGTGGTGTCAGATATCATGGAAGGAAGTGAACCACCTAACACTGGAAACTCTCACTCAATAAGAAAAGCAGCCGATAGACGAGAGGCAATAGTAAAAAAATCAATCAATGTCCTACATGATACACCATCATGTGAAGAAGTTAGCGGAGGCACTATATTAGCAAGTTGCTCATTGTAACTAAGCTATGGTGATTTGTACTCCTCTCTCTTAACTAAGATATGGCTATGAGAGTGATGTAGTGATATTGCCTAGGTATATTTTCAAAAACTTATACCTTCATCATCCTAGCTCCAAATATAAACTTCCAATATACCTTTTTTATCGAAAAAATGAGACCTTTCAACTAAAAATATTTTCATAGCTTGTTTAGGCTCGTATCTTCACTGATACCCTTAAACCATGCTTTTGATGTCTTTTTGAGTTGTGTGTCCCCTTTGAATGCATAATCTTGATGTTTTATGACCCAAGTTTTAATGTTAGCCTAATATCAATCTCTTGTACACCTTTATGCATCATGATTCAAACTTTATCCATTCTTTCATCACTAAAATTGTCTTATGTTGATGAAATGACCTAAAATTGACCTATATACTAAAGATCACTTCTTTAATGCTTAACCTTAATTGAATATGCTTGTAATCCTCATGCTTGACCAAAATCAATACTTGTTTATGTATGTTAGATGATGGTCTGAATTTGTTCATGATAACATCATGTTTTGATTTGATTTTGTGCCTTGAACCTTGAAACATGCCTTACGTGGATACATTTATGTTGAATCTCAACACTTGCTCTCATGTGGGGCTTTTATGGCCAAAATAATCATGTGGACCTCTAATGTACATTATTGGTCCAAGAAATTTAAAAATTCCATAACTATGGCCTCGGGGGTCCGATTGAAATTATTCTTTTTGCAAACTTTCAAGCACGGAATCCACTACCTTCTCCAGGCAAGAAATCAAGCTAATTAGACTGTAAAGCACTAATTGCATCTATGAGTACTTAACTCAACTTAATCAACTTAATGATGTACTAATTAATATACTTACTGATGAATCATGGAGTGGGTCATACAGAGTATGTGCACATATGATATTAAGAATTCCAAGCAAGGAAACCAACAAAACTTTCCTACTCTTAATAGTGATCAATGCATCCAAAAAGATAAGAGGAGGACGTACGAAGTAGAAACATGAAAAATGTTCAAGCATACATTAATGGGTTCCTAGTTAGATATCCTATTCTTTCATTTTAGTCAGGATGATCCCATAGAAGACATACATCCTAAATATGTCATTTAAGTGAGCACAAATTTCATGAGATTTATATCTCACCATTAGCCAACACAATCCAACAAAAACACAGGAAATAATGATTATTTGTAAAATTGATGGGCAAGACCATTATTTTCATGACGCTTAGAGATATGCTACATCAAGTGTGGAGATTGGCTGGTAGATGCAATGTTTACAAATTAAAACTAACAACTATAATTTTTGTGTATAGAAGACTACCGAAAGGCTTGTGCACCACTAATGATTTGAAATGGTATGATACCTTCCAACCCGTTATTGACATTTCATCAAGAATACTGATATGGTCTAGGATTATTGACCAACCTCTTATATCGACAATAATTTGATATATGAGAGAAGTGGAGAAATTTTAGGCAGACTAGATTAAGTCTACTTACATATGAAAAAATGCACCATAATTTTTTTTCTAGACTGGCAATTGAAATTGACACAACAATACTAGTTCAACTTACGATGATTATCATCACATAGGAGTACTATATAGAGAAAACAACACTCTTGAAATTTGTGTGACTTATGGAATGATGGGACATGGGGATAAAGGTGTATTACAATTAACAACCGAGTGGAGGAAGAAATAACTCCACATGAAAATGAGGAGGCTAGTGTCAAGTGTAATGAGGAAAAAGATTGTTGGAAGATCTATTATGGTTGTAAGATTCATATGCACAAAACACCTAGAGAAATGGATGCCAATGAAAAGAAAAGGTAAGACAATGATCCCTTTAACTTAAACAAACATGTTCTCATGGGAGATGAGGAGGAGGATGAGGAGGTGACTATGGAGGTAAGCACAAAGGATCAAGGAGACGAAGGTGATGACAATATGGATTTTAGTCAGAATAATATGAACATACGAAGTGAATATAAAAGATGTTGTTGTTTTAGGTGAGAAAGAGAAGGAAGTTCTCAAAGATACGACAAACAAAGCTAGTGAAGAAGAAAATAGAGACAGAGAAGGTCCAATGAAGACAATGCAGAAGCATAAATTCACACTTTTTTGGATCATGAGAGGGATGTATTGATCTCGAGTTAGATCACAAAGTGAAGAATGCATAGGAAGTAGTGGTGTCAGATATCATGGAAGGAAGTGAACCACCTAACACTGGAAACTCTCACTCAATAAGAAAAGCAGCCGATAGACGAGAGGCAATAGTAAAAAAATCAATCAATGTCCTACATGATACACCATCATGTGAAGAAGTTAGCGGAGGCACTATATTAGCAAGTTGCTCATTGTAACTAAGCTATGGCGATTTGTACTCCTCTCTCTTAACTAAGATATGGCTATGAGAGTGATGTAGTGATATTGCCTAGGTATATTTTCAAAAACTTATACCTTCATCATCCTAGCTCCAAATATAAACTTCCAATATACCTTTTTTATCGAAAAAATGAGACCTTTCAACTAAAAATATTTTCATAGCTTGTTTAGGCTCGTATCTTCACTGATACCCTTAAACCATGCTTTTGATGTCTTTTTGAGTTGTGTGTCCCCTTTGAATGCATAATCTTGATGTTTTATGACCCAAGTTTTAATGTTAGCCTAATATCAATCTCTTATACACCTTTATGCATCATGATTCAAACTTTATCCATTCTTTCATCACTAAAATTGTCTTATGTTGATGAAATGACCTAAAATTGACCTATATACTAAAGATCACTTCTTTAATGCTTAACCTTAATTGAATATGTTTGTAATCCTCATGCTTGACCAAAATCAATAATTGTTTATGTATGTTAGATGATGGTCTGAATTTGTTCATGATAACATCATGTTTTGATTTGATTTTGTGCCTTGAACCTTGAAACATACCTTACGAGGATACATTTATGTTGAATCTCAACACTTGCTCTCATGTGGGGCTTTTATGGCCAAAATAATCATGTGGACCTCTAATGTAAGGACCCTGGCTGTGGCAACACATCCCGTTATCACACAGATAACGAGGTGTTACGCGAAAACGTGCGAAAAACACCATAACCACAGATTATCAAAAACACGGGTTAATTAAAACCGATTGCAGAAAACTGATAAACTGTGAAACTATTACTTTCCAGTCCTCATCCTGCATAGAAACATGTCATATAAATATGTACATACACAAGATCTGACGCGTGTCCACAGCTCAGGAACAACTGTCCATCCATCACATGAGTTCACCACCTGTTCATATATACATAAAGGCCCACATCCGGCCAACAACAGGATATACAGATATCATCGAACGATCTTCGTGAAACAACGTCAAAACACTGCCAAGGACCTGAGAGTACAGGGATGACTCTAAACTCTACTACAAAACATCCAAAACATCAGCATGTCCAACGCTTGCCTTCTACTGCTCCTCAAGCTGCTCGTCCGCAACACCACAACCACGACCACGTCTACCTCGACCACCTAAAAAGGGTGTAAACCAGCGGAGTGAGACAATTGAACAATTGTCCCAGCGGGAAACATAGCTCCCCACCGCAACTATAGAACCTCAGCAAGATAAACTATTACAACAATTATAACATGAGCAGATATATCAGAAGCAGTTATATATATATATAGCAAGATCATTCTTACCGGCAAGCATACCAACTGTACTAAAGCGTAAAACCATATGTCTTTCAAAGGAACATGACTATCAAGATGAGATATATCAACATGTAACAGGATTATTAGAACAGGGTATAATGCCATATAACCTGATTATCAAGATAAGGTAGATTACCACATGACCTGCAAGGTATAACGGAATATTACACAAACAAGGCCTCAACCAATGTTTCGTATTTGATATGACTAGTAAATACTAAACGGCTGTATTACATTTTATTATGCCCTGAGGATTTGAACCGTACCGTTCAAATCCAACCTTCGGTTATGAAACCCAAGACGGTGCCATACAAGGTCAATGGAAGAGCCGGACTCCACGACCTCCCACCTCATGGTTAGTACATGAGTACAACACAAGCAGGACCGCAGTCACATGCTGAAGTGGTCTAAGCCACAGGGTTAGCTCCATAGGCTACCCATTCTCTAGCCCGCCTTGGTACAGGTCACGGCGCTAGTAAAACTGAGCCACGGGCCTGATCACCGTGCTCTGAGCCATGAACGCATTCATGCTCCATACATCACATATCCTGAGCCATGGGCCTATTCACCATGCTCTACATACATATCTGAGTCTGCAACCGAAGTTACACTCTTACCTCCTCATTTTCAGGCTAGGAGCAACCTACACATATTCAACAATATGCGCTTCCAGGTTAACCCGTAGGAAAACCTGTTTCACCATCACCAAGTCCTGACGATGATGGATCTATGGCCAGGGCAAACTACATGATGTATTTCACTGTGCTTAATTAGTATCTTTTAGATGGATTGCAAGATTCAACCAAGTTGTATGACATGCAAGGTATAATAGAAAGTAAAGAACATTATATTATGATCTATTCATATCAACCTGATCCATCTTAAGGATCCAACATCACATGTTATCACTTGGCCTCTTGCCAACCATCCAGATCCATCTTAAGGATCATCACATACCACAGGGTCTCAACCCTTCATCATGCACTGTCACTGCCTCTCAAGGCTCACCTCATCATCATGGGACAAACACATCACATACATAATCTTATAGAGCAATTATCAAGGTAATGTTACTCATTACATATGTCACATAGCCCTTTCATGGCTAAGTCATCACCTGCAAGGTTAAGGTATGCAATAGTTGTAGATTCAACATAAGGAATATGCTCACTATCATGAAATATCATTCAAGATAATTAAATTACCAATATTACACTTATTTGGTAACCAAGTGTGTTAAGTACATCATTAACAAACTATACTGATGCTTACCCTAAATCTCAGGATTATATAAACAATCAGGGTATATAGTATACAGAACCAACATTATTATTACCAATGTCATTATTGTTGCCATCAACTATTTTCATCTTTATCATGAAGCAACCATTAATATAACTCTCACTTAGCATCATTATTACCAACATTATTATCATTAAACAAACTACTAGAGTAGTTATCATCATCTTCTTTATCATTAACAATTAAGCATAAGGGTCACATCATGCACCTAATACATTAGGGCCATCATATACATTACTATCATTAGCACCCTTATTATTTGCAAGGCATCATATACATTGATGATATCACAAACACTACCATCGTTTATTGGTTTATGTATAAGCATCCACTTCTATCACATGAGGGACCGTCACCAAAGAAACTCATACCCTCACTATAGCCTCACAACCCTCATCTAAAACCTATCATCCAACATGGGTATCAGCCAACCTCACTAACCCTATCGACCATCACCCACTACTACCCTATCGGACAACACACTCTACTAACCCTATCGACCATCACACTCATGCACATAGGGTAGGGTATCGCCCAACATGGCTATCGGCCACAAGGGTATCGCCCACCATGGTGTCGGCCATCATGGTATCGGCCATTAGGGTTATCGCCCACCTTGGTGTCGGCCATTAGGGCACATAGCCTATCGTCCAACATGGCACTACTTGGCCCTATCGTCCACCACATGGACAAGGAGATAACTCAACACAAGAGCACCCATTCTATCGTCCAACTCAAGGACATCCATGTCGCCCAACACCATCAGACCATATCGCCCAACAAGAGAGAGAGAGAGAGTATCGCCCATCTCCAAGGGTACTCACCATATCGTCCAACAAACCCTAGCTCACCCTATCGCCCAACTCAAGGGCAAGGGTATCGGCCACCCACAAGGACTCATCATGTCGCCCAACACCAGCTACCATGTCGTCCACCAAGGGGAACACCATGTCGTCCAACTCAAAAACAAAGGTGTTGCTCAACCCAAGGAACCATATCGCCCAACATGGTCACCATGTCGGCCAGCACAAGAACAAAGGGGACCATGTCGGCCAACTTAGAGACAAAGGTGTTGCTCAACCCAAGGTTACTCATATCGTTCAACTTAAGGGCAAGTGTGCCGCTCAACACACCCACAAGGAAGGGATATCGCCCAACCCTAGGTCATCTTCAACCTTCAACACAAGGAAGCACAAACCCTAAAATGCAAGGTATACAAGGAACCCTAAACCCAGGAGAGGGATATCGGCCACTAAGGTATATAAGAAAGGTGCACAAGAAAGGAACTAAGCTAGTCTACTAACATGTAACAAGGTTAAAGCTAGAGGTAAGAGAGTTAGGGTTAGAAACTATGTAACCCGCCTTAAGCTCCAAGGAAGAAGATGCACTTTGAGCTCCAAGGTTGTCGGCCACCAAAGCTCCAAAGCACTCCAAGGTCCAAAGCTATCGTCCACCAGGTGCTCCAGGAGGGTGTATCGGCCACCACTTCAGCTCCAAGGAAGTATATCGGCCAACACAAGCAAGATGGAGAGGGGTATCGTGCACCAAGGGTGGAGGGGAGACCAAAGGAGCAAAGGAGACTAAGGCAAGGAGAAGAGCTACCTATATAGGAGGGAAGGGAGGAGAAACCAAGGTACAACCATGTTATGTGTCGTCCACCCAAGGGACACATGTCCACCAACTCAAGCCACCTCTCATGCAAGCCATAAGGCACTTGTCTAAGATGTGCACCATGTGTCCACCAACCAAGCCAAGCCATCTGGGCGACACAACAAGAGCTACTGGGCGACACACCAAGCAACTGGGCGACACACCAAGCAACTGGGTGACACAAGGCTCAAGCAAGCCCAAACAAGGAACTCCAAGGCCCAAACAAGCTCAACTCAGGCCCAAAGGACTCAAACAACAAGCCCAAGCCTTCCTCTCAACCCTAGAGGAAGCAAAGAGGGAAAACATCTCACAAGATGGCAAACTTGCCCACAAAACCCTAAACTTGGGTTATTTGCAAGTAGCCCCTCGAACTCTCAACAAAGCTCAACAAAACCCTAATCACCACTTAAGGTGATTAGCAAGCACCAAAGCACCAAGATCAAGCAAAACAAACAGGGTAAACCCTAAACGCAGGTCAGGGTCCTTACAGCCATAAACCTCTACAAAAGGATTTCGTCCCCGAAATCTGAAGAGAAAAGCAAGGGATACTTTCTCCTCATCTCTTCCTCAAGCTCCCACGTGGCTTCCTCAATGCCACGGTGATGCTAAAGGACCTTCACAAGAACCAGATCCTTTCTCTTCAGCTTCTTGACTCTTCTGTCAAGGATCATCATAGGACCCTCTTCATAAGTCACATCTTTGTCAAGCTCAACTTGAACTGGTTGTATCACTATTCCTGTATCCGGATGGCTTTTCTTCAGCATACTGACATGGAACACTAGATGTAACCTGTGCAACTCTGGAGGCAATTCTAACTCATAAGCCACCTTGCCAACACGTGCTAAGACTGGGTAAGGCCCCATATATCTGGGAGCTAACTTACCCTTCCGTCCAAACCTCAGCACACCTTTCCACGGAGAGACTTTAAGATACACCTTGTCTCCCACCTGGAACTCCAAGGGTCGTCGGCGATTGTCTGCATAAGACTTCTGCCTGTCTTGTGCCGCTTTCAACTGTTGTTGTATCACCTTGATCTTTTCTGTCGTTTGCTGTACTAACTCAGGGCCCAAAAGCTGATATTCACCTGATTCATACCAACACAAAGGAGATCTGCACTTCCTCCCATACAAAGCCTCATAGGGAGCCATGTCAATGCTCTGCTGATAGCTATTGTTGTAGGCAAACTCTATCAAACTGAGATGTACGTCCCAACTACCTAGGAACTGCAAAACACCAGCACGAAGAAGATCCTCCAAAGTTTGAATAGTCCTCTCAGACTGTCCATCTTTCTGTGGGTGGAAAGCGGTACTGAACTTCAACTGCGTTCCCAACGCCCTGTGCAACTGTCCCCAAAAACGACTTGTAAACTGAGGACCTCTATCAGAAACTATCGTTGCTGGCACACCATGCAAACGAACTATCTCATCCACATATACTCGAGCGAGCTTTTCAGCTGTATACGTGGTCTTCACAGGTATGAAATGGGAAGACTTCGTTAATCTGTCCACTATCACCCAAATGGAATCATGATTCTTAGTTGTCCAGGGTAGACCAACTATGAAATCCATGGTTATATGATCCCATTTCCACTGCGGTATTGGCAGAGGTTGCAACGTACCTGCCGGCTTTTGATGCTCAGCCTTGACTTGCTGACATACCGCACACCTAGCCACAAACTCAGCTACGTCTTTCTTCAAGCCGAGCCACCAATACAAGTCCTTTAGACTATGGTACATCTTGGTGACACCTGGATGCATAGCATACATCGACGTGTGTGCTTCCTCGAGCACCAACTTCCTCAGATTATCAGCATCTGGAACCACCATCCTATTATGATAGCAAACCACTCCATCCTCAGACTCATGGAACCCATCACGCTTTTTGCTGCCAAACTCTGATCTGATTAGCTGTACTGTATCATCCGTTTGTTTTGCATCCTTGATCTGCTGTCTCAACGTGGGCTTGATTTGCATCTGTGCTAAAAGTCTAGCTAACGAGGAAACCTCCATCTGTACGTTCATCTTCCGTAAGGAGACTAACATGTCCCTCTTATGGCATACCAAAGAACTCATCTTTGCCTTCTTGGGAGTAGAAGACTTTCTGCTAAGCGCGTCTTCTACCACATTCACCTTACCAGGATGATACTCGATAGTGCAATCATAATCATTGATCAACTCCATCCACCGACGCTGTCGCATGTTCAACTCTTACTGTGAGAAGATGTACTTCAGATTCTTGTGATCTGTAAAGATCTGACACACTTCCCCATAAAGATAGTGTCTCCAAATCTTTAACACATGAACCACTGCTGCCAGCTCCAAGTCATGGGTCAGATAGTTCTCCTCGTGTTTCTTAAGCTGTCACGAAGCAAAAGAAACCACATGATCTTCCTGCATCAGCACACAACCCAAACCTTTCTTGGACGCATCACAGAAAACAACATAGCCTTTTCCAGATTCTGGCAAGATCAACACTGGAGCACCGATTAGCTTTTCCTTCAAACTTTGGAAAGCTTGCTGACATCGATCATTCCAAACAAAAGGTACATCCTTCCTGGTCAACTTCGTCATCGGCAGAGCTATCGAACTGAAGTCCTTGATAAACCTCCGGTAGTATCCTGTTAGACCAAGGAAACTACGAACTTCCGTCGGCGTCTTCGGCTGTTCCCAATCCGCAACGGATTCCACTTTCTTCGGATCTACTTTGACTCCTTCAGCAGATATCACATGACCTAAGAAAGTCACTTCATCCAACCAGAACACACACTTACTAAACTTAGCATACAACTGATGTTGACGAAGGAGAGTCAACGCTTGACGAAGATGTTGCTCATGCTCTAGCCGGTTCCGACTATAGATCAAGATGTCGTCTATAAAAACTACAACAAACTGATCTAAGAACGGACGAAACACTCTGTTCATCAGGTCCATGAAAGCAGCAGGTGCATTGGTTAACCCAAACGGCATAACCACAAACTCAAAATGACCATACCTCGTCCTAAAAGCTGACTTTGGTATGTCATCCACCTTTAACCTCAACTGATGATATCCAGACCGTAGATCGATCTTCGAAAACACTGTAGCACAACGCAACTGATCGAACATGTCATCTATCCTCGGCAACGGGTACTTATTCTTGATCGTGACCTTGTTCAACTGTCGGTAGTTTATACACAACCGCATCGAACCATCCTTCTTCTTAACGAACAACACGGGAGCACCCCAAGGTGACGTGCTCGGTCTGATGAAACCTTTCTCCAACAACTCTTGTAACTGCTTCTTCAACTCTACCATCTCTGCTGGAGCCATCCTATAAGGTGTCTGTGCAATCGGCTGCGTTCCCGGAACCAGATTGATCTCAAAATCGATCTCTCGGGGTGGAGGAACACCAGGAAACTCCTCAGGAAACACATCTGCAAACTCTCGGACCACTAACACTTCTTCAAGGTTAAGGCCTTTCGCCTTGGTATCCACAACGGTATCCACAACGTGAGCTAAGAACGCCTCACATCCTTGTCGCAACAACCTATCTGCCACCATAGCTGACACCAGACACGTCGGAAGAATCTTCCTATCTCCCTGGAAGATCCACTTCTCTCCAGCAACATCAAACACCGCCTGCTTGGAACCACAGTCCAAGACAACCTTATACTTCTCTAAGGTATCCATCCCAAGGATAACATCGAAACCATGCATATCAAGTGGAATGAGATCCACCTGAATGCTGTGTCTCGAAAAAGACAAAACACAAGATGGACACTCTTCTCAAAGCAAAGAGGAACCATCAAGAGGGGTTTCTAACAACAAGCTATCCTTCTTACAATTAACAGATAGATGACAGTTTTCAAGCATACTATAGGCGATAAAAGAGTGTGTAGCACTCGGGTCAACCAGAACAGATATAAAGCAAGAAGAGGACATATCAGAATGAAATAACTCCATCTGACCTGTCACCACTCGCGGGTTGACTATCGCCTCCGGCCGATTCATGGCATAGAATCGAGCCGTAGCTTGTTGTCCACGACCTCTGCTCCCTTGAGCAGACGATCCAGCTTGGGACGCTTGACCGCGTCCTCGTCCTCTGCTACCACTGGGCTGTGGTCTCTCAGACTTCTGGAAACTCTGCCTCGGTTGTTGCGTCACTTCAACATCTCTATTCGGGCAATTGAACTTCCAATGCCCGACTTGTCCACAAAGATGACATGCTCTATTGTCAACTCGTGGCCTAGATGGCCCTGTCACTGCCACCGAAGCTGAGCTGTGCGCCTTATATGGTGAAGAAACATAACCTTTTCCCTTACTCGGAGACCATTGAGATGGTACACCAGAACTTCTCATCACTGACGGTGCTGAAAACCTGGGCTTCTTGAAGCCACCAAACCTTCGTCCTTGAAACTGAGCAGGTCTTTTAAGAGACACCGACTCTCTTTTCTCCCTTACTGTCCTCTCGATCCGTCGAACTGATTCCACAAACGTAGCAAACCGCTCTCGGTTTTCCAGCGCAGACACAGGGGTTGTCAACTCAGCACTCAAACCCTTCTCGAAACGTCTGATCCATTCATCATCTGTCACCGCCATGTGAGGACAGAACCTCAACAGATCCATAAACTTAGCTTCATACTCAGTGATGTTCATCGTTCCTTTCCGCAACTTCTCAAACTGACTGATCTTCTCATCCAGGTACGTCTTCGGAAAGTATCTGGTGACGAACTCGCACCGAAACACTTCCCAACAGATCACCTCACCAGGCCGCTTCTCTTCCTCGATGGTCCACCAGTGACCAACACTACCCTTCAAAAGGTAGACAGCATGCTTTACTTTGTCTGCTTCGGGGATGTCGAGGATCGAGAAAGCCTTTTCAAGACTCGTCAGCCACAGATCTGCATGCGCTGGATCAGCCGTTCCAGCATAATCCGAAGCTCCGACTCGGTGAAGCCGCTCAAAGGTCTTCCCAATACCCGATGCTTCTCCATGGGGAACCTGTACTCGTGGAGGAGGCACTGGTAATCGCTCAACCATGAGATTCATCGTAGCCATTAACTGCCCCATAAGCTGTTGGTAGGCAGGGTGTTCAAGTATGGCTGGGTCTGGTTGGGGGACCCCAGGCACCCGATCTTCATGTGCCTGTCTATCTGCTCCATCAACCGATGCAGCATCACTATGCTCAGGAGCATGTTCTTCATGGTTTCCAGACATCTTGACTTTTCTTCTGCTGAGGGCAGAAGATTTTTGTAAGATAACCTGGGAAACTCATAAGAACAGACTCAACCTAGTCCTAGATCCCTGTAGACTCAGCGAACCTAGAGCTCTGATACCAAAACTTGTGGCAACACATCCCATTATCACACAGATAATGAGGTGTTACGCGAAAACATGCGGAAAACACCATAACCACAGATTATCAAAAACACGGGTTAATTAAAACCGATTGCGAAAAAAACTGATAAACTGTGAAACTATTACTTTCCAGTCCTCATCCTGCACAGAAACATGTCATATAAATATGTACATACACAAGATCTGACGTGTGTCCACAGCTCAGGAACAGCTGTCCATCCATCACATGAGTTCACCACCTGTTCATATATACATAAAGGCCCACATCCGGCCAACAGTAGGATATACAGATATCATCGAACGATCTTCGTGAAATAACGTCAAAACACTGCCAAGGACCTGAGAGTACAGAGATGACTCTAAACTCTACTACAAAACATCCAAAACATCAGCATGTCCAACGCTTGCCTTCTACTGCTCCTCAAGCTGCTCGTCCGCAACACCACAACCACGACCACGTCTACCTCGACCACCTAAAAAGGGTGTAAACCAGCGGAGTGAGACAATTGAACAATTGTCCCAGCGGGAAACATAGCTCCCCACCGCAACTATAGAACCTCAGCAAGATAAACTATTACAACAATTATAACATGAGCAGATATATCAGAAGCAGTTATATATATATAGAAAGATCATTCTTACCGGCAAGCATACCAGCTGTACTAAAGCGTAAAACCAGATGTCTTTCAAAGGAACATGACTATCAAGATGAGATATATCAACATGTAACATGATTATTAGAACAGGGTATAATGCCATATAACCTGATTATCAAGATAAGGTAGATTACCACATGACCTGCAAGGTATAACGGAATATTACACAAACAAGGCCTCAACCAATGTTTCGTATTTGATATGAATAGTAAATACTAAACGGCTGTATTACATTTTATTATGCCCTGAGGATTTGAACCGTACCGTTCAAATCCAACCTTCGGTTACGAAACCCAAGACGGTGCCATACAAGGTCAATGGAAGAGCCGGACTCCACGACCTCCCACCTCATGGTCAGTACATGAGTACAACACAAGCAAGACCGCAGTCACATGCTGAAGTGGTCTAAGCCACAGGGTTAGCTCCATAGGCTACCCATTCTCTAGCCCGCCTTGGTACAGGTCACGACGCTAGTAAAACTGAGCCACGGGCCTGATCACCGTGCTCTGAGCCATGAACGCATTCATGCTCCATACATCACATATCCTGAGCCATGGGCCTGTTCACCATTCTCTACATACATATCTGAGTCTGCAACCGAAGTTACACTCTTACCTCCTCATTTTCAGGCTAGGAGCAACCTACACATATTCAACAATATGCGCTTCCAGGTTAACCCGTAGGAAAACCTGTTTCACCATCACCAAGTCCTGACGATGATGGATCTATGGCCAGGGAAAACTACATGATGTATTTCACTGTGCTTAATTAGTATCTTTTAGATGGATTGCAAGATTCAACCAAGTTGTATGACATGCAAGGTATAACAGAAAGTAAAGAACATTATATTATGATCTATTCATATCAACCTGATCCATCTTAAGGATCCAACATCACATGTTATCACTTGGCCTCTTGCCAACCATCCAGATCCATCTTAAGGATCATCACATACCACAGGGTCTCAACCCTTCATCATGCACTGTCACTGCCTCTCAAGTCTCACCTCATCATCATGGGACAAACACATCACATACATAATCTTATAGAGCAATTATCAAGGTAATGTTACTCATTACATATGTCACATAGCCCTTTCATGGCTAAGTCATCACCTGCAAGGTTAAGGTATGCAATAGTTGTAGATTCAACATAAGGAATATGCTCACTATCATGAAATATCATTCAAGATAATTAAATTACCAATATTACACTTATTTGGTAACCAAGTGTGTTAAGTACATCATTAACAAACTATACTGATGCTTACCCTAAATCTCAGGATTATATAAACAATCAGGGTATATAGTATACAGAACCAACATTATTATTACCAATGTCATTATTGTTGCCATCAACTATTTTCATCTTTATCATGAAGCAACCATTAATATAACTGTCACTTAGCATCATTATTACCAACATTATTATCATTAAACAAACTACTAGAGTAGTTATCATCATCTTCTTTATCATTAACAATTAAGCATAAGGGTCACATCATGCACCTAATACATTAGGGCCATCATATACATTACTATCATTAGCACCCTTATTATTTGTAAGGCATCATATACATTGATGATATCACAAACACTACCATCGTTTATTGCTTTATGTATAAGCATCCACTTCTATCACATGAGGGACCGTCACCAAAGAAACTCATACCCTCACTATAGCCTCACAACCCTCATCTAAAACCTATCATCCAACATGGGTATCGGCCAACCTCACTAACCCTATCGACCATCACCCACTACTACCCTATCGGACAACACACTCTACTAACCCTATCGACCATCACACTCATGCACATAGGGTAGGGTATCGCCCAACATGGCTATCAGCCACAAGGGTATCGCCCACCATGGTGTCGGCCATCATGGTATCAGCCATTAGGGTTATCGCCCACCATGGTGTCGGCCATTAGGGCACATAGCCTATCGTCCAACATGGCACTACTTGTTCCTATCGTCCACCACATGGACAAGGAGATAACTCAACACAAGAGCACCCATTCTATCGTCCAACTCAAGGACATCCATGTCGCCCAACACCATCAGACCATATCGCCCAACAAGAGAGAGAGAGAGAGTATCGCCCATCTCCAAGGGTACTCACCATATCGGCCAACAAACCCTAGCTCACCCTATCGCCCAACTCAAGGGCAAGGGTATCGGCCACCCACAAGGACTCATCATGTCGCCCAACACCAGCTACCATATCATCCACCAAGGGGAACACCATGTCGTCCAACTCAGAAACAAAGGTGTTGCTCAACCCAAGGAACCATATCGCCCAACATGGTCACCATGTCGGCCAACACAAGAACAAAGGGGACCATGTCGGCCAACTCAGAGACAAAGGTGTTGCTCAACCCAAGGTTACTCATATCGTTCAACTTAAGGGCAAGTGTGTCGCTCAACACACCCACAAGGAAGGGATATCGCCCAACCCTAGGTCATCTTCAACCTTCAACACAAGGAAGCACAAACCCTAAAAAGCAAGGTATGCAAGGAACCCTAAACCCAGAAGAGGGATATCGGCCACTAAGGTATATAAGCAAGGTGCACAATAAAGGAACTAAGCTAGTCTACTAACATGTAACAAGGTTAAAGCTAGAGGTAAGAGAGTTAGGGTTAGAAACTATGCAACCTGCCTTAAGCTCCAAGGAAGAAGATGCACTTTGAGCTCCAAGGTTGTCGGCCACCAAAGCTCCAAAGCACTCCAAGGTCCAAAGCTATCATCCACCAGGCTGCTCCAGGAGGGTGTATCGGCCACCACTTCAGCTCCAAGGAAGTATATCGGCCAACACAAGCAAGATGGAGAGGGGTATCGTGCACCAAGGGTGGAGGGGAGACCAAAGGAGCAAAGGAGACTAAGGTAAGGAGAAGAGATACCTATATAGGAGGGAAGGGAGGAGAAACCAAGGTACAACCATGCTATGTGTCGTCCACCCAAGGGACACATGTCCACCAACTCAAGCCACCTCTCATGCAAGCCATAAGGCACTTGTCCAAGATGTGCACCATGTGTCCACCAGCCATGCCAAGCCATCTGGGCGACACAACAAGAGCTACTGGGCGACACACCAAGCAACTGGGCGACACAAGGCTCAAGCAAGCCCAAACAAGGAACTCCAAGGCCCAAACAAGCTCAACTTAGGCCCAAAGGACTCAAACAACAAGCCCAAGCCTTCCTCTCAACCCTAGAGGAAGCAAAGAGGGAAAACATCTCACAAGATGGCAAACTTGCCCACAAAACCCTAAACTTGGGTTATTTGCAAGTAGCCCCTCGAACTCTCAACAAAGCTCAACAAAACCCTAATCACCACTTAAGGTGATTAGCAAACACCAAAGCACCAAGATCAAGCAAAACAAACAGGGTAAA
Source organism: Alisma plantago-aquatica (assembly GCA_963693085.1). Lineage (NCBI taxonomy): Eukaryota > Viridiplantae > Streptophyta > Magnoliopsida > Alismatales > Alismataceae > Alisma > Alisma plantago-aquatica. Next base: position 663,446,518 of record OY856414.1, read on the forward strand.
CCCTAAACGCAGGTCAGGGTCCTTACACTGGCCCTCATTTTGGGATAACCCTATTTGTTTTGCATAAGTATGTTTCTTAGCACCATGCTCTAATCATCTGAGATGTAATTAAGGCATGTTGGAAGCTAGGAGTTTCTTGTTTGCACTTGTTAGATGATGCTTCTATTTTTTGGTGAGGTTTTGGTGAAAGTTGCAATTCACCCAGAGTTAGGTTTGATATGCAAGTTTTCTATGTCTTAGGTGTTCCTTCTCTCTCTTGGCACCATCTAGAGGAGAGAGAGAGATATGGGCACCTTGTTTTGGGTCTTGGTTGTGTGGTGACATCTACGATGATGTTTTGGACACATGTTTGAGGTGTGCCTTGCACCTAGATGTGTTGTCTCGGGCTAGAGAGCCCTAGGGAGGTTGTGTATCAGTTTGCGATGTGTAAGGTTACACCCTATTGGTTTTTGGATGCGTGGAGATGTTGTATTGTCCATGACCTTAGTAGGAGACCAATTGGGCGAGACCTTGCCTAGACCTTATCAACATGTCTTTCATGATGTTGTGCATGTGGCTCTTTTTCATGGACAAGTGACACCTAAGCTCCTAAGGTGATGAAACCTCTTCCATGATCCCTCTCTCATCCCTCTTGTATATATACTCCTTTCTCTCCATGCAAGAGGATCCTTTTGGCCATCTTTTCTTTCTCTCTTCCTTGATGGATAACCTTGAGAAGTTTAAATAGCTAGAGGATCTCTCTTGGAGCTTGGTGGACGAGTTCCTAGTTTTGGTGTTCTTTGATCATCCTTCATCTTATACCTTGGTAAGCTATATTTCCTAGCTCTCATTTCTTCTTCTTCTTCTTATTCTTCTTGGCCATGGATATTGGATACCTTCTTTCCACCATGAACCATCTTAACCTTGGTATCATCTTCTTCCTTGGAGGTGTGGTGGTGATTGAGTTTCGTGGATCACCTTCTACCTTGAGCTCATGAGCTTGGAGCTTGACCTTGGAGCTTGGATCTTGGTGATGATCCTTGAGGCGGGTTATATAACTCTTAACCTCCTTTGTTATTTTCACTCTTCATATGCTTATGTTGTTCTTCATCTTGAGATCGTTCATCTCTTGTATGCTAGTAGTTGTTAATGGCTTTAGAACTATTTTGATGATGAAATCTCCACTACTACAGAAAATGCTTTTTAGAACGGGAAAAATACAACAGTTCTACTGGTTGTGTTGTAGTTAGCATACTTATCACAACAAGCCTATTTTTGTGTTTTATATTGTATATTTTATACAACACAAGTTATTTACAACAGGCCAAACCCGCTGTAGTATGTGCAATACTACAACAGGTGCTAAAGTGTTGTAATAGACTGTCATATCACAATATGTTGTAGAAGACCTTAATTATACAACATATTGTGACCCATTGTAATAGTCACACATGATAACATGTTGCAATAGACCATCATTACACAACATAGATTAACCCATTATAATATACCATAATCACACAATAGACATTGACCTGTTGTAATAGGTACATGTTGTAATAGACCACAATAACACAACATATTGAAACTCATTGTTATATAACAAGATCACACAACAGAGTTGACCTGTTGTTATATGCTATAATTACACAACATGTTGTGATCTGTCATAATAGCCACACATGATAAATCATTGTGATAGATCATCATTCCACAATGTAGACTAACATGTTGTAATATATCATAGTCACACAACATGACTTCACTTGTTGTAATAGCTACTTGTTATAATAAATCGAATCACACACCATACCATAACCCGTTGTTATATACCAAGATCGTGCAACAAACTTGGACTTATTGTTGTATATCATAATTATACACTAGACTCCAACCTATTGTATAATCATATGTGTCCTTATTATTCAGAAATTTCCTTAGTACAAAAATAAAATATTCTCTATTTAGCATTAGTGTCGGCAACGCGCTAGCGGCACAGAGGTCTAACGGGGTGCACTACTAGATATATGGTTGTAAATCGACACCTGTTTATAAAAAAGTAGACACATAATCAACAATGACAACGTAACGAGTCCTTTTTTCGCCTCTTCTCCCAATACATCTATTCCCGCTATTCCTTCCCGTCAATCCTACATGTCCTAGAAACAAAATCCCTTTTTGCATCATAAATTCCCATAAATAGGATTGTTAATAAAAATAATCCAACAGCCCACAAGCCCTCTCAAAATGAAAGACCAGTATCATTTCTCAAAAGAGCAAAACCATTCGTTCCTTTTCATTCTCCGCTCACCCTCTTTCCCCTTTTCTCTTATCACACCAGTCTGGAGAGGCAGGGCGCCGAACACATCAACTGACTGAGAATGGATCAAGCAAAAGTTGTTGTCGACCTCGTCCCTGCGGCCGGAGGCTGAAGACGCACCGGCAGTGTTGGGTGTAGGAGAGCACTGATTGCAATAGCTAGCATAGGGAGTGTTCATTGTGGTGGTCGTGGATCGATCCAAAGCCCTGGAGGCAACAAATTCGAAACTTCTGTGAGACTAGGTGACATGTAAGTTTCTTTTCATGGGCTTCCTATTATTTGCATCTAAATATGTAAAAAAGAACTTCCCTTTTCCCCATCACGCAACTATGTAGATACAGGTCGCTGACTATAGCAGTATCTTGATAATGGATCCAACATAGGTTGTCTTGGACCTCATATATTCGACCACAGGTTGAAGATGAGTGTTCAGGAGAGCACCATCGACAATAGCCAGAACACACGATACTAAGTGTCGTCGATCACTCCAACTTTGAGGCGACGATGGAAAGCAGATCAGTTGTGGGGTCTACATAACAAGTAAGCATCATTTGCAGGTTTCATACTGTTCGTCTCTAAAATAGTAAAAATGGAATTGATTCCCGAAACTGCTGGAAATTATTTTACTCATCCAAGTTGTGGCTTTCGTGCTCTAAATCTATACATCCCGCTGGTTCTATGATAAAATATACTAGGTTAAAAAGCATTTACAAGACATCACTGGAAGATTTAGAACGGTAGAAAGAATACAAGGTACACGTTTGATATGACCCCAACAACGTCCTTCCAGACAAGATACATGTTCATGTGTAATTCTAATATACTTTTCCTTTTTCTAGGACTCTTAGAACTGTTGGGTTTTTAAAATTTCTTCCTGCCTGTCCGGTGAATGTGTCATGCATCACATTTTTTTTTTTGAATCCCATGAGAACTTATTATTCATCCTGCTCTCGGGTTGCAGGCAAAATTACGTATTCTAGTGCTTCCGTTACCGTCCCCCTCTCTTCCCCATATGTCTTAGAGAATTGAGTTGGACATTGATTCCATTCCATCTTCTGCTCCACATTCTTGGATCCCCATTTGGCAGTGCTATCTGCAAGTGCATTGCTTTGCCTCTTGTTGTACCCGACCTTGATGTTCTTCTTGATGTGGCTCAGTTTCTCGAAACATTTGATGAAACTCAGGTATCTATTCGGACATTCCTCCTCCCCTTGAATAAGTGACACTACCATCTTGTTGTCCGTCTCCACCCATATGACTCGAGGATGATGCAAGAACGCATGGACTCCATGTATGATAGCTAGAAGCTCGACAACCAGAACATCAGTGGTGTACACTCAAGTTGTACCGCCGAGTTCCCAGGTCCCCATTTTGTTTCTGAGTACAAAGCCAGTTTCCGCCCTCTTTGTTCGCTTTGCCACCGCACCGTCTACATTCATTTTCAGGATGTCAGCTGGGGGGGGGACGCCATTTCTCGCCGGGGTGCCTTGTGGTGCAGGGTAGGTCATTCTTCTTAAAGCCATCACATTTTGATCAAATAAAAATAGGGCTTCTAAGGACAGTAACGTATATTTCTAGATTTTGTCTTATAATGCTATCAATGTTTTTTGTTTTGTATTTTTTAGTATGTAGGATGCAACCGAAATGGTTTCATTAATAAATATGCGACCAATGACTATTATACCAAGCAATTCATATTGTATAGCTAATTACAAAACTTGAGTGTTGTCAAAACTCCATTACACGATATTGAAATGAGAGCATTTGAGACCTTTGTTGATTAATCTATCTAGAATAAAGAGGAACTACCATCTACTCTAACTGATTTGATACAAACAAACATGTTCAATGGAATATATACCTTACATTTATGTTTTAAGGTGCTTGATCTAATTATGAATTAGTTACATAGAAATCATCCAAATTTTTTGTATGACATTATATTACTTTAGAAAATCATTGTTAATAAATTTGGGCTTGTTTGGTAAAAAGGGAATGATGGGAAAGGAAGGGGAAGGATAAATTTCAACTGCTTTGGTTAGACAACATTATGGGAAAGGGAGAAGAATGAAAGGGAAGGAAGGGGTCATATATATGTAGAATTTCTACCACTTCTCTTTGTACTAAATAGGAGTGGACCAAGGTTGAAAAATATGTGAGGTGTAATGAGGCGTTTGTCTCTTGAGGTGTGGTGTTAGCCTTGAGGCCTTTAAGGTGAGGTGTTAACCTCAAGGCAGATAAAGGCGTAAGACCTAGAATGTACTGGGGCATTATATATTTTATATATTATATAATATAAAATATATACATATATTTATTAATATACTAATAATTAAGCCATAATATAATATCTAAATGTTGGATTACATATTGTATTGGATTATAAATATCCACACTCTACTGCATTTCTAGTGTGTACAGAAACATATACTACATACACTAACTAAAGAGTATGAAAAATGCTCTTCATTTTCTTTATATTTTTTGAAATTGAGAGTCTGTAATGTTCGAGAACCGGTACACCTGATCAACATTTTGTTCTTCTTTTGTTTTATTGTTTTCCTCCTTCAGCCTTGACTTGGGGATGAAGTAGAAATGCAATGTGCTTTCTATCAAACACCTCACTTGTAAAATATTTGTCATTTTTAGTTACATTGTTGTACATTTTGTCTGATTAAGTAATAGTTTTTGGCTCTATAACAGGACATCACTGTTGCAACACTCTTGAGGAATTTTGGTCAACATTTGACTCAATTTAAAAGGTAAAATTCTTCTAAACTAACTAATTTTAGTCTCCCTTTCAGTTAATTATTTCACATGTACATCCATGTAGGCATTTTTTTTCTTCTATATTGGCTAATAAATTTTGGTACTTACTTCCTATTATTTGCACCATGATACTTACCTACCGATTCATAACTCCCTCCCACAAACATTTCATGATAAAAGTCTAGTTCCACTAGTGCATGATTCATCGTTTACATATAATGTTACATAATCCTAGGTAATTAGGGGCATCAAGAGATATTTTTAGTGTCTACCCAGATGAAATTTGTATCTTTATATTTCCATCTGATCACATCATTAAGGGAAAAATTATGGTCTACATAAAGTGTGTGGGGATAGCAATAGATATTGATTTTTAATACATATTCTTCCTTGTTATGTTTAAAGTTCTTGCAGCCCAACCTTTACACAATTTGTCAATACTAGGTAGAATTAGGTATCTTTTTTCACGCATATGTGCATGATGGACACACCTAGTTTCCTTCTAAGTTCATTATCTTATTGCAATCCCATGATACAACATATTTGGTAGAGTATCTTGATATACACTCTTTGTACAAAAGACAAATGTTTTATCTACTGACATCAATTATCATGATTCTTGTTCAAACTATTTGAAGCATTTGATAATATCTTGCATACATGGGACAAATATCATTTGATTCCTATATGGAAATACAAAACTTTATTGAGATGATGAGATCCAACATGTTGTATTTTACTTGAGGTCCTCCACCAACACCTTTAAAGTTTTTTTTTGTAAATCATTATTTAATGAGATTGGGAGCAACTGTACGCTCCCATAGGTGATGCACTTGGTCATCCTAAGACCACATCTTAACATTTATGTTCTTTCTTCTTCAACTCTATGAGTTATTCTAGTTCCCTTATCTAAACATTCATGTAGTTCCTTATTCAACTCTCTCATTTATGTCAATGCCAACAGATACAATGTTAATGATATGCAATGTTCTAGATGTAAGGTCGATCTTACATTTTATCTCTCTTGGTTGGATAAACTTGATAGTTCAAGAGAAAATATGTTAGAATACTCTTGAACCATTAACACATCAAGATGTTATTTCTATTTATCTCGTATTTGTTTTATATAGTGTCTAAAGTGGCGGAACAACACAGATTGTGGGTATTATGTGCTACAGTACATGAGAGACATTGTTGATGAGAGAATTAGAAATATTCCTGAAAGGGGTAAGATACTTATCATTATATTATATTGTTTTGTTTAAACTTCTAAATACATTGAATAAATGAAAACATGTTGATATATTTGATATATGATTGGAGTATTATTCAAAACATATGGTCATTGGTCCAATCAAGAAGAGATCGATGATGTCTAAAATGAGTGGGTGACGTTTGTTCTTGAGCATATATCATATTATGTGACATGAGCATGAGACATCTATTCTTTAGCATACCAATGTATGAAACCTTTATAGTTAATTTTCAGTTTGATTCTAGAGTGTGTACTCACTACTTTGTATTATTGAATCTTTTTGTGGATGATTGATTATTTATTAGACTTAGTGTAAGATTTTTCAAGATTTTATGAAAATTTTGTTCAATTATATGCTTGTTTGTAAAATGAAAAAATATAATTTCCTAATTATTATGATTTTTTTGAGATGTGGTTAATATGATCAACAAAATTGGTTTGATATGACATGTTAAAATCTCTAATCAAATACAACAATTAATAATATGTTATAAAAGGTGTCATACTACAACAAAAAACACATGTTGTGTTATCCACCCCTATCACAACGGGTGTGTCTGAAAAAAAAGTCCCTATTACAATGGGTGTTTCTAGAAAACAGACCCTATTACAATGGGTTTGCATAGTGAACTATAATAAGCACCACTTGTTGTATAAAATGTGTGTATTACAACATGAACACCACATGTTGTATAAACACCCCTATTACAACGGTGTATTTATCGAAAGATAATATTCTTGAACTGTTGTATAAACATATATATTACAATTGGCACACTACATGTTTTACAGAATACCCCTATTACAATGGGTGCACCACATGTTGTAAAACCACCCATATTACAACATGTGTGTATAGTGAAAGACAACATTCTTCAATTTTTGTATAACATATATTACAACGGGTGCTCCACATGTTGTATGAAACACCAATATTACAACAGGTCATTCATTGAAAGACAACATGCTTCAACTGTTGTATAAAATATATGTATTACAACATGCACGTTACATGTTGCATAAAGCAACCCCCATAAGACCACGCAATCTAATGCAATAGTTAACACCTATTGTAAAATGGAAAAATGAACTGTTGTAAAAAGTATTTTCTATAGTAGTGCTTGTTGGTTTGCTCTTCATGTCTTGCACCTTCTTATTGTGATAGTAGATGGGCGAATAGATGAGTTCCTAAGGTTGTAGATGACTAGGTCAACACAATGGTGGTATGTGTGGTCATCACGACTTGTAGGTGCAACAAGTTGACACACCATGAGACAGGCCATACAACTTGATGATGCCTAGGCCGTCATGCTTTGTGGATGTTTAGGTCGTCATGGGTTGGGAAGGTTAGCTAGTCCTACAGCTGCTAATCGATATGGTTGTTAGACTTTGAGGGAGTTAGTCCGTTATGCCCTAGAACACCTAAACTGATATGTGATGGCTAAACTGTTATGCTTGGTGCATGTTAGTCATCATGCTCTTGAAGTGCCAAAAGAGATCAGGCGTTGCTAAACCGATATGCCATGGAGGTGTTATACCATCATGGCTAAAAGAGTGCTTGTGGAGTTGGTATGATTTGAGGGCTAATCGTGACACCCTAGTTGAGGGGAGGCCAACACACTTTGGAGTGATGATGATCAACACACCTTAACCCATGATGCCTACTTAAACCCTAACCCTAATGAGCGATATACCTAGGGATTCCCAATATGGCTTGGTTGCCTGTCACACCCTTAGGTGGTGCTGGTCGGTACACCATGGGGGTGGTGTTGCCTTTCACATCTTAGATGGTGTGGACTGTCACACGCTTAAAAGAAGTGGTGAACCAGTAAACTCTTAGTAAGGTTATCTCTTATGCCTTGTATAGTGGTAGTTGACATGTTGTGATGATGACAAGTAGACACCCCATGGAAAGTGCTAATCGATATACTGCATGATAGTCTCTACCGATACCTTGTGATGGTGGCTATGTTACATCATGTTGATGATAGGGTTACATGTTATAATAAGAAGTATTGTTCTATATAATATATATTTCATAACATACCTTATAATGATGATGGGTGCAATAATTTAAGGGTGCCTGTTGATCCAACCTTGTAAACCCTAACTGATTAAAGATAAACTCTAACTTTAATGATGTAATGTGAATGGCATGAATCTTATGAGATGGTAGTGTTGATGATGTATTGTTCTCCTTGTTACAAGTCTCTAACCATGCAGGTAACACCAGTTGATAAGCATATTTGAATATTATCTATGTTTCTTATGATATGTTTGAATGGGCCTTGTGAGGCATAACTGTTGTTAACATCCTTAAAAAAGAGGAGGCAAATGGTCCTATGACCTAATGATGGCTTATTGCCTTATATGATATGATGATTTCCTCAGTGATGAGATGAGGGGTTGCTACCCCAAATTACGTGATACATGTGGTGAGAAATATGGTGATTAGAAAATATTAAGTGGTAATGTGATGAGATCACACCCTATGTGCTCAAATATGTCTAGTGATGTGTTATGCCCTTATTTATGTAGAATTTGGTTAAAGGTTGTACGTTGTAACTTGATTGATGTTGAAAGATGCTTAAATGACCTAACTAATCAATGAATCCTAATCTTGTAGTTTGCCCTGTGCCATAGATCCATTCAGTGTCAGTATTTGCTGAATGGTGAAACAAGTTTAACTCAGAGCGCATATTTTTGAATATGTGGTGGTGAGGACGAATATCCCCTGACGTCTAGGAAAATGTGATACAAGATTGGTTGTGGGCCATACCTATAAGAGTGAAACTTTGGACTATATCTCAATGATATGTGATATAGGATTGGATGCAAGCAATGCCTTGGAAGAGTGCGACTGTGAGACATAGATCAGTTTCACTAGTGCCATGACCTGTACTAAGGTGGGCTAAATTTACACAACTGGACTATATGTCGTTGGAAGCAGTCTGACTCGTGATGTCACTGCATGTTCGCTCGTACTGAGTGAGGAAGGTGAGGTCATGGATTTTGACTCTTCCACTAGACCTGGTATGGCAGCAATTTGACTTAGTAGTGGTTGGTTGGATTTGGGTGGTACGACTCAAATCCTCAGGGCATAATAAAATATGTAATCATTCGTGTAATATACTTGTATAGGATCAAATATGGAAACATTGGATGAGGCCTTGATTGATATTTATGCAATCTTGTTGGTATGAAATATACATGTTCTTCATATTCCTTTTAAATTGTTAAGATGTTTAATAATTTAAAAGTAACTGCTCATCATGTTGATAATAATTACCTGCCTCTTATAGTTGTAACTTTACTACTACTTTTATTATATTCTTTGTGATAATAATAGAGTTGGTGGAGAGCTATATCTCCCATTGAGATATGAAATCTCACCCCATGGGTTTCCCACATCCTTTTTAGGTGGTCGTGCATGAAGAGGTAGAGATCATGCAGCAAAGGTTGCACAGCAGTAAGAAGAGCAGTAGCTGACAAGGTTGGAAGTGTTGCTAGATGTCTTTTGTTGATAGAGTCCTAGAGTCGTCCCTGTACACTTGGCTCCTTGGGGATGTTTTATAAATGTTTCATGGACATGCTTTTGATATGTTCTTGTCTTGTGTGCCCTTTTGTATACAGCAGTAATAGATATATGTATATATGTTCTGGAATAGGTTCCCTGGTAATAGGTTGATGGCACACATAGTAAGTGCTTTGAGGCATGAAAGTACTCGTATGTAAAGGTTCTTGTTGTTTGATAGTTTTATGAAAACAATTTTAAATTTTCAGTATTTTCTTATAATCTATTTGTTTAATATTTTTCTACAATTTTGTTTTGAGTAATCTCGCTTTGTGTGGTGTAGGGCATCACAATTGGGTGGTATCAGAGCTTTAATTTTATTGAGTCTATAGGGACCTAGGACTAGGGTTTGTGTCTGTTCTCATGTCCTCTAGACTATCTTATAGTGACTTCTGCTTATGTAGAAGAAAAAGAGAAAGCTTAAAGATGTTTGGAGAATAGAAAGAACATGCTACCGAGAGTAGTGTTGTTGCACCAGGTGGTGGTGCAAGGAACCAGGCATGAGAAGATCGGGTGCCTGAAGTCCCCCAGTTTGACCCAACCATGATTAAAAATCATGCCTTTCAATCTCTTTTTGGGTAGTTTATGGCTACTATGACTCATATGGCAGACATGATGCTTGCACCTCAGACTAGGGCACTTATTTCCCATATTGAATCTTCGAGTACTGGGAAGACTTTTGAGCGACTTCACCATGTTGGGACGGTAGAGTATTTTGGGACGACTAATCCGGTGTATGCAGATCTATGGCTTACTGAACTTGAGAAATCCTTTAAGATCCTTAGTATCCTTAAAGAGGAGAAGGTGAAGCATACAATGCACCTTTTGAAGGGGAGTGCTGGCCATTAGTGGGCCATAGAGGAGGAGAAGAGGCTAGGTGCCGTGATTGGTTGGGAGGAGTTCTGACATGAGTTTGTTAGTCGGTACTTTCCTCAGGCATATCTTGATGAGAAGATCAACTAGTTTGAGAGGATTCGACAGGGATCCATGAAAATCAATGAGTATGAAGCAAGGCTTATGGAGTTGTTGAGGTTCTGACCTCACATGGCTGCTGTAGAGGATGAGCAGATTTTTCATTTTAAGAAGGGGTTGAATGTTGAGTTGTCTACCCCAACATCTTCTTTGGAAAATTGAGAAAGGTTTGCCACATTTGTTGAGTGTGTTTGAAGGATAGAATGATCTGTGAAGGAGAAATGAGAGGCAAGTACTAATAAGAGGTTTGTATAGTCTTAGGGGCAGTTGTTAGGTGACTTTAAGAAGCCAAGGTTTTCTGCACCTCCGCCATCATAGAGGTTTAGTCACCTGACCCAGTGGTCACCAAGCAAGGGAAGGGGCCATAGTTTTCCACCTACAAGAGCCTAGAGTGCTACATCAGCATTAGTGACAGGGCCATCTAGGCCACAATATGGGAACTGGGCTTGCCATAAGTGTGGGTAGATGAGACATATGAGGTAGGAATGTCCAATGAGAGGTGATGAAGTGACAACAACTGAGGCAGAGTCAGCAAGGCTTACAGAGGTAGCAGAACCATATCGTAGGAGGACAAGAATGTAGCCAAGCATTGTAGGTCAAATCATCTGCTCAAGGAAGCAGGCGACGGGGACAAAAATAGGAAATGACTAGATTCTATGCCATGAGTCAGCTAGAGGAAGTGGTCAACCCGCGAGTTGTGACAAGTTAGATGGAGTTATTTCATTCTAATTTGTCTTCTTCTTGCTTTGTATCTATTTTGGTTGACCCGGGTGCAACACACTCTTTTATTGCTTGTGACATGCTTAACGGTTGTCTTTTTTTATTAGTCATAAGAAGAATAGTTTGTTGTTAGAAACCCCGTTAGTCAATTATGTAGTGTTGTAAGAGGTGTGTCCTTCCTATGTCCTCTCCCTTTAAGGGCACAACATTCAAGTGGATCTCATACCACTTGATATGTATGGATTTGATGTGATCCTTGGAATGGATACCTTGGAGAAGTATAGAGTGGTCTTGGATTGTAGTTCCAAGTAGGCAATGTTTACAGATGGTAGTGAGATGTGGATCTTCCAAGGAGATAGGAAGATTCTTCCGATGTGTCTGGTATCGGCCATGGTGGCAAGGAAGCTTTTGAGACAAGCTTGCAAGGCATTCTTTGCACATGTGATGGATATCAAGGTGGGGATTCCTAGTATTCATGAGGTGCCAATTGTTAGAGAGTTTGAGGATGTGTTTCCTGAGGAGTTTCCAGGTGTTCCCCCACCCTGAGAGATTGATTTTGAGATCAATATGGTTCCCGACACGCAACGGATAGCTCAAACACTGTACCGGATGGCTCCGACAGAGATGGCAGATTTGAAGAGACAGATGCAGGAACTGCTTGACAAAGGTTTCATCAGACTGAGTGCATCATCATGGGGTGCTCTAATGTTGTTTGTGAAAAATAAGGATGGGTCTATGAGGTTGTGCATAGACTACAGATAGTTGGACAAGGTGACGATAAAGAACAAGTATCCTTTATCAAGGATTGATGACCTCTTTGATCAGTTGCATGGCATGACACTATTCTCAAAAATAGACATGAGGTCAGGATATCACCAATTGAGGATCAAGGAGGTTGACATACCGAATTCGGCCTTTAGGATGAGGTATGGCCACTACAAGTTCATGGTTATGCCGTTTGGGCTAACCAATGCACTAGCAAAATTCATGGATTTGATGAATAGAGTGTTTCGACCAATTTTTGATCAGTTTTGGTAGTCTTCATAGATGAAATCTTGATATATAGTTGTGACATTCAACAAGATGAACAACATCTTCATCAGGTGTTGGGAATGCTGAGACATCACCGACTTTATGCTAAGTTTAGCAAGTGCGAGTTCTGGTTGAAGGAGGTAGCTTTCTTGGGGCATGTTATATCTACCGAGGGAGTATGTGTGGATCCTAACAAACTGGAGTCTATAACAGAATGAGAGCAGCCTAAGATGCTGACAGAAGTGCACATTTATATAGGTTTGGTAGGCTATTACAGGAGGTTCATCAAGGACTTCAGGGCTATCACCTTACCCCTAACTAAGTTAACGAGGAAGGATGTTTTGTTTATTTGGTACGGCAGATGTCAACCTTCTTTTCAAACCTTGAAGGAGAAGTTGAAATGTGCACCGGTTCTAGTCTTGCCTGAGCAAGGAAAAGGATACATAGTCTTTTGTGATACATCCAGGAATGGTTTGGGTTGTGCGTTAATGCAGGACAAGAAAGTGGTTTCTTTTGCTTCCCGACAGCTTAAGAAGAACTAGGAGAATTACTCGACCCATGATATGGAGTTAATAATGGTAGTTCATGCTTTGAAGATATAGAGGCACAACCTGTATGGGGAGAAGTGTAAAATTTTCACATATCACAAGAACTTGAAGTACATCTTTTCACAACTAGAGTTGAATATGAGGCAGTGCCATTGGATGAAGTTGATCAAAGGCTATGACTTCACGGTTGATTATCATCTAGGAAAGGTGAATGTTGTGGCAGATGTGTTGAACAAGAAGTATATTTTTCCAACCATATGTCCTTGAATATCTCTTGTATCATATTCAACCCGTCCAAGTCCATCACCATGATGAAATGCACGACTCAAAGCATGTATTTACATGCACCTTCTACACATCCACTTCTCAAGGACCCTTAAAGTATCCTACACTATAAGAAATAAATGATAATCATTATGTATGGCATCCCGTAACACTATATTATGCTCTTCATGATAGAGGCATAACCTCTTAAGATGAGAGATCATATGTGTGAAATCTTACTACTGTCCATACTGTTTGGGCAACAATGAAAATTGTGGATTGGACAATGTAAGACCCTTATTGGGTATTATGAGACGCTACAACTGTAACAAACGCCTCCCCCTATTATCCCCAATTAAGGTGGATCGAGAGGTCAAGGGACATTATCATACTTATAGAATTGAGGTTTAGAAATTAACCGGTAATAATGATAAATTTCACTAAATGGAAAAAGAGTTTGAACAAAATGAAAGATAAACTCTCCACAAAGGGAGTTCATGATTTCGTAATCTAAAAATTGCAACATGAAATAAAAACTATCTAACTAAATACTCCATGATAACTTTTAGTATCTTTTATTTTTGTGCCTTCTTCTCATGTTATCCATTTTTTGCAGAATATAGATAGTTTAACCTAAAACTATGTAAAACAAAACAACAATCACTATAACAAGTTATATTGGTATGTGGGAGAAACAAAACATTTGCATATAGGTGTAACAACATAATAAGCCATAGCAACAATTGTGATTACAAAATTGAACAAGCAGTTTCTTATTTTAACCTCACCTCCTTTTTCCTCTTTTCTCAATGGTGTGCCCTCTCTAAGGGGAGCCTCTTTATGGGGAACCCTCTCTAGGGTTTTTGGTTACTACAGTGGACATTTCATCACCTTCCCTATCTTAGGATTGGTTTCATTCATAGGCCTTCCATAACAGGCTTGTCTTGAAGTGAACTTTTGTTCCAGGCTTGATCACCTATCATCCCCATGAAGATGTTATTCACCCCATGCTCTTTAACTCAACATAGATTGAAATAGGGTTTGAGTAGGTTACAATTATATAAGATGATAACCATAGTGACTTTATAGATTGTAAGAATTAAATAAACAACCAACAATTTATTTGCAATCAATGTGGGAAACTTTAGAAACCATAGAGTCATTTCAGTTGGGTAGCTAGGCATAACCAAATACCTTTCTCAGAAGTGATCAAAGTCCAAGAAATAAGTGTAGATTGAGATTAATAAAGAAATCACCCTAAAATTAATGCATAACACTCAAGTATTATTACTTTATCCAAAATCTATCATTACAAATGAAATAGTTCTATGTTAGGGGTTTGGAGTCAACTTAGGGTTTTATTAGGGTTGCATTAGGGTTTTGGATTTCTAAACCCTAATTATCACTTTTAATGCCTTTTTTTATTACAAACACTAAACTTGGTGTTTAATGCATTATCAATCTCAAATTAAGTTAAAGATATCCTTTTTATCCAAAAGACTAAACTTTATTCATTTAAGTCATTTATACATGGTATGATCATTAATGCCAAGAAATTAGGGTTTTTCTACATTTAGCATATTAAAGACAGAAACTTTCATAATTCAAGATGGAATTAGGTCTTAGAACTATTTTTATTGCATTCCTTGCATTTGCAATGATTTTTCATATATAATATGTTATTAATGGACCATACTATAATTAGTTATAATTTTTTACAAATTTAATACCAATGGACCTATCATGTGGTGTCACATTGGCAAGTGGTCAACTTGTCAAATAGGGTCGCACAGCCAGGGTCGAGCCAATGCATACGCGCCATGACAGATCCCTGTGCCCGTGTGGTAGCAGCTTGAAACGCGATCAAAAGACAAAAAGTCCAACTTACCTCTCAACAATAGGATGAGGGCAAAGTGGGATTTCCCCAAGAGGTTGTCTCTTTCCTTCACCTTAGTCTCATGTGTAGATCGGGCGTGGCTGATTCAACTTTGATGTTGACTCTCAGTGTCAGGGCCTAAGAGAAGTAGGTGAGGGAAGAGTCTTACTCGTGACACCTTGTCAGAGTCGGTTGTAGCCTTGGATTGCTTTAGTGTGGCACAAAGAGGGAGGTCAAAGTAGAGCTTTCCTTGCTAGAGAAGGTGGTACCTCATGATGGTGAGGTGAAGTTTGGGTAGGGAATTGAGGGTGAGTCTCACTCATAGGGGTCAGACCAAAACTCGTTAATGAAAGTATGGCTCTACAAGGGGAGTCCTAAGCCCTTTTATAGGAATGACCTTGGGTGTCGAGTATTGGCCATGAACCAAAATTGGGGAAAGATTTAATAGCTTCCCAAAGGGGGAAAACTCAGGATGGTTGGTTCGAAATTGTTACTCACATTCAACAAGATGATTTCTAGGAACCCTTGTATATCAGGAAGAGAGATGGGTGTGCAACGAGTTCTTAGTTTCACTGTACCAGTTTCCAAATCTGGAAAAGGTATATGAAAACTTCTTCATCATAGGATTTGGGATTCACGACCAATAAGTCATGTGAAAAATCACAAAGTTTGTGTATAAATCAAGTATGAATAGGATTTCGTGACATTTAATGTACATATCCATTAATTCACTCACTTTAGCATTTCTACAAAAATCCATATTTCACTCTCCTTTAATCCTTTTAATCCCAAATTTGAGGAGAAGTTTTTAATATTTTTTACTGAGTGTGGGCAAAATTTGAGACCAAAACATCAATTGTAAAGATACTTTTCTTAATATCCATGTCTCCCTCTTTATCTTAGTATTTAGGATATCAAATCTATCCTTTTCTCATTCTATTTTTTTCATATCTTTTATTTGATTACTTTTCTTATTAGAAATAATATGGAAACAAAACCAATCCATTATTGGCCTTCAAGACCACCTTTCTCAAGAATTCCACACAATTCCATATGTATATTATCAACTACCCATTAGCTTCTATAATTTACTTAATATTGGATTTTCCTTCTTCCTTTCTCCCTATATTCATTATTGGACTATTAAAATCAGTAAAAACCATGAAATCCATTGAAAAGGAATATTTGCAAACTAAATCCATACTTCTAAAAGAAAGCACACCAAATTTCCAATAAATCCTTATTATTCAAATAATTGCATTTCAATCATGTAAATACATGCTAAAAACCATGTTATAACATCCTTTCCCTCTTATAGGAATTTTTTTCCTCAAAATTCAACGAATCATACAAATAGGTTAGGATGAGACTTTTCCATGTCCATGTTTAGCTCGCATGTGGATTCATCCTCTCCATGGTTCTTCCAAAGAACCTTTACCATCTCTATATTTTTATTCTTGAGCTCTTTCACCTTGTAGTCTATTATCGTCATAGGTAACACAGAGTATGTCAATCTCCCTTAGAGTTCAATAGGTTCAATGTTCAACACATGGCTAGGATCCTTCACATAGTGCTTCAAATTGGACACATGGAACACATCATGCATCATACTATACTATGTTGGTAAAGCTAAACCATAAGAAAATTCACCAATCCATTCTAGAATCTCAAATGGACCCATGTATCTGGAACTCAACTTTCCTCTATTATTAGCTATAGCTCAGAGGGGTTGGGTTTTCAAGAACACATGACCACCTATAGTGAAATACAAATTTGTCTACTTTGCATCAGCATACAGCTTCTCTCGATCATGGGCTCTCTTTATCCTTTACTTGATCAAAGAGACCTTATCAATATACAATTGTATTTCCCTCTAACCTCAATAAGGTTCTCTCACTGATATTATCCCAATGGAGTGGTCACTGACACAACCTCCCATAAAGAGCTTCATTATGAGGCATTCAGATATTGGCTGGGTACTGTTATTATAGGCAAACTAAACTAAGCATAGGTATTGCTCCCATGATCCACCCCAATCGAGCACACATGCTCTCAACAGGTCCTCTAAGGTCTGAGTCATTCTTTCTAACTATCCATTAGTCTACGGGTGATAAGTTGTTTGAATTTTAACCTCGTAACTAGTTCTTCTTGAACATGCTTCCATAACATTGAAGTGAACTTAGGGTCACAGTCAGAAATGATTGAATTCAGAACACTATTTAGGCAAACTATATCTCTAATGTAAAGCTTAGCTAAATCTGACACCTTGGTAGTGACTTTTAGGGAAAGGAAGTAATGTGACTTGGGTAGGCGGACCACCAAAGCCCATATTGCATCATGACCTTTTTTTTGTCTTGGGAAGACCTACCACAAAATCCATGGTGATCTGGTCCCATTTCCACTTAGGAACCTCAATCGATTCTAGTAACCCATTCGGTTGTTGGTGTTCAAACTTCATCATCTGGAACGTGAGACAATCCTCTACATACAAATCTATGTCTCTCTTCATTCATGACCACCAAAAGTATTGTTGCAGGTCCTTACACATCTTCATGGTGTCGCGGTGTATTGTATACATAGACCCATGAGCCTCTTTCAAGATACGAGTCTTTAAGGGGGAATCCTCAGGAACCCAAATAAAGCTTTTATATTAGATTCTACCATCCACACTCAGTTAGAGGTGTGTTTGAGGCTTTTATGTCAATTTCTTCATCTTTTCTAACTTTGGGCTAGCTAACTGGGCTGCTAGAAGCTTGGTCAACATGTCAGGCTTGATCTAGATATCGACAAGACAAATCCTATTGGTCAAAGGCTTTAGAGCCCATCGAGTAAAGTCTTCCAGTCTCTTCCATTGGTTAACCAGATCAGCTGTGCAATTGAGACATTTTCTACTGAGGGCATCAACAACCACATTGGCCTCGCCAGGATGGTATGCTATGGTGAAGTCAAAATCTTGTAGCTACTCCATCCAATGTCTTTGTCATAAATTCAAGTCCTTTTAAGTCAATAGGTACTTCAGGATTTTATGGTCGGTGAGCATTTCAAAGATACCCCCATATAGATAATGTCACCAAATCTTCTAGGTGTATGCAATAGCTGTAAGTTCCAGATCATGGGTCACATAATTCAACTCATTGGTCTTGAGTTGTCTGGAAGAAAAGACAGACACATGCTTATTCTTCTCTAGAATACATCCTAAGCCCATCTTTGACGCATCAGGGAAGATGATGAAACCTTCAATACCCAAAGGTATGATCAGAACGATGACAAAGGTAAGCTTTTCCTTCAACTCCTAGAATTGTTCTTCACACAATTCAAGCCAAACAAACTTGTCAACCTTTCGAGTAAGCTTGTTCAAGGGCAAAGCAGTCTTTGAGAAATCCTTGATGAATTGTTAGTAATACCCAACCAATCCCAGGAAGATGTGAATTTTGAATGCATTTGTGAGAACCCGTTACACTAAATGAGATTACTCAAAACATAAAGCACAATCGATCACTAATTAATCACATATCCAAAAATATGGGTAAATTAAATCTGATTTCAACATCAGCACCCACTCAGAAACATTTTCATAAGAGCCCAACATCTTTCTTATATCCATACTATGCCAAGAATTTGATACAAATTGTTCTATCGCCTTGGCTACAACATATATACACAGGAGAACAATATTTGTATATGCCACACAACAAACATTAACATGCTAACAAAATTTCAATTCGTTTGAAACACCATATACAACCTTTTCCTACTCGGACCTGAGAGTACAGGGATGACTCTAGGATACACTAGACATCTAATCAACTTTATCAAAGATTGATTACTATAGCTCCTCTTTGCTGCCACACGTTTGTTTTCATCACTTCTGATTACCAAAAAAAATGTGGCAAACCACAAGGGTGAGACCCATGTCCCAGTAAGAGATATAACCTCCAACAACATATATTGATTACAACATTTTAAAGTAATTAAATAGTTAAGAAGTTTAACCAGATATAACAAATAAGCTCAGTATTACTGATGATTAAAAAAATACATAAAGGATCAGATAATAACTATCGTCATTAGCCAAACTATCATCCTTTATCTTGTTGACAATATAAGCAATTCAGTAGCATATGCATATCTAGCATCATAAGCAAGTCTAATAACATAGCATAGCTAACAACATGAGAATTTATAATTGGTTGAACATATCAACATCATAAGAAGAGATAACAACATAAGAACAACTATCTGGATAAGCATGATTAGTAGTATATGCATCTCTAGTTACAAAGGCATGGCTAGCATGCTAAACATAACTAACAACATGACATAGCTAGCATCATGATTATAATTAGCAGTAGAAATATAGTTATCAACATAATCATGGCTAGTGTATGTATTCATCTACAATCTTAAGCATATCCACAACATAAGTATATCTACTATCACTTAATTGCACTAATCATCATCTTTATGCAAAGATAACAAATAAGGGTTATCATCCAATGTGAAATGTTCTGTATAACCCTAAACAAATATGCTACATGGTTGTATTACATCTTTTATTATACAATGGGTAATTTGAATCGTACCATTTAAAGTCCAACTGACCCCTACAAAGGGCTATTAGGTTCCGTACAATATCTAGGAGTGTCGATATCCTAAGATCTCTTCCCCTTGGTCCGTACGAGTAAAAAGGCAATGCCATATTAGTCAAAGCTACCACCACAACGAAATATAGTCAAGCTGATAGCCACTAGTCTTCCCTTGGTACATGTCACAACACTAGAAACCAAGGTATACAAAACCCTCTAATATGAGGTACAACCGCAGTTGTCCTCAATCATATCATGTTATAATCACCAAGTCACGACCGTAGCCATTCAGTCACCATAGGTTGTTAGATCAGCACTATATTCATTAATCAACATCAAATATTAAACTAATGTCATCATTGATTGATAACATTATTAGGGTACTTAATGGTTGATCATTAAAATTCTAATTGATCCAAAACCTAACCTAAGGGGGTGACCATAGGTTGTCACTATCATATGACACATTTGATCAAGACCATCAGTTGTCATGAAGATAACACCATAGGGTTGTTGCAATGGTACCACCATCGGGTCATGGGTTTATAGAAGAAATCAGCTTAAAACCCTAAAACTGACCATTGGTTGATAGGTGCTTAGCACCATAGGTTGTCAAACCAACCTGATACAAGTCATATTATACCTTAGGAATAATGTACAAATGATCACAGGTTCATATATAAGTGAAATCAGAACAAGGAACATTATAAAAATCGAAATCCAAGTCAAGCATAGCTTTTTAGTGCATGGATAATCATTTTCAAGCAAGAACATGATCTAGAAAGCTTATGGTAAGCAATAAATGTGGAGAAAGTTATAAAACTTGCCTATAATGAGAAGATGAAACCCCAAATAGAAGAAAACTCAAGCAGGTAGGGTAGAAAATCCAAGAATAAGCTATGAATTCGTCCATCTAGCACCTTTCTTCATCAAACGAGCAAACCCTAAGCATAAGGAGCAAAAAAGGTAGGGATTTAGAGCTTTAGAGCAATTTCTACCATGGAACAACAAGGTTCTGACCTGGAGAAAGGTAGGAGGATGGATAACAAAGAAATAAACAGAGGAAAGAAGGGGATTCTTACTCTTGTAATTCAAGATCACTAGAAGGGAGCTTTTTCAACCCTAAGATGAAGTCAATTGCAACCCAAGAGTTTTTTTCCAAGAAGGTACCCACTTTCTTCTTGTTTGGATAGGAAAATTCACAGCATAATAGAGGGAGAATGAGTTTGGGAGAAGGATGGAAGTGGTGGAGAGAAAATAGCACATTTTGGTGCTTGGGGATAAGTATATGAAACTTTAAGATAATGAAAAAGAAAAAGTTGAAGTTCTAATATCTATCCAAGTGTCCATGGCCTTAATTTATTAAGAATATACAAGCACGCACACAAGAAGCGCCCCAACCATCTGTATAGACCTGCTTAGCTTTCCTTTGTCAAATTTCCCAACCAATCAAATAATTCATTAGTTGATAGCTACTAAAGGTAGCTCATCCATGCAGGGGTAAATCCTAAAATACCCTTGGAGAAAACACTTTCCAACCAAGGTTTAAATAGGTTCCCCATGCCTCAAAAATCTCAATAATGATGATATAATATCCAAGGAACAAAATGCAAGTGATAAATTGCAAAGAACACCTCTCAATTGGGTAAATTTAGAAAAGTCCAAAATGTGCATAAAATTGCATAACTTGCTCAACTAGTGTCCAAATTGGACAAAATTTGAAACTTAAGCTTGTATTATGATTTCAAAGCATATAAAAAGGTTATATTATGGTTCTAAGCATTCAATTATGGTAATTAAGATTATTCAAATCATTAAACAAGTTTAGGGGCCTTACAACTATAAACCCCTAACAGGGATTTCGCCCCCAAAATCCAAGGTAAACAAAGATGGGTACTTCCTTTGCACCTCATCCTATTACCTTGCATATCATGGTGATGACACATCATTCATACATATCTCAACTTGGGTCAGCACAAAAACCCCCATCAAAGAAGACATTCTCAATATGGAATGTAGAAACTTATTGTGTCACCTGGACAGCTCTAGTAGTAATGTTCAACTTTAAATTCTATCTATCATCCTAAAATTATATCTATTGTATCAACACATTACTCAAAATCATACTTGATAGCTTTTTACCAATCATGGCATGTGTCCCATAGTATTCCTTGAAGCATAAAAAAGGCGATGTATCCATCCTTTTTTTTCTAGATAAATTGACACTGGAATACTTGTCAGTTCTTTTTCAGCATCAAAAGAAATGCTGACGCTGGCATCTATCATTGGATACAAGGAAACATCATTCCTAGTCAACCTTGTTAGGGGTGAAACAACAACACTATCTACACCTTACTAGGATTTACACAACCTACTTAGAAAACATATCATGATCCCATAAAGACATTTAATCAACCCCATCTCACTCTTGTTCAACTTGTCTCATAGCTATTGCTGCTTTGACAACCTTAAGGTTTTTGAAGAAATATTGATCATATTTTTGACCATATTTGAAATACTTTGACATGTCATCATTCAAAGCTTGATATAACTTGTATGACATGACTGGAAAACTATGTCCCTCCTATTCATAAATTCTATTTGTACATCGGTTAGTCTAAAGGACATAACCATAAACTCATCATTTTTTTTGAAGGGAAATGCTGGTATCATTAATTAACTTAAGTCTTCCTCAGCGCAGATTGTAACTGACATAGGAAAAGAAGAGCTATATCTAAAATAGACATTAAAAGGGATGGCCATCTTTTCTAAAAGATGAGCTAAAGAATTAGCCTGCCTCTTGCAAGAACAGAAGGAAATACTAAGAAAGAAAGAAGACAATTGGTAAATGTCATCTAAAATAGTGCCCAACAGGTCCTTCCTCCGAGCTTTGCCATTAATCAGTGCTATCACGTTCTCCACGTCTGATTCCACAATGGGATTGTTAATATTCATCTATTTAGAGATCTGGAGACCCTCCCATACAGCCCTTGCTTCAGCTCACTGCACATCCAACAGTGTTGGGCAATTACTCCCTACTGCCCTCACTAAAGAACCCTCATGATTCCTCCACGCCATGCCCGCTCCATCTTTACCCCAGCTCCCCACTGCGGCGTCGCAGTTCAATTTAAGAACATGCTGATGAGGCGGTTGCCATTTCACTCTCATTGTTGCCCTCGTGGTTGTGCACATGCTGCTATTGGTTTCTCTGTGGCCTCTGATCAATTCCAAAAGTGACCGGTACACCATCAGAGGTGGTCGCACTTTGTTCTCAAAGATGATATCATTTCTCCTCGTCCATATTGCCCAAAGTGTCGCAATGGTGTGTTCATCCACCTCTTCCTTGCCCGTCCAGGCGAGGTCCATCAAGGCTGCTTCCACACGCCAGTGCGCCACCTTTCTAATATTAGCTTGTTTCTCCCGGGTACGGTCCCGCCATAGCTCCCAAGCTTGTGGACACCTGAAAAGCATATGGCTGATATCCTCTTTCTCCTGCTCGCAGATGCTGCAAATCCCATCGGGATGACAATGGCGGTCATAGAGACGACCCCGCGTAGCCAGCACCCCTTTTGCACAATGCCATAAGAAATGCGCCGCCTTCGGAATGATTCCCTGTTTCCATATGAGTCTCCAGAGATTTCCACCTTCGTTGCTTTGTATATTAGAATTGCTACTCATCGACCGTGAGGCCAGCCAGTACGCCGAGTGCAGGGTGTAGTCACCACTTCTGCTTGGTTTCCAAAAGATCGTGTCTTCACTCCTTGTCATGCTCAAGGGGATCGCCAATACTTTTTGGGATAATTCCTCTGTGAATAGGTTCCTCACACACTCGACATCCCAACACCTTCTTTCAGTATTAATAAGCTGGTGCACAAACTTGAAAGTCAGACTAGAAACCCCATAGGTTGTTTCTATATTGTCTTGTGTATTTGGGAGCCAACGGTCTGCCCAAATGTCAATGTTAGTCCCATACCCCACTCTCCACTGTATTCCTTCCAGGATAATACTTTTTGAGTTCCAGATGCTATGCCAAGTGAAGCTCAGATTGTGTCCTCTTCTCACATTTAGAACTGTGCCCGATGGGAAATATCTGTCTTTGAGCACCCGATACACCAATGTATCTTGTCTGTGTAATAGCCGCCAAACTTGTTTTGCAAGAAGAGCTTGGTTGAAAATATGTATATTGCGGAAACCCATACCTCCTTGGTTTTTTGGACTGCATAGATCGTCCCAGCTGACCCATGCTATTTTTCTCTCTGTTCCTTGCGATCCTCGCCAAAACCTTGAAATAGTGCTATTTATTGCATCCAAAAGGGAAGATGGTAACTGGAAGATATTCATGATGTACAGTGGGATAGCTTGGGCCACTGCTTTGATGAGCACCTCTTTTCCCACTTTAGACAACAATTTTTCCTTCCACCCTTGGAGCTTTTTCCAAATGCGATCCTGGACATAGGCAAAAACTTGTTTCTTGGACCTACCCATTGTTGTGGGAAGGCCCAAATACTTCCCATGCCTATCTACCTCCTTAACCTGTAAGAGATTCACCAGTTCTTCCTTTCTTTCCCTGACCACCCCTTTGCTAAAGGCCACCTCAGTTTTGGATAAATTTATTTTTTGTCTGGATGCCCGTTCGTACTAGATGATGATAGCAGCTAATTTTAGGCATTCTTCTTTGGTTTCCCTTGCAAAGAGGATTGAATCATCTGCAAAGAAGAGGTGAGAAATGCGGGGGCCATGACGGCTAGCCCGTACTCCATGAATATGATTTTTTTGAGTTGCTAAGATAAGGGAAGTGGAAAAAGCTTCTGCACATAAAATGAAAAGGTAAGGGGAAAGAGGGTCTCCCTGACAGTTGAGTCTTCCTGGTACGTTCTCCGTTGATGGCAAAAGAATGTGTTACAGTTGACATACAGTCCATCACTTTCCTTCTCCATCGCTCTCCATAGCCTAGCTTTCCCTAGATGTAGTCCACAAACCCCCACTCCACTCTGTCATATGCCTTAGACATATCCAACTTTAAAGCAATATGCCCTTTCTTTCTCTCCTTGTTTCCCTTCATGTAGTGAAAAAGTTCATATGCAATAAGGGCATTATCAGTAATAAGCCTGCCTGGGATGAAAGCACTCTACTGCTCAGAAACAATCTTATCCATAATCGGTCTCAGTCTGTTGGCCACTACTTTTGAAGCTATTTTGTAAACAACATTGCACAGACTGATGGGCCGAAATTCTCCAATATCAGTAGGTTTTTGCACTTTAGGGATCATCACCACTAAGGTAGAGTTTACTTCAGCAATACTTCTATCAGATTTCCACAACCTTTTTATATAATTTGCCACATCCTCCCCTACTATGTGCCAGTACTTTTCATGGTCATGTGAATTATGTCATCCAATATAACTCTTATGCAATGATATTTGATCATTGGTTTATCTTAAAGGAACACGGAACACATATCTATTGCCCAAAAAACCATCTATCATTGATAGTGGTCTTGCCCAACTATCACTGAACCATACACATCATTATAGAATCACTTTTGTTTTTCCTTCCAAACAACATTTAGAGGGTCATCATCAACTCTATCTCTCCCTCTCTTTAAGGGGGAGGAATACTTGATATGTTCATTTAGTAAACATCTCCAACCTTCACATACTTCCCATATAGTTGATACATCTTGGATACTAGGATTCATTACCTTGGTATCCACCTCATGTGCTATAAGGAACTCACATCCTTATCGCATCTACTTTTACCAACATAACAAATCTCAAGACATATAAGAGGAGTCTTCCTAATTATTGGAAGGCTCAAAAGCAAACTCATCACAAAATTTATGATCTTGGAACCATACTCCAAGCAACCTTATTCTATAATAAGCTATCCACCCTCGTGTTTACAACGAATCCATACATACCAAGTGGAAATGATCCACTTGAAATTTGTGCCCTAGAAAGGAAAGACATAAAGGGGAAACACACTTCCAACGTCACAGCAGAATTGTTCAAGGGTCACTAGCAAAAAGGTAACCAATTCTATTTTCATTATGCATGTTACAACTTCTTATGTATCATTTTACCTTTTTCATTTCAGGTTCCTTGCCATTAGCATAGGAATCATCATGATTAACATATCACATTACTCCTTCTTTGATGACTATTTATCACATTTGGGTATGTTGTCTTATTTTATTATGTTTTTCAACCACTTATCAACAAGTAAATCATCATATTCCACATTTTCTTCATTAAACATGGATCATATCCCTTAATTTCTTTCACATGCCATGCTATTTTTTCATTAAAATTTTCTTACATGCATAGGTTGGTCTGAGATTAACTCAGGTTCCACCTTATTCCTTTATCATTGTTCCCATTGATCTTCTCATTTTGTACTTGTTATAGGAGTTCTCTCCATCTTATGTGGATTTCATACCTTTATTCACTTTATAAGCATAGACTTGTTTGTATTTTACTTTATTATCTTCTTGAATCACATCATCAAGAACTCCTCTTTTTCTTATTGGTATTCAGATTTAGATACCATGGTGTTATATATTTCTCTTATAGTTACCAAACATTCAAGTTTTGATAGATTATGATACAATTCTCATCTTCATTAAGGTAGGATTGAGATATTCACACCATGATTTCTTATTCATTATGCTCTTTAGATTGTCTCAAAATGACAACTTAATCAGAGTAATAAGAAAGATAACAATCTAAGAGTTCCATATTTACCTTTCTTAATAATTGAATACATGGCTAGGGCATCCAAGTACTGAGATTAGGCAGTAAGCACCATGTTTTTGTATCACGTTCCTAACTTAGAGATCATCCTAGTCTTAAGTCCTAGTGTCCCTATAGATTCAGTGAACCTAAATCTCTGATACCAACTTGTGAGAACCCATTACACTAAACGAGATTACAAAAAACATAATGCATAATCGATCACTAATTAATCACATAACCAAAAATATGGGTTAATTAAAACTGATTTCAACATCAGCACCCGCTCAGAAACATTTGCATAAGATCCCAACATCTTTCTTATATCCATACTAAGACAAGAATTTGATACAAATTGTTCTATAGCCTTGGCTACAACATATATACACAAGAGAATAATATTTGTATATGACACACAACAAAAATTAACATGCTCACAAAATTTTGATTCGTTTGAAACACCATATACAAACTTTTCCTGCCCGGACCTGAGAGTACAAGGATGACTCTAGGACACACTTGACATCTAATCAACTTTCTCAAAGATTCATTACTATAGCTCATATTTGCTGTCACATGTTTGTTTTCAGCACTTCCGATTACCTAAAAATAATGTGGCAAACCACAAGGGTGAGACCCATGTCCCAACAAGAGATATAACCTCCTACAATGTTTATTGATTACAACATTTTTAAGTAATTAAACAGTTAAGCAGTTTAATCAGATATAACAAATAAACTCAGCAGTTTTGATCATTAACAAAATACATAAAGGAGCAGATAATAACTATCGTCATTAGCCAAACTATCATCCTTTATCTTGTTGACAGTATAAGCAATTCAGTAGCATATGCATATCAAGCATCATGAGCAAGTCTAATAACATAACATAGCTAACAACATGAGCATGTCTAATTGTTTGAACATATCAACATCATAAGAAGAGATAACAACATAAGCACAACTATCTAGATAAGCATGATTAGCAATATATGCATCTCTAGTTACAAAGGCATGGCTAGCATGCTAAACATAACTAACAACATGGCATAGCTAGCATCATGATTATAATCAGCAGTAGCAGTATAGTTATCAACATAATCATGGCTACTGTATGTATGCATCTACAATCTTAATCATATCCACAACATAAGTATATCTACTATCTCTTAATTGCACTAAGCATCATCTTTATGTAAAGATAACAAACAAGGGTTATCATCCAATTGAAACATTGTGTATAACCCTAAACAAATATGCTACATGGTTGTATTGCATCTTTTATTATGCCATGAGGAATTTGAATCGTATCATTCAAAGTCCAACTGACCCATGTGAAGGGCTATTCAGTTCCGTACAAGATCTAGGAGTGTCAGTATCCTAGAATCTCTTCCCCTCGGTCTGTACGAGTAAAAAGGTAGTGACATATCAGTCAAAGCTGCCACCACAGTGACATATAGTCAAGTTGATAACCACTAGTCCGCCCTTGGTATAGGTCACAACACTAGAAACTAGGGTATACAAAACCCTCTAATATGAGGTATAACCGCAGTTGTCCTCAATCATATCATGTTATAATCACCGAGACACGACCGTAGCCATACTCAATCACATCAGATGTATGAGGCATGACCATAGTCAACCTCCACAATCCGCATTGTGGATGACAAGGATATATCCTCAACCTGCCACCCCAACATACTCAACAATATGCATTCTGAGTTTCCCTTAGGAATACTCATTTCACTATCCAGCAAGTTATGACACTAAACATGGCTCTACGTCATAGGGCACTACATGATTAGAGTTGCAATTGATTTGTTATTCCAATTGGGTGAATTAAGGCTACATCAAACAAGTCGACATACAAACCCTAATTCACTTCTAGCATGCATATAAATAGCACAACTTTGAAAAGACATAAAACATGTGAAACATTATTTCTCATTTCATCATCACATGGTACTATTAACTTGCCATTCATGAGACCACACTAGCCATCATACTATCCCAAGATATAAATCCTTTTCACAATATCCTAGGGTATCAACCCTTATCAACATAAGAGGATTAGACCTCATTCTGGGCTCAACCATGCCCAAAGGTCATTAAGACCATCATACTATCACAAAATATAAAATCATTTTCACAATATCACAGGGTTTCAACCCTTATCAAAATAAGAGGATTACACCTAATTTAGGGCTCAACTATGCCCAAAGGTCATTAAGACCATCACACTATTCCCTGCAAGATCATCATTATCTTTGCATGCCTAATAACAAGGCTCAACAACATCACTTACATATAATACACCAGATCAACACAATATTGCATTAATGAGCTAGGAGATATTCATAAATAATCATATAATGTTTATATTAACATTAAGAACATTCCTTTATTACATCAACATGTAAGGAATCTAGATATGATTAACTCTCATCATATTCATAATGCACATGTTTACCAAAAGATAGTATCAACCATGTGGCTAGGATAACCACCAATTAACATATCAAGGTTATGATCATATTAAGGAGGTTATTCCACCATCATTCCATCATATAATAATGTTAAACATCAATACTCATCTTTATGTATTTGCATTAGATTTAAGTTCATAAGATAAATTATATTAATGTTACTAATCAACACTCATACCCAAACCCTAACTCACGACATCCCCATTGGATCAAGGATGCATAAGGTGAAGCTTCACCATCACATTCCATACTATTCTCAAGTATGAACCCACACATAAATCAAGGTGTAACCATTGGGTTATAGCATACTAGGGTTTCAAAAATAGTAACAAAGAACTCCATGATTGTATTAGTCATTCAAGGACAATTCATACCCAACTACCATCATTTAGTTATATTAAAGCTAGGTATAACAAGCTATACCTCATTAGGGTTACATATCAACATAATATGGTTATGATACCTTGTATTCATATGAGTGAATAGGTAAGACTGCCTTATTAAGGGTAACCCTTCATTTGTTCCATCATCATTCAGCCCATATCGCCACAACACAATGTCACCCAGAACCATTGGATGTGCAAAAGGTAAGACCATTGGTTGTTTACATAAGTAAACACCTTGAATGAATCATATATGATGTTATTGAGTTGTGATCTATAAAAGTCACCATTTAATTACCTAGACATCCTTTGGTTAATAATAATAAGGGTTCTGTTGAGAGTAGTGTAAAACCCACAATCGACTGTTCATTTAAAACAAGCCATCCAATGTCAACAAGTAAGCTCCTTAAATCGATCATATAAAGGAAACCATATAAGTCACATTATTAGGACCAACATATTATATTAGACATCATTTGATTTTATTGGAGGAATAAACATTATATCTTGACCATTTAGTCAAGTTCATATGCTAAATCAATCAATTACAATATAGGTTCGATCATTGCATCAAGTGACCCAAGAAACCATTGGTATAAGGCTTAATTGATGCTACAACTATATGATTAGCTCATCATAGGTTTTGGAGATCTGATACACCATCATTAGTGGCCATGAAGTCACCATAGGTTGTTATATCAACACTATATTCATTAATCAACATCAAATATTAAGCTAATGTCATCAGTGATTGATAACATTATTAGGGTACTTGATGGTTGATCATTAAATTTCTAATTGATCCAAAGCCTGACCTAAGGAGGTAACCATAGGTTGTCACCATCATATGAAACCTTTGATCATGACCATCAGTTGTCATGAAAACAGCACCATAGGGTTGTTGCAATGGTACCATCATCGGGTCATGGGTTTATAGAAGAAATCAACTTAAAACCATAAAACTGACCATTGGTTGATAGGTGCTTAGCAACATAGGTTGTCAAACCAACCTGATCTGAGTCATATTATACCTTAGTAATAATGTACACATGATCATAGGTTCATATATAACTGAAATCAGAATAGGGAACATTATAAAAATTGAAATCCAAGTCAAGCATAGCTTTTTAGTGCATGGATCATCATTTTCAAGCAAGAACATGATCTAGAAAGCTTATGGTAAGCAATACACGTGGAGCAAGTTATAAAAGTTGCCTCTAATGATAATATTAAACCCCACAAAGAAGAAAATTCGAACTGGTAGGGTATAAAATCCAAGAATAAGCTATGAATTCGTCCATCTAGCACCTTTCTTCATCAAATGAGCAAACCATAAGCATAAGGAGCAAGAAAGGTAGGGTTTTAGAGCTTTAGAGCAATTTCTACCATGGAATAACAAGGTTCTGACCTGAAGAATGGTAGGAGGAAGGATAAAAAAGAAATAAATGGAGGAAAGAAGGAGATTCTTACTCTTTTAGGTCAAGATCACTAGAAGGAAGCTTTCTCAACCCTAAAATGAAGTCAATTGCAACCTTAGATTCTTTTTTCAAGAAGGTCCCCACTTTCTTCTTCCTTGGACAGGAAAATTCACAGCAACATAGAGGGAGAATGAGGTTTGGAGAAGGAGGGAAGTGGTGGAAAGAAAATGGCTCATTTTGGTGCTTGGGGATAAGTATATGAAACTTTAAGATAAAGAAAAAGAAAAAGTTGAAGTTGTAGTATCTATCTAAGTGTCCATGGCCTTAATTTATTAAGAATATACAAGTACACACACAAGAAGATCCCCCACCATCTGTATAGACTTGGTTAGCTTTCCTTTATCGAATTTCCCAGCCAATCAAATAATTCATTAGTTGATAGCTACTAAAGGTAGCTCATCCATGAAGGGGTAAACCCTAAAATACCCTTGGAGAAAACACCTTCAAACCAAGGTTTAAATAGGTTCTCCATGTCTCAACACGATCAATAATGATGATAGAATATCCAAGGATCATAATGCAAGTGATAAATTGCAAAGAACGCCTCTCAATTGGGTAAATTGTAGAAAAGTCCAAAATGTGCATAAAATTGCATAACTTGCTCAACCGGTGTCCAAATTGGATCAAATTTGAAAATAAGCTTGTGTTATGATTTCAAAGCATATCAGAAGGTTAGATTAGGGTTCTAAGCATTCAATTATGGTAATTAATCTTATTCAACACATTAAGCAAGTTTAGGGGCCTTACAACATTCTCCGGGGCTGGCCATTCTCGAACGACCTCTACCTTGGCATGGTCCACCGAAGTGGTTCCTCTAGATATAATGTGATCTATCCAAAACTTACAATTTGAGAATTTCCCGTAAAACTTTTTCTTTCTCAGGATATCTAGAACCTAGTCTAGGTGTTCATAGTGTTGTTCTTGGTCATTAGAGTACACTACAATGTTATCTATAAACACTATGACAAAGATATCAAGGTAAGGTTGGAACACACTATTCATGAGGTTCATGAACACACTTGGGGAATTGGATAACCCAAAAGGCATAACCAAAAACTCATAGTGGCCATAACGGGTTCGAAATGTGATTTTTACGATATCTTCACTGTTGACTTGTAACTGGTCGTAATTGGATCTCAAGTCAATCTTTGAAAAGACTCGAGCAGTTTTAAGCTGGTCAAACAAGTCATCTATGTGAGGTAGAGGATACTTGTTCTTAATGGTAGTGTGATTTATCATCCAATAGTCAATGCACATTCAGAGCAATCCATCCTTCTTCTTTATAAAGAGGATTGGTGCTCCCCATGGGGATGTACTGGGTCGGATGAAGCCCTTTTATAATAGTTCCTATAGTTTCTTCTTTAATTAAAGAATCTTAGCGGGATCCATCCTGTAGGGTGACCTAGAAGTTGGGTTTGTCCTAGGAGCTAACTCTATTAAGAATTCCACTTCACTCTCCGGAGGTATGCCAGGAAAATCATACAGGCACACATCAACATACTCCCTGAACACCTCTATTTCCTCTAAGGACTATACCTTTTACTCTGGTTCAGTCACTATAGCCAGGAATGCTAGACAACCTTTAGCTACCATCTGTTCTGCTTTCATAGTTGACACATACATGTTGGTGGTAGAGTCTTACCTACCTCTATTGGTAAAGGGTGCATGACCGTATCAGTATTCTTATTTTCTTTTCCCTACAATCTATTTTTACATTATAATTATAAAGCTAGTCCATTCCTATAATGACATCAAAATCATTCATATCAAGTAGGATAAAGTAAATAGGGAGTTCATTGTTCATATATTTAAGAGGTAAGACTAGTGTGTTAAAGAGGGATGAAAAGATACGACTACTAGGGGTAATGACTTCTAAGACATATCCTAAGTCCTTGAAGTCCAATAAAAGCATAGTTATGAGATTTCTTGAGATGAAAGTATTAACAGAACCAAAGCCAAGCAATTCTTTAACATTATGGCCCACTATATCTAGCATGCCTACATCATATTTATAATAATCAAACTATGCACTTCAAGGTAAGGATAGGAA
Organism: Alisma plantago-aquatica; assembly: GCA_963693085.1. NCBI lineage: Eukaryota > Viridiplantae > Streptophyta > Magnoliopsida > Alismatales > Alismataceae > Alisma > Alisma plantago-aquatica. Next base: position 663,479,539 of record OY856414.1, read on the forward strand.
ATAGAAATATAGGGATGGTTACCTTCTATGAGACAATTGGTATTGGCATGAGCTTCTTCATTTTCGATGGTGAAGACTCGAGCCTATCTACACTCTCCTACGGGAGGGGCTGCTCCTTGGGGTGTTGCAGCTTCTGGTTGAACTTCCATGGGTTGGGCCGCTATTGGGCCCGCACCTCGGGGGTTAGGGTAGGGATAGATAGACTTGATATGTCCCTCTTAGTAGAATCGGTAGCACACCTTCTTTCCATTAAAACACCTACCAGAGTGCTTCTTCCTATAGGTTCAATACAGGGGGTAATAGTTCCCTTGATGGTTCTCCTGATGAGGTTTTCCCTTCCCTCCATTCCTTCCTTTGCCATTGTTACACCCTTTCCCTTCATGTTATCATTCCTTGGGGAAGAGGTACCTTCTGTGAACCCTAAGCATCTCTTAGGCGGGTTGTGTGCAGGCATGACTGTCTTTTCCATATCTAGGGTGAAGTTAAGGGCCTCAATGAAGTTTGAGGGTCTACTCACCATCACATGATGCTTGATGTGAGGGTGCAGGCATTCCAAAAAAATGTTCCACATGTTGTTCCTCAGCCAACATGTATCCAAACTGCTCTAGGAGGTGGAACTTTCGAGAGAAGTCTGTCGTGGTCATATTTCCTTGATAGAGGAGTGTGAATTGCTTTTCTTTCTCCTTCCTGGTAGAGGTGGGTATGAATCTTGTAGAGAAGATAGTATGAAAGTCTTCCTAGGCCAATAGTTCATCATTCAAATCTCGACCCGTGATATGATTTTCCCACCATATGTTTGTTGTTCCTTCAAGAAGGTGAGCGACAAAGAGAACATTCTTGTTCAACTGCACCTCCCGAATGTGAAAGCCATTTTCTATATTCAGCTAGACTCTATTTTTTCTTCTCCACAAAACTTTTCTATATTCATCTTAATAAAGTCCAGGATAGTGGCTTCAAGATGAGGGTGGACAGGTAGATGTTCACTATTCTCATCTCTGGTAGTATCTTTGAGTGTAAGGGGACTGATATCCTTAGTGAGTTTCTTTTTTTTTCTCCAGTCATAGTGCATTGAGGGTATCAACCACTACTTTCCCGACTCTTGGTGTGGTGTCGGTGGTGTGGCCAGGGTTATCTTCCATCGTAGGTTCACCTTCAGGTTTTGAGCCATCTTTAGGGTCTGGCATGTCAAAGGGGGCAACCTCATGCTCAAGGCCTCTCTCAGCAAAGACCTCACCTTCTCTCTTATGCTTCTTGGATAATTCACTCTCCATGGACCTCCTCTTCTTGTCTGATGATAGTCTCTTCTTGTAGGAGGGCCTCCCCTCTAGATACTGCCTAGACGTGTTGTTGGGAATGGTAGTATTCTTGGTGCGGGCCATGCTGGTTTAGATAAATAACTTTACTAAACTCAATTTCATATTTAGGACATTTAAAGAATCATAAAATTAAGTCCATGACATCCTATTTATTATTGGTGGAAGATTCCCTAATCCCTAATTTCCATAACCCTATTTCTCAGAAGGGGTAGAGGAAGAAATTGTAGGTTCCTAGGGTATTAGTGAGTAGAAGAAAGGGGTAGAGAAGGGACTAAGTTAGATGATAAGAGATCCTAGTGGTATTTTATTTTGACCAAAATCCTCCAACTTTGGCCAAGTAGGATGCACATGTTTGGGAGTCCTCATAAACTGACTAGCGGTATCGAGGAAAGTTTTGCATGGTTCCTTCTAGTTACCATAACCCTTATAAGGTACTCTAATAATTCTCTTGGGCTCTACAATGTTGGGAAATGCGGGCACAGATTATAATTGTGGACACAAAAAAATTATCTATCTATATTCCCATAATAGCAAGATCATGTCAACTACTATAAAATAGGAAGGATGGTTTAACAAGTTATACCTGGTCCTAGAGAAAGTCTAGTGACAACCACTTGCTTTAATGCAACTGTCTCCTAGTTGCTCTTAGACGGTGGCTATGCATATCTTGGTCTTCACCATGAACAACTAACATGACAACTTCTGCAATGACTCTTGTGGTTTCACCACAGACTGTAGGCTGACTTTGTCCTCCTAGCAGGATCAAAAGGACTCCTACCTCTAGAGTAGTCCATGTGTACCACTAGAACTCCTATCGTTCAACTAGAACATACTTGAATGAGTTGACCCTCCCATTGGGGTACTAGTCACCAACTTGCTCTCCTACAACAATGATCCTCAATTGTTCTCACATGTAGCTATCCCTCCCTAGTCGGTAGGACTTGCTTGGGCTCTCTTGGTTACCACAACCAGAGAGGACAATAATTGTTAAAACAACTAATTCTCTATTGTCTATGTCAATGTTGTTCCCTGGGAAGCCCCCAATATGCCTCTATTTATTGGCGAGGTTAGACTCAAGGTTCCTAGTCTGTTCAGAAATTGTGTGGGAGTGGAAGGGACCGGAAGATTTTGAATTTTTGCAACCCGCGAGACACAAAAATGGTCGTATGGCAGTCAGATAGTCATTTGGCACTACGAGATAGTCATCTCATACTACCAAACAATCATCTAAAAGTTTCCCACTCACATATGAAATTGGAAATTCATTTCCCATTAATGCTAAACATTAATTCCTTGCACCACAAGTATTATGAAATTGAAATGATATGGGAAAATATCTAGAACCTTCCTCCGACCTAACTGAGCGATCTTGCACATGTGAGATGGTCATCTCTCTCACCCAGACGACCATCTGGTGAGCCAAAGTTCAACAAATTGAACTTGTCATTTCACACCTCAGTTTGGGCAAAATGTAGCCAATTCAATTTCGGATCAGCCTCATGACCCAGATGGCCATCTTAACACTTAACATGATTGTCTGGTGCACCAAACGACCATCTCACCCAGTGAGATGATCGATTGGGGTGCAGTCAGCTGATCTGTGGAATTAGACTCAGCAATCTGTCGAGCCTCCCAGTGGTGTGGTACGTAGTGGTCATGGTACTACGTTCTGCTATGAAAAAAGAGGTTGCGTGAATTGAATACCTAAACACATTAGTTATCAATCCAATTATCATTGAATATTAAACTCATCTTCTAGACAAGTTCCTTTATGTGTGACCCTATAGGTCCCATATTATGTTGGTAGTGAATGTACATAACTAGCTTATGACATCAAAAGATAGGAGTGGTTCCTAGTCACACATCAATGCTACCCAAGCGAATGGAAAGTTTAAGAAAAACTTCAACCTACAATATATGCAAGGTGTTGTAGTTATTGTCTAATTCCTTTGTCTTTGATATTCGGAGTGAACTCGAGGCATGGATTCGTCATCCTCTGAACATTCATCTCATGCTTCTTGAACCAAGAGCAGACTGTCTAAGATAATGTGACCTCAATATCATATATTGATTCACATGTGCATGCACATGTGTTTCTCAGTCTCACTTATCAAGTGTGCCCAGGATATTACACTCCAACAGGAGGGGCAAATCCCATCTCTATCACTCACAATCTATCCCCGTGTGTCAAAGTCTCCCAATCATCACCGTTATAACAACCCATGTTTTAGGACGACATTTGATGATGTCAAATTGTACCCGACGACATGTGACGAGTGTAGTGATTTCAGGTCTAAGAATCACAATTACCACCTACACTATGAGAGATGATTATGACCACCAATGATGATTTCCATGTGTCACTCTCAAGGTGGGTCTGTCTGATGCCTTGTTCCCTAACATGTATCTATGTGATTGGTTAGATATTGCCATATCATGACTAATGAGATTTCGTCATCAACCAACTGACAATCCATTCTTAGGTGGTATTGGTGTCTATATACCTTCCACAGTAATAACTGACTAGGGACATAACAAGAGTGTATATACTCTTAATATCCATATGATCTCATTCTCCAAGTCACGTACTTGAAGACATATGTCATTGAGTATTGTCATTCTTTAGATGTTCATAATGTTTCTTCATTATCTTATAACTGAATGAAACATAATGAATTGGAACCTTGCGTTTATGAGTATTAATCAAATCTTTTATTATTATGTCATGTCAATCATCACATGATTGGCTCCATGGGCATACATTACCAATCGACTCCCACTTACACTTAGATCCAATAACCCATGAATCCTATTCTTAGTGATCCAAACATGTCCACCATGTTTCTATTGCACTATTGCTAATTTAGCGGATTAACAACACTTTTCTTATAGTCGGTATATTGCATGTTTCCTTATCTCTTCGATGTACGATTTCTCATATGAGATGGAACTCCCGTAATATGGTATATGATATTCCTTGCCTAACAAGTAGCTCCATTGTTGTCATACTATTACTACTAAGTCATAAATGGTTGGAACATGTATAAGTTCATCATATAAAATTTTAGATCCACATAGATCACTCTATGTTCATCACATTAGTATACCCGACCTCTATTGTAGAATCAAATTAATGGCTATTAGTTCAGAACCCTTCCAATTAACAACATTTCTCATTTTAATCAAACATATTTTAATTTGTGATCACTTTTATCATCATGGAATCTTGCATAGATGTAACCCTTTACATCAAACTCTTCCTTTATTTCTATTTCATTTACTAGAAATCTATCTTTAAATACTTCTCAAGCATTAATGGATATCTTTAATGACATTCCAATAACCCTTACTAGAATTTACTGCCATCTTGTCATGTCTAATACATACATGATTGTATGGGATATGTACATTTATAGTAGTCATGATAGATCAATTGTTACAGCCTATGATATCTTAATCATGGAATTTCCATTCTTCACTAGAATTGGAACCTATCGTTCATGAGAGACTAATCTGGATTCTCTCTCATTGAATCCTTTCCATGTTGAACTCTTTCAACATCTTGCTATTGTATGTGCTCAAACTTCCATTGTGAAACATTCCAAAACTATCTTTTAGGTCTTGATCCTTATCTCATAAGATGTTTCATCTTATCCTTCATTGTTGAAGGGGTTTTCATGCCAGTTCTCAATATTCACAATACTGTGATGTTATTCCTCATCATATGTGGAATATCCATATATGATCCCACTAAATCTTTTGTAATCATATATTTCATCTTTTATCTTGATTCGATTCAAACTCTTTAACAATCTTGTCAAGTCAAAAGATCCCATCTCTGAGATGCTTGTTTCAATCCTAGATTGAACTCTATAGTTTATAGACTTTATTTGCATTCATGAAGTTATAAAACCTTTTTGGTTGTGTCACATACACATACTCTAGTGTATTCCTTTTAAGGGATCCGGTTTCTATCTTCATATGTCAAATATTTTTGTCTATTTTAACTACAACAACAAGCTTGACAATTGGTAAAGGAATTTCTATCATGTTCAACACTTGAAAAAAATTGAAAAAAACTTATTCAACCAATTTGTCCTTTTATGTTATCCACGTAGGTCTTTGCCACTAGACCCAAACATCACCTTTTGGGTTTTACCCCTTAGTTAGTACTATCAAGGTCATACCTTGTTAGTTTACATGGACTCGATAATGGCCTTGAGCCATTACTCAAATTATGGTACTCTATAGATTCTAGTTGATTAGTTGGCACATCTTGTTATGACCAACCTATTTGAACTGTTGGATTCACAATCCTCCAATTTCAAATGTATTCTACTAGAACTATTCTATTCTGTGTTGCAGACTTGAGATTCCACAACAACTTGTGATTCTCTTAGCTCTCATTGTACCTCTTTGTTGATCTCGAACATTTTGAGTTCTACTATTACTCCCACTGATTCTTTTGGAACTTAGTTATCCTATCAACAAAACAATTATCTTATTGGATTGGGATTAACAATAATATTCAACAACTATGGTTTGTGCATAAAACTTTTTAAGAAACTATTTTATTAATGTAGGTTTCAATCTTTTTAGACCTATTGGGACATTCACAAATCATATATGATGCTTTATAAACCATTCAGATGGTACATGATTCAGTGATAGCTTTAGATTTATGAGGATATAAAAAGGTTAAACTAATTGATAATTACATCATTACTCATCATGGTATAGTTTCTTCATTCTGACACATCATCATGTTCAGATGGATTTGAGTTGTATACATTATCATAGTTCTTTCCTAAAGGTTCTTAAGATCTTGATGTAAATTATCTCAATATTTGATCTTATCAAAGTTTCTTAATACTTTTATCAAAGACATACTTCATTTATAATCTTCTTGAACACTTCAAGAGATTTATGTTTCTACTTTATTACCTAAAATAAAATGAAGTATATGCAATTATCTATGGCATACATTCCATAAGATCTTCATGCATTATATGTATGAGGTCTAATGGAAAGTGTATCCTCCCACTACATCTAGTGAAGGATGTTATGTCCCTTTGTGTGTAAATAAGGTTTTGCATATTTCCTTAGGTTCAATAACCAAAGGGAATCTAGATTAACATCAATATGTATTCTAGATATGCATTTCCTATATATGCATCCAAGGTGACTAATACTAATGATAGTCTTGAGTTATCAATTATAATCCTTTCATATTAACATTGAAAAATTATCCAAGATTATTTCAAGGTAAATATCATTAAATATTTGGGCATTGACATGCAAGATCATATCTTTTGAAAGAGAAACATTAATATCTTACTTTATTGATTCATCATCCTTTTCATACAAGATGCTTTAAAGTAAATGTTTCTATTTGCTGGAAAAATGAAATAGTAGTTCTATTAACTCTATTACATGCCCATTGGGATAATATAAATTTAAATATAGACCAAAGATTCCACAACTCTTACTCCGCCTTGTCCATCTTTGTCATTCCATGAAGGCTTTTACTTCTTGTCAGATCCTACATATCAAGTATGTCATGTTCTGTTTGGTATCACATACGAAACGAAGAAGTAATCAAATTTATCTTATAACATTTATACCTAAAGTGGAGGCCTCAATGCCTTCCTTCTTGTTCTTTAGTTCCTCTAACCAGAGTGGGCAATTTCTTTTCCAATGTCCAAGCTGTTGACAATGGTGACATTTTCCCCTTTTCTTCACCCCCTCCATTTTCTTTGAGATTTGATGACTTGGGCTTTAGGCTAGCTTTAGAACTCTTCTTAGCTTTGCCTTTGCCTTTAGGCTTCCCCTTTGTCTTTTTATCACCATCATAGAATTGGGCTTGTCTTTCTTCATCTGTCCCTCACCTGTTCTAAACATGCCCAACAACTTCGTCAACATTTTTTCAAAGTTGTTCATGTTGTAGTTCATGATAAAATGACTATATGACTCTAGGAAAGATTACAGAATCACATCAGTGGCCAACTCTTGACCCAAGGGGAATCCCAATCTAGCTATGTTCTCCACATACCCAATGAGCTTGAGTACATGAGGACCTACTGGATCTCCTTCTACCATGTTACATTTGAACAGTGCATTGGAGACATCATATCTCTTTTGTCTTGCCTGATCTTGGAATATGTTCTTGAGATGTGTGACCATCTCAATCACATCCATGTTCTCATGCTTCCTCTACAACTCATAGTTCATGGAGCATATCATTAGGCACTTCATATCCACAATATCTTTGGTATGCTTCTTGTAAGCATCCTTATCATCCCTGGGTGCATTTTGAGGTGGTTCCTCTGGTTCTGGCATCTCTTGAACATAGAGCTTGCTCACCTGTGTGAGAATGATTCTCAACCTCCTGAACCATCCATGGAACTTGTTCACATTAAGTTTGTCTGTCTCAAGGACCGATCACAGAGAAAAGTTATTGTTGTTTGTTGCCATTGATTCTATAAAAGAATTTGCAATTTTGTGAAAAAAACTCATTTTTGATTGGATTTTATTTGATTAAAATTTGGACAATAATAATTAGGTATTCAATTTATTATCATTCTCATTATTTTGTTCAAATTGGAAACCCTCAAGTATAATTTGGAAAACTATAGAAAACAATTTTCTAATGAGCAAGATCCAAGAGAATCCAACTATGGCTCGACCAATGCCGCAAAGTACAGTCAATTATCAAGGTAGGCAACTTTCACCAATTGCATCATATGCAATTCTTGATGGACGGTATGTGCTCCTTGACATAATCATATGTATGCTTCTGGGCTTAGACGCTCTAAGAATCACCAGTTAATCCTAAACCAATAGACAACATGATAATAATGCACCACATAGAGGGGGAGCCTACATTATCACAACACACTTCCATGAGGTAGATGGCACACCACGCGAAGGCATACCTTGCACTTGGTCGAACAAACTTTTCATGTGGGTTGCTATTGGAAAACATCTTAGACTTAGCATGTTTTATTGAGGAATATATATATATATATATATATATATATATATATATATATATATATATATATATAAAGTCAAGCTAGAATACACTTGAGTGTATTCGGATCAGAATACACTCAAGTAGTTTTTCATGATGTAATATTTTTTTTTTCAAAAATATACTCCGATGATATTCTTAAACATCTTGTGAATAGCTCATACACAAAATTTGAGCACATTTGGACATGTATAGGTCATGTTATAAAGACCGCAAAAATTATGCATTTCAAATTAGTTCCATGTGTCAATTTTGTTGTCGTCGGATGAGTGACTTACACTCATCCAAATGGTATCAAAAAGTGTATGTAGCCTAGTTATAGTATGACGATGAAGATCAATGGTTTAGATTTTGCAAAAAATAGTCTTGATATGCAAACACACTTGAGTGTATATGTGCAATCTGTACACTCAAGTGTATTCTAGCCCGACTCTCTCTCTCTCTCTCTCTGTATATATATATATATATATATATACTGTATCCAATCACCACACATATAATATGTATCATATACATGATATATCCCACAACATTGACATGCAATATTAAACATAAAGCGATGGTTATGGCCATGTCTATTGTAATTCCTTGGATCCACAAGGAATTAATACCACCTAGGTCAATCATCAAATAACATGTATGAACCTATAGTTGGTGTAGATCTATACTTGTCAATTTGCGTAGATCAGTTCAACCCTTGAACCGTTTATCTTTCCTCTTGTCTGGTCGGTTGATCCTTCAGTCCAATTGATATTTGGACTCCTTCTAAACGGTCAGTTCAACATTCTGGGACAGTCATCTGGCCTCCTGTCCAACTGATGTTTGGACTCCTTCCAAATGGCTAGTTGGGTCCACCAGGCAGTCATCAGGTTCCATAATATGTTCCTCCAAGGTCCTTCAGACGTGGTGGCTCATCTAATGAATAGGTCATCTCATTTGGTGATGATCATCCTCTTCATCATTGTAAGAAAGAAAGTCATCCTATTAATACTTTATTACATTGTAAAGAGAAATCTCAAGTTACATTCGAGGGGAGCAAAGATAAAAAAGAATTAACTTAACATTGGGATCAGGGAGGTAGAGGCTCGGTATGAAAATTGAGATAAACAAGAAAAAAACCATGCCATCCAACCACACATAGATATTGAGTATTGGCCATAACCACGCTACTCATCTATCATAAAACCATTTTTTACGATGACACTTGTAAATTGCATATATATATATATATATATATATAAAGTATGGGACTGTGTGTTCTTTGATCAAAAACGCATATGAGATCGTTTAAATATTTCCATTGTATGAAATAAATAAACAATAAAATAAAAATTCTAATCATATAAATTATCCTAAAACATAGTAAATTGGCATGACTCTGATACCACTATTGGGAAATAGAAGCACATAGTATAGCAGTAGAAACAAAACTTTTTATGTATTTTTATTCCTATAATAGCAAGATTGCATCAACTATTATGAAATAGAAAGGATGGTTTAATGAGTTATACCTGGTCCTGGAGCAAGTCTAGCGACAATAATTCGCTTCAATACAATTGTCTCCTAGTTACTCTTGTACGGTGGCTGTGCAACTTCTGGTCTTCACCACAAACAACAAACAAGAGAGCTTCTGAAGCGACTCATGTGGTCTCGTCATGGACTGTAGGTTGACTTTGTCCTCCTAGAAATAGCTAAAGGACTCCTGTCTCTAGAGTAATCCACTTGAAAAAACTAGAACTCCTGTCGTTCAACTAGAATAGATAGGAAGGAGTTGTCCCTCCCATTGGCATACTAGTCACCAACTTGCTCCCCTACAACAATGATCCTCTGTTGTTCTCTCCCATAGCTATCCCTCCCTAGTAGGTAGGACTTTCTTGGCATCTCTTAGTTACCACAACCAGAGAGGACAACAATATTTAGAGCAACTAATTCTCTATTGCTTATATTATTGTTGTTCTCTGGGAAGCCTCCAATACTCCTCTATTTATGGGTAGGGTTAGGATCAGGGTTCCCAGTCTGTTCAGGATTTGTGCAGGAGTAGAAGGGACCAGAAGATTTTGAATTTTTGCAACCTATAAGAAATGAAACGGTCGTCTAGTAGTCCAGATAGTCACCTGGCACTACGAGACGGTCATCTTGTACTGTCAAACAGTTATCTGGCAGTTTTCCGCTCGCATACAAAATTGACAGTTCGTTTCCCATTAATGCTAAACATGAATTCCTTACACCACAAGTATTTTGCAATCAAAACAATATGGAAAAGTATCTAAAACCTTCCTTCGGCCTAACTGAGTGATCTCTCACATGTGAGACATTCATTATTCTCACCCATATGAAAAAATTGAACCGGTCGATTCACACTTCAGTTTTGGAAAAATTTAGAAAATTCGATTTCAGATCATCCTCATGACCCAAACGACCTTCTCAACACTTGAGATGATTGTCTGGCACACCAAATGGCCATCTCACCCACTGAGACATTCAGATGGGGTGCAATCAGATGATATGTGGAATTAGACTCGGCACTCCGGTGAGCCTCCTGGTGGTGTGCTATATAGTGGTCATAATACTACATCCCGCACCAAAAACAAGGTTGTGTGAATTGAGTACCTAAACACTTTGGTAATCAATCCAATTATCATTCAAGATTAAACTCCTCTTCTAGATGAGTTACATTGTGTGTGACCCTATAGGTCCCATATCACGTTGGTATTGAATGTCCATAAGTAGCTTATGACATTACAAGCAAAGAGATGTTCCTAGTTGCACATTAGTGCTACCCAAGTGAATGAAAAGTTGGATAACAACTTCAACCTACAATCTATGTAAGGTGTTTTAGTGATTACATAATTCCTTTTCTTTGATTTATGCAGTGAACTCGAGGCATGGAATCATTATCCTCTCAATGTTTATCTCATGTTTCTTGAACCAAGAGCAGACTGTCTAAGAAAATGTGACGTCCATTTCATATACTGGTTCACATGTGCATGCGCTGCATTTCTCAGTCTCACTTATCAATTGCCCAGGATATCATACTCCAATAGGAGGGATAAAACCCACCTCTATAACTCACAATCTATCCCCATGTGTCAAAGTCACCCAATCCTCATTGTTATAACAACCCATGTTTTAGGACTGCGTTTGACGATGTCAAAGCATACCCAATAACATGTGAAGAGTGCAATGATTTTAGGTCTAAGAATCACAATCATCACCTACACTATGAGAGATGACTATGACCACCAATGGTGGTTTTCATGTGTCACTCTCAAGGTGGGTTTGTCCGATACACTGTTCCCTAACATGTATGTGTGTGCTTGGTTTGATATTGCCATATCATGACTAATGGGATTCAATCATCAACCATCCCACAATCTTACTGGTGTCTATCTTCCACAGTAACAACTGACTAGGGACATAACAAGAATGTACATACTCTTAGCATATGTATAATCTCATTCTCCAAGTCATGTACTTGAAGACATATGTCATCGAGTATTCTCATTTGATAGACGTTCATAATGTTTCTTTAGTATCTCATAACTGAATGAAACATAATGAATTGGAATCATGCCTTTATTATTATTAATCAAATCCTTTATTAAATATTCCATGTCAATCATCACATGATTGCCTCTATAGGCATACCTTACCAACACACAAAAGTCCTAAAATATAATAATTATTAAAAGTTAAATGATAAATCAAGCTTTTATACCAAATTTAATGCCCCCTCCCCATGTTATCCACAATTAAGGTGGACCAAGAGGGCATGGTCCATTATCCTATTTAAAAAATTGAGGTTTAACAAATAACAAATAATAATTATGAATTTCACTAAATGGAAAAAGAGTTTGAACAATATGAAAGATAAACTCTCCGTAAGGGATTACATGATTTGGTCATCTCAAGTTTGCAACATGAAATAAAAACTATCTAATTAAATCCTAAATTATAATTTTAAGTATCTTTTCCTATGGCGCCTTCTTCTCATGGTATCCATTTTTGCATAATATCAACAACTTAAGCTAAAATGTCATGAAACAAAACAATGATCAATATAGCAAGTTATACCAGTATGTGGGGGAAATAAAATGTTTTCAAATAGGTGTAACTAGATAATCATTCATAGAAACAATTATGATTACAAAATTGAACAAGCATTTTCTTATTTTAACCTAGCCACCCTTATCCTCTTTTCTCAATGGTGTGCCCTCTCTAAGGTGAGCCTCTTTATGGGGAACCCTCTCTAAGGGTTTTTGTAACATACTGAATTTTGAATACCAAACTTACTTTGAGTTATAACTCATCATTCCTCATTCGAAAAACCCTTTTTCTACTGTCTAATTTGATGGTTCATTACTTTTTAATATTTTGGAGCATTGTGCAACTAGGTGCATTCTTATAGTTTTGGTTTAATTCAAGTATATAATGCCCCATACTTGTACCTCTAAACTCATTTACAAATCATTGGCTTAGGAAGCGGTTTAATATATATATATATATATATATATATAACATTATTATTGGAAATTAAATATTAAAGAATGTATAAAAAAACAAAGATTTATTGATGAATGAGAGCAACATTAGAACTTAAAAAAAATTGTATGTTTGGTTGCATTAATCATGATAGATAGCTCTTTGGATAGGTAGACCAATCTAAGAAGGATAGGGAGTTTACTGATGTACTTGACAACCTTGGTTGAATTATTAAATACATGCATCAGTTTTATAAATATAACGGAAGTGAAATTGCATCATTAAAACTCTATATCCCCGGATCTTGTATTTATATTTGAATAAGAAGTATCGTAATAATGTTAGTCAACATATCAGAACTAGAGTCCATTGTCCTTTTTCTATAACAATAGGCTATTTAAATATTTCAACAACTAAATCGTCGGAGGAGAAGGTTACTAAATAAATGTATTAAGTCATCATCTCCTTGTGTGGAATAGAAGGAAACCGATACAATTATACCTAAATTGTTACGTCGTAGATGAACTGAAACGGAAGGGATCCTCCTCTCCTTGTCCGTTAACTTTCCACCCCTATCAGGCGCAAGACAGACTTGGCATGCTACTGGAATAATTAGCCAAGTGACCCGGCCGCCTATCTACCTCCCATAATCCTAGGCCCTGAGATCAACCGCAAACGCTTCATCTCCACCATCTTTCAATTCCCCATTGTCACCTAATCAAGAAGCTATAAATCCTAGTAGGGGAGCAACCATCGTCTTCATCTTCATTAGCCCGGACTGCGGGGAACTCAGCCAGAGTAGTTTAATGCCTCAATGAAGAGCTCCTTAGTTTAAGCTACCTCTTCCATGGAACCACAACCACCCCGGTTCTCCACAAACTCAGACCCGCCACCGCCTACCTGGAATCTCGCAGATCCCTTCGGAAGTTCTTCTTCATCTAGGCGGTGATGGGAAAGGAACCAGCCTTTCCTCCACCATCAAACGATGTGACCACAACCAACACATGTTGCAGCAACTACCAACGACCTCCAGCCAGACCACCACTGCCATCACGGCATGGAACAACTACCGCTACCATCTGTGACATTCTCTGGTTGCAAAACAGAGACATCGATTTCAACTTCACTGAGCACCTCTTTCTCCAACTGAAACGAGTCTATCGATTCCCTGAACACCTCACAACCACACCATTTCCGAACCCGACCGCCTTATACATTCACATTAGCTCGCCCTATCGGCACAACATGGAAGCCACCATAGATCGTCAATTCCCTCTTGATCCTCTCGCTACTCCAGATCGTGTCAAAGGATGAGGATGGACACCTTATGTGTAAGAGGGGATTCACAGACTTGCAGTCCCTGCCTTGACCCCATGACAACCTACACTAGAGCCGCCTCCACCCTACGGCACCTCAGCGAGGCCTGAACTCCCACCACCTCAGAAGCAACATGCAACCCAATGCCCCATATGCCCGGATCCTCTGACCTTTGGACATCCTCCAAATCATACCTTCCTCTCCGTTAAGATTTGCAGAGCATCCAGTCCCCAACCATCTCATAACCATGAATCTGCCTCCAGTGTCGCCCCTTCCAGCCACCTTCTCTAGCAATCTTCAAACACCCAACATTGGCGCACATACCTCCCCAACTACTCAACACTAAGTCTCGTATCAGAACAGACTAAGAAGACATGAAGAGGAGATACGACCATAATTGATCAATCAAAACTGAAGTGCATCTGCAGCAGTAGGTAATTAGCCTTCCTATGGTCTATTCCTTTATTGTTATGTAGGCTAGTGTGTTCATTCAAACCTATACACATTAGTAAGCTGACATCTATAATCTTATGTTGTAATGTATCTTGATAAGGAACCAATGAATGATAAGTTCAGATGATGCTCACAACATATAATAACTAATACCTTTAGTCATCGACACCAATTGATTTTATCCCTAATACTAGCATATGCATACCGTATATAGAAGCAAATTAATATATATATATATATATATATATAATTTCACGAATTTTGTACATCCTATTTGATTTTTGTAATAGTACTCCATATCTTAACATGCATAGAGTAGTGAATATGGTATCAATCTTGCAAATATTTTATGTAGATGGACCTAATGGGAAATAAATCAATATATTAGGGAAAGTAGACATGTAAGAATATTTCTCTTATGAATAGATATAAATGGATAATCTCATATTTACACAAAATTGGTTTAGATGACATATTGGTGGAACAATGTATGGTATCATCTTAGGTTCCTTCATCTAGATCCTACATGTATTTTTAAAAAGCATAATCAAAGTCTTCTATATGATTTTGTAATATCAATGTATGTTGAAATTAAATCTTATTTAGGTATACCTAAAGATATATGATATATTAAGAGAGAGAAAATATCAAAAGAATGTTTGAACATATGTAAAATTACTTCCTCTTGATCATATAAACAAGTAATATATATATTGGTATACCTATATCACATTTGAAATCTAAGTATGTATATATTGAGGAATTTTCAGATATAAACCCTAGATAGTCCTATTAAGATCATACTAGTAAATGATGACCCTTAGTGACTAAATGGAAGTATATTATCATTATAAGAGAACAACATTTTAAGACTCTAATATGGAGAAAATATGATCAAATAAATGATTAGGTAACAATGACTATATATAACAAGGTGCAAACCTAAAAATGACATTGAGGGGAAAATATGTCATAGAAACTTAGATGGAAAAATCTAATCATAAATAAGACAAATTGAGCAACATTGATTCTAATTCAAATGGTGATAAGATTATTATTCTTTGTAGCTACCTCTTCGTAAATTCTTGGAGACACATTATGCTTATACAATTCTTGAAGCCCTAAATAATTGAGGTACTAGATTCTCTATTTTTATATTTAGTTGTTCATTTCCCTCTTGAATGCCTTGTACATTGTTTAGTGGTGAACCCTATACTTGTTTAAGCCTTTCCTACCTCTTTGAAAGTTCACCACCTCAGGTTGATTATTGTTTGAATGCATTGAATATTATAATAGCACTTGAATTGATCTATTTGGAGTTTTGACTCCCTGGACATTGGTCCCTTTGGGCTTTGGCCCCTTAGAGCTTTGGCTCACTTGAGGTAGGGTACGTCCCGCCGCCCTGTGCACAGGTGTAATGGATTAGTTGTCCCCCAGTCGACTGGTTAACATAGTAATTAGGCTCAATGTTGTTCTTTCATAGATGATTGAACATAAGGAATTGTTGCCCTTGAAGGAAATGATATGATAGTGCTCAACCTTAATAAATATTCAAAAGTTGATCATTGCAAGTAATTTGATAATTTGATATCTTGAACTATATTTCATAGCTTTGTGGAAATTTGATCTTGAATACAAATATTGAAATATTTCTATCCTTGCTTTGATGAATTTAGTCCACCAAATATTCCTTTCCTATATTTGATATTACCTTGAATAATATTTAATACCTATGTTTTACAAATAGCTCGATATAAGAATTTTGTAATAGCTTTTCTGACCCTTTATTTTCCCTTGAATGGGGTCCATGTGTGGTTTCATTCCCTCTGGGAACTCATGGGCAGGTAATAGATGAAAGAGCTTGAAGAGACATGCACTGGGTAGTCCTCTGTTGAAGTCTAGATAGAATGAATTCTATTTCTTAAACTTGTAATCATATTTGTAAGCTCCCGCGACTCTGATGTACAAGCATGATTGTAATAAAGATTGTTTATATTTTTGATATCATTTTGTAAATATTCGACTGTAAAGATTGGGTCTTTACAGTTTTTCTAGCTGAAGTGGACAATTCATCACCTTCCTTCTCATGGGCTTGGTTTCATTGATATGCCTACTATTCTGGGCTTCGCCTGAGGTGACATTCCATCCTGATGTGACACCAATCATCGCCATGATAACAATATTCGCCCCATGCTCTTTAACTCACAAGAAATCGATATAGGGTTTGAGCAAGTTAAAATTATATAAGATGCACTACTACATGATTGGTCTGTAGCGTCGGTTTTTTTAAGCCTGCAACATCACTTTTTAACCGACGCCTAGGTGGCTGTCGCTATAGAATTTCTCTATAGCATCAGTTTATTTGACCAAATAAAATCGACCTTACAGAGTAAACATCGACGCAAAAAGTTGTAAAAAATCCAACCCAGGCGAGAAAAAAGGAGTCTGTAAGGTCGGTTATTCCAAAAAAACCGACCTTGTAAACGATCTCAGTCGAGAAAATTTTTGACCAAAATATTTTTGGTCGACAATTTTTCGACCGAGGGAGTTTTATAGCGTCGGTTTTTTTGGAATAACCGACCCTAAAAATTGAATTAACACTTCAGTGTGATGCTCGGTCGAGAAAATTGTCGACCGAAATTCTTTCGGTCGACAATTTTCTCAACCGAGGGAGTTTTACAGGGTCAGTTTTTTTGGAATAACCGACCCTAAAGATTGAATAACCACTTCAGCATGTGATCCTCGGTTGAGAAAATTGTAGACCGAAATATGTTCGGTCGACAATTTTTCAACCGAGGTGTTTTACAGGGTCGGTATTTGTTGGAATAACCGACGCTAAAGATTGAATAAACACTTCAGTGTAATCCTCGGTCGAGAAAATTGTCGACCGAGGATCACACTGAAGTGTTTATTCAATCTTTAGGGTCAGTTATTTCAAAAAAAACCGACCCTGTAAAACACCCTCGGTCAAAAAATTGTCGACCGAAAATATTTCGGTCGACAATTTTCTCGATCGAGGATCACATGCTAAAGTGGTTATTCAATCTTTAGGGTCGGTTATTTAAAAAACCGACG
The DNA here is from genome assembly GCA_963693085.1 of Alisma plantago-aquatica. Lineage (NCBI taxonomy): Eukaryota > Viridiplantae > Streptophyta > Magnoliopsida > Alismatales > Alismataceae > Alisma > Alisma plantago-aquatica. The sequence continues at coordinate 663,497,215 of OY856414.1, forward strand.
CTAAAAGTTATGATTTTTTTGTAAAATTTCTGCAAAAATGAAATAGAACAGAAGAATAAGAAGATTCATATATTCTGGGAGAGGGGAGCATTGATGCTCAACCATCACCATTCAAAACCACACATTAATGACAAAAATGATTCATAATCACATAAAAATTTACAAAATGATAGATTGCAAGTCTGAGATGATATTAATCAGATACAAAAGTAAATATGAAAGAGTACTCAAACCACATACATAAATGGAGCTGACATATTTGATCCAATGCTATATTGACTTCATTTAGAAAAGAATCTGACCACTCTTCTCGGAATTCATTCAAGTCCACAAGTGTGTAAGGATGAGTTGTAAAGATCTATAACAGAAAATGCACATGCTAATATTTTATAAAAATGACTACAATCACTTGTAAATTTATGATGTTATTCTTTATTACCTGACTTATAGTCTGAATGTCATGTGATGCTTGTTTGACAATAGCTTGCATATATTTCATTACATAGTAGCCACAAGCCCAGTCATTATTTTGCATAGGACACTACAAATAACGAATTATACTTAATGTTAGTAAACTACTATAAACAACAGTTGAGATAAGACTATAAGAGTTGAGATATTAGAATTGAAAAACTAATACATATAAGACTAAGCAGTTGTCAAAGTAGCTACCTTGACATTTTTCAAAGTCAATGTCTTTAATTTTGTGGGTATTTGTCCTCTAGCATCACGAAAAGACTTTATACCCCTATCAATTAAATAATAGTTGGTAAAATAGAAATTCTAAATAGAAATATCATGTTGAAGCATTGAGTAAATTTATACTTACTCCATAGCTGGCAATTTCAGTTTGCGACTCCTTGTTGTTTTACCCATTGGGTCAAGATAATAAAGATTCATCAATTTAGGGGTAATCACCACTAATTCCCAATATCTAGCTCTGAGTAAGAATAAAACAAACATTAATATAAATAATTGTATTCATTATTAAAATTATATTGAATAATAATACTTACTGCACGTTAAAAGGAATTAGGATAATTTCCTTCCCTTCACTAGCAAAATATTTGAATGCAGTAGAGAAGTACTCATTCACTTCCTCAAAATTTGTCTCCACTTGACTAGTGATTGAAGGAACTAAGAATCCAACATTCCTTATATCAAGGTTTGTGATCTCAGTATATAAATGGCTATAAAACATTTGTAATTATTTCCATTTATAGAACAAAGCTAAAAATGTGTATTGAAATTTGATATATATATATATATATATATATATATATATATATATATATATATATATATATATATATATATATATATATATATAGATATATATATATAGATAGATCCTTACCTTATCCATACTTCTATTATTGAAGTATTTAGCCAATCATACCAGAAAAACTCTATAATATCATCAAGAAAAATAAAATTCTCAAAGTCCCTCCCAGCTGCATCTTCTGTTAAATTGACCAACATATGTGATCCTGAGCTTTGGTTGGCTAAGTATCGACACAAACATTTACATTTGCTTCCCAATTCATCGAATATAGCTTCAGGAATGAAAGATGGCTTGGGCATAAGAGGACGACTAGTAGAATTTTTACTTTTTGGTTTACAAACCTGTTAATTAAATTACATACTTATATTACACGAGTTCATGTATGCACTCAAATATGAAAAATATGGTAGAAATAAGGTATACCTTGTCATTGATAACCAAGTGTCTAGGAAACCCACCATAGCACCCTCAACTTCTTCAACTGTACTATATTCAAGATTAGGTATGGGTAGTGGTTTGTCCCCCATTCCGTCATACACAAGATGGATGGACACACGGCAAATGTCATCAGTAATTTGTTGGCAATGCAATGTACCACCAAGGTTGTACACCTTGCCCGCTGCCACAAAATTATATTCTAGAACCTCCACTGCAAGTTTACAGTTCATACCAACCTAGATTGAAATAATATAAGTTATATAAGAAGTAGTAGAACAGATACTTGTTACAACTATATATATTATCATATAATATCATACTAATAACACAACATATAGAACAAAAACTTACTACAGATTGTTGTGGTGGGTCATTGGGAGTGCTCCCATGACCTTCTACAACTGGAGCATGGGCTTGTACCTCATCACTTGAGAGACGCACAGTATGAATAGGTTGAGAAGGTTGAGTAGGCTGAAATGAAGACATTATTTCTTTTACTTTCTGCGCTACTAATGCTTCAACCTCCTCTTGTGTAAGACCTCCTGCACGACCTCTTTTAGATTGTGAAGGGCCAAAATAAGACTTGAATCCTATGCCAGCTCCTAATCCCCTAACATGGCCAGGATGCTCCTTCGTACCAAGAGAAACTGATAGTTCATCCATGTGGCCATTTGGGATGAACTTTCCTTCCTTCCTTTGCTCGTAGAGATCAATCTATTCATAGTTAATAAAAATATTAAATCACAATATCAATTAGATATAAATAAATCTAAGTTTGTGGGAGTTACTCTTTACTTAGTTGGGATAAACCTACCATCTTTTGTGCCACCTCCTTAGTTGTAGGGTTGACAATTTCACCTGCTCGATTCTTTCTAGCATCAATCCATGTCAAGTGTCGGGGTGGACGCTCAACTTGAGTTGTACTAGATTCTTCTCCAGAAGAGGATTGCTTCTCTTGTAGTTGGCGGCGAAAGGCATAACCACCGGGCCCCAAGCGATGGTCATGCACATTTTTGGCCCGTCTTTCCTTTTGAGCCTGGTGGATAGCCTGATCATTTAAAATGAGGTATAGCAATTTAGACTTGGCAAACATGTATAAAAAGATTCACCTCCTTAATTGTATAAAATTAAAGATTCATACAATACATCACAATATTTATTACCTAAAACTCTTCCGATCTCCTAGCTACAACAAATCTTTCCCACTCCTCATGATCTATAAAAATATATACATCTGTTGCTTTCTTCTTTTGTTTAGGATTATCTATAAATTCTCTTGCGAGATATGTCTTAAAACCCCTCCATCTTACACCACAACGTTGTAGCACTCTTTTCTTGTGATCTTTTTCATTTATATGAAAAACACCCTATACATTCAAAAGAAGCAATTAATAATGTTGTTTTGAAAAGGAATTTAATTCCAAGAAAACTAAATTAGAATCAATAGATAAAAAACATATTAAAATAATATAACTTCCACTCACAGATATATCTTTCCATATGAGGTCTTTTTTGGCATTAGGAACATCATGCCAATTTTCTATATCTATTGGCACCTTACTACATGCAGTCGCCCCTACGTAATGCTTGAAAGAACTAGCATGTTCCCCAACAGGTGCTCCTATGATATCAAATTGGATTGGCAATTTGACCCCTTTAGCCCTGAGCTCCTGCAGCCTACGCATCAGTGTGGGACCTCTACTTTTCTTAGCATCACTACAACCATCCTCATGGTGCTCATGCTCATGCTCAGAATGTTCATCTTCACTCGCCATTTTAGAACCTGCAAGTATACATGATAAAGCACAAGTGATAAGGTATACATGATATATGATGTATATTAAAAAGATTATTTTCTTGAATGATAATGAAATAAATAATTCAAACAATACATGCCTTTAGTATTGGTTGAGTTGTTAGTCAAGTAAAATTCCTTCAGCATGGTCATGACGTTTATAATATTCATCGTTGTTATCTTCAACATTTACACTTGGCAAACCAACTGAGAATGGACTGGAATCATCAAACTTTTCGTAGTATTCTTCTTCATTTATAGGATCTACAGTAAACTATCTTTTTCCTTGAAGAACGACAGACCAATTTTTATTTGCAGGGTCATCAATATAGAATACTTCTTTTGCTTGGTCTGCCATGATGAATGGCTCATCTTTCTCACCAATTTTTTCAAAATTCACCAATTTGAAACCCAACTCATCCACTAAAACTCCTTTGTTGTTGTCAACCCAATTACACCTAAAGATAGGAACTCTGAAATTTGTATAGTCCAATTCCCATATGTCCTCAATGATGCCATAATATGACATATCAGCTTTGCGTGGTCTTTTATCTTTGGCACTAGCAAAATACAACAAACAAGCTTGAACAGTAACCCCACTATTTTGGACCACACTACTTTCGTCTTGACGCTTTGTGTAGTATGAATATCCATTTATGTCATAACCTTCATATGACATGACATCCATTTTTGGCTTAAAGGTGAGCCATTTTATGTTCTCAGCAACATTATTCAGTGATTCAGATAGTTGATTAAATACTTTCTTTTCAAACCACCTAATAAATGTTCGATTATGCTCTCTTGCAAGCCACATTGAACTGGATCGTGGATGATTTCTCTTGATAAGATCATTGTGTTCTTTGATGTAGCTACTAACTTCATCGATGTTGTGTAAAATATACAAATGCGCTTGTTCCCACAACTCGCGACAAATTCCTTTCACTCATCCTCCCAGAGTTCCTTTACCACAATAAGATCCAGTGTGATGGGAATTTTTTAGATCGCTATTGCAATTCAAAAAATCATTACAAAAGCCCATCACCTCCCTAGACACGTAACCCTCAACAATACTCCCTTCAGGACGATAACAATTCCGAACATCACCTTTAAAAACACTCATGTAGCGTTCAAATGGATACATCCCATGTAAGAAAATTGGACCCAAAATCTTCACCTCCCTTGTAATATGTACTACAAGATGAACCATGATATCAAAAAATGAAGGAGGAAAGTACATTTCAATCTGACACATGGTAACAATTACATCTTTATGTAATTTATCGAGAGTATCAGGATGTATCACTTTGTTGCATATTTCATTGAAGAAGAAATAGAGTCTTGTGATTGCAAACCTTACATGCTTCGGCAATATAGATCGAATAGTCACAGCTAAAATTTGTTGCATTAAGGTGTGACAATCGTGAGATTTGAGACCTATCAACTTCAGATCCTTCATTGATACCAATTTATGAATATTAGAAGAGTATCTTTGTGGAACCTTAATATTATGCAAGCACTCACAGAAAGTCTTTTTCTCCTACTTTGACAAAGTGTAACAAGATGGTGGTAAATATGTGCGGCTACCCCTGATCTCCACTGATAATTCTTTTCTTATACCCATTAATTCTAAATCTTTTCTAGATTTGATGCCATCTTTAGTCTTTCCTGGTATGTTCAATAGCGTACCAATGATGCTATCACAAATATTTTTTTCAACATGCATGACGTCAATGCAATGTCTAATTGATAAAGATCTCCAATAAGGAAGATCCCAGAATATTGACCTCTTCTTGTATAGAGATTTGTCACATGCGAGTGGACGAGTACTTGAACTCTTTCCAAATTCATTAACAATATGTTTCACCCTATCATATACAACATTTCTTGGTATAGGTTTAGGAGCACTTCGTTCCTCAGTTGACCCATTAAAGGTTTTGCGTTGCCTTCAATAAGGATGCAATGGTGGGAGAAATCTCCGATGACCAAGATATGCGATTTTACCACCATGTTTCAGTCTGATTGAATCAGTATTTTCCTCACAAACAAGACATGCTTTGTATCCTTTTATGCTATATCCAGACAAATTTCCATAAGCTGGAAAGTCATTAATCGTGCAAAATAACATAGCACACAAACTGAAGATCTCTTTACGTGAAGCATCATATGTCATAATACCTTCTTCCCATAGTTTCATTAGGTCATCAATTAGAGGTTGGAGGTAAACATCAATATCATTTCCAGGTTGCTTGGACCCTGATATCAATATTGACAACATCACATACTTATTTTTCATACACAACCAAGGAGGAAGATTGTATATAACAATCATAACAGGCCACGTGCTATGTTGGCTGCTTAATGTACCATAGGGATTCATTCCATCTGTACAGAGTCCAAGTCTTAAGTTTCTTGGTTCTTTACCAAATTGAGGGTATAATTAATCAATTTTCTTCCATTGTGGTGAATCATATGCATGTCGTAGGATGCCATCATCATTGGCCTTTAACTCCCCATGCCAAGACAAATTTTGCGCATCTTTTGTATTAGCAAATAAGCATTGAAATCGTGGTATTATTGGTAGATACCACATCACCTTGGCAGGAGATCCATTTTTAGCCTTAGCTGAATTTGTAGTCTTATACCTTGACGCACCACATTTTGGATAATTTATCAAATTACTATAGTCCTTCTGAAATAACACACAATCATTTGGACTTGCATGAATCTTCTTAGCCTCCATTCCCATTGGGCACATTATTTTCTTTGCTTGATATGTTGAAATTGGAAGCTCGTTGCCTTCAGGAAGAATTTCCTTTAACAAATACAACAGTGAAGTGAAACTCTTATCGCTCCACCGGTTTTGAGCTTTAAGAGTATATAACCGCATCACAACACTCAACCTCATGAACTTATTACAACCCTTATATAATGGTTTTTCAGAATCATGGACAATGTTTGCAAATAAGGAAGGTGGATCAATGACATTGTCCTGACAACTACGTAGCATCTCATCAACCATATCATCCTGAATCTGGTCATCTTGAATCAGATCATCATTAACATTATCATCATTATCTATATCTTCTATGCCACAACTATTAGTATCGACATTTTCTGATCCATAATTCAATTTCTCTCCATGCCAATACCATTCATTATAACCTTGTATGATCCCATTACATATGACATGATTCTTAATTTCCTCACCAGTATTAACTTTCAAATTATTACAACAATTTCTACATGGACAATATAGCCTATATGTAGGTAGTTTCCTATGTTCCTCAACAAATCTAATAAATTCATCAAGACCTTTGGCAAACTCTAGAATGCAATGGTTCTTGATAGACATCCAACTTCGATCCATTTTCTATATCACATTAAAATTAATTATAAAACTAACCATTTAATATTGATACTATAATAATCTGTAAGTTTTTATTGATAGGAAGTTAATTACTTAGATACTATAGTGTACCACCTATCCCATTTTTGAATATTTAATCTCACTAGTAACTGTATAATGTATGTTTATTTTTGAAGAAAATTTCAGCAGCATTTCCCCTAAGTTCTCCAAGTACACCGATGTAAATGGCAAATAAACACTCACATATGTACCCAGAGAACAAATGAAGAAATCCTACTGAAATTTTCTACAAAACTAAACATACATTATACAGGTACATCCTAAGTGATATTAAATATCCAAAAACAGTCCCAAACCGGGGACTATCCAAAGTTTACTCCTAATGAGTAAATTTTGAATGGGTTTCTAAGTTAATATATAAATGCATTATTTTCATATTTATATATTAAGTTAAACATCATGCATCAATCCTAAAGTGTCAATCTAGGAGTACACATGTCTAATCTAGTATTAATTTCTGGAATTTATATAATGATTACATATGAAAAAAGACATGTTTTTATTATTGGGTTATCAAATCATATAAAATGGAAAATACTTGTACAAATTAGCAAAGTAAGGCCATTTCCAACAGTCCAAAGATTGAAATCATTATAATATTCAGAACTATTTGTGAACATTATAGAAAATATGATTAAAACATTTATATCTCTCACATAAATAAGGAGCATGTCCACTCTCGATCGATAATTAGTCGAACGATAGCCCACCTGCGTGCAGCGTCCAGGTCCACGCTCGGTCGACGAATTTGTCGACCGAGAGTGGACCTGGACGCTGCTCGCAGGTGGGCTCTCGGTCGACTAATTGTTGACCGAGATGGACCTAGACGCTGCAATGGTGGCAGGCGGGAATGAAGGAAGACGGGAACGAAGGAAGCGGCGAACTTACTTGGAAATGGCGGTGACCTTCATGGAGGATGAGACGACCTTCACGGAGAGGCGGCGATAATGAGCTCTTTTTGCAGAGAGAAGGCAAAGATTTGGCGGCATAGAGAAGTGGCAACATCTTCACGTACGGACACCACGATCCTCTTGGCGGTGCAGAGAGGTGGCACACTTCATGAAAACGGCTTCACAGAGAAGAGGAAAGGAATTCACGGCGGAATGAAGGAAGAAAAAGCAAACACTTTGTGGCACCGCGGGAGAGAAGAAAATAGAGCAGAAAACATTTTCGCGGGAGGAAGAAAGATTAGGTTTTGGCTTTTTCATAAAGAGAAAGACCTTTAGCGTTGGTTAACACCAACAAACCAACACTATAGATAAACGGTGCCCGTGTCCGGTTATTTAAAAACACTCAAACGCATTCTCAGTCGACGAATTTGTCAACCGAATGGATATCGGTCCACAATATTGTCGACCGAAGAGTCCTCTAGGGTCGGTTTTAAGAAATATTCGACGCTGCATGTGTTTATATGAAGGAAATTTGGCTCCCTCTCGGTCGACGATTTGTCGACCGAGTGGTTATCGGTCGACAAATTTGTCGACCGAGAAGGAGCAAGATTACCTTCGTAATAAGCACCTCTAGGGTCGGTTTTTTCCCTTATAACCGACCCTAAAGGGCACGTCGGTCGACAATATTGTCGACCGACACAGATTTTGGTTCCAATTTAGTTCAAGCATCTTTAGCGTCGGTTTTGTACTTTTAACCGACTCTAGAACACTTCTCAGTCGACGAATTCGTCGACCAAAGATGCGTGAACTAAAATGGATCGAAAATTCATGTCGGTCGACAATATTGTCGACTAAGGAGAGATTTAGGGTCGGTTATTAAGAAAAACCGACCCTAGAGGTGCTTATACATGTGAAATCTGGCTCTTTATCGGTCGACAAATTCTTCGATCGAGGAGCTCTAAAGTGCGTACACAACCCTAATAATGATGTTATGTGAAACCCTAATATATGGTGATGTCTTATGAAACCCTAATATGGGATAATGTTATGTGAAACCCTAATATGGGATGATGTTATGTGAAATCCTAATATGGGATGATGTTATGTGAAACCCTAATATAGGGTGATGTTGTGTAAAAACCCTAATATGGGATAATGTTATGTGAAACTTCAATATGGGATGATGATATGTGAAACCCTAATTGATAAAGATGGGAAACTCTAATCCTAATGAAGGAATAGTGATGTTATTTTTGTATTGCATGATGTTGATATGAAATTGATATGGTTGATATGAAATTGAGATGCTTGTGTAACAAGTATCCTGAATACCTTGGTCATATGACCTAAAGGTAATGTTACCTGATAAGTGATAACCATGTTTAGTGATGAACTAAGGGTTTGAATACCCAAATCCAGCAAATGTGATGATGGTGGTATTGAGGGATGTGAATTCCCAACAATGAGACAAAGGATTGAGATCCCAATGCTTTAATAAATGTTTTGAAAAGTACTAAACTCGATCCAAAATTTATGTCGGTCGACAATATTTTCGACCGAAGATCCCTTTAGGGTCAGTTATAAGGAAAAACCAACCCTAGAGGTGCTTATACACGTGAAATCGGGCTCCCATTCAGTTGACGATTTGTTGATCGAGAGATTTTCGGTCGACAAATTCGTCGACTGAGAAGTGTTCTAGGGTCGGTTAAAATTACACAACCGACGCTAAAGATGCTTGAACTAAACTGGAACAAAAATCTGTGTCGTCGACCGACATGCCCTTTAGGGTCAGTTATAAGGAAAAAACTGACTCTAGAGGTGCTTATACATGTGAAATCTGGCTCCTTCTCGGTCGACGAATTTATCGACCGAGAGGTTATCGGTCGACAAATTAGTCGACCGAGAAGCCCTCTAGGGTCAGTTAAAAGTAAAAAACTAACGCTAGAAGTGCTTATGCACGTGAAATATGGCTCTTATTCGGTCGACGAATTGGTCGACCAAGGATCCCGTTAGGGTCGTTTATAAGCGAAAACCGACCCTAGAGGTGCTTATACACATTAAATTTTTATCTCATTCGGTCGACAAATTTGTCGACCGAGGTGCCTTTTAAGGTCGGTTTAAAGTAAAAAACTGACTTTAGAGGTGTTGAACTAAATTGATATCGGTCGACAATATTGTCGACCGAGGAGCCCTTTAGGGTCGGTTATAATGGAATAACCGACCCTAAAGGTGCTTATACACGTGAAATTTGGCTCTTATTCGGTCCACAAATTTGTTGAGCAAAGAGCCCTTTAGGTTCGGTTATAAGGGAAAAACTGACCCTAGAGGTGCTTATACGTGTGTGAAGGCAAACTGGATTCATGATGTCTAATTACCCACATTTTTTGTTGACATATAAGGTCAGTTATTTGGAAAAATTGACCCTGTAGATTGAGGCGCAAAGCCAAAATCAAGAAATTTTTTTTTCGTGGGAAACTGTAATTGACTTTCTAATCCAATTGTCTATAAAGTCACTTATTTTATGAAAACCAGCCCTATAGAGATGCACTACAAGGTCGGTTATTTTAAGAAAAGTGACCCAAGAGGTCTTAAGTGGTGCCCACATTTTTATAGACAAATAAGGTCGGTTATTTGGAAAACCGACCCTATAGAGATATACTACAAGGTCGGTTATTGTAAGAAAAGCGACCCAAGAGGTCTTAAGTGGTGCCCGCATTTTTTATAGACATATAAGGTCAGTTATTTAGAAAATCGACCATATAGAGTTACACTACAAGGTCGATTTTTTTAAGAAAACTGACCCAAGAGGTCTTAAGTGGTGCCCGCATTTTTTTTTGACATATAAGGTCGGTTATTTGGAAAAACCGACCCTACAGGTAGTGATGTTATAAACCATTTCTGTACTAGTGATGATATCCATAGCGTCTTTATAGATTGTAAGACAATTTATTTGCAATCAATTTGGGAAACCTGAGAAAACCATGGAAGTTGTTTAAGTCAGGTAGTCATAGGCGTAACCGCATAACTTTCTCAGAAGTGATCAAAGTCTAAGCAATAAGTGTAGATTGAGATTAAACAAGAATTCACTGTAAAATTAATGCACAACATTCAAGTATTACAACGTTATCTAAAATCTACCATTAAGACTAACTTGAGTTCCTAGCTAGGCTTTTGGAGTCAACTTAGGGTTTTATTAGGGCTGCATTAAGTTTTTGGATTTCCAAACCCTAATTATCACTTTTAACACCTTTTTTATTTACAAACCCTAAACTTGGTGTTTTATGCATTATCAATCTCAAATTAAGTTAAAGCTATCCTTTTTATCCAAAAGACTAACTTTATCCAATGAAGCCATATAAACATGGTATGATCATTAATGCCAAGAAATTAGGGTTTCTATACATTAACACATTGATGATAACAACTTTAGACACTTTAAGAATTTGAGACAAAATTAGGTCTTGGAATAATTTTTATTGCATTCCTCACATTTTTTTATCACTTTTCATATATAATAAGTTATTATTAGACCATTATATAATTAGTTATATTTTTATAAATTTAATACTAAATATAATATGTGGTGCCACATTGTCAAGCAGTCAACTTGTCAAACAGGGCTGTGGGGCCGAGGTCGAGCTAATGGGCTCGCGCCATCTTGGCGCCTTGTGCCCATGTGGCAACAACTTGAAATGCGATCAAAATACAAAAAGGCCCACTTTCCTCTCAACGACATGATGAGGACAAAGTGGGGATCTCCCCAAGCAGTTGTCTCCTTCCTTCACCTTAGTCTCGCACACAGAGATGTGGCCGAGTCAATTTTGATGTTGACTGTCTGTGTTAGGGCCTAAGAGTGATAAGTGAGGGCAAGGTCTTTCTCATGACGCCTCATCAGAGTCGATTGTACCCTTAGATTTCTCAATTGTGGTGAGAAGAAGGAGGTGATACACATCATTTAGCACACCAATTCACTAGGAGATTATCATAGAGTTTAACCTTTTTTATGTAAAAACAACCAATTAAGGTCGTTTATTAGTATTAAAGGGTGGATCCCACAGGATAAAGTTTACAAAATTGCTTTTAAAACCCAAATTATTTTAAACAACATTTTTTTGAGATTTTTATTTAATTGAATAGAAAAGTAAATGTTCAATCCTAACCAAAAAAATTGCAAATGCAATCACAAAAGTCAAACTCCCTGTGGAATCATTGGTCCTGGTAACCAAAGATCCTAACTTGAACATCCTAACAAGGATCCTTCTGAGGTCTCATCCGGATCTGTATGCTCTTGTTTGGTTGTTCTGAGTCTTGGGTCATGCGGTCACATCCCCCAAGACTAACGTTTGACAATAATCAGGGATCAAATTGTTTAAGTTGGAAATTATCCAAACAGATACCCTCTAACTAAAAACAACGTATAGAATTTGATCTAATTTACACTATGGCCATAGGTTTATTCCCCATGCCCCGATATGAAAAACTACTCATGATCCATAAGAGTTTAAAGAAGAAATGAAGGAAGAAAGGAACCAAGCCATAGACTAGAGAAATAAGAATCCCAAAAGGGGCCTTATCTAGTGACAATTAAATGGCTACCCCCTTAATTCCTTTCTCCCAAAGAAGGCCAAGAAAAATAGAACGAGAATTGGAGATCTTGAGAACAAAAATTTTTTTATTAAAGAACTAGAAGATTACACATCCAAGAATGAAACAATAGTGCTCAAAGTAATTTTGCAGGTACAAAAAGTAGGATCCCTTTTCTTTTGGAGTCCCCCTCATTTTATAGGGTAAGGAGGGGTAGAAACCCTAGAAAGGGGGAGAGTTGAGTTGGCGACTGCTAGACATTGTTGGTTGCTGGGTGAGAATCGACTAAATTCGCCAAGTGAACTGTCCAATTCACTGATGTTGGGGTAAGGATCAAGGGAAGCGGTCAGAACCTAATGAGAGTGGGGTGGCAGCGCCTATGTCTGTCAAGTCTAGGCCACAAAATAACCTCTAAGTGACCGTCTGAAGAAGTGAAATGCACCGTTGACACTTGAGTGTGCGCGGGCCAAAAGAGAAACCCTAAGGCAAGGTGGAGGCACGGTTATTGAGGAAACTTGGTAGTGAATGAGATGATCTGATCATTTTGTGAATTGGGATGATATGTTGGAAAACCGAACCAAGCATTTGGAAGTATGAGGATGTCTGTCTTTGCTGCTGAATAACAAAGGTAAATGGTGAGGCCAAAATGGTTGTATGGGTTCTAGTGGCACCCTTTACAATGAAAAGGACCATTTTAGTGTATGAGCCAGTCGACTCAACTATTGAGATGGTTAGAATTGTGATATGAAGGAAAAATCAGCAAAACATAGATGAAGAGGATAACAAATTGCATTATTGGTTGAAAAGTGGGTAAAATTCAATTAATTTTAGAACATTAGTAAAAAGGAGATAAATTCTAATAAAAGACTATGAAAGATATATTTAAAATGAGATGAATATATATTCATGAAAATATCCTAGACTTGAATCTTTGCTTGTCCTCAAGCAAATAAAATCCCAATTAATTCCAATATGTACTAGAAACATGTATGTCTTCACCCTCATAGCCATCACTTTATTCCTTACCTCCTTTTATGACCAAGCAACCCAATCTCCTAGTACCACATAACACAAAATTCTATAGTCCATATTAAAAATATTTCATAGCTTGTTTCTAAATCAAGGCTTTGCAGGAAGCAGACTTCGTCTCACTTTTGCTTTGATAGTCCCATTTTTATTTTTTTTCATGAGTTTTTACACAATAACAAGATAAAGGAGGTGCAAAAGAGATGCTCCCTCCTCTATTCAAATTGGTATTTATTTGTGGACTATAGTTACATGGATTGCACTTTTTCTAATGTGCTCATCGAAATCTATTAATGGTATTCCCCTATTAGATATGAGGGGTATGGAAGAATTGAGATGGGGAGCATGCCACCCCAGACTCAGAGTTTGTCCTGCGGTGATTTTTTTTCTTTTTTTGGTGAGAATGAAGGAGGGAGAAGGTTGTTCCTGTGCTTATAAACTTTCACTTCGATGAGTGTCATTGCATTTGATAGATTCTTTCGGTCATTACATTATACAAGATTTATGATGTTAATCCATAGTTTAAGATAGAGAAAATTTACGTTTGATTCTTATCAATTCCATATGACTTTCCAACATTGCCGAGTGATGCTAGTTCTAGGGTCCTAATTGACATGGTGTTTTCTAATCATGGTGATTTGTGAACAATTTTCAAGAATGATTTACTGAATTCAAGGGGGCACAATGATGCAATCTATTCATGTCCTCCGACTAGATAAAAGCAAAATTTTCAAAATGAAGAGCAAAAACAAAAGCAAGCTGCATGTAACAACTGCAATGACAAAAACATAATGTTGAAAAAGGAAAGATAGTGGGTGGAATTGTCATGTACCACCCACCCCTGACATGGGGGTGGAAGAAGATCACTACGATGTAGGAGAATAAGGCAGTGGAGGAGAGGAGGAGATAGGGTTGTTGTAGTAATTCCCCCAATATGGGGAATTGGGGTCAAGATAAGCTTGATGGGCCCCATACTCCTCGTAGGATGGGTGGCTGAGGGAAAAGTGGCCACAATCCACATGCCAAGACTCTTGGGATCACTACATGAGGTACATGTGGTTGAGTTGGTGGCCTTGGCACTGTTGCTCACGTTGTATCTCATCCAACTGACTCCAAACCTCATAGAAGTTGTAAGGCTCATCGAGCTCCTCCTCATCTCTCACGCGTATCATGTGCAACGTCGAGATGGTGGCAAGGGAGGGACAATCACATCATCACATTCCATCAATAAGACACTCATCCTATGTGTGGTAGGCTCAAGGAAATCTTCTAGGTCAGTGTGCTCCAAAAAGAATTGTTGGATGTGCACTGGAAAATTGATCAAATCAAATACTACGTTTGTTTTTGCAAATCTGGCATGTTGGGGAAGCTTGATGATGATTCAGATATCTTTGAATAGCAGATCATAGACATCATCTACATTAAAATGGAGGAACTTGCATCCCTTCAAGTAGTGGAAGTCGATCAAGTGATTCTTGAGCTCCAACTGTAGGAAGGAAATGTGAGTGTAGCCCAGAAAGATGGCAACGTAGGTCACTATATGGCTGATGAAGAAAGAAGAAGTAGTGGTGCGGATGGCCTAAGTGATGAAATAGTCAATCATATCTCTCCTCAGTTAAAAGTTATGTTGTTTAGAAGGAACCACAAGATGTAGATCTCAATCTGGGTGGCAGTTCCTTGAGTACCTTCCCTATTGAAGATAGTGCAGGCTAAGATATGGTGAAGATATTGAACTATTGGGTTGTTCATGTTTGATGATTTTGGACCATTGTGCATCCTAGGGAAAGTCTCATAATGTCTGCCTAGAAGTTGTCAGAGTAGGTGTCATAGCGGTGCTCCATGTAGTGAGAGAGCCAATAGTCATTCCCTCCATCAAGTATCATGGAGGTAAGATGCCTGACAGAGATCTCTAAATCATCCCCAAAATGCAAGCCTTGCAGCTAGAATTCCCCCATGAGTAGTGGTAGAAGTGTAAGGTGGTCATTAACTCAAGAGTTAGATCACTATATATGGGGGTGATGCAGTAGGAAAAAAAAGAATGTAATTCTTCCATAATATGTTGTCGACGACATTCCTAATGCCAAGGATGTTGAAGGTGGAGTTGCATGCCCATTTAGGGAGCACGACTCCCACAATGGCCATCAAATTGAATCACCCATTGTGTTTGGCATTGAGGAACTGGACATAGCTGCCCCGAATAGGGGCTATGTGTGATGGGTGAGGTAGGGTGGAGTCTGGTTCATATCGGGATGACCCACCTACCACAGTCTCACGCATGAACTATTCCACCTCCCCAAGGTCATAATACATCTCGTTGTGCATCTCGGGTGAAGAATCTTTGGTATGTTCCTGGATATGGATCACATGGCATGAGGTAGAGCATCTGCGAGGCTCATAGGATACAGTCTTCTTAGTCAAAGCCTCCCCCTTATGGATATAGTTGAATAGTCTACATCGTGATCCAATCTGAGACATAGTGGTGCTGCTAAAAGGTTGAGCTGCTCGGTTGGGACTATGAAATAGTCATTTAATGTGATGAGCCACTCATTTTAGTGGTTGAGACGCTTGACTGAGCTAGTGAGTTTGATGACTGGACAACACAAACCGCTCATTTGAAAGGGTGGGACGATCAGTTGGGTAATATGCCCAGTTGGGTGAATGTCGAGGGTGGATGGGAAGGGGCTTCGAGGATTGCTGGATGATGATGGAGTAGGACCACAATATGACCATCTTGTTATGCCAAACACTCAACCTATGTCGATAGGGAAGATTGCTATCAGGGGGCAAGGTGGTCGGTTCGGGTGGCCAGTCAGTCGGCTAGCCGCGTGGAGAAGGCAGCAGAAAAGTTATGGTCGGTGTGAAAGGAGGTGTGTTGTTAGGGGTCAAGGTGATGAAATTTTGGTAGGTGCAGAGTGAGACAATCAACTCATCTGTTATATGACCATCTATGAAGCCACCATGGAATGATCAATGGAGGATGCCAGAAAGGTAGCTGGCATAGATGAGTAGACAGCCGACAAAGGAGAATTGTTCTCGCTGCTGGGATTCATCGGCTAGGGCATCGGGGAAGAAGTGGTGGCTAGGGCTTGGGGAGGGCTTGGTGATTATGTGGGTTTCCCTCCCCCATCCTCGTATTATATAGAGAGTTTAGGTTGATTTATACAACAGTTAGGGTGCATGAAGCGAGCGTTTCACATGTCACCGGTGAGTTCCTACACGTTTACACTTCCCGACGTGGCTGCTTGTTTGAAACACACATAGTGGTGTTGGAACAACTGCTTTGGTTTGTGAACCAATCATTTGGGTTGTTGTGGCATTTCCTCTTCAAATAAGGCAAGTGTTTGAGACAATTGTGTCATTTCTTGAAATAGTCAGTTGTCACATTTTCAAACGCACAACTTTGTCAGGGTCAGACGCTGGGTTGGGTAGTCAATCATCTATTTCACCTTTTTTTAAATGGAGAACTAAACTAAATCAGAAACAAAGAAGGGGTTAGCTAAATTGACTTAAAAAGGAAAATAAAAGAAAAGGGTGGGTTTCCTCCCAACAAGTGCCCACTTCAATGTCGAAGGTCTGACATAAGTATATATTGGAGCCAATTACAACTTAGGATTGGGAGAGGGTGAAGGATCTTTTAAGTCGTGATCTTCAATTAATGAGAGCTGATATGCCTTAGATGCTATAAAATCCTTAATGGTAATATACCATTTTAGCATATGCCTATTAATTTTGATCTCTCCCTGCACCTTATCGTAGAGAAGAAAATTTCTATATGGATAGGTACACTTAACAAGGTAGGGTTTGTACCATCTGGATTGGATTTTTCCATTGAAGAGTCTCAACTTGGAATTGTACACTAAGACTTTGTCTCCCTCATGGATATCTTTCCATCTAATATGGCAATCATGCCATAATCAGGTTATGTCCTTCTATATTTTAGTATTCTCATAGGTGATCATTCTGAGCTCATCTAACTCCTACATTTAAAGAAAACAGTTTTCTCCCAATGTAGATAAGTTAAAATTTAGAGTTTCAATGGACAAACTAGCCTTATGTTCCAACTCTATGGGTTTATGGAAATACTTTCCAAGAACCAATTTGAAATGAGTGTTGCATGTAGGTGTTTTATATGCAGTTTTGTATGCCCATAAGGCATCATTGATTTTCAAAGTCCAATATGTCCTAGTGTGATTGACTATTTTGTCTAGGATACACTTAATCTGTTAGATTACACCCTAAACGTGACCACTGGTCTGAGGGTGGTAAGGATTGGCGAGTTTGTGGTGGACTCCATATCTTTTCAGTAGGGATTCAAAAAAATTCTCGAGAAAATGTGATCCCCCATCTGAAATCATAGTGCAAGGCACCACAAAACCTAGGGAAGATAATGTCTTTCAAAAGTTTTTTAACAGATTTGGAGTCACAAGTTTTGGCAATCATGGCTTATACCCATTTCAAAATGTAGTCCACGACCACAAGGATATATTGGTACCCACAGGAAGAAGGAAAGGGTCCCATATAATTGAAACCCCAAATGTCAAAGATGTTTATTTCTTGCCAAGAAGTCATGTGCATTTGATCTCTCTTAGAAATGTTCCCATATGTCTGGCACTAATCACAGGTGAACAAAAATTCATAGGAATCCTGAAATAAGGTGGGCCAAAAGAAGCCAGATTGGAGGACTTTCCTGGAAATTTTCTAAGAACTCATCTTTCCTCTAGTGGGGCTAGAGTGACATTCCTCAAGAATGTCATGAGTCTCTTCCTTAGTAGCACACCTACGATAGAGACCATCAACACATAGCCTAAAAAGACAAGGGTCATCCCAATAACAGTTTTTGACATCATGTAACAATTTTGCTTTAGTATTCCTTTGTAATCAAGGTGTAGGGTGTGTGCTATAAGATAATTAACATAGTCATCAAAGCAAGGGTATTAGGACTCAACCTTGAGCAATTGATCATCAAGCAGATAATCATTGATAGGAATTCTATCATCATCACAAGAACTTAGGTAGCTAAGATGGTCGTCTACAACATTCTCACAACCTTTCTTATCAAAGATTTCTAAATCAAATTTTATAGTAAAAGGATCCATTGAGTGAGATAGGGTTTGGCATCCTTTTAAGTCATCAAATATAGAATGGCTTCATGGTCCATATAAACAATTACTTTGGACCCTACTAGGTAAGAGAGGAACTTGTCAAAGTCATAGACAATGGCTAACAATTACTTACTCTGTGGTAGTGTAGTTCTGTTGAGCATCATCTAAGGTCTTGGATGATTTGTAAACAACATGATGTTTCTTGTCAACGTGTTGACCAAAAATAGCATGAAGAACAAAATCATTGGAATCACATATGATTTCAAAAGGCAAGGACCAATCAGATGCCCAAATGATGGGGGTAAATGTAAGATCCTCCATCAAACAAAGAAAATTGGTCATGCATGAGTTATCAAAATTAAAGGGGCCATCTTTTTAGAGGAGGTTGGTCAGAGGTTTCGAGACTTTGGAAAGATCTCAGATGAATCACCGGTAGAATCCAACATGCCTAAGGAAGGCACATAGTCCTCAATAGAGGCAGGAGGGGGGGGTTGTGAGGACCTCAATCTTGGATCTATCTACCTCTATGCAATGGTTGCTAACTCAGTGTCTGAAAACAATACCTTTTGTCACCATGAAGTGACATTTTCCCAATTTAAAACCAAGGGTCCTTCTACACACTTTTCCAAGACAAGGGATAGGTGTCTAAGGAAAGAATCAAAACATTCTCCATAAATTGAAAACTCATTAGGCTTGGCAATGGTACTGGGTTTGTACTCCTAAATACCATACCAACTCTGTCCATTATCATATGACAATTGTTCAACACCAGTTCCCATTCATCTGGGTGTCATGGTATGTTTGAAGTGGGCACCCATGCTTGTAGTGGGAAACCACATTTAGAGTGCAGTGCATGCCATACAGTAGGACTTTTGGATGTCATCTCAATCTCTGACAATTAGCAAACAAACTCCTTATCCTACTCTCTCTTCCACCTTAGCCTTCGATCAACCACACTCTGTTCCACCTGCCAGATCTGGATGTAGCCAATCATGTCGGTGTCCAGTGCTCCCCTCCCATCCACACATGTTAGCAAGGAATGTGTCTATGGCCTTGTCATCAACTGTTGAGATCACGTCCTCTTGACGCACAGTTTGTTCTCATAGAACACCCTTGTGATGGTCGATGCAGCCCCATGTTGTTGTATGCCCATACCTCTAGCTCCACCATGCCATGGTCATCCAATGCCTAGGTGCTCCTCTCCCTGGAGGCTTCAAGGCGTTATACCATGCGCTACCTCTTGGGCTCTAAGATGCTAAACTAACTCCACAATGTACTGACTATTCTAACAAACCGAAGAGCAACAACATAGTAGGGGGAGGAGGTCTGCCGATGGAAGGGACAAGGTAGCTAATGACGCCTCAGTTGAACCCAGGTGGCATGGTAGCTGATGATGCCTCAACTGAGTCAAGGTCACAATGTAGCCGATGATGTCTGGTTGAGCTCAGAAAATCAAGGTAGCTACTTATGGAGAGGTAGGAAGTGTGCAACATTGAGACTGGAAGCAAGATGCGATGAGGTATGGAGGTCGTGAAGTGGATAGGGTTTTTGTCGCCAAGGGCATGGGTGAGTGTCGGGTTTCCAAATACCACCCCTCTCGGTACTAGTGTTTTTCCAAAACTGACCTAGTGACCATTCTACACACTGAATACCCAAAAATATGGGTTGGTATGGTTTGGTTCAGTACGGTTTATGGTAATCAATTTTTATTACCAAGCCTAGAAATAATCCATGAACTCCTTCATAACAGTTTCAATCAATACAATGAAAATAGCGGACATGCACCACTAGAAAGTGGTTGGGGAATTACACAACTAGAAGGGCATTCTACTTAATGCATAGGTTCTGAACTGGAAGATGAAGGTCATATTCTCGTGATCATCATGATGAATGGGAATCTGATAGAAACATGTATAGCCATCAAGATAGTAGAAATATTTTTAATGGGCAAGGAGCTCTAGTAATTGATCCAAGAACAGAAGGGGGAAGTGATATTTCCTAGTAGCCTTATTCAACTTTCTATAGTTAATGCACATCCTCCATCCCATAACAGTATGAGTAGGCTCATCCTTATTGTTCTTCGCAATAGTGGTTCCCCATTTTTCTTGGGGACCACTTGGACAAGACTAACCCAAGGGGATTCAGAGATGGATATATAATTTCTGAGGTTAAGAGCCCGATAACCTCCAATCAAACAACCTCCTTTATGTTCGGATTCAGTTTCCTTTGAGGGTCCCCAAATTCCTATACCATATGAATTTTATCCAAGGAAATAACTTGATTTATCCCTTTCAAAGTCATTTTATACCCTAGGATAGATCTTCTTTTTCTAAGATCAGTCATGAGCTTGATTTCTTGGTCATGGTAAGTTCAAAATTTATGATAACAGGGCATACTTGTTTCTCATCAAGAAAAATGTATTTATATCCTTTTAGGAGAGGTTTCATTTTTGGGGCCTTAGGGGGTTCATGATTCTTTTCTAGAATAGAGACCATCTTAAGGTCCTTTAATTCCTTATTAGAAACTTCTTCAAAGCTTTCTTAATGGGCTCTGCATTAATCCAATTGATCATCTTCATACCCACAATCCCATGGGGCCATGAGAGTGGTATGGAGGGGATCCTATAGAAAATCCCATTCTTGTCTCAATTGGGAAAACTTATCAATACAATATAGGAGGTAGAACTCTTCTTGGAGGCTTGGTCCCCTCATGCTTTCAAAAATGCTAAACTCTAGGGTCTGTCTCTCGAGGCACAAAAGAATGGTTTTGACTTCAACATTGATTAAGGTCATGTAGTGGCTAAGAAGGTATGGCCAAAAATAAGAGGATAACATAAATCTTAGTATATGTCCATGATCACAAAATCACATGGAACGTAGGCGTCCTTTCCAACACTTAGATGTATATCTTCAATGATGCCCATAGGTTTCATCATGGATGCATCTTCCAATTGGATGGTCATGGGAGTGGGAAGCATGTCAACAAACACCAATCTCCTCCAAAGACTATTAGGCATAATAAAAATAGCAGCACCTAAGTATGCAAGGCCTTTTCTGCATGCATTATCACCTAAGTAGCACCCAATCACAAAGGAACCATGGTCTTTTTATTTTTTAGGCATTTTGCTTTGAATGATATTCAAGGTGGTCCTAGAAAGTTTTACTATTTCATATTCTTCTATAGCATGCTTCCTACTAAATAGGGTTTTCATGTACTTGGACCAGGCAAGAATATTAAAAAGAGCATCCAAGAAGAAAATGTCCACATGTAACTTTTTCATGGCCTCTATAAATTTCATGAAATGGGTATCCAATCTAGTTTTCTTTAGGCTGGCTTGGTATGGTGGACGAGGTTTGTAAACATGGATTTGAGGATCAACAGCTTCCACTTGTGGGACTTATGGGGCAGGAGCGGTGGGTTCCGGTGCCGGTGGAGTTTCAATGACCACAATGTCATCATCCTAAAAATCTAGGGGTACAACATGGGGTTTCTCTATAGGAGGGGAAGGGGAATGTGCCTTCCCTGAATGGGTAGAGACAACCTTGGTTGAGGTTGTTTTTTGGTTGTATGAAAAAAGTTCCATCTGGAGGTTTTTGCTGGATAGAGAATTTGGCAAATGGAGCATCAGTTGCATTTTGATGAGCATACTGGGAGAGGATGATTTGATTCGTGGAAAGGATGAATATCTCTAGAGAACCTATTCTTTCATTATTAGAAGGGGGAGTGGGTTTTTTTTTGGTGAGGGTATTGCATTTGTGGTGGTGGTTGATTTAGATTTTGATATTGTTATCCTTGGTAGGGCCCAAGATTTTGGAGACCTCTATAATTTTCTGGGTTCACATGATTCCTCTAATTATTGTTGTTGAGAAAGCCTGGTGGTGGACAATTGTTGGCTTAAGCGTAAGGGGGTCTTTGTTGGGAGGCGAGTTGGGGAGCATTTTCAGCACCCGTTGGGTTTCCATATTGAAATTCAAGGAGTTTTCTAGCTTGGTTTGGGTTGTAACAAGCTTGAATTGGTGAGCTATTAACGGAGTTGAGATCCTCCATTTGTTGTCCTACCTCTGGCTGCATAGGGGCATTGTAAAGATATTGACATTGTAGTGTAGAGTGATCATACCCTTAGAAAATCCCATAGAGAGAGTTTTGCAGCTTTACTTGTTGAGGTTGCTCTTTCCTCTCATAGACACTAAAAGAAGACTCAAGGCGATCTTGTTTTAAGGAAATCTGCTTATGACTTTTGGCAATATTTTTGATAATGAAATTCTCATCCTCCTTAGTTACCTTGAGGACCGAACTAGTTCCTTATCATTCTTGGGTTATAGAAGTGAGTTTAACAACATCCCAAGCACTATCTAGGCTTTAAAATATGAAATTTCCTCCAAATGAGGAATCAAGGAAAACCTTGGGGTCATTGTCAACACCACAGTAGAATATTTTGATGAGTTGGGCTTAGAAAATATCATGGTGGGGGGGAACATTAGAGAAGATCCTTAAACCTCTCCCAAGCCTCTCCTAATGTTTCACCTGGAGCCATAGAAAAAAGATTAATTTACCCCATGATTTCATAAGTGAGGCAAGGAGGGTAATATTTCTCTCAAAATTTGGATTATAGTGCATCCCAGGTGGTGACACATTCTCCACCCTCCATGGAATTATACCAACTGCTGCCTTGACCAGAGAGAGAGAGAGTATTTGAACAATATAAGTTGAATGGTGCCCTCAGAAGCACTAATGTTCTTATGTAGGGAACATAGACTAAAGAAATACCAAAGGTGGTCTTGGCAACTTTCTCCTTTGTTGCCAAAAAAAGGATTGACTTGAAGCATGGTGATCCAATTGGTTCGGATCTCAAATTGAGGGGTTGTGATGTCGGGCGACACAATAAGGTGTTGTGCATAAGCAATTTTGGGGACTGAAAAGTCCTTCAATTGTGTTTGTCTTTCTTCTTTGTGTAAAACAACATCTCTGGCTGCCTGTTTGGCCATGAAGGCCTCTCTTTGAGTAGCGAGGGCCTACTTGATAATACGATTCACCTCTTCTTGGTCCATTTGAAAATGGTTTGTGTGATTAATAAGGTTAAAGGCTCTCTCTATTTTTTGATAAAAAACTAACAGTGCAAAATCATTGTTTGTTGAGCGATGCATGAGTAGTTTTAATTGATAGATATAATCAATTGCAGAAAAATCATACTTCTTTAATGGAAAATTAGCAGAAAGAGGAGTAGAACTTCCATAATGGTATTCAAAAGGTAGGAAAAAGAAAAAAAAATTAAACGTTGAGGCTTGAAAAACAATCTGTTGTCTTCGATCACTGTGCCAAAATTGATATGCATCATTTAGCACACCAATTCACTAGGGGATTATCCTAGAGTTTGACCCTTTTATGGAAAAACTATGAATTAAGGTTGTTTATTAGTATAGAAGGGTTGATCCACATGACAACATTTTCAAGATTGCTTTTAAAACCCAAATTATTTTGAACAATATTTTTTTTGATATTTACATTTAATTGAACAAAAAAGTAAAAGTTTAATGTTTGGTTTGCTTGATTATGCTATAACAATGAAGTAAAACTACAATGAAATAAAAGTTTTCCTAGAACAAGTAAAGAAAAGTATGCTAAGGACAAAAAGACAGAGACTTGTGGTTAGAACAATAGAACAAGCATTATCTAAGAGCAAGAAAAAAATTGCAAGTTAGAAAAGGAGGCGATTGAGACACGCATTCGAAGAAGCGAGATCGAATCAATGCGAAGGGATATCGAGGTTATGGGTTTGACCACCATAGCAAATGTGAAACTAAATTGTCGAATCTATATGATAAAACTAGTTAGAAGAAGGTATTAAAAAACATTAGCAAATGCAATCACAAAATTCAAACTCCCTGTGGACCCATTGGTCTTGGTGCCCAAAGATCCTGGCGTGGATATCCTAACAAGGATCCTTTTGAGGTCTCATATGGATCCTTATTCACTTGTTTGGTTGTTCGAAGCCTTGGGTTCTGCGATCACATCTTCAAGACTAACATTCGACAAAAAAGAGAGAACAAGTTGTTTAAATCGACTATTATCCAAACAAACACCATTTAACTATAAATAACCAATAGAATTCGACTATTGTCCATGGGGTTATTACCCATGCCCCTATATGAAAAACTACTCAGGATCCATAATGAGTAAAAGAAGAACAAAGGAAGAAAGGATGTAAGCCATGGACTAGAGAAAGAAGAATCCCAAAAGGGACCTTAGCTAGTGAAAATTACATGTCTATCCCCCTTAATTCTTTATTGTCAAAGAAGACTAAGAAAAATAGAATGTGAATTGGAGATCTTGATAAGAAAACAAAATTCATTGAAGAACTAGAAGATTACACATGCAAGAATGAAATAACAGTGCTCAAGGTAGATTTGCAAGTACAAAAAGTAGGATCCCTTTTCTTGTGGAGTTCCTCCTCCTTTTATAGAGGAAGGAGGGGTGGAAATCCTAGGAAGGGGAGAGTGAAAAAGGGAGTCGGCGGCTGCTAAAAATTGCTAGTTGTCGGGTTTGAACTGACCAGTTCACCAAGTGAACTACCTAATTCACAACTATTGGGGTGTAGATCGAGTGAAGTGGTCAGACCGTAATGAGAGTGGGGTGGTGGCACTTTTGTTGCCAAGTCTTCATCATGAAGTAACCTCAAACCAACTTTCTGAAGAAGTGAAATGCATGGTTGATGCTTGAGCACGCACGGGAAAAGGGAAAATTGTAGGGAGTGGGATCCCAGAGGGGTACCACTCCATACTAAAATAAAAAGGCAACATCCCAAACCAAACACCAACATAAATTTTTCTTGAAAAAGGATCAAACCAATTTATTCAACATGAATGTATCATAACACCAAAATTTAGCAACGGAAGAAAATTAATGACTATATTCAATTCTTCACAAAAGATTACAAAGGAACAACATAATCTCCCCTAAATGGTTTACATGTATGATGTAACTTAAGGATCTAGTAGACGGAAATCTAAACCTTACCAATGTTTGTCTCCAAGCTTTAACTCCTTAAGATAAGTCCATAACTTCATGCCATGTCCTCCACGTGCTTCACCTAGGGTTGGAAGCATACCCCAACAAGAAGAGAAAAGTAGATGACATCAGCAAAGGCTCGTATGTGCATACTAAATAGGAAATTGTTCAATATATGGATTAAAGGACATCAAAAATAAAGGTTTCCCATGAAAAGAAAAGTAGTAACCAATCAGGCATAAAAGAAAAGAACAACAATAAAAGAGATAAATAAGAGCAAAATATAAAATCAAGACATTTATGCATTTTACCTGTAACAATACCACACACAGTATATAAACATGTATGTAGGAAATAACACATCTACCAAAATATGAGGTGAGCAGGAACTGTATACATCCGCACTAAATATGGAGTGTGTAGGAACTATATACATCCACCCAAGTAGGACAGGTTACACATCTTCTCAAAATAATTTTATATGCAGGAATTATCACCTCTGCACTCATATGTGGGAATGTTCACATCCACATAAAATAACATATAAAATTGTACCAACAGTCACCACATGATGCATCACAAAATAAAAAGCAATTATAAAAGAGAAAAAGAAAGATTAGAACATTCAACAAATACAACAATTGGGATCTCATGTTCCTAATCAACATCCACCGTAAATGTGGGAAAAAGAACATATAACACCACAGAATGTCCCACCATGAGCAATATATAAGAAATAATCCAAGAGAATGTCAAAATGATCATATGATCACAAACAATATAAGATACTTCCCATGGAGCATATTTTCCAAAAGAACAAGATATTTTAAAGTCTAATGTCCATCAGACCAAGAGAATGATAAAGATAGGTTGTTGCTCAATAGGAATAATAGAGGATGTATACATACATCAAGAGGGAGAAATCAACAATTGCTCAATATGAGTAATAGGGTCTGCAAACGTACTTCAAGAGAGGATAAAATCACATTAATTGCTCAATATATAAATAATGTGGGATGCAATCATACCTCTCTTTAGAGTCTAATATCCCAAGGTTACTTCCAGATCTAAGTCTAAGTCTCCAAAGAACCTATTATCATGTATGTGAAATTAGGGTTATAATTAAATTGATTTCACAAACCCTAAAATTCACCTTTTTATATGTGATTTAGGTTATCAAAACCATGCCATGTTTTAGATTATCTTTTTTTTAATTCAAAACATATATTTTTATATTTTTCTTACTTATAGATATTTAGTTATGAATTTTACAAGTTATTACTTATTTAGATTAATCCATTAAAATTAGTTATTATTAAACATTGGATTTAGGTGACAAAACCAACTCCATTAGAAGGCTTACATTATTCTAAATTTTTTAACTATTCATTCGTATTTTTTATTAGTAAATAATTTATTATGAATTTTTGAAAATGGGCCAATCATATAAATCCATGTCAATATAAAGTCATGAGAAAGAAGAGAGAGGGAGTGAGTCACATGGTCTAAGTTGGCCCAATCAGGGCTTGCCAACTGAGTCGGCCCCACAGACAACTGAGAAGGTTGCCTCATCACTGAAACAAAACAAATCCCGCATGAAATGTCCAAAATTCCCTTAAGCGAGAAGTTCAAAATAATGAGGAAACAAGGGCATTATTGGTAATTGATCAGGGGAATTCATCTCCAACCTCTAGCCCCTCCACCTGAACCATCACTGCTTCCAACAGCTAGCTTGCTAAAGCTAGATTGGGTGAAACCATAGTTCACGATGGATCTTCAAAACAAAATCACAAAGAAGAAGAGGAAGATCTAGCAAACTTACGTGAAGGTTCAATTAGTTGTCAGTGTCGTTGAGGTCCAGGAAAAGAGGCCGCAAATAGCAAGATGAAATCCACTCATCGACTGCCAAAACAAGTATGTGAAAAGCAATTAAAAGGGTAGACCGATGGAGCAAAGGACAAAGAACACCAATGCACCACTATATATAGGCGAGGCTTGGAATTTGAACATATGTGAGGTGGCAGAGATAACTTGCATCGCAAGAATTTGGATATTTTGCAATGAAAGAAAACTAGGTCTCGTCCTAGGGCATGTTAGGTGCGGTTTTCTCTCTAGAACATTGGGAGTGATTTTGAGAGTTTTCGCGCCCTAGAGACCGAGGAAACCCCTTCGAGATGAGTCATTACATGCAAGTTACTGTTCATCCTGACCTGAGGTAGGAGACAACTCCTTCACCACTTGAACAGAATTGGACGGTCCATTTTAATCAAAAAATTATAAAAATTTGTGTGACACACAGACAAATGAAACTTTAGGAATCCCAATCAAAATCAAATAAAGTGTTGCATTAATTATTCATATTTTCTCTCTCTTTATTTGAAGGTGCAAACAAACTCCGAATTAAGTGAAATTTTGCACACAATCAAGGCATGTAGATTTTGAATATGCAATTAGATTTCATGTTTGGAAACTTTTAATGTATTGATTAATTAAATCTTATTTTCTCTTTCGTCGTGTATTTATGAAATTAGGATTATCCAAATTTGATGAAACATCATCCACAAGTAATATTTAGTGTGTTGAATACGAATTTGTCATCAATTTTACATGATGGAGTTGTTTGTACATTTATTTATTATTTTGAAGGTTCTACACACTTTCTCTCTCCTGATTTTACCTTTTAACCCAATATTCTCCAAATTGAATGAAAATTCACCCAAAGGCATATTTTAATGTGTAGATTATGATCTAAGATTGTTTTTCACTTTGCGAGTCATTTGTTATTTTATTTGATATTTTTGGGGAAAAACTCATATCTTGTTTTCCAAATTGAATTGAATTAATTATCATTAGGTAAATAATGTGAAACTTGACTCCCAAGGCAATTGGGACTGGATGAATCTGAATTTCACATTAGATTTCAATTTTGAGATCTCTTTTTAGGAGATGACACATTTCTTATTATGGCCCATTATTATATTATTTCATCATTAACCCAATTATCCATCCAATTATGTTCCTTATTTTCATATTAGCACTAAAGGATTTATTATGACATATTTTATGTGTTCATTATTGGCCTAAGACTAATATGAAGACATTAGGTTACATTAGGGTGATTTATACATGCATTAGCTCATAAGTTTTTATTAAACATCTTTTAGGTCTAAAACCTTAACCTTGTTTGGCAAAATCCAAAAGGTCAAAGTTCTAGGGTAGGGTCCAAGATCAGGTATGTTACAGAGAAACCCTACGACAAGGTGGTGGCACGTTGAGGAAACTGGGTTGTGAAGTGAGCTAAGCAGATCATTTTGTGAATTGAGATGAAAGGTTGGCAACATGAATTGAACATTTGGAAGTATGAGGACGTCCATCTCCATTACTAAATAGAAAAGGTGAATGGTGAGGCCAAAACAACCATATGGATTTTGAGAAGTGGCACCCTTCACAATGAAACAACCATTTCAGTGTATGAGTTGGTTGGCTCGACTACTGACATGGTCAAAATTGTGCTTTGAAGGAAAAATCTACAAAACATACATGAAAATAATAAGGAATTGTATAATTCATTGAAAAGTGGGTAAATTGCTTAATTTTAGAAAATTAACAAAAAGGTGATAAAGTCTAATAAAAATATATGAAAGATATATTTAAAATGAGATGAATATACATCCATAAGGTGGTCGAAGAAGAGCTTTCCTTGCCATAAAAGGTGGGCCCATAGGAGGGTGAGGTGAAGGTTGGGCAGAGAATTCATGGTGAGTCTCGCTCTTAGGGTTCAAGTTGAAACTCATCAATGAAAGTATGGCTCCACAGGGTGAGTGCTAAGCCCTTTTATAGGGATGATCCTGGTTGTCGGGTATTGTCTATGAACCAAAATTGGTAGAATCTTTAATATACTCCCAAAGGGGAAAAAACTGAGGATGGTTGGGTTCAGAATCATTTCCTACATTCAACGATATGAATTCTGGGAACCCTTGTTGATAAGGGAGATAGAGGTGTATGTTAGTTTCAATGTACTAGTTTCCAAATCTGGTGAAGGTAAATGACAACTTAATCATCATAGGATTTGGGATTATAAGTCGTTAAGTCATGCAAAAATTTGCAAAGTCTAGGTCCATATCAAGTATGAACATGATTTATGACATTTAATGTAAATATCCATTAATTCACCTAGTTTAGGATTTCTAGAAAAATCAATATCTCCATCTCCTTTAATCCTTTTCATCCCAAAATTTAATGGAAAGTTTTAGTAACTTTATCTGAGTGTGGGTGATATTTGAGACCAAAACACCAATGTTAAATATACTTCTCTTAATCTCCAAGTTTCCATCTTTATCTTATTATTTAAGGCATCAAATCTATCCTTTTCTCTTTCTTATTTTTTACACATCTTTTATTTTGATTACTTTTCTTATTATAAAGAATGTGGAAAATAAGTGAATCCATTAATGGCCTTCAACACCAATTTTCTAGAGAATTACACACAATTCCATGTGTATATTATTAATTACCCATTATCTTCTGTAATTTACTTAATATTGGATTTTCTTTCTTCCTTTCTACCTATATTCATTATTGGACTATTGAAATATGTAAAAACCACAAAATCCAATAAAAAGGAAGATTTCCAAACTAAGTCCATACTTCTAAAAGAAAGCACAACATTTTTTGAATACAAACTTATTATTCAAATAGTTTCAATTCAATTATGTAAATACATGTGAAAAACTATGTTATAACAACAACAATCAACAACCTTGTCAGACTATCATGTGGTCACATGATGATGTCGTCGAGTGGAGGTGCAAACGCTCAAACGATGAATGCTTTTGGCTTGATCACCCATTACATGCATAAATTGTGGCTGACTACAAGAAGCGTCGATCTACATGTATACATAGAGAAATATGATTCCATATCGATGTGATAGTCCGAAGAGATGCCTCTATCAATTTGTCTATAAGTTCGCATCTGAGATGGTGAGGCTAGACCAAACTACGTCATGTTCATGCCAAAGCTGCACATGGCTTCTTTGTCCAGGCATAGCGGATAATCAACTGATTCCCGACTACGCACAACTTTGGTACTTGCTTCTAAAATTGAGTGTGCTCCCTATTTTTGATAGTTAACACCAATAATTATTGTATGATGATGAATGTGTGTCATCCAAGAAGTTCCTTCTTTTGTTTATTGTTGTCCCTATGGTTAATGATATGAGATTGAAGTCTTGGACACCTATGTTTGCTTCTAGGTTCAATTTGACTAATTCATTGGAACACAAATGTTTATAATTGAAAAAATTGGAATGCCACATATGTATTTGATTGTGTAAAAGTGAGATCTAGTTAATTGAAAAGTTTTAATTTGTTCTACTTGCAAGTATGAAAAACCACACAACCAAGATTGTCCAAAAAGGAAGTTTTGTTTTGGTATAAGAAAATTTTCAACAATCTACATTATCTTATTTGATAGAGTTGGTTTTCACTAGATTAATCAAATTAATCAAGGAAACAATAAAGACACAACCACTCAACAATTTTAAGTTAATATGATGAACACATTCTTTCCCATACCATAGCTCACTATATCAAACAAGACTTTCAACATGTAAGATTATCATTTATAATGGATCAATGTCCCTCTCCTACCGACAATATACGAACTTCCTCAGTCCTCTAGTTTTAACACTAATATGTTCAAATAAGAAATTAGGTCATACAAATTGGCATAACTCCCAATATTGCCTAATCAATGTTGTGGATTAAGACATGTACACATGCATGAATCCTCCATGCTCTACATAAACTAATCAATCATGTAGAAACAACATAAAAATGCATGATAACTGCCCATCAAATATAGATCACTCACAATAAAATTTCATGGAAACTTACATTGTCTATGAGTTTATCGTGTTCAACATGGAACGGGGTGTAGGATACCCCACATGCCTGAGAGATAGAGAATTCTTCATACATGGTAAAGCTATGCAAAAATACTAGGTACATTTAAATTACGTATTTATTGGATGAAAGATATTTTGTATTTTAGCAAACCTTCAAATATTTGTTGGATAATTTAATAAATAAGATGTATGTAGATTATATTAATGTGGTTATAGAAATTTTTTTGGATGAGTCATAATGATGGACATTGAGGACTATGCTTTTAAAAGTGGGAATGGATAGAGCAGTCATTTGAATTATCAAACATTGCCATGATGGTATACTTTTTGTTGGAAAAAGAGATTGAATGCAATATAGGACTGGTAAAAAATTTGGTTACACTTTGAAAATAGAATCTATCCTTTTTAACTGATTGATTTTATGACTTAGTCTGGTCAATTGAAAAATCAATGTGACACATAATTAGTGACAAACTCTATGTTATGATCGTGTGATGTGCCATTTAGTAAGTCAGGGTTAGAGCATTTTCAAAATATTGAGGAATATCTTTGTCTTCTACCTTCCATAATCAAGGGGACACACGGGGAGGGTTGGTTGTGATTGTTGACTCAAGTGCACTTTATAAATAATTTGATGAATGACATATATCCTATTAACATTATTTCTAATGATTGTATAGTGTGTTATAGGAAAAAATGATTTAGAATAACTTAAATGGACATGCCACATGCTACAAAAACATTTACTTCAATTATGATGCAAATAATTTAAAGTGTTGTAAAGGTCTGTTGATTATATATAGCAAAAGGATGAACATTGATGAGTCCAACAAACTCTTTTGTCTGAATTAGGTTCATGGGAAGCAACAGAAGTTACTATATTTTATATCCTAAGTGTAAAGATATCTATGCTATTTTGAACACCTTTTAAACTCAGTCAATCAAATTTATACTTTTCCCAAAATAATCTTGATAAAATATACAATTTGAATGGGCACATCTTAGTTGAACTATAGTTTGACTAAAGGGTAGTCAAAATAACCTTATTCTACTTGTATATCCATTATGTTCAAGTGACACACTTCTCTATACACTTGAGTCAGAGAATAATATGACTGGAGTACATCTCGGTCAAAGTACTATTGGACCGAGAGGCAATTTGAACACATAGGCTACTAAATTTTTGTTAACTCAATCCAATGACTCTATTAAACAAAGACACTTGTAGACAATCAAATCGGCTTCCATAAACAACACTATTTCATTCTTACATATTGAGATCATTTTTGTTCACTTCAAAACACACTTGAGCCATGGTTTTCATTTAGTAAAGATCCTAGTGTTATCTTGTTAGAATCCTATTCTTGTGCTCAAGTTTTGACTTCTTCATTGCCATAGCAAATGATATCTATTTAGAATCTCAAAAGCCATCCTAATATTCTTAAATTGTCATTCATTTATTGAAATCTATTTCATGTGTGATCAAGTTCTAGATATGATTCAAGGTGAATAAAGCAACAATCGCTTTAGAAGCATTGGTGGTCCTCTTCTGTCCTGGAAGAGAAGACATACTGTGGTGACCTCTGGTAGCCTTGGGTAAAACATAGTGTTACTAATGGTTTTCTAGAGTCCCTACAATGAAATAGTGATAGCCTTTGGAGGATTTGAAAGAGAAATAGTTTTGTATTTATTTAATTTAAAAAAAATATCTATAAATTATATTCCATCTCAGCTATTTCAATAAACAATGTATGCAATCACACAGTTAAAAAACCAACTAGGAATTGATGAAGAAACCATTTTTGTTACTTAAGTGTGATAAATAATTGTATTCATCCTTTTTCATCCTACTTGTGTAGTTTTATGATAAAAATATTGCTACCATGCATTTACTTGTTCTGTATTTTAAAAAAGGTTTATATAGCTTATGCACCCCTTGTAACAATACTCTTAGTAACCTCCCTTGCATATTGGCATAACAACCTATGGATAAAAGGTGAGAATTATTAGACTGCAAGTTCCAGAGTCATTGGAGAAAATGATTCTATCTTCATACAATCTTAGAGGATACCAATATAAGGTAATCGAGCTCAGCCTACTGCCTTGAACTACACTCGCCAAACCACTTTTGCACCATTGTAAATATAAAGGAGGAAAAAATTGGTCGTGTGATCTCACAAAATTTCCAAAAGGGTTAGATAGGAAAAAGGGAGGCTCTAGCAGGAGGTTGAACCACCAATCATGTGGAGGGGAAGATGGGCTTCAAGGGTGATCTACAGACCTCTTGTGGGATAGGATAAGGGCATCATCAAGTTCATTCAGGGCCATAAACCCTCCCTACATGTTTTTCCAGAGTCATTAGGTGTTAAGAATGAGAACACTAAGGCCTAGTTTGGCTAGGATAGTTGGAAATCCTGGTAGTTGTTGTGTAATATTTTACAACGTATTAGTAATGTATGGTAGTTTAGATTATTGATTTATCACAAAAAATAGAAGTTGCAAGTTCTTCTAGAATCAACATGTTTTAAAACTTCCAATTTTGAGATCCGCATCACATTTTTCACATGTGATTTTCACATGCACAACTAGCTTTCCTCCCTCCCCACACTCACTATCATCCCTTAAAATACCAAAATGTTGCAATTAACTCATAAACGGCCAAAAGTCTAGAAAATATTATCCAAAATAGGCCTAACTTTTGTGGTTGTAACAACCATGGTGAGGAAATCCCTCATTAAGGCCCTATGAAACACCCATTCTTTATATACTGGTTGGTCAAGGTTCCCTAATTCAACTCTCTAGAGTCATGGTAACCTCCCTTAGACTAAAATATGGATTATATCTTACCCTTAAGTTCACCAGAGATGGTGTCTTCTATGGCTTTCAAACATGGGAATGAATCACCATCACACATTTCAGACAACAAGAGGATGGAATGGACATAATGATGGGAGGCGTGAACTAGGATCTAAGTGGTCGAGTTGGTGTGTTTTGCGCTATCTGTGGTGCACACATTCAATATGTATGCCATAGAGGGCCTATGAACCATCCCACAATATGTTGGTCATGTGGCACCGAATTGAAAAGTTGCTTCATGTTTGAATACCAAATATAGATCTTACTTTCTTAAATTCTAGAAAAGTATAGGAAAATGATAATATTGTTAACTTATATTTTTTTTTTGATCAAGATAATGAAACCTTCAACCCTATTAACTTCAGTTTAGGGTTTGAATTTTTTTCAGATTAATGCTTAAAAATACTGATAAATGTACTTATACTTGAAGTAACAATGAAAAAAGATATATTTTAGATATGAAATAAACATATGAATCATTTAGAACTTGTTAATGATATTTACTATACATTATTTTTATCTTAATACTTCTTAGAAAAGTAATAAATTTATTTAAAATCTAATGCTGATGATATACCCTTGGTTGAAGCTACCACATTAAAATAGCAAGTCATATGACGATATTTGGACTTGATTTGTGCACATCATGTATGTAATGCATGGTTTATGATCACACTCATTATTAGATGTTCTCCTAGCTTTGAATAATTACATTTGATCAAAATGAAGATAAATATTCTTGAGTTATTCCTGAATCTTGATACTTGTTAGTTTCTTATAGAATGATCATTAAAACTAGTTTTTTTTCTATAAATTCAACCTCAAATGAGGACTCCCTCACTATTCAGCTGAAACCACTTCTCGATATTACTTTGGAATGAGAAAAAGATTATGATTTCAATGAAAATGCCCCAATTCTACAGTAGGGACTAGCACAACTCATGTATATTGTTCAACTAAATTGGATCTTCCACAGTACAATAGACAAAGTCCATACTCAGTCACACTAGGGGAAAGCATATCTTGAGCAATTTAGAAAAAGCCACATGGTCCTAGGTATCAAAAACCACTTTGACTACTTCAAGTCCATTTGGCCGGATACAAGGAGCTCTTACAAATCCATCAACAACCTAGCCACATAGTTTTTTCAGCACTCGTGTCCATAAATCATGAGTCTTGACTAAACTTAAGACTTTTCCAAGCACTTAAATGTAAAAAGCTTCCAAATTTAAACTTGACGCAAGACTTATTTAGGAACTCAGATATGAAATGCACCTAGATTAATAGTAGACCCTAGATGTATCCAAGAACTTATACACTGAAGGACCTTCCTCTTTATCTCAACATCCTCCCATTCAAATCTCATTCAAGTACTGATGAAAGGACTCTTTTACCCTTATTTTGTGCTCCATGTCTATAAATCAAACCCCTTCACCGGTGTTCCTAGGGTTCAAATGCTACATTCATTTATGACTTGCCCCACCCTTGTCATCCACCCTCTGCTAGTGACAATGTGACATTTACACAAATAGTTTGCCCATAGCTTGTGGTAGACTATCCTACCACTCCACTCCACCACTGCCATCCTTTCTGGAGATAGGTATTGGGCAAAAATGTAGTCATGCTACATGATCATAGGATTATATGTGCTACTATCAGTTCCTTCCATAGAAGCCTAGAATTTTGATATCCCCAACAACTTGTACCTAGTTTCTGAAGCTCAATTATATATTGCACTATAAGCTGACTTAGAACTAGCAACTAGATTTTGTCATTGGATTATGATCCATGTTTATCTATCTTTTATATTTTCTTATAAATTTTGTTTTAACACAAATCATGATGACTTTTCCTTCCAATTGTATCCCTTTGTCAAAAGTATATTTAGAGAAGTCACACTATTTAAATTCTTGTGTTGAGATCTAGCTTGAGAGAATATCCATCCTAATATTAAAATAGGAGGGGCATGCTAAATATTTTTGGTTTTTGTGTCATTAACATATGTATCCAAGTGGTTGTGTCCACTAAGTCTACATTCTCTTTGCTTTCACTTTTTGTCTCTAAAATAGAAGACCAATTAGGGAGTTTACGGCCTTGATCTAGATGCTTATCTTCGAATGACCATCATCTACTAGAGGTTTTAAATTTATTTACCTAGTTTAATTATTTACTACTTTTCCAAGCATAGATACACTCTTAGATTTAAATCCAAACTAGTCTGAGCTTCACATGAAAGTAGCTGATACATTTAACCTCAAGCGATGTAGACGTAGGCGGTGCTACATTATCAAAGTTACAAAGTGGGTTATAACATTTCAAAATAACTGACCCAAGAAATACAACACTAGTTGTATACAGAAAAGAAATGAGGTTACTACTTACTAGTAGCATTGGTTTCTTAACGTAAATCAATGCAACATATCTACAAGGATTCGTAGCCTCAATATTTTGAAAAATGAAGCCACAAACCAAATGCTTCAATATTTTTTAAATAAGTTTGTACTGACAGTTTACATTACAAAAACTAACACTACATGGTTATAGCCTAAGTTTTTAGCAAAACCAACTCCATTGATCCATCTTATTAGTAGATTTCTAAATATAATTGTAATGTCTGTTAAAAAAGTCTAATATTGTTGATTATAGCCTTGGCTTTTAAACTTATAATTGATTCTAAGGATATTTTTATTTAATAGAAGAACAATAAGCTAGACCTACTATTATGCATGCCAACTGCAATCCTACAAACCTATAATAAAAGATGGATACAAATTAAAATTACTTACTTCAATTGAGATTCACTTACCTTTACATGAATTGATCAAATCTTACACATACATTTTCATTGCACGATCCAATCATCACTAAATCATATATGTATTAACTTCTATTCTCATGCTCCATTTTTGAAGCATACAAAGATTCAAAAAACATACTTCATTCACATATTTTATTTTTATTCACATACATCCACCTAATTCACAAAAATTTAGAATACACATGAGATTATATTAAACAAACTTGATATAAAATAGTGTAATCACATATTACTCAGATATAAAAGAAAATTTATAACTCACTATTTTGAACTACGTAAGTAGTCCAATATGAAGTTCATTTTTTAAGAAAAGAATCTACCCAATCCTCTTGGATGGCATCAAGGATCATGAGTGGTAAATCTGAGTGTTCAATATCTACAAAAGAAATGTGTGTTATTATATGATAACATTTACATAAATTATTACAATTCAAATTAATTTGTACAAATTATGATGATAGTCTTTATTACCTATTCAATATTTAGGATGTCACATGATGTTGTCTTGAAACTACATTCATATACTTTATAACATAGTATGCACACACCTACTCATTATTTTGTCTAGGATGCTTACAGTTAAGAAATATATCCAATTCTAATAAATTATATAAAATAGATTTGACATAATATTAAAAGCCTCAAAGTACTTTGACTTTCTTTCAAGTTATTAACTTCAGTTTCAAGTAAATCTATCATAGAGATTTGTAGAATGCTTTTATACCCCTATAAGTTAAATGAATAATATAGATGACTAAGTAGATATATCTTTTAGAATTCATATTAATTACTTTATTGATGACTGAATATATATGTTGACTCCGCAATTGGGAATTTTAGTGTGTGTCCTCTTCATATTTTACCCAATGGGTCAAGATAATACACAATCATTAACCTCGAGACAAACAACAACAAATCCTTATATTGAGCTCTCTATAAGAACAATGCAAAAAAAATATAATTCTATATTGAAGTAGGACTCATAAGTCAAACTTCAAAGTTGAGAAATAGAATTACATAATGGAAACTTGCCCAAGATTGAAAATCAACTAACTAAAAACTTCGATGAAGATGAGAAATAATCAATTATAGAATTGTAGTCTCTTCCCACCATGCTAATTACTAAATGATCTAAATTATACACTATATTCAAAATCTAAAGTATAAACATATACGTATTTGTAATAACCATGATACTTTTTAGATATATAGAAATCAATTCAAGATATAGGTTTACATGGACAAGCTACATTGAAGAACTATTACCACATTTATACGTCTATTATGGGGGTATATGGATAGTTTATTATGGAGGTATTGAGTTAGTCATACTAGAACTTCACCAAAACATATTGAAGACAAACATTAATGATAAATTTGTGTCCAATGACATCCCCTTTAAGACCCCTGACATTGCTTTATGGTTGAATATGCTTGATTACCTTAATTTAGTGATTAAAACTTAATCAAACCTTATGATGTGTTTATATATCATGTGACAAAGCTAAGTTTCAACTTTAGTCTAGTTTGGACATTGTTTGAGCAAGTTTTTCTATAAATGTGCTTTTAAGGGCTTTTATACAATATGGCCATATCTTGGATTTTTTTTTGTAATTTGTCATAGGACTGTTGTGTATCATAAGTTTTCATACCATGTTTGATATAGTTGTACCTTGGGGTTTAGTTGTGACATCTAACCTTGTGCTGAGATTAGGGTTTCGTCACCTAGGTGCCCTAACTCGATGGTTTGCCCCTTTGGATGTCGGGATCTGATAGTCCACCTTTAGGTGGTAGCATCTGATGATTCTCTTCAACGGATTGAAGGTTGATGGTTTATCTTTGAGGCCCCTAGGTATATGGTTCACCAAGTGAGGTAAAACACCCTATGGTAATTCTAGGGTTTAATTTTGTGGCCAAGGAAAGGCATGACATGATGGGCAACCTATTGTTGGAGGTCGATGGGTTTTCTAGGGTTGACATATGATGGTCCCCCTGGGGTTAATATTCAATGGGTGACATGGTTTTGCATGGACAAGATGTTTTGACCACAGACACATGGCATGCATGGCTTGACACCTCTTCCTTTCTTTATCTTTCACCTCAGGCTTTATATACCTCTGTCTTTCCAGAACCCTTTAGACCCTCCTTTCTTCCTCTTTCTTCTTGGAGCTTGTACCTCTTGCTTTTGGGAGAAGAAGGATCTCAAGAAAGAAGAAGCATGGTCGATCTTGCTTGTCTGTACACCTAGGGTTTGGATCTACCCTCTTCTTGGTTGTTTGAAGCTTACTAGCTTTGTTTCTTGGGCAAAGGAAGTAAGATCTTCCTCATTTTCCTTGATTCCATACCTTATTCTCTCTTCCTTCTTGGTCAGATCTATTGTGTTTCTTGGTGGTTCTTATGCTAGAGGTTGAAGAACACATTCCTTCTCACTTATTTGACCTTGGGTTTGCTTGGAAGTGTGGAGTACTCAAGCTAAGGTTTCTTATATCTTTCTTGATCTACCCTGTTGTTTGGACCTATTTCATCATCTTTGAGGCAAGTTATATAACTTTATCCATGTTTATTGCTTGATCATAACTTTCATGTAAAAAATCTTTCTCTAAAATGTATTTCTATGTTGAAAGATGTTATCTTTGCCTAGGATTTGAGCTTGTAGGGTAGTTCTTGAGTAGATAACCTTCCTTGATGTACCTTTAAACGTTGTGCACCTTTCTTCCTTGGAATTGGAAACCCTAGACCTTGCATGTCCATGAATCGATGGTCTCCATATTGTGACAAATGATGATTTTACCTTGAGTGCTTTGAACTTAGTTGTACCATATTTTAATGACTCTATGGTTGACTTCTTGTGTCAAATGATGTCTTGCACTTAGTTATATTTTAATGGACCTTCTTATGCTTAGAAACAATGGTTATGTTCCTCTAGAGTTGATACTCTTGATGTTCAGTTTCAATCGGTGGTTGTATAAGCTCTAAAAATGGTGCTTTTACTTGATGTTTTAGATATGTTTTTCCACTTGTTCTTGACAAATGATGGCCCTACTAGTTCCATGATTTGATGGTTCTTATTTTGATTCACAATTGAAGGTTTATCTAGATATAAAAATGATGGTCCCTCTGGTATCAAGATTCTATTGTTCAAAACCAATGGTTTCACTATGTCATGATTTGATGACCTTCATAGTGTCAACATTCAATGGTGGTTCTGATGTACACAACTAATGGAATTTCTGATGTCAATCAATGATGTCTCTTCTAGTGTGTTTACATCTGAAGGCCTATCTAGGTCAAGACTCGATGGTCCTTCTACGTCTATGATTTGATGGCTTTCCTATATGCAAGATGTGATGGCTCTTCGATGTGCATGATTGAATGGTTTTTCTTGCATGTAATCTGATGGTTTTGTCTACATAACATTTTATGGTCTTGTTGGATATTCATGATTCAATAGTGATGTTATAGTTTAAGCATATCCATGATCTGATGGGGATTCTAGGTGTTAGGGTTTGTGCTTTTTCTTATGCATGTGTACAAACCGATGGTTTACTTTTGAGTGCTTATTTGTAATGTTATCTCCATCCACTTTTCTAAATTATAGTTGAGTAATCAGGTAATAATGGTTGATTCACATCTCTCTTAATTTTATGTGGTTATAATGAAATAATACTCTCAATGTTAGTGGAAACCCTGATGTGTTTCTTTGTAAACATCATAGCTCATATGATTAATGCTACCTTATGCTAAACCTATGTACCAAAAGTATGATAAAGATTGGTAGAACCTTTATCAAGGTGTTGAAAGATAATGATGTTCTTATAGGAGATTATGTGATTGGTCAAAATGACCTTTGGGAATGAGTTGATTCCTAGTGGAGGTGTAATCCTCTTTATGATGATAAGGGTTGATACCATGGGATAATGTTGTAAGGATTTATATCTTGTGATGATCTGATAAAGAGTATAGTGTCATGGATGGCAATGAAATAGTACTCTATGATGTTGTGATCAAGAATATGGCCATATATTTTCTATCTTCTAGAGTTGTTGTATGTCAATGTCTTGTAGAAATGAATTAGGGTTTTGTATGAAAAACTTGGTTAGGACTTGCTGGATGGGGAAACAAGTATTCCTGAAGGAAGCCTAAAGTTGTATATTGTTGAATATGTGCAGGTTCAAGAGATTGTGTGTCCTTGTCATCCTAGTCCCAAGGTTGGAGGATGGATGTAAGGGTGAGAATAATTTGGTTAATAACCGATAACCAAATGGTTAAAACCTAATATTTAATTTTATTTGGACAATTTGGTTAATTCAGTTACTTTGGTTAATTGGTTAAATGGT
This sequence comes from Alisma plantago-aquatica, assembly GCA_963693085.1. Lineage (NCBI taxonomy): Eukaryota > Viridiplantae > Streptophyta > Magnoliopsida > Alismatales > Alismataceae > Alisma > Alisma plantago-aquatica. The sequence goes on from OY856414.1 coordinate 663,538,686, forward strand.
TAATTTTTCGGTTAAAATTATTTTCTATTTAGTTAACCAAATTAATAGAATAGCCACAATTTATACATAAAAAATATCTTAGACATATACATATTCATATAAAGTTGTAATTTAAGTTCAAAAAATGTCTACGTTTATATTGTTTTCAAGTTTTGATGAACATTATAGCACTATATTTATATGTAACAATACTATAATATAAAAATGCTTCAAAATTTAATGAATAGAAAACTGTGATGACTTGGATTTCTCTAACTACTCAGGTATGTGTCATTTACTTTGTTTTTCACTATAATCTCACACTAGCTCTCATATTCATTTATTGAATGCATTTTGGGTGCACTTTTAGATTATCCAATGTAAGTATGCTTCGTGGTGATAATCATTCTAGCTAAAAACCTAGTTGCACCTTGTTCTCTCATCACCATAGTTCCATTTTTTCTGATCTTATCATGAACACATATCCACTTTACTCTTGTAATCATGTTGTAGAGGGTGTTCTCACCTTTCTAATGCATTTTTATTTGCTCAAATCAAAGTTATGATGAGTTAGTTGTGACAATTTGTAGACCTAATTCTCTTCTCCCAACTTTAATGTTTTTCTTGCACATTTGGGCATTTGAAGGGCCATTTTAGGCCTGGGAAATCTTTCCCTCAGCCCCATGTTCCCCTACTTTTGACTTTTCCCTCACCTCCCTTATCATCTTCTCTCTCGCATGCACTGGGGGTCGTACTGAGACTCAGTGTCGTCCCAACAGGTGCTTCTCCTCCTCTTTTCTCCCTCTGAGCTAACCTTCCCCCTCCCCTTTTGGGCATTGGACCAACTACAATAGACGATGGGGGCTCTAGTGGGTGGGTAGCCGCCGCCACTACCCCTTACCCCATTTGAAAACCCTAACCATACTCCATGCTTCCCCGATTCTCTACTTAAACTCTCCAGGATTCCCCCCGTCGAGGGTTCTCTCTTCCATCCACAATTAAGCGCTTCTCTCCTTGCCTTCCCACCTCACAAATCAACCCCTGGGGGCCACTGGTTGCTACAGGGTTCTGCAACCCTAGAATCACCTTCAAGACAACAGTTGAAGGGGCAACACAACCCTATATCCCTGGTCCTACCCTCTCTCTTCCCCTCCCCTCTCTATTCTGACCCAAGGTGCCTCCGATGGCATTGAGGATGCACTAGTGGTTGTGCTTGATTTGCTATAATGAGTAGCACCACACTGGTAGCTAGATGATGATGATGAGAAACGGAGGTTCGTGCCACCACCCTGGGCTCATCAACACCCAAGCCCGACCTACTCCCAACAACACCACTAGCTTCCCCCAAACCACCTCCTCATCATGAGCGCAGCGGAAGACATCCCTTGTATGTAGGCTTTTAACGCTGGAAGTGGGTGTTACCTCAGGTCGTCAAATGCGGCTAGGTCTAGTGGACATCAAAGCAAGTGATCTGATCACAGCTATCCCTCCTCCTCTTGCTCGTGGCACATCGTTTGGGCCGACGATTGACGAGCTCTCATCGCATGGTCGTGGGCAGTCGGGGACAACAACCCATCCACTCTCCCTGGGTGAGCAGGGTCAGTGTCAGCAGAGTGCACAACCAGTGGCTACACCTTGGGTCCGGCCCACTTCCACTTTCACCTCACACCACATGGTAAAAATATCCCCCTAAAATCCAATTTTATGCCTAATATTTAAACCTTCATGTCTCCCAACCCTAGAAGCAAATTAGGTGATGTAATATATGATTTTGATAAAACAAAACACCACCTATCTCATGGTACTACTTATTGGTCCTATTTTTTTCTCATACCTCCACAAATTTACTATTATATTGCACCGCTTGACCTTTAATCTTTCAAACTTAATCAACTTTGCTACTTGCATGATCCTAATGATTAATAGCATTGTTTCGTAGTACCTCAGTAACTAACATTCCCTTAAAATGAGTGTTAAATGATCTATCTTGCTTACTTGCTCTCTAATGCTATCTTAAATGTAATACGACTCATAAGTTACCTTTTTGGCATTAAAATAATGTAACTTGAACACTTGTGAAGTTTGTATCTCTAAATCCCATGAAATGTCATCACCTCGAAATTATTAGCCACTATTATGTATTTTTCACTCTAAAATTAATATATCACCCTCTTGTGCATTATTAACATCATAAGACCCTATGTGCTCACTCTAGTAGATGTTTATGTCCTATAATGACCTCACATGAACCATGCTCTTATGGATATGGATTTCACTTGTTCATCTTGCTAATCAAGTTAGTTTTTCATTGATTATATTCAAAACATGGATGTTATCTTAGCCTAAGGAACCCCATGATGTTGTGCACCATGTAGTGCACTTTTATGAATGTGTGATATGACTAGAACCATGCTTTTTTGAATGGGGACCTAAGTGCTTGATAATGTCCATGTGGGTACTCCAACTCCATACTAATATAAGATCTATCCTTGTACTCTAGGTTGACATTGAGGGCCTTACCTCGATCTCTTGGTTCTAGGTTTTACTCAACACTTGCAAGGTACACTTTTTACACCTCTTGAATTATTCCTATTGTTATGACTTGGTTGCTAGTTGTATACGTAGAGTCTAAATGCTTGGATATGAATATTGTTTGACATAAGTGACCTTATGATATCCTTTTCATGCTTTTGATGTATAATATATGTTGAACATCACCCTCAAACATTAACGTAGCAAACCATTATACAATGACCCTTGTGCCCTACCCAACTCATGGGATGCAGGCATAAGACATGATATAGGGTGACCCCATGGATTTTGTCATTTGGGCCCCTCATAGTTGAAATGTGCAACTATTAGCTATTCTTTAGTTTTCCATATATACTCTTCCTTTGGAAGTTGTCACATGAATATTAAGGCCTTATGATGTTGTTAAGTACAATGGTTAAATTCACCCAAAAGATGCTCTTGGAAACTTTGTTACATGTTTCTTATGTTTGTTGTTCTTTGGTCTTTACTTTTTGTTATCTTGCCAAGCTTATATTATGTTAATCTCATAATCTTGCTAGTTTCATTTTGTAAAGTTTACCAATGCACCTGCATTGAATTTCTATCCTATTTTTGTTCCCAATTAGGTGATCAATAGGTGAATCAACCTTTATGAAGGAACCTCTATAACAAAGAAAAACATCTCAACATGGGGCTTGTAGTAAATAAATGGGTTTGTAAATATCTTCATGTAATATAATAGCTATGTTGATCTTGTAATCTTTTTATATTGTCTCCTCTGAACTGCGTTGTAATTAAGACACTTTGATTCAAAAATATGATGATGGACGCCATTTTTCTCTTCTTTACATATGCTTGTGTGTCTTGTGTCATTCTATGGACGAACGTCCCAACCCACTCGCCTTTGGCTGTGTAGCCATTAGGAGTGTGGACTTGGGGTAATAAATAGTTCTGTGACAAATGGTATCAGAGCCAAATACATGAGCCTTTGTGTAAGTAGGACATGACTCATCATTGAAACATAGGGAGAACCTAAGTCCATAATGGTGAAACTAAGGTAGTAGGTTTGGTGTACCACGTGGGGTTCCTACACACATCTACCTACCCTAAGTGAGTCCAAGATTGGAAATAGGACTCTTCCTTAAAGCCTTGAGAGTCATCTAGCATCTCCTCTCTTCTTTAAAGACTACCCCCAAGACATTTAATTAGATGAGGATTAGTTAGCCTCCATGTGTGAGCTTACTCTATGAACCATTGCTCACACAATCACTATATTTTGGGTAGTCTATGTATGAGGAAATTAAAATTCGAAATAATTGCTAAAAGTTGATTAATATGATATTGGTTCTATGATCTGATTGTAATAATGAAACTCGATTTAAATTAATACTCATGAAGGTTAGTGTTGATATGTTAACCCCCCAGATCATGTGAAACTCGACTATGCCCAATTAAGACTAATATGATTCCTATGTTTGAGGATAATAACAATGATCTTGATGTGGTGAAATAAGGAGAATATATACCTTATACCTCATTTTAATGAGGTCCCTATTTATCTAGTGCCTTTGATGTCCTAATTCGATTAAACCTCAAACATAAGTAAGAAAATATTACCCTATTTTGACTTGTACCATGATTATGCTTAACATAATGACACTTTGAGACTCATGGTCTTGATTTTAAAACTCTGATACCTGAGGCACCTCCCCCATATTTGATGTCTATGCCTCCATCTCAATTTTGACATGACATGACGATTTAGGACCCTTGATCTTGCCCATTATACTCATACTCTTGTAATGCCCTATTCGACTATTCCATTTCCAAATATGCCCTTGCCTTGATTCTAAAGGAAGGGAAGAATATTTTGACCTTAAATATGAAGATCTTAGACTTTGGGCCCACATGATGATTTTGACCCATGTTATCATAGGATATGACTAGATAGTTTGTACTCTACCTATTTTATACATGCTTGATGCTCATGATTAATATGGGCTAAATGTGCCAGATTAAGGGTTGAAGTCTGACTCTTAACTCCCCTAAACTAGGACACATCCCTATATGACCTCTCTAAATCTTCATCTTGATGAATATTTAGATCATAGAAGGGACCCCTTTCTCAAAATTGTGATCTTTTGACCTAAGCCCATAATAGGTCATACTCATGGTAGTGATGATACTTGATCTTGATGTCTTAATTTGAAAGAAAATTGAATGAATGAATGATCAACCTATGGTCTAGTAGAAACCCTAAAATCATAGTTTGAAATGTTGGGATCTATGACCTGGATATTCAAATATTGACCCTCCATAATGATCTATGATCTACAAACTCACCATTTTGATCTTAATATGGTTTGACTTGCATCATCGCCTGATACTAGATTAGATATCAGCCCAATTAATGACTAATAACTTTCATGTTCCCAAATTTGATATTGTTGGTTGTATGATCATGTTGATTTCTTGATTTATGAATTAGGGTTTAAGCTCCATATGGACTAGACTGGGACCCTCCATCGATCCTGAGCACGAAATCATGATGTTGAAATATGATGTTGATCTTGAATTGTTGAAACATAAAAATCTCAATCATGTACCCCACCTACTCCAATGTAGAAGCTAGAACCCTAAATTTTAGGATCGAAAGTCATGAGGTACTCTTGATGCAAGATCCCTATTTGTTCGACTTAAAAACATGATATCTCCAAATTAGGTAAGATATAGGATAATCTCACTCTATTTGTGTTTTATGTGACAATCTTACCAAGTTAATGATTGATGTGACTTTACCTTGACCATGATGCTCAATTACTCAATTTTGAAATACCTTCATATGGAAAGAATACCAAGTGGATTATTATACGGGATATAGAAACCCATTCTCAATGTATGACTTGACTTAATTTTAGGGACAAAATTCCTTTCATGGTGGGGAGGATGTGATGACATGGATTTCTCTCACTCCTCAAGTATGTTTCATTTGCTTTGTTTTTCACTAGAATCTCACTCTAGTCCTCATATTCATTTATTGAATGCATTTTGGGTGCACTTTTAGTTTATCCAATGTAAGTATGCCTCGTTGTGATAATCAATCTACCTAAAAACCTAGTTGCACCTTGTTCACTTATCACCATAGTTCCATTTGTTTTGATCTTATCTTGAACACATATCCACTTTACTATTGTAATCATGATGCAGAGGGCGTTCTCACCTTTCTGATGCATTTTTGTTTGCTCAAATCGAAGCTATGATGAGTTAGTTGTGACCATTTGAAGACCTAATTCTCTTCTACCCAAATTTAATGTTTTTCCTGCACATTTGGGCCTTGGAAGGGCCCTTTTAGGTGTGGGAAATCTTGCTCTCAGCCCAACATTCCCCCACTTTTTACTTTGCCCTCACCTCCCTTATCATCTTCTCTCTTGCGTGCATAGGGGGTCATACCGAGACCCACCGTCGTCCCCGCTGGTGCTTTTCCACCTCTTTTCTCCCTCTGACCTCACCTTCCCCCTCCCCTTTTGGGCGTTGGACCAGCTATGCTGGATGATGGGGGTTCCGGTGGGTGGCTAGCCACTATCACTACCCCCTTACCCCATTAGAAAACCCTAACCATACTCCCTGCTTCCCCCACTCACTACTTAAACCCTCCAGGCTTCCCCCCTGTTGAGGGTGCTCTCTCCCCTCCATAGCAAAGTGCCACTCTCCTGTTTCTTGCCTTCACACCTCACAAATCACCCCCTAGGCACCGCTGGTTGCTATAGAGTTCTGTAACCCTAGCATTGCCTTCTAGACAACAGATGGAGGGGAAGCACAACCATGTTTCCCTAGTCCTGCCCTCTCTCTTTCCCTCCCCTCCATGTTCTGACCCAAGTTGCCTCTAGTGGCATTGAGGCTGCACCAGTGACTATGTTGGATTTTCTATAGTGAGTAGCACCACACTAGCAGCTAGATGATGACAATGGAAAATATAGGACTGTCCCACCACCCCGGGCTCATCAACACCCACTCTCGACCTGCTCCCAACCACAACAGCAACCTCCCCCGACCATCTCCTCATCATGAGTGCAGAGGAAGATGACCCTTATAAGAAGGCTTCTGGCACTGGAAGCGGGTGTTACCCCGGTCCGTTGGATGTGGCTAGGTCTGGTGGACATTAAACCAAGTGCTCTGATCATAGCTCTCCCTCCTCCTCTGGCTCATGGCAGGTCGTTTGGGCCAATGGTGGCCGGCGATTAATAAGATATCCTTGCGTGGTCACGGGTGGTCGGGGACAACAACCCATCCACTCACCCTAGGTGAGCTGGTTCAGTGCCATCAGAGTGCACACCCAGTGGTTGCGCCTTAGGTCCAACCCACTTCCCCTTTCACCTCGGCCCACAGGGTAAAAATCTCCCCCTAAAATTATATTTTATGCCTAATATTCAAACCTTCATATCTCCCGAATCCTAGAAGCAAATTATGTGATGTAATATATGATTTTGATCACAAAAACACCACCTATCTCATGATACTACTTATTGGTCATGTTTTCGTTCATACCTCCAATGATTTGCTGTTTTAATTCACTTCTTGACATTTAATCTTTCAAACTTAATCAACTTTGCTACTTGCATGATCCTAATGATTACGACCACTATTTCCTAGTACCTTAGTAACTAACATTCCCTAGAAATGAGTGTTAAGTGATCTATCTTGCTTACTTACTCTCTAATGATATCTTTTATGTACTATGACTCATAAGTTACCTTTTGGGCATTAAAATAATGTAACTTGAACACTTGTGAAGTTTGGAATTCTAAATGCCATGAAATGTCATCACCTCAAAATCAATAGCCACTATTATGCCTTTTACAATCTAGAATTAAGATCTCACCCTCTCGTGCCATGTTAACATCATAAGACCCTATGGGCTCACTCTAGTAGATGTTTACGGCCTATAATGACCTAACATGAAACCATGCTCTTAAGGATATGAAATTCACTTTCTTATCTTGCTAATCAGATTGGTTTTGCCTTGATTATACTCTGAACATGGATGTTCTCTTAGCCTAAGAAACCCTATGATGTTGTGCACCATGTAGTGTACTTTTGTGAATATGTGATATGACTAGAGCCATGCTTGTTTTGAAAGCATGCCTAAGTGCTTGATAATGTCCATGTGGATACTCCCAGTCCATACTACTATAAGATCTATCCTTGTACTCTAGGTTGACATTTAGGGCCTTACCTCGATCTCTTGGTGCTAGGTTTTACTCAACATTTGCAAGGTACACTTTTTACTCCTCTTGAGTTATTGCTATTATTATGACTTAGTTTCTAGTTGTATATGTAGAGTCTAAATGCCTGACCATGAATATTGTTTGACATAAGTGACCTTATGATATTGTTTTTATTCTTTTGATATGTAGTATATGTTGAACATCACTCGCAAACATTAATGTAGCAAACCATGACCCTTGTGCTCTACCCAACTCATGGGATGCAGGCATAAGGCACGGTGACTCCTCCTTGAGTTGTTAAGAGAGGCGCACAATTCTTGGTTGAATATAGGGTGACCCCATGACTTTGGTCATTTGGGCCCCTCATGGTTGAAATGTGCAACTATTGGCTATGCCTTAGTTTTCCGTATAGACTCTTCCTTTGGAAGTTGTCACACAAATATAAGGCCTTACAATGTTGTTAAGTACAATGGTTAAATTCACCTAAAAGATGCCCTTGAAAACTTTGTTACACGTTTCTTATGTTTGTTGTTCTTTGGTTTTTACTTTTTGTTATTTTTCCAAGCTTATATTATGTTAATCTCATAATCTTGCTAGTTTCATTTTGCAAAGTGTACCAATTCACCCACATTGAATTTGTGTCATATTTCTATTCCCTATTAGGTGATCAACAAGTGAATTAAGCTTTATGAAGGAACCTCTATAGCAAAGAACAACATCTCAACATGGGGCTTGTAGTAAATAAATGGATTTGTAAATCTCTTCATGTAATAGAATAGCTATGTTGATCTTGTAATCGCTTCATGTTGTTTCCTTTGAACTGCATTATCCTTAAGACACTTTGGTTCAAAAATATGATGATGGACACTATTTTGCTCTTCTTTACATATGCTTGTGTGTCTTGTGTGATTCTATGGGTGGATGCCCCAACCCACTTGCCTTTGGCTATGTAGCCATTAGGAGTGCAGACTTGGGGTAACAAAGAGTTTCATGACAAAAATCCATGGCGGTGAGGAGGATCCGTGGTGATGGACCTTAGAGATGCTTGTTTGATGTCTAGTGTGTACTAGAGTCGCCCATGTACTCTCATGTCTGGGCGAGAAGGTTTGTACCTGATGTTTCAATCTACTCGATCTTTTGGTAATATTCTAATGCTTGTACATGTGGTATATGTGAATAATGTTCTTCTGTATATATATGTTGTGACTGAGGCCACAAAGCAATTGTAAAATATACTTGAAAAAATATATGAATATATGTAAGATGTCATGACTTTATGTAAATATTCTTGATTATGTTGGTGGAAATAAACCATTTTTAATTTTTACCCCTTTTTAGGGATCTAATTAATTAGTGGTTGATTGTAATTTGGTTTTGAGTAATCTCATTTAGAGTGATGGGTTATAACATACCCAATCACATTTACCACCATATTTGATCCTAGTTTTTAATTTACTAAGTATTGATATAAGCCTTTACATTTACTCCTGAACTTAACGAATATGGGTTCTAAAATTAGAAAACATTTACATTTTAGAGGAAGACCCATCGACTTCTATCTCTTAGGTTTTTGGATCTATTAAATTTTTCTTGTATCATATAAATTCATATATAGACAAATAGAAAATATAGTGAAAATTTTGTAGACCTTACTATCATAGAGAATGAAGTTCCTGGGCCACCCCTCCAAACTACCTTCTACTTATCCTATTGTGTTGTATTCACTATGAGGTATAGGTAGCAATCTATCTCTTGTTCCCTCATACAAAAATATGATGGATACACAAAGTACGTCAAAGGGCACTAGTTTTGAAGGCAATGTGTCACCAAGGTGATATACCTAGATTCTTGCCAACTTATTGCTAGAAACTGTGATAATGATAAATGTAGTTTCTTTTCTTTCTTATCAAGAATAAAAGTATCGTATCAATGCTATCAATCTTCCTAGCCAATTGGGTCTATGTAAATCTAAAGATATAAGTAATTTAGATGATAAAGTCTTCCTTTTTTACTTTCATCTAGCGGCATGGCATAATCTTCTCTACTACTGTTTTGTTAGTAATAAAAAAATGCTTAATAAAAGTGAAAAATTTCCCTTTACTTAATATATATGTCCCAACATATGCACTATTTTTTGTTGTTCTCTCTACAAATGACAATACAAATAGCAGTGACCACATCCTATTTTCATATCCACTATCTCTTCCATCAGCCTCACCATCCTTTCTTTACTGAATTTATGAATGACTAAATGAGCTCCATTGTTTCAATTTTAGTCACACACTTAACCTACATAATATGTTATGAAATTATGGATACCATCACATTAGGGTTTACTTATCATCATCATCATATGTACCTCATATGATTATAAAATTTCATCCATCATCTCATAAGCATCTTTGGTATACTTTAGGGTAAACACCTTACTTAGAGAAGGATGTTATAAGGAGGGATCAGACTTAGAGACCTAGTTAAATAGATAAAAAACCTAAAAGGAGATATCCACGCTATATCAAGTCTATATCCTAAGCATTGGGATATCCAAGCTATATTAGGTCTATCTCCTAAGAGTTAATTACACTAAGACAAGTCTAGATGGTCATGCCAAGTACCCATGTCCTTCACCTAAGGGTTGTAAGTATACCTACAAGATAAGCCAAAGTGAAAATTATTAGTACGAAAATGCCAATATGTACATATAAATAGGGATTGATCAATATTACATAAAAGGATAACAATTAATTATCCAAGGCTTCCAACAAAAAGGGAAGTGAAAAACCAAGTGGATATCAAAGAGAAATAAAAGAGGATAACCAATAAGACATTTATTTCCATAAAAAATACCACAACAATAATTTCACAAATCATAAGAAGTGCATACAAACAACATTAGACTAGTATTGTTTAAAGTAGGGATGAAACACCATATGATCTCAAAAAAAAATTCGGATAGAAAGGAGCACCCTAAGAGGAAAGGCACACCAGATATATATAATATTAGTCGAAAAGAGCACTCAGGGTGGAAAGGCGCACCCAATATATGGTTGTACTCATGTACCACTACTAGAAATTAAATTACTCTAAGCCATGCATGAATTTAGAGGCAAGAAGTAAGTTTAGTCAATCTCAAATAGCAAGATGAGAATTTACAACAATTATCATATAGGGTCAGATGACTCACAAAAATATATCCAAGCATATTAAAAAGTACAACTACACCATGAAATAAGATGAACATCATATCTTTTGAAATTAATATGAATATCCACATTTTAAGAAGATAAAACTATTGATATCAGCATATAACCACTTGCATGAGTAACCCTGGATGAAAAAGCACATCCTTCATAAGAAGTATGGTAGTGCATAAGCATCTATGTAAGTAAATTAGTCTAATACCACATGCAGAATATGAAGGCAAGATATATGTTCACTAGTCACAACAATAAGAATAATTTACATTGCAAGAGGGGTTACAAGCCCAATGTAATAGCATGAATAGGACTCTAGGATATTACAATAAATTGCCCCATGAAAGGCGTAGAATTTCAAATAAGGAGTAGTGATGTTGTTAAAAGATGCTTCATAATGGGGAAATATTTGTGAAAGTATTATAAATGGCTAAATATAAATAGAGATTGAACAATACTTATTATTCACAAATAATGGTGAACTTCATATATATACTTGGTGTAGGAGTCCACACACATAGAGAGCGAGGCACGTACAACAAAAGAATTAAACATATTTCCACATTTCCAACCATGCATCTCTTCAACAACAATATAGAGTGAAGGAAGATAGAAGATGATATCAAAGAAGATCTCTCAACATGACCACCAACACATCCACATCTCTATACCATCCACGTGGATGATAGGGAACCCCATGTTGTGCTCCAAGTGCAGAAATGCAAGGAGTTTCCTTTTTGTTGACAATGTGCTAGTATTGCACAACCTCTCTTTTCCCTTTCTTTCCTTGACGGTAATGACAGATGGTCAAAGGACTCTCTAAGGTGCCTCCTTTTTTCTTAAAAAAGTTTTCTGTTAAGAGTTGTCAAAAAGGTGTCACACATGTTGTAAGCAGTGGGACTCGAGAGGGGATCCACACCTCACTAAACTAAGGAATAAAACCATCTAATCAAATCACACTAGCAAGTATACTAGAATATATGTGTTTTATATTCATTTCTTTTTTTGTTTTGAAAATATAGAGATTATATGTTATTCATCCCGCTCTCTATTGCAGGCCAAAGAACGGACATGTCTACATTAACATTCTTGTTAAGCCAGGAAGGAATGCTATAAGTAAAAGAAATGACATTGCTAGAGCTTTTACAAAAGCGTGCTATGTAGTCGGCTACATTATTATGTGTTCTCAATATGTGTGAGATGTGTGGTTTCCCTACATCTTCACATAGCATCCTAAGACGCCTCATGTGTGGAGCAAAGTTTGTAGTTGCGGGGACGCTTCCAGTAGTAATGTTAACTGCTATGAGTGCATCTGACAAGATGGCTGGCGAGCGCCATCCCGTAGTTTTGCAGAGTTCCATGGCACCTATGATGCTTAGGATTTCCGCTTCTAGTGCCGAGAAGGCACTGCTGGGTGAACCATAACCCAATATAAAAGTACCATTGCCATCCAAAACTTGAATCCCAATCCCTGCAGCATCAATAGAAGATGTGAAGGATGCATCAACGAAGATCAAAATATTGTGGTTTGCTGGTGGCCGTGGGTGGGCACTCAGAAAAGTTGGTGTACTTTTCACGGTCTTCGGAAGAGATAAGATGGCCCTAGCCTTCTCTTGGATGAAAGATATTCTTTGGGCAACAGAATGGTGCTTCTTGTTGTGGACGAGGTCATTCTTGTGCAGCCAAATTGCCCAAGCTGCTATAATGGGCTGGAGCGTGTCCATGTCCGTGCATGGGGAGGATAAGAGACGAGCTATCCATGCATCTTCCATAAGATTGAAGAAGGGAGTATCAACATGCAGCGCAAGCCAAACTTGTTTACTCTTGCTGTAGTCTCGAAGGCAGTGTATTAGCATGTCTTGGCTGTTATTGCAGACAGGACAAACACCGTCTGTGGGAATGTGCCGGCGAGCCTTCTCCATATTAGTAAGAATTGCCTTATGTTGCAGCAGCCATAAGAAGGTCCTGAACTTTGGCGGGATAGGCAGGCACCAAATGGATATCTAGTCCCCATTAAGAGTGATGCGAGAGTCCTTCCTGAGCCATGCGTAAGAAGATTTTGCTGTAAGGGAGCCAGAGTTAGTAAAAGGCTAGTGCCATGTATCGTCTCCTGTGGCAGTTTTTGGCGGGAAGATGTGGCTGATGTGCCGCCATGTTGGTTCGGGTAGATATGCATGGATGAAAGACCAGTCCCATGTTTTATATTCATTTCTAAAATGAATGGTATATAAAAGTAGTAGTGGAAACAAAATATCATTACACTTAATTTACAAAATTATACAAACTCTCTCACTTTGGACTTACTTGAAGGAAACGACTTCAAGATCTTAAAAAAGGGATATCTAAGCTATTTCAAGTCTATCTCCTAAGAGTCAACTCCACTAAGGCAAGTATAGGTTGTCACGCCATATCCTCCATGTCCTTCACCTAAGGAGTTTGAAGCATACCCAATAAGAGAAGATAAAGTAGAAGTTGTCAGCACAATAATATTGGCATGTGCATATAAATAGGATAAGAGAAATATTATGTAAAAGGACAACATTAATTATCTAAGGCTTCCAACAAAGAGAGAAACTGCACATTCAAGTGCATAACAAACAGAAATAAAAGAAGATAATCGATAGTAGACTCCTTGCCTTAAACTATACCACATTATTAATTTCACATAACATAAATAGTATATGTACACAACATTAAACTAACATTATTCAAAGAAGGGCTAAAACACCATAGGATCTCAGCCAAAAAGTTGGTCTTGAAAATGCATGCTAGGTGGAAAGGTGCACCTTGTATATGAGTGGAAAGGAGCATTTGGATTAGAAAGGCACACCCAATATATGGTTGAAATCATGTAAGGCTACTAGAAATAAAATTCGTCTGAGCCATGCACACATGTAGATGCAAGAAGTAATTTAATCAATCTCAAATAAGAGGATGTGAACATCCAACAGTCATATAACCCATAAACAAATATTCGATCTTATCCACGATTAAGATTACATCAAGAAATAAGATGAATAAGATATCACTTTAGAATCCAATATGCATATCCACAATTTATTATGATCAAATGATCAATATCAACATACAACAACTCAAATGAGTCAACATCTTAGAAGAGAGAGAACTGTATATGGTAATATATCCCAAAGTCCAAGGTGGAGAAAAACATAGGTATATGCTTAATATAGAAGTAAAGGGATGCAACATGCCTCAGATTGAATATACATATATTGATGATCAAACTTAGTTCCTTATTAGAGTCACAACCCACATGCTAAAGACATATATGAAATTAGGATTAAGTTTATGCTAATCATACAAACCCTATAAATTGCCTTTTTATTATATAGGAATTAGGTGATAAAAACTATACCTTCTTTAGGTTATGTTTTAATGATTTCATAATAAATTTTACTTTATTTTTCGAACATTAATATAATTATATACAACTTCTACAATCTAGACAATCTGGAAAGCCCTTAAAAAATCACATATTGAGTATATTGAAATAAATCCATAAAACTTATATCAACTCCTAATTAGACTTATACATAGAACACATAGAATTCCTAGTTTTCCCATGTACTCTTCAGAGAAATCAAAGGTAGCACAATGCAAACATGTAAAAGAGACACCCATCATCTTTCTTACTTGTCCAAGTGTGAAATAGTATCTCTGAAGCTCAATCCACACCAAAAATTGAGAATCCCTATGAGATGGCTAAAATAAAGAGGCTAGACTCCTTTCTAGTCTCCTTCCAAACCAAGTGACTAAGGAAAGGCTGATGTGGTGGCTAGAGCGCCCAAAGATCTTCTACCATTATTGTCTATAAGAAAAAGAAGGAGAGAGAAAACTAACACAACAAACCTAGAAATCAAGACTTGTTTTGAGTTTCATACAACACAACTATAATGACCCAATTTCATCTTAGTCATTTGATTAGGGTTTAATTAGATTATATCATGCTTAACTAGATTGATCATTTGCTTAAGCTTGATTAAATTATGGTAGTATAATTATTATGTTTTAAACCTAATGACAAACTCTAACCATGATTATATAATATATTATTAGGGTTTTTTAGATGAAAACCCTAGTCAGCCAAAATTAGGTTTTAGGTCACTTATCAATACATAATTTGATAAATATAGTGGTGTAGTATATGATTCTTTGAATTTTATCTTTAAATTATATCTATTTGGATTTTGGATATGATTTTCATAACTCAGATATGCGTGCTAGTCCCAATTTTTAAAATATATGGATGTTCTTTGAATCTATTGTTTAGTCGA
Organism: Alisma plantago-aquatica; assembly: GCA_963693085.1. NCBI lineage: Eukaryota > Viridiplantae > Streptophyta > Magnoliopsida > Alismatales > Alismataceae > Alisma > Alisma plantago-aquatica. The sequence continues at coordinate 663,553,890 of OY856414.1, forward strand.
ATTGCAATTTGACCAATCATGATGCAAACTAAAGTATAGAAGTGTAGTGTTTTTTTAGTTATTGATCGATAATCATAAATGAACTAAAACTTTTATTGAATCTCTACACTTTATTTTAGACAACATAATAATTATTTATAATATTTGGAGGAGTTTTGACCGATTCAAAAAACATTTATGTGAGAACCGTTACACTAAATGAGATTACACAAAACATAAAACACAATCAATCACTCATTAATCACATACCCAAAAATATGGGTAAATTAAAACTGACTTCAACGTCAGTACCCACTCAGAAACATTTGCATAAGAGCCCAACATCTTGTATATATCCATACTATGACAAGAATTTGATACAAATTGTTCTATTGGCTTATCCGTAACATATATACACAAGAGAACAATATTCATATATGCCACACAAATAAGCATTAATATGCTAACAAAAGTTTGATTCGATTGAAACACCTTATACAATTTTTTCTCGCCTGGACTTAAGAGTACACGGATTACTCTAGGACACACTAGACATCTAATGAACTTTCTCAAAGATTCAACTCTGTAGCTCCTCTTTGCTTCCACATGTTTGTTTTCGTCACTTCTGATTACCTTAAAAAATGTGGCAAACTACAAGCGTGAGACCCATGACCCAGCAAGAGATATAACCTCCAACAATGCTTATTGATTACAACATTTTAAATAGTAGATAACTAAGCAGTTGGAGTAGTTAATAATCAATTGAATAGATTGAATAGTTCAAGTAATCTTTGGATAGATATCTACTCAAATATCATCAATGCATATATAGATAACAAATAAATCCTAAGGGTTGATACCCTGTGATATTGTGAAAAGGATTTATATCTTGTGATAGTATGATGACTAGTGTAGTCTCATGAATGGCAAGTGAATAGAATGATGTGATGATGAACAATATGTATCATACATTTTATATCTTATGAAATTATTATATAGCAATGTTTGCTAGATATGGATTCAGGTTTGTATGTCCACTTGTTTGATTCAGCCTTAATTCACCTAATTGGAAATAATTAATAAAGTGAAATTCTAATCATGTAGTGCCCTTTTCCATAGATCCATCTAAGTGTCAGAACTTTCCAGATGGTGAAACAAGTATTCCTAAGGGAAACTCAGAGCGCATACTATTGAGTATGTGGGGTGTTTGTCATCCTGAATCCAAATGTTTAGGGAGGATGACTGTGGTCATACATAGCCCTCAGTTTGAGAATAAATGTGGTTGTGTCTCGGTGATTATATATGTGATGAGATTGGAGGATAGTTGTGGTTGTACCTCGGATGGTAGGGTATGCGTACCCACCTCCTTTCACTAGTGTCGTGACCTGTACCAAGGACGAACTAGGTTGTTAGCAACTTGACCTTATGTGTCACTGTGGCAGACCCGTACTGACCGGGGGTGGAGAAGATCTTAGGAGTGTAGCTCTTCCTAGATCTTGTATGGCACTGATTTTGACTTAACATTGGTCAGTTGGATTTTGAGTGGTATCCTCAAATTCCTCAGGGCACAATAAAAGATGTAAGATAATCATGTAGCATATCTTTTTAGAGTTATACAAAATGCTTCATATTGAATGATAACCCTTATTTGCTTTCTTTTCATTGAGATCTTGTATAGTACAACAAGAGATAATAGATATGCTTATGTTGTAGTTATGCTCATGTTGTAAACATTCTTATGTTGTCAAATATACTAACACTGATGGTTAAGATGTTGCTGCTAGCCATGTTTAATATTGCTAGCCATTCCTATGTAATTAGAAATGCTTAAAATACTAATCATGCCTATGTATTTCATTGTGTTATGATGTTAGTTCTACTTATGATATAGATCTGTTCCCTTCATTTGAGATGCCAATATTGATAGCCATGTTATGTTACTAGACATATTCATAATGTCAGGGACGCTTATGATACTAGATTGCTTGTGTTGTTAGCAAGGAATATGATGATAGTCAGATTAATGATAATGATTGTTGTTAGATGAAATTTGATGATATTTGAGCAGATATCTATCCAAAGAAACGGATTTATTTGTTATCTATATATGCATTGATGATCCTACTTGTTGCTAAAATTAATTGATTAATCTGTTTAGCATACTTGAACTGTTCAATCTATTCAATTGATTATTACATACTCCAACTGCTTAGTTATCTACTATTTAAAATGTTGTAATCAATAAGTGTTGTTGGAGGTTATACCTCTTGCTGGGAAATGGGTCTCACCTTTGTGGTTTGCCACATTTTTTTAGGTAATTGGAAGTGACAAAAACAAACACGTGGAAGCAAAGAGGAGCTACATTAATAAATCTTTGAGAAAGTTGATTAGATGTCTAGTGTGTCCTAGAGTCATCCATGTACTCTCAAGTCCAGGTGAGAAAAAATTGTATATGGTGTTTCATTAGAATCACACTTTTGTTAGCATATTAATGCTTATTTGTGTGGCATATACAAATATTGTTCTCTTTTGTATATATGTTGTGGCTAAGGCAATAGAACAATTTGTATCAAATGCTTGGCATAGTATGGATATAATAAAGATGTTGGGCTCTTATGCAAATGTTTTTGAGCAGGTGCTGACATTGAAATCAATACCCATATTTTTGGGTATGTTATTAATGAGTGATTGATTGTGTTTTATGTTTTGAGTAATCTCATTTAGTGTAATGGGTTCTCACAAGTTGGTATCAGAGCTTTAAATTCACTGAGTCTACAGGGATACTATAACTTAAGACTAGGATGATGTCTAACTTAGGAACGTGACACAAAAACATGGTGCATACTACCTAATCTCAGTACTTTGATTCCCTAGCCAGGTATTCAATTATTGAATTAAGGTAAGTATGGAACTCTTCGATTGTTATCTTTATTATTACTCTAATCAAGTAGTCACTTTGAGACAATCTAAAGAGCATAACAAATAAGAAATCATGGTGTGAATATCTCAATCCTACCTTGAAAAAAAGATGAGAATTGCATCATAATCTATCAAAACTTGAATTGTTGGTAACTATGAGAGAAGGATATAACACCATGAAATCTAAATCTGAATACAAATAAGAAAAAGAGGCATTGTTGAAGATGTGATACAAGATAATAATAAAGTAAAAGACAGATAAGTCTATGCTTATAAAGTGAATCAAGGTATGAAATCCACATAAGATGGAGAGAACTCCTATAACAAGTACAAAATGAGAAGATGAATGGGAACAATGACAAAGGAATAAGGTGGAACCTGAGTAAATCTCAGACCAACCTATGTGTGTAAGAAATTGTAATGTAAAATCAGCATGGCATGTGAAAGAAATTAAGGGAGATGATCCATGTTTAATGAAGAAAAAGTGGAATATGATGATTTACCTTTTGATAAGTTGTTGAAAAACATAATAAAATAAGATAACATACCCTAGCGGGATAAATAGTCATCAAGGAAGGAGTAATGAGATATGTTAATCATGATGATTCCTATGCTAATGGAAAGGAACCCAAAATGAACAAGGTAAAATGATACATAAGAAGTTGTAACCAGCATAATGGAAATAGAATTGGTGACCTTTTTGCTAGTGACCCTTGAACAATGTTGCTATGGTATGGGAAGTGTGTTTCCCTTTGTGTCTTTCCTTTCTAGGGCACAACTTTCAAGTGGATCATTTCCACTTGGTATGTGTGGATTTGTTGTAAGCATGAGGGTGGATAGATTATTATAGCATAATGTTGTTTGGATTATGATTCCAAGATCATAAAATTTTGTGATGAGTTTGCTTTTGGGGCTTCCAATAATTAGGAAGACTCCTCTTATATGTCTTGAGATTTATTATGTTGGTAAAAGTAGATGAGATAAGGATGTGAATTCCTTATAGAACATGAGGTGGATACTAAGGTAATGAATCCTAGTATCCAAGATGTATCCACATTATGGGAAGTATGTGAAGGTTGGAGATGTTTAGTAAATGAACATATCAGTTGATGATGACCCTGTAAATGTTGTTTGGAAGGAAAAACAAAAGTGATTCTATAATGTTGTGTATGGTTTAGTGATAGCTGGGCTAGACCACTATCAAGGATAGATGGTTTGTGGGTCGATAGATATGTGATATCGTGTTCCTTTAAGATAAACCTATGATCAAATATCAATTCATAAGAGATAGATTGGATGACATAATTCTCATGACCATGATGAGGTTAGAGTTATGTCCTTTAGACTAACCAATGTACAAGTATAATTTATGAATAGGAGCAACAGAGTGTTCCAGTCATGTCATACAAGTTATATCAATCTTTGAATGATGACATGTCATAATATTTCAAATATGGTCAAAAATATGATCAATATTTCTTCAAAAACCTTAGGGTTGCCGAAGTAGCAATATCTATGAGACAAGTTGAATAAGAGTGAGATGGGATTGATTAAATGTCTTAATGGGATCATGATATGTAGGTTGTGTAAATCCTAGTAAGGTGAAGATAGTGTTGTTGTTTCACCCCTAACAAGGTTGACTAGGAATGATGTTTCCTTGTATGGAATGATAGGTTCTAGCATCATCATTTCTTTTGATGTTGAAAAAGAACTGACAACTGTTCCAGTGTCAGTGTATCTAAAAAAAATGGATGGATATGTCGCCTTTTTTATGCTTCAAGTAATGGTATGGGACACATGCCATGATTGGTAAAAAGCTAGCAAGAATGACTTTTGAGTAATGTGGTGATACAATAGATATAATTTTAGGATGATAGCTAGAATTTAAAGTTGAATATTACTACTAGAGTTGTACATATGACACAACAAGTTTCTACATTCCATATTGAGAATGTCTTCTTATGTGGGGGTAGTTGTGCCTTTGATGCCAACATATATGTATGAATGATGTGAGATCACCATGATATTCAAGTAACCATGTGAAGGTAATAGGATGAGGTTCAAAGGAAGTACCCATCTTTGTTTACCTTGGATTTCAGGGAGAAATCCCTATTAGGAGTTTATAATTGTAAGGCCCCTAAACTTACTTAATGAGTTGAATAAGCTTAATTATCATAATTGAATTCTTATAAGCCTAATATAACCTTGTGATATGCTTTTAAATCATAATAAAATTTTAATTTTCAAATTTGGTCCAATTTGGACACTATTTGAGCAAGTTATGCAATTTTATGCACATTTTGGACTTTTCTACAATTTACATAATTAAGAGGTTGTCTTTGCAATTTATCACTTGCATTATGTTCCTTGGATATTCTCTCATCATTCTTGAGCTTGTTGAGCCATGTGGTGCCTATTTAAACCTTAGTTTGAAGGTGTTTTCTCCAAGGGTATTTTGGGGTTTACCCCTTCATGGATGAGCTACCTTTAGTAGCTATCAACTAATGAATTATTTGTTTTACTTGGAAATTCAAGAAATTATGGATAAGCATGTATCTATAGATGGTGGGGGAGATTCTTGTGTGTGTGCTTGTATATTCTTAATAGTTTAAGGCCATGGACACTTGGAAAGATACTAGAACTCCAACTTTATCTTTTTCTTTATCTTAAAGTTTCATATACTTATCCCCAAGCACCCAAACGAGCCATTTTCTCTCCACAACTTACCTCCTTCTACAAACCTCGTCCTCCCTCTGTGCTTTTGCAAATTTCCTATCCAAGGAAGAAGAAAGAGGGGATCTTCTTGGAAAAAGAATCTAGGGTTGTAATTGACTATGTTTTAGGGTTTAAATCGCTTCCTTCTAGAGATCTTGACCTAAAAGAATAATAATCCTCTTATTTCCTCCATTTATTTCTTTTTATCCTTCCTCCTACCTTTATCTAGGTTGGAACCTTGTTGTTCCATGGTAGAAATTGCTCTAAAGCTCTAAAACCCTACCTTTCTTGCTCCTTATGTTTAGGGTTTGCTCATTTGATGAAGAAAGGTGCTAGATGGACGAGTTCACAACTTATTCTTGGATTTTCTACCCTACCTGCTCGAGTTTTCTTCTGTTTGGAATTTCATCTTCTTCTTAGAGGCAAGTTTTATAACTTGCTCCACGTTTATTGCTTACCATAAGCTTGCTAGCTCATGTTCTTGCTTTTAAATGATGATCCATTCACTAAACAACTATGCTTGACTTGGATTTCAATTTTTATAATGTTCCCTATTCTGATTTCAGTTCTAGATGAACTTGTGATCATGTGTACATTATTCTTAAGGTATAATATGAATTGGATCATGTTGTTTTGACAACCTATGGTGCTAAGCACCTATCAACTTATGGTCAATTTTAGGGTTTAAAGATGATTGTATCTATAAACACATGACTCGATGGCGGTATCATTGCAATAATTGATGGTGTTGTCTTCATGAAGACTGATGGTGGTGACCAAGGGTGTCAACTTATGTTCACCCCTTAGGTCAGGTGTTAGACTAATTAGAAGCCTAGTGATTAACAAAGAAGTACCCTAATGATGTTATCAATCAATGGTGATATTAGTTTGATATTTGATGTTGATTAATGAATATAGTACTAATCTAACAACCTATGGTGACTTAGTGGTCACTGATGATGGTGAATTAGGTCTTCATGACAACAGATGGTGGTGACCAAGGGTTTCAACTTACGTTCATATTTATATGACAACATAAGCATGTTTACATTAGGCTAACATCTGACCTAAGGGGTGATCGTAAGTTGAGACCCTTGGTCACCACCATCAGTTGTCATGAAGACAACACCATCGATTGTTGCTATAACACCCCAATTTTCATAACACATGAGCGAAAGCTATATTTGTTTTCATCTGGGGGTGTCACAAACACGATAACCATTGCAATTAATGCAAATGAAACACTTTGCATAACTGGAAAATTGATTCATACATAGTTTGACATAGAAAAACAAGTCATATAATCTACTATGATAATAAGACTACACATAATAAAAGATGTGTAAACTCTGGACCGTCACAGTAGATGGCACCCCACTAGGCGAGCTTGAAAATCTCCTAGAATGTTACTTGTTCCTTTGATCCTCAGATGCTCCAAATCCTACGGACATTGCATCCCCAGCCATGCATTGGGAAAAACAGTCATTAGAGTAAGTGGCATGAGTATGTGAAGATATACATTGCTAAAGAATTGAAATGTTATAATTAATTTCTTGGACATCATAAATATGAAACTAATATCAAGCTCTGAGTAAAATCTAAAGCACATTGTTCATAATTTCTCAATCTAAATTCTTGTCTTTCTACCTTATCTTATTCTGGAGACATGTACCCTGGTACATGAGTGTCATGACCTACACTAAAGTGTCAAGTTCATACTTATCTTATTTTATTCTATCTCATCATACTCACAGATGAGATTATGGGCATACTCTAAACTAAGGTATCTTTTACTTATGATTTTTATCTGACTGTGGCCACCATTATACAATAAGTCCTCCTGAATTGACATATCTACTCCCTGAATTGGTACCAAGGTACCGTTGAATTGGCACTACATGCCTATGAATGACACTGAGGTGTCTCTGAATTGGTGTGGCTACGCCCTAAATTGGTTCCGCAACACCTCTGAATTGGAGTAAACACTCCTCTGAATTGGCAACAGATGCCTCTGAATCGTCCTGAGACTATTGAATGAGGACTTATCATATAATGTCTTATGTGAAGGTTTCAAATTAATTATCTTAAGTCTAAACTTACTAAATATTAAATCTGAGCTTATCTTATAATGAAACTGAATTTTCATAATAGAACTTATCTGAAACTGATTACTGAGTATTGAGTACAGAGCATGTACTGAATTCTAAATCTGAATTTGAATCTAAATCTTTTATGCTTAAGTGATAAACCAAATCTACAACTTAATGTGAATATGGATGTCAATCACTTCATAATTAAGATTGGGTCTAAAACCCTTATCATGTATTTTTATTTAGTATCTGGCTACTCACACACTAAGTAATCTAAGTTTGAATCTAAATCTGATGTCCTTGTTATCTAGATACATCTTAATTTGAAACTCAGATATATTAGAATGACCTCATTGATAATAATTATATGACAACTGAGTCTAGAGGCTTAGGAAAAAGGATATGACTTACATATAGAAAGACTAAGCATACAAAGTACCTTAAGTCAAGTTATGAAAGTAGTTTAAGTACAAAATATCTAAAAACATGAATTCTGACAAGATGATTTAACCTTTATAAGATCTTATCAAATTTGATCTTACCCAGAATCTTAATATTTACATATGAGCCTACACCTTACAACTTAAACCTTAAAAGCAATCTTATATAATCTTATCTTGAAACTTAATCATAACTTAATTCATCATAATTTGTATTATCATCATAAGTCAATTAACAACACACCTTTATCCCAACAGTACATTTATCGTGAAAATAGGAGCATGCCTTAATATGTTCAAAACTTGCATTCTCATCATGTACTTAATTGAAAGATATTACTGTAATGACCCTGCCTCTCGGTAACCCCCAATTAAGGGAGACCAGAAGGTCAGAGCCATTATCCCAATTAACATGATCAAAGGTTCGACAAATAATCAATAACAATTATCAAATTTTACCAACTAAACTAAAAACTGGTATAAAAAAAACCTTGCATACCTTTTTAAAACTTTGGCAAGCTATTCTATCCACAGCCTGGATTCATTCTATCTAATCCTCCTTGCACTTTATTTCTTATTTCCACAATGTGTCACTTTACTGTTTGTTCTTTCAATTGTTGTACCTAAAACGCCGACAACCAAAACGTTGGTCAGCATATAAGAATATGCTGGTATGTGGGAACAACCAAAATTTCACAAATAATGCTAACAATTTAATTATCACAATCAGGGTAATTAGCAAACCAATTTACAATTTCAATGTGTCATTCTCCACCGCTTTTGCCCTACCCTAGAATACCCCTCTAGGGTTTCTCTTTTTCCATTGACTTAAGGCCTCCTTCTCAATCCCAATCTTGGTGCCTGGGGGTCACCTCTCATGGTGCCCCATAGTCATGCAACATAGACCACCTTCTCATTCTCGAGCTTGGTGTCTGGGGTCACCTCTCATGGTGCCCATTGGTCTACCCTCTTGGGCCTGACCTTTATGGCATCTTTCATTAGGGTGGCATGTAGGTGCGAGAATACACATGTATTTATATTTGTGATAACCATAGTGACTTTATGATTTTTCAAGTATGGACATCCAAACAGTTAAGTTGCATTCAATGCGATTAACCATCCAGAAAACCTTCGGGAAAACTAATGCGATTAATCGTAATTAACCACATACCTGTCAAGTTGTCTTGAATGCAGAATTAATCCAAACAAGAAAGTAATCCATAATCAAGCAAGCAAGCACACAATTTGGCCCTAAAATATACATCCAATATTCTCTATCATGGATCATGGTATCCAAGTCTAATAGGCCTGTTCGTGTCCTAGGGTTACTAGCCCTTTTTAGGGTTTTGACCATAATTAGGGTTTCACTTCCTTCTTACCACTTTTACTTTATTTTTATCAAAATATCCATCAAATCCTAATTATCTTATCTTATTTTTCATTAAGATCCTAAGATCATGTTTGGACAACAAAACCCTAATTTTTGAATTAATTATATCTTTTCTTCCCTTTTTCCCTCACTTAGGATTTCTAAGGGTATTAATTACAATATTAGGTTGAAAACCCTAATTCTGCAATTTCTTCTTCAAAATAGATTAAAATCTAACTTTATCATTAAACAAGTTACCCATGCTTGAATTAACCTAATTGCAATATTAAATCTATCCTTGATTAACAATTACAGTTTCTAACAACAAATTAACACCTTTTTCATCAAAATCCTACACTTTTGTTAAAATATACATATTTATGCTTTCAAACCCTTTTCAACTTATTCCTCATATTTTTCTGATTAACTTTCATGTATAAAATTTTCTTATCTGAGTTTTCTATCAAAAGATACAATTTTTAACAAAAAAAACCCCTTTTTTGATTTATCAGTAATTTCCCAGAAAACGTGGATCGTTGGATGTGTGGTCCGCTGATCCACTCAGGATCCAACAAATGCAGATGTGTGCGCCCAAGTTTGCAAATAAAAGAATGCGAAAGGCAAAACTACCTTTACCTGTACTGAAGGCACCCAGGGGCAGGTTGGTAAATTCACGGGTTGTCTCCTTCTTCAACCTTGCGAACAATGCTCCGCAGAGCAGCTTCCCGCCGTTGTGAACTCTCCCGTTAACTCTAGGCATCTCACCTCTTCAATCTTCGGTGATGGCTGCCCCACATTCACACGGTCCCGTCGCATCTTGCAGCGCCCTTCGTCTACTCCATATCGGTCCCGAGCAGGTGGTCGACTAGAGCTAGAATGTTGGTGGTAGCAGTACCTTCATGGAGCGGGAGCAGCCTTCTGCGGGAGATCAGAAGCAGAGGGAGAAGAACGCATGGTCTATCAGACCCTTGTGATGATCGTTTTGGTCTCTCTGAGGTATGTACTTCCCCTTATATAGGCATGGAGTCTAGTTCATCAGAGCATTGGGGAAAAGTCCCAATTGATTACGAAACTGAGAAAAAAGGGGTTCTCCTGGTCCGACTTCCTCTCCCAAGATCAAGTATTAACTTTCTAGGACTCCTCATTGATCAGGGAGGGTGGATATGTGGATCAATTCCTTACTTTCATGTTTCCCTTTCTCATTTCTAACTGAGGTGCAGCCACCGTTAGATCCATATCTAACGGCTATCGGGCCCTCAGTAAGAACAAAAAACAAATCAGATTGTGACATTTAATACAATCTTTCTCACTTTAGGAAAATTTACAAAAATAATATCTGCCAAACCACATGTCCAATTATTCCGAAATTTTGAGGGAAACTTAATGAAGCCTTAATCTACCTCTGTGCCAAATTTGGGCTCAATATCTAAAAGAAAACGTGCCTTTTCTTTAGGTGCAAAATATTACTCAATTAAGTATATTTCTCACCTATTTTCTCTTTCCTTTGCTATTAAATTATTATCTTGAATTCCTTGGACCTCAAGGAACCCTTAATGGCTTGGAATCCCATCTTGGGAATATTCCTTAGCCTTTTACTTATCCTTTATCTATTTTCTCTTTCTTCTTATTCATTTCTTTAGTAAAATATCTCTTTTCAAGGATTTCTCTTTATCTTTCTTTTTATTTTCCTCATTGGCATCCCTTTTATCATTAGGAATCCTTTGGATACGAAACTCCATCAAGGACAACTCAATTATACTAATTTTCCATATTTAATCATTATTTTCAATTTCTTTCTTAATAAAGAAATATCTAATTGATCTTTTCTTTTCTTATTGCTTTATCTTTGCAATTTTGGACTCCTTGGAACCCAAGAGGCACGAAATCCACCTTTGTATTACACTCTATTGACTTCTAAAGGTTTCTACATTTTTCTTTTCTCCATTTCATATTATTAATGGAGTTTCTTTTGTCTTTTCCTTGTTATTGGGCCCAATAGCCAATAAAGCCCACAAATAAATCAACAAGGCTATTTTAAATGAAATTCATGCATTAAATCATTATTTGTTCATTTATTTTCATTATGAGAAATTACATTTCTCACCAAATGAACCCAAAAATTGGGGTTGTAACAATTACTCATTCTATAGAATCTGATTAACTACTTAGTTCTTGGATCTCTCTATATATAATAAAACATGATTCTCATTGAAATCTTAATACATGGCTATATCTATGTATATGAGAAATCCAAACAACATACTTATACTTAACATATCAATACAAACTTATATCAAATCATTAACTAATGTATGATTATACTTGATTATCTTATATTGAAATCTTATTCATTAATTTAAAACATTTCTAAGAAATCTTATAGAGACATGATTCTTTAATTTTCTCATTGACTTGATCCACGAGTCACAACTATTTTGAGCAACATATCTCTATTTGATATTTTGGATATATAAACTTACATAATGATTGAAATATGAGAACAATACTGTTTCCACATCTTAACATTGAAATCATAGAACATTATACCACATAGATCATGAAAGTCTTATTAGGAGACATGTAAACATATTGAACTTAAACTTATGAATACTCATGTGCATGGACCACTTACCTGCGATAGAGAAAACATTAATTTAAGGTCTTGAATCCTTGATTCAAAATTGTAATTCCTAAAAAAGTCATGAACATTTTATGAATATCCAATAAACCCAAATCCCATACCTCGTAGGTCAAATTAGGATTCATGTTTCATTGTAGATGTGTGTGTGTGTGAACACACCTAGTCTCATTCTACTTACACTTTCATATTTTTTAATAGAGTATAAACATATTTCATATGTTCAACTAATCATATGATGATGTTTAGGGCATTTAATTATCACCATGTGATTTTCTCAATATAGATTAGGGTTACAACCCTTAATCGGGTGGTCAGGAATACACTATGTTATCTTTCAACATGAAACATGATTAGATATATATTATCAACAGTATACATCGTCAGGGGTCTAATAAGCACTTTGATAATTATCCTTCAATATACGACATTAATTTGGTCGATCTACAAAAAGTTACATGTATTGATTCTAATATGATGACTTGTCCACTATAAGCATTAATTCTTGGATATAATATTTTTGTAGAATTATATACTATGATAGCTTCACAAAGGTACCTTATTCATTCAAAATGGACTTACAGGTCACAAGGTATGATTTAACCAATAAATTACCTTTTTTTGGGTTTTATTAGATCTGGGCAGGATCCATCTTGGGTGGGATCCGCTTGACCAAAGATCCCCTCATTCTCGGTCGTGCACGGATGGGGAGCATCTGCTCTATTTCCTATATTTTACAGAGCATCCAGAATCATCGTTTGGGCGAGAGAAGCAATGGCTCACCGAACACCCTTGGTTCACAAAGGCAAGCCATCCTCTAAAGAACCTCCCTCATGTTGCAACTAGAAACATACCAACCTCTTTGAGTCCTTGTCGAGCAGTGGTAGGATGCTGGTGCCTTTGTGTCGATGCTGGTACCCGACCTAGGGTTGCGGTAGAAGGAAACTGGAAGCTTGGGGGCAGTGCCCATCCACAGTTCCTTCGCTACTCATCATCTTTCGGTCCTGCTCGGTGAGCGATCAAGGGCTCTGGTAGCTCCAAGTTTGAGGGTAGTAGTGGCTGATACATCGATTGTTATTAGTGGCTTCATAGTGATCCCAAGGAGGAAGATGACTACATCTAGGATTTAAGGCGAAGGGGTTCAATGATACAGATGGAGGGCCAGAGAAAGTAGGCATGAACTCCACGAGGCTTCCAAAAGCTTCCCTCTCGTTGGCTTTAGTTCATTGGAATTCTACAAGGGACTACCCTGGAGAAGGATGGTGGCACTCTCGGGCATTTCCTAAAAGGGGATAGAACTAGGGCCCGTGTCTAGGCTTAAAAGGACCGACAGGGAGTCATGGGGATGACGATACCCCTAGTTTCCAATATTTTCCACCAGATTATGAGAAATTCAATGGTGATCAGGATTGGGAACTTGATTCCTTGTTCATCTTAGAGTCATGCTTCTATGACGGAGATAAATCTAATGGCGGATGCAGGTCCGTATATACTAGAAGTAGAGAAAATGGCTGAGAAATTTGCATGACTAATTGGATGTCCATTAACTTGACTCACCTAGGTGAACTTGATAAATCAATTGTATAATTTATATATCTAAGTCAAACCTTGGTGAACGAACCCTCTTTTATACCAAAATCCATGAAAACATGTAAGATTATTTGAAGTTGACTAAAATTAAACCATATGACTATTATTGTGTATGGGTAATTATCTTGTCATTGGATCTTGTTATAAGCACTCAAAAAGTCCTTTAAAATTTGAAACCAATCAAGCTTTCATATATCATGTTATAATTAAATCTTGTCTTAGTTTAATATTCCCATAATTACACATTGTTCCTCTTTGAAATAAGAGTATACTATATACATATGCCTTCGGGATCGTGACACTATCATCTCATATAGTCATAAGGACAATTAATCACTTAGATATACACCTACATCATGTTGTATAGACAATTTTCATAAAATACCCTCGAGTTTTATAAATTTGCATTTGAGTACATACTTTAGCCTTATTTTAAATTGAGTCATTTTTGTAAATTTGGGATGTTACAATTATACCCACCTTTTACAAATTTTGTCCTCAAAATTTTTCTAGGCTACTACCCACCTTAGGGTTCTGCTTACCTCTTCATTGATTGATAGTCAACATATTAAGGTACACTTTAAGTTCAATTTTTTTTTACATGAAAAGTTATATGTAATGTATTTCATAAATATTTATGTGAGAATTAATATTTATCTTGGTCTACTGATCAACTCATGCGCAGGGTTTGTTACCCCAAACATGGCACTAATCTTCGGGTACCTACCTCAAACATGTCATGACTTTCTAACATTAGGCGTAGATGATTGTCTAATCTTAGGTCTTTTGGGTATCTCCTACATTTCTATATATGTAGTGATCAAGCACATACCCAAAGAGGTGAGACCCTGACATGCTATCTCTCACTAGCCTACCAATACATGTGTCCCATACCACATGTACAAGTAAGAAGGGAGAGATGCATAAAAGTCCAATGCTTATGACATCCCTCTTCAGTTCTCAATTGGCTGGCCATAACCATTGAGAATGGAGAGCAACCTTGTTAGATAGGGTTAGGTCCACACTTGAGACCTAGAATAGGTACACATTTATATCTGGCATCTCTATTTCTTCTAAGGTGAAAACTCATAGTCATTCTAGGTCATTGTATCCTTCTTGGAGAATCTTTCTCGAAACACTAATCTTACCTCTTCATTCTAGGGTGACTATGAGACTCATGTTTTCCTAGTGGCCATTTACGAAATTTCTCTAATACCATATTGTAACACCCCAAATTTCATAACACATGAGCGGAAGCTATATATTTTTTTTCATCTGGGAGTGTCACAAACATGATAATCATTGCAATTAAAGAAAATGAAACACTTTGCATAACTGGAAAATCGATTCATACATAGTTTGACATAGAAAAACAAGTCATCTAATCTACTATGATAACAATACTATACATAATAAAAGGTGTCTAAAATATGGATCGTCGTGGTATATGGCACCCCACTAGGTGAGCTTGAAAATCTCCTAGAATGTTACTTGTTCCTTTGATCCTCAGCTGCTCCAAATCCTGCGGACATCGCGTCCCCAGCCATGCATTGGGAAAAACAATCATTAGAGTAAGTGGCATGAGTAAGCAAAGATATACATTGCTAAAGAACTGAAATGTTATAATTAAATTCTTGGACATCATAAATATGAAACTAATATCAAGCTCCGAGTAAAATCTAAAGCACATTGTTCGTAATTTCTCAATCTGAATTCTTGTCTTTCTACCTTATCTTATTGTAGAGACATGTACCCTGGTACATGAGTCTCATGACCTACACCAAAGTGTCAAGGTCATACTTATCTTATTTGATTCTCTCTCATCATACTCACAGATGAGATTATGGACATACTCTAAACTAAGGTATCTTTTACTTATCATTTTTATGTGATGGAGGCCACCATTATACAATAAGTCCTCCTAAATTGGTGTATCTACGCCCTAAATTGGTACCAAGGAACTGCTGAATTGGCACTACATGCCTCTGAATGACACTGTGGTATCTCTAAATTGGTGTGGCTACGCCCGGAATTTGTGTCGCAACACCTCTGAATTGGAGTAAACACACATCTGAATTGGCAACAAATGCTTCTGAATAGTCCTGGGACTACTGAATGAGGACTTATCATATAATGTCTTATGTGAAGGTTTCAAATTAATTATCTTAAGTCTAAACTTACTAAATACTTAATCTGAGCTTTTCTTATACTAAAATTGAATTCTGATAACTGAACATATCTGAAATTGATTACTAAGTATTGAATACTGAGCATGTACTAAATTCTAAATCTGAATCTGAATCTTTTATGCTTAAGTGATAAATTGAATCTACAACTAAATGTGAATATGGATCTCAATTACTTCACAATTGAGATTGAGTCTAAAACCCTTATCATGTATCTTTATTTAGTATCTGGATACTCACACACTGAGTAATCTAAGTCAGAATCTAAATTTGATGTCCTTCTTATCTAGATACATCTTAATTTGAAACTCTGATTTATTAGACCTCATTGATAATAATTATATGACAACTGAGTCTAGAGGCTTAGGAAAAAGGATATGAATTACATATAGAAAGACTAAGCATACAAAGTACCTTAAGTCAAGTTATGAAAGTAGTTTAAGATAAAATATCTAAAAACATGAATTCTGACAAGATGATTTAACCTTTATAAAATCTTATTAAATTTGATCTTACCCTGAATCTTAATATTTACATATGAGCCTACACCTTACAACTTAAACCTTAAAAGCAATCTTATATAATCTTATCTTGAAACTTAATCATAACTTAATTCATCATAATTCATATTATCATCATAAGTCAATTAACAACACACCTTGATTCCAACAGTACATTTATCTTCAAAATTGGAGCATGCCTTGATATGTTCAAAACTTGTATTCTCACGTTGTACATAATTTTAAGATATTACTCATTCTATAGAATCTGATTAAGTACTTAGTTCTTGGATCTCTCTATATATAAGAAAGCATGATTCTAATTGAAATCTTAATACATGTCTATGTCTATGTATATGAGAAATCCTAACAACATATACTTAAAATATCAAAACAAAGTTATCCCAAATCATTAACTAACGTATGACTATATTACTTGCTTATCATATATTGAAATCTTATTCATTAATTTAAAACATTTCTAAGAAATTTTATAGCAACATGATTCTTTAACTTTCTCATGGACTTGATCCATGAGTCACAACTATTTTGAGCAACATATCTCTATTTGAGATTTTGGATATCTAAACTTACATAATGATAGAAATATGAGAACAATACTATTTGCACATCTTAACATTGAAATATTAGAACATTAAACCACATAGATCATGAAAGTCTTATTAGGAGACATGTAAACATATTGAACTTAAACTTATGAATACTCATGTGCATGGACCACTTACCTAAGATAGAGAAAACATGAATTTAAGGTCTTGAATCCTTGATTCTAAATCCTAATTCCTGAAAAAGTCATGAATATTTTATGAATATCCAATAAACCCAAATCCCATACCTCGTAGGTCAAATTAGGGTTCATGTTTCATCATAGATGTGTGTGTGTGAACATACCTAGTCTCATTCTACTTACACTTGTATATTGTCTAATAGAGTATAAACATATTTCATATGTTCAACTAATCATATGATGATGTTTATGGAAATTACTTATCACCATGTCATTTTCTCGAGTTAGATTAGGGTTACAACCCCTAATAGGGTGGTTAGGCATACACTATCTTATCTTTCAACATGAAACATGATCAGATATATATTATCAATAGTATACATCGTCAGGGGTCTAATAAGCACTTTGATAATTATCCTTCAATATAAGGCATTAATTTGGTCGATCTACAAAACATGACATGTATTGATTCTAATATGATGACTTGTCCACTATCAGCATTAAATCTTGGATATAATATTTTTGTAGAATTCTATACTGTGATAGCTTCAGATAGGTACCTTATTCATTCAAAATGGAGTTACGGGTCACAAGGTATGATTTAAACCATAAATTACCTTTTGTTGTGTTTTATTGGATCTGGGCAAGATCCATCTTGGGCAGGATCCGCTTGACCTGAGATCCCCTCGTTCCGCGCATGGATGGGGAGCGACTGCTCTGTTTCCTCTATTTTACAGAGCATTTGGCATCATCATTTGGGTGAGAGAAGCAGTGGATCACCAAACACCCTTGGTTCACAGAGACAAGCCATCCTTTAAAGAGTCTCCCTCATGTTGCAACTGGAAACATACCAGCCTCTTTGAGTCCTCGTCGAGCAGTGGTAGGATGCTGGTGCCTTTGTGTCGATGCTGGTACCCGACCTAGGGTTGCATTAGAAGGACACCAGAAGCTTGGGGGCAGCACCCGTCAATGGTTCCTTCGCTACTCATCATCTTTCGGTCCTACTCGGTGAGCGATCGAGGGCTCTGGTAGCTCCAAGTTTGAGGGTAGTAGTGGTTGATACATCGACTGTTTCTAGTGTCTTCACAGTGATCCCAAGGAGGAAGATGATCACATCTAGGCTTTAAGGCTAATGGGTTCAACGATACATATGGAGGGCCAGAGAAAGAAGGCATGAACTCCACGGGGCTTCCAAAAGCTTCCCTCACATTGGCTTTAGTCCATTGGAATTCTACAAGGGACCGCCCTGGAGAAGGATGGCAGTGTTGTTGGGCATTTCCTAAAAGGGGATAGAACTAGGGTCCATGTCTAGGCTTAAAAGGACCAAGCGGGAGCCATGGGGATGACGGTACCCCTAGTTTTCAATATTGTCCACCAAATTATGAGAAATTCAATGGTGATCAGGATTGGGAACTTGATTCCTTGTTCATCTTAGAGTCATTCTCCTATGAGGGAGATAAATCTAATGGTGGATGCAGGTTCGTATATACTGGAAGTAGAAAAAATGGCTGAGAAATTTGTATGGAAAATTGGATTGCCATTAACTTGACTCACCTAGGTGAACTTGATAAATCGATTGTATAATTTATATATCTAAGTCAAACCTTAGTGAACGAACCTGATTTTTCTTACTAAAATCCATTATAACATGTAATATTATTTGAAGTTGACTAAAATTAAACCATGTGACTATTATTGTGTATGGGTAATTATCTTGTCATTGGATCTTGTTATAAGCACTCAAAAAGTCCTTTAAAATTTGAAACCAATCAAGCTTCCATATATCATGTTATAATTAAATCTTGTCTTAGCTTAATATTCCCATTATTACACATTTTTCCGCTTTGAAATAAGAGTATACTATATACATATGCCTTGGGGATCGTGACACTATCATCTCATATAGTCATAAGACCAATTAATCACTTAGATATACACCTACATCATGTTGTATAGACAATTTTCATAAAATACCCTCGAGTTTTATAAATTTGCATTTGAGTACGTACTTTAGCCATATTTTAAATTGAGTCCTTTTCATAAATTTGGGATGTTACAATTGCAATGGTACCACCATCTAGTCATGTGTTTATAGAAGAAATCAACTTTAAACCCTAAAATTAACCATTGGTTGATAGGTGCTTAGCACCATAGGTTGTCAAAACAACCTGATCCAAGTCATATTATACCTTAGGAATAACGTACTCATGATCACAGGTTCATCTACAACTGAAATCAGAACATGGAACATTATAAAAATCGAAATCCCAGTCAAGCATAGCTGATTAGTGCATGGATCATCATTTAAAAGCAAGAACATGAGCTAGCAAGCTTATGGTAAGCAATAAACGTGGATCAAGTTATAAAACTTGCCTCTAGTGAGAATATGAAATCCCAAAAAGAAGAAAACTCGAGCAGGTAGGGTATAAAATCCAAGCATAAATTGTGAACTCGTCCATCTAGCCCCTTTCTTCATCAAATGAGCAAACCCTAAGCATAAGGAGCAAGAAAGGTAGAGTTTTAGAGATTTAGAGCAATTTCTACCATAGAACAACAAGGTTATGACCTGGAGAAAGGTAGGAGGAAGGATAACAAAGAAATAAATGTAGGAAATAAGGGGATTCAACATCACTAGAAGGAAGCTTTTTAAACCCTAAAAGGAAGTCAATTGCAACCCTAGATTCTTTTTCCAAGAAGATCCCCTATTTCTTCCTCCTTGGATAGGAAATTCGCAAAAGCACAGATGGAGGACGAGGTTTGTAGAAGGATGGAAGTGGTGGAGAGAAAATGGCTCATTTGGGTGCTTAGGGATAAGTATATGAAACTTTAAGATAAAGAAAAAGAAAAAGTAAGTTCTAGTATCTTTCCAAGTTGCCATGGTCTTAAACCATTAAGAATATACAAGCACACACACAATCAGCTCCCCCACCATCCATAGAGACAAGCTTATCCCTCGTTTCTTGAATTTCCAATAAAAACAATAATTCATTAGTTAATAGCTACTAAAGGTAGCTCATGAATGAAGGGGTAAACCCCAAAATACCCTTAGAGAAAACACCTTCAAACCAAGGTTTAAATAGGCACCCCATGGATCAAAAAGATCAAGAATGATGATAGAATATCCAAGGAACATAATTCAATTAATAAATTGCAAATAAAACCTCTCAATTGGGAACATTGCAGAAAAGTTCAAAATGTGCATAAAATTGCATAACTTGCTCAAACAATGTCCAAATTGGACCAAATTTGAAACTTAAGCTTGTCTTATGATTTCAAAGCATATCATAGGGTTATATTAGGGTTATAAGAATTCAATTATGAGAATTAAGCTTATTAAACTCATTAAGCAAGTTTAGGGGCCTTACAATTTAAGTAACTTTTTATGATAGAAAAGTATGCTAAAATAAAAGAAAAGGTAACATAGGGATGATTTGTAATTGTCGCAAGCATGTTAATTTCTCTATATAACATGCTAGTAGGTCCCATATTTCATTATTCATTCTAGACAAATGAAATCCTATAGAGAGATGACAAATTAGGGTTTGAGTGAGGATGGAGGTGGAGATGCCAATCTAGGGTTTCATCTTCTCTGGAGTGGTGAAAGCAAGTAAGTTTACCACATTTAGATAGGTTTTCATGGCAAATATTCTCGTTTATGTTTAGATTCTGTCCCTATGATTTGATGCAATATTGTATCAAATCACACTCTTTTTTCATTCTTCTCTACTATTCTCTATTCCTAGGGTTTTTGAGTTAGAACGAAGAAGAACACAATGGATTGCTTGAAGTTTGATATGGACTCCAGGAGACTAGATGTTGGATTACGTTTTTAAGTTGTTTAACACCTACGATGAGTGGGTACTTTCATATAATAGTGGATTGCACTAAAACAGATTGAATCCACTAAAGTATCCAGTTATCTCTTTGTGTAACAACAAACTCTAACTTTATCTTTCAGTTCAAGCTTGTGTTGAATGATCCACAAATAGATTACTTTATGATGTGATGAATTTCTGATGATGAAATTATGTTATAAATAGATACAATCATCTAGTATGATTTCCTAAAGTTTGTGCAGAAGTTTGAAGAAAATACAAACACCTAGGATTTTCGGTTATATCTGAATGTGTAGTACAACAAAGTAAAGGATAATTGTCGAGTTGAATCTTCTTGTATATTATTAAATTCTATTATTTGAATGTTTAGCAAAGATACATCAACTATTATCTAGGAATTTATTTGAAATTATAAATGTTTTCTTGATATGTCAGTAAAGAGGGTGAAACCCTAAACGAGTGAAAATTTGGGAATTTGTGAATGGACAAAAGGAAGATAGTAGAAATGAATCTTTTGAAGATTTTAGTTTTTTTTTAATCAGTTTATTCTTGATTCATAATATTTTAGTGAATTTGTGGAAAGCATGTTTCAATTTTATACCAAGGTTTCATATACATGTTTAATTGTAAGTGAGCTAGTAGAAATAGTCTTTGTACATGTTAAAGTTTAAGATGTAGTAAAAGATCATATGCAAGTCAAGTTGTATGTGAATGAGGAAAATGTAATACTATGAATAGGGTATTTAGTAAATTAAGTATTTTGATTCCAATGTTCCTCATTATGATAATTGTAAGTAGCTCGGTATCTCAATTTAGTGTACAGATTATAAAATAGATATGAAAAGAACATTATAAAATGTTAAGTTAGAAATGGGGATTAGATGATTGTGCAATGAAACTAAAGAGTGAATTAGATAATAGATGCCCTGAACATGGTACATTTCTTGGAAAGTTCTACACCACAATAGAGGAAAAGGCATACCGACTGAAAGAGTCGAGGATGAGGTAGACGGAGCATACCAGTGGGGTATGTGGTCTAAGCCCAACAAGGACAAAATCCTTGAAATAGTATGGGTATTCAACATTAACCAGAGATTCCAATTATACTCGATAGCAACCAACATTAATCAGATATCCCAGTAGTACCAATTTCAATATAATTTCAATTAGGCACCCAACATTTACCAAATATCCTGGTGGTACCCAACTCAGTTACTACTCGGTGAGTCAACCCTTGTGGAACCACTAGAGTATATAGTTTAAGATTGATTTATTTTGACTCTCCTCCTAAGTACCCAAGTTTAAAGGAGGAGTCCAATTTTTCCAATAAGTTGTTTAGCCACTGAGACCAAACTTGGTAAGGCACGCTGTAAACCAATATCTAGTTATTAGACATAGAGTCCTACGTCTAGTATAAGTCTTGTACGATGAGATTATAGCTTGTTGTGATGCTTTCACATATCATGATACACTTCACATGTGATCAAGGCATAATACGATCATTAAGAGATTAATCAAGTATGTTAAGTTATTGATTTATTATTTATATTTATCTGGAGTAATTTGCCATTTGTACGTTTCAAAATGACTAGTTTCTTTTGCAATTAATCAATTATGTTTAGTTATTGGTTTGTTATTTGTAGATATCTAGAGTTACCTGCCATATAAATTATGTGAATGACTAGTTCCTTATAGTTAATTATTTTTCTACTTTCAAAAGAGTTTCACAAGAATATGTCTTTTGACTATTAAAGTGATTTAAATTGTTTCTTAGAAGTAATCATTCACACGGCCAATAGCTAATCACTCTACTCAACTAATTTTTAGGTACACCCTCAACATATGGATATCTAAAGTAAAATAGAATTTATACCACAAGTCATATGCTAGAGATGTTCAGATAGTTGGTTCTTGTCACTCTAGTTCCTTGTTTAGAAGTTGAAAGTGTTGTATATCAGTGATGTTGGAATAATATTGATAGTGTTTATATTTATTAGTCAATACAACAATCATGAAATCTTATAAGATAATATAGATAACTTAATATATTCATTTATGTTTGCAATCAGACCAAAGAATTATATGTTTTGTTTCTTATATAGGTTTTTCATGTGGTTGTGATTCATATATGTTTTAGTTTCTAGGAAGGAGAAAAAAGGATTAAGAGCGGTATTTAGTTTGCTCGAAGTCAGGTTATGCCCAAATCTCATGATCTGTCAGTGATGTTGGAATATGGTGTAACAACTTGGTACCAGAGCTTAGACTAAGTCATTAGGACCACTAACTTAGTAATTCAGAGTCATAAGTTTATAGTTAGGAGGTGATGTGTCTATAGCTCTAGGAAGTATGATTATTTGGATACCCTAGCCCAATATCTAAATACTTAGGTTGACCAATATCAAGGTACTTTTTTTGTTCTTCTATGGATGTCTTTTTTAGGTAGAGAAAAGTAGGATGGGCTAGAGAGAAACCTTAGAAGTGTTAGGTTTAGATACCAAAAAGTAAGAAAAGAATAAGAGCATAAAGATAGAATGTGATACAACTTTTATTTTATACTATTTGTTCTAACTTGGGATAAATAAAAATGCTCTTATGTATATGAGTCCATATATTTAGTTTTTATAATATATACTATTTTTAGTATTTTTGTACACTGTGAAGTTACATAGAGATTATCTTTAAATGAGTTTTCCCTAAATGGATATTGTTTTCATATGTCTGAGACAAATACAAGTTGCTTAATCCTGAGTAGCTCTTAGCTTCAAGACTTCAGGTTCAGCCTAGTTCGAGTGGAAGGATGCATTACTGAATCTAATGATTCATATTTTTTTTTGGATAAGGTAAAATATCATTAATCACCAAAATGGGCGTATAAGGAAAAACACAAAATCCCATATACACTACAAGATCTATAACAAATCACATCTCTATGTTATCTATGTATTGATCCCAAGAAGGATATAAGGCTTGGCTCTAACCTACCAACGCAACCTATTTACAATGGTGTCAAAAGTTGAAAGGATATCACGGGACCCCTTTCCATGTAGCCTACTATTTATTTTAGACCATATCAAGAAGATGAGATTCGTGAAGATGATCCCCACCAAGGATTTCTCCTTGGGGTTTCTACAAGTTTTCTCAAACATTCAAGGAATGACTTCCTCCAAGTTACAAGGCGCATACCCGCCGCCCCACCCACACTTGAGTGCCATTCTACTCCACAAATACTTAGAGTATCTGTAGCCAAAAATAGATGGGGATGGGTCTCATTTTCTTTAGAACAGAGCAGGCATAAAGACCCATAGTGTATTCCCCATTTGGAAAGCCTATCTCTAGTAGCTAGCATCTTTAAAATAGCTCTATACGAGCAGAAGCTCCACTTGGGACACCTCCTTTTGCACCAAAGAAAGGGGTCTCAAGGCACTTGGGGGCTGAAGGATTGTAATAGCCATGGTTTTTTATTACCGACCAGATTCCATCTCCCATTTGCAAAGCTATAGGCATCCTCGACTTCAGGCCAGATCTTCTTCATTCTTCTCTATCTTCTAGAATAGGACAACCTGTTATCATCAGCCTCCAGACTGATATATCTTTTAGCCATCCATTCCACCCATAAGGAATTGAGTTTAGTCAGTAGATCATTAATTATGTTAACTAAGCCCCCCCAAGAAATCTAAGTTGGGTCAATGAAGTTTAGTCCTCCACAGAAGTAAGGTTGTGTCACAGTGCACTAAGAGATGTCATGTGTGTTGTTGTTCCATAGGAACCCAAAAATCACAACTTTAAACTTTTCCAGAATGAAAGCCGACATCTCAGCCATCCTACTCCAAAACTGCACTTTGCTAGTGAGGACTGAGTTGATAAGCACATGTCATTCCTCCATAGAAACTTGAATGCTAGACCACTTCTCAACTGTATTGCGTAGGTTGTCCACACAACACTTGTAGTTATCTCCCTTCCCTACACCACTGGATATGGGTATGCCCAAATATCTAGTGGGAAACCTCCCTTCTGAGACCCCAATCACCTCCTTGAGCCTACCTCGTATTGTATCAAAAGATTTGGAGAAGAAGACTCGTGATTTGATATAACTAATAATCTAATATTAGTAAACTATGGAGAGGTAAACCCACAATGCAACTAGAACATACATACACTAAGATATTGAAATATAAGGGGAAGACTGGAGTAAGTAAGAATCAGTTGGAATTAATAACTATGTTCAAGGTTTTAGGATCGTACAAGAAACCCTAATTTGAGCATAAAGGTAGAAGTAGGACATTATTTAGTATATAGCACACAAAATGAAGAAGAAAGAATGGATAAAGAGACACATACAGAACATGTAGAAGGCCAAGATAGTAAAGAAGAAAGGTGTTTAGAATATTGAAAGACACACAAGAGGTGTATCAATTGTTAAAAGTCTCAAGATAATAAAGTGTGTCAAACAAAGAGAAAAAATAGGTAGAAATCAAAATGAAATGATATAAGGTTGGGATTAAGGCTTAATGACCAACATTACATAAACTCTATAAATATGAAATATGGGAAAGATAAGAGAAAAAAATGTACAAGGACAAGATATATAGAATCAATTATGAGGAATGGAAAACATAATTGACTAGAATGCATATGTACTTTAAAAATGACAAAATAGAAGAAAGGAGTTAAAATATACAATAAGTACATGGGAGTGGAGATCTTTTAGAAGAATTAATTAATGTAAAGAGGACCAGATGAACATGTAAAATAAAAGTTTAGGATAAAAACTCACATGAAATAGGAGGAAATGAGAGAAATGATTATCTTGATTAAGGAAAGTGGATTAAGTGATGTAGTAGGGAATATCAAGTGTGTACTCATATAATGAATTCTAGTACATTCATCCTGAACACTATTGGAATTCAAATTATCTATAGAGTAACTGATTAGTTTGAATCAAATGTACTCAATAATTTCCCTGGGATGACATGAAACTAATTTTTAGAAAAAGAAGAACACAGAAGATGCAAAAGATATCAATAAGTCAAACAAATATGATTTGCATGCATAATAGAAAAGCTTGGTAAAAAGAATGTTTGAACCTTGCATGAGTCATTTGAGTTGAAATGAAGGACATATAATGTGTTAGGTATAAAAGAAACTAGTAGGGAGAATGTTAATTAGAAATTCAACTTGATAAAGAAAAAGAATAATAGGAAATATATGACATGGAATATAGAATCATACACATGAATGAGAAACATGGTCTTGAAAGATAAATGAAATTTAAAGATGAAAAATTGAAGAGTAGCAAGAATGATGAAATATAAAGAAAGGTTTGAAATATGAGAAAGTAATTCTAAAAGAAAGATATTTTGAATGTGAGAAAATACTAAAAAATCAAGTCTCATTGATGATAAATAATTAATCATATATATGAGAAATGTGTTAAGTGGACAATTGAAAGACAATTTTTCTAAATCTCAAAATCATCTTCTCTTTATAATTTTTTCCTTAATAAGAGTATCATAGGGATCAAGTGACAAGAAATTGAATTCTAAATGATGCATAACAACAATGACAAATACATCTATCGAATGTAACAACAACACAATATGGAATAATGAAGCCCAAACGAAGTAAATAAGAAGGTAACTTACTAGAAATGTCAAATAAGAGAAAAGAGATTCAAGTACTAAATATAAGGCAAAGTTTATTAATTTTAAGAGAGATAAATTTTGGATTTTGAATTAAAAAAAGCAATATCAAGTTACTATGTTGTAGGCTATGAATAAGGAATACAACTTGGATTTTTTGGGGGTTTGGAAGTTCAAGTGATACCACTAAAAATTGAACTTTGAGTACTAATAATGTCATGAAACAAGACATGCGGTTAGCAATATGAGAAGTAAACTGGAAATGATAGTAAACCATGATTAAAGGTTGCAAATGAGAAAGATATACTAACAACATGAAAATGACTAAGAATGGAGGATAAAAAATAGATTCTAAAAGTAAAAAGTGGGATCTAAACAAAAAGAGAAGTGTGATCTGAACAAAGTGTGATATGAAATGATAGCAAGAATGAGGGATAATCCAACCTGACCTTAAATATTTGATTTCTATAGATTTTATTTTCTTTTTCATAAAAAAGGAGAAGGATAAATATGACGAAGCCATAATGAATAAGAAAGAAGTAAGAGAAAGAAAATGGTTTTAAGCAATATAACATTTTATTCTTTTGGAAATATAAACTCCTAAAGACATACCGAAGGATATGCATATGTATAAATATGATTCCATTTGTACATGTGCAAGCAACATATTACATTGAAAGTATAGTTAGTTATGATTTTAATTATTCAT
The DNA here is from genome assembly GCA_963693085.1 of Alisma plantago-aquatica. Classification (NCBI taxonomy): domain Eukaryota; kingdom Viridiplantae; phylum Streptophyta; class Magnoliopsida; order Alismatales; family Alismataceae; genus Alisma; species Alisma plantago-aquatica. Next base: position 663,581,248 of record OY856414.1, read on the forward strand.
ACCAGTTTATCATCTCAATATTGTAAGTTTTTGTTGATCCTAGTCTTGCATCTTACACATGCTTTGATTCTAGAATACCATAATAGTAAACTTTCCAAACAACAAAGTGAAATGTTTTCTAGGCATTATTAATGTACATCCTATTTTGTTCCCATACAAGAGGGATATAAGCAAATTGGGTAATGTCAAGAAAGAAAAAAAAATCACACAAGTCACTAGATAATGATTTAATAATATTTGAGTATATGTATTTCAAAGAAAAAATCTAGAATTATGAAATTTCTTGCCCGTTTTACTCATTTAACAAATAACAATGGATATCAAATGCATTAAATTATATTAAAGACTAAAATCAGATAAAGTAGGATGTGGGTAGACACAAAACCAAATCCATTGAAAATGGAGCGAAACCTCTATGCCCAACAAATAAAATATGGTGGGGGGGATAAATCACAATGCTTTATAGAGGATGAAATCTTCATTCCTTAACATATTACATGTGTCATGGAAATATAACCACAATGCTTAGTAAGAGAAACTATGCCTCACTCCTAAAAATATGGTTGAACTACTAATAGATATTAGTAGTCCAATTCTCACATGCAAAATATAGTAGGAAAAATTGTCAGTGCAGTCCAATTAATATCCATGTAAAAAGGAATGAGAACATACAATTTATAGGAACTGGTTTTATTAGACCTATACAAAGAAGTTCCATGAATCACAATGACGAAGATGAAAGAAAACAAATTGTAATGTAGGATCTTTGGATAAGAATTTCCAAAATAGATGCATATGTCCGGCCATAGTAGCCCGGGTGGTAAGAGCTCGGTAAGTCCCAATGAAGGACATGGGTTCGAACCTCGCCGAAGGCACTTTGCGAATGGCAATCCACACTAATTAGGCGCGGGAGGGGGGTGACCGGACCACACCCTCTCATGCCTCGAGAGTTTACCATGTCGGGCTCGCCCGGGGTGGGTTCTCTCAGTTACAAAAAAAAAATAGATGCATATGGAATTCAATCTAGGATTTATGCCTTAAGGAAGAATTTTAGCATTTCCAATTCATTATGCCCAAATGAAATTAGGATAGATGCACATGCTTAATAAGGACTAACATGTGTTTTGGGTCTTCCAAGACAAGGTCTTAAATTACCGTATTTATGATTTGTATATAATTAAGGTAAAATATCAATAAATACATATCCCCTACAAAATTAAATCTTAAAAATGGTCAAACTAGGTCAAGAAAAATGCAGAAATTGAAGGACCTTATCTTTCTAATTCCAAAATATCTTTTTACTTAACTTTCTAGCATAAGGATTTTGAGTTATGATTTTTTTAATATTAATACATTGAGATATATTGAGCAAAACACCCTAAAAATGATAGATATTCCTCACATCGTATCATTTTTTGAGGTCAAACGTTGTCTTTCTATTACTATGAGCTCAAAGATGGATCAATCCAGTTTGATACAAAATGAGGAAAAGACTCTGATAAGAAAAAAGAACTAGAGCTAATGACGGCTTCACGAGCTAGCTGGTGTGCTAGTCCATTTGCCTGTCTTTTACAGAAAGAAAAACTAATAGACTGAAAGAACGACTTTAAGCTATAAATGTCTTCTAAAAGAGTTCCAAGCAAGTCCAGCCTTGTAGCTCCTATCCTTATGAGATGGATGATTGTTTCTGAGTCTGATTCCACCGCCAGTCTTGTGATTTGATGTTCCTTGGACTGCCGCAAACTCTCACTTACTACCCATGCTTCCGCTAATGGTATGTCATGACTAGTTGGACGCATGCTCCCAGCTATGTGTAGCACTCTCCCTTCATGATCCCGCCACACAAGACCTGAACCATCAAAGCCTTGCATGTGCATAGCTGCGTCACAGTTAACCTTGATCACGTCGACCTCGGGCGCTAACCAGACCTCCGTCCGCTTCACCTTTGTGGCTGGACGAATGCCTGCTTGCTGCTGTGCGTCATGGTGTCCTTCGAGAAGGGCTAGGAAAAGGCGTTGAGTTAAGAGTGGTGGCTTCGATTGCTCCTTGAAAATGATTGCATTCCTCCTAGTCCACACCGTCCAAAGCGTTGCTATCATAACATGGTGGTCTTCTTCCCGCTATTGGGTGATAAGGCTCTTGATTCCGCTTCCCACATTGGACATCCCCACTGCTCGGATCCTTGCTTGCACTACAACTGGGCTTTCTTTCCAAAGCTCCCATGCCTGAGGGCATCTAAATAACATGTGCGTAATGTCTTCTTTCTCTCTTCTGCATATGCTGCATATTCCGTCTGGATGACAGTGACAGTCATATAGACGTCCCAACATGCCTAATGCTCCAGTCATGCATCTCCAAAGGAAATGTGCCTCCTTCGGGATGAGATTCTTCCTCCATACTAGCCTCCAACGTTCAGCCTCCTCTTGGTTTCTATACTCTTCTCTTGCTACCGATTCTTGGATTGCCATCCAATAGGCTGCTTTTACAGTGAATTCTCCGCGTCTATCTGGTTTCTAGTAGATACCGTCCTTCTGCTTGTTGAGCCCAAGTGGTATTGCCATGATCTTCTGTGTTATTTCTTGAGTGAAGAGAATGGAGATGCCTTCCTTATCCCAAGTGGTAGACTCGTTCATCATTAGCTGGTTCACCCGTTGAACGTTGGTGCTTGAGAAATTGTATGCACACTCTATGCTTCCCCTTATTCCCGGGATCCATGGGTCCTCCCATATATTGATATTTGTTCCATCTCCCACCTTCCACTGTATCCCTTCAAGAATGATAGCTTTTGCATTCCATATACTTCTCCAGGTGAAACTTGGATCATACCCCCTTCTGGCATTGAGTGTTGTCCCCCTAGGAAAATATCTTGCTTTTAGCACACGGTAGACTAAAGTGTCTTCTCTATGAAAGAGCCTCCAAATTTTCTTTGTCAACAGCACTTGGTTGAAAGTGTGTATGTTTCTGAATCCCAAACCTCCTTGGTTCTTTGGTTTACACATATTGTCCCAACTAACCCATGCCATCTTCCTCTCCCCATCTTTATCCCCCCACCAAAATCTCACTATAGTGCTGTTTATGGAGTCGAGAAGGTATCCCGGAAGCTAAAAAATACTCATGATATACGAAGGTATGGCTTGGATCATTGCTTTGATGAGGACTTCTTTTCCTACTTTGGACAGCAGCTTCTCCTTCCACCCTTGTAGTTTTTTCCATATCCGCTCCTGTATATAAGAGAATACTTGTTTTTTTGACCTCCCTACAGCCGTGGGCAACCCAAGATATTTCCCATGCTTGTCTACTTCTTTGACCTGTAAGAGTTGTGTTAATTCTTCTCTCTTTTCCCGCTCCACTCCTCTACTGAAAGCTACCTCAGTTTTGGATAGGTTGATTTTCTGTCCGGATGCCCGCTCATATTGGCTGATAATTTCAGATACCTTCAGGCATTCTTCTTTGGTTGCTCTCGCAAATAGAATGGAATCATCTGCAAAGAAAAGATGTGAAACCCGTGGGCCATGACGGCTTGCTCGGATTCCTTGAATAGTATTTTGTTGTGCTGCCAAGGTTAGAGAAGTAGAAAAAGCTTCAGCACATAAAATGAAAAGGTATGGAGAGAGAGCGTCACCCTGGCGAAGTCCTCGGGATGGTTGAATCTTCCTGGTCCGCTCCCCGTTGATGGCAAACGAATGTGACACAGTTGACATACAATCATATACCTTATTCCTCCATTTCTCCCCAAACCCCATTTTTTCCTGCACGTAGTCAACAAATTTCCATTCCACTCTATCATAGGCTTTCGACATGTCCAGATTGAGAGCTATGTGACCCTTTTTTGCTTTATTACCCCTCTTCATAGTGTGGAACAACTCATATGCAATAAGGGCGTTGTCTGTAATGAGTCTTCCAGGGATGAAGGCACTTTGGTTTTCGATTATGATTCTTTCCATGAACAGACGCAGCCTGCTTGCTATGACTTTGGAAGCTATCTTGTAGACGACATTGCATAAACTGATTGGTCTAAACTCACCAATCTCCACGGGCTTCTGAGTTTTTGGAATAAGCACCACCAGTGTGTCATTAATATCTGCTATACTTCTTTCATATTTCCACCACCCTTTTATATAGTTTGATACATCATTCCCTACTATGTGCCAGTACTTCTGAAAAAATAGAGCTTTCATACCGTCTGGACTAGGAGCTCTATTCGGGTGCATATTCATCAGTGTCGTTTTGATTTCCTTGGATGTGACTTCTTTCTCAATCTCCTTACTCTCATCCTGACTGAGCTTGTTCTTGATTCCTCTCATAGCCTCCTCCCAACCATAAAGATTACTTGTCTGAAAAAGATTTTGAAAAAAATTCAGCACTATGCCTTCTATTTCTTCATCCTCCTCCTTCCACTACCCATCTTCATTTTTTAGACCTTCAATCCTGTTTCTCTTCCTTCTTTGGGACGCCTTATGATGGAAGTATGCCGTGTTTTTGTCTCCTGACTTCATCTCATTCACCCTTGCTCTGACATGCCAGAACGCCTCATCCCTTCTGTGCCATTCGTTGAGCTCTGTCGTTATGTGAGTGCACCTTTCTAAATTTGTCCTGTCAGCCGGTAGATTTTGTATTTCCCTTAGTGCCTCTTCCAACTGTTTGATCTTTTTCCTTCTTTCCCTGAATTTTCCAGCAGCCCATTCTTTCAGTTTACTTTCACAGTGGCCCATTTTTCCTTGAAGATCTGAACTATGCCACTCATCCCAAGCAGATTTTATGATTTGTTCACAAGCATTGTCCTCCGCCCACATAGGCTCAAAGAAAAAATACTTTTTATTCCTTGCCTTTTTCCTGCTTTTATACTCAGTATTGATGATGATGGGTACATGATCGGACTCATATTTAATGCAGTGAATCACTCTTGCCTGCGGAAACTTGGCCACCCATTGTGCACATCCCAGCGCTCTGTCAAGGCGTTCCCTTACTATGGTTTCCGGAGTGAGACCTCTCTGCCATGTGAAGATACTGCCACTGTATCCTAGGTCCGTAAGATCACAGTCATCAACCATGTCCATGAAATCCTGGATGAACCGGAGAGGTTTTGGAGGCCCTCTGATTTTTTCTGAGTTGGATAGGATCTCATTGAAGTCTCTGAAGAAAATAGTAGGCAAATTCGAGATTCCTTTCTGTTCTCTCATTAAATCCCATGTCTTATGTTTATGTTGTTGAGCTGCCCACTCATATATGCCAATAGCTCTCCACCTACTGTCATTGTTATTCTCCTTTACCTCGCAACTACAATGGTGTTGTGAATATGATGTTACTGTGAGATCGACGTCCCTCCACCATAGCCCCATCCCTCCAACTCTTCCTATACTAGAAAGACAAACTCCTTGAGTGAACCCGCACTTCCTCATGACCACCTCCAAATCAGCACTAGAAATCATAGTTTCCATCACGAAAACTATGCTCGGGCCCTCCCTCATGCATCTAGATTTGAGGGCAGTAATCGTGTCAAGGCGGGCTAGTCCCTGACAGTTCCAACTTAAGATTTTCATTTCTCTTCGCGGGGCTGGCTCCATCCAGCCTCCGCTACTTGGGTTGTACACCCTCCTTCCTACTGCTCTTCTCGGTTCATGTTCCTTGCATCGTATCATGATATTGCATTTATTGTCATTTTTCCACCACATGATTACTCGTGGCTAAAGATGGTAAATAACTTGGAAAGACAAAAATATCTCATACGGCATGCCTTAAACAAATGTCATAGAAGGGCTTATCTAGGACTTGACTCCACCCAAAACTTCCCCAAAATTAAAAAAGCTTCCTCCTTACCCATGCCCAATGATAGAAGTCATAGAAACACTTCACAACTGATGTTATATGATTTAATTGAGGTATGAACAAATGAACCAACATCCAAACCACAAATAACCTTGACCAAACCAAAACTTCATAGTAGCAAAGAAAATAAGGCAAATGAGACCAGTTTACTGAAGCTCATAGCTACAATAGAAACTTATGGAATTTAAAGGAAAGTAAGGAAAAATGTGAAACCTCCTAAACCTAAAGCTATAGGAAATATACATTAAAGCAAAAAACAATATTAGACAATATTACATACACAACAACAATGAGGGAACCCCAATGATCCCTCAATAATAAACACAGTCATTGTAGAATAACTACAAATTGGAAAAACTTCAATATAATCTACGAAACGGAGAGTTACCAATAAGAAGATGTTATTTACCTCCTCGGTGACACGATATAAGTTTTCATGAGTAGAGAGGCCAATAGTTATCTGGTTAGGATTTCACCAGTGACTACCACCAACCAAAGGATGCAGAAAGAAATCATACATCACAGACTAGACCAGCTGTAACATACCAAAATATGACATCATAACCCCAAAAAATATAATTTCATGAATTTGAAGCCATTGGGCTCAAACCATGAGGAAAACCCCAAAAATGGTATACATGTACCCTTTTGAGCCTGAATAGGATTGTAATAGATGGTTTTTAGAATATTGGTATTAATGAATAAATGATAGTTGGATAATAAATCCAAATTTACTCAATGAATAAATCAGTGGAAAATATGTTAATGAATGAACAAATAATGCACAATGCATAAATTTTTAATCCATTAACAATAAATATCTAGGTCAGAAACCCCTTAGTTTCATATAATGGAAATATCATGTAAATGTATATAGTAGTATGCCACTTCCCCTAATAATTTATCTAATCCAAGTAGTAGTTTATTAATTAGATGGAACGTATGCATCATAAAAACAATGATGGGAAACACTCTAATATGCATATAAAGGAATATATGTATATATTTTAGTGAAGAATTTTTATTGTTTGAGTCATAATACTATTAAATGACTTAAATGGGAAGCTAAAATTAAATAATAGATATTTTTGCATATAATAATTTAGCTAAGTAACTCATGTGAGGATAATCCTGAAAGCAAATGTAATTGTAACATTTTAGTGATAGATATTTGTTTGACAAAAGGAAATAACATCATTTAATCATAATATATTAAATCAGGAAATATATAATCTCAAAATAGGAAACTAAGTCTGGTTTTGAAATGTGCATACTTTATTAAGTCTATTTGTCATGTTTCATATCTATCGGATTTTTTTGGTAGCCTAAATACTTTACTGAAGGAAGAATGCAAAAAAGGAAGGAAACAATATAATGACTGTGTAGATCAATATAGTAATTTCTTCTCTCATGGTGTCTCTCCCCTTTGGTATTTTCTCTCAAATATCTATATTCCTAATTTCCTCTTGTGATTCTGAGAGGTTTGGTTGTAGTTTTCATTAGGTGTAGTGGTTTCTAACTCTTGGATAAACCCTACTCCTGGTTTTTTTCCATTCCCTTCTCCCATTTATATTCTTGCTATGTTGAACTCTCAAACTACTACAAAAGTAACTAAAAACCTCATTATACAATAAGTATGCCTTTAGCTACTCTCGTCTCTTCTTAGTTGTAGTTATCCATCCCCTCCTATCATGGTTTGGAACAAAGGGTTCTATAGAGCATTCCTTGCCATTGAAAAGACTGAAGAAGGCATAGAGAGACATATCACATCCCCCCTAATATAATAGTGTCTTCAATTTCTATGTGATTGGTATGGGAATTGAATTCTCCTTTTTTCTCCTTTATTTTTTAGTCTAATTGGAAATTCAATGCTTGGAGGGGTGTTTTTCACTGGTTTACCTTCTATTTGGCTTCAATGTGTTGTTTTAGAGCATAAAGTAGTGGTGTCTTATATCATGGTATGTTTGTTTTCTTAGGTTTGCTATGTTTCTCTACCACTTGCTCAAATAATGATAGAAGGAAGGGGTATCTTTGGTTGCTCAAGGGACCAAGAATGGGCTTGTTGAGTCCAAAAGAAATCAGTGAACTTGATGAAATATTAATTCCCTGAGTTACCGTCTTATGGTGTGATTCACCTATTCCTAATATTTTTGGATTTGAGGGAATATGATCACATATGTGGCCTTAAAACATTTTGTTATTGTCACACACCAATAGGTAAAAGTATATTTCCATCTCAATTTCATTTTATTTTATACGGGTTTTTAATAATCAAAATACTGATGTACCCCATCCTACGTCAAACTATTTATGTGTTACGATGGGTTATCTTTGTAATTGACCAAGTGGTTTTTTTGTATATATCAAGAAATATTATTCACTTGGAACCCTATTGGACTTGAATAAGATGATGATAGTTAATTTTAGATGAGTGGTATTAATGAATAAATACCAATTGTATAATAAGCCCTAACTTGCTTGGTGCAAAAACTTGTTGCAACTATGTTTATTAATGAAAAAATAGGGTGATATTCATATATTGGTAATCCATTAATTAATAAACATCTAGATCATAATCCCCCAGCTTCATATACATGATATACCATGTAAATGTATATATTCATATGTTTTTGCCCATAATATTTTATATAATGCAAGTAATGAGTTTAATAATTGGAAGGACGGTATTCATCATAAAAAGAATGATGGGAAACACTCATATAGGAATAAATGTATACATATTAGTGCAGAATTGTTTTTTATTGTTTGAGTCATAATATCATTAAAGGACATTAAAAGGAAATTGAAACGAAATAATTGATATGGTTGCATATAAGAATTCAATTAAGTTGAGGATAATCCTACAATCATATAAAAATATAGGATTTAAGGTATAGATACTTGTTTGATAATATTTATGGAAATAACATATTTGTAATCATATTATATTAAATCAGCTAATAGATTATCTCAAATGAAGAAACTGTGTGGTTTCAGAATCTACATACTTTATTAAGTATACTTGTCATGTTTCGTATTTATTGGAGTTTTTTGGTATCTTAACTAATTTATTGAAGAAAGAGTGCATAAATGAAAAGAAAAGACAATAATATCCTTTTAGATCAATATAGTCTTCCAAACTGTCAGTTTGTTATGATAAAGTAAGTGGATCTCAATTTTATTACTTAAGCAGCCACTTTTGGAAATCACAAGATTCTAATCAGAGCAACGACTATTGTCTTCAACCACAAATCATGTTCTACTTTTTGCCAAGGTACATTGATTTCCACTTAGAGATTTCCTCTCCCCTGATCTCTCTCACCTTTGGTCCTATCTCTGTAGTATCTATTTTTCTAGTTTCCTCTCGTGATTCCAAGAGTTTTGTTTGTAGGTTTTTGTAGGTGTAATAGTTTATATCACTTGTTCAAACCATACTTCTGGATTTCCTTCTATTCATGTATCCCTTCCATATCCTTGCTATGTTTACTCCTTAAACTCCTATATAATCATCTAAAAACCTCCTCCAAACCTCTTTATGCACTCAGTATGCCCTCAATTGCCATCATCTCCTCTTGGGTGTAGTTACCCAACCCCCTCCTGCCCTAGTTTGGATACAAGGGAAATGTGGAGTATTCCCTGCCATTGATAAGAGTGAAGCACACATGGATAAACTTATTGCATCACTGCTAATATAATAATGGATTCAATTTATCTGTGGTTAGTATGTGGATTGAATTTCCCTTTTTTTCTTATTTCTTTTATTAATCAAATTTGAAATTCAAAGGTTGGTGGAGTTTTTTTTACTTGTTTACCTTCTCGTTGGCTTCACCATGTTGTTTCTAAACATCAAGTCATGGCGGATTCTATCATGGTATGTTTTCTCCAGGGTTTATTTTGTATTTGTACCCCTTTCTCAAATGAGAGAAGAAGGAAGGGGCATCTTTAGTTGCTCAAGGGGCCAAGTAGGAGCTTGTTGTGTCTAATAGAACTCTGAGATCTTGATGAAACCGAGTTTGTCTAAGTTCCTCTCTTATGGAGTTTGATTGACCTTTTCCTAATAATGTTGGATTTCAGGGAAAATGATCACATGTTTGGCCTTCTACTTTGACTGTTGAAAATGTTTTAATATTGTCACGCTACAATGGGTAAAATTATCTTTCTATCTCAATGTAATTTGATTTCACATGGGTTTTATTTTGTGATTAAAATACTGATGAACCCCATCACACATCATAATAATCATGTGTTATGTGGAGTATCTTAGTATTTGACCAAGTGAATTTTTGTTTTATAAATCAAGAAATATTATTCACTTAGAACCTTGTTGGACCGGAAGGATGAAGAAATTGGTGTTTAGAATACTGGTATTGATGAATAAATAATAATTGGATAACAAAACCTAACTTGCTTGATGAAAACGTTAAATATGTTTATGAATGAAAAAATAACATGCAATGCATAGGTTGGCAATCCATTAACTAATGAATACCTAGGTCAAAAACCCCCCAAGTTACATATAATGGAAATCTCATGTAATGTATACATTAATATGTTGTTTCACCTAATAATTTCCAAGTAATGAGTGTAATAATTTGATGGAACCTATCCATCATAAAAATAATGATGGGAAACACTTTAATCGATATATAAAGGAATATATATATATGGGAAACACTTTAATCGATATATAAAGGAATATATATATATATATATATATATATATATATATATTATTGAAGAATTATTTATTTTTGGGTTGAGTGATAATATCATTAATTGACTCCAGTAGGATGTTGAAATTAAAAAATAGATATGGTTGTATATAAGAATTAAGTTAAGTGATGATGTGAGTATAATCTTAAAAGAAAATATAATTGTAAGATTTTATTTATCAATATTACATTAATAAATACATATAAAATAACATTATTTAATCAGAATATATTAAATCACCTACTAGATTATCTCAAAAGTAGAAACTAAGTCTGGTTTCAAAATCTACATATTTTATTAAGTCTAGTTGTCATGGTTCATATTTATTGGACTTTGACTTGGTTGCCCAAATAATGAATGGAAGAAAGAATGCATAAAGGGGAAAACATATTAATGTACATTTTGATCAATTTAGTCTCCTTAATTGTTGGTATGTCATGCTAAAGAATGTGTGTCGTAACTTTCTTGCTTATACGACCACTTTTGGAAACCACAGATTCTAATCAGGGGGATGACTGTTGTCTTTAACCTAAGATCATGTTTTTATTTTTTGCCTAGGTACATTGAATTCCACTTAGTGATTTCCTCTTTCTTGATATCTCTCCCCTTGGTTCCTTGCTCTCTAATCTCTATCATTCTAGTTTCCTCTCATGATTCCAAGAGGTTTGATTGTAGGTTTTGGTTGGCATAGTGGCTTCTATCACTTGGTCGATCCCTACTTATGATTTTCTTTTTGTTCTGTTCTACCATTCTTATTCTTTATAGTTTGATCCCTCAAACTCCTATATAATCATCTAAAAACCTCCACAAAACCTCTTTGTGTAGTCAATATGATTTCAATATCTCTCATATCCTCTTGGATGTAGTTACCCAACCCCTCCTACCCTGGTTTGGATCTAAGGGCTCTGAGGAGCATTCATTGTTGTTGAGAAGATTGAAGTAGGCATGGAGAGAGTTACTGCATCCCTTGTAACACTATAATGGAAACAATTTCTCTTCAGTTGGTATGCAGATTGAATTCCCTTTTTGCTTCTCTATTTTTTTAATCTCATTGGAAATTCAATGCTTGGAGGGGTGTTTTTCACTTGTTTACCTTCTCATTGGATTCACATGTTGTTTTAGAACATTAAGTAGTGGTGACTTCTATCTTGGTATGTTATTTCCTAGGATTCTTGCCTTTCTCTACCTATTTCTCAAATGACAGCACAAAGAAGAGGCATCATTGGTTTCTTAAGGGGCCAAGAAGGGGCTTGTCAACTCCAAAAGAAATTGGAGTACTTGATGAAACATTGGTTCTCCAAGTTACCCTCATGGATTTTGATCAACCTTTTCCTAATCATGTTGGATTTCAGGGAACATGATCACATGTTTGGCTTTTATGGTTTTCCCATTGAAAATGTTGTATTATTGTTAGACTACAATGGCTAAATATCGTTCTTTCTTGATTTGATTTGATTTCATGTGGGTTTTGTTTTATGACCAAAATACTTATGCAATACATCACACATCAAAATATTGATGCTTTAAGTGAGGGTATCTTTGTAATGGACCAATTATATTTTTTATAAATCAAGACATACTATTCACATAAATATCACACATCAAAATATTGATGCTTTAAGCAGGGGTATCTTTTTAATCAACCAAGAGTATATTTTTATAAATCAAGACATACTATTCACGTAGAATATTTATAGTATTTAATATGTAGGTCAGAAAAATACTAATAAAAAGTATATGCAATTATAAATATATTACTCTACATGTTGGTATGGGTTTGGTAACCTATTGATCAAGAACAAAAAGGTGATTTTTAGTGTTTTTTAGTTAATGAAGGTTAATTCTAATTTCATATATGTGCTAAATAGGTTGTTTGAAGACTTGTTGACAATATATGGTTGACTCTAAATATATCCAAACTAGATCTCAAGTATGTTACATTCTTTCATTCCTAATTGGGGAATCACCTAATTTCCTCTCTCTTTAGCACTTTGAGACTTGAAACTATCAATGAATTTAGTTCCTTGGATGGATCTTCTTGAAAGTTACTTTGTTATTTGTTAATTTTCCATCAAGTAATAATATAGTTAAATCATAGCTTAGTGTTATTATGGCCTCACTTTCTATGTTATGGATATTTTCATCCTTCATAATTTGATTGAACTGGCTTGTTCTTTTATTATGCATCTTGTGGTGACTAATATAAAAATTTAATATGTGTGCCTTTGTGTGTATGTATAAATTACCACACCTTATAGTTGTGCAGAGATATAATTCCAAAAAATGAGTTTATTGTATAAGATACATATCATGTCCTACCTAGAGGAGATGTGTATATGTTCATGATTACCCTATATTTTAAGAGCATATGTTTATCTTTTTCTACTCCTTTTATATTTATGGTAGATGTTATATATACTACCAAAATATTTTTATTGTACTAGTATTATCACATGTAAAAGAAGGAGTCGTTTTTATTGTTTGATATGCAAATAATTGGGAAGATTCATTATTAGATATTAATGAAGGATCCACTTTTGATTAGTCCTTTTCTTGTGATATTTTCTTTTGACGTTTGCTTGGATGATTTCATATCTCTCTTTTATAGGAATCATTGAAATATGTTTTGTATTCTTTTCCTAAAATGATTAGGCAATTCTCTATTGTATGCATATACCAACATTTCCCAATATATTTCCACCTTTGTTCTTGTAGTGGGGTTTGCTTTCAACCCCTTAGGTGAAGATGGCTAGAGAAGGATGAGTAACATGACTAAAACATACATATGTGTGGCTTATGTTCCTTAAGAGATGGAGTTGGAGTATCTAGATTACCCTCTGTATCTTAAATTAGTGATATAGCTTGTACCTTGTGTAATTCCCCTATATGGTTGTCAACCTTCTAATCTTATAAAATAATATATTCACAAAATATTTCTTCCTTTTTTTGGTCTTCAAAACTCCTTTCTCTTTTTTTGTATTTTTGATAAGTTTATGTACAAAACTGAAAAGGAAAGAGAAAAGAGATTTTGGCTCACATGCCATAATAGTGTAGAGTAAAAATCTTTTAAAGAGAAGCTTTACAAATATATAGAAAAGTATAACCAACAAAAAGTATATTCTCCCAAAAATAGGGTATTCAAAAGACACGAAGAAAAGAATTCAGAGAGAAACCACCAGCAGAGATCAGATCCCAAAGAGTAAACAACACATCAAAACTCTGAGCATCCAATAGACAGGAACCTTCAACCATATAAAAACCAAGACAAAGAAAGATTAGCAGAAGCTCTTCAGAGACAACACTATATCCCAACACAACTCTTCTATGAAAGACATTTGAAAGGAAATCCCAGCAAGAAAGAATTCACTTGCAAAAGAAATAATACTCTAGCATAATCTTGTTACTAACATCAACTACATAGAGTTCTTTGTCCTTATGAACTCTGTAATTGCTTTCCCACCAAGAATAATACAAGGAACTTAAGAAAAGGAATTAATGCTTCTTCTTCTTAATTTTTCAAAACATCATCCCAATCGAAGATCTAGAAACAAAAATCCACTGACTTCTGCAACTCTCTCCAAATGTCCTTCAGATAAGAGCAATAGACCAGAAAATGATTAGAAGAAGCACAATCCATCTTACAATGAAAACACCTCAAAGGCCCCTAAAAATCTATATTTCTTATATATTCAGAAGTTGGAAGTTTGTCATGGATAATCTTCCACATGTTCAACTGATATCTTCTAGGGAAAACACCCTTCCAATGCCATAAAAAGACCTCTAAAATAAGTCATGGAGCTCTAATAGAGTTCCACACATGCTTTAAGTTGAGATATTCTTTGTCTTTAAAGGATAAGTAGTCAGGCCCTTCACATGAAATAGAAAAACTCCTGATAACTTTAGACAATCTCCTATTGTTTCTGTTGTCAGGAACAACCCATTTCCCTTCCTTCAACACATCACTCACATTACATTTATTAGTAAGGCCAAGCTTAAGATAGGCATCTTTACCAATCAGGTCCCCAAGAAACAAATTGTTTGAAGCCCATAGATCAAGCCAGAATAATGTATACTTTCCATTCCAATTGCAAAACTTAGTATGAGCCATTAGTTCTGATCTAATTCCAAAATTTTAGAGAACATCCAAGACATAGAGGAGGTAACTTTGATTGACCAAAAGGAGAATTTAGATAAATATCTTTCATTAACCCATTTGACCCATAAGGAATCCTTTTTAATAGCTACATCCTAGGCATTCATAAGTAAGCAAGATCGGGTAACTTCAACAATCTTTCTGATTCCAAGCCCACCCTCCTTTTTGGCAACGTAACACTATTCCATTTAAAAAGATGAAGAGAAGATTTCTCTTCATTTTTACCCCAGAGGAACTCATGAAATTTTTTTTCAAAAGAGTCCAATGTAGACTTTATAATAGGAAAGACATAACACCAGTGCAAGTAGAGGACACTCAAAGTATATTGAATAAGCTCTAACCTTCTTCCATAGAAAGAATCTTCAATTTCCAACCCTCCAACTTCGATTTGATTGTGTCTATCATATTAGTACAAGCAAACCTTGGAATTTTCCCAAAAACTAAAGAAAAACCAAGATAAGTAGAAGGAAATAGACTTTCTTTAAACATAATGATATCTAAAATGATCAATTTACAAGAACTTTTATTGAAAATCCCTTCACTTTTAGACTCGTTGATTCTTAAACCTGAAGGATTACCAAAGATCTCCATGACTTTAAGAATATCCTTCGCATTCTCAAGACTAGCTTCCAGAAAGATCATAAGATCATCAGTGAACACCAAATGTGACAAAGAGAAAGAATTAGAATGCTTAATAGGAACAAGGAGTTGATTGTCCACAACTTGGTTCATAAGAACAGAAAAGGCATGCATTTTAATAACAAACAAATATGGAGCCATCGGGTTTCCTTTCTGAATACAATTTAAAAGGAAAAACCTATCTTAGGTTCACCATTAAAACGGAACTTGATACAAGGTAGAACTAAAAATACTACAAACGCAATTAATCCAGATAGAAGGAAACTCCATCCCGTGAAGAACAACAAACAAAAATTTCCAATTCACATTATCATAGGCCTTAGATATATCAATCTTCATACACATTTTTACCACCTATAGAATACCAATTGAAATCATGCAAATTTTCATTAGAAAGAAGAATACAGTCCTTGATATTCCACCCTTTTAATAAAAGTAGATTTATTATTACTAATGATCATAGGTAGAATACTTTGGAGTCTATTGGGCATGATTTTAGAGATGACTTTATAAACAACATTGCAAAGAGTGATAGGGTGTCAGTTTTTAACATTTGAAGAATGATGCCCTTTGGAAATCAAGGTAATAAAAGTGTTATTAGACTCCTTAAGAACCTTTCCATTAGAGAAAAAATCTATCACAACCTTAGATATATCACTACCCACAATAGGCCAAACCTATTTAATGAAAAAGACATTAAAGCCATTCGGACCCAGAGCTTTGTCAGTATTCAAGGAAGCCATTATATCATCAATTTCAGCCTGAGTCACGCTTCTGATGATGTTGATCTTTTAGTCCTCATTTAGAGTAGGTCCAGACCATTTAAACTCATTTTGACCCTCAATTTATGTCCACTATTAAATAAAATTAGAATAATAACACAAGATGAACTCTTTAATATAAAAAATATCATAGATCACCTGACCATTGATATTTAGACACCTATTTTGATTTCTTTGTTGCCTGGTTTTAAGTGAAGAATAAAATAACTTTAAATTCCTATCACCTTCATCATGGCATTGCACCCTAGACTTCTGCCTTACAAATCTTTCCTCAACCTTTTTGGTGTCATGAAGAACATTCTTGAGTATCTTTGCATCATTCTAAAGAGAAGGATTGAAAGGGTCTGTCACGGAATCGTTTGTTACCCAAATCCTAACTCCAAATGACTCTAAAGTCAATGGCAATAAGACCTAGGTGTCCGTACCTAGAATGGTATTACCAAAGTGCAAATGCAGAAGCACAAAGGCTTAGCACACATGAACAAGTAACAAGATAAAGGCACCAACATAGTCTCAAAACTCAACAAGTATAAATTATACAAGATGCATTATATTTATGAATTCAATTACATATTTTAAGAGTCAAAGGCGCAAGTTATTCTTGTGCACTAAACCTGGATCTTACAACAAGAACACCTGACATAGCTCACCAAGACCATCAACTTCTAGCCATCTCTGAACCTATAAATATGTGAAACAAGGCGGGTCAAGCACATGAGGTGTCGAGTACATGGCTAAAAGATACATATACATAAGTTTTTCATAATTTGAAAAGATTTTCAAAAGTAACAAATAAGAAATAAAAAGTTAAATATTTAGCAAAATGAGAGCCTATGTTTTATATCATTTCACTCCAATTATGCCATCATTTTGTACATTCATCAATATCATGTATTCATAAGACCTTTTATGGACAACTTCTCACTGGAAGACTCTATGAGTGTGCTCAAGATTAGCTAACCCTTTTATCAATGATCTGTCCTATCTTGATAACTCAAGCAGGACGCCCATTTTCATGTCCTTATCCCAAAACTTCAGGCCGGTGTATGAGGTTTGTATAATGGATTTTCTATATTATGTTTGCAATTTATAAAGAAACAATATGAGATAAACATCCAATACAATACTAGAATACTACATGAAAATATTTGAGCAAGTAAACAAGCATACATATGTATCACACTCAAGAAAGAAAGCCATAGTCATATAATTATTAAAGCTTGTACCTGATTTAGAGATTCATAACTTAACCTTATCCATGACCATCTAGTCACAAGAAACACCTGGTTAAGAACAAGATTACATACATGTATTAGATTCTCATAATTAACCCTAATTTGCTTCATTTTTGGGTTTTGGACAAGTTAGGTTACAAATTGCTTATTTGTACATTAGGTGATCTTTAACTTCTTTAGATGTCATCATTAAAGTTGGATTCAAGTTGCATGTCATTTCAAGCTTCCATGCATTTTAAACAATCATATCAAGGTTTGGATTACTAGTGCACATTTTAGGGTCAAAGACCCATAATAGGGAAACCAAGGTCAAGTGTCATCAAGATATGAGAGACAAACATAAAAGATAGTTTGGATCAACAAGATGTATACAAAAGGATCATATTTAAGATTAGGTGGATATCCCCAATTTTGGGCATCATAGGATTCCACATTATCAACATACATGTCAATGTCAACATAAACCCTTAGGTCACTGGGTTGAACATATGGATTATATGGGACATCGACATCAAGACAAGCATAAGGGATGATGCTTCCTCATTTGGGGAGGGGAAGACATGAGATCAAGATCCATATCACATTTGGGGAGAAAACTAGATAAACAAGCCATGAGTGTCACACTAGGTCATCACTAGTGGACTTAGGATTTGAAACATCAACATGGGGCAAGGGGTTGTTTATAGCATTAAAAGTCACTTAAACATCACAAGATTATAGATTTTAGAGATCTAAAAATAAGTTGTATGCATAGGAAGGCCAAGATTCCACCATCTATTATAGTGTACTCATGCATCACCACAAAGGGGTCACTTTCATGCATTTGGTGTGATATGGGGTGAACAAGCAAGAAGTAGCATGATCTTGGAAATGCACATTATACTGTATGGAAAGGTTACTGAATATTGATATTATAATGAGTTTCATACATCAATGGAGCAAGATTAGCAAAAGATCAATTTTCTAGAGATAAAGTTCACATACATGTCACATTTGTACATCAAATTCAATTAAAGATAAAGAATGGTAACTACATCTTTTATAGTGTTTCATTTTCATAAAAGTTATTGATTAGAGGTGTAGGAAGTAGATTGGGCATCAAAGATCTAATATTTACCATAATATTGCACTTAATGTGGTCAACATGGTCAAAGATCACATATTAGACATAACAGGGGGAATTAAGATCATATTTAGGGTATGGAAGTTCTTTCATGACATGTGTCTCATCAAGAGGATCAATTCGATATATAATTTGGTCATATTTGGACTTAAGACATAATTATTATGATTTTTGCAACATTTGGGGGAAAAAGAGATTTTTCCATTATTTTACCTTATTGTCCAATAGGTTGCCACCATGTGACATCGAGCGGATCCCATGAGCGATTGGGGACCACTTTCACCCGCTCCTTAACCATTTGCACCGCTCTAAACATGGTCAGCGACTGTTCTTCAATGCCCCTAGCCTTGGGTCATTGACGCCTGGTCCAACTGCTCCCACGATCGCGCCCGATGTCCAATCGTGATCCTCAACCCCTCGTGACCCCTGTTCCCAAAGAGGAAACATAGGAAGAATAGGGGATGGAGCCCCATTGTACTTGGCAGTGGCTACGCCCATGATATCTCAGAAAGTAGTAGGAAATCGAGGGTTCGGGGCACACCAGCCATGACTTGCTATTTGGTGGACTCGTCGCTGACCTCAGCTCCTCCCAAGGTAGTTGGGATGGTGAAGGGATGTAGATGGGCCATCTATAGCACCAGTTTTAGGTGGCAGGGTCACAAACCTAGAGCACTGATGGCTCCTACTCTGACCGCCTGTGAGGCTTCTCTCACAGCCTCACAAAACTACACCAAGGTGGGGGTTAGATTAGTAACTTGCAGCCGTCCAAACCAAAGTTGTTTTGCCCCCCTTTACAGAAGCAACAACTAAGAAGAGAAAGGGAGGAGGAAGAAGAAGACATGAGGCCTAGAGAAAATGAGGGAAACAAAAAAATGAGTCAACAAGAGGGGTTATAAATGAAGCATCGAATTAGGGTTCTCCACTCTCTCCATTATCCAACTTGGAGAGGAAGAAGAAGAGCAGATCCTGCCCTTCGATGTTTTCCTAAAGGAGAAAGTAGGGGCGGGGTGAAGCACAAGGGCAATGCATGGGCCACATGCCTAATTAGGCCCATTAAGACCCAAAACTCAACAAAAGATTAAAACATGTACAAATTTAGAAAATTTTCAAATGCCCATATCTTGGGCTAAGATGAATCTAATAGAGGCGATTTATGCGTTGTTAAAATCATAATCGAGAGCTTTACAACATGACATATATCATTAAGATGAAAAATTATAGTGATGAATTTCAAATATATTGCAAGGTGATGACATAATATAGCATGACTTGGTTAAATTTCTCATATTATAGCTACATAATATGAAATTAGTCATCATGGTGATCAAATTAGAGCATATCAACCTTTTATCTATTAAATTGATACTTGATTAGAGAGAAAGAGTATAATAGAAGAGAGAGAAAATCAAGGTTGTCACAGGGTGAATGTCAGCCTTGATTTGTGCTTGTAACACATTATGTGTAGCCACCTTTACATTGTCAAAAAGATTACCCACACTTTCAAAATTCCACTTCCTCAGATCACTTCTCAATCTCTGAAATCCTTTATACACATTTAACATAGAGGTACCTTCAACTTAAACTTCCCAAGAATTTTTAATCACTTCAAAAAAACCTTCCTTTGAAGACCAAGAATTAATAAAATGGAAAGGAGATTTAACCACTCTTGAATGACCAATAGAAAATAGAATAGATTTGTGGTCACTGGTAGTATTAGATACAAGCTCACCAGAAAAAGCTTCAACCAAGTTCAAGAACAAATAATTATAAAAGACCATATCAATCTTAAAGGTGATAAACCCATTGTCATCTTGAGGATTATCCCAAGAGAAGAAGGTACCTTTAAGTCTACTTCATAAAGATCACAATTCAAAATCCAGCCGTTAAATTCATTCATGGATTTTCTAGAGGGAGGATTCTTTCTTACTCTCTCACTGTCCCTTCGCACATTATTAAATTCCCCTAGAGAAATCTAGGGTAATTGTAACTCTGACAGGTATCATTCAAAGAATCCCAAAGACTTGATCGATCACAATCACCATTATGCCCATAAACAACAAAAATAAGAAAGAAGAAATCATCTACTAGAACTTTGCATAGGATATGTTGATCAATTTTAGAAATCTTATCAATCACACATTCAACTAGATTCCAAATAATCAAAATTCTACTCAAGACATGAGAATCAATGTTAGAAATAAACTCCATATGAGGGAAGTGCTTAGAGATAAATTTGTTTATGTTCCTCTTCCTAAGTTTAGTTTCATGCAAAATGAAGATGCTACTCTGCACCTTTCTCAGCTCCTCCTGGATACTTTTGATTTTATTACTGATGCCCCTTATGTTCCAAGTAGAGATTTTAAGAGGTGGAGTCATTTATTCACTAGGGTCATTAAGTTGTTGGCCTCAGTGCTTTCATCAATAGTGTCCAAGATGCTCAAGGGGAAGAACATTGAGTTAATGATTCTCAGAGACATGCCCACAGTGGTCTTAGGAACTATAACATGTGGAGAATTCAAAACCACATTTGATTGATTCATAACGACCAGACCATTTACAAATGACAAAGACAAGTCATTGAAGACTTGAACAGGGTTGACGGAATAGATCTTGAACTGAGAAATCCTAAGGAGTCCAAAGTTGTAAAAGTATTAGCATCACCAGAAGACCCATAGTTACCCTTGATAATAGAGTTTGATACTATAACTTCCGCAAATGCTTCGTGTTGGTCCTGAGGCTTTTTAGAATAATTTTGAACTATAGGGAAACAACCTACTTCATGTCTGAATAGTTTACACTTATCACATACTCCTAGAAACCATTCATATTTAATGAACACAAGATATAATACACCCTTTTTTCCTTGGAGTTCAATAACAAAGGGGAACTTAGATGTCAAACTAACTAGAGCTTGAATCCTAGCATATTCGAATAAACTACAATTCCAAGTAGCTTTATCGGTACAGATAGGACACCCCAGAAAAGAGCTAATTTGTTCAAAAGTTCTTACATCTCACAATTCTATCGGCAGATCAAATAGCCTAATCCAAACTGGTACACTCTTGAAGCCAATCTTTGAGATAGGACAACCAGGACCCATTTCATTAACACTAGTGGATAATGATTCACAAACTAATTACCCTTATCCAAGGCGTGCTTCATATCATGATAAGTAGAAAATCTAAAGATGAATAGGTCATTCTGCCTGGGAATGATTTCAAAATCTTCTTCAAGGTTCCACACATTTTCCAAATGTTGGTGAAGGAGAACTAGATCTAGTGAGAAGTTGATCCAACCCTATTCTAGGGTTGTATCTTGTATCATTTTGTACATTTATCACATTCAAATGTAATAGAATTACATGTTATCCCCCCTAATATGAATATCAATGCAATTTGTGCTTATGGATGTTCTTTGCACTATTTTTAGGTATTTGGACCACAATGGATGGAAGAGTGTGATGGAGGGGCCCAAAGAAGGCCCCAAAGCTCCCCCAACCTACCCTAGTGTCCAAAGAGTCATCACCAAGCAAGGACATCTGAAATTGAAAAAGTTTAAAGTTCATCAGCCTGCTCAAGCCCTCACCACGGCCGTGGCCACTACCCACGACCGTTATGTTTATTGCTAAGGAGCAGCAATTCCAATAGGAGAAATGGCCAGAATCACCACGGGCATGGCCCTCGGCCATGACCATGACAAGCCAGAGTCACCACGGTCGTGGCCACTGCCCACGACCGTTATGTTTATTGCCAAGGAGCAGTAATTCCAACAGGAGAAATGGCTAGAATCACCACGGGCATGGCCCTCGACCACGACCATGACAAGCCAGAGTCACCATGGTCGTGGCCACTGCCCACGGCCGTAATGTGTATTGCCAGAAATCAATAGGAGAATGTTTGCCAGATGCCACGCCCGTGGCCACACACCACGCCTGTGGCCCAGCCTCTTCACCACGGCTGTGGCTCCTCGCCACGGTCGTATTGATCCACTCCATTCATTTCCAGTTTCCCTTCACCATGTCCGTACCACCTGACCACGGCCATGTTATACCGTCTTCACCATGGCCGTGGCCCTTCACCACGGTCGTGGTGGCCCTCTTTCCAGCAGAATTTTCCACTAATTTTCCTATTATAACCCCACTTAGCCCTAGCTCCTATATAAGCACTAGTTTCTTCTAGGGCTCTAGAGAGAGAACCCCCTGGCCGCAACCTAGCTGCTCCCTTGCCTCCATTACTCCCATCCACCTACATCCTCGCATTTAATCCCATTTCCACCCACTTTCCACTCATTTCCACCATAGAAACCTAGTTTCTCTAGGTTTCTATCCATCCATTCCACCATTTCCATGCTCTTGGGCACCATTGGAGGAGGAGGATCATGGCTGGTAGAAAGGAGGTGAAGAAGTCAAGCTTCATCAAGCATCCATGGCATTTCCCACTCTCTTTCCCTTCTCCTCTGTGTCTGTTTTGATCATGTATAGCTAAGCCCCCCCTTGGGTGGGCTGTTTGGGGCAAAAATGTGACTTTGATACCATGTTGGGGGAATATAATTTGTAATGAACATATTTCACTTCTATGATGATTGCCTTTTCTTGTATCTCATTTCCCATTACTTGTGCATGTGCTTGTTGTTTAATTACATTAATTGCTTTCCTTGTGGTGCTTGAAGACATTTGCCTCTATGGTGTTGGTTTCTATGTAGCTATCATAGGATTGGCTCCTTGGTCCTTAATTCGAATCCCTAGCTAGCCCCCTATCTTCCTACATAATCACCTTCTTCCTACATGCAAATGTGAGTTCTAAGTGACTAGTATAAGTGTGATTAGTGCAATTACCTAGGATTTCCTAAAGGCTGAGGTGGCTAGTAGCATGAGGTCAAATATCCTCATCTCTACTCCCATCCTTACCCTTGGTCCTCAATTGACTAATACCACTTATCCTAGAGACCTATACTTGGTGAGTCCTATTAGAATTACACCTAGCCCTAGTTCTCCAACTAGTAGCATAGGGTACATCCTCATAGCACCCACCTTGTTGTTTGGTTTGGCAGTCTAGAATGAAATATGCTAATTTGTTGTTATGGTGACATCCCCTAATTAATGTCAAGGTCACATTCCCAAACGACCCTCCTCCTTCATCTAATTGCTTAAAACCCTAATTGCCTAGTTTGCTTGTTAATGCTAGTGTAGTTCAATTGCTTTAGTTAACTTAGTTGATTGCCTAGTTTTGCTAGCTAAGTGTTAATTTAGGTCTTTGATCTTGATTAGTGGTTAACTTAGGCTCTCAATTGCTAGTTGCTTGCTTAGTCTAGTATAGTTTGTTCTTGATCTTGTTTAGATAGCTTGTTGACTTAGATTGCTAATTTAGCCTTTTGATAACTTAGTTTCATATTGCTTTTCATACTTTCTCTCTTAGCTTAATCATCAACCAACCAACCTTAA
Organism: Alisma plantago-aquatica; assembly: GCA_963693085.1. NCBI lineage: Eukaryota > Viridiplantae > Streptophyta > Magnoliopsida > Alismatales > Alismataceae > Alisma > Alisma plantago-aquatica. The sequence continues at coordinate 663,605,159 of OY856414.1, forward strand.
AACCCTAAAAACCTTACTCTCCGCAATAGGAATGTAGCTAATGCCATCTAACTCTAGCGCCCCCTCTATCTCCGTGGTTCGACCCCACATCTTGCCCTTGATCTATACTACAACAGTACCCCGTACGCTTGCCGGCGAATTGTTTTAGTTTTAGTGATAGACTCGATCTGGGACCATACAAATTTTGAGAGTAAAGATCCCATCATCTCGTGCCTCCCGACCTCATGGATTGCACTCGGCCACCCTAGTTGTCCAGTGTTGTAAGCCTCTAGCGGGAGCGCAACAAGCTTTCTGGCGCCGTTGCCGGGGATAGAGGTGCTCGGCCTAGTTAGATAGTGTTGCTTAGCCCTTCCTTTTGCCCTCACCATTGCTATCATTTATTCTTTGTGTTTCTTTTGCATCTTGGTTTGCTAACTTGCCCTCTTTTGTTTGGTCATGCCTTGTGCATGTGACAAGCAACCCTTTGGAGTCAAGATGGTGGACCGAGATGCGCAAGCCCCTTCAATCCCTCAACCGCCCTACATGATGAAGATGTTGGAAGACATGTTGTATCTCATGCAGATTCATGTGTGAGGTTCTTCTCATCATTTTGCTGACTCCATCGTGGCTCTTTGTGGAGACATGGTTCTACAATCCTATGGCATTCAAAACAACCAAAGCCCCATGTCAAGCTCTTACACTTCAAAATGTAGAAATGGTCCAAACTTCTCATGGGAACCACAAGAAGACCGTGAGCCAAGAGATAGCTCCATGTTTGAAGAAGAAGTCCTTGCAAGATTGAGAAGCCTTGATGAAGTGAATAGAGAGGTGTCCTTTCAAGGAAAAACCATTGATCGACTAGAGAAAAGGCAAGATGAGATTTCCCTTTCACTTTCCCTTTGTGAGGAGGGAAGATCCTTTTCCCAAACCATAGCCAACCCAAACAATGCAAATAGTTGTATGGGCTCCCATCAAGTTATATATGATCCACCACCTCCTCAACCTTCGTATAACTTCCAACACACCTCACAACCACCACCACAACATCAATCACAAGAACCACCCCCATACCACCCACCTCCACAACAACCATCCTACATCCTTCACAAACCTAATCTGCCACTACCACCAACACCACTACAACCATCACTTGCTCTTCTTCCTCCCCTTGAGCAAGTGGATACAATTTCAATCCTGAGGTGTGATAAGGTTATAGAAGAGCTTAACAAGGGAGGGAAGCAATTAGACGAAGATCATGATGGAGAACCCCTGCCGCAAAGTCCTTGTGAGAGTGCTAAGTGAACTAAAAATTTTGCAGTCCTGGCAGATTTTGAGAAGATAATATTTTGTGTCCCATCATCCTTTGATATGACACCACCAAGTTCTCCCATTGCTGATCAAAGACATCCCAATGTGATATTTTTAGGATTGCAAGTGTCCAACATGATGGAAACCCCTCTCGTTGATGCCTATGAAGACCCATTCCTCAAGGGAAGGCAAAACTATGGCATGCAAAGTTTGAAGGTCTTGAGATTGACTAAGGCAAACAACTCATTGCTTGCCATCATCAAGAAAATACCAACTTATGTAAGGTTCCATAAGGGTGTTTTCCTCTTAAAGAAGAAGATGAGAGGGAAGATGCCTAAGGAGATCATCTTAAATGAGCTAAAAGGTTTTGTTGATGAGGATTCTTACATTGAGACCTATGATGATGACCCCGGAGGAGAGACAAATGAAGAAAGACAATTGAGAAACTCACATAACCCTTGGGAGACAATGAAGGCATTTGAGAGGATTGCGTGTGATGAGGAAGAAAACATTTTATTTTTGGATAATGGTTGATTGATGAAAAAGGGCAACAAGCTCGGTTGAAGGCTAAAAATTTAGCACTAGTGGGAGGCAACCCACGTGGTTTGAGATTCTCAGACCTTCACTTTTTGATAACTTTACTTTGTTTTCCACAAAGATACACAGACGCACATTTGTGCTTGATGTTTTTGTTTGAGTTTTTGATGAAATGGCAGATGATACGCACTAAGGAGAGAAATATCAAAGAAAAAAAATGAAATGTTGCTGAGTTGAGGCTGTCCAAGAGCCCAACACGGCCGTGGAACAAGGCCATGGCCGTAATGTTTATTGGTTGAAAGTTATAGGATCCAACAAGAATTTTAGAGATTTGGCCCACGATCGTGGCCATCTGCCACGACCATGGCACACTCAGAGAAATACGACCTTGGCCTTCGGCCACGGCCGTGTTGAGGACAGACGAGGCTCCTTCAGCGACAACACACCCATGGGATGACACCACGCCCGTTCTTTGAGGAAATTACCACGACCGTGGCCACCGGCCATGATCGTGGCCGAACTGGGTTCAGCAAAAGTTTATATAAGCTCTCCGAACCACTCTTCTTCTTTTCTTCTTCTTCCCCGTGTAGAGCCACAGCCGTGACGCCGTCAGCACTACCGTGGGCACTCATCCTCCACCTCCAGTCCTCCAGATCACCCCCAGGGGCTGGACCAGTCCTCGCAGCAGCACTAACACTTCCCCTATCTACCCTAAGCTATAGTTTCATGCTAGGACAGCATGATTCCAAAGTTTGGGGTGGGTAGGACGGTACACACCTCCCTTCTCTCTATCTAGTGATTTTTTTCTACATCTTGCCATTTAGTATAGTTTTCATTTTATTGCTTTTTCTGTCATATCCATGCATGTCATGTAGTTTTCATTCTCATCATTTTTGCATAATTTTTCAAAATTTCAGCCATGCATTGCATCCCATGTAGGTTTTTGCTAATTGTTGCATGTTTTAGCTAGAATTTACTTACTTTTTACCTAAAATTGTGTTTGAATGTGATTTAGTGCAATTTGGCACCTTTTTGGCCAATTTTGCCCAGATTTGATGTTTCTTGTCCAAAAAGCGTGTTTTGACTCAATCTTTACCATATTGAATGAAATTGCTTATCTTTGACAAATACAAGATGATATGCTATGATGGAGTGATATGTGGTATCAACAAGTGACTTCTTACATGCTCATCACCTCTCTTGGGAATGTGTTGGTTTGATTGAATTATGATCCGAGCAAGCATAGAACGTTTAATGTTTGTGGAGTTACTTGATTGATATATGGATTTCATTTGGTTCATTCATGTGATGTGATATCTATGGTGAAGTGTCGGAATAGTTTTCATGCAGGAGACCTTATGTGGAAGATTATGCCAAGTGACCCCTCTTTGACCCGACTATTCTTCCACCATCTTCGTACCCCTCTGCCTCATAAAAGGATGCCAAAGTGCACATATTAGCCGTGGCCACCTCCAAAAGTTTGGGGTGGCCACATCTCTATCTCCCCACTTCACTCTATCCACCATATACCCTACCTACACCAAGGGAAAAGAAAAAAAGAAAAGAGAAGAAAAAATAAAATAAAAGGATGCTCCTGTTTAAGAGCATTCAAATAAAGAAAAGAAGAGTGTGTAATAGCACTCTGAATCTTACCGCAACCCTTTCTTCATTCTTTCATACCCATGGAGCTAGGAAACATTAAAACTAGCTCACTTTATCCCTTTCCGCAACCATGTGGGTCATTTGGCATGACTTGAAGCATAAGGTTGAATGCATGAAGGTGAAACAACACTCCTAGTCATCGGCAATTAACATCATCATGAAACGGTCTACCCGGAACCTTATGGATGAGATATTGATAACTTGTGCACCCCATGCATTATATGCAAAGTTCATGTGCTTTGTGCTCTCTTCATGGTTGGTTTGTGAAAGTAGAAGAGGAGGGAAGTGATTTGCATGTACCTAGTCACCATTGATCCCATTTAGCATTTGTCACCCATCATATTGCATTTGTCATATCTTTTGATTGTGGAAAATGGAAAAGAGATTGAGTTGGAGCATACTTGAGGACAAGTATGTTTCAAGTTTGGGGTGGTGATCCAACCCTATTCTAGGGTTGTATCTTGTATCATTTTCTACATTTATCACATTCAAATGTAATCGAATTACATGTTATCCCCCCTAATATGAATATCAATGCAATTTGTGCTTATGGATGTTCTTTGCACTATTTTCAGGTATTTGGACCACAATGGATGGACGAGTGTGATGGAGGGGCCCAAAGAAGGCCCCAAAGTCCCCCAACCTACCCTAGTGGCCAAAGAGTCATCACCAAGCAAGGACATCCGAAATTGAAAAAGTTTGAAGTTCATCAGCCTGCTCAAGCCCTCACCACGGTCGTGGCAGCAATTCAAATAGGAGAAATGGCCAGAATCACCACGGGCATGGCCCTCGGCCACCACCATGACAAGCCAGAGTCACCACGGCCGTGGCCACTGCCCACAACCGTTATGTTTATTACCAAGGAGCAACAATTCCAACAGGAGAAATGGCCAGAATCACCACAGGCACGGCCCTCGGCCACAACCATGACAAGCCAGAGTCACCACGGCCGTGACCACTGCCCACAGCCGTAATGTGTATTGCCAGAAATCAACAGGAGAATGTTCTCCACACACCACGCCCGTGGCCACACACCACGCCTGTGGCCCAGCCTCTTCACCACAGTCGTGGCTTCTCACCACGGTTGTATTGATCCACTCCATTCATTTCCAGTTTCCCTTCACCATGGCCGTACCACCTGACCACGACCATGTTATACCGTCTTCACAACGGCCGTGGCCCTTCACCATGGTCATGGTGGCCCTCTTTCCAGCAGACTTTTCCACTATTTTTCCTATTATACCCCCACTTAGCCCTAGCTCCTATATAAGCACTAGTTGCTTCTAGGGCTCTAGAGAGAGCACCCCCTGGCCGCAACCTAGTTGCTCCCTTGCCTCCATTACTCCCATCCACCTACTTCCTCGCATTTAATCCCATTTCCACCCACTTTCCACTCATTTCCACCATAGAAACCTAGTTTCTCTAGGTTTCTATCCATCCATTCCACCATTTCCATGCTCTTGGGCACCATTGGAGGAGGAGGATCGTGGCTGGCAGCAAGGAGGTGAAGAAGTCAAGCTTCATCAAGCATCCATGGCGTTTCCCACTCTCTTTCCCTTCTCCTTTGTTTCTGTTTTGATCATGTATAGCTAAGCCCCCCCCTTGGGTGGGCTGTTTGGGGAAAAAATGTGACTTTGATACCATGTTGGGGGAATATAATTTGTAATGAACATATTTCACTTCTATGATGATTGCCTTTGCTTGTATCTCATTTCCCATTACTTGTTCATGTGCTTGTTGTTTAATTACATTAATTGCTTGCCTTGTGGTGCTTGAAGACATTTGCCTCTATGGTGTTGGTTTCTATGTAGCTATCATAGGATTGGCTCCTAGGTCCTTAATTCGGATCCCTAGCTAGCCCCCTATCTTCCTACATAATCACCTTCTTCCTACATGCAAATTTGAGTTCTAAGTGACTAGTATAAGTGTGATTAGTGCAATTGCCTAGGATTTCCTAAAGGCTGAGGTGGCTAGTAGCGTGATGTCAAATATCTTCATCTCTACTACCATCCTTACCGTTGGTCCTCAATTGACTAATACCACTTATCCTAGAGACCTAGACTTCGTGAGTCCTATGAGAATTACACCTAGCCCTAGTTCTCCAACTAGTAGCATAGGGTACATCCTCATAGCACCCACCTTGTTGTTTGGTTTGGCAGTCTAGAATGAAATATGCTAATTGCTTGTTATGGTGACATCCCCTAATTAATGTCAAGGTCACATTCCCAAATGGCCGACCTCCTTCATCTAATTGCTTAAAACCCTAATTGCCTAGTTTGCTTGTTAATGCTAGTGTAGTTCAATTGCTTTAGTTAATTTAGTTGATTGCCTAGTTTTACTAGCTAAGTGTTAATTTAGGTCTTTGATCTCAATTAGTGGTTAACTTAGGCTCTCAATTTCTAGTTGCTTTCTTAGTCTAGTATAGTTTGTTCTTGGTCTTGTTTAGATAGCTTGTTGACTTAGATTGCTAATTTAGCCTTTTGATAACTTAGTTTCATATTGATTTTCATACTTTCTCTCTTAGCTTAATCATCAATCAACCAACCTTAAAACCCTAAAAACCTTACTCTCCGCAATAGGAACGTATCTCACGCCATCTAACTCTAGCGCCCCCTCTATCTCCGTGGTTCGACCCCGCATCTTGCCCTTGATCTATACTACAACAATACCCCGTACGCTTGCGGGCGAATTGTTTTAGTTTTAGTGATAGACTCGATCTGGGACCATACAAATTTTGAAAGCAAAGATCCCATCATCTCGTGCCTCCCGACCTCGTAGATTGCACTCGGCCACCCTAGTTGGCCGGTGTTGTAAGCCTCTAGCGGGAGCACAAAAGAAGTCAACTACGTAACCAGATAGACAGAACTTCCATTTAGCCACATTCTCAGAAACCTCGATGCTTGGGAATAAAATGTGACCCTCTTTAATATAGATATCAATAAGGGAGAGAGGCATGATGAGTTTTCTAGAAACTTGATTAGCCTCGAACCAGTCTTTAGGAGAACTAGGGGTAGCCGTGATATCATCTTTTCAAGTTTTAGCCTTCTAAATCCATAGATTTTCTCCAAAATGTGGCCGGTGGTGCTCTGTCGCATGGTACATCACCTTTCACGTTGCCTCACTAGAGGGTTTCATCACGCCTGTATGCCTAAAATATTTTCTTCTGCTGCCATCTTTTCTTTTTTAACATACTAAATTGAATACATTGATAATACTCCCATGTGAAAGAAATATATTAGTGTTTGACATTGTTTACATTTCCTTTTGTATGGTTGAGTAAGTGAGTGGATCCCCTATGGGGTCTGACACCTTACACTGATGGTGCTTGAAGCTTCTAACTCATCTCAGGAGCATCCTCCCGCTAGGAAGTGGATTCATATGGACCACCATTTGAGTGTGAGGTTTCTGACTCTCAAGACTTGGTTTGGATCTGTTGGAGAAGCACAAAGACAAAGAGACCCAATTTGTGGAGGTGAAGCATTTCTTGAGAGTACAATATACTCAAATAATAGAATACACTACATAAATATGTTTTCTTTGGTATCTATGAGATCATCCAAAAAACAAAGAAAGGGAAAAGGGGTATTTCTTGTATATGTGTTCATGTTGCCCAACTAGGGTTTATGGTTCTTAGGATGATTTTTGAGAAATGGTGGATGTGGAATCACAATATGAAATTAAAGTGGGAGAGAGATAGGGGAGAGGGAAGTCAAATAGAAGGACAATCATTATTGTATGAGAGAGATATCTGGCTAGGAGGTAGGAGATGAACCTCCTATCGCCAGACCCAATCCTATAACCCTAAGGAGAACACACGTCATCAAACATCCAGAGACAAGAATAATGCTCAACCATGACTTAAATTAAAATAGAAATGTATGGGAATCAACACGACCAATTAATTATATCAATCAGAACTTTGTTATTTAATGCATTTCTTTACTAATTCAATGAGAGAGAAAATTTTATCCAACTTATCATAATTTGCTAGATAGACTAATTAAGATGTGAGGAATCCAATTCTAAAACTAGTTTCATGTTTGAAAACACTTGTCATTTTGTTTCACTACTATGCTAACAAGTATACATTTAATGAATTTATTTTCTATTTTATAATTTTTTGACATAATATTAATTTTGTATCCATTTCATACATCCTCTAGTTCTAGGAATACTCTATAGTTCCAACTTAAACTAAAAAATACATAATTGATGGATTTGTATAATTAACCTCACATGACTAATTGACTGATTTGTACTAAGACATCATATAAAGGGGACTTTGTGATATCATTATATATTTCGACACCAATTAATACTAATATAGTCCAAATCAGGGTATAAGGGTGATTAATATTATCCTAATGAAAATGTCCAAAGAAAAATGATTAATAAGTCAAGTACCTAGATTTGGGTGTGATAGAGTTCAAGATTGACACAATCTATTGATGACCTTAGGTAGAGAGGAGATCCATCCTAACTTCTACAGTTGAGGGACACACATATTGATTTTATTGTCATTTCATAACTTGTAGATAGTTATCTTAAGAGATGTGTTGCTCACTAATCTCCATGCTTTCCTAAATTTGAGTGAATCCTAGGTATAGAAATCTTGACAATTTCTAGCTAGTATGGTATATATATATATATATATATATATATATATATATATATATTTGAGGAAATTGCAAATGAATAAGGAATTTGGTGGAATGGTTGGTGACCCATTGATAGATGTTCTGCTCTTATTATCACCCCTTTCTTATATATTTTATCCTTTACATTTTATTATTGTATTTCATAGTTTCATAATGCAAAATGCTTCATACCACAATAAAGATAGCTAATAAAAATGTTTAAGTATTTTGTTCTTTAATCCAAGATCCAATGAATGATCTTGACTTTGCTATAATAACACTCATACACTTGTGAGATAAGAATATTCTATTGTTGGCATATAAACTTAATGAACAACTATTGATATTAGTAACTTTTATGTGACCTCTTGGGGTTTTATGGATCTCGCCTCATTACAAAAAAAATCAACTATAATTGAAATTTATGAGGATTAACATGAAGCCTGCTATAAATTCTTGAAATATAAAGAGAGAATAGATTTTATCCATGAGAAGCATATCATACAAGACAATTGGAACTCGAAAGGGAATATGTAGTATAATTCAAAGTTAATGTTCTTTACAGAAAGAATAACATATGCATGTGATGGACCTTGTCAACAACTTGTGCATATTTATTGACTAGTAGTTTTGGTAGTCTAGGTAATGACAACAACAGGGAATATATGGTGAAAATACAATAATTGAATAACCTTTCTAAAATTGGGCTCAGTAAAGATGAATAAGACTTCTATGTGATGGTGCACAAGATATATTATGAAACATAGTGATAACATAAGGAATTGCCTAAAGGAATAGAACCCAATTCGACCATGAGGCACCCTACATTCTTTTGATTCCATAAATAATTTACCTCTAATATTTCTCATCTTTATAATTTAAAAAACACATTTAAGACATACTTGTGAACAAATTTTGTCTTGTTTGTTGTTTCATTTTATGACCAAGGATATCAAAAGTTGATAAGTAAACTTTGATTGGATTCCCATTCAAACTACAAAGAGAAATTCAACTATTCAATGTTCAATTAATTTTTTTTGAAGAATAGGACAAAGTGATCAATTTAGAAACAAATGATGATTGTGAGTAGTACGAGAGAAAATTTTGACAAAATTATCAATATTTGAGGTAGAAACCCAAGTTTTTGGGAAACAAAACATCCATGGTGCAACAACACCAAAAGAAACATTTTCTACAAAAGTCCATATTGATATGGAGAAAATGTTTAAGAAAATTGTTTACTTGGAAGAAAGAAATTAGCACTGACATTTTTTCAAATGATATTAGGAAAATATTACTAGAAATGATCATGTACCCAGATAAAATCCTTTGCTCCATTAAAACATTGGAGGTTGAACTGACAACAAACTAAAAATAAGAGGGGGGACCCATGGCCCTATGCCTTATTTTATGTTTGTTTCTCAAACGTGAAGTAATGTTTATGCCCCTTGATATTTTTCAGATATACCATAGAATTGTTAAATTAAGCTTTTGTAATGCTCAATTAAAGTTCTCTATTAAAATCTAAGATTTCCAACTTCCAAATCTTTGTCTAGATAACTATCTCTCTAAAAGCTAATGATATCTTTTATGTAAAGCATTCACCAAACTAATTATTATCTCAAATTTCATTCACAAGGTGATTGATACTTCATTGCAACTATGACAAATGTGACATGAAAGGTTGAAGCTTGTTTCCCACTCCACTTGCATGCCTAAAAAATGGATTCATCTTTCTCAATTCTACCACAAATTACTACTGCCATCTCATAATCATCATAAGAGCATAATTCAATCAATGATCTTGAGTTATATATGATGGTAGAAGATGAAAAGGTGGTGGTTTTTTATGATAAACTAGAAAAGTTCTTGGTAGAGTTAATGCAGATGAAGAAAAACCACATACTCCACATACCCAAGCAACACAAAACATAATATATAACCATATAATTCAAGAGGAAACATAATATAAAACCATATAACGGTGTCTTCACCTGGAATGCACCAACATCTATAGCCAGCTCTTTCATAGGTGAAACAACATTTTTTCATTGAGGAAACCTTTGACACCAAGACAAGAAGGAGAGTACCAGTCACATATGATGACTCACTTGTGCTTGAGTCCTCTAACTATTAGGCCTCGTTTGATTCTCCATATGGGAGTAGAATGGATTGATAAATAAGACCAGATAAGATGGCATAGGATGAAATAGGTGATGTAGGTTTTATGTTCTCATATTTGGATGTAGCATGGAGAGGACTTAGAATATGTTCCAAGATATAATGTATTCTAGGATTAGAGTCACAGTTGTCTGCTCATATTCACCTCAACACATTGGTGCTCCTAAACCTCTCATTCATTGTTGATTGTGCGAGCTTCATTAATTGGATTTGCCTTTTATTAATATTTGTTTCCAGGAAAGTTGTAAGTAGATTCACACTAGCATAAAGTTGTAATCAATCCAAAGAAACACAAAATTAAGAATATACACATCAAAGATCATTTATTTTTCCATTGATAGCTTGTTTCCTTGCTTGTTGGTTACACAATGTTAGGCGCTCAGGCAACGTTGTCTGTGGAAACTGGAGAAATTAGTTAGCGTCAATTTTTTGGAGTCAAGAGATGCATGTTATTGATAGGAAGAGGATAATAGTTGGGTTTGAGAATATATATAAGAAATAAGCAGTTAATTAGAAGGAAGGAGACAAGTCCAGTTACATATACATGTGTTGGTAGGAGGGATTAATCATGAGGAGGGTGATGCAAGTTGAGATGAGGGGGTCTGTATTGTGAACAAGAAGGAGACTATAAGACCCATGATCTGGATTTGTGCTCAAACATGCATTATTAACTTAACAAGGTGCCTAATTCCTTAATCGAACCCTAGTTTATGCTTTGATATCAAGTGATAAAGCTATGTTTCAAATTTGGTCCAGTTGGGACTTTGTTTTCTTAAGTTTTGCAATATATGAGCTTATGTTGACCTTTGTGCAATTTTCCAAATTACAGAGTTCTATCTATAATTTTCACACATTAATGTTGTACTTCATATTATTCTTCACAATGTTTGATATGGTTTCATCTTTGGAGACCTAGATGTACCAACAGATGTTGTCCCTTTCCTTTGTAGGTTGAGAATCAATGGAATTTCAACTAAGTATGAAATCATTGGTTTCACCTTAGTAATTAAGATCCAATTGAATCACCAAGTGTGTGAATGATTTGATGGTTCCTCCTTGTAGTAGAGGATCTGATGGATTTCCCTTGAGGTCCCTAATTTAATGATCACCCTGGTTGAAGCACATAATCTGATGGAAGATCAAAATTTTCCAAAATGACTAAGTAAACCCTAGAATTTGATGGTTTCTCTGATGATACATATGAACAATCCAATGGGTTCTCTGATAGTACATATTAATTATTTCACTAAGGCATGAAGCAATGGATAACCTTGATAAATATCTGATTGAAGTTCTAACTTGGAAGGATAAGATGGATTTTGAGTTTTGACACGTGGCAAGTTAGTCTTTCAACCTTTTGACCACCTTCCTCTCTCTTCTTGGATATATATACCCTCCACCACTCTCAGAAATGAACCTTTTTCTTCTCCCTGTTATCCTTGTTTCTAGATAAACAATAACCCATCATTTTGTGAAGTAAGAACTCTTAGAGACTGTAGCTTGGATGGATCATGGATGCATGTTGCTCTACGGTTTGGATCAAACATCTCTAGGGTGGTTTGGAGCTTTATAACCGAGTTTATTTCCCTAAACAAGAAATATTTTCTTCTCTAACCTAGTTTCTTACTATTTTCCTTCTTCTCTCTTCATCCATGGGAGGAACCCTAAAGTTCTTGGTTGAAACTCATGCATGTGGTTGAAAATATCCTTTTCTTCTAGATTTTGCCATAGATCAACCCTATTCTTGAAGGAAGGAGCTACCTTGAATCTTTGGGAGTGCAAAGTTATAGTTTCCATCTTCTCTCTTAATATAACCTACTATTCAAACGTTCAACTTCATTCTTGAGGTGACTTATACATCTTCCATCCCGTTTCTTGCTTGGCTTTAACTTCTTCTATGTAGATATTACCCTAAAACATGGTATTATGGAAAGAGATGATCTTATGTGCATTACTTTGTATACATGCATGATAGTTGTGTGTTGTTAAACTACCCTTAGATCATATAAATGTTCCTTCTAGACACGAACTACCTTTGTTTTGAAGGTATGGAAGAATGGTTTTTATTTAGAGTGACGAATGACTTTCCCTTAGTGTAAGAAATCAATGGAATTATTTAGTGTTGAAATTTATGGTCATACATAGTATCTAAAATGATGGTTCTACTTGTCCTTGGAACAATAGTGTTGTTAAAGAAGTAGGATATGATGGTGTTATCTAGAGTAAGAGATATTGAAACTACTTGGTAATTGAACCAATGGTTATGTAAGTCAATAATCCAATGGCTTTGTTAAGTAAATGAATTTATGGATTTGCTATCCATGATCTGATGGTCTTGTTTTTGGCTATATACCTCAATGAACCAATGGATTTACTTAGTGAAAATCATAGTTTGCCTAATTTTTTGCGTAATTGTGATAATGAGTCGATGGTTGATATATGAACATTGATTTGAAATACAAATCTAATCCATACCTTGGATTCTTTTTATAATTGTTAACTAATGAGATTTTAGTACTTCAATCTATTACTAATGTTGAAATGATGAATGGATGCATTCTAATGCTAGAGGTAGTTCTACTATGTTACTCTTTGGAATGTCATAACTCATATGATTGATGAACTCTTTTGCTTGGTATGAAGGTAACAAGTTTGTTGGTGTCACATTAAACCTTTTATAGAGTATTGAATGATAATGATATTCCTATAGGAAATAATGATGTATGACTCGTATGGAATTTTTGGGGTTCTATGATCCCTAATGTAATTAATCCTTTTCAAGGATGAAAATGGACTTGGAGACTATGATGTTGTGATAAAGGATATGTTCCACATGTTTTATATCTCCTAGAGTTGTTATGTACCAATAATTCTCTTAGGAACAATATAGTTGTTTGTATGTAATTTGATTGATGCATCCTAAATTCACCCAATTTTCTTAACTTATAAAGTGAAACCCTAGTCATGTAGTGCCCTGTGCCATATACATATTCTAGTGTTAGGTTTGCTTGATAGTAAAACTAGTATTCCAGAAGGGAAACTCAAAGTCGTGTATCGTCGAGTATATGCAGGTGTAGGGAGGGTATATCCTTTTCATCCTGATCCCAAGGTATTGGATAACATTTGAGGTGATATCTCATATGAATATAAATATATATGATGTGATTGATGTGATTGAGGATGGTTGGAGTCATACCTCATATGATAAGGTTGAATACCCTAGTTTCAAGTGTCATGGCCTGTGTACCAAAGGTAGACTAGGTTGATTGTTTTTTGACTGATATGTTAGAGTAGAGGACTCGTACTGACAGAGGGGAAGAGATATTAGGATTCCAGCTATCCTAGATCTTGTACAAAGCTAATTGCAACTTCATAGTGGCAAGTTGGTAGTTTGAGTGATACTCCTCAAACTACCTAGGGCTTAAAAATATATATAATTCAGCCATGTAGCATATCTGATAGGGTTATTCAGTGACTCACATTGGAAGATAACCCTTTCGTTGTTTCTTGTAATATTTAGATGATATATAATGTGGTAAGAGAAATCAACTGTACATATGGCAAAAACTTTGTCTATTCCCTTGCTAGTTATGATAATTTTTCAATTCTATAACAGTCTTACATTATCTATTTTTTTGCTTTATATGATATAAGCCATTATTGTTTTTGAGAGTTATATTGCTCACTGGGACATGGGTCTCACCTTGTGGGTTACCACATCTTTTTAGGTGATTGTCAACTGTGTTGTCAGATAGGTGGCAGTGAGGAGGGGCTGTTTGGAGACCCGTAGAAGAAGGTTGGCCAGTTGTTCAATGTGTCTTAGAGTTGTCCATGTACTCTCAGGTCCAAGCGGGAAAGTTTTGTGGATGATGTTTCACCAACTCATGTTTTTGGTAGCATACTGATGATCGTACATGATGAATATGTGGATTGTACCTTTGTTTACAAGTTGTGGTTGAGGCCACGATGTAGTTGTCAAGATACTTGGTATGGTATATGCTTTTATATAAGATGTTGGGCCTTTATGTAAATTTTTTTGACATGTTTAAAAAGATTTATTTGTTTTATTTATGTCCCTTTAATGATGTGATTAATTTGTGATCAATCATGTTATGGGCTTTGAGTAATCTCGTTTAGCATGGAGGGTTGCCACATTTTATGGTATCAAAGCTTAGGCTCACTGAGTTTACAGGGACAATAGGACTTAGGACTAGTATGACAAATAAGTGATGAACATGAAACAAACATAATGTATACTGCTTGAACTCAGTACTTGGATGCCCATGTCAGGTATTCAATTATTAAAGGATAGGTAAGTATGGGACTCTTTGATTGTTATTCTTCTTATTACTCTAACCAAGTTGTCAGTTGGAAACAATTCAAAGAGCATAACAAATAAGAAATCATGATGAAAATGTACTAATATTACTACTAAAGAAAGATAAAAATTGTAACTTTACTCAACAAAACTTGGGAGTTTGGTGATTAAATAAAAAATATGATGCCATGAAGCCTAGTATGAATATAAATGATGTATAAAGGAGTTCTTGAAATTGTGATTATAAAAGATAATGAAGTAAAAGAGAGATGAATTTGAGTTATTAGAATGATTTAAGGTGTAAAATTCATATAATAAGAGGAGAACTTCAATGATAAGTGTGGTCTTAGATAACACATAAGAAGAATGATAGATTAACATAGTGAAACCTGAGTTAATCTCAGAAAAAACCATGTACAAAAGAAAGTGATAAGGTAAATTATCATGACATGTAAAAGAGATTATATGGAGATTATCCTTATCATTTGAAAAAAGGTGGAATATGATGAACTAACCCTTCGTAGATAAATAAGAAACATGACAACACAATAGGACACACACAAGAATGAATAAATAGTTCACAAGAAAGAGCAATAAAGTATGATAATCATGTCAATCTCTAAGCAAATGGTAAGTGATCTAAATAAGAAAATGAATGATACATAAAGGTTGTAACTTGCCTGTTTGTAATAGATATGATAACCTCTTTCTAGAAGCCCCTTTAGATGGTTTTGTTGTATTGCAAGAGGTGTATCCATCTTGTGTTCTTTCTTTATTAGGACATAGAATTCAAGTGGATCTCATGCCACTTAGAATGTGTGGATTCGATGTAATCCTAGGGATGGATACCCTAGAGAAGTACACGGTTGTTTTGGGTTATAGTTTCAAAGTTTAGATGTTTTGTGATGAGGAAGTCTCCTGGACATTCTAAGGAGATAGGAAGATTCTTCCTACATGTATTGTGTTAGTTTTGATAAAAGAGAAGTTGATGAGACAAGGGGTGTGCAGTCTTCATACCACATGTTTTGGATACCAAGGTAAGGAATCCTAGTATCCATGTTGTACCTATGGTGCACGAGTTTGAGGATGTATTTCCAGAAGATTTCCTAGTGTTCCACTCCTAGAGAGATTGATTTTGAGATCAATTTAGTTCTTGGACCACAAACCATAGCTCAAACACCCTATTGGATCGCACCATCAAAGATGAAGAATTTGAAGAAATAGTTACAAGAGTCACTAGAAAAAGGGTTTCATATGACCGAGCACTTCCCTTTGAGCCACTCTAGTGTTGTTTGCAAATAAGAATGATTTTTCTATGAGGCTTTATATGGATTATCAATAGTTGAACAAGGTTATAGTGAAAAGCAAGTATATTTTGTCAAGAATATATGATTTGTTTGATCAGTTGAAAGGTTCTACAGTGTTTTCCCCAAGGAAGACCTAAGGTAGGGATATCACCAATTGTTGATCAAGGCATATGACATTCCCAAGACATCACTTTAGGAATAGGTATAATCATTATGAGTTTTTTATTATGTCATTAGGCTAACCAAAGCACCAGCAACATTTATGGACCTGATGAATTGAGTGTTCAGATTGTACCTTGATCTATTTTTGGTGGTGTTTATAGATGATATCTTGATATACTGTAGAGACAATCAGTAGCATGAAAAACATCTTCACTAAGCACTGGAATATTAAGGCAACATCAATCATATACTAATTTCAATAAGTGTGAACTGGCCAAATGAGGTGTCTTTTCTTGGTCATGCCATATCTATAAAAGGTGTTTGTGTAGACCCTAAGGAGGTAGAGTCAATGTTGGAGTGGGAGCATCCCAAGACACCGACTAAGGTCCAAAGCTTTCTAGATCTAGCTAGTTTAGTACAGGAAGTTACATTAAGAACTTTAGTGTAGTTGTCTTGCCTTTGATGAAATTGACTACAAAAGGTATTCCTTTTGTTTGAAATGTCAAGTGTCAGCATCCTTTTCAATTGTTGAAGTAGAAGTCAATGAGTGCTCCAGTGTTAGTGTTATCAGGGCAAGGGAGAGGATACATCGTTGTCAGCTATACCTTGAATAATGGCTTAGAATATGTGCTAATGTAGGACAAGAATGTGATTTCTTTTGCTTCACAACAGCCTAGGAAACATGAGGTACCAGAGGTGGATGGAGATAATTTTGGAATATGATTGCATGATAGACCATCATTGTGACATATGTTACCAAACATCAGTTAAGATTAATGTGGAAGAGTATCGTTAGCAGTGGAATTACTGAACATCACTAAAAATTAAAACTTTTTACAAAGAGATCCATAAACTGAAAAACTCTTTCATAAAGAACCAAAGTATTTCAAATACATTCTGATTTACTAGTACATGTCTTGTACCATTTCTTCTCGAGAGTTACAAACATCAACTACCCTGTTAACTGTACATAGGCAGGATAAAAATCTCAAGGCATCCAACCAAAAATCCCAGATCAATATTAAACAAATTACTGACTCCTAGGACCTGAGAGTACAAAGACGACACATAGGTCTCTCTATTTACAGGACATGACATCCAGTGTCTCCACCTAAGGATTCACTGTTGTCCTTGTTGTTGTTGTTGCTGCTGCTGTTCTTCACCCGCTGTAGGGTTTCTACCTCTTCTTCGGCGTCTACCTAAAAAGTTGGATTCCACAGAATGAGACAATTGAAAATTGTCCCAGCGAGAGATATAACTCTCCACCAGAAACATTATTATTACAGTTAATAGAATAAAACTAAGTAGAAGGATCATAAATATTCAACAACAGCTAAGTCATTTGACTAAACAATTTAGAGCAATATTCTCTATTCAAATCCTTTCATCTATATCTTGATAAAGCAGCATGTCACTTATTCAATAAGGAATATGAAGAGTATAAATGACATTTATCTATTTAGAATATGCTATGTGAAGTAACATCAACCAATGATTCTCGTATTTCAATCCTAGGCAAATACGCTACATGGTTGATTACATTTTACAAACATACTTAAGCCCTGAGGAGATGAGGTATATGAATCATACTCCAACCGACCATTGTGAAATCGAAATCGGTACCATACATAGGTCAATAGAATAGTCGGATTCCCATGACCTCATCTTCCTCAGTCAGTGTGAGGACCAAATGCAGGATATCTTGTGTCTCTGCTAAATAGCTTTTCAGGGTATACTGGAAACTTCGCTATTAGATTTATAGTGGCATGTTGTACTCTCTTCGCAATCGAGAGATATTATATTTATCTCACATCGATTTAGCATTAAGATCATCAGGAGATTAGTGATACATCCATCCCAACATTTATAATGAAGGATTGAGAGATTTAATGTTTACCTCACATCAATTCCTCCATTAGGGCGTACGCCCATAATCCCCACATACTCAAAAGTATGCCCTCCAGGAGTTCCCGTAGAAAAACCTATTTCACCATCACCAAACTACTGACGATGATGGATCTATGGTCTCCTCATTCTCTCTCCCTTATGAACCTTTTTTCCTATTTTACTCACCATTAGTTTTCTATTTGCATTTTGCACCTATTAAATCCCAATTGCAATGGTGTCACTGGTTAATTAGGAAACACAACACTTCCCTTTTGGCCCTTCCACTTTTGCTATTTTTGGGGACTTTATAGTTGTATACTCTTAATACCATATAGGATCTAAGCACCTACAAAACTAGCCCAACCATACTTCCATCACCAGGCACCTCTAATTTTCCTTATGACTCCTAGTGGTGTTCATGCTAGCTCAACCTTATTCTCTAGTGACTGAAGGATGATACCACCAAATTTTACCACTACGGTTTAGTATTCCTCATGGTGAGTATCTCCAACCATTACTCTCTCACATTAAGCACAATTCTTTTTCACCCGAGCTCCATCTTTCAACGGTACAAGACCGGCTATTGTAAAGGGAACTCAATGTCCCTACACTCCATAATTTCTCCCAATCCCTTTGTGGAGCGTTAGTGATGCTTTGGGGAGTCTTGGTTGGTTGATATCATACATATTTTGTTATTTTTATTTTTCAAGTTGTCGTGTCTATGTTTGGTCAACATTGGTAAATATTGATGATTATAATGCCATTTTGATTATATTTTGAGACTAACACCTTCACATGACTTATTGTGTTATTATTTCCTCTTGACAGAAGTTATCGCATATTCTTTTCCCCTATTAGTCTCCCACTCCACCTACCACATGGTACATCTTTTAGCTTTTTGTCTTGGAAAACCCCTAGAACAAAGCCACAATTTGTCAAGACTAGCTCGTTCCTAAGATCTTGATGGCCAACTCAAGCTCACATGTGAATGGTTGTATATGGGGTTTAACCCTGAGAAAGAAAGCTCCAATTGAGATGCTATTGAGGGGATAGAATAACCCTCATGTGAATGTCCTCTCTATCCATCAAGGGATTGTGAGTCATTTGTTGGCCTTGACTGACTTAAGGTTCATTTGACCTTTTGTTTTCTATGATGTACATAAAATATTTTGAGCAAGGGAAATTTTTGCATATGCCATATCACATCCAGTTAGATAATAATCAGATATGAGGGCATACCAATTATTTTAAGGATATCTTTTATTTTATATATAGTAATTAACTTGTAAAACATATTTATCACAAGAATACATTTATGTTGTTTTGAAATAATAAAAAGTGATTATTTTATTGGTGTGGTTTTCATGTCTAAATCTAAATTTGTAGTAAAATCACTTTTAGGGATTACTGAAGTAAATGAATTGGTAACCCAATTTCTTATACATTTTAAATAGGTACTAAAAAACCTTAACATATGACCTTAGAAGAATATTTGGAAATTTAAGCCATATTTGAGATATGATGCCTCTTCTCAACTTTATCTAGGCATACATGAATAAATCCTAATTTTTCATTCATGATGCATATATTGAGTTAAATTCTCCTTTTTGAATCTCATGCAATCCTTTTGGAATATATATTGATATTCAACAGTTTCTTCATTATACATTAATCAAATCATGCTTCTCTTGTATAAGCTCATGTCACTTTGGTTTCCATATTTTGTATCATTTCATCCCACTTGTACTTGAAGACATTTTAGTATTGTGTTATCACCTTGCATACTCTATTATGCATGTGATATTTGAACTATTAATATCAATAAGTAGTTTAACCATGCTTTAGGAACCATGCTTTGTTCTTCCTACCATGCATTGGGCTTTAATTTCGCCATCACATTCTATATATTTAGGCATTGAGATTCTATTCCTCCTATCTAACACTAAGGTTATAATCCCCATGTCATGTTTTATCTATTGAGTATTGAGGTTTTATTCCTTCTTCCATGGGCTTTGGCTTTAAGGTGCCCTAGACCTACTTTTGATAATGCTAGATTTTTTTGTAATCTACATGCACTTTATATTTGTTGTAATTTGTGAAATGATAAAATGGTAAGAAGCCTCATGTTCATCAATTGTCTCTCTATGATAAAATACCCCAACTTTGTGTTACTCATTCATTATTATTCATCCTCTTGTTTTTATGATCTCTTGAACTTACCCCATTTTTATATCCCTCTCTTTTGAATGAAATTCCCTTTTAAAATGAACAAATATTTACTTAATTTACATATACCAGTGTTATCTAAATGTGTACCTATTTTTCATTCATTTATGGGGTGTTGTTATTAACCCACCCAGAGACTTGGAAGCATGTGGATCAGGTTTTTGAGGTGCCAACTCCAGAATAGTTTATAAAATGATTTTCTGAGATTTCCATGTTTCCCACTTCTTTCAATCTCCTTAGACAAATAACTAGATTCCCTTTAGTCCTTTCCTTATGGAAAAGTTGTTAAACACTATTTCTTGTCCAGTAACATTTCAATTTTGTTTCCATTTCTATATAATTATATGCTCCATGAACAAACATTTTTCAGAAGAATTATGCACCCATTTCCTTTAAATTTTATGTTGGTGAATGATGAATGGGTTCTTTTATTTGTTTACTCATATAAAGTAAAGGAATGTACCCTCTATTATGTCTCATGATGTAGGGTAAATCATACTTCAAAATCACTAGAGATGAAATACCTAGATTTTATCAAACCCATGTGTACAACAATCCAACCTGCAAGTGGATAATTTTTTCCCAAAACATGTAAGGATCAAACCCAAAGGATAACATATTTAAGAGTTATCTAATTGAATGTTACTAATATAAAACTATCACATATCACAAACATTTAATTTGGTTGATTATTCTAAAATCACAAAATAAGAAATAGTTAAATAATGTCTAGAATCAAATGGATGGAAACACTAGGGTGGAAGGTTATCACCTTGTCTATATATTTTTACTATATCACTACATCACTAACAAAAATGAACGTACACATATTGAGGCAATAAGTTGAGGTCATTTAACAATGAGGATTACACCCAACATATATAACTCTAGGCTCATAGTCGTGTTACCTAGAGATCATGTACGCATCACCTTTGGAAAAATCAATCCATAGTTCTCATTAAGGGTTAAACATGAAACAAGTGATGTCCTAGATCTTAGATTCATTTCTACATTTAAGATTTTATAGACATGCAATTATGTCAAAAAATCACATAAACATTCTAATAAATGTTTGATTCCAAAACATAACATTATTCATGCAAATAAAGATTAAGTCAACATAAAAAATATGGTACTCCCTGGATCCTAGAATGGGCATTACTCATTCTTCATGATAGTAGCAAGTCTAATAAGAAAAGAGAGGGAGAAATCCATTGACATAGTAGAAGATAGAGTTGCAGTTGGGGTGTCTGGTATTACTATCTTCAACCCTTAATACGAGGGAATTTAATGAAGAGACAAGGTACACCCTTTGACATTCATTTGAAGTGGACTTGATGTTGTCAATTTCCCTTCTCTATGAACTATATTTGTCACTATAAGGGATCAATGAGTTAGTCAAGGATGATGGTGTCCATCAATAACATGATTTGATTCATTGATGAGGTCAATCAACAAAAAATAGAGGTGAAGATGAGTGTGGAATGTGACACACCGGTGACATCAAGAAGATCCCTTGCAATGGAAGCAAGGGCTTGTATATATAGTCCAGGGTTAGGTTTCCCAACTCGCTAAATGCCTATATTCGTGTCTTTGTTTGCCATGAAAGAGCCATGACATGGGGTTGACAAGGAGACAATGTCATTCAGAATTCATATCTTGTGAAAACCTCATGATTAGGTGAAAACCCTATGGGGTAGAGGTTCCATTAGTTGGTGAAGATGTAAATCATAAAGTTTTCATTGGTTGATGAGAGTCATATATCTATGGGGCCATTGGTCTATGACTTCATAGAACATAGAGGTCTCTTCAGTTGACCAATCATTAGTCTCAAATTCATTACTATAGGATCCTCATTGAGCAAAAAGTGCCTTTAGGCGATGGAGCAATTGGTTGATTGAGTCTCTTCTGGCATGGTTGATTCATGGAATGTTGCTTAATAGTAATAATAGATACCAGATCGACTAAAGGAAATGTGGGTTGATGGAACTTCCATCTATCAATAAAAATGTAGATTGATGGTAATGTGGGTAAATGTGAATCTCCCTAGAGAGATGGACAATTGGTGTATCTTGTCAAGCCCACTTTTTGGCGATGTGGACTCTGAGGGGACAATGTTGGTATGTGTTCCCTAAGATCTAGTCATATGATGATTGCATTGGGACATTATGAAATTCTTTTTATTAATAGTAAAGGTTAATTCTAACTATAATGTTTTTTCAAATATGAGATGATGATATAACATAATAGTTGTTTAGAGAATTATATTACTCGATGATATATGGTATGGGTTGAGGACCTAAACATGAGATCATGTATATAATTAGAGTAGAGTTATTCTTGTCATGTTCGTAGTGGGATATCATTCTGGAAACTATATAGACAATTGTAATTCTTAAAAGTAGAAGATGTATCGATTGATGACTAAATCTCATTAGACATGATATTGGATATCAATTCATACACATATGTATGTGTTAGAGAACAAGTGTACGAGATAGACTTTCTTTGAGAATGATACATGGAAGCCATTAAATGGTAGTCAAAATTATGTCTCAATGTAATAGTGGTGATTGTGGTTCTTAGACATGAAGTCACTACAATAATCATATGGCCTTCGTTGAACTTTAATACCATTTAACGTGACCTTGAATTAGGGTTGCTATACAAATGGTGCTTGGGTACATTATGACACATGGGGATTGTTGTGAGTGGTATAGATGGAATTTTTCCATCCTATTGGAGTGATATCATGTCCACTTGATAATTCATACTGAGAAGTGCATGGTCAGGTTCATGTCATCAATATTCTATATTGAGCTCCCATGCATCTCAACGGTCTACTCTAGTTCAAGAAACATAGATGAAATATTAAAAGGATGATAATTCTATGCCTCATGTTCAATCTAGATATCTATGAAAAAGGAACCAATGATCACTATAATAGTGATCACATGTTTAGGTTAAAGTTGTCCTCCAACTCATCCAATTACATGGATAGCAAATCTGTGTTGCTAAATACCATTTATTGCCTTTGAAGTCATTATATGATTTTCGTCATCACTGCCAATGTAATATAGAGCCTATGGGAACACATAGATAGAATGCACTTTAAAAATGAGTTTAATCACGGATAGAAATTTAAATAACTTATTAAAGTGTTTAGGTAATCAAACTAAACAAAAATTGGAATCCAATCGACCAACTGGGGAGTCCAGTCGACCAACTAGACAATATTATAGGATCTACCAGTCAACTGACTGGAAAGTGTCACCTAGTGGATGATTGGAATGGTCAGTCCACTGACTAGAGAATCCTATCGACAAATTGATTCAAATTGACTAGTTAGATTGGGTCAAACTATTAATTATAGTCATGGTTAAACCCATTAATCATTGCATTAAAAGTCAATATTATCACACCACTGACTACATGCCTATCAACCGGATGGACAGTTTAATCACTCCTACATAAAGAGGAGATGGTCAAGGCTCTCAAGACACTTCTCATTATGTTTTGTAACATGAGAGCCTATCATCTTACCATTGAAAGGAAGATATAGTAAGGGATAAAAGGGTTGACACTAGCATTTCAATGAAAAAAGGGGATACAGCTTCCTCCAAGCTTAAGAAGCACAATGTGGAGTTCCCAGTAGTCATCATAGACTACGTAAAGGCGTAGAAGCTTTGTTGTTGTGCTAGGAGGGCATCATCAACCGCCTTCCAAGTGCTACTCAAGAAGGAAGCACATCAGTGTGCAAGGATAGTCATCAGACTTGCTCTAAGACAAGGTATATATATCACCCTCTTTCCTATACACCATTGTTGGCACGATTTGCTTGTTAGGGAATATGGAACAAATTTTTTGTTTCCCAACCTTTCTCTCACTCCATATTTTGCAGTAGTGGTATCAAAATGATGTCAATTTATGGTGTATTAGAATTTCATAGATGACCGGAATTTGTTTTATCATTTATTTAATTTCATGCAATGCGAACATTTAAATGGTTAATGTGCATATTTGATTAAATACAACATACTCAACGGAATGACCCATAGATCATATATATATATATATATATATATATATATATATACATATATATACATACACACACATATATTATATATATATATGCAAATCATATTTTTCCCTAAAATATATTTTTATGGTGGATGTATGCATGGCTATGGCCAATACTCCTTGGATTCTTGTATGGATAAAGGTTTAATTTCTTATTTTATAAATATAGTTTGCATAGTGAGGCTTCTCTTTTATCTCCAAATGTCATTAATGCCTAACCCCCCATGCTTCCACCGAATGTAACTCAAGGTATTCACACAACATAATGTTAGAATAGATATGAATAGAATGTGTTTAGAGATCCTGTTAAAGGAGGCAGTTCTAAACATACTAGTTGACCGATTGGAAGACCAACCAACCCACTGAGAAGGAACCTAGAAGACAGATTGAAGGCACAACTGGCCAACTAAAATGTTCAGTCTCCTGAATGAACATGGTTTCTATGACTGACTAGAAGAACCAACCAACCAACTAAAGGGATTTGTTTACCAAAGAGTAGGAGGCTCAACCGATCAAATGGAGTAGTCTAGTCCACCAACCGAGCTTTTTTCAGCAAACAAGTTTTCCTATGTAGGTTGATACATATGATGTTTGACCTTAGGTGGACATTCATTTCTTATGGCTCCAAACAATTGCATTACTGTGTCCATATTCAATGCTCGCATGTTTGTGATGGCATGTTTCATTTATGGATATAGTATGTATATGATACCTACTATAAGTAAGTGGTGATTGCATATGTATATATAAAACCCCTCAATCAAATATCAAGCTTTATATGATTTCCAAAAGTTGGACACATGATAATCTTGATCGACTATGCGTGAACACACCAAAGCATGGTGTGCTTCCTATCTTGTGGAAGTGTGATAATAAATATGTGGGTTTGCCAAAGTAGGATACATATTGTATTTTGTTGCCTTTTGGGTTAGGATTAAGTAGTTGACGTTAATAGGTTTAAGTTCCTAGAAGCATAGAGATGACGTATGGAAAATATTTATGCATACCATCTTTTAAGAGTTGCATGGAATGTAATGGAAAAAGTTTCCTTCTTAAATAATCAAGTTGTGGTTGATTATCCAAAGTTGACTTATAATTTGATGAAACATAGATCTTGACCCATTAGAAAATTATATGTTGCAATCTCATTAAATCAATAGTGAGGGCTATTAACTTGAAGAAAATAGTGGGAGTCTAATTAACTAAAGGCCTAATTAATATTGTGAATCTTTTTCAAGTAAAATCAAATCAAAAATGTTTTGAATTATGCATGTTTCCTTTGTAGAAACAAATGGAAAACAACAACACTATCTGATTGCAATCGGTCCTTTTATGGGGATGCAAATGTCACACTAATAAAAATCCTAAAAGAATAACTCTTAAGTTTAATCAAAAGTGGTGCACTAATTCCCCACTCTATAAAAATGGAAGCCTTATTGCAGTGTAATTTAGGATCGATCCCAAAGGAAAACCTTTTTAATCAGCTATATATTAAGAAGTGTTAAGGGTAATATATAACACCGAGAAGTTGGATGATTAGTTAAACTAAATTGTTTCCAATAGCAACAAAGATTAAAGAGGTAAATAAATGATAATAAAAAGGTCTAGGGAATGGGGTTTCACTTACCAAAGCCTACATAATTACCCTAGCAAGACCTAACTCCTTAATAGTAGTTCACTAAATAGAGTATTAGCTACTACACACTCACAAGATACAAATTGTTGCTTCAATTAAACCCCCCTGGAACTGACTAAACTCAGCACCCAAGTTCCTAATTCATTTTGACTGGACTCCCTCACTACAACTGACCATTCTCGACATGTTAACAGATCACAACCCAATCACCTCACTATCCCTTGCTGACACTTTAGGGGGATAATAAGATCATTCTAAAGTTCTAATCATGATTACAACAACTTTAATATCCACAATTATAAAAAATATGCAAAGCAAGTCTTCAATTTGCAAAGTAAGGAAATAAGTAGAATGATACTTTATTTAGCAATAGTATTGTTGAATTTAGATATATGATAGGATAGAATTTTGGTTATTGGGGATAGTCCCCATTCCCCAACACAAACGTCTACTTGATCATGATGAGAGACAACAATCAAAAGTTAGAAAGAACAATGGAGGGGGCCATGATACCTGGTGTAGGAAGACCAATCTCTTCATCATGGCTGCCTCCTCCTCGCTCCTTGCTAGGGTTTATGTTGCTCAATGTAGATCCTAATAACTGATCAGAGACCCCTTTAGAATGGATGATAGTGGTTCTCTTTTATATATGCATTCCTCACTTCTGAAACCCTAATGTTGAATACTTGTGGTTGAAGGTAGCTAATTTGCATGGCCCGTACTCAACACAACATGTGACTCACGTAGGTTATTCAATTTTAACCATGTTTCTAGTTCCCTTATAGACCAGCATTGATTGAACTGGAGTAGGTTGGATTCTAGGAGTGCACGTCAAAATTGAAGAAGTTGAAAGACTCTTGGTAGAGAGCAGCTCAAGTCGAGCGAATGGCAAATTCTATTGCTTGACTACGTGGTTGGAATGAGGACAATGGAAAGCTTTTGGCTCCTTCCTTCCCTTGAGGCATGGCATCATGAGGGCTTGATCATCCATCTGGGCATTGAAGTATATTCTTGGCTGGTTCTGCATGAAAGATGTATAAAGTGCATTAAAGTCTAGAAAAGAGAGGATAATTGCACTTAAGTAAATCAAAAGCTAAGACTAAGAAATTGAAACATAACAACCCCTAAAAAGCAAGTAAAACAACATGCAAAGATGGGTATAAAAATACTCATCAAACTACCCAAAAATTAAACCTTTGCTTGTCTCAAGTAAAGCAAAATAAATAGGAGGACAAACAATTGATATAAGATCCAGACTTTCCTCACCAACTGAGCATACTTTGTGGCCTCCTTGCACCAAATTAGATCAAGCGACCCTAGTCCTTTGGGGTCACATAGCTACACTTGGATATCCCCTGATCCGGGCTTGTTCCTCCATTTTCTAGACTCCAGAACCTGCAAAAAATTGCTTTCATAATACTCTTGATTTGTCCAATAAGGTAGAAGGGAGCACAAGTCAGGACTTGATTGGCTATTTTGGGAAAAAATTTGGTAAGTCCACTGGGTATGAAAATTTAAATGAAAGAAGGGGAAAAAGACATGGCACAAACCCATTTCCTTGGTCTCTCCTCTATTCAACTCGAGAACTTATTTGGGATTCAGTTATTTTATTTTTCTCTCCTATATTTGACTCGAGACTTTTATTTGGCTACGATTACATTGACCACATGTTTTCTTAGGCTCATTGACCTCTTTTATTTATGCCATGTCTGCAGATGAAAATTGAGGAGGTATATTTTTGGAAGGGATTCTACCCCGAACATAGGGTTTGGAATATAGTGGATGTTTTTTCTCTTTTTGTGGCTGGTGAAGAGATATGAATGATGGAAGAAAGGTACAAATAAGAGTCTGACTTGTGCTTCCCCATTTTATTGCTGCATTGGAATTAGATCATCATATCCTATTAGTTAATTCAGTTAATGTAGGGTAAAAAAATCTTTATGAATTTTTTTGCATGTCATATCAGGGGCACGTGTAGCTTGACCTTTCCGACTCTTTCTTCTTTTCATCATTTCCAAGGGGAAAGAATGATCATTTGTTGTCATTGTGGCTCAGATCTGTTCAAGACATGTTTGTTCCTTAAAATTTTCTTTTGAATGGGTTCGGTCAAGGAAAAGGAAAAAGTTCATTTATATATTTCAAAATTTTGCATACATCAAAATGATCAGCTAGGTAAAGGACCCAACTCACACATAATGAAATAAATTGAAAAAATGGAAAACAAGACATATGCAAATAAAATATGGAGAAAATTGATCTAAGGATGATAAAGGGAAAGGTTAGAGTTGAAGTGGTGGAGATGGCGTACATGTCCTCGAGCAAACAAAAGTTAGAGATGGAGGGCGGTGGGGATTGGAATGGAGGGAATAAATGGCACTCTTCATCTAAGAGCACACAATAGAAACCCAAAGAAAGGGTTCCTCTATCATTGGGGAGGCCCTCCTCCATGTGTTATCATGGATGCCAGTTTCCATGATCCTCCTTTGGTAGGGGCGAGGGTGTTCAGGCACATGGGCCTCATTCTCTACAACTTGCATCCAACCAACACCTTATCTAGCTAGAGGGTGATGGCTTGGTGATCCAACAACTAGTTGATGAGTGGATCTGGGTCTGGCATCAGTAGGCCACGCCGGTGTGCTGGGTGTTTGAAGTGGTGTTCCTAGGGGATATAAGAGTCATCAGAGTAGTATAGTTGTAGTACCTCATCTGATATCCATGATATCTAGTAAAACGCTGGAAGGGTAGGTTGCGAATGTTGGAGTTCACCGTTAAAGTTGTTTTTTGTTTATGCCATCGTTGTTGTTGTAGGGGGATGGGTATGGATGTGTGCCATTTTTTATGATTGTCATAAGAAAGACGGTTGTGCTTTTTGATTATTGAGCTCATTCCTTTTACAACTGCAAAATGGAGACTTTAGGGATACCCAAAAGTTGATAGTTATTAACCATGCATGAGATGGCTGCCCAGTCCACTGAGATTGCACACTACATCCTAGAAAGTCTCAATCGCGTCAAGATATTATGAGAGTTAATATTAAAGATAAGATTGGGATAATGGAGGTTACTATTTCCAAGAAACAATGTTTCTCATAAAAGATAAAAATAGATTTATGAAAGAGAAGGAAAATTGGATTTATTATGGAAAAAGGAACTCTTTTGAAAGGTGAAACACAACTTCATGGGTCACATAGCCCACTCCTTGCAATTTTATAGTTTGCAAGATTGTGAGAACTCACATTGTCTATCAGGCAATTGGGTGGAGGAATTGATGGACATATTGTAATTTCCACCATGAACTTGTTTGTACAACTCCGACTATCCATCAATCAGATTGGGTTGAGAAAAACATGGCCTTTATTTTAATGAATTTTTTTGAAAAGGAAATGAACAAGTAAACAAAAATTGCAAAAATTAGAAGAGAAGTGTCCTTATTTAACATCGCAGATCCGACTTATGATATTGCTTTACTCACATAGATTGTGTGAGCAGGGTTTCCAAACCCTTGACTTGTGACTCTACAAGTCTTGGATCATGGTGAGATGAAGTACATACCTTGTTGTGGGGGTGGTCCTTGTTACCTCTGGGGATATTTTGGAAGTCTGATTGTTGTGGTTCCAACTTACCTTCTTCCTGCAAGACTTTGATCGAGTTATGTACATTCTTTAAATCTTTGAGGACCCAATACTCAATAGTCTTCTTTTCTGGTCTCAAGATGAGTTTTCCAACTTTAACATCCACTAAGTCTCTCACAATGGCTAAGAACAGTATCCCCAAAATTAGTAAAAACTAATTATCCTCTTTGATCATCATCACAAAAAAATTATATGGGACATATGTGTCGTCCTAGCTTAACCAGAACATCTTCTCTTATTCCCAAAGCTTTTGTAATGGATGCATCAGCTAGTTGAATGGTCATAGTTGTAGGTAGGAGATCAGTGAATCCAAGACGTAGTCATAAAGTGTATGCGCCTAAATTAGGAAGTCCCTTATGGCATGTGTCATCCTCTAAGAAAATATCTATCCTAAATTAGATGAGACCTTTTTTCTTCCGAGGCATTTGATTTTGAACTATACCAGAGGCCTTATGTGCTAGCTTCATGGGTTTCAAATTCCTAGGTCATATTTTTCCTAGATAGAAGGGTCTTGATATATTTGCACCATGTTGGCATTTCGTCTAGTGCATCGAGGAACATGATGTCAACATGGAGTTTTTTCATAGTGTCCTTGAATTTCAAGAATCTATCATGCATCTTGGTCTACTTGAGGGAACCCAGATATAGTACATGGGGCTTGTGCACATGTTGTTCTAGTGCTTTTAATGGTCCAGAATTGAATGTTGGGGCTACAATAATTGAATGTTCACTAGTGCTTGGCTGAGATGAATTCACAAGGGGGTCTATTGTCTGAATATCTACTAGATGGACTACAGGATGGCCATTCAAGCAACCTGGGACTTTGACTGGGGTGCCTTCATTTCCACTAGGGGGAAGATAAGCAATAGAGGCAGTCGGGGGCATGGATTACACGTTCCCTAACCTTGTCATTACAACCTTTATCTACTCTGAATGCTTGAAATTGTTTTCTACTTGACCTGTAATCATGCCTATTGGGTGATGCTGACTAGTTGTTAGGAAGGTGATTTGGGACTCCAACACCTTTTGATTTGCTGAAGCATTGACCAATTGAGTTTGATATGTCACCATCATTTGCTAGAGTGTCTTCATTGGGTCTTGTGTTGGTGTTGACTTTATCTATACCAGTGTGATTTGATTTGGATTTGGATTCTAATACTTCTATCAATGCTGATAATTTCTTCTTGGGAAGTTGAATCTATAATTTCATTAGTTGTGCAAGCCTATGTAGTTCTATGTCACTCAAGATTGAGTAGATTGTGTCAAGGTCTGTTGATTGAGACTCTCGGCTCTAGTTGGATTCCCGTATTGGAAACATAGGTGGTTGTGAGCCTAATTCAGGTTATAGTACTCCTGTCCTAGGATTATATGAATTGAGTTCACATCTTTGGCTTGGGTAACTATGTGTTGTTTCTCCACTTCATGCTCATGAATCACATCGTACAAGTATTGATCTACTACATGGCAGAACTCACATGATGGCATGATTATTTTCACTTGATGCATTAGGTTTTTCCTCTTGTATGCACTGAAGGATTTTTGAGGTAATCCTACATGAGAGAGAGATTGTAGTGATTTGGATATGGATTTGAGTTCAGAATGATCCTCCACCATAGCTACTTTAAGAAATCCTTTTCCTGAGGGTCTGGTCCAATGACTCTAATTCTCAGCCGCAAGGTTGATTATTTTTAATGTGTTGTAAAATCTCTTCCTCATAAAGTTTTCATCTGAGGAAGAGCCAAGGAAAATATTTGTCTCATCATCAACATCCCAACAAAAAAATTTGATGATTTGATTTTCGAGGATGCCATGATATGGGAAATTTTTTAGGAGTTTTTTGAATTGTTCCCATGCTTCATATAGAGATTCTTCAGGCACTTGATTGAATCTTGTGATGTATCCTCTTATCGAGTATCTCATCAAGGGTGGGTAGAATTTCTCTGGAAACTTATTTTCGAGAGCCTCCCATATTGTGATTGGGTCCCCTCAAATGAAATTATACCATGATCTAGCTTTGTTGGTTAGAGAGTATTTAAAGAGATGCAATCACATGGAATCGTCAATGGTGTTGGATGGATTCATCATTGAGAAAAGATCGATGAATTTGCAGATATGTTCCCAAAAGTCATCTTCAATCCTTTTAGTGAAGGAGGAATTTTGTAAGAGGCTGGCCTACTGGGCCTTGATCTCAATCATTTTACTCAGAGGTTGGACTAGATGAATCAAGTCGGTACCTCTAGGAATAGAAAAATCTTATAATTTTGTTTCATGTTCTGCAGCTTGGGAGGCTTCTAGGTTGGTCTTGAATTTGGCCTCCTCCTGCATCCTAGCTTCTAGGGCAAGTAATTGTCATTGTGCCGTGCTAGCTGCTTCAATTTGTGCTTGAATAGCTATGTCTGTCATGGCTTTTTCCTTGTGCAGTCTTTTGAGAGTTCTCTTGATTTTAAGATCAAATACCAATCCTAAGTCAAAACCCTTACCATAGTATACCTTAGATTCAAACCCAAAGGACAACCTTTATAAGTAGTTATATATTTGTAAGTATTAAGGGTAATATTTAACATTGAGAATTTGGATGATTAATTAAAATAGAGGATGATTAATTAAAATAGATATTTTCCAATAGAAACAAAAATGAAAGAGGTAAATAAATGATAATAAAAAGGACCAGGGCATGGGGTTTCTCTTGCCAAAGCCTATGTATTTATCCTAGCCAGACCTAACTCCTTAATAGAAGTTTACTAAATAGAGGCTTAGCTACTGCACCCTCACGAGATACAGATCGTTGCTTGGACTAAATTCCCTTGCCACTGATCAAACTCGACACCCAAGTTCCTAGTTTATTCTGACTAGACTCCCTCACTATGACTGACCATTTTTGGCATGTTAACAGATCGTAACCCAATCACCTCACTATCCCTTGTTGACACCTCAGGGGCATAATAAGATCATTCTGAAATTCTAATCATGATTATTGCAACATGCACATCCACAATTATAACAAATATGCAAATTGTTACTTTGCAAAGAAAGGAAATGAGAAGAATGATTCTTTATTTAGTAATAGTATTTTTGAGTTTAGATACAGTCTAGGATTAAATATGTGTTGTTGGGGCTAGTCCCCATACCCCAGCATAAAGGTCTACTCACTCATGGTGAGAGACAACAATGGGAAGATAGAAAGAACAATGGAGGGGGACATGATGCCTGGTGTAGGAAGACCAATCTCTCACTACGGTTTGCATTGTGCAATGTGGATTCTAATCACCGATTATAGACCCCTTTAGAATGGACGATAGTGGTTCTCTTTTATAGATGCATTCCTCACAAATGTTGAATACTTGTGGTCGAAGGAAGATAATTTGCATGGTCCGTACTTGGCCCAACATGCGACTCATGTGGGTTACTCAATTTGGACCTCGTGTCTAGTTCTCTAGCGGACCAACATGGGTCAAACTGGAGTAGGTTAGATTCTAGGAGAGTGCATCAAGACTAAAGAATCTAGAAGACTTCTAGTAAAGAGTGGCTTGAGTCGTATGCCTAGTGAAGTTGATCGCTTGATTGGGTGGTTGGTAGGTGGACAATGGAAAGCTTCTGGGGCCTTCCTTCCCTTGAGGTGTGGCATCATGAGGGCTTGATCATCCATCTAGGCATTGAAGTATATTCTTGGCTGGTTCTGCATGAAAATGTATAAAGGGCATTAAAGTCTAGAAAGGAGATGATAATTGCATTTACATAAATCTAAAGCTAAAACTAGGAAATAGAGACACAAGAGCCACAAAAAAGTGAGAAAAATAGCATGCAAAGATGGGTGTAAATATATTCAACATCCTTGATAAGGAAAAACTGAATGAGAACAAATTCCATAACTAATTAAGGACTTTGAAAATTGCTCTCATTCATGAGAGTAAGCACTATGTTCTAGAAATACTAGAGTCAATGGAATACCCTCCCAATGCACCTAAGGCTGAGAGGAAGGCTTATCATAAGTATTTTGATCATGCCTCAAACATCAAACACCTCATTCTATACTCATGAACTATGAGTTGCAGAAGAAGCATGAAAAAATAGACATTCTTAAGATGATAACACATCATAAGAAAATGTACAAGGAACGAGCAAGGTAGGCGAGGC
Organism: Alisma plantago-aquatica; assembly: GCA_963693085.1. Classification (NCBI taxonomy): domain Eukaryota; kingdom Viridiplantae; phylum Streptophyta; class Magnoliopsida; order Alismatales; family Alismataceae; genus Alisma; species Alisma plantago-aquatica. The sequence continues at coordinate 663,638,847 of OY856414.1, forward strand.
ATGATGTACCCAAGGCACTATTTAAGTGCAATATGATAGAGGGTGATTTAATGGGGCCCCATGTGCTCTAGTTAATTGGGTACAAGGAAAACCTAGAGAGACTGGGATTTCCTTTTGGACAATAGTTAGACATGGATGTGACTCTACAATCATTTTATGAATCACATAACAAATTTATCATGAACTGTAACATGAAAATTTTTAGTAAACCACTATCTTAGTTGTTTGGCATGTTGAGAGTTGTCGAAGCACAAATGAAGAAGGATAAACCTAAGTCCATGTTGTTGGGAAATATGGGCACAAAGTAAGGAAGTAGAAATAAAATTTTATGTATCTATATCCCTAACATCAAGATCGCATCATCTAGTATGAAATAGGAAGGATGGTTTAATGTAGTTTATACATGGTCCTGAAGCAAGTCTAGTGACTACCACAACTATCTTCTAGTTTCTCTGGGAAGGTGTCTGTGTAGGTCCTGGTCTTCTCAACAGATGGCATACTTGACAGGTTCTGTGGAGACTTCTACAGTCTTACCACAGATTGTGGCCTGGATCAGCTTGTGTAGTAGTTCCTATGATCTTGCCTCAGACTGTAGTCTGAAGTTGCTCACCTAGAAGCAGCTAAGGACTCTTGCCTCTAGAGTAGTCCACATGGACCAACTAGAACTCATGCCTTCCTTCTAGAACAAATAGGAAGGAGTTGTCTCTCCCATTGGCATACTAGTCACCAACTTTCTCTCCCACAACTATGATCATCAATTGTTCTCTCCCGTCGCTATCCCTCCCTAGTTGGGTAGGACTTGCTTGGGCTATATTGGTTACCACAACTAGAGAGGACAACAATTGTAAGAGAAATTGATTCTCAATTGTGTGTGTTGGGAAACCCCCAGTACCCTTCTATTTATGGGAAAAGTTGGGGTCGGGGTTCCCAGTATGTTCAGGATTTGGAGTGGAAGGGATCAAAAGATCTTGAATTTTTAGAACTTGCGACATCCAAAATGGTCATTTCACATGTGAAATGGTTGTCTCACATGTGAGAGGGTCATATGGTACATCTAGACAGTCATTTCGCCATGTTTCCTAATCGCACATGAATTTGGCAATTCAAATCTAATTAATACACAACATGATGTCATCGTAATTCCTTGATGCAATTGAATTTCCTCACAAATTGAGCAATCTCGCACACGTGAGATAGTTGGCTCGCTCACCCCATTAGTCATCTTGGCTCATCGCACACGTGAGAAAGTTTTCTCACTCACCCCGATGGTCGTCTAGTGAGCTAAGCAAATTTGGTTCAATAGAATGAATCAATCAGTTCACACCTCTGTTTGACTATCCAAACAGCCATCCCAACACTTGTGCCGATCGTTTGGCACTCCAAATGGCTGTCTCACCCTATGAAATGATCAGCTGGGGTCCAATAAGCTGATCCATTGTGTGAATTGAATGCCTAAACCCTTTAGTAATCAATTCAATCATCATTCAAGATTAAATTCCTCTTCTAGATGAGTTCCTATGTGTGTGACCCTATGGTACCCATATCACGTTGGCTGATGAATGTCCATAACCAACTTATGTCATCAAAAGAAGAGAGGAGTGCCTAGTCACACATCAATGATACCCAAGTAAATGGAAGGTTGGAGAACAAGTTCAACCTACAATTTGCGTAAGGTGTAGCCGTGATTGTATAATTCTTTTATGAATCATATCATAGATGAACTCAAGGCATGGAATTGTCTTACTCTGAATGTTCAACCCATGTTCCTTAAACCAAGAGCAGACTGTATGAGATAATGTGACCTCAATATCATATATTGATTCACATGTGCACACATGTGCACGCACATGTGTTTCTTAGTCTTGCTTATCAAGTGGCCAGAATATCATTATCTACTAGGAGGGATAAATCCCATCTCTATCACTCACAGCCAGTCCCCATGTGTCAAAGCTACCCAATCACCACCTGTATGACAACCCATATTTTAGTATTACATTTGATAATGTCAAAGTATACCCAACGACATGTGATGAGTGTAGTGATTTCAGGTCTAACAATCACAATTACCACCTTCACTATGAGAGATGACTATGACTAATAATGAAGTTTACATGTGTCACTCTCAAGATGGGCCTATCTGATACATTGTTCCCTGACATGTATATGTGTGCTTGGTTGGATGTTGCCATATCATGACACTTGAGATTTTGTCATCAACCAACCCACACTCCAGTATTATGTGTTACTGGTGTCTATCTACCTTCCACAATAACAACCGACTAGGGACATAATAAGAATGTGCATACTCTTAGCATTCATATGATCTCATTGTCCAAGTCACGTACTTGAAGACATATTTCATTGAGTATTATCATTCTTTAGACATTCATAATGTTTCCTCGTTATCACATAACTAAATGAAACAAAATGAATTGGAAGCTTTCCTATATGAGTATTAATCAAATCCTTTATGGTATATGCCACATCAATCATTACATGATTGTATCTCTGGGCATACCTTACCAACACATGTTGATGGTAAGGGAAAGGGAAATTCCAAGGGAAAAGGCAAATCCAAGAAATGTTTTAAGGATAGACAAAAGCCCAAGTCTTCTGCACTTAAGGAAAAGAGAAGGGTGAGTAAGGAAGGCAAGTGTCACCACTACCACTAGGATGGACACTGGAGAAGAATTTCCATCTTTACTTAGAATAACTTAGGAAGAAGAAGGGGATAGAGATCTTCACTTCACATATATACATTACTGAGATATATATGTCTACTTCTTCATCATGGGAATTGGATACCATATGTGGATCTCACATATGCTCTAGTATGCAGGATCTAAAAAGAAGTAAACCCTAAATGAAGGCTGAGGTGGAACTGCATTTTACAAATGGGGTAATAGTTGCTTCCACTACAGTGGAAATCTATCATTTATCTCTACCTAGTGAGATTTTAATAGAGTTAGAGAACTACTATTATGTACCTTCCATTAATAACATCATCTCTATTTCGTATTTAGATAAGAGTGGATTCAAATTTCATATAAAGAATGGCCGATTTTCTATTTCTAAATATGAGATCTTTTATGACAGTGCCCATATGTCTTATGGTCTTTACTTCTTAGATCTTGGTACAAGTGTATATAACATATATACCAAAAGGCTAAAGATTAATGTCTCAAACCAAACATACCTTTAGAATTTCCATCTTGGGAACATAAATGAGAAACACATGTCTAGACTCCATAAAAGTGGCTATCTAGACTCTTTTGACTTCAAGTCAATGAAAAGAAGTGAGTCTTGTTTATTGGGTAAGATGACAAAAGCTCCTTCCACCAAAAATAATGAGAGAGTAAGTGATCTATTGGGTCTCATTAATACTCATGTATGTGGACCTTTTAGCACAAATTCTAGAGGTGGTTTCCAATACTTCATCTGATTTACATATGATCTTAGTAGATATGGCCATGTTTTTTTATGAAACAGAAGTCAAATTCCATTGAAAAGTTCAAGGATTTTATGAATGAAGTACAAAACCAAATTGGTAAAAGTATTAAATCACTTTGATCTGATTGAGGTGGTAAATTCTTAAGACAAGAATTTGAGGACCTTCTATGAGATTGTGGTATTCTATCACAATGGACTCCACCTGAAACACCACAACATAACAATGTATCCAAAATAAGGAATTACACCAAGTTGGACATGGTATGATTAATGATGAGTTTTTATGATCTTCTGACTACCTTATGGGGATTTGCTTTAGAAATAAAAACATTTACACTTGACCACGTACCATCTAAATGGGTTCAAAAGAACCATATGAGATATGGACTGAGATAAGTCTCAATGTGTCTTTTATGAATATTTGGGGATGTAAATCTTATGTTAGGAAATAGTTTCCTAAAATTTTTGATCCCAAATTAGATAAATGTTATCTTGTTGGTTATCCTATGAAAACCAAGGGATATTACTTCTATATTCTATCTAAAAACAAAGTGTTTGTTGTCAGGGTGTTGTATCCATTGTAAAGGAATTTATTTCCAAAGGAACCAATTGGAGGTAAGTAGAACCCAAATAAGTTTGATACCAACAAGAAAACATTGAACCTACAAAGGTACAAAATGAATAAAATGAATCACAAGAAGTTGTGGAATGTCAAGTTCCTCTTTAGCACATGAATCTAATAGATCTAGTAGGACACACTTTGAGCCAGAGAGATTTTGATATCTTGTGACTCATCAAGCTATGAGTTGGTCAAAAATTACAATGAGCCAATAATCTACTTAGAATCTATTGAGGGATCAGATTCTGAGAATTTTCTTGAAGCCATGAGATCATAGATGAACTCCATGTACACCAACAAGGTATGGACCTTGGTGGATCCACCTTAAGGGGTAAAACCCATAGGGTTGAAATGGGTCTTCAAGAAGAAAACCAACATGGATGGTAATGTACAAACCTATAAAGGTGGATTGGTTGCAAAAGGTTTAAAAGAAGTTCAAGGTGTTGGTTATGATGAAACCTTTTCACCAGTTGCCATGGTTAAATCCATCAGGATCATGTTTTCCATTGTAACTTATTATGACTATGAGATTTGGCAAATGGATGTTAAAACTGCTTTACTTAATAGGAATATTCTTGAAGATGTGCACATGACACAACTTGAAGGTTTTATACTTCCAAATTAAGTCAATAAAGTATGTAAGCTACAAAGATCAATCTATAGATTGAAGCAAGTATCTCGGAGATAGAATCTTTGATTTGATGAGGCAATCAAAGTTTGAATTTACTCAAAATGAAGATGAATAATGTGTTTACAAGAAGGTTAGTGTGATCATAATTGTATTCCTCATATTATATGTAGATGACATACCATTGATGAGAATGACATCCCTACCCTAAAAATGGTATAAACCCAGTTGGGAAGCACGTTCTCAATGAAGGATCTAGGCAAAACATCCTATATCTTAGGAATCAAGATCTATAAATAAAGATCTAGAAGGATTCATGGCCTAAACTAGAGTAAATACATTAACAATATATTGAAAAGGTTCAACATGTAGGACTCAAAGAGAGGAAACTTGCCCATGTCTCATGGTGTTAGTCTCTCTAGAGCCTAATGTCCCAATTCTTCTGAAAAAAGGAGACACATGTGTTAGGTTCCATATGCATCAACAATTGGATCTATCGTGTGCACAAATGTTATGTACTCATCTTGATGTCTTCTCTATTTTGAGGATGACGAGCATGTATCAGTTAGATCTTGGTGAAGGTCACTAGACTTCCATAAAGAAAATCCTTAAGTATTTGAGAAGAACTAAGGATCAATTCCTTTTTTATGGTGGTGAGGAAGAGTTGGTTGTAAAGGGTTAAACTAAAGAGAGCTTCCAAACTCACAAAGATGATTATTTATTGCAAGCTGGATTTGTGTTTTACCTCAAAATTAGAGTTGTAAGATGGAAAAGTTCCAATTAAGAGACAGTTATTGATTCTATGATGGAATACGAGTACATTGATTCTTCCAATGTGACAAAGGAAGTTGTATGGATTAAGAAGTCCATTAGTGAACTTGGGGTGGTTCCAAAAATTGACGACATAGTAGATTTATATTGTAACAACAATGGATCTATTCCACAAGCGAAGGAACCCAGATCGCATCAATGTTCCAAGAACATACTTTAGCATTTCCATCTCATACTAGAGATCATACATCAAGGAAATGCAAAGATTTACAGAGTATCAACTGAGAGCAATGTTGTTGACCCACTAACAAAAGCACTTTCTCATAATTATCATGATGATCATGTTAGATCACATGGGATTAGATTCATGAACGATTGGTTCTAAGTGAAAGTGGTAGTCTATTGGTATGTATGCCCTGAGAGACAGTCATGAGATGATTGTATTGGGACATTATGTAATTTATTTGATTAATAATAAAGGCAATTTTTATTTATTATGTTTTTCAAATATGATATGATGATATAACATAATGGATGTTAAAAACATAATATTACTTGATGACATACATTTTGGGTTGACGAAACCTAAACATGAGATCATACGTATAATTATAGTACATATATTCTTGTCATGTCCCTATTCTGATATTATTATGGTACTATACACACAACAATAATACTTAAGACTGTAATGTGTGTTGACTAATGACTAAATGTTACAACCCCAATTTTGGGCTCCCAAATGTTACGACCCCACCTCCCGATAACCCCCAATTAAGGGAGACTGAGAGATCGAAGCCGCACCCATGACTTCCGGATCAAAGGTTCGGCAATTAACCAAGAATAATTATCAAATTTTAACATACTATACTGAAAGATGTAAGAAAATAAATTTTTGCATACCTTTTTGAAAACTTGGATCTCTAAACTTCTATCCACACAGATACTAATCTATCTAATCCTCCTTTGCACTTTAATTCTCATTTAGTACCACATGTGCCACTTTACTGTTTGTTCTTTTCATTGTACCTAAAACGCCGACAAACAAAACGTCGGTCATCCGAAGCTGGTATGTGGGGGAAACAAATAATGTTCAACTATGTTAACAATATAATCACTCAATTAATCATTTAACAATCAAGATTATGTTTTAAGACAAACTACTCAATCCATACCTATCCACAACTCTGTGTTGTCTCTGTAAGGACTAATATGGTACCTCTATAAAGGTGACTTGATGGACCTACCCTCTAGGCAGCCAAAGTCTAACATGACCTGATGGACCTACCCTCTAGGTAGCCATGTACTAGGTCAGCCATTACGACACAGAGGGGACCAGGATATGAGCTAGAAGGCATATACATTATGTGATAGTCATAGTCACTTTATAATTGCAATATGAACATCCAAACAGTTTAGTTGCATTCAATGCGATTAAACATCCGGGAATCCATCGGAAAACCTAAAGCGGTTATTCATAATCGTAACCACATACCCGATTTGATGAGTCATGCAGATTATTCAACATATACTTCATGTGTATACAATCAAGTCAATCAACAAATCCAAGCAAGTAATTCAATAATCACATAGTTCCTGAAATAAATATGTACTCTATTTATTACACACTTTATCAAGAAATGACTTTATTGACTTGGATTCACATTCTAGTGTTTCTAATCTGCATTAGTATTCATTGGGATTTCTTAGATCAATTTCTCAACTTTATCCCTTTTAGGTTAACAAACCCTAAGATATCCTTTTCCATATTTATGAACCTTAATTGCTCAACTATCCATTTGATAGTCTTTTATTGTCTTAGGATCGTCACATCCCTATTTATTCATGGATTTGGATAATTAAACCAATTAAAATACATATTCACCTAAATTAGGGTTTTCAAGCTCATTAATGCATAATCATGCACAAAACCCTGAATTAAGCCATATATATAAAAAGATCATCTTTTAGATCCTATTTTCATTTTTATTAACAACATGTTAATATCAACTTGAATTATGTCATTAAGACCATTTACCATCAAATCTAAGGATTTTCTCTTAATTAAAACACTAAAGATGATAACTTTATGTACTTTTCCAATTTCAAGCATATAAACACTAAATTAGACTAATCATGTGCAAAGTTCTTCCTTTTTTATCATAATGTACCTTTTTACATTTAACAGGTTAACATCAACTCTAATGATCCATTAAACCCTATTAAACACATTTATCATATCAAAATAGGGTTTCTTAATCATCATTACATTAAAGTTAATAACTTATACTACTTTTCGAATTGCTAGCAGAATTAGGCTTCAACTATATTTTATTTAGATTCCTCTCAATTTTCTGAGCAAAATTCATATATTACTTGCTACAATCGGAGTTACTAATATGTAGATATGAATTTTGCAAAGAATACCTTTCTGGACCAATGACAAGCCACCACGTCAGCCTCATCCATGCAACGTGAGTTTTTGGAAACATTTTGAAAAGTCATAATTGCCCTCACTTAACCATCTGGACCTAGTACCGTGCGGAGGGTAGAAGCGTCAAAATGGAGTCCGGGCTTCTTCAACCTCGGGATACCCTAGCAGCGCTGCGATGCAGCAGGTTGCGGGTGTCCTACACTCTCCTCCAGGCCCCGATTGCTGCCGCCGACCTCTGCCCCAGCTCCGCCGCCCTCCATCGTCCTTGGGGCGCCGCCCAAATCACGGCCTAGCTGGATCTATGGAGCGTGCAAGGTCCCGTGACCTGCGGACGTCTTGCAGCCAACCAGCGAAGGTGGCGCACGATCCAGAGCAGGGGAAGCTGGCCTATTCACCTGGGGTTGTCGTGGGAGCACCCTGCTTCCATCCAAACCTCGACACCGCTCCTTGGTGTCCTCAGATTGGATCTATATCGTCCATTAGGGTTTGCACGGAAAGAAAATGAAGAGAGAAAGAGATAAGCGTGAGATCCTTTTCAAACTCGAGCCAAAAGCCCTACCCCTTATATAGGGGAGGGTATCGATGCCCTAAGGTGCTTGCCCATGAAGCAACACGGCTCTTTCCCAATAGGAATCCAATTCCTTTATTGAAAATCAAGATTCTCTCTCTTATTCCTTAACCTTTTGATATTTCTTCTTCTTAATATATTAGAAATTCGAAATCCCTCTCCTTCACTCTCTTTATTTGCCTTTTAATCTATTGGCCACGAAATTAAGTTTTCCCTTAAGTAGAAAATACCACTTCATTACCAAAACCACAACATTCACTAATTTTATATTCACATTATCTTCTTATTTGACATTATTGGTATTTTCTCTTTCCTATTTCTTCATTGGGGCTCCTTGGACCCCAAGAAACTCTATTATTTCGAAATCCTTTTCATTGGATACTCATTGTCCTTCTAGATGCATCTAAATGCATTATTTCTCATTATCTTGTTTATTTCTTATTAAAATATATTTCCTTTAGAGGATTTCTGTTTATTTCTCTTTTACTTTCCTTATTGATATTCCTTTTATCATTAGGAACCCCATGTATACGAAATTTCCCCAAGAAATCTCATTTATGCCTCTTTTCACTTATTTTCCACATTTTCTTATTGTTTTCAATTTCTTTCTTAATAAAGAAATACATAATTAATCTTTTCTTTTCTTATTGCTTTCTTTATGCAACTTTGGACTCCTTGGTACCCAAGGAACCCAAGAGGCACGAAATCCTCTTTGGATTTACCTTCTAGAGGTTTCCACATTATTCTTTTTTCAAATATTCAATTATTCATTCTCTAATTGAATTTTCTTTGTTATTTCCTTATTATTGGGCCCAATAGCCAATAAGGCCCACAACACATATATCAAGGCTATTGTAAACAAAATCCATGTACTCAAAACAAATTACACCATTCTTTGTTCAATTATCCTTATTATGAGAAATTGCATTTCTCACCAATTGAGCCCAAAATTGGGGTTGTAACATCCTTCCCCTCTTATAGGAATTTTGTCCTCAAAATTCAAACAAGCAAACAAACAATCAATTCATGATAAGACTTTCCATGTCCATCATTGGCCCCTATGTGGCTTTGTCGTACTCATGGCGTTTCCAAAGAACCTTTATCATCAGATATTCTTTTCTCTGAGTTCTTTCATCCTGGCATCTATAAACTACACAGGTGACTCAGGTCATTTCAGCCTCCCTTGGGGCTCACTAGGTTCATTGCTCAGCACATGGTCGGGGTACCTCACATAGTGCTCTAAATTAAACACATGGAAAACATCTCCCATTACTCTATCCTGAGGAGTAGGGTCAAACCTAACCTTCTCCACCCATCCATCTCTAATGGACCCATGTATCGGGGACTCAGTTCTCTTAGCTATAACTTAGAGGTGTCAGATTGTCATGTCACATATTCTCCCACAGTAACTTATATGTTAGTCTACTTTGCATATTCTCACGACTCTCATCGTCTCTAGGCTCCTTTCAGCCCTTGCACAATCAAAGTGACTTCATCTACACGCACTGTGGTCCCTTTTCTAACCATTATGTGGTCCTTTTCTACCATCATGTGGTCCCTTTCACCAACATCACCTTACTGAAGTGGTGACCGACACAACCTCCCTTACCGAGCTTCTTATAAAACCCGATACTGGCTATGGTGGTCATTGTCACATCTTTCATAGGACAAGAACTGTCTCTAGATATTACCCTGTACGAGCACACATGCCCTCATCAGACCCTTTGGTCTGGATTATACTAACCATTGGTTAGGGGGTGATGAACTATACTAACATTGAGTTCTTCATGTACGTACCTACTTCCACTTTATGAAAGTGAACCTTTAGGTCAAACTCAAGAATCTTTGAACTCGCTTCATGGTGTAGTTGAACCATCTCTCTCATGGGTAGTTCAACTAGATTTGTCCCTTAACAGAACTCTTTCTTTCTCATGATATCTAGGTAAGGCGACCTACCATAACCCATATTGCATCTCGACCTTCCTTGGCCCAGGGAAGACCTATCACAACATCCATAGTGTTGAGCTCCCATTCCCTCTCAGGGACTCTTTTGTCCTCCATATCGATACACTGGGTTACTGGGGTTCGTCCTTTACCTCCTGGCTTGCATGGCTATAACCACATGCAACTTCATCTTAAACATCCAAAGTCCTATTGCCACTTACTATCTTGGTAGTACCATGGTGTATGTTGATCTTCAATCATGATTTCCTGTATGTCATGATTCCTCAAGATCGATTCCTTGGAAACCCTAAACCACTCTTATCAGGGTTTCATCAGCTTCCTATCAAAAGAGTGCATCTGAGGTTCTACCACCATCATTTCATCATATCAAGGACTAGACTGGCTAACCAAACAACCTTTAACTTTTCAACGTATCTTGTTACATCTGAGTGTTATCCAAACACCTCTCCTTTTCAAACTTAGGGTTAGCCAAACAACCTCTTCTAGCTTCTAGTCAAACAAGTCAGATACATCTTAACCAGAACATTCATTACCACCTCACATCCTTAGGTATTGAAGACATACGCTTCCATGTATTTCATTTATTGTCTCACCTCAAACTCTATGTCTATCTTCATTAAGAACACTCTCTACTTTCATCACCATGGTGATCAAACTCAACCTGGTATAACTTGTAAGTTCCACATAGCTCATGATAAAAAAACATCCTCATAAGGGGACTACCTCATTCCTCTTAGTGTTTACAAACCATCCATGTATCATTCACTTTACCAGGGTAGGTTATCTTCTCTATCCCCATTCCTTGTGGAAACGTTCCAACCTACATCATCTCTTATCCTTGGTGTATGGCATGCGTAATGTCCTATCTCTCACCCCCATAACAAGAGGAAATAAGCATTTGGCTGCAGTCCAAATACAGAGTTCTTCCTGTTCCAAGAGTAGAGATGGTACATCCCACCTTGCCAATACACCTTTACATCTAAGTTGCAACGTGCCACATATGTCTCTACATCACAGACATCATGATATCCAACTAGTCTTGAACCTATTGAGGTTTACACACATCCCGTGGTCATCTCCTCTAGGTCTACAGGGTGCCGACACTTTTGGGGTCATCCCTCTTCTCTCATGCATCAAGAGAGTGCCCTACTCATCTGCCCTTTGGGTCCCATGAGTTCATGAAGGTGATCAATCTCCTAACCCATGGCCCTCAGATAATGATAGCTGTTACCTCCCGACCCTATGGTCATGTGCAACTGGGGAATTAGGCAACTCCTACTTTCATCAGTCTTATCCCTACCTGACCCTAGGATAGACTTAGGATTCTCCATTATAGTACATGTTCACTTAGAACCTTACCCAAGTCTTCATCATCTCTCTCTTTCTGCATTCATGGGATGACTTTCATCCTTTCATAGGGATCATGGCAACCTGCCTACCTTGGTCAATCCCCATACTGGTTACCTCCATGGTAACACATTCATATGAAATTAGAGATGGATATCTATGGGTCTACAGGTTCATTCTCATACCATGTACTTTTCACTTAACTTCTCAAGATCCTGTGAGACCTCTTCAAGTTAACTTAACCCAACAAAACTGATATACACCCTACTAAAGGGGTCCCTCTCCCAGGATGGGAGGAAAACTATCTCTTGACATCAAGGTCACAAAAGCTCTTAGATCTAGGGTTTACCTCCACATGAGCTTACTTAGCCCTAGCAAGCTATTAAGGCACAAGCAGATCACCTACTGTACCATGCTAGGTCATACTTGTCCTCTTTCCTTCAGGCTGGATCAAGATCATACCTTCCTTTATCATCATCCTAGCTGTGAGGGGTCCATAAAACACACCTTAAACTTAAGGGGCTTCCCTTTTTTTTTCCTCTATACATGAGGAGTACCATGCTCACTTCTATAGGAACTCAAATTTCCATTATGAGCATTGGGTACACCACTTCCCCTCTTAGGCCTAGGAACCCTAGGTTCACCTGTAGGTGTCCAACCGCATGCTCTTATAAACTACGAACCAAGCATGCAAAAGGCATGACACGCACTTCCTGTCATCCTTCGAATCGAGCAACACTTAGGGTTGGGTCCTTCTTAAGGACAACCAACAAGGTACAAGGCCTCATAACCTGCTACTAAACTTTTCTAGGTCTAAGGAACTCTTCTTCCTACCTCAGAAGGTAAACATCCCTACCATAGGCACGTAGGTACCAGAAGCTTCATCTTCCCTCTAGGTTTTGGTCCCCCCATGGAAACCAAGATATCAACAGCCTCTAGGGATCAAGCATGTGGTGACCACTATCATCCTCTTAGGTCACATCATCCTCAACTCCCGACTTCTCCTCATATTTCAGAGTCTAGAATTCCAACCTTTTTGCTGGGTTTCCTGCTCTCTCTATCGAGCTAACCCCACATCCATCCCCACCATTAGAGGTCCTTTCTTCATGAAGGATCAACCTCAAAAACATCCTCTACATGGGTGAATCTTAGGTAACCCTTCTTGCTCCATCATAATTCCTTATCCAGGGTTTCATCCTACTGTCAGCACTATGACGTGCCCTAGGTGCCAGCTATACCCTACTTGCACAAGCCCATAGGGTTTCTAAGGTCCTTTACTATCATCATCATCTAAGGAACTATCCTTTACCCTATCGTGCACGATCCCTCCCAAGGTTGGGTTGCCAAAGGTGCTAGGTCACTCATGGATCATATGGCATCCCAAAGGAATGTCCTTTCAAACACCTGGCCCGACTCATCTCTCTCTAACCTTCACTTAAGGTTAGGGTTAGCATCATCCTCAGAGAATGTGCCAGGTTTCTACTTGCAATGGAGATCTCTATCTCCAAGACTAACATATCCTCCTGATAAGAAGGTCTAGCCTCAGGTCTCTTCTGAGGACATGACAACTTATGTCATACGACCTAAGCATGTATCTATTCTTTAATTTGTGCTTAATCTATTAATCTTATGTCCATGACATCTTATTTACATGCTTTTCATTAATTTGGTGGAGGATTCCTTGAACCTTATTAACCTTACCCATACCTCACGAGGGTGAGGAGAAGAAAGAAAACCCTAATCCTTTAGGTCCTTATCATAATTTTTTGATGAGAAGGGATGAATAAGATGAGAAGTCCTAAAGGTATCTTATTTTGATTCATACCCTAAGACTTTGGCCAGGCGGTCACATGGGTCTGGGAGTCCTCATATTCTGACTAGCGGTGCGGAGGAAAATCTTGCCAGCCCCCGGTCGTGATCCCTTTCTAGAAACCTCTGTCTTTCAGATACTCCTCTAATAACCAGCTTGGGTTCTATGGAGTTTGTAAAATTTAATAATTATTAATGGTTAAATGAGGAACCTAAGCTCTGATACCAAATATTACGACCCCGCCTCTCGATAACCCCCAATTAAGGGAGACCGAGAGGTCGAAGCCGCACCCATGACTTCCGGATCAAAGGTTCGGCAATTAACCAAGAATAATTTTCAAATTTTAACATACTATACTGAAAGCTGTAAGAAAATACATTTTTGCATACCTTTTTGAAAACTTGGATCTCTAAACTTCTATCCACACAGATACTAATCTATCTAATCCTCCTTTGCACTTTAATTCTCATTTAGTACCACATGTGCCACTTTACTGTTTGTTCTTTTCATTGTACCTAAAACGCCGACAAACAAAACGTCGGTCAGCCAAAGTTGGTATGTGGGGGAAACAAATAATGTTCAACTATGTTAACAATATAATCACTCAATTAATCATTTAACAATCAAGATTATGTTTTAAGCCAAACTACGCAATCCATACCTATCCACAACTCTGTGTTGTCCCTGTAAGGACTTATATGGTACCTCTATAAAGGTGACTTGATGAACCTACCCTCTAGGCAGCCAAAGTCATTCATGACCTGATGGACCTACCCTCTAGGTAGCCATGTACTAGGTCAGCCATTACAACACAGAGGGGACCAGGATTTGAGCTAGAAGGCATATACATTATGTAATAGTCATAGTCACTTTATAATTGCAATATGAACATCCAAACAGTTTAGTTGCATTCAATGCGATTAAACATCCGGGAATCCATCGGAAAACCTAAAGCAGTTATTCATAATCATAACCACATACCTGATTTGATGAGTCATGCAGATTATTCAACATATACTTCATGTGTATACAATCAAGTCAATCAACAGATCCAAGCAAGTAATTCAATCATCACATAGTTCCTGAAATAAATATGTACTCTATTTATTACACACTTTATCAAGAAACTACTTTATTGACTTGGATTCACTTTCTAGTGTTTCTAATCTGCATTAGTATTCATTAGGATTTCTTAGATCAATTTCTCAACTTTATCCCTTTTAGGTTAACAAACCCTAAGATATCCTTTTCCATATTTATGAACCTTAATTGCTCAACTATCCATTTGATAGTCTTTTATTGTCTTAGGATCGTCACATCCCTATTTATTCATGGATTTGGACAATTAAACCAATTAAAATACATATTCACCTAAATTATGGTTTTCAAGCTCATTAATGCATAATCATGCACAAAACCCTAAATTAAGCCATATATATAAAAAGATCATCTTTTAGATCCTATTTTCATTTTTATTAACAACATGTTAATATCAACTTGAATTATGTCATTAAGACCATTTACCATCAAATCTAAGGGTTTTCTCTTAATTAAAACACTAAAGATGATAACTTTATGTACTTTTCCAATTTCAAGCATATAAACTCTAAATTAGACTAATCATGTGCAAATTTCTTCCTTTTTGATCATAATGTACCTTTTTACATTTAACAAGTTAACATCAACTCTAATGATCCATTAAACTCTATTAAACACATTTATCATATCAAAATAGGGTTTCTTAATCATCATTACATTAAAGTTAATAACTTATACTACTTTTCGAATTTCAAGCAGAATTAGGCTTCAACTATATTTTATTTAGATTCCTCTCGGTTTTCTGAGCAAAATTCATATATTACTTGCTACAATCGGAGTTACTAATATGTAGATATGAATTTTGCAAAGAATACCTTTCTGGACCAATGACAAGCTGCCACGTCGGCCTCGTCCATGCAACGTGAGTTTTTGGAAACATTTCGAAAAGTCGTAATTTCCCTCACTTAACCATCCGGCCCTAGTACCGTGCGGAGGGTAGAAGCGTGAAAATGGAGTCTGGGCTTCTTCAACCTCGGGATACCCTAGCAGCGCTACGATGCAGCAGGTTGCGGGTGTCCTACACTCTCCTCCAGGCCCCGATTGCTGCCACCGACCTATGCCCCAGCTCCGCCGCCCTCCGTCGTCCTTGGGGCGCCGCCCAGATCACGGCCTAGCTGGATCTATGGAGCGTGCAAGGTCCCGTGACCTGCAGACGTCTTGCAGCCAACCAGCGAAGGTGGCGCACGATCCAGAGCAGGGGAAGCTGGCCTATTCACCTAGGGTTGTCATGGGAGTGCCCTGCTTCCATCCAAACCTCGACACCGCTCCTTGGTGTCCTCAGATTGGATCTATATCGTCCATTAGGGTTTGCACGGAAAGAAGATGAAGAGAGAAAGAGAGAAGCGTGAGATCCTTTTCAAACTCGAGCCAAAAGCCCTACCCCTTATATAGGGGAGGGTATCGATGCCCTAAGGTGCTTGCCCATGAAGCAACACGGCTCTTTCCCAATAGGAATCCAATTCCTTTATTGAAAATCAAGATTCTCTCTCTTATTCCTTAACCTTTTGATATTTCTTCTTCTTAATATATTAGAAATTCGAAATCCCTCTCCTTCACTCTCTTTATACTCAAAACAAATTACACCATTCTTTGTTCAATTATCCTTATTATGAGAAATTGCATTTCTCACCAATTGAGCCCAAAATTGGGGTTGTAACACTAAATCTCATTAATCATGATATTAGATATTAAGCCATACACATCGGTAGTTGTTGAGAACATTTGTACCAGATAGATCGACTTTGAGAATGATACATGGAAGCCAATGAAATGGTAGTCATAATCATGTCTCAATGTGATAGTGGTAATTGTGGTTCTTAGACTTGAATTAACTACATTAACGAAATGGTATTCAATGAAATTTAACACAATTCAATGTGAACTTGAATAAGGGTTGCTATATAAATGGTGCTTGACTACATAGTGATACATGAGGATTGTTGTGAGTGATGTAGTTGGAATTGGTCCCTCCAATCAGAGTGATTTCCAGGGAAATTAATAAGTGCAACTAAGAAGTGCATGTCCACGACCATGTGAGTCAATATGTGATATTGATCTCGCATGCATCTCAACAGTTTAATCTAGTTCAAGAAGCACAGATTGAATATTTTGAGGGTGATGATTCCATCCCTCATGTTCTATCTAGCTATATGTGACAAAGGAACTATACAATCATTGTGTTAAATCATAAGTTTAGGTTGAAGTTGTACTCCAACTTATACAATTATTTGGGTAGAAATGATCTGTTTCTAGATACAGTTGATTGCCTGTGAAGCTATATGATTCTAGACATCACTACCAATGTAGTATGGATCCTATAGGGTCACATGTATAGGATGCATTGGGAAAAGGAGTTTAGTCAAGGACACAATATAATTTTAGTTACTAAAGTGTTTAGGTAATCAAACTAAGCAATAATGACAATACATTCAACCGGCTAGAGAGTCCAGTCAACAAACTAGACAATGTCATCTATAGTTGATAGGACCTACCAGTCAATCAATTAAAGAGTGTAGTCGACCTATTGGAAAGTGTCACCTAACATGTGACTGCAATTGTCAGTCAACCAACTAGAGAATCCGGTCAACCATTGATTCAAATCGACCAGTTTGATTGGGTCAAATGATTAATGATAGTTGTGGTTATGCCCATTAATTGTTGAACTAAAAGATAGTGTTATTGTGCTATTGACCACAACCCAATTGACTGATTGGACAGTCCAGTAAATTGACTAGTTGTGTGCAATGGGCATGCTAGTTGACAAACTGGTTGTGGGTAACCAGTAGGCTAGTATGCCAATTGATGAAATAGAGAGTCCAAATAACTAATTGGATGTCCGCAGTCGCCATCTAGAAAGGAAACTTGACCCTTCATCTTTTTGGATTTTGGAAACCCTATCCCTACCACTCCTACATAAAGGAGGGATGGTCAAGACTCTCGACACACTTTTCATCCACATTGTGGTAACATGAAAGCCTAGAATCATACCCGTGAAAGGGAGAGATAACGATAGAGAAAAACATTGATGCTATCACATCGGCGAACAAAGGGGTTAATGCTTTCCACCGGCTCAAGAAGCACGACATGAAGTTTCCATTGGTACACATGAACTATGTAGAGCTAGGAGGATGCCATCGACTACCCTCTTTATGCTTCTCAAGAAGGAAGAACATCTATGTGCAAGGATAGTCATTGGACTTCATCCAGGTTAAGGTATATCTTGCACCATCTTTCCTATAAATCGTTGGCATGATCTGCTTGTTAGGAAATGAAGAACAATTTTTTTTATGTTACCTTTCTCTCACTCCATATTTCCCAGCTAACCGATGGTACACAAGTTTCAATAAAACTCTAAAGGTAGATCACATTTTATCTATAAAGTTTGACAATGTGTATTTTTAGGGGATCGACAATGCACCTATTTAGAAGGGCCACTACAATTATACGGTATTTGTAAATAGAAGCTTATAAATATGATGAAATCCATGAATTATGTACAAATCCTTACAAATTGGCCTAACACTAAGGAAAACTAAATGGAAGCTAACTGAAAAGAAAATTTTGAAATAGGAATCAAATACTAGGATATGAATGTAATTAAAACTAAGATGAATAATCATTCATCAGCCCACTCATTACATAAATAATGTGTGGACTCATTTCCAATGGTGATCAACAACTCTAAAGTTGTTCTGTGTTGTAGTTTCCACTCAATGAGATCCTTGAAAAAGGTTCAACCCATCATTTTGGGCCTAAGTTGTAAAGATAGAGTCACAACTATATCACTGGACATGGTATGATCTCTAAATTTAGTTATACATATATATTTTTTATCAACTACTTTTTTATTTAGGAAATATGTTTACTATAAAAAAAGAGGGTGATTTTTGACCCAATTGCATATCAAATACCTATTTTAATAAATGACATATCACTCACTTTTCTATTCTAACTATTCAGCGTTTGAGGGTCACATTAGTTAGGAGAACATTCTTATTGATCAGCCTTGTAAGAAATTTAATACATTAATTTACAACTCAATGTAACATATCTAATTCTTTTATATTGTTAAATTTATGTAAGGACAAGTTGTATAGAGTTTCAAACACATTTAAACCTTAGCTAAGACCACAATGATAAACTGAGTATGAATTTTTTTATAGAAAAATACTTAGAACATAAAGCAATTTAGTGAGTGATCCAACACAATGATTTTCAGTTAAATTTATAGTTCTACCAAGATGATGGTCGATAGAACTCCAGTTAAATTAGGAGTTGATCAGAGAGTCATTAGGACTCTATGGTCTCTTTGACCAAACTCTTAGTTTGAAAGAGCACCAAATCAAGCTCATAGTTAAATGACGAGAAGTAAGAATGTTATCTATTGAGCTTGTGACACTCCATTTTATATACTTTCAAAGTCACAACTTCACCAAAGTGTTTTTCAGTCAAAGTACATGTTAAACTAAGAAAATCTATTTGGGCCACAATTGAGCATCAATTTTTGAGTTTTACTCAATAAAGCATCTACATACAACCATACACTCTAAGATGTTCCTCTAAGTTAAATGTAATCTATCACTATTAATTGGAATCATGTAGGGCCACTATAAACACACTATATTTGCATATTGAACTTGAGGATTGTAAGAATTTCCTCTTTGATTTAGAATCGCCATATTAATAAATATACAACTTTTCTTCTATTAATATCATTATCTACTCATCAAGAATATTCAATTACTTATATTGAAATCTTTTTCCCATCTTTATTTTTATTGTTGTGAAATTGTATTAGATATGCTTCAAGGTAAGGAAGCCACAACATGATAGAAGTTGATTAAGGCATCTTCAAGATGAGGTTATCATCAGAAAATAAGCATTGGAGATTGGTGATAATCTACAATATTCCACGAGAATAAGGAGATTGTTGGTTTTTTTATCGATCATTGCAAAGAAAATAGTTGGTGATCTCCCACAAATAAAGATATAAAGGAGATAATTTTAATATTTCTATTAAGAAAGTCTTATAATATTGTGTTGTATTTCAACCTAAGTGAATTAATAAAGACTTTTTCTAAAAGTTTGGTTGTTGAAAAGCCAATCAAGATTGCACCAAGGACCTTTTTGTGAAGTTTGAACCTCTTTAAATTCCTCCCATTTCTTGGTTTCATTATCCAAGAAGTTACATTTTATAACTCGTTATATTTAAGTTTGTATATAGGTCTAATTGAGTGTATTCACCACCCTTTAAACGCTTCTTTAATCAGTTGACCCCTCAAAGCTTTTCTTTAATAAGTCAAAGGTAGTTTATGGCACCCCTCAATCAATCTACTTAATTGAACCTTTTGACATATTTTTCAATGAAGTTTCTTGACTCTTTGAAAAATGATGAAAGAACTATGCCAAGATAGAGCTATGATTTAGTTGGATCTTATGGGGAAATTTGAGTGGTTATGGTAAATTGAAGAGTTGTGATTTAGTGGGACCTTGATTGAGGAGGATGATAGATAATTATGATAAGAACATTTAATAAAGAGGATAGAGAGATGAGTGAGAATGTTGAACATGAAATTACTCGAGTTGTTTTACCTTTGGATCTCCTACTACCCCTTGTCTAAATAGAATATTTTGGTAAGAGAATGTGAATTCATGGGAAGACGTAGGACAAAATATAAATAATTGGAAGAAAAAATAAAGTACTTTTTCAGAAGAGGAGGACTAGAATGACGCACAATTGTGAAAATGACACATTATGATTGGTCTGATTTCTTTTTTTTCAAATGCAATGCCGTAATTAATCAACAAACTCGTTCTTTTTATAACTGTATAGGTATAGAATCACCATTTAGGTTTCTATGATTTCTTTTAGCTCTTCCTCCTCTTGATCTCTCATGAAGATCTTTCTCACGTCACCTTAGCTTTCCTTTCAACTGGTGGAGCCTGCGCATTCTACATGAAATTTCATGTGTGTCGATTTCGGTGGTATTTGTTTAGTCGACCCTCCGAACTATGCACATATACACCTTGCAAGGTAGTTCTGATGGTGTGCTGAATACAAATGCGAGTTATTTATGCTTTCAGTTGTGGCTCTACCCAACAATATCTTCTGGACATATATTTAATTTGCGTATTTGTCATGCAGCTGAGCTGGGAGCCTGTCGGATTGAACCTGTTCGAATTTGTATGGGATGGTCCAACTGGTTGCATTTTTTTTAATAAAAATTGGCGACATGTCGTCACTGGTTGTAGATCTCTTGGCGACAAACAAAAGATCTAATCGTCTGGGTGTTCCATCTTGGACAACTGGTTGCAATTTGAGTTTTTCAGAAAATAAATCTTTTTATAAGTTTCAGTCCGTTAAGCTTACTTTATTTACTTTTACATTACAAACAGCCATGACAACTTAGTACTGAATTGGACAAGTGCGAAAACATATATTTATTCCCCAGCAACGATGATTCGCATTAGGAGCAACCATGACAACTTAGTACTGGATTCGACAAGTGCGAAAGCATATATTTACTCCCCAGCAAAGATGATTTGCATCAGGAGAGTATTATCTGGAATGTTCCAGCGCCAAAGTAATTGTGAATGCCAGTTATAAACTTGAATCCCCCAGACAATAAGATGCATATCATCTGCCGTTTTTGATTGAAACTGATATTTAAGCACTAAAGTACTTTACTTCGTTATTTAACAACTTACAATCTATGAAACAGAAATACGTAAAAGCTACGTCTCTTCATGTTTTATGAAGGATAGGAAGCACTTGTTACTTCTGAGAGAGAAGCTCCTTACTGTATGGAGCACATGTGTCTACCGCATCCTACGCTAGGACTTTCTGTGTCTCAGGAAAAAAACATATACATAATTAAAATTTGAAGAGAAGTTAATCTCGAAAAGAAGTGACATCGTCAGATACAAAAATGCAGGAGGAATCAGCTGGTTATACCTGAATCTAAAAGGTATTTTATGTGGCAAACGACTTCATTGAGAATTTCTGCAGTCTCTTGTTGAGAGCTGATGTAGGAGATTCGTCAATGTCATGCAAAATATTCCATGTGGTAATCACGTTGTCTACAAATCTTGAGTGTCGAACTTACCTGTCAGCTTGGTACTTCTTAAGGAGCCTGTTAAGTTCTTTGAGATCAGACTCCTTCATCCCCAATCCATCCTATCTTGTTTAACGTGGATATAAAAAAAAACGAAATTTTGTTATATACTCCTTGTTAAAAAGCAAATGAGAAGTACTCATAGGAAATGAAGTGAATGGCTTAACTAGTCAATCAAAATCTGAATAATACCCCCAAATATGTATACACATATATGTATATACCCTCTCGCCCAAGATTATACTTGGATAGATAAATGTCTGTCTGTAACACCTTTTATATAAATTTCCGTTTCACTTTTGCTGAGAAAAGAATTGCATTTTCTAATCACCATCTCTGGAATATTAATGCTTTTAATTACTTGTTTCTGTTCATAAAAAAAAAACCTCGTGCTTAGGACTAAATTTGCAAACACACATCGAATAGTTATTTGAATACCATGTTAGTGCTTGTTTTAATCTAGTTGTACGCAACCATCATGGAGAAATAGCTGGCATCATTCATCATTATAAGTTGTATCACATTTTATACTTAAAACGTAATATGGAGAACTGTGAATCAACTCCCTCCCTCTATGAACAAACACTTCAGCTTCTTTCTAGTACAACCACGAAGTTACTTCTAGCAAATCCAGCCTGTAAGATCCTCTAACAGATGATTGTATATTCTCCAACATATTACATATATAGTCAGGCTTCATATTGTTCAGCTATGTAAAGTTTGTGTATAAACTAGGATAGACAACTAGAGGCTATATGACTATCTTTCTGGACAAGAGAGAAGGCCCAAATCATGATCCTTAAACCCCGAGGATCATAGATCATCCACCTCTATTGTAACACATATTTAAAACATTAAATAAGTCTGATTTGTTATGGTAGCGTCTTTTGTAACGTGTAAGATTTTCAAAATCTTGAGTTCTTGCACAAATAATGATAGCCAGTTGGTTAAAATTCTTGGTGTTGCAAAGAGATCTTTGGATCAACCTCAGGCCAGGGAATGAATAGAATAGCCACGTTTTACATATAATATTTTTTTTGAGTTCTTTCAAGTTTTTTTTGTTTTAATGACACACATTTTTCCTTTTTCTTCCCAATTCTCTCTTCCTAATGTACTCTTAATTTTAATAATACACATCCTCCCTTTCTTCTCTCTACATTTTTTTCCTAAAAACTAGATCTTATTTTTCTTTCTCTCTATCATAAATAAGTGACTTACACTACTTACATAGATGCGTAAAAATGTAAATTAGCGATACTCAACAATAAAATATATTAGAAAAATAAACAGTTTACTCAAAACATTATATAATTGCTCTAGGAGATATAAATACATGTACAAATAAATTTGAAAAAGAATCAAATATATGTTTATATGTTGAAAGATGCCAGCCACACATTAGAATAATTTGTTATGTATAAATTAAAAAAAAAATACAAACAAACTCCCAAAGTGATACATATACATCTAGAACAAGTTAAATGCAAACATTGAAAATATTGTACAAGATTGTTGTAGCTATATTGTGTTGTATATGTGGTATTAAGTTACTATGCATGCATATATGATAAATACTACATGAAATTTCTCAAACTCTATACATACAAACACGTACAATATAACACTAGAAGATTCGACGTTAATACAATATGAGAATCAGGAAAGGAATACACATAAAAGTTTTAAATGCCACACAACTCAACGTCCACAACGTGCGCACACACCCACATTATATATATATATATATATATATATATATATATATATATATATATATATATATATATATATATATATATATATATATATATATAAACACAAACACAGAGATCTAGTGAGAATTATTCTACGGTGAGAGGACGAAAGGCATTTAAATAACTACAAAATTTTTGTGTATTTCTAAAATCCAACCGTATGGATTCAATGAGCATTAATTCATTTGTCTTTACATAAAAAATCATCATAATCAGATATTTTTACTAATCTATTTGTTCAATGTACACTTTTTACATCCATTGGTCAGTGTGAAACACAATATAGAACATCCAAAAGTATTATACTATTGTGCATGCGAGACGAGTATGATCAGGATAATATTTTATAGGAAGGTAAATATTAAGGTATAATTTGAATCCATATTGTTGGATAATGAAAATTTGATAACCAAAGGGAGTTATTTAAATACCTCTCATATGTTTCTCACTGGATCCTTATATATATATATATATATATATATATATATATATATATATATATATATATATATATATATATATATATATACATATATATATATATACATACATATATATATATATTCATATATATATCTATGTGTGTATGTGTATATATATTTATATATATATATATATATATATATATATATATATATATATATATATATATGTGTGTGTGTGTGTGTGTGTGTGTGTGTGAATATTGAAAGTATACTTAATGTATTAGGAAATACAAACTAATTTTCCAATTGATTTGCAATATGCTTAAACGAATTTGTAGATTGTGGTATACTTCTATATATATATATATATATATATATATATATATATATATATATATATATATACATACATACTATTTTTGTTTCAACAAGTAATTTTTTCTTTAATTTTTTTTCTGTCTTTGCCTCCCTTTTATATTTCTTAGCAAATGATAATTATAAGATAATTTATTTTTTAACAATAATTATTTCCTACTAGTTCTCCTTTTCTCTATCACGTAATCCTTTTTGAACCTAGTCAGCCGTGTCAAGTACTTGTTCTATTTTGCCTAGAAGATCAAGAGGATGCTAGAGTACCTAGATTGACTCATAATGTCCTTCCAAAAAATACTCTAAATCATTTTCCTTTCAATCTTCATCCCTCTATCTTGTCTGAATTTATAATTATATGTTATCATTTTCCTCCCTACCTTCATTCAATGATACTATACTTAATTATATATATGATAAATTGTAACTAATCCCTCCTATCCCTACATTTTCTTATAACAAGTCTCCGTCTCTCTAATCTCTTTGATTTTTGTAACCATCGTCTTCCTTTCTACTACACCACCTTTTTTAAGTCATTCCATTTTTATAAAATAAAGTCCCAGTCTTATAATCTAAATGTAAAAATGAGTAGGGGGTTTGTTTTTGACACCACTCTTTCTGTATTGTGGTGTCTTCTCTCCTTTTTAACAATAACTAGGTAACTCCTCGTAAGCTTTTGATATATCTTTGCTACATAAATATGCCCTCTTTTCTTACATCTTATCTTTTCCATTATCTACTAATCCCTCGCCATATCTCTTCTAACATCTATTACATGAATTTCCTTAAATACAAAGCTATATGATTTTATATTTCTTAATTTCTAGTACCATTTTTTGGTCAACATAATTGAAGCAGTAGAATCTTTTTTATCTTATATTCTCATCATCATGCAAAAATGTGAATTTAAGTACCTGTAGGATAATATTTACAAAATTTTGTAGTATTTTTATTTAGTAAAAGAACAATAATATTATGTTTTGTATTCCTGATGTTATTCATAAAACAAGCATTTGTAACGATCTAAGTATAATTTGATTTTTTGTTTTCACTAAGCAAGGGATAAATCTTTGACACTTATGTCTAGATTGTCTAACTAAAAATATATGCAAAGCTGATTGGTGAGGAATGAAGAGAAAACATTTTTATTTCAAAACTTATCACGTTGAGGTTTTCTACCATGGTCTGTACCATTAATATTGATTAGTGCAACTTACATGACCCCATCCCAATATAATATCTACCGTCACTCTAAATACATCATGACATTCACCTCCACCACGTGAATAAAAATTAATATCGAGGTTGTTGGCGAGTCAACATGCTAATCACCATGCGAGAGAATAGGAGTTTGGTTGTGAAGGTAAAAAATATTGTGAATGAATACACAATAAGGAACAAATTTGTAATTTTTATGATGTGGTGGTGAAGGATCCGGAAACAAAAGGAAACTTTATTACTGGTGCTTCTGACAATTGACTTTATATTTGCATATAATCTACAATACTCTACCATAAAATAATATAAATCCTGGCAAAAAAGAATACCTCGTATTGCATATTGAAGTATGCTTTTAGTGCATACTACCAACCACTTAATAAGTGGTTCTTATTCATGATTTTCAGTGTATAATAAAATGCACTTAGAGCACGTAATAAATACTTTGTGTGCATACCTATCTACGCGCGAAATCTTAGTTTTAACTTCTTTGTTGTATAAATGTATAATTCTACAATATGAAATTGTATATAGTGGCAGAGCCACACGAGTCAGGTGAGGCATGTGCCTCAACCAACCCGTGTCCAAACAAAAAAGTATTCTGCTCTAAAAATACCTTGTGAGTAAAATCGGACCGGTTTTTCCTCGACCATCATGTCTGTTGACTCAAAAATATCATTTACTGTTATAAGGCAGCGTAATAATATAAGACGACATGGTCTTCTGCAACATCAATAAATGCATTATAATTTCCGTTACCTTGGCTAACTCGGTGCCCCTATAGCTACTCTATCAGCTATTACCCAGTCTCGCGTATAAAGCTTTTGAATATAGACATTTGTTATCCTTTAACTGCTTCAACGCGTTATATGATGCGTACACTACCAGCATGACACGCTCGTTGAGAAAAACAAAGAATAATGATGAGCTTAGCATCTCCTTGTCTAAATCAGTTTAATACGATGGAATAGTTATCTTTCAATGTGTCGATCATATTTGTTAATCAGTAATCAAGGCTTGCTTTTCTTTGTGAAGTATGTTCTCTAAGTAGGATATGCTTGGTTTTAATTTTGTCATCCACATGTCCTCGATGAGGATGTGCTTATTGATCACGCTTGGTATTGTTATTCATAGTTTGTGCAAGCCATCATGCAAAGTATGACTTTAGAATGGCTATTACCCACAAAGTAGGTTCAGTTGCACTATAGACTTGAGGGGACCATGGCTATGATGGATATGATCATTCCAATGTTGAACGGCAACAATGAGTAGAACTTGATATCTGATGACAATAATGACGACTTGATTCTTGAAGTGGTTTTGGGTGGAATAAATATCTTTGTTCATTGCGTTTAAGTTTTAAATTACAAAATGTTCCTTACAAGAATATAATTTGCTATGACATCGGCCTCACTCACTTTGGATTTCTGCCTCCGCCACTGATTGTATAGACTTCCATATCAACATTAAACTCTTATAATTCTGTTTTATCATTATACACTAAATATTGTACATATATACAATAAAAATACATTACAATACATGAGAAGTCATGACAACCAATATTTACACTTGAAAAAGGAAAAGCCATGCTGAAAATAGAAAAAAGTAATGTCCCTACCACCCACACCCTATATAATCACTATTACTGCGGAAAACATAATGAATGAGTTGTCTTTTCCCTCATACAACTCTTGACTTCAACCAACATGCCACCTATTTCCTGGTCATGTGATTTTAATTCACCTCAACAAATAAAGATCAGATGAAATCAGAGGTGTTGAGAGGATAGTAAAGTGTAATTGTTGCATGGTTATATTGGTAGAGGTCAAGGAAGTAAATTTGGATCTAATAGGAGTGATATTAGTGGTGAGATTGTGGACGAGATGAAGAGGATAACTTTACGTGGATATGGCTGTGTTGGTAGAATTGGTAGAAAAAAATGTGAATGGGACACCATTGGAGATCATGGTGAAAATAAGTGGGCCCAAATTGTAAGGGTGATAGACATATTTACATAAAATAATATTATATGAAATCAACCAAAATATAACTGAAGTAGAAGATTCAAATGTGGTTATTTTTATCATCAAAACGATTTAATTAAATCTTGGAATTATAAACCTTATATTATGATTATTTTAAATAAAGTGGAGTTACACTTCTACCCCAAATAAAATGTATACACTGTCAATTGTGGCAATTCTATTTGAAACTATAATACTATTTTGCAAACCCCTATAATCTGATTAAAAAATAATGTGTAACTTCTAGACCCACATCAGGGAAGAGAAGGACAAAATCAATCCAATGACTAGTTCAAGAAACCATGAATGTTTATGTAAAAGATGCCTTAGGTGAATGGAGAAAAAATACCTCATGAAGACGCAATATATATATGTAAAATCACCACAAAATTCATTACCAAACATTTATTTCATTATCTTTTGTAGTTATATACTTTCCATAGCTTAACAATAAACTTGTTAAGAGGAACTAAATGAAGGGAGAAAGATGGAGAAAATTGATGGACACACCTTTTCGATCTTCTTCACCATTTTTGTTTTATACTCTGAGATTCTAGGGTCTGAGAAATCTGGATCAAGTCGACATGCCTCATCAAACACATGAAATCGGCCTAGATAAATATACCAAACAAAAGTAAAAACTCAAAAAATAAATATGAATGATGTTTGAGAACAAAAATGCACCATTCTAATGTAGGATGAAAAACATATATTACGATCTGAACATAATATAGCTAGTGCTTGACATCATATGTAAGAATCAGAGCTAACATTTGAGTATGTGATCCATCTTCAACATACATCTTGATGGAAGTTTGATTATATTTAAAAAAATAGACATCTTGTCTATGTAAAACTCTCCCCACTGCATTTGGTCTTACAAGATACATTTACATGAAACTATGTTCATGTCTTTGGAAAAAAATATATAATGATTGATTTCAAAGGTTATGGCATGGGATCGGGTCAAGATTAGGATGTTACACAAGAAAGCAATGCGTGGCTGCTCATGCTCAATCTTGTCAGCTAGATGGAGGACTCGATCAATACTCAACAAGGAAGATGGGACACTTGCATCTTTGTTGTTTGATGCCATATCTTCTTTAGCATGTGTAGGCATACATAGATAACTATATATATCATTTCAAGTATATTTGGAATCAAATTGGTTACATAAATAGGAATTCTAGAAAATGAAACCAGATATAAGGCAAATATTTTGACGGACTTGGTGAGCCATTACTGTGAAATATAGTATCACTTAAGATATCCCCTTTTGAATTCCACTCCATTAGAAGACATGCTTAGTAGTATAGATATCTCAATAACCATCACGAATGATGGCAGTCTAGGGGCACACAGTCAAATGCATGCCCACATGGAGGAGAAGAAATTATTTTCATTGAATTTTTGTAACCAAAAGTAATGTACACCTTTGTTTGTGCCGATCCATGGGCCATGGATGGAGTCTGAAGGGCATCCACATCCCATTTCCCTACTTCTCATAGACAAATGATTAATTACAACATGCAACTAGTCTGAATTAATTAATATTTCTTAGTCCACCTTGCCTATTATAAAGAGAGGGTACACATTTCTATTACAAAATGGATTAACTATGTAATTAGGTTTATGTACATCACTGAAAATGATGCATGATGCATTTTAAATTTTAAGATATCGGTTTATATATATGGTATGTTTTAAACCGTCAAATACAAATATATAATTAACAACAAAAAGTCATTGTAACAAAGTATGAAATTAATGTCCAATCATGTACTAGGTAATGTTGAAATGTATTAATATTTTTGTGTATATGTTTTGTAATTTATATATTTATGTTTGTATACAGTTTTATACATATATAAACTTGAATCTTTTTACAAATAGAAAGGTTCTTTTAGTTCCTTTAACATGTGTATGTGTCTTAAATTCTTTATTTTTATTAGCATAAAATCATAACTGCCTTGTTTGTATGATCATTAAATATGTAAGTAGCTATCTTTGAAATATTAGTGAAATCATGTTAACCATGCAAATTTTGAAAATTACTTTGAGGAATAATATAACAAAATTGGACATGTTCAAATTGAATATATATATATATATACACACATATATATGAATGTATATAAGTAAATACATACATATATAACATATATACACACATATATATGTCATATGTTTGTTATCTGGATCGGATTTGTTACTTATGGATCAAATTTGTAATAGGAAGGTGCCCAATTGTAATGCAATAACCTAATTTGTAATAAAAAGACCTATTTTTTAGAACCACCGTCAATTTTTTATGTTCGTGAAAATAGTAACAATGGTATTTATGAAGAAGAAAAATCTCTACCCCAAACTGCAATCAGTAGAAAAATTTAAAAAACAAACCAAAATGTTGAGGCCATGGCCTCACCCAAGGAGTGACACATTAGCTGACTATGTAGTGAAAAGTTTTCATTTGTCTTACATACTTGTCTATTGTAACTGTTGTGGTATTTGATACTGAACAACTATGTATCATTATAGCCCACAGGAGTAAGGAGATCGAAGAAGTGCAAGTGATTGAATGGAGGAGTTTACATGGTAAATAGAAGGAAAATGTTACACATAACCCCACTTGAACTTGGTTTTATATTATGTTTGCACTCTCAAATAATAGATGAGAATGCACCAGTTTTAGTGGTCTGTAGCAAGCAATAAAGAGAGCAGAGAGAAGAAGTGGAAGGAAAATACAAGAGAAAATTATTTCACTTATAACTTTCAAATGGAAATGAATTTTTTAATGAAATTAAGCCCACTAAATTCCTTAGATAAAATGCAATCCAACAAGAGTAATATTGATATACATTTGAAGAAAAAAAATATAAAAATATGAAAATTAGTTTTGTTACATATATGTATATATTTGGAAACAATGAGTATCATCCAAAAAATATATATACAATACTTATTTTTGTATAAATATTTTTTTAATGTGTAAAATCTCATTAAAAATATTTTCATTCTAAAATCAATATTGTATTGGGGATAATACTCATTTTGGAGTAGCACACTAACTCAAAATGAGTATTGTATCATTTTTGGTATATTACTCATTTTTTATGTCATTGTATTTTAAAATTCGTATAATGCTTTATTTTATGTGTAAGATTTTTATTTTATATTATAAAGAATGAAAAATGAGTACTATAAAATATATTTTAGTACTCATTCTACTACTTCTTGTAAAATATAATGGTATCAAAATGAATACTATACCAAAATGAGTACTATGCAAAGAATAATAATGACATGCCATACTTAATCTTGAATTAGTGTGTTATTTAGAAAATGAGTAATACCCCCAATATACAATACTCATTTTTATATTATTCAATAATTTTTCACAAATATGTCATTATTGGTTTTGTTGTATTGTATCTTTTATAAGGATTCTAATGGTTTTTATGTGTAGTTGTAAAATCTTCTCTTCGGGATCGCTTGTGTGTACAGGCTCCAAGAGGAGGGCGAAGAAGCATCATGATGTCTATAATACCTCAGAGGACCAGGGAAAATAATGCCTGACACCACTTCCTCGATGTATTCATAATCTATATTGTATGGAACGTGTGGGGCATCTGTTCACTGGATGTCTTGATCACTAGAAAGAAGTAATGCCAATTGTACTGTATTGATATCTTAGCAATCCTTAAACCTAGAACCCACATCCAAATGGAAGATGGGATTGTCGGGCGCTTGGGCTTTGAAGCTTCTCATCGAGTTGAAGCTCAAGGCTTCTTTAGTGGCATCTAGGGGATGTGGAAACATCACATTGGCCTTATAGAGGTTATGGCACTACACCGCTAGTTCGGATAGTGCATCATCAATGGAAAGAGTTTGATGATGTTTTTGTATGCTAGAAGAAGGCATATCAAGTGTCTTCTATAGTTGAATCACCTCAACACCATAGTAGAATCTTTGACCTTCTTGTGGCTAGTTTTGGGGGATTTCAACACTATCCTCCACCTAAATGAGAAGTTCAGTAGTGATATTATTAACATATCTAGAAGTCGGGAATTCGATGAGGACGTCACTACCTCATGTCGGAGGACCTTAGGGCATCAGGCCCCTGGATGAATTTTATGAGGGGATGCTTGTAGGAGAGACTAGATTGTGTTATGGCTATCCAAAGTTGGGCAGACTTATATCCTAATAATAGGGTGGAGGTTCTTCCGAATGTCTCATTTGACCATGTGCCGATCCTGGTCAGGACTTCCCAGGCCCTATGTTAGTTTTCCCATCACCAGAAGATAAGAAATAAATGGGTCAACTACAACTCCTTCTTAGAAATTTTGAATGATGTTTGTGACTCCGACATTGATTTTACAACTATTGTGCTACTTTCATGGATATTGTAGGACCTTAGGAGAAGGATGAATATAAGAAAGAAAGGAAGAAGAAAGATCTATTCCTCCATCTTATAGGATAAAAACAAAAAGCTTTTTGTAAGTGGTATTCAAAGGCACTTGACATTGAGATCATTATACTCCAACATGAATATATGGATATTCTTAATCTCGAAACAGCTAAATGACAACAAAAATGAAGATGTGATTGGATGCTGCTTGGCGACGCTAACACACAATACTTCTAGGCCATTGTTATATTGAGGTGCAAAGGAACATCACCGCCAACCTAAAGAATGATGAAAGAGTGTGGGTTAAAAATGCCAAAGACCTTAATATTCTAGTACATACTCACTTAAAATCCTTGTTCACTGAGGAGATGGTGATCAATCAGAATACCCCTATAGCTAACTATCATAGTGCTCTCCCACCCTTTTTGGAAGATCTTATAAGAGCTTGTGCAAATATTTGTGATGAGCTAGAATTCATTCGGTTCTGCAAATGATGAACCTAGTGAAGGCCTTGGGCCCTGACAAAGAGAATGTATATCATGGCATTTTGTATTTTGATTTATAATTGAAATTCATGTATTAAGTTCTTGTATATTTGGTTGCATTGTTCAATTTGATTAACTAAATTGAATTGATATGAATGACCTAAAGTAGCTTGATTTAGACTAAAATTGTTATGTATTTAACTAAATTTTAAATTATAAACCTTAATTTGGACATATATCTTCTTTTGCTAGGTTTGTATTTAAGATATCAATCGTAAAGCTTAATTTTGGACATATATATGTTAGCCTAGAAACTCCTCTGAGATTTACTCATTAGGAGTAAATCTTGGATAGTTCCCGTTTGGGACTATTCTTGAACACTTAATCTCACTTAGGATGTGAATGTATAATGTATATTTTGTTTTCAAGATGTTTTTTAGCACTTCCCCATTTGTTCTTTAAGTACATATGTAGGTGGATATTTATCCATCTACATTGGTGTACTTGGAGAACTGTGGGGAAATGTTGCCAACATTTTCCTTAGAATGTAATACACATTATACACTTACTAGTGACATTAGGTGTTCAAGAATGGGATAGGTGGTACACACATTCATTATTGAACCCTAAACCCTAATTTTTAAACCATAAACCCTAAATCCTAATATGTAAACACTAAACCCTCATCTGTAAACATTATGCCTAAGTCCTAAACAATTAACCCTAATCAAGTGAACCTTAAACCCTAATACTTATTCTCTTTTTGATCATAGAATTGATAGATCATGAATGTCCATTCCAAATCACTGCACCCCAGAGTTTATTATTGGTCTTGATCAATTTATAGATTTTCATAGGAACATGGGAAACGATGTGGAGATAAGTTCTATTATCCATGTAGGAATTGCAGTAACAACTTGACTTGATACTATTGACCAAATCAAAATTCGTGTCATGCACAATGGGATTGTGGAGGGCTATACATAATGATATTGGTATGGTGAGATTCCTACTACGAGATCAATAGATGTTGATAGAAGTACTTGTGTTGAAGAAGAAATTGTCATTGATGATGTAGATGTGAATGACCTGGTTCTAATAGACATGGTTGATGTGATTCTAGATAGTTGTAGGGTAGAGCATACCGATCCACCTTCTTTATTTAGAAACATTATTCATTATGCTGAGAAACCATTATACTTAGGTTGTACTAAGTTTACGAAGCTGAGCGATGTATTGAGATTGTATACTCTGAAGGCTAACAATAGATGGAGCGAAAAAAGCTTCACATTATTGTTGTCTTTGTTGGAAGAAATTCTTCCTGAAGGCAACGAGCTTCCAATCTCAACATACAAATTAAAGAAAATGTTTTGCCCAATGCGAATAAAGGATAAGATGATACATGCATGCCTGAATGACTGTGTTTTATTTCAAATGGACTATGTTGATTTGAAAGATTGTCCAAAATGTGGCGCGTCAAGGTATAAAATGATGACTCCAGGGAAGTTCAAAACTGGCTCTCCTACCAAGGTGATGTGTTATCTTCCTATAATACCACGGTTTCAATGCTTGTTTTCTAATACCATGGATGTGTAGAATTTAAGGTGAGATGTAGAGGTAAAGAAAAATAATGATGGGATCTTACAACATGCGTGTAACTCCCCAGAGTGTAAGAGGATTAATTTGTTGTACCCTAAATTTGGTGAAGAAGTCATGATTCGAAGACTTAGGCTTTGTACCAATGTGATGAATCCATATGACAGAAGACAACATATCACTTGGCATGTTATGATTTCTATATACAATCTTCCTCCTTGGTTGAGTATGAAAAATAAGTATGTCATGTTGTTGTTGTTGATATCGGGCCCTAAAAAACTTTGCAATGTTATTGATGTTTATATTGAACCTCTGATTGATGACATAAATAAACTAAGGGGAGAAGGTATGATGCCCTATGATGCTTTACGTAGAGATACATTTCATTTTCATACTATGTTGTTTTGCACTATTAATGACTTTCCATCATATGGGAATTTTTTTGGATATAGTGTAAAAGGATCCAAAGCATGCCCTATATGTGAAGAAAACACTGATTCAACACGACTAAAACATGGTGGAGATAAGGAATATCTTGGTCATACAAGGTTTTTTCTAAAAGTTCATCCTTGTTGAAGATTGCACAAAGCATTTAATGGATCGAATGAGGAATGGAGTGCCCCAAAACCTATATCAGGGGAGGTTTTTTTATAATGGGAAAAAGACTTTTTCAATGCATTTGATAAGAGAACACAATGCACCATTCTCACATAGAGTGACAAATCAATGTGGCTTTACAAGAAGAGGTCAATATTCTGCGATCTTCCTTATTGGAGTTCTTTGGTAGTTAGGCATTGTATCAATGTCATGCATGTTGAGAAAAATTTATGTGATAGCGTCATTGGTACTTTGTTGAATATTATAGGTAAAGCTAAAGTAGCATCAAATCAAGAATGGACCTACGTAAAATGGGCATAAGGAATGAATTAGAAAAAAGTTAGTAGTGATGGAAAACCATATATACCTCATGCATGTTACACATTTGTCTAGAAAGGAGAAGATTTTTTTTTTGTGAGGGCTTGCTTAATGTTAAGGTACTATAGGGATACTCTTCCAATATCTGTAGATTGGTATCAATGAAGGATCTAAAGATGATTCATCTTAAATATCATGATTTTTACACTCTAATGCAACAAATATCTCCCATGGCAATTCGATCATACTGTCGAAGAATGTAAGGTTTGCAATCACTAGGCTTTATTTCTTCTTCAACACTCTATGCATCAAAGTTAAATCTTGATAAGTTGCAAATACAAGTGGTTGTTACCTTGTGCCATATTGAGATGTATTTTCCTCCTTCATTCTTTGATATCATGGTACATCTTATTATCCATTTGACTAGGAAAGTGAAAGTCTTGGGACCAATTTTCTTGCATTGGATGTATCTTTTTGAATGGTACAAGAGTATTTTTAACGGTGATGTGCAAAACTATTTTTGGCCTCAAGAGAGTATTATTAAGGGTTATGTGTCCATGGAGTTTATGTACTTTTACAATGACTTTCTGAGTTGTAATGAAGCTCTTATAAACAATAAGATTATTGAGGACTATTCCGGTAAAGGGACTTTAGGAGCAAGAGTGAAAGGAATCAGTCGTGAGCTATGTGAATGAGCACACTTATATATTTGACACAAAAACGATGAAGTGAGTATTTATATCACCAAATATCCCAATTTCATCAAGACAAAATATCCTCAAGCCAATTCAATGTGGCTTGGTAGAGAGCATAACAAGACATTTATTAGGTGATTTGAAGATAAAGTCTTACATCAACTATCCCAAACACCAAATAATGTTACTTAAAATATCAAATTCCTTGCCTTTAAACCAAAAATGAATGTTATGTCTTATCAAGAGTTTGACATAAATGGATTTTCATATTACGCAAAGTGTCAAGATGATAACAGTGTCATCCAAAATAGTGGGGTTACCTCTAGTGTGAAGGATAAGAGTCCACATGAAGCTAAAAAGTCATATTATGGTGTCACTAAAGCCATAAATATGGATGTTTGAATACATATATTCCATAGTTCTAGTCTTTAGGTGTAAGTGGGTTCATAACACCAAAGGAGTTGTAGTCGATGAATTGAGTTTCACATTAGTGAATTTTGAAAAGATTGGGGAGAAGGGTGAGCCATTCATAATGACATCATAGGAGGAGCAAGTATTTTGTATTGATGATCCTAAAAATGAAAAATTGTATGTTGTTCTTCATGGTAAAAGGCAGTTCATTGTAGATCCTATAGATAGAAAAGAGTAATATGACAAGTATGATGACTCCATTCCATTCTCAATTGACTTGAAAACACCAAATATCAAAGTTGACATTTAATCATATATCTGTGGAGATCACACCAAGGGAAATTTAATTGATACAAGATTCAAATATTAGAGGCATACTTTTATTTTTATAAATGTTAAATAAGCATTATTTTACATTCTTTGTCACTTATATTTCATTGTTTGACTATTTTTGATATGCCATTTTTTCATGGTGTCTGACCATGAGTTTGATGATTGTGATGATGAATACTTTGAGGATGAGCACCATGATGATGTACGCACTATGAGCATGACACTGGTGTAAGTTGTATTGTTTTATTACATAGATGTTCTCTTTACAATGTCTACCTTATTGTATTGTTGTATTTTTTATTACATTTATAAGTTCTATCTTTTTATGACTTATATGTGCTTTTTGTCAATTTTAGCATGAGGATCTATGCCCTGAGGATCTTGTTGAGCTTGATGTGCAACATTGTCAATGTACAAAAATAAGAGGCATCACCATGATGAACAAGTTACTAGAGAAAAGGGGTAGCGGACTGAAGCAAGTCATTGAGTTTTATGATCAAGGAAATCTTGTTGGGGAGAACCAAAATTATTTTTTGTCATATATAGGGGACCTAACTTTTAGAAAAATAGATGTAAATGTAGAATCATAGAATAAATTTGATCAAGGCAAGAAAGACTTAATATAGAAGGAACTGTGTGTGATATATTATCAATTACAATTATATTTTTAAATATATTTATAATCCTATTCTTAAGAATATTCCATTAAGTATATAAAATTTTGCATAACATATTTGACCTGGATGAAAAACTACATTGTAAAAAGGTGATGCAATGATGGCTAGGGTACTAAGGAATTATAAGAAAAATCTGACGAGAGAATAAATATGGAATGCTGAGAAGAAGAAGAAGTCATCCACTAAGCAATGGAACTATCTTGACCCAAAGGTTTGGGAGGTGTTTGTTGCTAAGAGATAAACCTACAAATTCAAGGTATTACGCCTCACTCCTCATTTTAAATGCATTCTTATGAATTCATTGTATTACATATTTAATATACTTTTTTTACTAACTAGTCCATAAGAGATGCTCAAAGAGAAAGGCGTGCAAAGAATGTGCACAACCACACAATGGGTCTAAGT
Source organism: Alisma plantago-aquatica (assembly GCA_963693085.1). NCBI lineage: Eukaryota > Viridiplantae > Streptophyta > Magnoliopsida > Alismatales > Alismataceae > Alisma > Alisma plantago-aquatica. The sequence goes on from OY856414.1 coordinate 663,676,370, forward strand.
GGCTATGCAAATATTTGCCAAAAGCTACTACAAACATCTTCTTCTTAGCAGCCTACTCCTCAGACTTCCATGTCCTCTACTACTGCTGCACCTCTACCTTGCAATGATTTGTAGATAGCTGGGAGGCAAACCAAAACTAGAGAAATACCCAACCCTGTAACAATTGAGGTGGTTGCAAAAATAATATAATTCAACCCTCAGAGCAATTACTATTGATAATTGTTATATTTTACCTTGACCTTGATTGTTTTGTTTTACTTACCACTTACTATTGATGGTGATTAGAGGGAGATCCAAGAGAAAAGGAAACAAGGAAAGTTCATCCATGAGGGAACAAGGGATGAATTGATAGTTTCTCTAAGTAACCCAAAGCATCATGGGCATGTTAGGTCTGTCGATGTTGGTGTCGGTATAAGAGCCTTCTTTGGGCCATTAGAGCATAAGCACAAATCTATCTGGAAAGGAGGATTCTTAGAAGAAAAAGGTACAAGAGATAATAAAAAAGGGTATAGAGGAAGCAATGACATAGTATCCTTCTTCTCATTTAGCTCCTCAGATAGTACTTGTAGCACCCCACTCTTCATAAAAGGTGGACCCTCCTATGATAGAGGTGGTTGGGAGTAATCCCATGGACCCACCACCTAGCAGGTCCATTGTAAGTATTTTATGACATAGTGGTCTTTCATAATGATTTGTATAATATGTTTGAGTTTAGGTATATATATAACACTCTATGTAAATTTGTAGGGGTTGAGAACATGACATCTTTTATTACAAGGATATGTCGTCGTATTTGGCTTGTATTACCCATGCCTTGAAAGTGACATGGTTAACGATATTCCATTACCCTACGATGTGGTTTGCATGATGTCGAGGCTTGTCTATGACCCTTGGAAGTAGACTACACTGCCATATGACTACCGCGGGCATGAGACGACATGGTTGCGTGGCCCAAAGTGGGAGTTGTCTCAATTACCAAGTTGGTTTGCAAATGACCTATTTAACTCACTAGGTCTGAATTGCAAGGGGTTGGTAGTATGAATAGGCAACTTTGAAAAAGGGTCACCTAGGATTTTCCATATTAAGGAAGACATTGTAGGTCATCCTCATGATATTAGTATACTTTTGCAAGATATTGTCAAGATGTTTACTTGTTCTTGGTTGAATACGTCTGTGATAGAACTTTGAATATGGTGAGATCTTATATAGCTAAATACCTCATTTTATATATGTTGGTCTATTTTCTTATATATTAATGCATACATGATAAATGTTTTGCAGCTACTTACATAGGGTGTGCACAAAGTTCACACTGCCCCATGTGGCATTTATAGTTCCATCATTGATCAGTCATGTAGTTAAAGACCCCACATATATGTTACCAAATATTGCTCTACCATATTGAAATATTTTGGTAAAGCAAAAAAGATAGTGATTATACCTTCGTTCAATGTTGAGTAAGTTTACTTACTTTTCTTATAATTTTGACTTAAGAATTACATTTCATTGTGGATTTCAAATTTTAATTTTGTTTGGATTCTTTTCATTCATGAATAACCAGTGGGTCTTGTTGATGATTGTCCCCATGATGTTAACTATGTATTATTTAGATCCTAAGGGTGACAAAGTTGATAGAAGGCACACAAAATGAGAAGGGCATTATTCACATGAGTACATTTTATATTTATATCCATTAACATATACTATTGCATGACTATTTACTAATGTAATTCAATGTGTTACGTCAACATATAGGAGTATAAAAGAATTTAGAAAGGCTAGAGGAAAGGTGGACAGGAAAAAGAAAGTCATAATTTGGTAGAATGTTGATGTAGTTTTATGACTCCAATGCATATTTATGCCAACTATGCTTACTTTTATATATTAATGTTTTGTATGTTAAAATTTATAGTGCCATATAGAGGATAATGGTTGGGCGTGTGGTTACTATGTGATGTGTTATACAGACATGATTTTCAGATATGGGGCACTAGACATCAATTGCATACAAAATGTAATATATATATATATATATATATATATATATATATATATATATATATATATATATATATATATATATACACACACACACAAACATATATATATATATATATATATATACATACATACATATACAATCTCATAAGTAACTAGTCTCATTTGATAATATGAAAATATCAAACTTTTAATTATATATGTCGTTCTCTTTGTAGGTGTTTGAAATGAAAAGGCCCTATATGACATAATGAGATATGAGAAAAATGGGCACAATCCTTCGTTAAGGATGTGAACTTTGAATTCGAATGTGATACAGAATGAGTTTTTTAAACTTTGATGCCATTATTTCTATACACATGTGGTGCTTCTGACATCTTGCAACTTTAAATTTGATGCGAGTAAATTATTGGTACATATGTGAATAATGAATATATACATGTGTGTGAATGTGAAAATGAATGAATACAAGGATAATTGTGTTTCTACATGTCATGAGAATGGAATTGGTGCATGACGATGTAACCTATAGTTCAGAACTACAAATTCTGAACTGTAGGTTCTACATCCTACTGATCAGCCAGATAGTAGGTCTGCATACCTTCTATTTTAAGAAACAAAATTGAGTCGGCAATTGTTACAAAAAAAATCGACATTGTAGGTCTGAGTCGTTGGTTTTAGGCCTAAAACCAAAATTATAGGACTAAAATAAAACAACCATGTTGGTCAGCACGTCTGTGCTGCACAACACCACAATCATTGATTTCTTTGAAGATACCATCACTATATCTCTTAATCATCAGTTGTAAGTGATGTAACTGATGGATTAGATGTTAAATTGGTGCCATTTTTTTGTAAACCGACAACTTAGGGGCCTTCATCAGTTACAGATGTGACCTAGTGTGGCATTAAGTCTTCGGTTTTGTTTATAAATTGACGACTCAGACTCTTAATGTGTTGGTTTCTTTTATCATAGAAATGGAGGCTGGATCTCTGTCATTAGTTGTGCATCCCCAAATAACCGACGTATTAGACAAGTGATTGCATTGTCACTCACTTAGCTATCAGTAAGAAACCAACATAGTAGGGTCTCTTTAACCAACTCAAGAGGTAGTTTTTATACTAGTGTGATGTTTTCTCTCCTTCCTTTCCGCCCCTTTCAATAGAATTGTATTGTGGTTTGAACCAATCCTAGGTAGGTGTTAGACTCTGGCCTTAGAGAATTAGGACATTGATTTAGTGTTATCTAAAAAGTGATCTACCCTCTCATGTGAACATCCAAGATAGCAATTAGCTTTGACTTGTACATCCTAACAAACTCATTCAGGTTGGGTATGGTCAGTCTGGATGTCCTATACATTCCATATGAGTGTATATATCATAAAAATGGGAAAGAAAAATATGATGGTCAATCAACATCCACCCTCCCAATCCTCCCTGACTCACCTCCACAAAAACCCTTCCCTAACTATGTGTGCTATGTGGTACAACATAATCTCTATATTTTTTTATTTTATTCTTCTTTTTTTCCTTGTTTTTGGCACCTTTGGGGCTCCCTTTCTCATTGGGAGGCTCCTCTTGCATGTCCCTATTGTTCCTGGCATCTTCTTGCATAAGGTACTCCTCAATGTTGATGATAACCTCATTTCTTGATGGATTTTCTACTGTATGCTCTTCATTTGTCCTACTAGTCTCATCCATGAATTCGTTTCCCTTCCCTTTCCTCATGTAAGCCTCTTCAGTAAATCTTCTGGTGACATCTTGTAGAGCCTCCTCAGTTTCTTCCATTGCTTCTCTTTCCAAGATATGTCTCTTCTTCTTGTTCTACACCTTTGGGGTCCCGTACACTCTTTCTATATTGCTTGTCCTCCTATATGTGTCTCTAGGATCTGATTCCTCCTCCTCTTCTAGATCAAGCATGTTGAACCAATGGTTGGTGTTTTTGGTTTTGCTACAACCCTTAATAGCCCTTTTTCTAAACATATTCTATGTGTATTCCCTTTCTTCAATATGTTTGCCATTTTTCTCCTTCTTCATCCCACCTCACTCCAGATTTGTATATAGTTTTGTTTTTTCTATGTGTCTTCCTTAGCACTAACGTTCTTACATCATTGTTTTGTGACCTAGCTTGCTGCTCTAGTAAGTCCTCATATTATACCTTGTAGTCAAAGCCATTGATGATGATGTGCAACTGTAAAGGTTTATCATTAGCTACCTCCACATATATCCTACATAATTTATTTCTATACTTGTTGGTCATGTGGTCATCTACCATGACCAGCTATCTTCAAAGCTTGTGAAATAGTGCCAAAAATGGTGAGCTTATACAAATGCAATGGAATTTTAGAACCCTTTCCCATGTGACTATCCTTAGGGTATGCCTTCGTCAAGTTCTAACATATCCATCAATGACCAATAATGAATATACTATTTAATATAACCCAAGGTACCCCTATTATAGCCTTCTCATAGTTTTCATTGCATGAAAATTGCATGATGAAGTATCCATAATTAAACTAGAACCTTCCCACCAACTTCCAGAGAAGCCTGATTTTATCTCTTAGGGTTACACAACCTATCTCCTTTCCTATTAGCTTGACTAAGACATCATAATAAAATGGATTCTATAGAACTTCACTAGCTTCCAACATTATGTAGATCTCTGAGAAACTACACTCTATCACCAGTTCAATGTCATCCAGGTTTATTTACTCCTCATTGCTCCCCATGTTTAAGAAATACTCCTCATTCTGGTATGATGTGCTTTTGGTCAAAACCCAGTTGAATGTTTTCCCTTCTTCACATGGAACCTGACCATCCATAGTACTATGGTTACTTGAAGCTTCCTTTCCTTCTTCCATCTCTATCATGACGTTCTCATTGGTATGGTGCTTCTTTTTAAGATCCTTTGTTTGTGTTTTCCTTGCAACCTTCATTTTTGTGTAAGCTAGTAGTAGCCAAATTTCACTTATGTTCAACATCATGTCTATTTCAACTTTGTCCAACTTGTTAGTTTTTATGAACCTTGGTGTGCTTACCATTGTTGTCATGCTTTGACTAGTACCTCCTCCATCAATTGGATTCCCTTGAACCTTGCCACTACCAGTCCCTAGAGTTTGATCACCTCCCGCGTTCCCACCCCCATCGCCCTCAGATCTGCACAAACGCCCCATTTCTAAATTGAATACCTATGAGAACTTTTGGAATTTCTTCCTTCTTTTCCCTTTAAAATCACATAATAGGCATTAATTGTTAATGTTTGATTGAAATTAAACTATCTAAACATATAACATATTTTTATATCATCAAATAGATTAAAGTCTTTGTATGCCACATGTAGCTTGTTGTACATAAGGAAACAATTGATTTAGATATATTGATCTATATGTCGAAAACAAAATCTTTAGTGAAATTATTCCTTTTCTAGACATTTACTGGAAAATTGACATTCTAGTCATAAGAAACATGTGAATTTTACTTTTTTATATGCACATTTGAGATTTTTTCAACTGGATCGTTTAATGAAACCCATAAAAACTCATGTCAAAATACAAAACTTTCTCTGAAATAGACTCTATATATTGTATATATTATATCTTATACTTTCATTGTCATGTGGCTTATTAAGAGGTATGATACATAATTATATATGTCCAATAAATTATCTACAACTATTATGTTATGGCATGAACCTACTAAGAGTAATATATACATTTTTTGTCAAAATTTTGCCTCAAAATTTTCTATTATGAACTTGTTGTTCCAATTTGTCTACCAGACAATTCTAGCCACATATATACCCAGAAATCCACATCTAAGAAAAATAATAAGGTTTATGTGTGACATAGAAGGGACATATACAAAATAGGAACCCTAAGATAGAAGATTTGAACCCCAAAATTTTAGGTCCACATTGGTTCTGGATCCTTAAATCTGATAGAGTTCTTTGACAATTAGGCCAGGAATCCCATGGACCTATACAGTTGCCACTATGAGCAACCTAGTCCCAATTTGATCAACCTTATAACTAGGTATATAAAAATTAAAGTTCTACATAACTTAGTTTGTTTACTAATCTAGCCTAGAACCAACATAGAGATCAAAAAATTTCTAAAACATTGAATTGTAAAATTTAAAACTCTAAAATGACTAGGATTTGAATTTTTGTATGTTTTTCTGAGACTATCACTAACCAATACTATCAAATTTAAAATCTATAACTAGTGTATTTATGGTTATATAGGATTAAGTCACAAGTTTGGAAGTATCGTTGAAAAGCCTCATTTTGCCACCTTTAATATGAAGAGAATAAATCTATTTGTATCTATGCATATCAAGATGGGTTATTATTGTGTGTATAAACATTTTTTGGCAATGTAGATCAATAAATGTTTTTATAAAAATAAACATGTTGAAATTAGTATGTAATCTTTTCTAACTGAGTATTCATTTAGGTGTTAAGACTCTTTTATATGCTACACTACTATTTTATGTGTTTTTAGAAATCAAATCTACTACTAGTAACTTTTCCTATCATGATAGTGAATATCATGCTTTTGTATATTTTGTATGTCTAAATTGTTGTAGAGAGAAACAAATGTGTTGTATCTTGGCCTCACCTACTTTATATTTTGGATCCACAATTATGTGTGTGTGCACGCATGCATGGGTGTATAAAATATTCAAATATGTGCTACTTTACTCATTGGTGTTTGGAGAAATCTAAACATGTTATATTTCATTTTTAAATGAACAAATTGTCATATCTAAAATTCTAGGGCATTCTAGTCATAGTTTGCCATTAAAATACTTAAGAGAAGGGTGTAACTAATTATAGTGATTATTCATATAAGAACTCCCCTTTGTTTATTGTGATTAATATCATGTATCATGACAAATAATTGAATGTTCTTATTACTATGATAAAATATAAAATAATTCTAGTTAGATTATTTAAAAATTTTACGTTTAGAAATCAATGATTTTCTTGATAATGGGCATACACATTTTTGACATCAATGTTTACACCCCATTTTTGGTCATATAATTAATGATTATGTTCTATTTTACTATATAGGTAATTATTTTTTCCATTTAATCCATGTTTCCATAAATTTTTGTGCATTTTATTAACTCATTTCATTCATATACCAGTTGAAGAGGGTTCAATGAACATTAGATCCTTTCCAAGACATAAGTGCAAATTTTCCTTTTATTGATATTTCTATCAACCATTTCAATAAATTGCACAATTTACTTTTCCATAAATATAATATTCAAAGCAAAACCTAGTCAAAAATTCAATTTCCTTTTTCAATCAAATCAATTCCTTACATTTTTTACGAAGAAAGAGAAAAGGGAAGACTTTTCCCTCAAGTATTCAACGTGGGGCCCCACCTCTAAGACCCCATGGTGCTAACCAAATTACCTCACATTAGAAACTGATCATTGAATCATAACATCTTATTATATGAAAACACATATAAACTTTTCCATTTTTAGTATTGGCATAAGCAAGAAGTATAGAACTATTTTCATCATATTACATATAAGAAGGGCCTAGATGTAAGAATTGTTTAAGAAATAACTTAGGTACAACAAGAAGTAGAAATTGATACTATTGCACAAACCCTACCTAAATTCCCTAGTATAGGGACATCCTATAAATAACATACAATAAGAAGAGAACTATCCACTTCATATAATGAAGAATAGATAATTGACAATGAGTAGCTTCAAGGTGGACTGAAGTTGAGTCTGAAATAATAAATTCTTTAACCCACCACTTATTAGTGACACTGATTAAACAAAATAGGTACAAGAGGAAACTATGATTGAAAAAATCATTTTAAAAGAAACCAAGAATAAGTATGTATATGATTAGATCAAACAAGTAAATAACTCTAATAAGAATGGCATACATAAGTTATATAAAAGAACATAAAACAAATGGATAAGACTTACATTTACTAAAAAAAAATGAAATCTTACATCTTCTGTTCTCAACTCTTATAATTAAGTTTTCCCCAAAATTACTTGATATGGACCCGTTCAAGTAAAATTTCATGTTCTTATGTCAACGAATCACTATCCATGTCTTATGATTAACCAAAAACCCTAAGATAAGTAACAACACTAGTCTTCCCAGAGTTCACAAACAATTTTCTAGGTTAGAGCATATGGCCTCTCTATTTTTATGACCTCATCTTAGGTACATTAATATAGGTTTTATGACATAAATGTCAAACTTGGGCATCAAGTAGGTGATAATAATGAAATATATCCCTATTGAACCCTTTCACATCAAGCTCACAATTCTCATAACAATGGTTCACATGCAGTCCATCTCATTTAGCCAACAACCGATAATTTTGGTATGAAACTCATCTTAAAATCTTTCATAAATATAGGTGATCAGATGTAGAATCAAACTCACATATTTCTTTTCATAATCCAAGCAATATTAGAATAAAAACAATTTCATTAACTTAGTATGGACATTGAGGGGGAATCAAAATGTTCATGGATCATATCCAAATGACTTAGGGTTACAATACTTATTTGTCTATATACTCAATATAAGAAAAGCTAAAAGCAATTATATTGCATTCATGACATTTAACATTATAACCTAATAAAATGTGATTTAGGATTTCAACCATGTATTGAGTCTAAATTTCGATTACAATCTCCCTACACATCCATTTGCATCACAAATATTTCATGTTACCACATGATGACTCAAGAAATCATAATTTATTCATAATACTCCCTATTTAATCATATATGTGATGTTTTCCATGTATAATAATAAGAATGGATAAATGAATTAAGGAAATCCATATTACTCATAAATTATAATATCTAAAAGTAACTAATTCATTTGCTAAGGATCTTGGCAAGAATCATATCTTAAAAAACTAAGAAATACAATTCTAAAAATTTATAAAGCCACTGAATATCCACCAATTTGAGTTCACTGATTAAAATTTCCAAACAAACCCAAACCACTCACCTCAGATGTGAAGTACCTAAAATTCATAGCACAACTAGGGAAATTCTTGAATTCTAATCAGTCTTAAGCAATCAACCTTCTTCTTTGACCTTAAAAAGAAGAAAGGAATAAAAAGAATGAGAAAAGAGATGTCTTTGGGATCTTTTGATCCAAATAAGAAGGGTGACAAGTTTCATACATAAGTTGAAAGAAAGGAAACGAAAACCTAGAAAATATTGATAAAATCATTCACGAACCTTGGTATCTAAAATTTTCACATTCAACATCGATAATAAATAAAACCCAACAATATCTTACTATCTAAAGAAATCTAAAGACATATAGTGATACATAGAACTGAGAGGTGCTTGGATAATGTTAGTGTCATATATCAACAATTAGATGCATCATAGATCAAATTGTAGTAATTTTTAATCTTTCTTATTTATTTAGAATGGTTGTAATAGTGAAGGATCTCGGTCAAAGAATTAGTCTGGTATTACACAAGAAGTGCTCCAATATTAGAATATCTAATATATTATAAAAAATTATCTTGCAAAGCTATATTTTAAATTCCAGCTCATTTGGATTTACCAATGAATTATTAAAAATCAAATACCACATTGTTGTACTCCAATCTATATCGCGTGGTTATTGAGTTTTTCCCTAGAGAAACTCATCTAACCAAAATGTCAAACATGCTTCTCATCCTATGAAAATGATATAGTAACACTTACATTTTAGTGATCTATTACATATAAAAATATTGAAGTAATCCCAATTACAGATAAAATCCTAGAATCACTTAGTACACCACTACTTATCTCTAATTTACTTAGCACATTTTCATTGATGTACCTCTTCACCCTAATTTCTAACTACTAGGATCTACAATCTAATCATACAAAACCAATCTTCCCAAATAATAAAGTAACCATCAAAATTTAAGGTTTCAAGTAATATTCAACATAATTTAGAGAAAATTCAATCAACATCTAGATGCTCTAAGGAAAATAAAATTTGGATTTTATATGATTTGAGAATGGGTCCTTAGATTTATGTCTCCTCTTACTCTTCCTTTTTATTAAATTTTCATTCCACTAAGCCAGAATATATCAATACAAAATGAAATTACTATTACATATAAAAATATAAAAGCTTTCAAAAAATTGAAAACTCAAATAAGGGATATCTCTTTTTCCCTTGATGGGAAGACCCTAGTGGAATCTAACAGTCTTCTATAGTACATGTGGTAGTCTGAAACTAAACTCATAGGGTCTCCTAGGTCAAAATCCTAGTTTATGTTTCCTTTTCCTGATCCAAATGGAATTATTTGACAAATCTTCATTCTCAACGGTGAACGTTGAACCCTAAGAAACAACTATAAATACCCCCATGTACATAATATAAAAGACCTCTTTAGACACTCCTAGAGATAAGGAGATATTATCTTGTCCTATTCAAACTTTATCGACCAGTGTCTAGAAGACCCCTCTTCTAGCATAAAAACTTCAAAGATACATATTTGATAGTAAGGCATCATGGCCAATTGATCCAATCATATTTACTTATCTATCTTGATCATCAAATTTTTCTATCTTAACTACTGTATCATTATTCAACTTGCTAAATATCATCTTGCATAACCATTTTCATCAATCATGAAAAAAATTGCCATGTCAAATTAAACTAGATATCACCCTGCCAGTCTACTTAATAAATTATGAATTGCATAACTATGTCATTACCATGTAAATCTATTTATCTTTTATTTATTAAATAAAAGTATAACTTTATCAAATAAATTTCTTTTTTATAATTCCTCTCTCAAGTTTTCACATCTAATCATTGTCACCCAGGATGGAGCTCTAGCATGTGAGTCCTTGAGGCAATTGAGATCCCTTAATAGTAATAGAGTCTATAATGGTGACAATAAGATGCCACCACAAATTTGAGTTCCAGAAAACACTCACGTCCTGATCACATTTTCCTTTGTTTTTCTTATCTCTTTTTCTTAACCTAATACCCAAACCAAACTCTTTTCTACTAACTCGATATTTCAAAACATAATACTACTTTTTGGGTGATGTGGGGGTGCCTAACACCCTCCCTAGTGGTAATTAAATTGTTGGTCTTGGTCTCTTTTCTATTTTTCCACGTCTTATCTTCCCTTGAGTGGAGTCCTTTTATAAACATTTATATGTTTTATTGCTGATTTCAATGCCCATGTATAATTTTCATTTTTTACCTCACAATAATAGGTGTTATCTTCAAATCTTCTTATCTATTATATTTCTTTTGATTTTTGTGATGAGCATTGAGATTAGATTTTACATATTTTTCTCTTACGAGTAAAGGAATTAGATGACTCTACTAGGGAGTTCCAAACAATATGCATTTCTCATTTATTTTTCTTAGTTTTCCCTTTTTAGTTAGTTTGCATTTTAGGGCTTTATTTGTAACATCCTGGAAAGCTACCATCTTGAGACTTAGAAGGCACGAGAGGACAAATCTGAAAACATGAAGAATTGTATTAGAGAGCGATGTAGAAGTGGCATTCACATACATGAACACACAGGCATAAGTACATACACCATAACCGTCTCAACATCATCACATACATTTATTACAGGATGAATTATTTCAAATAGCAATTACACATTGAAAGCAGAATTTTACAAGTCTATGAACATGTATGCTAACTAGGATCTTCCACAACATGTACAACATATACAACTGCTCACTTCCTATCTTTTCTCCCATGCTAGCTTTGAACCTAGAAAATATGTGTAACAATGGATCAACACAATGTGTTGAGTATGTGGGTATAAAGGTACATACCAATATGCTTGCATAATTGAAATCATTTGAGAAAGAAAATAAAGAGTAAAAGAAAACATTGTTTAATGTGAAAATTAGGTAAACGCATATTTTTAGATGTCTTTTGATGTGATTATACTACTAAGTGGTGTTACATTTCATTTTTACTGCCCCTTGGGCTATGGGAATGTGTTGACCTAATATTCTGAAGAAGAGAGAGAAAGAGAGAGAGAGAGAGAATGTAAACACTTAGTAGCTAAAAACCATCCATATTCTTTGTTGTTCTCAATGACATTGCACAAATTGATACTATAAGCATAGTACATCCAAGCCATATTCTCAAATAAGAACACGTAATACATCATAGCTATTTCACATAAGAAAACTAGTCATATACTTAGATAATACCCACATACCTAAATTCAGAGATTCGTAATGATCCTTGATCATCTAATTATCTGGTCCTCACCTGATTAATAACAATTGATCATCATTAATACAATGTTCACCATTATTGATGATATTCAGGTCCAATTTAATATTTAGGCCAAACCTAGGTTTAAACCGAGATTAAATGTGTGTATGGTATTATATTACTGATCTACAACTCATGATTTAGTCCTGGTTAAATTTTCATAATTTTTTGATGTCGGATATATTTTCTATAATTAATATAGGGTTAAAACATGTAATGTAGGAATTAATGAGAAAAGGCCTAACGCAGATCAATAAAACATGAATCATAGTTCATAAATGGGTTTCCATCATCATTGGCGTCATGCTAATATTTTTTGGGAATTAATATCATATGGATATTATGTATTCCAATAAATTGCATCTTAAAAGAAGCATTTAAATCATATTTAAAAACCACCACTATTGAGAGTTCAACAGTCTGAACTAAGGGTTTTATGAGAAATTAGGCATTTTCTGAATCTAGAGGTATTTTGGGGTATTTATTGTCCATGGGAGCTATTTTTAATTGGATTTATAAGTTTGGGATATTATCTGAAAACAACTAAATTATTTACTGGTGTGGAGGGTCCCACTGCCTGAGATGGCATCCTTTGGTGGGACCACACTGGTAGGACCACCTCCTATGGTCACCCTCTAAGAAAAAATTCAGTCAGGTTGGGCGATTTTGCTTCTCGGTTCATTGGCATGTTGGACTGCTAGCCGCCCTCACCTACATTCTCAAATGAGTCGTGTCTATGATAATACTCACTCAGTGCAGCGTATGCTCCATTGGTCTGGCATGAGCACCTCCATGGGGACTCCGGTGACTATATCTTCACATCACAATGTCCTCGATCGTAGATGATTGTTCTAAACAACTGTCTAGGTATGGTCACATCTCTAAGGTCACACTCAATGCCTAGAGAGGGGTAATGGCTCTACATGACCTTTGCTTTGGATCAACGATAGAGAAAGCTTCGTGAAATTGAGGTTTTTCTCCTTGTGCATCTCCCTACTCTAGAAATAGGTCAAGGGGAACCAAGACCTCCAAAGGAACTTAGTTGTTGTGTCAGTTCTACATAGGAACCCCGGTGGCTCACTCTCTAAACTCTCTCTTTCAACTGGATGTGGCAGCGCTAGTCAGCTCCAGGGAACCTAATGCACCAGTCAGCATGTGCCAGAAAAAGCTTGTGGTAGCTAAGGCTGACTCGTTTTAGGTTTCCACCCCTTTGTCTATTGTCCTCGCTCCTTCTTCCTCTCTTCCTTCATCTAGCCTGCCTCTAGCATTTTTTGGTGGAGAGGTGGAGAAATGGAGGAGATCATTCTATCTCTCCAATCCATGAAATGACTTCAACGAGGAGTTATTGGATAGGTCATGACCTCACAGAGTGTTTGGCTTGCACAATAGTGGCTAATAAGCCCCAGAATCATAGAGAGATGGGATCATCAGGCTGTAACCATTTCTCTATGTGATCTGAAGTTAAATGATAAGGTTTGCACTGCCAGATCACAACGAATGACTGGGATAGAGCCACGCCTCCGATCTAGGGGCCTAGACCAACTAAAGTCATGCCCCATAGTTTGAGTGGGCTGACTGCATGACATTTAACCGGTCATACACCTAAGTACTAAATAACCAAAACACTATACTATGATCATATTTATGTCAAGAATTCAAAAATCCATATCTCTAAGGCGGTTAATTCAAATAATAAAAAAAATTTAGACATTAGTTCCTCATAATGTAATCTAGCTTCCTGACAAATTTCATACTAAAAATCCAATTTTTGATCTGCCAAATAATTCCTCCAATAAACATCATATATAAGGTGTTGTAAGGTCTTATTTAATTATTGTTTTCTCTCCAACAATTACCATACAACTTCAAGAATCCTAATATATTCATAATGCAACCATTCAGTTTTGTCAATATCATTAAAGGACATTTAACCACCTAAATACTCAGTTTGGTTAAGGAAATCCATTCATCTCTCAATTAGGTATCATAGTCCTCTATTGTATTTCAAAACACCTAATTTGGATGAAGGAAATCCAAAAATGGGTTACTAATTCCTCAATTTGGTATTTGTCATATACATATTAGGCATGTTCCTCCAATACTGTGTTAGTTATTAAAACCCTAAAATCTAGGTCATCGCATTATACTTTCTTACCTTTTTGTTGCCCTTATTTAATGATTCATGCACTTTCTTTTTTATCTCTCCTTTTAGTGTTTCTTGATGTATAATTTCATTTTTTGTTTTCCTAGTTTGTATCCTAGTTTATTTCCCAAGAAAAAGATGAATACAATGAAGGAGAAGTCTCCCATCACGAGAAATATTATTTCTTTCCTTATGCATTTTTTATTACTAGACTATGTCATAGGTTTGTTTTTGGGAAATGGAGATACATTTTCATAAGGAGTTGATAGTTTCCCACTTTCTCTCCATTTTCTATACTATTCTATTTTGGGATTCAACTAAACATCCAAACTTGCACACTTGCACTTTACACAACTACTAACACATGCACCTATAGATCTAATGCTAAGACTCGTGTTAGATACATGGATAAGACATGAGTTTGTCAGTAAGGGCACCATTAAAATGCAGTGGCTGACATAAAAAGGCCTTGAGGACTACCATCTCTCTTAGAACTAACAAACTCATTGTGGCCACCATAGTCACAAAGTGTATTCGCATAAGTACCTAAATCCTAAGAAACTAGATTTCTACCATGTGAGTGTCATCACACCATAGAGAATTTAAGGACCATGTCCTCCTATATAGGTCATGCTTGAGTGCGGATGCAAATCCCATTGAAACTCATGGATAAAAGGGGGAATCTTTATCATCTATAGTTTTTTCTCACTTTACAATAAATATTATTATTTACTTTGTGCCTTGGGTTTGTTGCTTTGTGATCATCATACATATATTTTTAATTTTTTATTAACATCATCATGTGTACAAAACAATCATCCAACCACTATGAGCAATATTTCAAAGATCCAACAATTTTACCAAAATTTTCAAAATATATCCTACGATGAAAGGATGCCAAAAAATTACCCTTACATAATGATTTCTTTAGGCATTTATTGATGTCTTCCTAGTATCCTAGTTTGTGTTTGAATTAAATTAATTTAAATTGTCAAAGCATGTCATACTTTTAAAACCTTTTGCAAAGATCTTCTAACATCATCCATGCTAAAGGGGTACCCAATTTAGTCTTATCACCTGGGACCACCATTCTAATTGAAGAAAAAAACTTGGTACTTATTCAAATCTATCATGATTTATCTAATAATTAGAGAAATACTTTATGTGGACACTCTTCAAGATTAACCATTTAAAGGATGACCAATTCAATGAAAATTGTTTAATAAGATTTTCCCACCTAACAATAAATGTCAAACCTTCAACCACATAATGAAAGGTTGCCTAATTTATCCTTAAGTTAAGAAATTTCATTTTGACAAACCACATTCAGCTTCATACCATAACACAACATTTATGTTCCAATATCTATACATACTTGCATGTGTTTGATCTCACACATGTTCTCACAAAAGCTATATGTTCAAAAGAATTTTCAAATTGGCTCAATACCTTGTACCACAAAACTTCTTGATTACACCGTAAGACTAGTCACTCGTGAAATTGGAAATAACTTCCAAATCAAGGATAGTTGTCGACTTGTGCTCCTTGATAATATTTAATCTAGGGGATCTTCCAACTTGAGTAATATATCAACTTGTAGCATGATCGTCTGCACATCAAGGTCCTAGACTACGATCTAAAATTGGACATCACCCTATCTACACTTGCATATTAGATAGTATACAACCATGACCTAGAATTAGATCTATATACCAAATTAGTATCAAAATGAACTTGCACTATGTCCCTAAATTACAGCCCTTTGTCCTAGTCTAAGATCCTTAAAAATGACCCTCTATTTTATTTTCTTTCCTTACAACTCAAGTGAGAAATGGCAATCAGTTAATTCTCTGGGACAAGAGAGATAGTTCTTATCTCTTCTCCAAAGATCCATGATACCCCCTAGATGATACCTAGGGGATCTATTTATAGGCTTCATGCTGACAGATCATGGAAGTTGTACAGTCATTACTATACATTTTGAGACCCGCATCATATATGTACTATGTTTGTTGGGTTAGACCATTTTTCATTGTCCATGATGAGTTTATGGCATGGAAGCTCCATAGATGGCAGGTGGTATGGATGCAATGGTATAATACCATCGTAGGCTCTTCCAGACAGCTCCAACATCCTGATCCATCGTAGCCTATGATGTCCCTAGGGCACACTACACCAAACCTTTTTATAATTTCCCATTTCGATACACTCTTGATAATAGATACACAAGCACACATCTTGGGATTTAGTATAGAAAATTTGGCAAGTTTGGGTCTATTTGTTGGAAGATATGGGTAAATAGACCTAGGTTTTTCTTTGGTTTCTGTACTAAGTTCTTACTCTAGAGATTAGGGTCATGAAGTTTTATTGCTAGATTTGAGTTAAACTAAGAGTGTAAGAAAGAAGTAAAGGAAAGAATAAAATTAAGCAACAAATGAAAATTAGAACTAGCAAACACATTAAGAGAACAATGAACACTGAGTAACAAAACTCCTAGATAGCACTAAGCAAGGCACATAGAAGAACTAACTAACATGAAGAAGAAATTGAATTTAGTCAGGAAAATGGATAACTAGATACCAAATGTTGACCTAATAGTCCACATTTTGATGATGAATTAATCAATCCCTTCATGTGAATCTAATATGTCTATTTTAGATCAATTTTAGGTATTAAGTACAAGAGGATACATTTTGCAAACTCTAATTTGCTGGAAATCAAGTAAATTAATGCAAGTGCAAGTTTTGAAGAATAAATAGTAAATCTATTAGAATCATGTTGCAAATCATTGTATTGAATTTCTAACATGTAACTAAGCTTTATGGAAATTTAGAGCACTTAATTTGAACATCTAAGCACTTTTTGAGCATTTATAATAGTTGGAGTATATGACATTATAAGACCTCTAACCTTGCTTAAAGTGTTGAACATGCTTAATTTCCATAATTGAGTTCTTTAAACGTTAATATAACCTTGTGATATTTTTTGGTATCATGTGAAAAGCTTAGTTTTCAAGTTGGGTCCAGTTTGGACACTGTTTATGCAAGATATGCAATTTATGAACATTTTAGTCTTTTCTACAATTTACCCACATGAGAGGTTTTCTTGAAATTTGTCACATGCATTATTATTCTTAGATGTTTTATTATCATTCTTGAGCTTTTTGGGCCATGGGGAACCTATTTGTACCTTGGTTTGGTGGTGTTTCTCTTCAATGGTGAATTAGGGTTTTACCCCTTCATGGATGAGCCACCTTGAGAGGTCATCAATTGACAATTATCCTATTTGTTTGACATCCAATGGTCATCACCGGGTGGTGAAAACCGGTGGTAGTTTCTAGAGGTGGTAGGTCGATGGTTTTATTTGTTGGGTTCACTTGGACTGGTGGTTCACTTAAAGGAGGTAATAAAATGATGGTTCATCACCTAGTAAGCTAGGGTTTCAAGAACAGATTGTTATATGTGTTGGAAATTGATGGACATCCTACGAGGTCATCATCTGGTGGTCTAGAAGACTCCCACAACCAGTAGATCTTCTGCTTGCATGGCAGTGGAAGCTCTAGGCTATGGACACAATGAGAGCTGCTAGGGCACCTCAAGATTCTCTTCTATCTTATCCATAAGCTTTATATACCCATCATTTAGCTCACAAATGAAACCTTTGGTTCCTAATATATTCCCTCCTCTCCAAAACTATGTCTTTCCCTACTTGGTGGTTGAAAGAGTGCCCAAGGTGGAAGAAGGTAGCCGACCTTCTTAGTTAAGCATCTAGGGTTTTGTTTTGCTCTCTTCTAGGGTTTGTAAAGATCCCTTTAGGTGATATTGACCTAAAATAGTAAGTATCTCCTTCTTTCCTTAATTTATATAGTTGTTCTTCTTCCTCCTACCTTCTTCCTAGATGTAACCATGCTGATCCATGGTAAATTTTTCTCCCAAGCTCAAAGAACCTACGTTTCTTGTTCCTTATGCTTAGGGTTTGCTTCTCTTGTGGAAAAAGGTTCTAGTTGGCAGAGTTCAGAGCTTATACTAGGGTTCTTTACCTTCTTGGCTCGAGTTTTCTTGTTGCTTGGAGTCTGATCTTCTTCCTAGATGTGAATTTTATAACCCTCTTCTCTTTTATTTCTTACTACAAGCTTTCTTACTCAAGTTCTTGCTCCAAAACGATGATCTAAGCTTAGAGAAGCTATGTATGCCTAGGGTTTCAATTTTAATGTTGTTTCTTGATTAGTTTCCATTTCTATATGAATCTAAATCTATGTACATGATATTCCTAAGTTATAGGAAGACTTAGATCAGGCTTACATGGCAAACGATGGTGCTTAGCACCTATCAAATGATGGCTTATACTTAGTGTTCTTAGGCCGATTTTCAACTTTATACATGAACTGGTGGTGACAACCAATGGCATCAACTGATGGTGTCAACCGATTGTGTAACTAGGTATCATGATTTGATTCTATTAAGCCCTAAACTGATGGATTCATTGGTTATATGATCCAAGGGTTAAACCTACATATCAACTGATTGTTTTGAAATGTTAAACCTGGTCCGATGGTTGTGATTGGATGTTTCCACATCCAATGGTTTAGAATTAAGTATATAGTGTAATGTGTTGGTTATAATAATGTGGATTTGATGGTTCAATGCCTTTATTTTGTGGTCCTGAATTTTCCCCTGTACGAATATATTTGATAAATCACCATCATAAGTGGATGTGTAACTTTAATGTGATAAAGCTTATTACACCTAACCCTAATGGAACTAGGTGATAGTCATAGATTGTAATCAACCCTCTTGAATATTAAATGTTATAGTGAAATACTATCTTCTTTCATTGAAACCATAATATGATGCTAATTGAACATCATAGTTGCTAGCTATGTTAGTCTTATATGTCACATGTGTGTTGATGATATGTGGAGCCTTATTCGAAAGCATGAAAAGATAGTGTTGGACATGTAGGAAATAATGTGATGGTCTAAATAAACTTTGGGCATGGATGAGCCCTGAATGAGGTGTAACCATCTTCATAATGTGACAAGGGTTGAAACCCAGGAACCATGTAATAAGAAATTGTGCTCTGGGGTAATATGATGACAACTATGGTCTCATGTATGGCAATGAATAGTACCATGTGGTGATTGTGATTAAAAATTATGCCTCACACATTTTATATCTTTTGAAGTTGTTATACTTATATGCTTTCTAGAAATGAATTAGGGTTTGACATTGTCCATTTGTATGATGCACCCTTAATTCACTCAATTGGTGTGATTAATCAAGTGAAAACCTAATCATGTAGTGCCATGTACCATAGAACCATCGCTAGTGTCAAAACATGATATATGGTGAAATGAGTATTCTTAAGGGAAACTTGGAGCACATAATATTGAGTATGCGGGGTGCTTGTAACCCTGACCCCAAGTGTATAGGAAGGATAACTGTAGTCATACCTAGCCCTAAGTTTGAGAATGGCTATGGATGTGTCTTGGTGATTACATATGAGATGAAATTTGAGGATAGTTGTGGTGGTACCTCGAATGGTAGGGTTTGCATACCCACCTCCTATCACTAGTGGTATGACCTGTATTAAGGACGAACCAGGCTGTTAGCAACTTGACCTAGTGTGTCTCTATGTCAGACTCATACTCACTTAGGGTGGAGAAGATCTTAGGAATCTGATTATCCTAGATCTTCTATGGAACTGATTTCAACTTACCAGTGGTTAGTTGGAACCTGAGTGGTATTCCTAAAATCCCTCAAGGCATAATAAAAGATGTAATGGTTGAATACATTTCACATTGGTTGATTATCCTTGTCATGTCTTTATACTTCACAGTTCTTATATGATGAAATCTTATGAAATCTGAGTAATTATACTTGTTTTCGGGCTTATCTATTTAACTTTCTTAGTATGTTAGAACTATTCAATCTACTCATTACTTATCAAATACTCCAATTGTTCAGTCTATTTACTGCTAAATAATATATTGTAATCAATATCTATTGGAGAGAGTTGTACCTCTTGTTGGGACATGGGTCTCACCTCATGGGTCACCACATCTTTTTAGGTGGTCGCTAGCAACGTGGTCGAGATCGTTTCGTAGAAGAGGAATAGCCTAGTGATCAATAGATAGAGAAGGTTGGATAGTTGTAGTTGTTAGTAGTAGAGTCCTAGTGTCATTCCTCTACTCTTAAGTTTGGGTATGGGAAGTGTTTTATAGATGATAAACTTGTGTCAAAATGAGTTTTTGGCAGTATGACAACATTTGTAATATATGACTTGTACATGTGGAAATATCTCTTTTGTATATAGGTTGTGGCTGAGACCACTGAATACAGGTGTAAATACCTATAATGGTATATGAGTTTATGAAAAAGATGGACCTTGATGCAAATGTTTCAATACTTGATTATGATGTGGAAATTGTTTTTAGTTCTTCCAATTTTTTGACTATGTGATTTGTTGGTATTTGATCATGTTTTATGCTTTGAGTAATCTTGTTTAGTGTGAAGAGGTGTCATAGTTAAGTTGGTATCAGATCCTTAGGTTCACTTAGTCTATAGGGACATAAGACTTAGGTTTGAGTATGTTCTTATGTATCCACCATATTTGATCATAGATTATGCTTATGTAGATATGTCTGGAGGACATGCATAACACATTGATAAAAGTTATGTTAAACCAAGAGGAGGTTCTAGAAGTCAGGCACACAATGATAGAGTCCCAGAAGTGGGGCCGGAGAAGCTTGCGATGCCTCAATTTGACCTGGCAACTATGGGCAGCCTTTCTTTTCAGTCCATGTTTGGACAGATGATGGCCACGATTAGACATCTTGCAGATACAGTGCCAGCTTCTCAAGCTAGGTAAGTCATCCCTAATGTGGAATCCCAATGTTTCAGGAAGAGGCTTCAACATCTTAGACTTGTCAGGGCAATCGAGTATGTTGGTACTTTAGACCCAGCAGACACCGACACATGAGTGATTGAGCTCAAAAAGGCATTTAAGATCTTGAACATTCCTGAAGAAGACAAAGTGAAACACGTTGTTTACTTTTTGAAGGGTAGTGCAGGACATTGGTGGGCCAGAGAAGAAGAAAAGAGGCCAAGAGTGGTGATAAGTTGGGAGACATTTTGGTGAGATTTTGTCAATCAATACTTCTAGAAGACCTATCTAGATGAGAATATCTCTTAGTTTGAGAAGATTCATCAAGGAGCTATGACCATCAATGTTACGACCTGTGTCGAGCTTATCACGTAAGTAAGTTGTTCAGCATGTGTTTAGCTGATGTGTTAAGTTGTAAGCTTGTTTTTGTTAATAATGTTTAAAATGGACATGATATGTGCTTAGTGTGTTTTCTAGCTTCTAAAGCGTGTAGTATCTTACGCTTGAAGCGTTGCCAGAGAAATCGTTCGAATCCGACCTTCGAGTCAAAAGTTGCATGTTTTTGGGCTTTTAGGGACCCAATGGTAATTTTCAAAAGTTTGAAACTTTGCGTTTAGGCCCCTAAGTTTTCTCCCTTATCCTACCTCTTTTCCTTTCTCGTTTCATTTCACAGAAATGAGAGAACGCTCCTGCGTTCTGCTCCTTGCGTGAGAAGGAGAGAGAAAGAAAGAGAGAGAGAGGGAGCTGTGAGGGGAGAAGCGTTGGAGCTCCGTTTTGCTCCGTTCAGTTGCTGCAGATCGTCCCTTTCCCCCGTAGATCTTCATCTTCATCGATTCGAATCGATTTCGCAGCTGGAGCTGCATTTGCAAGGAAGACGGTTTGGTGATTGGGGTGCACGGTGCAGCCCCAGTTCGTTTTCTTCCTTCCTTCAGGTACAGTTTAGTCATATACGTCGTTTGTGATCGTTTGGTGGTGTTTGCTTGAAGTTTTCCCGTCGATTCGAGAGAAATCGACTTCTGCAGGCCGTTTTTATGTTCTGCCTGTGCGCGGTTCGGCCGAGTTTCAATTCGGTCGGCCGAGTTCTTATTTAGGGCTTTTGTACAGCGTTTTCTGATCGGCCGAGTTTTGATCTTGGTCGGCCGAGTTTCTCAATTAAGATAAGCGAACAGCGTTTTTGTCGGCCGAGTTTGGGTCCTGATCGGCCGAGTTTCTTTGTAGGTTTTTCAAGCGGTGAGTTGGTCGGCCGAGTTTCAGAATCTGGGAGGCGTTCGGCCGAGTTCCAAGGTGGTCGGCCGAGTTCCAAGTTGTGAGTGGCAATTCATTTAGAAATCATTATTTAACTCATTTTAAATGTCTAATTGCTTCAGTAATAGTATATTAAATTCATTGGAACTTGAAATGTGTGATAAGAATGATGAGAAACAAGAAATTCTGTGTTTTATTGTTATAATGTGTTATTTCTGTTATTTGTTAATCAAGTATAGACCTAGATGCCCTAACACCGTAGAACCCCTTAGACGGGTCTGCAACTTTGGGGTGAAACTCGTGTTGCAACATCATCCGTTCTTGTGTCGCGGACAAACGAGGAAAGAGAAAAAGGGCAGTGTCTAACAACAATTGTGCTTGTGTCACAATGGCATTGCGATATCACCAGAAAACTTGGTTATCTAACACCATTCGTGCTTGTGTCGTGAAGGTAACCCTGTGACTCTCCGCCGGTGTACTCAGGTTTAAGGAGGAGTCAAGAGCACACGTGGTTGTGCAGCACACGTGGTTGTGCGAGGAGGCCGAGGAGCCTATGTCCTGTGCAGACCAGGATGAGTAGTCAGACTTAGCACTCCCCGGGTGTGTCGCTAAGTCTTGTACGGTGGGACCGTAGCATGAACTTGCTGCGGATCTTTATATGCAGAGTACACTGCATATATTTAGGGCAAAATAATAAAATGGATAAATAATCATGTAGGATCACAGTAAATTTATATAACTGCCTATCTACTTGAAATACCTGATGATGCTTAGAAATGTGATTATTATCTGTATATCTGCTATGTCAATAGAATTGCTCTGCTTAAACTGTATACCTGTTTACTTTCAGTTATTAAACCTGACGAGTTGTTTATTGATAGCTAAGTGAAATGTTATTCACTGAGTGAGTAGGCTCATACCTCTACTCAAACATTTTCAGGTCGGCACCAGCATCAGGAGTCAGAAGGATCGTATCATCCTAACGCTTAGTTGATAGAAGGTTTGTAGTTAGTCTAGTTAGAGGTCTCTTAGTCCATTCCCCTCGATCTTTGGGACAAGGTGTGAGTGAGAGAGAGAATGTGTACACAGATGTAAATTAATGTTATGCTTTCTTTATGGTAATCAATGTATTATGCTGTAGACCTTGCTTGTATCTTCTATCAGTTTAATTGAGAAGTTTCTGCAGTTTGTTTAGTTCTTGTTTACAGCTTAAACTTGGTTATCATTTAAATGCCTTGAATTGTTTTAAAAAGTGACGAATGGTTGGTTATGTGTTAATCCCACCTGTCGTGCCCTAATTTCGTGGTTTGTGGCTAAAGTGAAATTGGGGTGTGACAATCAATGAGTATGAGTTTAAGTTTATGGAGCTTCTAAGGTTTTTCCGTCACAAGATAGTGACAGATAAGGAAAGGATCCATAGGTTCGATAAGGGCCTGAGTACGGAGTTGACTACTACAATGCCAACTTTGGAGAATAGAGAAAGGTT
The DNA here is from genome assembly GCA_963693085.1 of Alisma plantago-aquatica. Taxonomy (NCBI): domain Eukaryota; kingdom Viridiplantae; phylum Streptophyta; class Magnoliopsida; order Alismatales; family Alismataceae; genus Alisma; species Alisma plantago-aquatica. Next base: position 663,700,416 of record OY856414.1, read on the forward strand.
TTCCGCCTTTGTGGAGTCAGTTAGGCGGAATAAGAGGTCTGCTATGGAAAAGTGTGAAGCCAATGCTAAGATGAGGTTGATTCGGTTCCAAGGGCAATCTTCTGGAGGCTTTAAGAAGCCGAGGTTCAATCAACCACAATCACAACAAAGGCCAACTTTTAACGAGAAGAGGTCATATACACCATCTCAGTGGTCCCCGAGTAGGGGTAGAGGCTGTAGTTTTTCACCGATAGGAGCTTGCACCTCATCACCAGTCTCAATGACAGGTCCATCTAGACCATAGTATGATAATTGGACATGTCATCAGTGTGGATAGATGGGGCTTATTAGGTGGAATTTCCTAATGAAGAATGAGGAGGTGACCCAACATCTAAGGAAAAACTAGCAGGGTTCACATCATCGACAATTTACTAGTGGTGGTAGTAGAGGATGTGGTCAGGCATTACAGGCATGTTCCTATGGACATGCTAGTAGAGGACATGGATGGAAGTAGGCTATCACTAGGTTCTATGCAATGAGCCATCCAGAAGAAGTGGTCAACCCATAGGTCATGACATGTCAGATGGAATTATTTCATTATGATTTTTTTGCTTCTTCTTTTATATCTATACAATTTAAACCGAGTATAGCACACTCTGTTATCACCAAAGAGGTGATAGATAGTTGTAATCTTCCTTTTTATGATAGATCTAATAGAATTTGGCTAGAAACCCCTCTAGTTGGATCTGTCGAGTTCGGGGAAGTATGTTCCTCCTGTGTTCTTTCCTTTTTGGGATGAAACATTCAAGTGGACTTAATGCCACTTGACATGCATGGATTCGATGTGATCTTAAGAATGGATACCTTGGAAAAGTATAAGGTAATGTTGAATTGTAGTTCCAAGACATAAACATTCCATAATGGAGATGTCTTGTGGATCTTTCAAGGTGATAGGAAGATTCTTCCTACATGTTAGATGTCATCTATGATAATTGAGAGGTTAATGAGACAAGGGTGCAAGGTCTATTTAGCTCATTTTGTAGATACAAAGAGGAAGAGTCCTAGTATCCAAGTTGTACCAATGGTGTAGGAATGTGAGAATGTCTTTCCTGAGGAATTTCCTAGTGTTCCCCCTCCTAGAGATATTGATTTTGAGATCAATCTTGTTCTTAGAACGCAACCCATAGCACATTCATTATACAGGATGACACCAATAGAGATATAGGAGTTAAAGAAATAGTTGCAAGAACTATTAGAGAAGCACTTTATCAGACCAAACACTTCCCCTTGGGGTGCTCCATGTTGTTTGTAAAAAAGTAGGATGGCCCAATGAGGTTGTGTATATATTAACAGTAGTTGAACAAGGTGATGATAAAGAATAACTATTTCTTGCCAAGGATTGATGATCTTTTTGATCAATTGAGAGGTTCCACTATTTTTTCAATAATAGACCTAAGATTAGGTTATCACCAATTTAGGATCAAGGTGGATGGCATACCCAAATCAGCTCTTAGGACTCGGTATGGTCATTACAAGTTTGTGGTTATGTCATTTGGGCTAACCAATGCACTGATAGCATTCATGGATTTGATGAATAGGGTGTTCAGACAATATCTAGATTAGTGTGTGGAAATGTTCATAGATGACATCCTGATATACTCTAAGGATAGGCGTTGACCTTGTTCAGCAAGAACTTGTTATATGCTAAGTTTAGCAAGTGCAAGTTTTGGTTGTCTGAGGTATCTTTTCTTGGTCATGTCATATTAGCTAAGGATGTTTGTGTAGACCCTAATAAGGTTGAGTCCATTTGGGAATGGGAACAACCTAAGACACCGAAAGAGATTTGTAGTTTCCTATGTTTGGCAGGCTATTATAGGAGGTTTATAAAGTACTTCAATTCTACAACATTACCCCTAACTAGGCAAACTAGGAAGGTTGTTCATGTTTCTTAGGATGACAAATTTTAGCATTCTTTCTAGTAATTGAAAGAGAAGTTGGATAGTGCACCAGTGTTAGTGCTATGAAAACATGGGAAAGGTTATATTGTCTTTTGTGATTCTTTGAAGAATGGGTTGGAATGCATATTGATGAATGACAATAATGTGATTTCTTTTGCTTTGCGACAACTTTAGAAACATGAGGAGAATTGGTCAACACATGATCTGCAGCATGAAGTGGTGGTTCATGCTTTGAAGATTTGGAGACACTACCTTTATGGAGAAAAGTGTCAGATCTTCATTGACCACAAGAATTTGTTGTATATCTTTTCAATCAAGGAGCGGAATATGAGACAGAGGAGATGGATGGAGTTAATCAAAAACTATAATTGCATGATAGACTACCATCTAGGAAAAGCAAATGTGGTAGATGATGCACTGAGCAGAAGTCATCTTCATCATCATCTATAGAGAATGCACAGTTGTATTCCTTGGTGTGCCATAAACGAGACATGTTAGTGTCTCTTTGACAAATGAATGTACATCTAGAAGTTTCTTTATTGGAAGGTTTGTTGGCATAGTTAAAAGTCAAACCTACCTTGATACAGTAGATCCATGATGCACAACATAGTGATATTGTGATATAGAATATCTGATCAGAGTTTGCCAGTTAGAAGCATGATGGCTTCCATTACTCAGATGGTGGTACATTTTGTGCGCATAACATGACAGTGATTATTGATCTTGATGGGTTGAGGAAGATGGTACTTGAGGAGGCTCACTTCACAATGTATGACATGCATCCTAGAAGTACCAAGATGTACCATAATATGAAGGACTTGTATCAGTGGCTAGGCCTAAAGGGTGATGTGGAAGCACTTGTTTCCAGATGTCTAGTTTGTCAACAGGTTAATGTTGAGCATTAGAAACCTACAGAAACACTACAACCTTTGTCGATAGCGCAATGGCAGTGGCACAACCTCTCTATGGACTTTGTGGTTGGTATTCCTAGGACAACTAAAGGTCATGGTTCCATATCGGTGATAGTAGATAGATTGACTAAGTCATCTCACTTCCTTCTAGTCAAGATGATGCTTATAGTAGAAAAGTTGTCACATATATTTGTTGATGAGATAGTCTGTTGACATGGGATTCCAGTAATATAGTGTCTGACAGAGGTCCACAATTTACAAGTCAGTTTTGGGAACATCTACATTCATTGATGGGAACACAACTGAGGTTCAACACAAATTTTCATGGGTAGACTAATGGCCTGTCTGAAAGGATTATACAAGCTTTAGCGGATCTCTTTAGGGAATGTGTGTTGCAATTTTTATGTAGTTGGTATGTACACTAGACTCTGATAGAGTTTGTGTACAATAACATCTATCTGAGAACCATCGATGTGGCACCTTATGATGCTTTGTATGGGAGACTTTGTCAGTCTCTACTTTGTTGGTATAAGACAATTGAGTATCAACTCTTTGGTCTTGAGCTTGTACAATATACTAAAAAAAAGATTAAGGTGATACAACAAAAGTTTAAAGTAGTCCAGGACAGACAAAAAGATTATGTAGAAAACTATCATAGACCATTAAAATTCTAAGTGGGAGACAAAGTGCATCTGAAGGTTTCTCCTAGGAAAGGTGTGCTAAGGTTTGGGAAGAAGGGTATGTTGGATCCTAGATTTATGGGACCATATCCTATCTTGGCTCATGTTGGAAAGGTGTCATACAAGTTAGAGATACCTCTAGAGTTGCATAGGTTACATAATTTCTTTCATTTTTCTATGGTGAGGAAATCTCATCCAGATACAGAAAAGACAATCCTTCTAGTGGAGGTTGAGTTAGATGAGGATGTTTCCTATGTTGAGGGTCATGTGTTGATCCTGGATAGAAGGGTGAAAGAGTTAAATAAAAAATATATAGTATTAGTGAAAGTTTTTGGAATCATCATGGTGTAGAGGAATCCACATGGGACTTATAAGATGAGATGCGAAGGAAATACCCATCTCTCTTTGCTTAGGATTTCAGGGGTGAAATCCTTGTTAGGGGTTTAATGTTGTAAGATCTCTAACCTTGGTTAAAGTGTTTAACATGCTTAATTACCATAATTGAGTGCTTTAAACCTTAATATAACCTTGTGATATGTTTTTGTATCATGTGACAAGATTTAGTTTGAAATTTGGTCCAGTTTGGACATCATTTGTTCAAGATATGCAATTTTATGTACATTTTAGACTTTTATGCAATTTACCCACATGAGAGATTTTCTAGCAATTTTTCACGTGAATTATGATCCTTAGATGTTTTCTTATCATGCTTGATCTTGTTGGGCCATGGGTCACCTAGTTGTACCTTGGTTTGGTGGTGTTTCTCTTCAATGGTTACTTAGGGTTTTACTCCTTCATTGATGAGCCACCTTAAGAGGCCATCAACCAATGGTTTTCCTATTTGGTTGACATCCGATGGTCATCACCAGGTGATGAAAACCTATGGTGGTCTCTAGAGGAGGTAGGTCTATGGTTTTCTTGGTTGGGTTCACTTATACTGGTGGTTCACTTGTACTGGTAGTAAGCTAGGGTTTCAAGAACCGATGGTTATCATGTCTTAACACATCCAAATTGATGGTTCAATGCCTTTAACTTTTACTCTTAACTTTCCCTCATATGAATGCATTTGATAAATCACCATAATAAGTGGATGTGTAACTTTAATGTGATAAAGCTTGTTACACCTAACCCTAATGTAACTAAGTGGTGGTGATAGATTGTAATTAGCTCTCTTGAATGATTAAATGTGATTGTGAAATACTATATTCTTATTTTGAAACCATAACATCATGCTAATTGAACATCATAATACCTTGCTATGTTAGTCTTATATGTCACATGTGTGTTGATGATCTGTTCAGCCTTATTCTAAGGCATGTAAAGATAATGTTGGACGTGCATGAAGTAATGTGATGGCCTTAATAACCTTTCAGCATGGATGGGCCCTAAATGAGGTGTAACCCTCTTCATGATGTAACAAGGGTTGAAACCCTAGAACCATGTGATAAGAAATTGTGTGTTGGGGTGAGATGACGACAAGTATGTTGTCATGTATGGTAATGAATAGTACCATGTGGTGATTGTGATTAAGAATTATACCTCACATACTTTGTATCTTCTGAAGTTGTTATACTTATATGATTTCTAGAAATGAATTAGGGTTTGTATATCCACTTTCCAAAGATATGGCATCTGAATTGGTAAAGTTGATGTTGTATGACTGAGAGTTTGTATATCCACTTGTAGGATGCAGCCTTAATTCACTCAATTGGTGTAATTAATCAAGTAAACCTCTAATCATGTAGTGCCTTGTTCCATAGAACCAACTTCAGTGTTATAACTTGTTGGATGGGGAAATGAGTATTGTTAAGAGAAACTCAGAGTGCATACTCTTGAGTATGTGGGGTTCTAGTCACCTTGACCCTAATTGTATAGGAAGGATGACTGCGGTGATACCTATCTGTTAGTTTGAGAACGTCTATGGTTGTGTCTCAGTGATTACGTATGAGATGAAATTTTAGGACAGTTTTGGTTGTACCACGGATGGTAGGGTTTGCATACCCACCTCCTATCACAAGTGTCACGACCTGTACAAAGGACGGACTAGGTTGTTAGTAGCTTGACATGTTCGGTTGTTGTGGTAGACTCGTATTGACCAGGGGTAGAGAAGATCTTAGGAATCTGGTTCTCCTAAATATTGTATGGCACTGATTTTGACTTAGTAGTGGTCATTTGGGATTTTAGTGGTATTCCTCAAATCCCTCAATGCATAATAAAAGAGGTAATCTGAGCCGTGTAGTATATTTTCTAGGGTTGAATACATTTCAAATTGGTTGATTAGCCTTGCCATGTCTTTAAACTACATAGTTCTTATATGATAAAATCTTATGAAATATGAGTAATTATACTTATTTCCAGGAATATCTATTTAACTTGCTTAGTATGTTAGAATTTTTTAGTCTATTGAATTCCATATCAAAAACTCCAACTGTTCATTCTACTTACTGTTAATTAATCTTTTCTAATCAATATGTGATGGAGAGAGTTATATCTCCCGTTGGGACATGGGGCTCACCTCATGGGTCACCACTTCTTCTTAGGTGGTCGTCGACAATGTGGTTGTGTGTCATAGAAGAGGAGCAGTCTTGTGATCAATATACACAGAAGGTTATAATTTTTATTCGTAGAGTCCTAGTGTCGTCCCTGTACTCTCAGGTAATGAGAAGTGTTTTATAGATGATAAACTTGTATCGACACAAGTTCTTGGCAGTATGCCAACCTTTGAAATATAAGGCTTTTACATGTGGAAATATCTCTTTCGTATAAATGTTGTGGTTGAGACCACTGGATACATATGTAAACACCTGTTATGGTATATGAATTTATGAAAAAGATGGACCTTGATGTAAATGTTTTAATACTTGATTATGATGTGGAAATTGGTTTTAATTCTTCCACTTTCTGACTATGTGATTAGTTAGTAGTTGATCAGGTTTTATTCTTTATGTAATCTCATTTAGTGTGATGAGGTGTCATAGACACCCTGCCACACTAAATGAGATTACTCAAAATGAAACATACAATCAATAACTAATCATCCATATTACTAGAAAAAAGGGTAAATTTAAACAGATTTCAACATTTCCATTATGTGCATAAAACATTACATAAAGGTCCACCAAGTTACTTATCAACACATACCATATCAGGTATTTACATGGCTGTCAAGTGGCATCAGCCACAACCAATATAAGAAAGAGATATTACACATATACATGTCATACAAAAAACATAGGTACACTACCAAACCACGTGTTGATGTACATCATCTACAAAAAATCCCCTATCCCGTCCTGACAGTACAAGGACGACTCTTGGACTCTACTACTACTATTCCACCTTCTTTTCCTACTTCTCTTTAATTTCTCTTCCACAACACCACGATCATGAGCACGTCATTGATGACCACCTAAAAGGATGTGGTGACCCACGAGATGAGACCCATGTCACAACGAGAGATATAACTCTCAAACAACAATTATTGATTACAACAAGTTATACTATTAAGCATGTTAAGTAGATTAAGTAGTTCAAACAAATAAATAGGTTAAGCAGACTTAGTAACTAAAATAGGTAAATCATGACTAGAATTATATATAGGGAAAATAGGTAAGGCTACCACTTTCTATGCAGTTAATTTCTCTTACCGTGTTATATAACAACTAAATAATATAAGAAACAATGCAAGGGTTAACATCCAATGTGAAGCATGTTTAACCCTAAACAAATATACTACATGACTGGATTACATCTTTTATTAAGCCTTGAGGATTTTAGGTATGCCACTCAACTCCAACTGACCATTGCTAACTCAACATCAGTGCCATGCTAGATCTAGGAGAGCCAAACTCCTATGATCTCATCCACCCTCATTCAGTACGAGTCCACCGTATGTACATACAAGTCCAACTACAAAACAACCTAGTTTGTCCTTAGTATATAGGTCACGACACTAGTGAACTAGGGTATACAAAACTCAAACATTCCAGGTACTACAATAGTTGTCCTCAATCTGATCATGTGTACAACACCTGAAATACAACCACAGTTGTTCTCCTACCGAGGTATGACCGTAGTTGTCCTCCATAACCTTGGGATCAGGATGACAAGGATACACAGTCTGAAGCACCCCACATACTCAATAGTATGTGCTCAGAATTTTCCTTAGAAATACTCATTTCACCACCTAATAATTTCTAACACTAGAATGGATCTATGGTACAAGGAACTACATGATTAGGGTTTCACTTGATTATTTAATGACAATTGGGTATATTTTAACTACATCAATCAAGTTACATACAAACTCTAGATGAGTTCTACAAAACATTGATATAAAACATATGAGACATAAAACTTATCACATCAACAAATGGTACTATTCCATTGCATACATGTAGCTGTCCTCATCATCATACACTCACATGATCAAATCCTTGTCACATCATGAAGAGGATAACATCCCAATTAGGGCACAAAACCCTATCCAAAGTCATAAGACCATTCACATTATTCCCTACAAGAACATCATTATCTTTCCAAGCTTCATCAAGTCTCATTATTCTAGTACCATACATGTGACGCATAAGCTGATACAAAATTACATTCAAAAGCCATGATGTTCATAAGATATAAAATTAGGGTTACAACAACACTAGGAGAGAGAAAACATTCTATCATCTTACTTGTCACTCAAGGAGCTATGTAACATCATCGCTTACTTGTATTGGGTTTAGGTTCACAAGGTAATTTGAATTAGGGTTTCAAAACAAAAATTAAAGGTAAACCCTAAATCTTATCATCTTCATCAATTGTCAAAGAATTTAGGTCAAACATCACATCATAGGGTCAAGAAAACATGATTACCATATAGATTAGAAATATTCATCAGCCACTTAGGTTAAAAGTGTCATTGACCACCAAGAAACATGGAGGTCGGCAACCACATAAGATCACATAAGTTGGCGACCACTGAAATTAGGGTTCACTATCTTGGTGACAAATGAGGTTAGCTAGTTCAACAACCACTATGGTTATCAATCCTCAATGACCACCAACGATCAGAAACATCAATGACCACTAGTGTTAGATCATATTGGTGACTAAAGAGAACACAAAACATTGGCGACCGATTGAAAGCAACACTCTTAGAGACCACTAGGAGTCCAAAACATCAACGACCACATAAGTTAAATCTTTGTGACCAAAGAGGATGAAAATCTCACCCACCACTTTGAAAAAATACTCTTGGCGACCAAGCAAGATTAAAATCCTTGGCGACCAATCATGAGTATAGAATATTGGAAACCACTATGTAATCAAAACTTGGTGACCCATTAAGAGAGAGAAGACTTGGCAATCAAACATGGTTCAAAAACTCATTGACCACATAAGTACAAAAACCTTGGTGACCATGAAGAGACCGAAAATAGGTTGGTAACTACTAAGAATCCAAAGGGTCATCAAGTTGCATCAGTAGAGAGAAGATCAACCCAAAATCCTAATTTAGCAACCATCATTTCATAGAGAAAACCAGTGTTTCCACAAGCATGCATGCACTAAAACTTCCATCATCAAGCAAGGTTCGTGTAAAAAGTTTTAGGGTTCATCTAAGAAGAGTTATTTATTAATGATGACCGCATAAACACAAACCCTAGGTAAAGTATATTATCTATCTACTTGTAACAACATATTAGGGTAAGATTATGTGCATGCAAGAAGGAAGTGAGAAATAATTGTGGAGTAAGTTATATAACTTGCCTTAGAGATGATGTAGAAACTCCAAACAACATGGTAGCTTGAGGAATAAAGGTAGGAACCCAAGATCGAGCACTCCATTCGGCAAACTAGATCCTTCTCCAAAAAGAGAGAAAACCCTAGGTCAAGGAAGTAAGAAAGAGATATTTTTCAAGCTCTAACTCAAGCACCACCATGGAACACCATGGGTTAAGGAAAGAAGAGAGAAAAAGAGGGTAGAGCAATAAGGAAAACAAAGAGGAAGAGGGTGATCTCACTTACCAACGTAAGAAACCAAGCAAGCATCAAATGTCCACAAGAAGGGTAGATCCAAACTCTAGCTCAACATGCAAGGAATATCGACCTCCTTCTTTGACATTGAGTCCTCCTTAACCACCAAGTAAGAGGGGATCAAGAAGAGAGAGAGATAGAGAGAGAAAGTGTTTAGTTGCATGCAAGGAGAGAGGTTTATATAGCATAGGGTTAGGGAGAGAGAAAGGGGGTTAGGTGTCAAGCTAAATTTGAGATGTGTTCAAGAGATCTCATACATTCAAGAAACACACTCATCCATGCAGCTGGAAAGACCCACAAAAAAAAACCATTGACTATGTGGTCCATAAAAAGCAAACGTCTGTCAAGAAATTTTGATGATCAACAAATCAACAAAAGCAAACAGTCGCTAACCCTAGTTGATGTTGGAAACTAAGATGAATCCATTTCTCATCTACTACCAACCATAGTTGGCTCTAGAGATCTTGGAAACCACCAACACAAGGTGATCATCGCTCAAACAGACTTCACGATCAACCATGAACTAGGGTATCCATGCAAACCCTAATCATGAGATGTCACCACATCAAACCAAGGTGTGACAAGGTGCTGCAAAGCAAAACCATATCCAACATGATGTCAAAACATATGAGGTACAACAAGAATGTGAAAAATTGCAATAAAAAACTCTAGACATGGGTAAATTGCAATTAGGTCCAAAACATGCACATATATAAACAACTAGCTCAAATAATGTCCAAACTGAACCAAACTTGAAACATAATTAAGCTTTCCATATGATATCAAAGAACAACACAAGGCTTGATAAATGTTTTAAAAATATAATATATGATAAGAAAGCATGTTAAATTGAAAAACAAAGTCAGGGGTCTTTCAACCATAAGCCCCTAACAAGGATTTTTCCCTGGAAATCCTATGCGGACAAGGATGTGTACTTCCTACACATCTCATCCTCTAACTACCATGTGGTTTCCTCCAAACCATGGTGATGCCATAAAACATTCACTAAAACTATATCCTTCTTCTTTAGATCCTTCACTCGGCTATCTAGGATCAACACATGACCCTCAACATAAGAAACATCCTTTAACTCAACCTCCACTTGCTACAACGTCATCTCAGTATCAGGGTGACACTTCCTCAACATGGAGACATGAAAGACATCATGCAACCTGTGCAACTCTGGAGGTAACTCCAAATGGTATGCCACCTTCCCAACACATGCCAAAATAAGGTATGGTCCAATAAACCTAGGAGCCAACTTCCCCTTCCTACTGAACCTCAACTCACCTTTCCAAGGAGAGACCTTAAGATACACTCACTCTCCAACATGGAATTCAAGTGGACTATGACGGATATCAACATACAACTTTTGTCTATCCTGAGATTCCTTCAACTATTTTTGTATCACCTTGATCTTCTCTATAGTTTGATGTACTAGCTCATGACCCAGAAGTTGGTACTCACCTATCTCATACCAAAATTGCAGTGACCGACAACGTCTCTTTTACAACACTTCATACAGTGTCATGTATATGCTCCTCTGATAGCTTTTATTATAGGAGACCTCTATCAAACTCAAATTCACATCACAACTCCCAAGAAACTACAAGACACATTCTCTCAACCAATCCTCCACATCCTCCAATGTCTGAATGGTCTTCTCAGACTGACCATCTATCTGTGGGTGGAAAGTTGTGCAAAATTTCAGTTGTGTCCCCATGGCTATATGTAGATGTTCCCAAAAATGACTTGTGAACTATGGACCCGGTTGAATACAATGGTCATTGAAATATCATGTAAACAAAGTATCTCATCAACATATATATGTGCCAACTTCTCTCTCGTATACATCATCTTGGCTGGAAAGAAGTGAGTTGACTTTGTCAACCTGTCAACATCACCAAGATGGATTCATGACCTTTGGTTATTCTAGGAAGACCAAACACAAAGTTCATAGTGATATGATCCCATTTCCATTGTGGTATTGGAAAAGCTTGAAACATTCATGCAGGCTTCTGATGTTCTACCTTGACTTACTAACAGACTGGACATCTAACAACAAACTCTACCGCATCATGCTTCATTCCTAGACCCAAGCACATATCTTTCATATTAGTGTACATCTTGGTACTGCCAGGGTGCATTGTGTAAATTGAGGAATGTGCTTCCTCAAGCACCATCTTTCTCAGACCATCAATATTTGGAACCACCATCTTGTAGTGAAAGCAAATTGTCTTATCATTTGTCTCATGAAATCCATTACACTTCTTGTTTCCAAAATCTGCCTAGACATTCTGTATCATGGTATCATTTTGCTATGCATCTTTAATCTATTGCATTAGCATAGGCTTCAGTTACAATTGTGCCAATAGCCCTGCTAACAAGGAAACCTCCAACTAAACATTCATCCATTAAAGAAACACCATCATGTCTCACTTGTGACACGACAAAGCATGTATTTGTGACTTATCTACAGATGATGACGAAGATGACTTCCTTCTCAACACATCAACCACCAAATTAACCTTCCTTGGATGGTAGTCTCTCATGCAGTTGTAGTCCTTGATAAACTCAATCCATCTCCTATGTCGCATGTTCATCTCCTGCTTTGAGAAAATATACTGAAGGTTTACTAATCAGTGAAGAAATGACACTTCTCTCCATATAGATAGTGCCTCCATCATGGACAGTAGTTGTAAGCTCTAGATCAGGGGCATGGTAGTTCTCCTCATGTTTCTTCAGTTGTCACAAAGAAAACAAAATCCCATTCTTATCCTAGATCAACACACATCCCAAACCATACTTCAAAGAATTATAAAAGACAATGTGTCCTTTCCCTTGTTCTAGAAAAACTAACATAGGTGCATTGGTCAACTTCTCCTTCAATATCTAGAAAGAACGATGACACTTGTCATCTAGAAAAAAGGAACACCTTTCCTTGTCAACTTGGTTAGGGGTAAAGCTATAGCACTAAAATTCTTGATGAATATCGTGTAGTAGCTTGCCAATCCTAGGAAACTTTGAACTTATTTTGATGTCTTGGACTATTCCTATTCTATTCAAAACTTCACCTTCTTCGGGTCCACACAAACACCTTTAACAAATATGATGTAACAAAGAAAAGATACTTCAGTCAATCAGAACTCACACTTGTCGAACCCGATGTACAACTTGTGCTGCCCTAACAACGTCAAAGCCTAGATAAGGTGTTGATCATCATGTTGAGTATCTCTTGAGTATATCAAGATATCACTGATAAATACCACCACAACCTAATCCGGGGATGGTCTGAACACCCTATTCATCAAATCGATATAAGTTTTTAGCATGTTGGTTAACCCCAATGTCATAACCATGAACTCGTAGTGACCATACCTAGTACTAAAGTAGTCTTAAATATGTCATTTTCCTTGATCCTCAATTGGTGATATTCTGACCTTAGATCTATCTCTGAGAACACTATGGTACCTCTCAACTTTTCAAACAGGTCGTCAATCCTTGACAATAGGTACTTATTCTTTATCGTGACCTTCTTCAACTGTGCTAGTCTATACACATCCTCATGGAACCATCTTTCTTCTTAATAAACAACACAAGAGAACACCAAGGGGAATTACTTGGTCTGATGAAACCCTTCACTAATAGATCCTGTAACTATTTCTTCAACTCTTGCATCTCCACTGGTGCCATCCTATAGGGTGATTGCACTATGGGATGCTTTCTAGGAACAAGATTGATCTCAAAATCAATATCTCTAGAAGGGGGAACACCATGAAACTCTTTAGGACATACATCCTCAAACTCTCGCACCATAGGTACCTCCTATATACTAGGACTCCTCACCTTGGTATCTACAACATGTGTTAAGAAGGTCTCACACCCTTGTCTCATCATCCTCTCCATTGTCATAGCTGATACCAAACATGTAGCCAGAATCTTCCTATCTCCTTAGAAGATCCACGAAACAACTCCATCATGGAACATCACCACCTTATAACTATAATACAAAAAAACCTCATACTTCTTCAAAGTATCCATACTTAGGATCACATCAAATCCATACATGACAAGTGGCATAAGGTCAACTTGAATGTTGTGTATTGAGAAAGAAAGAATACAAGATGGACACACTTCCCACAATTCAGTGGAACCAACTAAAGGGGTTTGTAGCCAGAGACTATCAAATCTACTAAAAATGGTCAAATTACAACTACTTATCACCACTTTGGTTACAAAAGAGTGTGTCAGACCTGTGTCAAACAAAATAGATACAAAAAATGATGTAGATGATCCAGAATGAAAAAGTTCCATCTAACCTATCATGACATGTGGACTGACCACTCCCTCCGTCTGACTCATAGTGTAGAATCTAGTCATCGCATGTTGTCATCCAAGTCCTCTGCTAGCTGGTCTAGAGGATCCCACATGTGATGCCTGATCACATCCTTTGCCACCACCACTGTTGAATTGTTGTTATTGCAAACCTTGTTGACTCTGCCTCAACTTCCATGTCACTTCTTCATCCTGCATTGGGCTTGCCCACCTGATATGACCTAGACCACATGTAACATACCGAAACTTGGACATATTATTTTGACCCTCTTTCTCAGCTTTTCATTTCATTTCTATCCTTTTTGGCCTTGATATTCAATTTGTGGAATTATTAGTGGTTTGGGGTGATATTGATCCCCATTTATGCCAACATTTAGGCTTATGCACAAATACCTCAGTAAATATTTTTAATAAGGGTCTAATATGAAAATTTACCACATATATGGGATAATGATAAAATAATTTGTTCTAGACCATTCCTTAGCCTTATGGAGCAATGAAGAGAAAAAGGAAGGAATAATAATGCTTTAAACATGTTAATGTGATACATAATTATTAAATATAAGAAATAGAGGTAATATTGGATAATGGGTTAAAAATCATAAAAGGAAGACTAATTGGTTAAAGATAACTTTAGATTCATTTTCCTTGAGTTAAAGTTCACTTGAATGACAAGTTTCACAATTTTGGAAAACTAATATTTATCTTTGCATTAATTGGAATTGGAAAATATTAGTTTTTCTCCAAATCATTAAATAAATTATTAAACAACTTCAAAAGTGGAAATAAACCTCAAATTCGTAACCTACATGTCAAAATGAGTCTATGTGTGAATTTGCATCTAATTTGGTTCGTTTTAATTTTTTTTCAAGAGAGAGAAAATGATTTAAAGACCAAAAATCTTAAATATATGTTGAAAAAAATTAACTAGTGTCAAAATCGTGTTCCTCACATTTAGTATTGCTTATAGGCCAAGTTTTATATTTTTAGAAAGTTTCTAAATGCCATTCATAAATTAAAAGGATAAAATAAGAGATAAAATTGAAATGTATTAAATAAAATAATAAACATCTTAAAAAATGCCAAATTCATGTTCTACATGTTAAAATATATATTTGGATGAATTTTGACTCAAATTGGAAAATATTTGATGAGAAGGTGAATTTAGGAGAGAGAATGTGTGTAAAACCTTCAACTCATTATTTAAAATTACAAACAACTTCAACAAATGGAAATAATGGGAAATTGGTATCCAACACACTTAATATGACTTATAGGTGAAGTTTCATTATTTTTGGAGAATCCTAGAGTCATTAGTACACGAGGAAAGAGAAAATATGATTTTCTTAACTAAAATAGTTAAAGTCTTTAAAAGACAAATCGAATTGCATATTTTGATTCCTCATGTCCAAAATAGATTGGGTATTAAATTTCATTAATTTTGGAGGTTGTTTGCAACCTCAAATAAGGAAAGAAAGAAAGTTAAATAATTTAAATAGAACTTTATTCAAAATCTATTTGTAATAGAATTAAATGTCACTCCTATACGGTCTTATGCCACAATATGGACCATTAAATTTATGCTCCAACAGCTAGTGGGTCGTCCCCTAGCTCGCGCCAGATAAGGAAACATGCACTCAAACCACGGCCTGGTATTTTGGGTTTTTCTCGCTCGATTCTTAACAGTTTTGTGTGATTTTTGTTGCGTTGAATTTGTGAGAATATTAAGCACAAAGTGAGGGGCTCGTGGTCTATGATCCCTTATTTAAGTGTTGTCCAATTTTGCATTTTGGATCTCATTCCCGTGAGTTGCAGTCCACGTTTTACCTACACCTATATATGCCCAAGCATCTACAAACAATCACCCACTCACGTTTGTTCTTTCCTAGCCATCAATTTAGCCGTGGCTTCGTTGCACAACCACTGTCATAGGTTTCTCTTCTCCATGCTTGCAGCGGGTTGCCTTGCATCTCGGCATCACCAGCCATTAAATTGGGATTAGAGGTGAATGTCCAGTCACTTGCTCTTCATTTTATTGGCTTTGATTCTTCGTTTGGTGCCCTCTTGCAGATTCGCCCAAATCTGCTTGAGTAGCAGCATGTTGGTTCATGCCGCTATGGTGTTGCGGTCTAGGGGAGACAGTCCCTTGAGTGAAATTACTTCCCTACCCCTCTCTTTCCTTGTTTCGTTGTGTTTTTTAATCGTGGGCAAAAAGGTCTTTTGTTTGTAGCTTCCTTTGTTTTGTGCAGGTCGCAATGGCGTTGACTGGCTGACTTGGCCACACTCAATTGGGCCAAGTCACATGGCCCACCCTCTCACTCTCTCTCTTCACTTCTCTCACCTAATTTCATTATGTGGTATTACCTGATTGGCTGATTTTACAAAAATCATATCTTTTGCTCTGGTTGTCCAAAAATTAAAGTAAAATATGTTTTGGAATAAAAACATGTGTTGTTTCCAATAAAAATAATTTCATGATTTGGTTTTGAGTTTTATCAAAGGTTATTTTCTAGAAAATGATTTAGTTACTTAAAAATCACAAAAAATGCACTTTAATCTTCATAACTCCAAAATACATATAATTATATATTTTCTTAATTAGGAGAACCTAACTAGATCAACAGTGATGTTTTCAGCATCTAAATTAGAGTTTTGTTCAAAAAGTTCAATATATGGGTTTTCTTTACACTAATACATATGCAAAACCCTAATACATGTTAATACATTAAAAATAGGAAAAGTGGAACTTGGAATCAAATAAAGTGGTGCAAGTTGATAATTGGAATCAATATTAAAGGTATGTTCATTCTAACACCATAAGTTGGGAAATTTGTAATCCAAACCTTGTTTTCCTTAGTGAGGCATTAATTGAACCCTACTTGCTTTATTATTGTATCTCTTGTTCTAATTGCCTAAAAATTAGATTTGATATATTATTTCTTGGGTCTTGGAACCCCACTGCCATGTTGCAATTATATGATGATTTATCTTGCCACTTTATTTCTTGATCATGATGGTTTATTTGACTATTAGCTTTAGTAGTGGTACTTATGTACAACCAACCATAGTTTAGGGCATGTGTCATTTTGCCCTGGGGAATGTGTTTACTCTCCCCCTAGGGAATGTGTTATTTCTCCTCAATATAAATATAAATATTTTATAGGTGAATGGTAATGTGATTACTCTCCCCTCATCTATAAGTTGAGGTCCGGTAGGTGCCTGAACCCTACTTAGTTAATTTAGTCTAATATTAATCATTCATGCAAGTTCATTATTATTGGCTTTAGCAAGAATATTTTGTTTATGCCTCATTCTCTTGGCCCTCTTATCTAATGATGAATCTATAACCTTAAGTTGCATTATTATTTTTATCTTGTTTCTTATTCATTATCTCTGACACATACCTTGTTTTCTTTCCCTTTTGTTGGGTGCTTTCCCAAGCACCCAGGGTTAGATACGGGAGTTGAACAAGATCAAGGAGGACTTAGCTTTTGGCATGGACATAGCTTTTGGAGATTTTTTTAAACACCCCATCCACAACAAAACATGATTACATGCTAACCAGTGGATTACCGAAAATCACGGGAAATTAAAACTGATTTACAACAAGCACCATAAGATGAAGCATATTACATCTGAGCCAACACTTTTCATTTCATAACATCTTTTCAAGATGCTACAACATAATTTCACATCATCTCTTTACATTAAATAATTGTTTGTCATTCTACTTTACATCAAGATACATGCCGAAAACCGTATATCGGTCATTATCCAAGAAACATCAAAAAGCTCTCCCAAAGACCTGACTGTACAAGGACAACACATAGGACTCTACTGCTAGACACTATCTATCCCACCGGGTATGATACCTCTGCATGTCATCCATAGACACATGATCTTCATCTCGCCAGGCATGTCCACCTAAAAAGGGTTATTAACCAGTGGGGTGAGACACACAGTTCCAGCGAGAAACAAAACCCTCTACCAACTTTATAGTGATCACAGATAACTGGTATAAGAAGTAACATGATGAGCAAGCTAACTTTATTAACATTCTTACCAAACTATCAGGAGTCATATAACCAGGCATTCTGTATGGAACATGATTGACAAGATAAGCTTTATAAGATCTTATCACAAGATATAAAGAACGTACATATAACTTCAAGATATAACTGGATCATCTACACAAGAAAGGCATCAATCAATGTTCTGTGTTTTGCCTTAAGCAATATATTCTATAAGGGTGGATTGCGATTTATTATGCCCTGAGGAAGTGAGTCGTCCCACTCAAATCCAACCTTCAGCTGCAAATCCCAAAACCAGTGCCATACAAGGTCATTAGGAGAGTCAAACTCCATGACCTCACCTCTTTGTGGTCATTGCACAACAACCAACAAGCAAGACCACAATCTTTTGCTTAAGTGGCCTCAGCCACAAAGTCAGTCCCGCAGGATGCCCTTTTCATCATGAGCCATGAGCCTATTCACCGTGCTCCTGATCCATGAATGCATTCATGCTCCTTCACACTGAGCCATGGGCCTGATCACCATGCTCTTATACATATCTTGAGTCCACAACTGCAGTTGCACTCTGATCCTCCTATTTTTAGCTAGGAGAAACCTCACATATTCAACAATATGCGCTCCGGGTTAACCCGTAGGAGAACCCATTTCACGATCACCTAATTACTGACGATGATGGATCTATGGATAGGGCAAACTAAATGAAAGGTTCCACTTTCCATTAATTAAAACATTTTAAGCGGATTGCAAGATTCAACCAAGTTATGTAACATGTAAACTAAAACACAAGTAAAGAACATAGATCTCATTGTCGGGTGTTACATTGTCACTCTTATTTTTCAAATCCCACATTACATGTTACAACTTGGCCTCTTGCCAATCATCAAGATCCATCTCAAGGATCAACATCAATGGGACTCAATCCTATCATCACAGAATGTCACTGCCTCTCAAGGCTTACATCATCACCATGGGATAGCAATCCCTTCTCTCAACATCAGAGGATAACACATCAACTTGGCACTCAGCCTTTATCAGGTCCACAGACCTTCCACATCATACTGGTGATACATGTTATCTCATCAACAAGGATTATCACCATTGAGTGTTATACATAACACATATTCCTCATAGCTCTTACCTGGCTATGAATTCATTTGATACACCTGCATGGTTAGTATACATATTGAGAGAGATAACTGAATCACCAGTCATAGATCTTTATGATTATCATGCTATTAGGACTGAATGTACATGATTGGATTAACATCCATGATTACAACTACATTAAGCACAAAGCTGTGTCTTGTAAACAAATTAGATTATTGTAATCAAACCACGAGCATTCACTATTCCCTATATCTCATGAACATATCTTTGATTATCATTTCATCAAGATTAAGGTTTATAGCATTGTAATATTCTTCCATCATTATGAACATATGCAACTTAATGTCATAACTAGTGTATTAATCAATACACACCACTGCTATCATGCCAGGGGTATCCCACCATACCCTGCATCTCAAGTTATTAAGCAAGTCATCCCTAAGGATTTATCATTAAGGATCATACATCATGATCCACCATACAACTTTATCAGAGGTTCATCTATCATTAACCATAGGTAACCACTATACAAGGTTCACAACTTATCTCGTCATAGCTCATCATAATCAAAGGTGTGAGCTCAAGATAACATACATAGGGTAATCGGGTTAGGGCACAACCCTCACTAAAGCATCACATACCCTCACCAAATGGGGTATCGAGTAGGGTACCAACCCTCACCCAAGGTTGTCTGCTACAAGCAGGACATGTATCCATGCACAAAGGGAGGGTATCGTGCAACTAGAGCTATGAGTTGTATCGTTCATCCATGTGCAAGGTGTATTGGGTAACCATGTACCAGGGTGCGTGTCATGCAGCTCATGGGCATCACACATTGCACAAAACCCTATCACCCATTAGGGTCAGGGACTTTATAACAGTCAAGGTATTGTGTCATCCAAGGCTCTACTCATATCGTCCAAGATTCTATACTTCCCAAGTTCAACACATGTATCGGCCAAACCTTCAAGCCTAGAACCATCTAAGCAATCAACCTCTTGCTCATGCCGGTTAACCAACCAAAAGGGGAGCATGTGTTGGGCAAATCATATCATCTAAGACATCACATCCCTAAATAGGGATATAGGGTATCGGCCAAGAACTTGATCCATTTTGTCACCCAACTAGCACATACACTACATGCTTATCTCGAGTTAGGGTTTGTGATATCGACCGACACCTCTATGGGTGTGTGTCGGGCAAGCTAGGGTGTCGGGTTATGATCTTCACCAAGGCATATTGGGAAGGTATGATAGCATTACTCAAAATCTCAAACAAGAATAGGGTTCTCACCCAAAGTATCATGCAAAGCCAACAAGGTTATATTGCCCAACACATCATAACAACCAACACATCATATCGTGCAACACTTAACTAACTCATCTATCAAACACCATATCGGGTGAGGGGTCTACAAGGTGCCATCCACCCATAACGCCCAAGAACACCACCTATCGGTCACCTAGGGTTAGAGCAACCTTATCATCCAAGGCTCCATATCGGGCAACTAGAGTTAGGATCATCCTATCGACCTAGTAAGCTTATCACCCCAAACTAGGGTTAGGGCACCCATATCGTCCAAGGCACTACTTCTAGGGCTATCGCCCACCCAAAGGATTAGCTTATTGGTTTCCTAAACCATCAAAGGGATCACCACCATAACGCCCAAGATATCATCCAAGGGTTCAACCCCAAGAGCATGTCGTGCAACAAAGGTAGACCATCAACTCACCACTAAAGATCAACACTACATATCGGTCAAAGGGCCAACTATATATCGTCCAAACCATAAACCCTAGGGTAGGAAAAGGATATCGGTCACCACACCATATCATCCAACAATACCAAAAGTTGGCTCACCTCTCAACAACCAAGTGAGAGGGGTCTTGCACAACCTTTAGCATAACGAGCAACAAGGGTAGAGAAACACCCTATCGACCAACCAACTCAACCTAACATCCAAACACCTAGACCATAGGTTAACCATTCATCAACCAAGGAGAGAGAGGGCTTTTTCCCAAGATACTAGAGCATGGCTCACCTCTCAAGTCAAAGGGATATCGTTCATGTGCCAACAACCAAAACAAGACCTAACGGGCAAGGCACTATATCGTACAACTATTGTATCGTGCAGGAACCCTATCGGGTGGTTCATCTTCAACCTCAAGTCACCCAAAACCATTATGCAAAAGATAAACAAGAATAAGGCAGTAATAAAACGTGACCATTTCCCTTATATCAGATCCCAAATTCCATATATATAACTATCATGGATAAAGGTACCAAATTAATTACAAGAACCAATATGTTCACATAAGAAGGGTGAACATAATAGAGATGATTAAGAGTTATGTAACCTGCCTTAAGAGGATCTCCATGAAAGGAATCAAGCTTCCTGGTCCAAGCAGCAAACCCACATTCCTCTCCAAGAACATCACCCATCAAAAGCTCCAAACATGCCTTCGGCACCATCATCATCACCTCAAGAAGTAAAAGAAGAAGAAGAAGAAGATATCATGGTTATGTATAGCTCAAGAAGAAGAAAAGAGGGGAGATAACCATGGCCTTTCCTTCTCACGTCAAGGTCCTACCCATGGCCGAGAGGGGAAGAGGAAGGTGAAGAAGAAAGTACAAGGAAAAGCTAGAAAAGAAGCATGACTCACCAAGGTCGGATCTTGAGCAAGGAGTTTCCATAGCCAAGGAGCTCGCCCCTCCAAGCTCCATGGGAGTATTTCTTAGCTCCCAAAACTCCCATGCTCGTCCCAACAGGAAGGGGGAGGAATTTGGATGAAAAGGATCACTTGGTCAAGGAGGAAGGGAGTTATATACACCAAGGAAGAGAGAGGTAGCAAGGGAGATGTGTCATAACCACATAAACTAAGGTGCCACTTGCTCTTGCACTTAATGCCACTTGTTGTCACCCTAGAAGCTCATACACAGCCTGGTGATACACTCTAGAATTTGTATCATGTAGCTGGGTAATTGCCATGGCCGATACACCCCTCGTGGGAGACATACCTCCAAGCCCTAGTCGATAATATACTAAAGGACAAGGTGGCATATGCGACACATATATGTTATAAAGATTATATAGAGATGTCACTCCTCATCAAACATCCAAACAAGGTTCCCAAACCTCCATCCTCATCCAAGGTGATGCCAAACAGTAGCAAGAAGACTCTAGAGATGATAAATTGCATATTGACCCTCCACTTTGGGTAATTTGCAATTTACACCAAAACTAGCACATAAAGCACAAGCATCAACCAACCAAGCTCAAACTTGGAACATAGGTCCTCCATAAGCGCTCCACAACATCATTATCTTTCTAATGATGCTAGAGAACTAAAGGCATGCTCTACATGTGACATATTGCAATATAACCCCTTACTTTGGGTAAATTGCACTTTGGTCCAAAATAAGAAAACATTGCTCAAACAACATCCAAACGGGACCAAACTGGAAACATGAGCTTCTCACATGATATCAAAACATCTTAAGAGATTAGATTAAGGTTCTAAGAACCTTTCATAAGAAAAGCAAAGAGGGTTATCCCAAAATGTGGGTCAAGGTCCTTACATTTTTCTTAGAGACAAAGTTGGTGTAGTTTAGACTTCCCTCTATCTAGGTCCTTTTATTGTTGTAAACCCTATATGGGAGAATGATGATGTACACTTTTATAAATTTTATTATAGTCATGAAATTATATTCCACTGCATTACTCATTGGTCTTTTGTATACCATATAAATAAAGATTTGCAAGTTTTACACCCATTTCACATACCTTTTGAGTATGCTGGGAATGGATGTTTGATTCTTCAAATTTTTAGTAAAGGGTGATTTCACTCTTTTACAGCATGGTATCAGAGCCCATGGTAGTCAGAATCTGACTATTTCAATTTTGTCTCCCTAGTTAGTAACCTTGTCGTACATAGTTCCCATAAATGACTTTTTTTCTTAGAATTGATCTATAGATGATGAAAGGTTGTACTATGATCCTATAGTTCCACATTAGAATCATGATGAATAAAACCATAAGATATTTACAATTAAAAGATAGAAGTAACCATAATATCTTGAGGTTGTTTAGGTTTGTCTTTAGGCAGCTAGTAGGATATGAAGTTGAAAGAAAGGGTGTCTAGAAATGATTTGGGTTCGAGGGCTGGAAAGATTTTCCTCCGCACCACTAGCTTGATTTATGAGGACTCCCGAATCCATATGATACCTGTCTGGCCTGAGATGATACAGATTGTCCAAAATAGTATGCTTTTAGGAAATAGTAACCTTAGCCATCTTTGTTGGATATCTTTGAGAACCCTAATATGTTGACCTAAGTTTTTCAAGTATCATGACTTGTATTGAGGGTGGATACCAATATAGTTCCCTTATGTCCCTTTGGATCACATGTTTGGTCACCCAAATCCTAGAACCTAGATTTTGAAGTTTAGTGAGTGCACCCAGAGTAGGGACCTGAGTTGGAAACCCCTCAGTGGTGTTGCACCAACCAGCCTTATCCCGTCGTGTAGCTCACCCACTGGGTGATTTAAATGCTCCCCTATTGTGCGGGTAGGCTAGGGGGAGTCGGGGGTTTACGTCATCAGTGGGGGTCAAAATCGTGACGCTCGTTTGAGGGTGGTTCCCACGTATCAAAAAAAGTTTAGTGAGTGCGCAGCGGAAGCACGATGGATTTTGTTCATGGTTTAGTTAGACTTACCCTTTTACCTATAGTTTAGTTTGTCTTGGTAGGTCAAATCTTTTAAGGGGTGGAGAGTAGTTAGTTTGATGATGTTTGGGTAGTTAGATTTTGAGGATGAAATCCTTCATTGGGGGATGGATCCCTATGCTATACCGAGATCTAGCTACATGACTTTAGAAACCCTAGATTCCTGAATAGGAGGATAGTGTGCTTGGATCCCTTGTTTAGACCAAACAAAGTTATAGTTATCACTTAACCTACTTGTTAATATACTAATGAACATATGATGATCATTTAATGAATATTTCATGTGTTTGAACCCTAATAAAAGTATAATGCACATAATATATATAATTCACATATCAATACTAATTATGGATGCGTTGTGTTGATCATGTCATCAACCAATAAACCCTAATGTTATGATTAGGAAGATACATGTAACCTAATCTTGGACTTAATGAATGCTAAGAAGGTACAAGTAAAATATAATGATCATATTAACTTGAATCCTAAGTTGTAATTATCTAACATAAATATATACATCCATAATGTCTTTCATGATACATTAGTGACATTAGGTGTCATAATCAAATAATATACTTAAATGATATATAATCACCTGATCATCGATTAATAAAGACATCAATATGAAATACATATCACCTTGTTCTCTAAGACACACCTAATTAATCACCTAATAATAACTTGATATGTGAAACAATTCATAAATATGTAATATGTCTTACCTTGTTCACTATAATACATATAATGACTCATATATGGTTAATGAGTAATTGGATTCACATAAAAGTGCATAATCAATAATAATAAGTGAATAAATATGAGAAAGTGATTAATTATGACATTAATGTGAGTAAGAAAGGTAATACGACAATGTGATAATATATAGATGTTTAATATAGATAAAAGTAATTAATTTAACATAATTTGGATTAATAGTAGACTTAATAACAAATTGGATAAAGTGTCTTATTTCATGTAAAACAATCTGATGTAATTCAATATGGTGATAATGGAGATTAAATCCAAATTATTAAAGATAATTGTCACATATAGTAACAGATATTGAGATATTTCAGTAAGCCCTAATTGTGCTTAAAATTCCTAATAAGATAAATAAGGAATATATAAGGTTTCTTGCATAATAATAAAATATAATTCTTTTGGCAACAAAGAGAATAAAATTAGTTACAATTAAAAAGAATAATAATGATAATGTGATATCATAATGAATATAATGCTATAAATAAAAAATGTGAAAAAGAGATCTTAATAGTGGAACCCTAAGTGATCCTTGAGAATCTGACCTATGAGGAGTTGCTAGTGGAAATTTTGGTGGATGTTTTATGGTTGAAGGAACAACCTAAAGTTAGTGTTGAGATGTTTCACACTCACCCTTCCCTCTTTGTTTATGATTTTAGGGACGAAATCCTCTTTAAGGGGTGGAGTGTTGTAACATACTGAAACCTAGACATATTATCTTTTTGACCCTCTTTCTAAGATTTTCATTTCATTTCTATCCTTTTTGGCCTTGATTTTCAATTTGTGGAATTATTAGCGGTTTGGGGTGATATTGATCACCATTTATGCCAACATTTGGGTTTATGCACAAATACCTCAATAAATATTTTTAATAAGGGTCTAATATGCAAATTTACCACATATATGAGATAATGATAAAATAATTTGTTCTAGATCGTTCTTTAACCTTATGGACCAAGGAAGAGAAAAAGTAATGAATAATAATGCTTTAAACATGTTAATGTGATATGGAATTATTTAATATAAGAAATAGTGGTAATATTGGATAATGGGCTAAAATTCATATAAGGAAGACTAATTGGTTAAAGAAAACTTTAGATTCACTTTCTTTGAGTTAAAGTTTGCTTGAATGAAATGTTTCACAATTTTGGAAAATTAATATTTATCTTTACATTAATCGGAATTGGAAAATATGAGTTTTTCTCCAAATCATTAAATAATTTATTTAATGACTTCTGAAGTGGAAATAAAACTCAAATTCGTAATCTACATGTAAAAATGAGTCTATGTGTGAATTTGCATCTAATTTGGTCAATGTTAAATGTTTTATTTTATTTAGGAGAGAGAAAATGATTTAAAGACCAAAAATATTAAATATATGTTGACAAAAATTAATTAATATCAAAATATCGTTCCTCATGTTTAGTACTACTCATATGCTAAGTTTTATATTTTTAGAAAGTTTCTAGATGCCTTTAAGAAATTAGAAGGATAAAATAAGTGATAAAATTTAAATGTATTAAATAAAATAATAAAAGTCTTCAAAAAATAAAATAATACCAAACTCGTGTTTTACATGTTAAAGTATATCTTTAGATGAATTTTGACTCAATTTGGAAAATATTTGATGAGAAGGTGGATTTTTTTTTATGACCAAGAGAACCTACCTCGGGCAAAGCCGACATAGTAAACTCTCGAGGCATGAAATGGTGTGGTCCGGTCACCCTCCTCCCATGCCTAATCAATGTGGATTTTCATTCGCAAGGTGCCTTTAGTAAGGTTTGAACCCGGGTCCTTCACTGGTACTTACCGAGCTCTTACCACCCATGCTACTATGGTCGGACGATGAGAAGGTGAATTTAGGAGAGAGAATGTGTGTAAAACATTTAACTCATTATTTAAAATAACAAACAACTTCAACAAATGGAAATAATCACAAATTGGTATCCAACAAACTTAATATGACTTATAGGTGAAGTTTCATTATTTTTGGAGAATCCTAGAGTCATTAGTGCAGGAAGAAAGAGAAATATGATTTGCTTAACTAAAATAGTAAAAGTCTTCAAAAGGAAAATCTAATTGCATATTTGGATTCCACATGTCCAAAATAGATTGGGTATCAAGTTTCATTAATTTTGGAGGTCGGTTGCACCCTCAAATAAGGAAAGAAAGAAAGTTAAATAATTTAAATAGAACTTTATTTGAAATCTATTTGTAATAGGATTAAATGTCACTCTTGTATGGTCTTGCGCCGTGATATGGACCGTTCGATCTACGATCTAACGGCTAGCGGGTCGTCCCCTAGCTCGTGTCAGATAAGGAAATAAGTGCTCAAACTGCAGCCTAGTATTTTCGATTTTTTTTGCTCAATTCTTAACGATTTTGTGTGATTTTTGTTGCGTTGAATTCGTGAGAAGATTACACACAAAGTGAGGGGCTACTCATGGTCTAAGATCCTTATTTAAGTTTTTCCCAATTTTGTTTTTCGGCTCTCATTCCAGTGAGTTGTAGTCCATGTTTTACCTACAACTATATATGCCCAAGCATCTACAAACGATCGCCCACTCACATTTGTTCTTTCCTAGCCATCAATTCGATCATGGGTTCCTTGCACAGCCACCATCATATCTTCCTCTTCTCCGTGCTTGCGGCGGGTTGCCTTGCATCTCAACATCACTGACCATTAAATTGGGATCAGAGGTGAGTGTTCAGTCACTTGCTCTTCGTTTAATTGGATTTGATTCTTCATTTGGTTCCCTCTTGCGGATTCACCCAAATCTACTCAAGTAGCAAGCTACGACTTCATGCTTCAATGGCAATGCAGTCTGGGGGAGACTATCCCTCGAGTGACATTACTTCCCTACCTCTCTCTTTCTTTATTTCGTTGTGTTTTTCAATCGTGGGCAAAAACATCTTTTGCTTGTTGCTTCCTTTGTTTTGCACAGGTCGCACGAACATTGACAGGCTGATTTGGCTGCACCCAATTGGGCCACGTCATGTGTCTCACGCCCTCTGTCTCTCTCTTCACCTCTCTCACCTAATTTGCTTCTATGGTTTCCCCCTGCGGCTGCTGCTGGGGGAGGGAGCGTCTGCCGTGATGCTTTCCTCCCCCTGGTCCCAACATTCTCGACACGGTTTTGGTTAGTGTAGAGACAGTCGCTGCGCATCGTTGGGTGGACTGGGAGAGGCCGCTGGGCGCTTGCCTTGGA
Organism: Alisma plantago-aquatica; assembly: GCA_963693085.1. Classification (NCBI taxonomy): domain Eukaryota; kingdom Viridiplantae; phylum Streptophyta; class Magnoliopsida; order Alismatales; family Alismataceae; genus Alisma; species Alisma plantago-aquatica. The sequence continues at coordinate 663,728,135 of OY856414.1, forward strand.
TGAGCTAGCTGTTGAGTTGTGCTGCGGCGTGAGGTGCAGTCCCGGGTCAGAGGCGTGGCTATTCGATTTGATCGATTCTTTCCCGTTCAAGGGTGACGGTTGGAAAGTGCTCACGAGAACTGGGTTCCCTCGCTCTCGATCCTTTCTCACAACTGGTGATTTGGCGGGATTGGTTCCTACTGCTTGGCTGCTTCGACCTGTTCGGAGGCGCGCCTCACCCCCCCGCCACCAACGATGACGAGGATGGCTGATTCGTCAGCAGGCTAGAAGCTCCAGGGCCTCATGTAGATGACATCTACCTTCTCAACCATGAGGTCGGGCAGCTCAGGTCGGAGACCAAGCTGTCCATTGTCGGAGACACTGGCTCCACGACACTTCGTCAACGACAGACTGGTGTTTGTGCAATCTGGTGTCTCGGTGATTTGAGACATTCTTAGTCGATGTCAGGAGCTTGCTCTCAGAGGCTTCATTGTTGATGGTGGTGTGCTCTGTGCTGGACTAGTGTTTGGAATGCCCTTCAGGTGTTCGTGGGTTTGCCTCTATGCAAACATGTATCATCCAGCCTCTCAGGACTTGGAGCTATAGCTGGTGTTGCTTGGGTAGCTTGGTGGCGGTAGTTCTTCAGTCAAGCTCTGGTGTTGCAGTGTCGTTCACAACATGGTCGACGGTTTGCCCCTTTGGACAAGGTATCATGCTGGTGGCTGGGGTCTGTCTGTGGTCAACCACAACTAGTCCTGGCCTATGGCCACAAGCTCCTCGTGAGGTGCTGCTGTGTTTGGCTGAGCTTTGTTCTCCCCCAGTTAGTTCCTATGATCAAGGGAGTTAGGAGTCTCTGTGCAAGCAGGTGACTAGGCGCAAGCTTATTGGAGGCATATGGTTGTTCCAAAAGACCCCTGGGTGGTTGGCCTCGGTTGATGAAAATGGAAATGAAGTATTCTTAGAATCCATTCTTTCAGGTATTGAGAAAAATGCATATGGAGGACAAGAGGGTTCTCTTTTTCATGGACATGAACTATTGGTACTACCTTTGTTGGTTCCTCTTGGACCGGATTATGCAGCTTGGGAGTTTGTTTGGTTTGGTTGAGAAGAGTTCTCTTGGTTGTTCTTTCTTGATGGTACTATCGACCCTGGTGGTCAAGTCTGCTTCAGAAGGCAAGAGGTCACATTTTGAAGGTGGTCATATTGTTAGTTGACTTTCTTGTCTTTTGTAAGCAGTACAACAGCTGCAAGGTAGATGATAGTGTAGGATAGTTTGAACTGTCACCTTTACTTTTTTCTTTTTCTTGGATGTCCTTTTGTAGGACCTCTTTTGATTCCAGCCTATTGGGATCAAGGTTTTAGTTCTGCTGTTTGGGGTTCTTTTGTTCCCTATGTGCTAGTTTCTAGCTCCGCTGTATGGGGTACTTTCGTGCCCAACGTTTTGGTTTTATAGAAACACGTTTTTTTGACCGACCAAAAAAATTAATCATAAGAGCCTAACTAGATCAATGGTGATATTTTCAAATTCTAAATTGGAGGGTTTTTTTTTTCAAAAAAATCCAAAATATGGGTTTTCTTTACACTAATACATATGCAAAACCCTAATACATGTTAATACATTGAAAATAGGAAAAGTAGAACTTGAAATCAATTAAAGTGGTGCAAGTTGATAATTAGAATCAATATTAAAGGTATGTGCATTCTTATAGCCTAAGTTGGGAAATTTTTAATCCAAATCCTATTTTCCTTAATGAGGCATTAATTGAACCCTATTTGATTTATTATTGTTTCTCTTATTGTAATTGCCTCAAAATTAGATTTGATATATTATTTCTTCGGTCTTGGAACCCCACTGCCATGTTGCAATTATATGATGATTTATCTTGCTACTTTATTTCTTGAGAAGGATGGTTTATTTGACTATTATCTATAGTAGTGGTACTGATGTACAATCATCCATAGTTTAGGGCATGTGTTATTTTGCCCTGGGGAATGTGATTACTCTGCCCCTTGGGAATGTGATATTTTTCCCCAATATAAATATTTTATAGGTGACTGGGAATGTGATTACTCTCCCCTCATCTGTAAGCTGAGATATGGTAGGTTCCTCAAACCTATTTAGTTAATTTCGTCTAATATTAATCATGCATGCGAGTTCATTATTATTGTCTTTGGAAAGAATCTTTTGTTTATACCTCATTCTCTTGACCCTCTCATCTTATGATGAATCTATAACCTTAAGTTGCACTATTGTTTTTATCTTGTTTGTTATTCATTATCTCTGACACATACCTTGTTTTCTTTCCCTTTTGTTGGGTTCTTTCCCAACCACCCAGGGTTAGATCAAGGAGTTGAACAAGATCAAGAAGGACTTAGCTTTTGGCATGGTCCTTGATCTTGGAGATTTTTCTTGGAGATAAAGTTGGTGCCATTTAAACTTCCCTCTATCTTGATCCTTTTGTTGTTGTAAACCCTATATGGGATAATGATGATGTACACTTTTATAAAATTGATTATAGTCATGAAATTATATTCCACTGCATTACTCGTTAGTCTTTTGTATACCATATAAATAAAGATTTGAAAGTTTTACACCCATTTCAACATCCCTTTTGAGTATGTTGGGAATGGAGGTTTGATTCTTCAAATTTTTAGTAAAGGAGTGATTTCACTCTTGTACACCACACTTGTGATAAGTCCTCAAAGCATATTGTGGCCTAGACGACCCTGTCACTAACACAGATGTTTCACTGTGTGCTTCTACTGGTAGAAAACTACTGCCTCTTCCCTTATTCAGGGACCACTGTGATGGCATGTCTGATCTCGGTTTAGAAAAATTTGATCTCTACTGTGACTGAGGTGAAGAAAACCTTGGCTTCTTCAAGCCACCATATGAGTGCCCCTGAAAGTGAGTTGGCCTCTTCTTAGCATTGGCATCACACTTCTCAATAGATGACCTCTCAATCCTCCTCATCAAATCCACAAAGGTAGAGAATCTCTCTCTATTCTCTAAGGCAGACGTTGTCATTGACAACTCCATGCTCAGACCCTTCTCGACCTATAGATCCTCTCATTCTCTTTTGTCTCTATGTGAGGACAGAACCTCAAAAGCTCCATAAACTTCACTTCATACTTGTTGGTTGTCATGGAACCTTGTCACTTATTAGACCCGTTGTCTTCTCATCTAGACATGTCTTGGGGAAGTATCAGCTCACAAACTCTCACCAAACCTCTTTGCAACCTATCACCAATCCTGGTCTCTTGTCCTCTTATATGGCCCAACAGTGGCCAACACTTCCCTTCAATAAGTAAACAACGTTCTTCACCTTGTCCTCGTCTAGAATATTAAGGATTTTGAATGGCTTCTCAAGATCTGTCAACCACATAGCAGCGTCACTCAGGTCTATTATACAAGCATACACAATCACCCCCACACGTCTCAACCTCTCAAACATCTTCCCAGAACCCTAAGATTCTGCATTAGGGATAGCTTCCCTAGTTTGAAGTAAGGGTGCACTATCCTCAATATGCGTAATGGTCGCCATGAGTTGTTGAAACATGGACTGAAAAGTAGGATTTTCCATGGGTACATGGTCAAATTGAGGCAGCACAGGCTGCTTCAGGCACTCTATTTTCACCTACTTGGCTCCTAGCACCACCTTCTCGTAGGATGTAACTACTCTCAACATGATCTTCACATTATCCAAACATATATCCATAAGCATAAGCTATAATCAGATATGTTGGATTATTTAAGAATACACACAAACCTAGTCATATGTCCCTATAGACTCGGTGAACCTAAAGCTCTGATACCAACCTATTAGTATGACACCATGTCATACTAAATGAGATTAGTCAAAACAAAACATATGATCAACAACTAATTATCCATATTAATAGAAAAGAGGGTAAATAAAAACTGATTTCAACATTTCCAGCATGTTTAGAAAACATTACATACATGTCCACCAAATTACATATCAACACGTACCATATCAGGTATATATGTGCCTGTCAAATGGGATCAGCCACAACTTGTATACAAAAGAGATGTTCCACATATACATGCCATACACACAACATAGGTACACTGCCAAATCATGTGTTGATATACATCATCTACGAAGCATCCCTTGCCCAAACCTAAGAGTACATGGATGACTCTAGGACTCTACAACTACGATCCAACCTTCTGCTCCTACTTCTCTCTAAGACGCTCTACCTCAATAGTATGATCATGAGCACGCTGCTGAAGACTACCTAAAAATATGTGGTGACCCACAAGGTGAGACCCATGTCCCAAAGAGATATATAACTCTCAACCAACAATTATTTATTACAACAAGTTATACTATTAAGCAAGTTAAGTAGTTTAACCTATTTATATATAACTCTCAACCAACAATTATTGATTACAACAAGTTATACTATTAAGCAAGTTAAGTAGTTTAACATATTAAATAGGTTAAGCAAACTAAGTAATTAAAATAGGTAAATCATGACTAGTACAATATATAGGGAAAACAAGTAAGCCTACCACTTTAATATAGTTGATTTCTCTTACCGCATTATATAACAACTAAACAGTATAAGAAAAAATCAAGGGTTAACATCAAATGTGAAACATGTTTAACCCTAAATAGATATACTACATAACTGAAAAGTCTTTTATTATGCCCTGAGGAGTTGAGGTATACCACTCAACTCCAACGATCCACTACTAAGTCAAAATCAACATCATACAAGATCTATGAGAGATAGTCTCCTATGATATCATTTGCCCACGATCAGTACAAGTCTTCTGCATCAAAATATAAGTCTAGCTGCAAAATAACCTAGTCCATCCTTGGTATATAGGTCATGACACTAGTGACCCAAGGTATATGAAAACCCAAAAAACTGAGGTACAACTACAGTTGTCCTCAATCTGACCATGTATACAACACCTAAGATACGTTTGTGATCATTATCTGACCAAGGTTTGACTGCAACCAATCTCCATAACCTTCATATTATGATGACAAGGATACACAATCTCAAGCACCCTACATGCCCAACAATATGTGTTCTGAGTTTCCCTTAGGAATAATCATTTCACCAACCAACAAGTTTTGACACTGGAATGGATCTATGGCACATGGAACTACATGGTTAGTGTTTCACTTGATTAGTTAATGCCAATTGGGTATATTTTAACTTCATCAATAAAGTTACTTACAGACCCTAGAAGAGTTCTACAAAAGTATGGGTAGATTGGAACTTCAGAAGATATAAAAAATATGGGACATAAAACTTATCACATCACCACATGGTATTATTCCATTATCATACAAGTAGCAATGCTCATCATCATACCCTCACAAGACCACATCCTTGTCATATCATAAAGAGGATAACACCCCAATTAGGGTGCAAAACCATGTCTAAGGTCATAAGACCATTCACATCATTCCCTATAAGAACATCATTACCTTTCCTAGACTCATCAAGGTTCATCACACCATCACCATGCATGTTGTACATAAGCTGATACAGCATTATATTCAAGAGCCGTGATGTTCACAAGATAGAAAATTTGGGTTACAATAACACCAAGGGAGATAAAAAAATTCTATCATCTTGCTAGTCACACAAAATATATGTAACATCATCACTTACTTGTATTGGGTTTAGGTTTACAAGGTATGTTGAGTTAGGGTTTCAAAATAGAAATTAAAGGTAAACCCTAATTCTAATCATCCCCATCAATCGTCAAAGAATTTAGGACAAACATCACCATCATAGGGTCAACAAAACATGATGATGATATAGATCAGGAATTTTCATCCGCCACTTAGGTCAGAAGTGTCATTGATCTCTAAAAAAACATGGAGGTTGGTGACCACATAAGATCAGAGAAGGTGGCAACCACTAACATTATGGTTCACCATCTTGGCAACCACTGAGGTTAGCCACTTCAGTGTCTAATATGGTTACCAATCCTCAACGACCACTAAAGATTAGAAACATCAACTACTGCTACGGTTCGGTCATATTGGTGACCGAAGAGAACATAAATCATTGGCGACTGATTGAAATATCCACTTTTAGTGACCACTAAGAGTCAAAAACCTCAACGAACACATAGGTGAAATCTTGGTGACCAAAGAGGATGAAAATCTCATCAACCACTTTGAAACAAAAACTCTTGGTGACCATGCAACATTAGATTCGTTGGCGACCAATCATGAGTCTAGAACATTGGAAACCATAATGTAATCAAAACTTGGTAACCCATTAAGAGAGAGAAAACTTGGAAACCAAGCATGGTTCAAAAACTCATCGGCCAAATAAGTACCAAAGACTTGGAGACAATGAAGAGACCCAAAATAGGTTGGTAACTACTAAGAATATGAAGGGTCATCAAGTTGCATCACTATATAGAAGATCAACTCAAGTTGCATCACTAGGTAAAGGATATTATCTTTCTACTTGTAACAACATATTTAGGGTAATATTATGTGCATGCAAGAACGAAGTGAGCAATAATCATGGAGAAAGTTGTATAACTCACTTTAGAGATTATGTAGAAACTCCAAACAGTGGGGTAGCTTGATGAAGAAAGGTAGGAACCCTAGCTTGATCACTCTATTCAGCGAAGCTAGGTCCTTCTCCAAAATGAGAGAAAACCCTAGATCAAGGAAGCAAGAAATAGATGTTCTTCACAATCTAACTCAAGAACCACCATGGAACACCTGGGTTTAGCCAAAAAGAGAAAGAAGAAGAGTGTAGAGAATCAAGTAAAATGAAGAGGAAGAGGGAGATCTCACTTATCAATGTCAAGAAACCAAGCAAGGAAGCATTAAGCGTATACAAGAAGGGTAGATCCAAACCCTAGATCAACATGAAAGGAAGATCAGCCTCCTTCTTCAACCTTGAGATCCTCCTTCACCACCAAGAAAGTGGGGATGAGATCTAAGAGCAAGAACATAGAGAGGGTTAAAGGGTTTAGTTGCATGCAAGGAGAGAGGTTTATATAGCATAGGGTAGGGGAGAGAGAAAGGGAGTAAGATGTAAAGCTAAACTTGCCATGTGTCTAAGAGAGCTCGTCCATGCAAGAACAACATGCATCCATGCAAATAGGGAAACCCCACCAAGAAAAACCATTGACCAAGTCATATAGAAAATGTGAATGATTTCCAAGAAATTTCGGAGACCAACAGATCAAGGAAACCAAACGGTCGCTAACCCTAGGTGATGTAGGCGGCCAAGATGAATCCAATCCTCATCATCTGCCAACCTTAGGTAGCTCTAGAAATCTTTGAGACTTCCAATCCAAGAGGGCACAAACAAAACTTTGGTGACTAGCCACATAAGGTGATCATCGATCAAACACACTTCAAGGTCAACCATGAATTAGGGCATCCATGTAAACCCTAATGCTCAACATGAGATGACACCACATCAAACCAAGGTGTGATAAGGTGCCCCAAAGCTTAATCATATCCAACATGATTTCAAAACATATGAGGTTCATTAAATATGTGAAAAATTGTAAGAAAACCCTAGACATGGGTAATTTGCAATTAGTTCCAAAACAAGCACATATATATAACTAGTGTCCAAACTGAACCAAACTTGAAACATAGGCTTGTATAATGATATCAAAGCACATGAAAAGGTTTAATTAAGGTTTTAAGCATATAATTATGATAATAAAGCATGTTAAACCAAAATTCAAGGTTAGGGGTCTTACAAAATAGGTTGTCTTATCAGTCAAAATATTCTTGGTGACAACTCAACCACGATCAACTTTACTTTTGGTAATGCTGAGGGTCGGCCAAGTTTATCCCGGTGTTAAATTGACAAACTACCTAAAGTTTGACCTTTCATATAGTGTTGTCATTTGAGATTCCCAAAAGGTAACTCAGCTGGCAACATTGAACGATAAAGTGCATAAAAGTGTTTCTACCTATTGAAGTGTTGCAAAACTTAAAGATATATCTATTGGAACACCCAAAATGGTTAGAATTAGATCCTAAGTGTCTCAGCTAGATAGTAAGAAACCTCAAGTATAAAAGGTCTCTTGGACTTCATTTCAAGTTTGCCTTCTATACTCCCTTACTTTAGTTGAGTGATTTGTCCTCCAAGAGCCCCTAATCTCTCTCAATCTTGTTTATTAATCTACATCCAATTTGAGTGAGTTAGGATCCTTGTAAGAGATCACTCCAATGTACATCTTGTGAAGCTCTCTAGTCTCTTTACCAACCTCTCTCTAGCAAAGTGGTAACTTGATGGTGATCTCCTTGACGGAGGAGGTGGACTTCCTTGAAGAAGGAAGGGTGTTAAAAGACTAAAGATCTTCTATAAGAATGGGTAATACCTTGTTGAAGGTGAAAATTTCTTGGTAGGTAGATAGGTAAGTCCTTTGTAATGGTTATTAGCTCCTTGACACTAAAAGGAATGCTAGTTTATCCCTTATGCATGAAAAGGGTTGTCTATATGACATAACTCTTATAATGGAATATTAGAAGTGTGACATGGTTGAAAATCTTAGAGATTGACCCGACTAGGTAGTTGATATATATATATCCTATTTTAGATGTCAGAACCACTATACATCTTAGCCTTCTTTTGGTGTTTGTTCAATCTCTCTCCCTTGTGTTTCAATATTGCAATATCTTATAGAAAATATCTTGAAGGTATAGTGTGTTTTGTTTAAGTGCTTTTAGCTCTTTTCTCCCCCTCTAGAGCCCATAGATATAACAATTGGTATAAGATCATGGTCTTCTCCAACTAAGTACTCCAACGAGTTGAGAAGATGGGAGAAAATATATTGGGATCTCTCAACATTGAAGGGGATTTCTCTAGTTGACCACCTAACTTTGATGGCACAAACTCCCTATATTGGAAGAGAAGCATGCAATTACACATCAAAGGTATGAGATATGTATTGGTATGTATGCCCAGAGAGCCAATCATATGATGATTGTAATGGAATAACATGTAATTGATTTGATTAATTATAAAGGCAAGCTTCCAATTTATTCTATTTAATTCAATTATGAGATAATGATGTAGCATTATAAATGTCTAGAAAATAATATTACTCAATGAAATATGTCATCAAGTATTAGACTTAGACAAATGAGATCATAAAGATGTTAAGAGTATATATACATATTATCATTATGTCCCTGATCAGTTGTTATTATGAAAGTTTGATAGATAACAATAACACATACAATTAGAGTGTAGTTGGTTGATGACTGAATCTCATTAGCCATTATATGGAAATATAAAACAAAGCACACAGATACATGTTAGAGAACAATGTATCAGACACACCGAATGTGATATTGACACATGGAAGCCATCATCATGGAAGTTATAGTCAGCTCTAATAGTGATGATGGTGGTTATGGTTCTTAGACCTGAAACCACTGCACTCATCACATGTCATTGGGTACTCTTTGACATCATCAAACACATTCCTGAAACATGGGTTGTTATAACGGTGATGATTGGGTGACTTTGACACATGGGGAATGACAGTGAGTGATAGAGATAGGATTTGTCCCTCCTACAGGAGTATGATATCCAAGGCCTCTTAATTAGAGAGACTGAGAAAAGTATGGTCATACGTATGTGAGTCAATATGTGATGTTAAGATTACATATATTTCATGCAGTCTGCTCTGGTTAAAGAAATAAGATTGAATAATAATGAGGATGACTACTTTGTGCCTCTAGTTCAATATGATTATCAGTGGCAAAGTAACTATACAAACACTATAACACCATACATATATTGTAGGTTGAAGTTTCTCCTCGACTTTCCATTCACTTGGGTAGCACTGATGTGGGACTAGGCACCAATCTTTGCTTGTGACGTCATAAGTTGTTATTGACATTCACTGCCAACGTGATATGGGACCTATAGGGTCACACACATAGAAACTCATCAAGAATAGGAGTTTGATCTTGAATGATGATTGAATTAATTATTATAGTGTTTTGCTATTTCAATTCACACAACAGATCAGGTGACTAGACTGCCAAATGATCGGTTCAAGTGTTGAGACAGTCGTTTGTAGTGTCAGGTTGATTGTATTGTGCATTGGGTGGAATTCAGCCTTAAATAGCCTATGAGACACCCGTCTAGCTTGGTCACACGACTGTCTCAGGTGATGTGATATGCCCATCTTACATACACCAAACGACCATCTCATAGGTGCAATTTGATTGCATCAGGGATAGGTGCTAACGTCTCGCATCCTAGATGACTGTCATGCTAGTGAGACGACTGTATCGGCTGTCACAGGTTGCAAAACATCCAAAATTGTTGCAAAAATTCAAGATCTTTATGTCCTTTCCACTCCCTCTTTAGTCTCATATTGGCTAGGGACTGGGAACCCTGAATCTAACTCGTCCTATATATAGATGGGTATTGGGGCATCCTAGAACAACAACTACAACACAAAAAAATAAGAATCATTTGCTCTGACAATTGTTGTACTCTCTGGTTGTGGTAACCAAAAGATCCAAGGCAAGTCCTACCCGACTAAGGAGGGATAACCAAGGGAGAGACATAATTGAGGATCATTGTTGTGGGAGAGCCGGTTCAGGACTAGTACACCAATGGGAGGGACAACTTCTTCCTATATGTTCTATAAGGATGACATGTATTCTAGTTGGTTCGTGTGCAATACTCTAGAGGTAGGAGTCCTTTGGCTGCCGCTATGAGGGCATAATGAACTCGCAGTATGTGGTGAGATCTAAGGAGGCGCCGTAGTAGTTGTCCGAGTCTGCTATCCTTGGAGGAGCAATCAGACGTGTCCTAGTGCAACCAGGAGCTACACAAACACCGTATAAGATAGAGTGCACATCTACATCGATGAGGATTGTCACTGGACTTGGTCCAAAACCAAGTATATCTTCATGACACTGTCCTTTCCATTGCATAATTATTGACATGATCTACTGATTAATGGAAAATATGTCAATAAAATTTTTGTTTCTGCTGCCTATCTGATGTCATATTTCCCTAAAGTGGTATCAAAGCCACATTAATGAGTTATGTTTTGGGATAATTGATTTGATCAAATTTTGATTTTAACATATTTATTTATTACATGAGATGCAAATACATAAGCTGGTTGATGTGCACATCCGTCTTATCACCAAATAAAGAATGCAAATGAATATATATATATATATATATATATATATATATGTATATATATGTGTGTATATATATGTATATATATATATGCAATTTACACGCGTCACCATAAAATTGGTTTTGATGGTGGATGTGAAGCATGGTTATGGCCAAAACCCCAGATATATGTGTGCATGGTTGTGGATATTTATTCATGTTATTAATTAGTTTGTGCACCGAGCCTCTCTCTCCTTTCCAAATGAAAATTAATGCTCTTCTTCCTATTTCCCCTTGAATGTAACTTAAGGTTTTCTCCATATACAATGTAATAAGAAATAAGATATTTTTAATTTATGTTTCGACATGAGATGACGATATGCATAAAGGCAAACCAAGTGGATTGTAAGATGACCCGATCCACTAGAGGATCGAGGAGGCCAGAAGACAGGACGATGAACTGATCAACTGGTGGCCCAACCGATCAGTCAGAGGTGTCCATACGTTGCTTGGACTTGAGAACCAGATGACTGCTTCAAAAGAGCCCAACTGAACAACCACGAGGTGAGCCAACTAGTTCAAGAGTTGAACCGATCAACCTGGATTGGTTCCAACACATCTTCACCAACAACAAGTTGCATATGATGTGGACCATTAGTGGTAGTAATTCCTTGTGGCTCCAAGGAATTACATTAGTATGGCCATAACCATCGCTTGTGTGCTTTATTTATTGCATGTTTTTGTTGTGGGATATATCATGTATATGATACATACTATATATATGTGGTGATTTGATAAAGTATATGTATTAATAAAAAATCCCTCATTAAATATTATGTATTAGATGCTTTCCTTAAGAAGAACACATGAAAATCTTGATCGACTAAGCATGGTAATGCCCTAGCATGGTGCACCATCTATCTCATGGAAGTGCGATGATAGATATGTGGGTCTACCCTAGCAATGTGTATAGTCTATCGTGTTGGCTTATGGGTCAGGCTTAACTAGGTGATCTTAATTGGATTAAGCACCTAGAAGCATATAGATGATCAATGGCATGGATTTGTACATATCATCTATCAAGAGTTGCATATTATGCAATTGGCAAAAGTTGCCTACCTGATAGAATCAAGATGTGGGTGACAGCCCTAGTGTCTCATGATGTTAATGAAATTAACATCTTGCCCACTAGAATATTGTATGCTACAATATTCAGAATTGATATTGAGGGCTATCAATTGAATAAAATAGTGGAAGAGATAATAAATAAATACCTAATTGATATTTTCAAAATTATCAAATCAAACCAAATCAAAAATGTTTTGAAAAAGTTGCAATATTTCTTTGTAGAATCAAATGTCAAACATAAAACACATTCAAATTGCAATCAGTCCATAAAAGGACAAAATGGGATAAAGTTCCATAATTGGTTAAGGACTTTGAGAAATGTTCTCACCAATGACCAAAAGCTATATGTCCTTGATAGACCAATGCCAGAGGAACCCGCTCCAAATGTGATGCCATATACATTTAAATACCTAATTCTCTATTGTATGAACTACGAGTTGCTTGATAAACATGAAAACATGTACATTCTTGAGATGGTAACATATCTTAAGAATCATGTAAAGCAAAGAAGGTATGATGTATTTAAAGCACTAATTGAGTGTAAGCTAATAAAGGGAGGTCCAGTATGGCCCCATATGCTCAATGTGATTGGACATGTGGAATGAATGGGATTTCTCTTAGGTCAAGGGTTGACCATATATATGATTACACAAGTGTTGCATGAATCATATCATTTGTTTATCAAATGCTTAGCATATTGATGCCAATTCAAGGAAGAGGAAGGACAACTTTGTGTTGGTGATCAGTGGAAGTGAGTCCTAGGGCAAAGGCAAGGCTAAGAATTGTTCTGAGGCTAAGCTTAAGTCTAAGTCTTCTACACTCAAATTATGGAGAAGGGTAAGTGTAAAAGGAATATGTCCTTTTCATTTAAAGGATAAAGAAAAGAAAGTTCCACCATTGTCACTTATCTAGACATTAAAAAGAACTATCCTCCTAATGGAGGATGTTAGAAAGAAGATGGAGACAGAGATATCTATTTCAAGACTTGAGAAGTAGTAAGCTAGAACTGTGAAGAGCAAGGGTTTCTGCCATTATACTTCAGACTTGTAATTCATGTGCACTTAATAGAATTAGTGAATTGCTATTATGTACTTTCTATTGATGAAAACATCATATATCCTATGTGACAAGAATATTATGTTTCATTTAAAAGATATGATCTTTTATGGAAATGCCCAATGTCTCACAAACTACACTTGATAGTTCTAGAGACAAATGTGTATGACACATATACTGAATGACTTGATAACTCAAACAATGAATACCTATAACATTGTCATTTGGAGTGCATAAATGAGAAATGAATCTCTAGAATCCATATGATGGTTATCTAGACTCTTTTGGTTATTGACCCAATAGAGAAATGCATATCTTATTTGTTGTGTAATATGACAAAAGCATTTTCACTAGATGTAGTGGGAGATTGACTATTCTATTAGAGCTAGTACATACTGATGTACATAGACCTTTTAGAATGAATGCTAAAGGTAGTTACAAGTTCCTCATATATTTATTGATAAGATCAGTAGATATTGAAATTTGTATTTAATGAAATGCAAGTCTAAATCTCTTGAAGTGTTCAAGGAGATTATGAATGAAGTACGTAACTCACTTGGTAAAGTATTAAGATACATTTATGTGATAAATGTTGCAATATTTAAACCAGTAGTTTGAGAAACTTCTGGAGAGATCATCATAGTGTATTACAATGAATTCCATCTAAAACATACTAATGTGTCAGAAAGAAGGTATCACACCCTATTAGAAATTATCAATAAAATCTAGTTGATCTGACTATTTATTTTTGTCACGTGATATACACTAAAACAATGTACCATCTAAAATGGTTCAAAAGACACCATATGAGATATGGCATGGGAGTCCCAATGTGTCTTTTATAGTGATTGGATTGAAAGTTTGTATAAGAAATTGTTTCTTAAAAGGTTTATCCACAAATCACATGAATGTTATCTTGTTGAATGCTACTTATGTTCGAACCCAACAAAAAAGTGTTTGTTGCTAGGATGGATGAATTCCTAAATTGGAAATTAGTTCCAAAGGAATCAGTGGGAGTAAAAGTATAACTCAAAATGTTCAAGACAAACAAGAAAACAAAGAACCTAAATACGTACTTTAGGAACAAGGGGAATCACAAGTTTTTGTGGAATCTCAAGTTCCTTATGTAAACACAGAACTCACAGTTCTAGTAGAACACACCTAAAGTTTGAAATATTATGATATCTTATAACTCAAAAGGCGGCAAGTTAATCATAGAGATGAGTCAACAACCTACCTAGAAACTATTGAGGGACCAGAATTTGAGAAATGGCTTCAGGCCATAGGATCAAAGATGGACTTCATGTACACCAACAAGGTATGACCTTGGTGGATCCACCTGAAGGGGTAAAACCCATAGGGTGAATTTGGGTTTTTGTAAGAAGACCAATATGGAAAGGTAAATTGTTTGAAAAGAATTTCAAATTAGTTCAAAAGTGTTGAACATGACGAAGTCTTTACACCACTTACCATGGTTAAAATCATCTAGATCATGCTTGCTATTGCAGCTTAGTATGAGTATGAGATTTGGCATATGGATATTAAAACTGCATCCTTTAATTGGAATAATTAAGAGGATGTGTACGTGACACATCCTAATGGTTTTATAAACACATTAATACAAACAAAAGTCTATAATCTATAAAGGTCAGTCTGTGTATTGAAGCAAGCATCTCAAAGATGGAATCTTCTATTTAACAAGACAGTCAAAGGGTTTGACTTGAGCCAAAATGAACATGGAATCTATGATTACAAAAGATTTAGTGGGGGCATATATTTGTATTCCACATAATGATGGGGAATAACATCCTTATCCTACATATGTTAAAACCTGGAAAGGAAAGTACCTTCTCTAAAGGGTTTAGGCAAAGCATCCTATGTGATAAGTATCAAGGTCTATAGAGATAGATCGAGATAGCTTCTTGACCTAAGAAAAAACACATACATTGGAAAGATGTTGAAGGATTCAACATCCAAGACTCAATGAGAGAAAACATGCCCAAGTTTCATGGACCTAGTCTTTCACGAGCCTAGTGACCTAGTTGTTATGAAGAACATGAACACATGGAATAGATTCCATATGCATTTACAATTGAATATGTCTTGAATGCAATGTTATGTACTTATCTTGTTATCATGTATGTATTGGACATGATGAGAAGATATCCAATAATCTCATATGTATTGGAGATGATGAGAGGATATCAAGTCATCTCATATGTATTTGACATGATGAGAAGACATGTATATACATGCCTAGCAATCTTGTATGTATTAGACATAATGTGAGGGTATATGTCAGATACCAGTGAGAGTCACTGAACTACCATAAAGAACATCCTTAGGTTCTTGTGAACTACTTAAAGCATTGGTTCCTTTGTTATGGTAATAAGGAAGAGTTGGATGTAAAGGGTTACACCCATGCAAGCTTCCAAATTGACAAAATGATTGTAATCTAAATCTATGTTTGACATTAAATGAGAACTGTAAGCTAGAAAGGATTCTTAGCTAATGATAGTTGTTCAAATCTACAAAATAAGTTGAGTATCTCCGTGTTATGAGAATAATAGAGGATAATGTATGGATCAAGAAGTTCATATGGGTGAACTTATGTGAGGTTCCAACCATTGATGACATAGTAGAAATACTAATGACAACAATGGAGTTGATAGTTAGGTTGGGAATCTTTGGATAACATACTACGACACTTACATCTCATACAAGTAGTCGTACAGTGAAGAGATGTGAACATTTTAGAATACCGACTTAAAGCAAGTGTTGCTAAACCTATTATAAAAGCACTTACACAACAGAAGCATGACGATCATGTTAGGTAACTCGAGATGAGATTTGTGGGTGATTGGCTCTAAGTTCAAGTGGGAGTCTGTTGGTATGTATGGCTAGAGAGCCAATCATATTATGATTGTAATGGCATAACATGTAATTGATTTGATCAATTATAAGGGCAAGCTTCCCATTTATTCTGTTTAATTCAATTATGAGATAATGATGTAACATTATAAATGTTTAGAAAATAATATTACACAATGATGTATGTCTTCAAGTATTAGACATGATCAAATGAGTTCATACGAATGTTAAGAGTACATATACTTATTCTCATTATGTCCCTGATCGATTGTTATTGTGGAAGGTTGATAGACAAAAATAACACATAAGATCATAATGTGGGTTGGTTGATGACTGCGTCTCATTAGTCATGATATGGCAATATCTAGTCCGACCATAGTAGCCCAGTTGGTAAGAGCTTGGTAAGTCCCAATGAAGGACCCGGGTTTGAACCTCACCGAAGGAACTTTGCAAATGGCAATCCATGATGATGAGGTGTAGGAGGGGGGTGACCGGACCACACCCTCTCATGCCTCGAGAGCTTACCATGTTAGGCTCACCCAGTGTGGGTTCTCTCAGTTACCAAAAAAAAGATATGGCAATATCAAACCAAGCACATAGATACATGTTAGAGAATAGTGTATCAGACAGACCCACCGTGAGACTAACACATGGAAACCATCATCATGGAAGTCATAGTCAGCTCTCACAGTGATGGTGGTGGTTGTGGTTCTTCAACCTGAAATTAGTGCACTCATCACATGTCATTGGGTACACTTTGACACCATCAAATGCAGTCCTGAAACATGGGTTGTTATAACGGTGATGATTGAGTGACTTTGACACACGGGGAATGTCTGTGAGTGATGGAGATGGGATTTTTTCCCTCCTACAGGAGTATGATATCCAAGGCCTCTTGATTAGTGAGACTGAGAAAAGTATGGCCATACACATGTGAGTCAATATGTGATATTGAGCTTACATATATCTCATGCAGTTTTCTCTAGTTCAAGAAACAAGATTTGATATAATGAGGATGATTGCTCTGTGCCTCTAGTTCAATCTAGATATCAACGACAAAGGAATTATACAAACATTGTAACACCATAAATGTATTGTAGGTTGAAGTTTCTCCCCAACTTTCCATTCACTTGGGTAGCACTGATGTGTGACAAGGCACCACTCTTTGCTTGTGATGTCATAAGTTGTTATGGACATTCACTTCCAACGTGATATGGGACCTATAGGGTCACACACATAGGAACTCATCTAGAAGAGGAGTTTGATATTAAATGATGTTTGAATTGATTATGAAAGTTTTTAGGTATTTCAATTCACAAAATAGATCAGCTGACTAGACTGCCAAATTATCATTTCAAGTGTTGAGACAACCATTTGGAGTGTCAAATTGATTGTATTATGCATTGGTGGAATTCAGAATGAAACAACATGTGAGACGCATGTTTGGGTTGACCATATGATCGTATTAGGTGATATGAGGCACCCATCTCACTTGCACGAAATGGACATCTTAGGGGTACTGCAATTCGATTGCATCACAAATTGGTGCTGATGTCAAGTTGAGTACTAATTGGAATTGAATTGTTGACATATATGGAAAAATGGAAAATGCTAAATGTTCATCTTGCTGAGTGAGATGACCACTCGCATCCTAGATGACCATCTTGCTGGGAGATATGATTGTCTCTGATATTGTAGATTGTGAATCTTCCGGAATTGTTGCAAAAATTTAATATCTTCTAGTTCTTTCCACTTCCACTTTAGTCCCATATTGGTTGGGGACTAGGAACCCTGACCCTAACTCATCCTATATATAGAGGGATGCTGGGGCTTCTCAGAGAAAAACTACAACAAAGACAATTGAGAATCAATTGCTCTAACAATTGTTGTCCTCTCTGGTTGTGGTAACCACAATAGGCCAGACAAGTCCTACCTGATTAGGGAGGGATAGCCAAGGGAGAGAAACAATTGAGGATCATTGTTGGGGGAGAGTAGGTTGGTGACTAGTACACCAATGGGAGGGACAAATCCTTCCTATCTATTCTAGCATGACAAAAAGAGTTCTTGTTGGTCCGTGTGGACTACTCTAGAGGTAGGAGTACTTTAGTTTCTACTAGGAGGGCAACATCAATTCGCAGTCCATGGTGAGATATGAGGAGCCACTGTAGTAGTTCTCCGAGTCTACTATCTATGGAGGAGCAGTCAGATGATTCCCAGTGCAATCCAGAGCTGCACAGACACCGTCCAAGATAGAGTACACATCTACACCGATGAGGATTTTCACTAGACGTGCTCCAGCCCTAGGTATATCTTTGTGAAACAATCATTCCCATTTCATAGTTATTGATGCGATCTGCTAGTTAATGGGAAACATGTCAGTAAAATTTTTGTTTCCGCTACCAATCTGATGTCGTATTTCCCTACACTATGATATGTGGAAGTTTGTTGGATTTCCATGAAAAGAACCTGAGGGAGAAGTTGCTACATTGGATGAGGCTACATTGGATGAGGCTACCTTCAAGAAAGCTCAAATCAATGATAAATCCACTAGCATCATCTACTATGTCCTCACTCTAACTGTGTTCAACTAGATTTCTTCTTGTGATACAATCTATGAGATTTGGAACAAGCTTTGCATCACTTATGAAGGCATCAACAAGTCAAAGAATGCAAGTTGTATATGCTTAATGGTCTTCTTGAAAACTTCAAGATGGGAAAGAAGGAAAGAGTTGTTGAAATGTATACAAAACTCAACACCTAGATCAACTCAAAGATCCTTAGATCTCACCAAAAAGGTACCAAACAAATGTGACAAACATTGAATAAACAAAGGAATACAAAAAGGAGAGACAATTCAAGAAGAGGGAGAATAAATAAATAAAGAAGGGGCAACGATGCAACCCATGCCACATTGCCCTCATGGCTAGCACAAGTGAAGAGGTAAGTGGGGTAAGTTTATATGAACTTTTAGATGTTGTTCTTATCAATATATTTCATGCTTCCCATTCTTTTTATTTAAAATGTAACTCTAAAACGAAGAGATTAGGGTAAATCATAGATGATTTATGTGCTAGAATTGAAGTGCATGAACAAAATGAGAAAATTCATAATGAAAGAATTATTTTTTCAAGAGCAATTCCTTTAGCTTGAACTTCAATATAATGGTGTTGAAATTGAAAATGATATTCATATAAAGAAAATGAATGATCTTAAAGATGAAAAGAAAACTTATGCTGATGAACTTGGCATGCTTAGAACAGAAATGATAGGCTTCTTGCTAGAGTTAATGATCTCGAAGCTAGACCAATTTCCTAGTAAAGCATATGCTTTCTTAAATCGTGAAAAGGATTCTTTTTTAACTAAAGCCCTATGTGTGGAGGATGACTTATTACATGCTCAAAATTATCCTTCTAGTATTTCTTTATAAATCTTAGTAATCTTAATCATATGCTTAGAACATCCTTGTAAAAATTCCTCAAAGGAAAAAAAATCCCTAAATGAACTCCTAGAACACTCTACAAAACATGTGGGTAGTAGTGGTTTGGGATATGTGGGAGGTCCAAAGAGAAAGGAAAAAGATAAGAAAGTTTGTGCTCATTGAAAGAGTGATGATCAATACTCTACTTTTTGTCCTTATAAGAAGAAGGATACCAAGCCAAACATGAAATGGTCCCCAAGGTAACGCCAGATCCCAACATTTTAATTGGGCACCAACCTCTCTTTTATTTTTTGGAAAAAGGAAAATGGATTGTTGTTAGTGAATGCTTCAAGCAAATGATCAGTAATAAGGTCCACATCAACACCTTCACAAAAAGAAAAGGATGTTTGATGACGTTTGAGGACAACAAGAAAGGTAATGTAATAGGTGAGGGTGATGTAGATGACTAAATATGCATAGATAATATTCTTCTTTTGGATTGCCTACATATTAATTTAATTAGTGTTAGTCAACTATGTGAAAATGGATATCTTGTTCTTTTTACTTCTCATCAATGCTTGCTTCAAGATTCCCTCACTTACAATGTTATATATAAGCTAACTATAAATGGAAATCTTTATATTATTGTTCTTGACTCTTTTAAGCCTATTCTTGGTAAATGCCTACTTGTTGATAAGAATGATATATCTTTATGGAACCATAAGCTTGGTCATATAAATATGCATCTAATGAAAAAGTTGAGCAAAAAGGACTTGGTCAAAGGACTTCCTAAGTTAGATTTTGAGAAGGATGAAGCCTTGTAAGCAATTCAAGCAAACCAAGTCCTTCTTTAAATCTAAATGAGACCACAGAACCAAAAGAGTTCTTCAACTTCTTCATATTGATCTATTTGGCCCCATGAGAACTCAAATGCTTTGTGGTAGAAAGTATTTTCTAGTAATTGTCAATGATTTTTGTTGCTTTACTTGGACTTTCTTTTTTGTTGCAAAAAGAGATACACTTGATATTTTCTCTACTTTTTGCAAATGAATTGAAAACGAAGCTTCTTTCCAAACCATTCCTATTTGTAGTGACCATGGGGGATATTTTGCAAATGATTTGTTTGAAAGCATTTATGAAAACATCTGGTTACAAGAACAACTTGTCTTCACCTCATAATCCTGAATACATGGGTTAGTAGAGAGGAAGAATAGGTCTTTGTAAGAGATGGATATGACATGCTCATGGAGTATGACACTCCTAAGAAGTTTTGGGCCGAAGCTGTTAGTACCTCTCTTTTTGTAAAAAATTAGGTTTTCATGCATCCTTTTTTTAAGAAAACTCCCTATAAGTTATTTCATGGTAGGATGCCTTCTATAGACTTCTTTTGTATATTTGGTTGTCCATTATCTATCTTAAACATCAAAGATTCTCTTGATAAGTTTGATGTGAAATCTTATAATTCTTTCTTTCTTGACCATAACACTACAAGTATATTATATAGAGTGATTGACATTGAACTATCTAAAACAGAAAAATCTATCAATGTTAAATTTATTAAAACTAACCACTCTATTTACAAGAATTTTATGAATGTCTATCAATGTTAAATTTATTAAAACTAACCACTCTATTTACAAGAATGTTATGAATGATGATGTTGTGGATGAAGTGATTTCTAGTTAAAAAAAACTAGACTCAACAACAAAGCAAAAGAGGTAGCTGAAGATGAAGGCTTAAAAGAAGATGAAAAGAAGGATCCACCTCACCATTTTACTAAAGATCATCAAAATATCTCATCATAGAAAACCCAATACAAAGAGTGAAGACAGAATCTACTTTCAACAAAGAACAAGCCACAATGTTTTCATCTCACAACTTAATCCAAAGAATGTCAAAGAAGCTTGAGGATGATGAGTAGATCCTAGCCATGCAAGAAGAACTAGAGCAAATTGAAAAGAATAAGGTGTGGACTCTAGCGCCAAGACCTAGACCAAGTCATATAAAGATAGTTGGTACTAAGTGGGTCTATAGAAACAAGCTTGATCAAACCAGAAACGTGGTAAGGAACAAAACAAGGTTAGCAGCTCAAGGTTACAGTCAATTGAAATGTAATGATTTTAATGAAACTTATGTTCCTATTTCTAGAATTGAATCTATTAGGATGCTACTTGCCTTCTCTAGTCATAAAAACTTTTCCCTTTATAAAATGGATGCTAAAAGTGCATTTTTGAATGGACAAATAGAGGCGGAAGCTAGGTGGCTCGACCTCCTATATTTGAACATGAAAAGCATGCTAACCATGTTTATCTATTACAAAAGGCTTTTTATGGAATAAAACAAGCCCCTACTACTTGGTATGCAAAATTAAGAAACTTTTTAATTGATAGTGGCTATACCATGGGAAAAGTTGACTCTACTCTCTTTCTAAAACACACTTTTAACAATTCCTTAATAATTCAAATTTATGTTGATGATATCATTTTAGGCAGGACTAATCTTGATCTTTGCAAGGAGTTTAGTTCTCTTGTGCAAAATGAATTTTAAATGAGCATGATAGTGGATCTCACATTTTCCCTGGCTTCCAAAATAAATAAATAAAAGATGGCAACTTCATCAACCAAGGAAAATACACAAATGAACTCTTAAAGCACTTTGGGATGGAGAATGCAAATCCAATGGATACTCCCATGTCCAACACCACCAAACTTGATAGGGAAGAACAAGGGCAAAAGGTAGATGAGAATCTCTATAGAGGTATTATTGGTATCTTACTATAGCTAACTGCCTCTACAATAGATATAATGCTTAGTGTTGGCTTGTGTGCTATATTTCAATCAAGCCTTAGAAATCTCACCTTGAAGCTGTCAGGAGGATTTTAAGGTACCTAGCCAAAACAAAAAATTTTAGATTATGGTATGCTAAGTCAAGGGACTTTACTCTTACATCCTATAGTGATGTGGATCATTTTGGGTTCTTAGTTGATAGAAAGTCCACAAGTGGCACTTACTTCCTCCTAGGACCATATTTAGTTACTTAGTTTTCTAAGAAGAAAAACACCATGGCTCTATTAACTATCGAGGATGAATACATAATTGTTGGTAGTTAGTGTGCATGAAGCTAATGTTCCTATAATTTAATGTTTTATGCTTCTCCTATCTATTGTCATAAACTAGTGCAATTAACTTGTCATACAATACTATACTGCATAGTTGAGCTAAACAAATAGAGTTCTGACATCATTTCCTTGGTAACTATATTGCTAAGAAAGACATGTATATCACTCATGTAGACACAGAAAATCAACTTGTGGATATTTTCACTGAACCTCTAGACAGAGAGAAATTTACTTTTATTAGATAAAAATTGCTTATTATTTCCTTTGATGATAACTCTATGTCTCCTAGCTAAAATGTTCATACTCTATGTTTTCACTCTATTTGCTTATTATTTGCTACTTTGTTGATTATTGTTTTTTGCTCAAATTGGTATTATTTGCAAAATGCTTGTTTCAAAACAAAATAGTAGCCATGATGATTAAAAATTGTCTATATATGATTTATATACTTGATATGATAGTAAAATGCATTTACATAGATGTCTAGGACCCTAGAATTAATTTTCTAATCATTATTATAGACCTTGTTGTCGGCCAAGTTTACCCTAGATTAACTCGACCGACGGGCTTCCTCAGGGATAAACTAGACACATCATCGACCAAGTTACCCAAACCACAAACTCAATTCACAACATTGTGTCATAATTGATGAGTGGGTTATGTCGACCATTTCTCTCCCTCTCAGTTAGACAAAGTCAACTGATGATCCATCATTTCTATTACTCCTCCAACCATAGACCTCCCTATCTCTCCCCTATCCTATCTTAATTCATCTCCCCTCACCCAACACTAGTTCGTCTTTAGGTTTTTTGCTATTGTTCCTCTGACAAAGATCCTAATTCTACTTCTTTTTCTCTATCTTCTCATATTTGATGGTGACCAATAGGAGAAAACAAAGCTCCTCAAATAGGGATACCACAAATCTAGCCAGACACATTCTTAGGTATGATGCCGCCTCATTTATACATACACGAGCTATAAATCATTATAAGGAGTTGCTTCCTCGTGCCCCTTTTCCTTTCAGACCTTTGGCTGAGATTAAGGATGAGTTCTTGAATGGTATCAAGAAGATAATTCTTGACCAATGTGTTAGATCTCTTTGTGTTGAATTATACTAATTTTTCAATTATCATGATTGCACTAAGGTAGTCTATGAGTTCTATGCCAATCTATCTTGGAACTACACCACCCTTGTACCTCCACCTGGAACCCAAATCAGCCTTACATACATGTTAGCATGGACTCAGCTCACAATCACTAAGGAGATCCTCAATACCTACTTGATTGGAACCTTGTCCACTACTGATTGGGTGTCTACCTATGCAAATCCCCTTGACTTTCTTTGCCCTGAGGATTTCTGCAAAAGCTTTAAACCTGAAATATCTCTATCTAATATTCACAAATCTTCAAAGAAGCCTGATGTAACATCCCTGACCTGGGTTATGCTTTAACCCTGGGAGTTTTTCTTGAGTAAGTTAATTAGATCCTTAATTTTATTTGGTGAAAAGTAATTAAGTATCAAGAGGAACTTATGTTTCAATTTTGGTCCTGTTTGAATAATGTTGAAGCAATGTTTGATTATTTTGGACTAAAGTGCAAATTACCCAAGTTGAGGGGTTAACTTGCAAATGTTACATTAATAAATGTTACTCATGTGTTAAAGCATCATGAGAATGAAAATGATGCAGAGGTATGGCTTGTGAAAGCCTGAGCACCAAGAAAGAGCTAATAAAGCAATGTTTGTGCATTAAAACCTAGTTTTGGTATAATATGCAATTTACCCAAAACCTAGGGTCCAATATGAAAATTACCACTTCAAAATAGTCCCTAATGTTTCTTGTAATCATGTAGAGCAAATAAAATGAGAGGGGCGTCTCATTTGTGTCATTTGGAAGGAGAGAGAATCTTGATATTAAAATAATCAAGATTTATTCATAATTGAAACCCTAATTCAATTTAATGCAAAAATAATTATATTAATTGGATTTCCCTTCAACCAAAATTGTGTTGGTTGAAAATAAACAAGTTTGGACGTCCTTGTGCCTTGTAAAGTCAAAGGAAATATCTTCGTGAGTGGAGAACCCACTCACATTAAGAAAATAAAAAGAAATATCCACTAACTTATGGATATTAGTATTATAAGGGTTAAGGTGCTTAATTTGATTTTCTTTAATTTGAGGATAATTGAGAGGAATAAAAGGAAATAAGTATATACTCATATCCAAGGAATTTAGGGGGAAGAGGTGGCACTAATTTTGGAATTAAAAGATTTTTATAAGGCATTTTCTCTCTCATTGATTTTCTTATAAAAAAACACCCCTTACAACCCAAACCAAAGGCTTTTTCGAATCCACTTCTTCTCTTTACTTGAAAAAACGACCAAGGGATCTAGGATCAGCAGGAGGACGACCCCCAACCTGTTGGTAAGCTTCTTAACTTCCTTTCTCCTTGATTCCATGGTGGAAATTGAAAATCAATGCATGATTTCTTCTTATCTCGATCCCATCTTCAATTCTAACCATTCCTTTTCACTCAAATCTTGAGGACGAGCCTTGGGATAGTGAAAGGAGTTGCATCCACCATTGTTGATGTGATATTGGAGATTTTAAGCTCAATTGGAGGCGGGTTTTATAACTTGAACCCCTCTACATTGTTATTCAACTATCAATCTTACAATTTCGTTGATTCCTTCATCTTCTTGATTAATTGTTTGTTGTAATTGGTAAATTCATGAAATCAGAAGTACTATAAGTTACAGGGACGAAGGTAGATGATGATTACATCATCTTGGATGATTTTCCCAAGGAATTCCTATTCCAATCGGTTTCAACAAGTTGTCCATTCGGTTTCAACAAAACCATTTGGAATTAAATGATTTCATCAAACCGTTAGGAACTAAACGGTTTCAAACCGTTTGGAAGAGTTGACCACAGTTGACCATTTGGAGATTTGATACAAATGATGATGGTTGATGATGCATTAAATTTAATTTATTAATTTCAAAGGGTTCATTAGTTGAAGGTTCATCAATTACCAAACCCTAATCGGGTTAAGTGCTGAAATTTCAATTGGTTAACTTATAATTTTGGGTTGATTAACCCAAGTGGTCTCAAAACCATTTGGAGATCACCCAAACAGTCTCAAGACCGTTTGGAGGTCAACCAAGACCGTATGGAGGTTTAGGGTTGAGTATGGTTGAGTAATTGAAGGTCCAGATATACCAAATTGAAATGCAATTAATAGCTGAATTGATGATCAATCCAATGATCTAAACCCTAATGAAATTTCACAAATTCCAATGATAGGATGTGGCAAACGGTCTCAAGACCATTTGGAGGTCATCCAAATGACCTCAAGACCGTTTGAGGTTAGGTCATATCATAAGTGGATGATAATTCATTGATTTCAATTGAATCAGTTCCAAATTGTTGAGCATTGATGGTTCCTCGATTTCAAAGCCCTAATTAAAGGTTTCTTGAGTAGAAATCCTAGATCAATTGGGTTCAAAACCCTAGTTGATGGTCCAATTGAAGGATGATTCAATATTTCAATTTTTGAATAAATCAAAGACTCAATTGATAGTCGGTTCATTGATTGAAGCCTTGAATTGTTTAAGTGTTGAAAGACCTTTTTGGTCCATTCGGTTTTGAGAGGGTTTGGACCAAACGGTCTTAAGACTGTTTGAGTCCAAACGGTCTCAAGACCGTTTGGGTCCAAATGATCTCAAACCATTTAGAGACCCAAGTCCATTCAGTTTCAAGGGCAATTTGCCCAAATAGTTTCAAACCGTTTGGAACACCAATGGTCAAGATCGTTTGGATGATTCAATGTGACCAAGTCAATTGAAGACTTAATATGGTGAAGGATCAGTTAATCCTATGGTTGTTACTGATTTATCTCAAGGATAATCACTAGAGATGTACCTTTAAGGTACTAGGTGAATGATAACCCTAGATGAGTTAATTCCTTGAAGCTTACGTAAGTAATACTTCAATATACTATGTCAACCCTAATTGAATGTATTTATTGAAGGGTTGGTTGACCTAATTTAACCAAGCTTGATATAGTCAATATCTTTGAAAGGATGAAAGAGAGAGGAATCCATGCATGTAGAATAATTTTGTAATGGATAAGCCTCAACACCTTCAATATGAATAACTATGAATTTTAGGGAATGATCCATGATAAAGCGATCATGAAACCCTAATCAAGAATATTAATAAACCTTAACCCTAATTTAGGGAATTGCTAGTTGTTATCCTAATCCAAGGTAAAGAAGTAACCCTAATTAATGGTGATGACATGAGTAACCCTAATTCAGGGTAATGTGATACAAAACCCTAATTTGGGAGGAATACTAAACCCTAATTGTGGGTTATTGAATGTGAAACCCTAATCTAGGGTAATGTCATGTGAAACCCTAAATTAGAATGATTTTATGTGGAACCCTGATGCAATTATGTGATGTGAGACTCAAATCCAGGGTGATGCCATGTAATGATATATGAAACCCTAGTGATGGTATAATGGCCAATACACTAAAGTAGGGTGTGGCTAATATAATCAAGTAAGATGAGGATGTTACACCCATGAAGGGTAAAATTTATGAACCATATGAATGGTAATGTTGATACTCTAATGAATAAGGGTATAAGGGACAAGATGATGCCTAGATCATTATATATCTAACCCTATACATGTGTAACAACCCTATACACCTTACAAAGATGAGGACATGAAACTATTAGGAATGATGTATGCAACACTAAATAATGATGTGGTTAACATCCTAAGAGTTGAAATACCTAGAGTGGATGATAATGGTTTATTCTATATCAACAATGCCTAACCATTAGATAAGTCTACATCATTAAAGATACCTGGACAATTCTAATGTGCGACCTATGCACTACATGATAAAGGTGATAGGTTAGTGGTTAGAGTATTAAGAGGGAAATACCTTAATACAAGATCAGTTGATTAACTTAAGTAAGATGGAAATGAGGAGAAAAGTGATACATCAAGACATGATAGATATCACATTCATCATTTCAGGGTTGATATACCTTGATGCACCTAAAATCCAATATACTTGGATAAGAAACACAAGAAGTGTGTGTTATGTAAGTTATTACAATGAAGATGTAATGAATTCAATGCACTGTGATAAGTGTTGACTAACACACTATGAGAAAGGGGTTAAGCCAAGATAATGAGTATGATATAAACATACCATGGTAAAGTTGAAAGATGAACTCATACCTTGAATTGATAATCATTAAGGATATAAGATGAGAGTAATGATCATGAGTAGATACTTATGATATCATTGAATGTTCCTAGAGGAATGGAACAATAAATTAGGGTTGGATAGATAATATAAACATGAAAACCTAATTAATGTGAAATGGGAAACCCTAACCCTAATTTTGGGTAAAAGGGATGAAAAGCCTATTTGATAGTAAACCCTAATCCTGATAAAGGAATGGTGGTGTTACTATTGTATCACATGATGTGATAAGTGACTTTTATGACTGTTATCATGTCTATTAACCATGCAGATATCATGAGATGATGAACGTAGCCACATTTGAGCTATGACATTTATATATTAAAATTGTTGATTGGCCTTGTGTGCCTTAATGTTGTTGTTGCTTAGTAAAAGTAACAAAATGTGCATGGACTTTATGAGTCATATGAGTAAGTTGTTGCCTAGTGAAAGGTGAAAAGACACTTAATGGGCCTTGTGATCCTTGTGAGATGCTTATGTAACAAGTATCATTTATACCTCGGTCTGAGGACCTAGAGGTAATAGTTACCTAACAAGTGGTAACAGCGATTAGTGATGAACTGAGGGTATGAATACCCAATTTTGATAAGTAAGATAACGATGTTGCTGTGAGATGTGAACTTTCAAGTAATGAGATAAGGGATTAAGATCCCAATGTATTATAAGTTCTGGTAAAGCAATAGATAAGAGCTTACATGTTTCTTTATAGAAATTTTCATAATAATTCCTGTTTGAGAACTTGACTGATGCTAAAAAGATATGCTAATGTACTTAATTAATCAAGTGAAATCATATCATGTAGAGACCTGACCATAGATCCATCATCGTCAGTAATTTGGTGACGGTGAAATGGGTTGCTCCGCTGCAAAACCCGAAACACATATTTTTGAATATGTGGGGGTTGATGGGCGAACATATCCTTACGTCCTAATGAGGGGATTGATGGAAGGTAACCATTACACCACTCAATCCTTCATTAATTGTACCGGGATGGTTGTATCATGAATCTCCTGATGATTGGGATAGACGCAGTACACATCTCCCAATGATATTAATGCCGGATCGATGGAGGTAAACATGAAACCTCTCGATTGCGAAGAGAGTATATGCTACGGGCTATAACTCTATAGCGAAGTTGCCAGTATACCTTGGAAAGCTATGTAGCAGAGACACAAGATGTCCTGCATGTGATCTTGCACTGAACGAGATGTGGGAGGTCTTGGAAGCTGGCTCTTCCATTGACCTTGTATGGTACCGATTTTGACTTCATAGTGGTCGGTTGGAGCATGAGCGGTATACCTCATCTCCTCATGGCATAAGTGTGATTGTAAAATGTAATCAGCCGTATAGCATGTTTGCTTAAGGATTGAATAAGGAAATTTATTGGTTGTTGATACATTTCTTTTATGCATCTCTAGTTGATTGATGTTATTCATATCTCCTTATATTCATTGCAAGTAGATGGATGAACTATGATTCTACCATGGGTAGATGCAATGTTCTCCTCAGGAAAGGAGACTACTTTATTCTATCCGTACAATGATTAATACTACTGCTAATATATAAGAACTCATGCTCAGTCTTATTTTAATAATCTGCAATAATAATGTTTTGGTAGAGAGTTATATCTCCCGCTGGGGCAATTTACAATTGTCTCACCGCTGTGGGATCCAATGTTTTTAGGTGGACGCGGACAAGAAAATAGAATTCCCACAGTAGAGAAAGAACAGTATCAGCAGGGACAGCATTGAGATCTCAGGTGGAGATTTTGGCTGTCATGACTTATATATGTGTACATAGAGTCCTATGTGTCGTCTCTGTACTCTCAGGTCCTCGGAGTCAGTAGATAAGTTCTTTTATCATTGATCTGAGATTTTGGCTTGAATGCCTCAAGGTTTTATATTGCTAATGTATAGTTTGGAAAAGTAACTGTTGTATGTAATCCTCGAGAATAGATGGTACATGGAATGTAATTGCGAACCAGGATGTATATGTAATACTTTGGTTCTTGTTATAAGGGTTTCCTAGAATTCGATCTCTTTGTAAAAAGTTCTAATTTTTAGTGATTTTCAGTAATCTACTGCAAATGATTTGCTTCCGCTTAAATAAATCTTGTTTTTGTGAGTTGGATGCCACACCTGACCTACTTTAGTAAGAAAGCCATCTTACATGCATATTCCATGGACATCAAGACATTACACATCAATGCACTCATAATAAACTATAATTTTCATCTAAAAGAAGTCAAATAAATGTTAGAGAGAACTTTGCAGTGATTGTGTATTGTATCCTTTAGGGTTTTTTAATCAAATGGGCCAGATACATTCTTCATCACATGACCAGTTTTGACTCTAAAAAAACACCCAGGACTCTCAACCTCCTTATCCCAACCTTATATGGGTTTGTTTCATTTCCTCACTGAGAAATTCATTTATAAAGACTTGAACTATCCTCAAAATAGGAAAGGTGTTTGCATCAGTGAAACCACAATAAAGAAGTCATCCTATTACTCTAGCTCCTCCACCCCCAGTTCCTCTTCCTCCACCCAACCTCCTCCTCTACCACCTAGACGTTCCAGGGATTCTTTTTTTTGTGTCAAATGTGACCCTCATGAGTTACATGATGTACCTGAATTCTTACTAAATGCAGGTCCAAGAACATATTCACGAAAATTTTGTTCACATCATGTCAAACATGAACTTATCATGTGCTTCCCCCTACCCATTATACCAGACATATTTCTCTACTATTGATTATGCTAGTTATGCCTATGATTAGTTTTTACCATACTCACCAGTATGCTTCTTCCGCTTCACACCCTAATTCTAGTGATGGACCTACACCTACTTCATTGCATCCTCCTATGAGTGCCCCTAAGTTTCTTTCCCTTCTACCTTGACCCACCTCTACTGTACTTGTTGTCTTTGGTTGGGTTCCTACACCCACTTTTTGAGAAAGCAAATGTGTTTCTTGCAACTGACAGGTCCATGCATGAGCAACATCTTAGGAGGACAACTACTTGCTCCTCTACTCCTATTGAAGATATGGAGAAAGTTGAGGAAGCTGATGAAGAGGTTGATGATGATGATGATGACACAAATGGTAAGAGAGAAGGATCGGATGTTGGTGATGAGACTAATACCGCTCTTGCATCTTTTGTAAGACCTGAGCCAACCAGTAATTAAGATTATACCCTACTAAGGATGACCTAGACATAGATGATCTAGATGTTTAGTTCTTAGGTCTGAGAGTGCCCATGTATCTTTTTTTGTGAGCTTAGCATGTATTTTACATTGAGAAACTATATCTGAGGCTACTATTGTATAACTTCATGTCGTTCTTTTCTAGTTGTTGTGTTCATCATGAACTAATGTCCTTGTTGTACTCATTATCTTGTGTACCCTTAACTCTTTGATTTGTTACTATATGAGTTTTGGAGCATGCTCTATTATATTTAGATTATGACTTAATGTTCTTAGTTCTATCCATCTATTTTACGCTAGGTCTTGTTTATGATGCTTATGATATGTTTTCAATTTGGCTCGATCCCTTATACCACAAAACTTCTTGATTATGTCATGAGACTAGTCACTCATCAAATTGGAAATAACTTCCAAAACAAGGATAGTTGTCAATCTTTTCTCCTTGATAATATTTGATCCAAGGGATCCTCCAGCTTGAGTAATATGTCAGCCAGTAGCATGAGGGTATGCCCATCAAGGTCGTAGACTATAACCTACCATCAGCCTACCTTCACTTCCATATCTAACACTCTCCAACCATGACCTATAATTATACCTCCCTCTACCAAGTTAGTATCGGAATGAACTTTGACTATGTCCTCAAATTACACTCATTTGTCCTAGACTAAGATCCTTAAAAAGGCCCCTCTATTTTCATTTTTTCCCTTGAAAAGAGAGTGATGGTGATCAGTTCCTTCTTAGGTACAGGAGATCCAATTCTTATTCCTTATCCAAAGATCCAAGATACGCCCTAAGTAATAGAATAGGCTCCATGGTGAAAGATCATGGAAGCTGTTAAATTAGTAATGTACTTTTTGGGACCCGCATCATATAGGTATGGTTCTTGTTGGGTTAGACCATTGTTATTTCTCCATGATGGATTGATGGTGTGGAAGGTCCATAGATGGTTGGTGGCCTATATAGAATGGTTTGTACCACCATAGGCTCTTCCAGATAGCTTCAACATCCTGATCTCACTTAGCCTATGCTGTTCGTTGGGCACACTTCACTAAACCTTTTTATAATTTACCATTTTAACACACTCTTGATAATAGATTTGCAAGCACACATCTTGGGATGTAGTATAGAAAATGTGGCGAGCCCAGGTCAATTTTCTGGAAGAGTTGGGGAAATAGACCTAGGTCTTTTGTACTAAGTTCCTATTGTAGATATTAGGGTCATGAGGGTTTAAAGCTAGATTTGAGTTAAACTAAGGGTGCAAGAAAGAAGGAAAGGAAAGAATGAAATATAAGTTTGATACAAAAATTAAAACTATATAACACATTAAGAGAACAATGAATACTATGTTAGAGAACTATTTAACACTAAGCAAGGAAAGCAGAAACACTAACTTACATGAAGGAGAAATTGAACTAATTAAGAAAAATGGAAAAATAGCTACCAAGTGTTGACCTAACAATCCATATTTTGATGATGAATTAACCATTCCATTCATGTGTATCTGATATGTCTATTTTAGATCAATTTTAGGTATTAGGTACATTAAAAGGATAAATTTATCAAACCCTAATTTTGCAAAAATCAAGTCAAGTCGATGCAAATGCAAGTTGTGAGGAATAAATAGTAAATATATTAGAATCATGTTGTAAGTCATTTGTATTAAATCTATGACTTATACTTAATCTGAAATGAAATTTAGAGCACTTAATTTGAACATCTAATCACGTTTTGAGTAGTTTTGATAAGTTGGAACGAGTTGTCCTATCTGCCAAGTTTGACCTAGTGGCAACTGAGCTAATGACCAATTTGGATTTTGGCAATGACCAAGGTCGGTCGATCTTGTCCCAGTGACAACTCGACTGACACCCTATACCTTAACCTGTCATATAGTGTTGCTGGTAGAGTCTTCCAAAAGGTAACTCAGATGACAACACTGTACGATAAAGTTTAGAAAAGTGTTTCTAGCTGTTGGAGTGTTGCAAAACTCAAAAATATATAACACCAAAAATGGCTATAATTTGATCCTAAGTGTCTCTACTAGCTAGTATTCAACCTCAACTATAAAAAGGGGCACTTGGACTTCATTCCAAGTTTGCCTTCTATGTTCCCTTACTATATTTAATGGATTTTGCCTTCAAGAGTTTCTTCCTCAAGCTTGTTTGCTAATCTACTTCCAATTTGAGTGAGCTTGGATCCTTGTAAGAGATTTGCTCCAATGTGCATGTTGTGAAGCTCTCCACTCTCCTTCCCAATCACTCTCTAGAAAAGTGGTGAGTTGAAGGTGATTTCTTTAAAGAAGGAGGTGGAATTCCTTGGATAAGCATGGGCGATCAATGGTTGAAGATCTTTTACAAGAATGGATAAGACCTTGTTGAAGGTGAGAAATTCTTGGTAGTTAGATATGTAAGTCATTTGTAATGGTTATTGGAACCTTGACCCTAAAAGGAATTCTAGTTTATCCCTTGTGCTTGAAAAGGGTGGTCTATATGTTGTAACTCTTACATTAGAATATAAGAAGTGTGACATGGTTGAAAATCCTAGAGATTGACCCCTCTAGGTAGTGGATGTACATATCCTAACTTGGAGATTGGAACCACTATATATCTTATCCTTATTTTGGTGTTTCTTTGATCTCTCTCTTGCTTGCTTTTCAATACTGCAGTATCTTTTGCAAATATCTTGAGGATCTAATGTTTTTTTCTAATTCTTTTATCTTTATTAACCCCCCTCTCTAGAGCATGTAGATCCAACACCAAGAAGACAAGTTAGGGTTTTACCAAGTAATTGGTGTAGTGGATAGTTGGAGGGTATGTAATAGTGAATCATGTAGAAGGTCATATTCAAGCACATACATCCAACAATTAAGGTACCCAACCAAAACAAGGATAATGTAGATTATAAATCCCATTCTATTGGTTGTCCATATGTTGCATGGAGGTATGTAGGGGAACTAGTTCCTACAACTTACAATCCAACCTTATGAGGCTCTTTCGACCATGGGATAGGTAAACATTATCCTAGATCATTCAAGTCTAGGTTTATAGGTATGATTCTCCTAATGTACTTTGGGGAAGGGGTAAGTAAGGTGTAGGAGAAAGGTTATTCACCTTTTATTAACCTCTCTCCAACCACTTAATATGATCTTTTATAATTGCACACAGAGGAAGATATCTAACTACTTAGATCTCTCACCTAGGGCTAGTAGAATGAAGAGATGAAGGGGAAAGTGGGGAAACTGGCTAAGTTACTCTAAGGAACTTTGGATTTCCTCCACCAGAAATGATGAAATCAACCATTTATCTATGTGTTAGGTGATTCCATAACTCGAACAAGCAAAGAAAGTGGTAAGGAGAGATAACAGACAATAACATAGCCATTGGAAATGAAATCCAAGTATCAACTATAAATATTTACCAACTTGGGTACATAGTTTGCCTCAGAATAACCAACAAAGAGGACTTGGCTAATCATAATCAAGTAAAAAACAAAATAATAAGGATAAGAAGATAGAAACTGCAATATGGATGGAGAACCTTCAATATTCACTCATCGAGTTTATGGTTGTCTGCCAGCTGAGTGGGAAGGTTGTGTGAAGACGTTTCACTCATCGAGTTTATCAAGCCTGATATCAGAGGTGGCGTCAAGTGCTTCTCAATCTTGAGCAAGGACGAGATCCGCCCTTTGTGGGAGGAGTACATCTCGATAAGGTTTTCTGGGAGAAAACTATATCGCAACCAACTTAATGGCTGGATCCACCGCCAGTGGAGACCAAGTGGATCTTTTGAGATCACAATGGAGGAAACAAAAGGCTTTGTTATCAAGATGTCGATGGTGAAGGAGAGGGAGAGAATCCTTGATGAAGAACCTTGGATGATGGGCGACGCTCTCATCATCGCCCAAGTGTGGGAACCTGGTTCCCCACTTGCGCCTCTCTCCTTCTCCAAGCACCCAGTCTGGATCAACCTGGAGAACCCCAGACTCCACTGGACTTCCAAGAGGTTGAGCGGTGTTGCAAGCTTGATTGGAAGACCGCTGGACATTGAGGACTCCTATCTATCAGTCAACTACTTGAAGGATGCACTTGTGTGCGTGGAGTTATCTTCTTCCTCAGTATTTCTAAAGGTGGTGACAATAGTGGTGGATGAAAGTCCTAGAAACCTAAAGGTGGACTACGTGGCAAAACATCAGCTCTGTTCCAGATGCAATAAATTTGGAGATAGGTTGCCATCTTGTCCACAAGCTCATGGAAGCAAACCACTACCTTGCCAGCTGCCGATTAGAGCTAGGAAGATGGGAAGGAGACAGGGTGTTCATAGGAATGTCGAGGTGACCAATAGTCAATCTATAGGTAAGGAGAGTCGACCTGTACCATTGGTGGCTCGAGAGGATGGTGAAGGCATGGTTATGCCAGAACCTGATATGTGAACTTTTTCCCCTGTAGAAATTAAGGACACGTTGAATTTGGAGTGGGAGTTATTTAGTGCCAATCCGAATATTACACCTCAATGTATCAAGCAGTTTGTTCATGATACATGGATTTCCCTAGACTACAAACAACAACTCACATGGAACTCATATGAGATGTCTTCGATCAATTCTTGTGATCTAGACCCTGACATCTTAGATGATTTTGTTGTGAAGAGTGGCTCTAGACAGAGAAAGAATTGGAAAAAGCATAGTAAAGCTGGAAGTGAAGAGATCCCCAATATTGACTTCTCTGGGTCTACCTAATCCCTTCTAGTTTATAGCTTCTGGTGCTTTGGTCCGTTAGCATATGGTGTGTTTAGTCTATTTCAGTAGGATAATGCTATTTGGGTTATCTCTTTGGACGAATGTAGGGGTCATTGTCTTTCTGTGGCACATCTTTGTGGGTGGTCAGTAATGTAGTGCTCCAGTTAGGTTTCTAATCCCTTGTGGAAATTCAAGGCGTGATCCCATGCTGGCCTTCTCCCTTGATCAGGGTGATGACCATTCTGGTTACTGATGTGCTTAGGAGTTCGAAACAATGGTGCTGTTTTCAGATTATTCCTAGAAGGAGACAAGGGGTGGCAGTACTTGTCTTCTTTTATTATCATCTTTTGGTGCTTCCCAACTGCTGGACTACTTTGAGCTAGAGATAGTATCTGTCATTCTGGGTTTTTCCTATCAGTAAGGTGGAGAATCATGCTTACTTCTTTGTAGGTGGGGTTTATTGTAAGGTTTGATTGGTTCTTCTTCTTTTCTTGTAGGCATAGTCTAGTTAGGTGGAGACTTCCTTGTTTTTGTTCTCCTGTTAGTCTGAAGTCTTTGTTTTATTGTTTTGATCCTCTATCATCTCCCTGCATGGAGATTTAGGGATTAGGTTTTTCCCTAAGGTGAACTATTGTACTGAAATTTTTGGTTTCTTAGTAACACGTTTTTTTGCCGACCAAAAAAAACCTTCAATGTTCACCTCTAGAAGGTCCAAGAACAAACTCCTCCTCCAAGTGGCAGATAGGGCATTGGAAGTGGAGCCAATATGGCCAAAACACTAGAGAACTATAGTTTTGAGGTGGAAAGTGGATTGAAATGGAGTGAATGAGGTAGAGGAGAGTAGGTGGTGTCTACAAAGATTGGTATGCCTAATGGAAGATACTAGTAAATACATAACTCCCAACTATCACTAGTGTGTATATATTGGTCTAGGGGGTCTAGGGTCAATTGAGATTAAAGTGGCAAAAATAGTAGTAGGAAGTATTACGATTACATGAATGTAATATCCATTTTGAGTAGGTGTTGGAACAACCATGGTAGGTGAAATGATAGAATGAAAGTAAAGTTTGGGAGGTGTGGAAGCACAATCATGGTGGGTAGCATGATTGTGATGGAGTGAAGGTAGAAAGTTTGTAGTGAGTACCATAACCATGGTAGATGGAGGAGTGAGTTGTGGCCTAGAGAACATTCATCTGGATGATGTGGAGCCACATATGTTTTTCTTGGCACGATCATTGTGGCATGTCTTGCCATATTTTTTATGGCATGATTGTGGTGGCTGAAGTGTCCTAGTCCTTGAAGAAGATTTTGACTTCACCCAATTTTGGTGTCTTAAGTAATAGGCATGACAAAGTATGCTTTTGTTTTCGGTGATTCTCCATACACATGAGTGTTGAACTTGGATATCCATGGTTCTTGTTTCTCAACTTTGATCCTTTGATAGTTTGGGTAGGTTGGAGTTGACTTTAATGAATCTATGAACTCCTCCATGCATTTGGAGTCCTTAGGATAAACTCTCTCTTTCATTCTCCTCCTTCCATCAATTCGTTCCAAAATACACATGTAAACATGCAAAGATAAACCATTAGTGCATTTGACAATAAACCAATAATTGGTGATATAACATGCATTTTCAAACATCAACATGTGAATAAAGAGAAATAAGACACAAGATGGAGACCCAATCTAGGTGTCTTTCACCACTTAAACAAATAATTGGTGATATAACATGCATTTTGAAACATCAACATGTGAATAAAGAGAAATAAGACACAAGATGGAGACCCAATCTAGGTCTCTTTCACCACTCTGAGCCTAAAACATACATGTCTTCAAATATGCTCAAAAAAATCTCCTTTCTAGCTTTATTAGTCAATAAATGATAAATGCACTCACACACATTCTTGTTGACTAGGCAAGTTCAACCCTGACTATATGAATGAAATAGACCTCTCTTCTCTATTACGTTAGAGTTCATTAGAAAAAAAAATAGCATACCAACTTCTCATATTGCCATCAAAACTCATATATGTAATATGGAATCCACAAGGATCTAGGTAAATAATTTCATAAGTATATTCATTAAACCACAGAAGAATGTAGTTTCACGTACTTGTTTTCAATCCTATAAATCAATCCATCCTAACTAACCTATTAGGAAATGGATGGGGCATGAGGGCTAGGTTTGATGTTTCCTAGCCCAATAGTTATGCAAAAGGAAGGAAGAGTTTTTGGAAGGAAAATGGGGGTGCAATTACATAGGAACACTCATCTTTTCTTTACTTTATTTTTATGCTATTACATAGGAGCATATTTTATTTTATTTTTCTTTATTTTCTTTGCTCTTATGTAGATAGGGCATACGTTTTAGGAGTGAACCATAGTGGAGAAAGGAATGACCACCCCAATCTTTTTCAAGGTGGCCAAGGTTTGCACTTTTTGTGCCTTTTGGCATCTTTTCATGAGACTGAGGGGCAATAAGTGGTCGAAGAATAGTGGATCAAATGAGGGGTCAAACAATGTGTACTCCATATAGGGCTTCCTACATGAAAACTAGTACAACCATCATCAGAACCCTAGAAAATCACAGTGAATGAGCATTTATGTCAAATTGCATTCTTTTCACAAGTAATGATCACTCTAATATTCTACGGCTTGGTCTAGTTCCCTCTTATCCATTCAATCCAAAATAAGAAAAGTGGTAAGCATGTATAATTTAGGCATTTATTCTATCAATCAAAAAGTATATAAGGGAGTGATTAACATTCATCAAAGGTCATTGAATTTATTTCTAGTTCAAAGATATAGAGACTAAAGTATAACATCTTTTGGGGTATGATATTTCAAACTTGGGATGAGTTGAAAAAATGGTTCAAAATTCTCCCATTCACATCAAGATACAACTATAAAGCGAGAAATAACCATGAAGGTAAATGCAAATTTAGCACACACATATAAATTATAAAAACTACATGTGATGAATTGCAATAGATGACATGGAAAATGAGTGCACATTTTAAAAAAATATAGGAAAATGGAATGATGCAAAGATCTAAAACAAGGAAAGTGCATATTACATAGGTGTAGGGTTCAACCAAGAAATAGCAGTCAGTCACAACTTAAGAACAAAGGAATAAAGTAACAAGGGATTACCTCCCTACCCCCTCTAAATTTTAAGTCTTCATCAACATGAAACAAATTCTTAGGATAGTATGGTAATGAACATGGAGCTATGGTGGATAAACATCGAGCTGAGGGAGTTCATGTCACTCAAGTGTGGTCGCCTAGGGCCACCACAATCATTTTGTGGAGAACAACCATTTTGGCTGACTTACACCATGGACATAGTAGATAGAATATATCTGGTTGGTGGTTTCGTATAGATTTTAAATCTATTTCAAGATTCATCTTCTTTTTACCTTGGGTCTTCTCATAGTTTGGCCCCTCCATATATCATTTTGAAAGTTAAATTCATGTTTTAAAATGAATGAAAAGCAAAAAAAAATCAAGTGTGGTATACATGTGTCTATTTCTTAGAAGCATAAGAGAAAATGTATAGCCAAAGAGCATGAATTGGGTGAAAAAGTCCTCAAACCTAAAAGGGTTTCCCTTACTAGAACTATGTTTATTGCTTCCATATGAGCATGATGTTGTTTTTCTCGATCATCCATTAGTGAAATCCATGGTCACATTCTTGAAGTAAAGGACTTTCTCATTGGCTTTCAACAATTGCTCCTCAATCTATTTGCCATGTGAGTCCTCATAGCTTTCCTCATTAGATTTTTCCTTCTTCTCATTTTGGTGTGTTGACAACTTGAATTTGTTGGGTTCAACTTCAAATTCCTAAACGTGATCATCATCGTGCCGATGCGCACAAGGATATCAACATTAGTTGTAGACAAGAAGGGATTTCCCAAGATGATGAGAATTTCCTTGTCATCTAGCTCCATATCAAGAATAATGAAGTCCCCCTAGAACACCATCTCACTTTCTACATCAAACATCATTAACACATCATACACCTTGCCCCTTGGAACATTAGTATATCAATAATCTAGTTGTAGTGTTCAATATTCTACTTCAATTACCCAATCCCAACCGACAGGGTGGAGGCATAGTGGTTATGCTCTGGGGTTCCCTATGTAGGGACCCAGGTTTGACTCCCTGCAAACACACCTTAGTGATCCTTTATCCAGTCATACAAGTTGGTCTCTGTTTGAATCTTACATGTGTCCCCAATGTGCTGGTATCTAGGGGGGAGGGTTCTAGTGCAAGGTTGTGATCACTCATGTGGCTTCTCCTTGGGAGTGATTCCCATGTCATCTAAAAGAATTATACTATCCCAATTCAAGATAAACACTATATACATGTGATTCACATTAGAACCTAACGCAATGTAGGAGTTTTCAATGAGATGACAACCAATGTGGCATGGAATGATAGGGCATGTAGGTCCTTTTTCTTAATGGGAAAGGCATGTTGTAAAAGATATCTCACATTCTTAGTGAGCTTAACTTCCTTTGGCATTCTCTTTGTTGTGTTTCTCTTAAAGATACACATATCCTTGAGAAATCTTGCACATGCTAGAATTTGCTTACTTGTATCAAGAAATGGGATGTTAACCTTCACTTGGCAAAAGACCTCAAGAATACTAACATTATTCTTATTCCTCCTCTTGGGTTTGAAGACTTGTCGAATGCATCAGGGAATGAAGTCTCATTTCCACTTATCCTTCTTGGATCAATAGGAAGACCTTGAACTATCGCATAATGAACTCTTGGAGTTAAGGGAAGGACATTAGGAATAGAGAGAATAGAAACACTCCAAAATGGAGTAGGGATGAACCATTTGGAACCAAAATATCAATAGAAGGCATCACAAGATCATTTTCATAACTCCCAATCAGGGTATCAGTAGTAATCTTCTTTATCAATTTTTTATCATCATATTCTTAGCTCATATGATCATTGTCTCTTTTTCTTTTGGGCTGCTCAAGAACTTTACCACTCCTCAATACTACTAACACATTCACTTTATCATGGGGAGGAGGTTGAGCCTTTGATTTTTGTGTTGGTGGTGGTCTTTAATGTTGTTGATGGTGAGGTGAAAGCTGGAGGATGTATGATTGTTGTGGTGGTTTTTTTATAAGTGGTTATGGAGAAAAAGGTCAAAGGATGTATCATTCTTGATGTGGAGGAGGGAATTGATAGTTGAATGGAGGTTTTGGTGGTGGAGGATCATATGGGTTAGGAGGACATTGATGTTGTTGCACAAGCTGCACTTGCATTGGTGGTGGGCCATAGGAGTTTTGATAGTTTTCCATTTGTCCATTTGCATTGTTTGCATTCACCATGATTTGGGAAGGAAGTGTTCCCTCCTGGAAGCATGCAAGAGACGCATATAGATAATATATCATTTGTTCAATCCTATAAATGTCTTGTAGATGAGTGTACACATCTCTCTTTAATTCATCTAGCCTCCTTAGCCTACCAAGAACTTTATCTTCAAACTTAAAGTCATATTTTTAACCTTGGTCTTGCTTTGGATTCCCTTATACATCATCACCTTGTTGTTTCCATGAGAAGTTAGGGTAATTTATCTAGTCAGGAGTGTAAGATTAGGACATGTGACCTTGGTTGTTGTAGTTTCCAAAGGATTGCATAGCTTTCAATTCTTCGTCAAGAGTCTCAATAGATTGAACCAAGTTGCTTTTAGCACCCCAACTTGGTTCTTCATCATGTTTATCATTATTGAGAGAACATTCATCAATAGTGGATTAGTTTCAATGGAAGGTGGAGGTGTAGCTCCAGTGGAAGATCCTCTCAGACTTCTATCATACTCCTTGATCTCATTAGAAGCCAATGTTTTGAATTTTCAACCAGGTGCTCAAATAATGAATAAGAATATTCATGAGTTTTTTCAATGAAAGTGTCACCACATGATGAACTCACCATATTTTATCATAACTAGGATGGAGAGCAGTAAAAGGATTTCACAAACTACCATGGGAATCTCATGATGGGGGCAATCTCTATGTAATTTTTGAGATATCTTCCAAATTTCATGAAAGTACTCATGGATCATTTAACCAAAGTTTAGTATGGATTTCCTCATGAGTGTAAACTCTAAAACATTATATAACTTCATCAAAAAAAAATTCTTCATATCATCCAAAGTCATAAAAACTTGTTAAGTTGTACCATTCTTTAGCTTTATCTTTCAAGGATAATGGGAACATGAATAAGTGGATGACACCGTTGATGGTGGGTGGAGTGTGAAATGTTGAGCATGCTTCAATGAAGGAGTCCACGTGGTGGTATGGATTCTCCTTGTCTAATCTGTAGGAGTTAGGGATCATTGCAAATAGTGTTAGTAGAATTGAAAAAGCATGCCCAAACATTGCACCAATCCTCATAGAAAATAGAGAAGTGTAGTTTCTCAGAAAGAGGTAGTCTTTGTAGAGTCCTAGGAGGTATATTTTGATCACCTATGTCCTTAGATTCTTCATTATTGCAATGAGAGTGGTCCATTTGGGTCAAACACTTCATGCTCTTATTAATCTCATCCATGTCGGTGTACCCACCTTTGTGTACCAATATTAGGATCTTCAAAGAAGGACTCAATGAAGAGAAAGTAGTGAGAAAACATGCACGATCACCTACTCATGCACAAACAAACCAGAGAGAGGAAGTTATCAACCTCAAATACACAAGTAATAAAAAGAACAAATAATAGAAATAGTGAGGGAAATAGGAAATTCCAAAGAAAAACAAATTGTCTAGGACGAGCATTAGTGCCCCAACAACTATGCCAAAAATAGTGATGTTCATAGGTCACATTGGGTGAACAAATATATATAATTTCTCAGTTTACACACACTCTTGATAATAGATCTACAATCGCATGTCTTGGAACATAGTATAGTGAATGTGGCAAGATGGGGTCAATCTCCAAGGAGAGATGGGGCACTAGATCTAGGTTTGTTTGTAGTAGGTTCCTACTAGGGGTGTTAAACTTTTGGAGGTATTAAAGTTGTATTTGAGTTAAAATAAGGTTGTAAACAAGAAGGAAAAGAAAGAAATGAAATCTAATTTACCACTAGCAATTAAGACAAGATAACACGTTAAGAGAAAAATTAAAACTAACTAATTAAGAACAATCCTAGCTAACACTAAGAAAGGAAAGACAAAGCACTAACTCACATAAGCAAGCAATTGAAGTAATTAAGCAAAATGCAAAACTAGATACCACAAGTAAAAGTTGGAATTTTATCAAGTAATGGGTGTAGTAGGAAGTTTGATGGGTATATAACCATCACAGATATTGAAGTGGATGTTCAAGTGCAAATATTTAATAATTAAGATACCAAACCAAACAACAAGGACAATGTAGACTATAAATCACATCCTATTAGTTGGGCATGGGGTGTCATGGTAGTGTCTAGGGGAACAATCCCTAACAATTCCCAATCAACCTTAATAGGTTCTTTTGACCAACAGATAGGTCAACATTAGTCTTGATCATCCATGTCTAGCTTCTAGGTATGATTCTCCTAATATACTTAGTGTAAATAGGTTGTAAGAGGTGTAGGAGAAGGATGATTCAACTCCTATTACCCCCCCCCATACTAGAACTTAACATACTCTTTTCTAAGAGAATATAGAGGAACATACCTATCTACTTAGATCACTCACCCAGGACTAATGGATAAATAGATAAAGGGTAAGGAGGCAAAAGTAGGTAAAGTTTCTCGAGAGAACTTAGGAGTTCCTCCACAAAAAGGAAAAACTAACCCCTTTCTATTTGCCTTAGGTGATCCCATAACTCAAAAAACAAATCAAGAGGTAAGGAGACAAAATAAGCAATAACATATTCATGAAAAACAAAATCAAAGTATCATGTGTGTATTTTCCCCAATATGGTATCATAGTTACATATTTTGCAACCTATCAGTCACACAAAGTGGGATTAGATACTCATCTTCAAGTAAAAAATAAGGACAATAGGATAGAAACTCTATGGACTTGTGTGAAGAAGCTTCAATGTTCACCTCCAACAACTCCAAGCACAAACTCCTCCTCCAAGTGGATGATATGGGTTGGATACTGGAGAAAATATGTTCAAAACCCTAGAGAACTAGGGTTTTGAGGTGTAATATGGAAGTAAATGGAGTAGATGAGATAGATGGGAGCAGGTGTAGGCTATTAAGGGTGGGAGGAGCTGATGGAAGATACTAGTGTCTAACCCTAACTCCCAGTTGTCACTAATGCATATATTGATGTTTAGAGGGTCTAGCATTAAGTGGGGGTAAAGTTGTAAAAATAGTAGTGGGAAGAATAAGGGTTCTGTTTAGGAATGGTCATGGTGGACTCCACAATCATGGTGGGTAGGTGTATGATTATAGAAGGTGAAGATGGTCATGTTTGGTAGAGGTAAAATGATAGAGTGAAAATGGAGTTTTGGAGGTGTGTGTCATAAGTGTTTTGAGTACCATGGTTAAGGTGGAGTGATGGTAGAATGACTAGGTGGATGGTGAATGAGGGATTTATTGCATAGAGGACAATCATCATGATGATCTACTTCCACAACCGCTTTGGTTGGCAATGTCATAGTGGGTCTTTCTTGCCACATACAATTTGTCTGGCATGACTGACATTGCTCAAGTGTCCTAGTCCT
Source organism: Alisma plantago-aquatica (assembly GCA_963693085.1). NCBI lineage: Eukaryota > Viridiplantae > Streptophyta > Magnoliopsida > Alismatales > Alismataceae > Alisma > Alisma plantago-aquatica. The sequence goes on from OY856414.1 coordinate 663,772,747, forward strand.
TGAAAGACTTGTGAATGCTCTAGATGTTGATGTATTGTAGCAAGGCTATGGATAATAACCATGGTTTTTTGGGGGGATTCTCCATTCACTTAATTATTGAAATTGGATATCCATGGTGCTCTTTTCCCAACTGCAATCCTTGGATACTTGCAGTATGTTGAAGTTGACTTTGGTGACTCCTTGGGATCATCCATGTCTATTGTAGTCCTAGGGATCATCTCTATTTATTCCTTCCATCAATTAGTGCCAATGTGACCATTCAAAATACAAAGAGAATCTATAAGTGCATTTGATAATAAACCAATTATTGGGATATAACTTGTGATGGATTGGTTTTTCTGGCTTAATTCCGAGGACGAAATTTCTTTTAAGGTGTGTAGGATGTGATGGAGTGGACTTTTGGAGTACTTAATCATCCAATGACATAAGTGAAATTATAAGGTTGAATAATATTGAGAGTTCCAAGATTTTGACAAAGTAGGTGTGTTGATGTGATGTTGATATCATGGTTAAGATCTCTCTTTTTATGTCTTTTGAGGAATTTCATTGAATGGTCTAACAACTGAATTTTGGCACCAAATTCGTGTATAAGGTACCTTGAGTAGTGAGGAAGTTATGGTTAAAATTTGGTGGCAAGCCGATGCTCCTAGAGGGAGATACATAGCTTTGAAATTTGTGAAATAATGTATATACGGATGCATGGAGAATAAGCTTTTTTTTTATTAATTATCCAAGTCCTTATAAGTTTGTTATCACGCATCTTTATAGTGGGGGAAAGTCATGCATTGGTCCTCACGTCCAACTCTTCCATCCTTGGATGTCAAATTTGACGTCATGGTATTCTCCTACCTTGCCGTTATAGCACATGTAGTGGGGGCTGTTGGAATGGTGGCCAATACACGAACCCACGTCGAGGAAGAAGGGGTTACGTGCAAGGCTAAGCAGGCAGTTGGTTTGTATTGGAACCGGTTTCCCCCTTTTTACTCCTTGAATGATATGAGAAGCCACCGTAGCAAGGACAACGAGACCGTATCTATGCCTCGCTGCTTCTCCTTTGTAGCGTGAAGGTGTGCTCAAGGTCCTGGTAGATATTCTCGCCGAGAGTAGGACTGGACCAGTTCCGTTCTCAAGATAATGGATCCATTGGCATGGAGATCCTTCTATCTAAGGCATGGTGCCATCGCGGAAGTAGATCTGGCTGCAGGACCACTGAGCCAATAGGAGGAGACCCGACCACCAAAAATCTTCCCCTACGGCGACGACGTTCGAGAGTAGGCAGAGGCGGCAATGAGCTTGTAATGGTGGCATCCTGTTGGTTGCAGGTTCCTTGCTGATCTTCCAGCCATGGTGGGGGTGATGCTCTTCGATGACACCAGGACGACCAGGAGGCATCAAAACTCTTTGAGATGGTCAGGGTTGGCGAGGAGGAGAGCAAACTGCTCGCCGGAGCAGTCCCTAGCGAAGCCGCACTGAGATCCATGGTGCACGTGGGCGCAACACTGGCGTTCGGAGATCGCAAAGAATTAGAAGGACAACCTAGAGGGTCAGAGCAGAGGTCTGCAATGGCATTACCTAGTGCTCGCCGGAGAAAGAACCCATGGCAGCGTGTTGTCTCGCTCTGCAGCAAGGAGGAGACCTCCTAACCTATCTTTAGTCGGAGAGCAGCCTCGCGGCGGCGCTCAATCGGAAGGACATGTGTACCCTGAGGAAGGGAAGAGATCTGTGCACTGGCGCCCAAGCGATGGAGACGAAGAATGCGGTAGGCGGTGGACGGCGGGCAGCCTCCCGTTCACACGAAGAGAGATCGCTTGCGTCGGCACTGCATCGAGCGGAAGAACAAGGAAGCAGAATAGAAGGGATCAGACCGGGTCCATTAGGTCAAACCAGCTGGACCCCAACAGACCAAGCAAGGAGCCGCGCCCCATCTGAAGGCCACGTGGTGGACTACCATTGGCTCAGGGAGGTAAATACCCCAAAATCTTACAGATCTTTGATAATTTGTAGAAAATAGCTCGATTATCAGAAAAATACAAGTAATATACCAAAATTCTCATAAAAATGCGTAGAACAACCTGGAACTATAATATCAGGCTTTTGATGTTCAAATAATAGTGATATCATGAAAGATGTGCAATGCTTGTTTAGTGGATAATAAATAGCAAATGATGACATAAAATTATGGAAACATGTCAGTAAGTCTATAATCATGTTTATAATGCATATGATGTCATATATATTCATGTTGATGCATGGAATTCTATAATTTGATTAATATGGCTAATTAGGGCTAGTAATCCTAAATAATATGTATTAAATACATGCATGCTCAATAAATGGTGAAATTTATAGAGTAGGTTTATATCAGTAATTTGAAGCTAATATGTAAATCAGATATCAGTTATATGCCTATAATTCATGTTATATGAAGAGCACCCTTAATACATGGGATGTAACCTTAATAAGGTTAATTAAAGTGACATAATGTTAAATATGTCCACATAATAATGTGACACATGAGTATATCCAGTTGATGAACTATAATCTGGAATATGACATCAGTGAGATAATCATAAGATAAGAATACAAGTAATGATACACATATCGTAATGAACTAAGAGAAACTCTAATCAACACGATTAGGGTTAAGATGAGATGTAAGATGATAAGAACCTGATGATAGTTTATGATCTTGCCTTAATCAGGGATGAAAAAGGTTAGAGTTGACCTGAGGAATATATGATGATTAAGTTTATCTCTTGATCAAGGTATGCCATTACCTCTTACTTGGCTTATTATACAATATGCTTGTGTTATATGGTAGTAAAGACTTGGCATATGGTATTGATTGAAATGATTGTTCTTGTATGATATGTTGCTCGATTTTCCATAGTTATGTCTATGAACACATGAAACATAAAATAACTGTTCCATTATATGAAAGCACTAACTCTTTGGTAGTGTGCTTGGAAGTGACCTAACTCTTTGGTAGTGGTCACATTCTACATATGACCTAACTCTTTGGTAGTGGTCTGACCTAACTCTTTGGTAGTGGTCACCTTGTACAAATGATCTAACTCTTTGGTAGTGATCATAAAGGCCTTGATATATAATGGAAAATGTGCTTAAAATATGTGTTCTCTTTTGTTAATGAATATCCTTGTGCAAGTATATGCTTTTCTTATATTCTTCTATTACTGCCAAGTATATTAGTTTTATCTTATTGCCAAGATATGATGAGAGGTATATAAAAAGACACGTAGGCGTACTCAGTATAATATTCATGAAATATTGTGCTGACATGTACCGCATGTAACCTTTTGTTTAGGTTGTGGTTATGCTCTTGAAGATCCAGGATAGTTGAGAGTTGTGTGGTGAGCTGATGTACAGGTGGACCTGTTGTCTTAAGATCCTGTTGTTTAGCTGTAGCACATGTATATGTATAGTTTGCTGTTCAATATGTAATCTCAAATGTTGTAACAATTCATGTTGTAATTATATGTTGAATGGTGAACATGTGTTGTGGTTTGTTTATTGTTCATGTATATGTGCTACTGATGGTTTCCTTATGACTTCCTCTGATTTTCTTCTTCTTAGCCTCGTGTGAGATGTTTAAATTGGGATTCTCACTGAGGTGAGGGTTTCAATTTGGACGTCACACATCAGATTAAGTTTTAGAAAATCCGGGGACGTCACAGGTGGTATCAGAGCATGAACAATAGCAAAGCCTGACATTTGCTCATTATGCAACTTAAAACTAAAGAACCTTGAACCTTAATAATCTTTTAGGGTTAGATTAGTCATCTTTTAGAGACTAGATCTGACCTAGCCTCTAGGTTAGCACCTAGATGTCTGAGAACTAGGTCTAGACTGGTGCTTGTTGAGTAGCAAGTCCTTAGATGTCGTTCTTTCCTTGTAGTGCAGCGGTATGGGACGTTGCACTATTTGGAAATGATGTGCATCAAGGGAAGAGAAACCCTTGACATATTGTGCACGTTGTCTAGAGTAGCTACACTAGTATACCCCTTGTTCTCACCCTTTTCATTAGTTTTCATGACACTGGACTCTCTACTATGTGTGGGACACTCGTTTCAGGATTTGGTTTTTGATTCCAAACGGATCGAATCTCGATAGTTTTCTCTGACGCTTGTTTTATCGGAGAAAAACTATATAATATTTTATTATGTATATGTATTACAAAAATGTGTCCCCACACATGTACGAGTAGGATGTGGTCATGCAACCTAAGTGAAAGTGAATGACATCAGTCTAGAAGAGAGAGTAGTTCTAGATTAGATGTCTAGAGCCTTTTTGGTATATATGATAGATGGAATAGATGAAATAAGTTTTGATGATATGATGTAGGTCTTATATAGGTGTCATAAGATGGTTATGATGATCTATGTTTGTCTTCGAGGATTCAAGTTCAGTTTTGAGGATTTGAGATGAGTTTTGATGATGCAAGTATGCTTTCTTTTATGAGATAAGATATGTTAAGTTAAGATAAGGTTGTGAGTCAGCATGAGCCTCAAACTCTTTTACGAAGGAGGACCTCTAGTGTTAGGACCAGTTTTGGGGTTAACTCCAGAGAGAGTGAGACCCATTGGGAGAAGGTTGGAGAACCTAAACTCCAAGATATGAGAATTCTGAGATATGTGATATGATATGTCCTAAACTAGAATACTCGTGGGTGAACGAGTTGAGTTGCTTAATGCATGATTCCTATAGTCTTGTTGAACCCTAGATGTCCTTGGGAGGACCAAACCCTAGAGTCGAAGGGAGGCTGGTTATATGAACATGTGAATAAGAATATGAGTGCCTTACATCTGGGTGAGGGAGAGAGCCCAAGACCCTGGAGGAGGTAGCTATGTTAGTTTCTGTGAAGCCTCATGCTCGGGTTGGTGGTTCCCACATAGGAATCTAGTGGTGTATATAAAAGAGTTTTGGGTAAGCATGTTTCATGATTAGAGACCTATGAAGAGTATATCATGTCGTGTTTTGGTTTGTGCTTTGTGGCTAGATCTTGTGAAGCTATCTGCCAGTTCTGACGAGGTAGACCCGGAAACCCTAAACCAAGGAGGGAAGATAAAGTATATGCATATGAGATACTCATAGAGTTGAGTTAGCTCAGAGAAACTAAGCATGGAACTACCCTTGTGGTATGGGTTACAGGAACCTCATTGGGACTATATAAAGTTGGATACATGTTTCACGAGCCACTTATATAAGTTTGTTTAGCACAACCATGATATAATATATGTAAGATGTGATCTAATCTCGAGACATGATATATAGACATGATATGATGGAAATCTTGAAATGGTTTAATAGATATGAATGCATAAACGATTAACCATATACACTAATAATGATGATAATGTAATATTGTTGGTTAATCTTGTGATGAAATCACTAGTAAATGTTGCAATTTATTATGAACAATGAAATAAGATCGTATGAATGAAATATGTTACATGAGGTGTTAATCATAGTGCTAATAAAGATGAAAAACATAGTTGACAACTAGCATAGCATAATGATTATGATACCTTGATATGATCTAGATGGATAAAGTGGGTTAACTTTAGTTAACTCCCTCCTAAAAGGCATATGTTAATGTTGAACATGTTCTAACAAGTCATCTCAACAAAATGTCGATGAAACCTTGATATAATGGGTTAACTTTAGTTAACTTCTTTGGAACATGATAATATGATGTAGAAACCCTAATGCATGGATAAAGATAAAGATGCAACCCTAACATATGAGATATGTTATGATCTAATCAGAGTTTATAAACCCTTGTTTGAGCCTTCTATGGAGTGAGGTTTCACCCTTGATGCTTTTACCTCCTAATAGTGCTTTGGATATATGGTTCTAGGTAACCTTTGCGGATATGATACACATAGAATAGTGCCCACATGTGGATGAAGACAAGATAAGTTTTTCCCTGGAAGCAAGAGTATGGTTTACTTTCGAGGACGAAAGTTCTTTTAAGATGTATATGATGTGATGGATTGGTTTTTCTAGCTTAATTCCGAGGACGAAATTTCTTTTAAGGTGTGTAGGATGTGATGGAGTGGACTTTTGGAGTCCTTAATCATCCAATGACATAAGTGAAATTATAAGGTTGAATAATATTGAGAGTTCCAAGATTTTGACAAAGTAGGTGTGTTGATGTGATGTTGATATCATGGTTAAGATCTCTCTTTTTATGTCTTTTAAGGAATTTCATTGAATGGTCTAACAACTGAATTTTGGCACCAAATTCGTGTATAAGGTACCTTGATTAGTGAGGAAGCTATGGTTAAAATTTGGTGGCAAGTCGATGCTCCTAGAGCTAGAGGGAGATACGTAGCTTTGAAATCTTTGAAATAATGTATATACGGATGCATGGAGAATAAGCTTTTTTTTATTAATTATCCAAGTCCTTATAAGTTTGTTATCACGCATCTTTATAGTGGGGGAAAGCCATGCATTGGTCCTCACGTCCAACTCTTCCATCCTTGGATGTCAAATTTGACGTCATGGTATTCTCCTACCTTGCCGTTATAGCACATGTAGTGGGGGCTGTTGGAATGGTGGCCAATACACGAACCCACGTCGAGGAAGAAGGGGTTACGTGCAAGGCTAAGCAGGCAGTTGGTTTGTATTGGAACCGGTTTCCCCCTTTTTACTCCTTGAACGATATGAGAAGCCACCGTAGCAAGGACAACGAGACCATATCTATGCCTCGCTGCTTCTCCTTTGCAGCGTGAAGGTGTTCTCAAGGTCCTGGTAGATCTTCTCACCGAGAGTAGGACTGGACCAGTTCCGTTCTCAAGATAATGGATCCATTGGCATGGAGATCCTTCTATCTAAGGCATGGTGCCATCGCGGAAGTAGATCTGGCTGCAGGACCACTGAGCCAATAGGAGGAGACCCGACCACCAAAAATCTTCCACTACGGCGACGGCGTTCGAGAGTAGGCAGAGGCGGCAATGAGCTTGTAATGGTGGCATCCTGTTGGTTGCAGGTTCCTTGCTGATCTTCCAGCCATGGTGGGGGTGATGCTCTTCGATGACACCAGGATGACCAGGAGGCATCAAACCTCCTTGAGATGGTCAGGGTTGGCGAGGAGGAGAGCAAACTGCTCGCCGGAGCAGTCCCTAGCGACGCTGCACTGAGATCCATGGTGCACGTGGGTGCAACACTGGTGTTCGGAGATCGCAAAGAATTAGAAGGACAACCTAGAGGGTCAGAGAAGAGGTCTGCAATGGCATTACCTAGTGCTCGCCGGAGAAAGAACCCATGGCAGCGTGCTGTCTCGCTCTGCAGCAAGGAGGAGACCTCCTAACCTATCTTTAGTCGGAGAGCAGCCTCGCGGCGGTGCTCAATCGGAAGGACCTGTGGACCCTGAGGAAGGGAATAGATCTGTGCACCGGCGCCCAAGCGATGGAGATGAAGAATGCGGTAGGCGGTGGACGGCAGGCAGCCTCCCGTTCACACGAAGAGAGATCGCTTGCGTCGGCACTACGTCGAGCGGAAGCACAAGGAAGCGGAATAGAAGGGATCAGACCGGGTCCATTAGCTCAAACCAGCTGGACCCCAGCAGACCAAGCAAGGAGTCACGCCCCATCTGAAGGCCACGTGGCAGACTACCATTGGCTCAGGGAGGTAAATACCCCAAAATCTTATAGATCTTTGATAATTTGTAGAAAATAGCTCGATTATCAAAAAAATACAAGTAATATACCAAAATTCTCAAAAAAATGTGTAGAACAACCTCGAACTATAATATCAGGCTTTTGATTCTCAAATAATAGTGATATCATGAAAGATGTGTAATGCTTGTTTAGTGGATAATAAATAGCAAATGATGACATAAAATTATGGAAACATGTCAGTAAGTCTATAATCATGTTTATAATGCATCTGATGTCATATATGGTCATGTTGATGCATGAAATTCTATAATTTGATTAATATGGCTAATTAGGGCTAGTAATCCTAAATAATATGTATTAAATATATGCATGCTCAATAAATGGTGAAATTTACAGAGTAGGTTTATATCAGTAATTTGAAGCTAATATGTAAATCAGATATCAGTTAGATGCCTATAATTCATGTTATATGAAGAGAACCCTTAATACATGGGATGTAACCTTAATATGGTTAATTAAAGTGACATAATGTTAAATATGTCCACATAATAATGTGACACATGAGTATATCCAGTTGATGAACTATAATCTGGAATATGACATCAGTGAGATAATCATAAGATAAGAATACAAGTAATGATACACATATCGTAATGAACTAAGAGAAACTCTAATCAACACGATTAGGGTTAAGATGAGATGTAAGATGATAAGAACCTGATGATAGTTTATGATCTTGCCTTAATCAGGGATGAACAAGGTTAGAATTGACCTGAGGAATATATGATGATTAAGTTTATCTCTTGATCAAGGTACGCCATTACCTCTTACTTGGCTTATTATACAATATGCTTGTGTTATATGGTAGTAAAGACTTAGCATATGGTATTGATTGAAATGATTGTTCTTGTATGATATGTTGCTCGATTTTCCATAGTTATGTCTATGAACACATGAAACATAAAATAACTGTTCCATTATATGAAAGCACTAACTCTTTGGTAGTGTGCTTGGAAGTGACCTAACTCTTTGGTAGTGGTCACATTCTACATATGACCTAACTCTTTGGTAGTGGTCTGACCTAACTCTTTGGTAGTGGTCACCTTGTACAAATGATCTAACTCTTTGGTAGTGATCATAAAGGCCTTGATATATAATGGAAAATGTGCTTAAAATATGTGTTCTCTTTTGTTAATGAATATCCTTGTGCAAGTATATGCTTTTCTTATATTCTTCTGTTACTGCCAAGTATATTAGTTTTATCTTATTGCCAAGATATGATGAGAGGTATATAAAAAGACATGTAGGCGTACTCAGTACAATATTAACGAAATATTGTGCTGACGTGTACCGCATGTAACCTTTTGTTTAGGTTGTGGTTATGCTCTTGAAGATCCAGGATAGTTGAGAGTTGTGTGGTGAGATGATGTACAGGTAGACCTGTTGTCTTAAGATCCTGTTGTTTAGCTGTAGCACATGTATATGTATAGTTTGTTGTTCAATATGTAATCTCAAATGTTGTAACAATTCATGTTGTAATTATATGTTGAATGGTGAACATGTGTTGTGGTTTGTTTATTGTTCATGTATATGTGCTACTGATGGTTTCCTTATGACTTCCTCTGATTTTCTTCTTCTTAGCCTCGTGTGGGATGTTTAAATTGGGATTCTCGCTGAGGTGAGGGTTTCAATTTGGACGTCACACATCAGATTAAGTTTTAGAAAATCCGGGGACGTCACATAACTTGTACTATGAAACATCAAGATGTGAATAAAAAGAAGAAAGACAGAAGATGGAGACCCAATCTAGGGCTTCATAACCGTACAATGGTCTAGTCAATGACTATCCATTGAGGGTCATTTAGACTAGAGTTGATGGCTTCCCATCAAGGGTGTATCTAACCGACCTCGATTGCCTAGTATATGACTCCCCAATAACACCTTGATGCATTCATTAATTGGTCTTTTTGTTGATGGGTGTGTTTGTGGGTTGATGAGGATTTTCATCTATTCAATCCTATTACTAGGCCTTGATGGCATGGTTAGTGGTTCCCATCAAAAGGTTTTTCCGTAACTCGACCCTCATGTATGCACTTTTTGTGTGGCTCAATTATGACCTTTGAGAAGTTGTTGAAGGAAGTTGGTGATTATCAATTGTACTTGATGGTTGTGGTTGATGGATAACTTCACAAAATAATATTATTTCCAAATTTATAATAATATTTAGAGTAGGTGGAATTATTAGTAAGAAATTGTATGAATATATATATTTATATTGCATGTTGGGAGCCATAATTGTTTAGTGGTAACCGAGACACAAAACATCCCCAAAATTGGATGTCATAAAAATCCACGAAGTTTGAATTCATATTTTCATCATGTTAACATTAAAATCAAAATAGAAGATAAAATATGATCATGCTTTTCTAACCATACTATTTCTAAGACATTTGTTGGACTATATTTGTAACCTTGATGTTTGATTATTCTCAATAGATTCCATCAGGGATTCAAATTGCATGGATAACCTCCTTCAATGTTACTTTTCTTCACCCAATTGTGCAATTAACTTCAAAATTTGCATACAAGATATTTGTGAACACCTCCTTTCAAAGGTATCTTTCACCTCATTCTTTAATTTTTAGTATAATGGAAGGAGTATGATTAGGTTAATGATTTATGGGGACTTGTACTTCTTCATAAAACTCAATCATAAATTTGTTTAGAGGAAAGTTGTCCCTACAGTCCAATCTAATTGTCTTTAGAACATTTATATCACATCTTACTTTTCACCACCCTAGATTGCATGGCTTTAGTGAACAATTATGAAGACCAAGGGTGTCTCCTATTGAGCTTCTGAGCACTACCATTAAGCACAACAAGCAAATATAAACCCATCAGGAAACACCTTTGGCTCCTAATCATGGCACAACGCTCATGATTTTGTTCATGATCATGCTTTAATTGTCTCTCTTTTGGATTTGTTTCATGGTTTTTATATTTTTAGTTTTAATGAATTTGGAGAGACATGATATATCTTCCCTTGTCAAGGGTCATGCACATTAAACCAATACTTAATTTGTGGAAGATCAAAACAAATATCATAGGTAGGTATCGGATCCTCCTCATACACGATGTCATCTTATGGGCCCAGGTCAACTTAGCTTATCATGTTGTGTATTAAGATTAATTTTTCATAAGAACATGACCATTCCTATCTAATTAGAGTGAAAAATGTCAAACTTATTTCCTTAGTAAAGTGAAACCATTAATCAATAACATGGAGAATAGTTAAAGCTAGTTCCACATATCTTTTCAAAACAACCTAGAGATTGGATCAAACTTGTTAAAGTTTTACCCTTTAACACTATAATTTTAAAAAATTAGGATTTGGCATAACATGGAAGTACTTTTTGAAAGATTTTCAAGTTGTTTTTAAAATAAATAAGAGAATAAGAATTAAAGAGTATATTACATCAAAAAAGAAATGTAGGATAAGATAGAATACTCCTCCCTCCTGATTACCCCCTCCCCCAAACACATGATTTGCTTTATTCCTAGACAGTTAAAGTATCACTTGTAAAGTAAAAGTTGAGGATTTAGAATGAAAAATTGTAATGCTTGTCATCTCCCCAATGGAAGCGTATCAACTGAACATTTTGCACACCTTTGAGATGAAGGTAGTCTTTATATTTGCAATAGTCAAGTTTTATGTTCAAATCACCCAAGTCATACATCCTACAAAGTACATGGAACTTTTAGTCATGTGACGGTTTGAGTTTTTGAGGGCTTTTATTAAAGAAATGAGGTTTCCATTATCTATTCATACTGGGTGGGGCTTCTAACATTTTCCTTACTTTTTACTATCCTTCCAATGTCATTGGCACATTTTTTGGCATGCTTTCCATTTTATTATTAATTGTCATGAAATTGTTAGTTTTCTTGATTCCAAAAAGTGTGCTAGGGATGTTGTGAAGGATGAAATTCCTTACCATGATTTCCATAGATAAGAGTGCCCAATGAAAGTCATGTTGAATGGGTAAGAATTGAATTTCCAAATGAACATTTGTAGTCTAGCCTTCAATGGATCTTTTTTTCATGATTGAATTTTGACAAAGAGATCCACCATAAAGTCTGAGCCTATCACATATCATTTGTTGATTTTTGTGCTAAGTAGAGATTGCTAGGCATGTATGATATTGAATGTCATATACCCTCCTTTCTTTACACAGTCATACAAATCTTCCTTCAAAATGCAGAAGTGATCACATTACAAGACAAATGTTTGATCTTAAGCATATTGCTTCATCCTGTACATTATGAGCCCCATGTCAACTTCAAAAATTCCAACAAAGGATCACATATAAAAGTTATTAAAGGTTGGTACCATTATCCATGTTTGTCCAGATACCTTTTATTGTCTTTCTTCTTAATAATCCCAAAATTCTAGTATGTTTTGTTATGATTCTATTGTAGGTTCATGAGTTGACTATTTTGAATTCTGGTAGGCGTTCTTATAAATCTAACTTCAATTCTGGATGGTCTTGGTTGTGTTGTTGCTTATGATCAGGCTATATGTCTTGTACCCTTACTATCTCAAATGGGTGAGGAAATGTGTGTTCATTCTAGCAAACTAATATTCCCTTAATTATAATGTTTTATGCTAAAAAAAGGATGACTTTTGTTTTTTTAATAAATCACAATTCTTTTAATCATAGGAATTTATCTGGGGGGGACTAAGATATAAAGTTTCCTAAATGAAGAGAGCATGCAGGGATCCTAGAAGAACCACCAATCATGGATCATTTCCATGACAAACCATCCTCTCAAATCATGGAGATCATCATTAGCTATGGATTTGATGGTCCCCTTAACTTAGAGCCTTCATGAAGTGAATTACAACACATGAGTTGTTCTTCAATTCAAGAAATTGATGCGGTCCAGTGAATGGATTTGTATGATTGCTAGTTGTCTCAATAAGAGCATCTGTTCTAATTAATCATGGCATCTATATGGGAAATGCAAGGGATGCATGAGGTTTTAGATCACCAAACCATATTCCCTCTCTTTACCTCTAAATCACTACCAATTCTCCTACAATTGGAAGGGGAAAGTTATGAGCCAATTTTCCTCTTAGACACCATTTCTATTAATTTACTTATGGATGGAGAATTAATCATCTTCTTAAATAGGTTTTCAGATAAAGAAGGTGTGACATAAAATATAGGCCATTCTAATTCAATTTTTGAGACATATTCTAGAGTTATAGTAGAAAGAACTTTGAAGAAGTTCTTGCTTACACTAGCTTTTCTTCTGAAGGCACCCAAAAAGGCATTGTATGAGAGTATGTGATGCATGTTTCAATAAACTTCATCACTTCTAGCCTTTACATTGTTGAGTATGTTTGCCATAACATATATATTGTACTTGCATCTACACCAACATGTACATATCCATTCCCATTATTTTGTAGGGAAGGGACAAAGGGTTCTAGATCATTGGATTAGGGAAGATTGGGTTTGAAAATATCCTCAGTGCAGTAAAGAAAACCCATTGTGAGTTCCCAGAATCATTATCAACTAAATGATATGTTCTATGTCATTAATTTCTTATTGGTAATCTTTTGAGTATATGAATGACATTTCCCCTCCACTAAAGGTTGAGGGGTCATTGATTGGAGGTCAGTGTTGAATTCTATAGGATCCAATGTGATTGTGGGTTTTTGTGTTTTTTGTTTAGATGTTCTTGGGGAAGGAGGGTTCAACAATTTTTTTCTCAATCCTTGTAATGCTCTAAATGATAGATCAAGGAGTGGAGCATAATAATTGAAAAAATAGGTCAAAAGGATCCTCTAGTTGTTATTGTCAACCCATGTCCATCCATTTTGATAGCATCCCAACACTCCTATTTTGTTTTATAATCAACTTTAGATATATGAACATCATTCACTTGTTGTTATGGTCATGTCTCCTTCTTCGTTAACTTCAATGACTACTACATTGATTTTGAGGAGGATGCTATATCCTCATTAGAATATTGGTGTTTTGATGTCCTAGTGCATACTTTACATGTTCTATTGTGGTATCCACTCCAGTTAGTTGTAAATTGTTTGTATCTTCAAGGATTGGAGAGGGGCCATGATGTTAATTAGATATGCATGGAATCATCATTAAGTAGATATAGATTCCTATTGTACCTCAATGAATGTTTCAAGAATTATGGAGGTCCTAGAAAGGATGAGGATGAATGTGCCTCCCTCACTATTTCCCTCTATCTAGTGTCTCTTAGCATTGTTTTTTCTTCTCTATATGCTTCGTCTTGAGTTCCTAAAACTTCTTTTTAACCAAAATCAAGATGTAGTTGTTTTTACACTGGAGAGGAAACATTTGATACATCTATCATAGAATTTGCATAATTGATTGTATGTTGTCAACTCGCAATTACCTTGAACATTGAAGTCACATGGCCAATGTTTGCAGCTACAAGGAATGTTGAGTATAGCTAAAAAAGTTCTAATTTCTACCTCCCTCAAGTGTGCATTTGAAGTCCAACCCCACATTGTATGCTTGTTGTAGTTACAGGATTGTTGGGGAGGAGTGTGGTGGCACGCCTATTGTTGAGTTTGTATTGTATCCTCAAGATGGACCTATGATTTGGTGTTTACCCCATAAGTTCATGGAATGGTTGGAAGTGGTTGTTGATGTGTCACCTCTAGATATATTCATTGTGGGGTGGTTCTATTGGTTGCACATTGTGGCCTTATTTGGCATATATTTTTACTTGGGATATTGATGTGATGTCAATGGTGTATGATCATATTGTTAAGGTTTCTCGATTGAGGGACTCTATCCACTACTAAGTGAGTGAGCAGTTCTTGGGGTGACTCAAGCATCTGTGCTTTCAGAATGACATATATTTTTTCTTGCATTTTTTCTTCCACTTTAGATAGATAAGCTTGTGTAGTTGAGGCAATTGGATCCTTTGGAGGGATAACCACTTTCCTTTGTGTTCTGGACTCCTTCTTTGTTGTTAGGAATTTCATTATCTTTAGATGTAGCTAGATCCTTATAGAAATATATTGTTCCATTTCCTTTAGTTTTTTCTTGTGGAACAAAATTATGTGCTTGTCATAATTGCTCCTATCTGGAACAAGTAGAAGAAAATTGGATTTTAGATACCCATGGAAGAACTTACCTCCCAATTTCTCCAAATACAACTTTAGATCAAATACTTCTTATCAATGGGTGACTTTTAGATTTTGTGTAGCTTTTTAGTGTGATCGGGTACCCAATGGGTGTCTTATTATATTTTTAAGGATGGCCATACAAAAATCCTTCAAGTGATCCTCACCCATTGCCTATTCTTCAATTAAAATCCATCTAATGTTATTCGTTAATGTTCTAGATCACATCACAAAACATGGAGGTCCAGATGATAAATGTTACCATGTTTGGATTTTCTACAAATGGTATTGGCAAAGATTTTATGGACAACATGCCAAACCACATAATGAATTTTGGATCCTTTGGATTTTTCCAGAATAGTGTTTATTTTCTCTGGTCAATCATTCCCAAAATAAATACACATTGCAAGCTTCATCATCTTTTATCAAAATCTCCAGATTCTACTGCTTGAGATGTCTATGTAGAAGTACAAAAATTGGAATTTTCTCTGTTAGTGTCTGCTTCTTCTTCATTGTCATACTTAAAACTTTGGTTGCCTACATTCTTCTTTATACTATTTCTATATCAATAGCTTGAGTAATGAGGAGATAAATGCCATGCCACCTCAATACAGGAGTGTCCTTGGTGAAAAAGGATATCAAATAACTTAGATGCACTCAATAGTTTTCGTATGCTGGAAAATATTTATAAGTAACATAAGTGTCTCCATCACCAAACATGGTGACATAAAATATTTTTGTCCCCCACTACAACATAGTAGGATCTTTGGATGGAATTCCTATCTTAGAATTATCTTTGTGAAAATATTGGTGGTCTGGAGGATGTTGATGCAGAAGCTACAGCATGTGTCATTGGTTCTCAGATATGTTTACTACTTCAGGCAGAAGCTCTATCTATCACTCAAGCTCTGTGTTCTTCTACAATTTCATGTCATCCCTCACCCTCTTCTTAGCTTAGTTAGATGGTTTGTCCTCAACGTACCTTTTCTTTATTATTATGAATCCCTCTTCAAAAGTAATGTATTCATGTAAAACATGAGTTCATATTCCTCAAAAGAAATACTAGTAGGGGACCTACACGCCCATAGGCATGCCATTGCTTTTGTAGTAGTGACCTCCTCATATACCCTAGTTTTATCACTCTCATCTTTAATCAGAACTAGCCTCACTGTGGTCTTAGTTCTTGATATTGTCAAAACGGGGCTGGGAATTAATAAGTGTTCGTCAAAGGATGCTTCAATGGTGACCTTGCTTCTCTTTATCTCAATGGGAAGCCCTCGATGGGTGGGTCAAAGTACGGAGTGGTCGGTGGAAAGGCCCTTGATTGGTGGTTCCTTGATGGGTTATGTCTACTAGGGTGTCAAAGTGTGCAGGTCTATGGATATAACCTCAATGGATGGTATTCTATTTCTTAATCAGGGTGTCAAAGGTGGACCTTGAAAGTTTTACTACAATAGATGCCTCATTGGCACTCTTTGATGGATAAATCAATTGATAGGAGATCTTGAAGGCTAGTTTTTGTAACATCCCCAGATTCTGCCTTCCTAAAACCACATGGGGGTGAGAAGACAAAATTCAAAAATGGTAATGAATTGTATCAGAGTGCATTGTGGAAGCAATATGCGCATACATGAACATACAACCACAAGTATACACCATTCACTATCTCAACATTCAACATATATATTATTAATTCTACTGGGGGAGATTTGATTAATTCTTAAACTTTTAATTAAGAATTACATCAATGGGCTTTCTATGTCCATTATGAGTTAAGTAATTATTCAAACTTTACATTTACATATTGAATGAGAATTATACAAGTCTGAACATGTATACTGATGGAATCCTAATACATTAGCTATAGAATGTACAACTATTCACTTCTTGTCTTTTCTCCCCTTCTAGCTCTGAGCCAACAATATACGTGAAACAACGAATCAACACACAAGGTGTTGCGTATGTGGGTAGAACGATACATACATATATGCTTGCATATATGAATGATTAGAGGAAGAAAATAAAGAGTACAAGAAAACATTATTAATTGTGAAAATCAAGGAAACAATTATTTTAAGTTATCTTTTGATGTGAATGTACTACTAAGTGGTGTCAGCACTTCATACATATACTTTTATTTGGGCCCACCCCGTCCCTTGGGCTATGGGGATCCTTGCCCCTAGGGTTATGGGGATGTGTTGCAGAGAAAGAGAGAGAGAGAATATCAAACACTAAACATCTACAAACATACATTTATTTATTTTTTATTAGTGATATGGTGAAGATTAGCATAACACATCCAAGAAATAATATCAAATAAGAATGAGAAATACATCATATTTAGATTTTACATAAGGAAACCTAGTCATATACTTAGGTAGTCCCACATACCTAAATTTAGAAATTTTAATTTATCATGGACCACATAGATATTTGGTCATCACCTGATAAATAGAAATTATGTCATGATTAATAAAGATACATCATATTCTTGGTATTTAGATCTATATTATGGCTTTGGTCAAACCTAGGTTTTAAAAATCTTAAATGTGTATCTGATATTTTTCTACTGATCTATATATCATAATAATGGTCTGATTTAGTTTTCTTAATATTTCAATACTTGATCTATTTTCTTGAATTTATATGGGGTTTAAAGCATCAAATTTCATTTTAATGTAAGAATACCTAATATTGATAAATAATGTATTATAGTTCGTACTGAGTTTTCACATAATATTTGGGTTCATGAATATTTTTACCAGATTTAATATGCATCATTTGCTAATTATTCATGTTAAGTAACCATAAAAAGGAGTATTAAAATTGAAATAAAATATCACCAATAAGAATTCCTCAAAAGTGTGATCCAGAGATCTTATAAGAAACCAGGAATTTGAATGAATCTCTACATCTTGTTGGGGGATTTATTGGCCTTGGGAGCTATTTCCAATAATTTTCTAAGCCAAGGTTATTTTCAATAAATCCAAAATATTTTACCTTATGACAAGGGGTCCACTGACTAAGTTGGCGCTCATGTATTGGCCACATTGGTATTAACACTATGACTCCTTCTTCTGGCCCAAGTGGGTCGACTGGTTCAAGGGCTCACTCAAATGGTTGGTTGCTAGATTGGGAAACCCCTTCCTCTCTCTCCCAACTCTAACCCTTGCATTCTCAATGATATGTCCTCCACTCTCAAGTGAGATATCGACCGTCCATGGCTACCTTAAGTGCATTCTCTAATGACACATCATTGATAGATGGATCCTTCCTACCATCTAATCCGTAATGCAAAGCATACCCATGAAGGGTGGTCTAGGAGGGTTGATGTGATGTACTAAAGTTTAGGTACTAAATCTATTTTCAGATATTTTCCCCTAACTTGAGCTTATTTTACAATGTTTTCCTTCATTCCATATACTAATCACTTATTTTAACTAAATTATCATGGTCCTTAGTACAATATTCTTTGATTGAATTTCCTTTGTCTTAATGTATTTATTCTTCTCGCCTGATGGATAATTACTCAACTGTCTGTCATCTAGAGTTTCATTTGTTTTCTAATTCATCTATCATGTATCATGACACTGCTTGGTCCCTTTGTAAACTCCTTATGTCAAAAAAAATTTTGCCTTCAACATAATTTCTCACCTCACAAATGAGTTCCCCTTCTTACTTGAGTAATATATGAAAATTAGTCATGGGATTCATACTTATGCTTCATTAGTATAAATTTGACATCCTTGTGTTCAAATCTTTGAGTAGATATTCTATTTCAACTAATGGCTTGGAATTATTTCAAGAAGATACAAATTGCACTAGTGAGTATCAATTTTGAGGTAATTAACACACAACAACAATGGGGTCTTGGCTTGCCAAAACTGACATGTTCTATTTTCAAAAAATAAAAAAACATTAATGTGGATCGTTGATCAAAATTTCACATCAATTAGAGAAATGTATACAGTTAGGGGGTTGTTTTCAATACAAGAGACTTAAAGGTTATTTTCTTAAATAACATCCACTCTATTTATTTCTTTCAGAGAAGAAACACCCCAAGAAATGCCTAGATTGTCTCATCGGTGATGACAGTTACACGAGACATGCCGATCCATATCTCTCTTAATACCTACTCTTCCACATCATTGAACCAACACCCCCAAACCATCATCTCTCTAAAACCCCACCTCCAGTACTATCATACCAATCTGAAGAAAATGAAACATGGAGACGTTAATTATTGATGTCTCCTTTCCATACTAGATTGAATTCCTTGGATCCCTAGAACTCCTCCCTCTACATTATGTATATAACCAAACTGTTGAACACCAACATCAGATATTCAACCTAAATCATTCCACTAAAGGGCCACATACCTACAAGAAGTAGACCATCGACATCTCCTCGCCAGCAATCGGTCTGTAACACCTCAAAACCTACAACAGTAGGTGGTTGGACCCCTTAGCCTTGGATCATTATCAACCTTTGTCCTAGTCTCTCATCTAACCCCCTTTCATTGGACATTGTTGTCCCTAACTAGTCAACATTAGGGAAGATGCATCAACAAGACCCCTAATGACGATGACATATGTTGGGTCTCTCCAACCACCAAAACACATCTATGTTTCCTCCACCACCACTCCACAGTAGAGTTAAGAGAAGGTCAACCATATGAGTACACCAGGTCCATCTCTAATCTGGTGAAAGTAACCCAAATATTCTCAGACCTGGTCATCACCCATGAGGTGAAGAACAACAACAGTTAGAACTAACAGACTGAGAAGTACTTCCTGGAATCCTCTATGACCAGGAAATGATGGTGCATCCTCCTTGAGTATTAAACACCCCTAAGTCGCTAACCAAATCTTCAACTTGCAGATCTAAAACAACCTATCCCCTCTATTGATAAACTACCACAGGCACACTTACATCACCTCGAATTTATGATCCATGGAGTTCATTCAAAGGAGCATCAGAGAAGAACATCAGAGAAGATCATCTATTGAGACATGTTGTTGGATCCCTACAACCTGAAAGATATATTATTGTGTCGGACTTGTTGACCCTTGCTAAAACTTGCAAAGTAGAAGATGCATCATCTTCTAGAACTTACACCCATGATTGATACCTACCTCTACCGACACATTCCCCTTGACCCACAACCCACCTTCTTCACTAATGGCAAGATGGATGAAAATCAGTGACCAGACCTCCAATATTATTAGGTTGGCACTAAGCATTAGTGGCACCAAGTGATGGTCGGATGATGGAGTATCATCAATAACATGTTTCATTTGACTTGAGATGTTGAAGGCTTGATAGAGCTTTACCTCTTGATGCAAAAAGAAGCAGTCCTCATTGATATACCTTGATTCAGTAAGTGGTAAGTTAGTTGCTTTCACTTGTTTTTTCTATCTATATAGAACCTTTTTAATAGGATATTGATATGCTATTTAATTTAATAATTCCAAATTATACATAAAACAAAAAAGAAGATAATAGTCTGAACATGTAGAATGTTGTATGTACATCTACTACTATGACTATAAACCATACCAATAAATAATACCTTAGTAAATCCATGTACACTAGAACTATAATATCAAACTATCGATTATATGATACATTAGTTGTTGCACATATGATGTATTCTAAGAATAATATATATATGAAATTAGTCATTAGATAATACTATTGTATGAGTAAATTGAGTATATATGTATTATAAACTTGTGCATAAACATACATCTCTGAACATATCCTAATTTTATACCAGCTAGGAATGATTATAATGGTTATTTATAACGTGCATGGTATTAATATTGACAAGGAATATGAATATATCATTTTAGATATAAATGTGGACATGATAGCCTTTCCTAATTGACCTTTCATGTAAATGTTTGCCTCATTAGTATTGATGTATGTGTTAATGTAGAGGTGTGTTAATAAGAGGAATAGTGATACTCGATTTCTATATGTGCTTCAGTTAGCATTATGTCTCTATTTTTTAATCCTTTAGTCCCATTTTCATGCATCATTTAATCATCTAGCATGAATTTTTAGTTTTCCCCATCTTTATTGTTTCCTTGTGACTAATCCATGATCTAATGCTAGGTAATGATAAAGTCATCAAATTGGTGAAGAAATAGAGCAATAAAAGCATTTGAAGACCTGGAGAAGCAAAAAATAAGGTCTTCATCAAGACCATATATAGTCATGTGGATTGTATTTCTAGAAAGACCAAATACATTATGACTGGTGGATTGTATACAGTCCTCCTGGACTGTAAATGGGGTTGTTAGTAACTCATTTTTGGTGGTTTTTGAATTCTACCCCCCCCCCAATTTTAGAGGGAAATGATGGATAATGACTTAAGAATGGTTGGGAATGGAAAAGAGCATGGTTGCACTCCTAGGAAAGAGTTTTGAGGACTGGAGAAAAAGCTTGGGAGAAAGAGGGACCACCTACACCAAATCCTAGCGGATTTGAAGGGATTTCTCTACGAATGACTTGTTTTCCTCCATAATTCTAAGTTATTGGTCCTTCTACTCCAAGGAGAATCTAAGGAGGAGGTCAGGACATCATTCAAACGTTCTCTACTTGGAGAATTTGGAGTTCTATAGCTGCACTTCGAGTTTCCTTTCTTCTTCTTCATATTTCTTCTTGTATCTAGATCATGTCCTGCAACCTCTACTTTGTGGTAGTTATTTTGTCATTTTGAACATGGTAGCTTAAGTCTCATTTTCTAATACTTGGGTAGTATCTCCTAACTTGTTATCATGTAGAACTCAGTTTCCATCTTAATATACTCGACTATGGGGACCGGGTTAATCTATTGAGTTAATCATTATCTATGATGATCAAGTATGTGCAATTTCTATTTTATTCGGGGAATTATCATGATAATGATCAAATTGTTAGATTAAGGCATTTACTTGACTACTTTTCCTTTTTGGAATTCCAAATTTGAACATCCATAATTTCTTATTTTAAATCTCATGAACTTTTATGGATATTGAGGTATTCTGTTTAAATGGGTCCTTTGACCACTCTTACTATGCTTTAAATATCAGATGTGAATTTTGACTGGAATCCTAGTCTTACCACTCTACTTGTGTATGCTAAATGTTTAACTAGAATATCTAGAATAGTGGTACTTGTGTACAACCATACTTATATGGGGCGCGCGTATTCCTCCCGGGGTATGCGTTTCCACCCTTATTTCTATGATTCTATGTTGCTATGGACTTGTTTAAGTATATTTATTCTATTTTTTTGATATAATTTTTTGGTGAGGAACTTCTATTCTCATGATTATAATTTGGATTTTAATATGTCTTATTTCTCTTGTTATAATTCTCTTGAACTTACCTAATTTCATAGTCCCCTTCTTATGGGAACACCTCTCATTAAACTTTTAATGGAATATAATGACCAAAATGTTTATTATATGTACATACTCAACTTTTACAGATCCATACCTTGTTTCCAATGTTCTGGGTAGATGTTCCTTCCACCTAGGTGTATCTTCATTAGAAGACAAGGATGCAAAAAGATTGTATACATGATATTTGACCTATGGATAGCTTGGAATGGCCAGGTTTCCCTCTGTAATGGGTTGTGCATGTTATTAGATTTACTAGAAGTGTACTTTTTTTACTTTCTATACCACCTTTATGGTGAGGAACAATTGTATAATGACACACCTTGTAACTTTTATATAGTTTTTTCCTACTTCTTCATCATCACACGACTCTTTATATAGTACCATTTAGGTGGATCCCCTCTTGGGTCCCACTCATTACAATTTGGTATCAGAGCCTAAGCAGACAGTAACTTCATTATAGCAAGTTATCCCATGTTATGTAGATAAGTAACCCTATGTTTCTTGTTGTTATGCCTATCCTTGAGTTGTGAAATACCAACTAGCATTTCAATGCATGACAAAGTTGGTGACTTCCACTCCCCAAACTACCCTTGTAGTTGAGACTCAGTCTTGAATTACTTGATCACCCAAACCCGCTTTATGGATGTAAAAATGTCACAATGTGGATTTGACTCTTGTAGTGTTTGATTCCTAAATCCTAATACTCATAGGTTAGCCTTAGAAGTGTACGTTGAGTTGAATATTCATACATATTTTTTACCCTAGTTCTCAACTTAACCCCTTTCTTATGTTGTTTTTCTAGCATGTCTTGCATATGCCCAATTTGGATGTTGAGAATACATGGTTGACAAATGTAAAACCCTAATGTATGTTTTAGAATTGAGATGATTCCCCCGACACTATGTGATAATCTGATCTAGCTCCATTATGAACATCTAGAGCTTTCCTTAAACATGGAGTATCTCAATATAGTTATGCACAAGATCTCAACCTACAGGATGGATACTATCGCCATAGAGTTTGAGAGGCCCTTACATGAGGATAATTTTATAGAACTTACAAGTTTTAAATAGATGATCTCATGAGTTCACCTCCCTCATATCATAATATACTTGGACTACCTAACGAATAGGATTAAGTGTGGAATTGACAATATGGATCACCTTGTCTCGTGCTGGCTTAATGGTGGTAAATCACCAAGTGATGGAGAACCCTAATTTCTTCCTATAACGGGTGCACAATCATATGAATCCTTGATGTCTTAAAATGAAGGTGTGTAAAACATGATTAAGGTGAAGTGAGGAATCTTGTATAAAATGTTCTAATGGGATGCGATGGAAGTCGACTGTGTGAAAGAGAATCCCTTTTTCCTTATGCCTATTCTATAAGTTAAAGATGCTTCTTGGCATTCCCTATTTGTAAATAGTGGTACCCAATAGTGGGCCCACTCAATGGTACAAACAAGAGCCATGAAATAAATAAGCACCAGAAAATATAACTATTTACAAAGTTACAAATTGTTTCCATTTACATAACTTTCTCACCATAATGGTGGTACATAAAATGAAAAGGATACATCTATACATACACATAAGCCCATATGCAGAGGGTAGCAAGCGTATCTCAAGCTGTCCTTAAATTCACCAATGAGCTCACAATCATCTTGACTCTTTTCCCTATAAAGTACATGCACCTGGGTGGAGGGAACACCCAAGAAATAGGAAAACAATATATGTATCAACAAAAGTTGAGTATGTACATTAGAGGATTAACTAGGGAATTAAAAGTAAAGTAATATGTTCCCATCAAAAGGGGGGGCATTAAATCTAGGTAAGTTTCAATGGAAATTAACAAAAGAAGGAATTTCCAAAAGAATGAAGCATTATAAATAATCCAATAAACAACAAACCTTGCCACAGTAATCATCATGTTACAACATTTATTTCCATGTAGATATATTGGACTAAATTAACTATAGTAGGGCCAAGACACCAAAGAGTCATTGGCCTAATATATTTTGGATAGAAAAGTCCATAGGAAGAAAAGCACGCCTCTGTATATATAAGGGTAGAAAAGCATACCCTTATGGTTCTGCATAAGCATCAACAATAGTTAGCTAGTCAAATTATCTACCATGCATAATATAGTGTGGCATGATGCTTTATTCATCAGACATATATGTCACAATACAAGCACAATAGCATGTGGGATCATTGGCCCAATTCAACCTGTAGATAATAATCTCAAAAGAATGATATGTCAACTAATGGAACAAAAGAGTATGTCAAGAATTTGCCTCATTATGGGAAAATTGAGTCATAAAATGCCCAATTAAAAATAGGGAGGAGTACATACATGATATTCAATACAAAAAATTAACTCGATTTCTACATTTTGATCCAGAACACGTTGATGTTACCCTAGAAATGCATTACGGGTGTCGATCAAATTGAAGAGAACATGTGTATCCATTCTTATTATATATTTTCATATTGCTCTTATCCTAGTCCTGATCACCTAACGAAATATTTAGTGTTGTTAATTCAATTAGGTGAATATATGATCTATTATATATTCATTTTAGTTTTAATATTGATCTTTAATCACATAACTCTATGCATGCCTTGATTACAAATATATGTAGGTAATTCATTTCTAAAATTTAGTTCTTGTAATGTTCTCATATAATATCATTATACTATTCCACTAAGGGTGGATATATTTGTGTGACATAAGTATGAATGTGTTTACAAGTTTTCAGTGCAACTGTAGTTACCAAAAGATATATATGTACATATATATGCATTTGGCATTTGTATGGAAGGTTGTGAATTTGTATACTAGGTTTTCTTATGAAATCTATTGAAATTTTAACTTCGTTTTCAACTATCAAAATTAGAGATGTCAAATTGCTTAATGCAAAGGTATGACCGCGTATACCATTAAATCTATGATTAATTATCCTAATTGACTACTCAATTAAACTTAATCATGGTTATAATGTGATATTATGATAAGAATCCTTTGACATATTATGTTTCTATTATTCACACCTAAGATTACACGATATCATAGTGTAAATTATTGAGTTATATACATTTGGTTAATCCTAGTATATGTATATATACTTAACTATGTATACATGAGTGATGTCATAACTTATATAACCAAGTTTGAGATCATAATTAAATCTTCCATTTACATCATCATATAGAATACATTATTAATGATAAAAAATGTGTAATTGATTACCTGCATATTGGATATGTTCTTGGTGGGTTTTTGGGTGATGGGCAAGCCCTGTGATGGTGCCAGTAGTTCATGCGCCAATATGGTTTAAAGTGGATAAAAGCATTTCTATGTGTGTAGGTCCATGTTTGTCGATGTAGGTCATCTTGCAATGAACATGGATTCCATACATGCTCGTAGCCTTTAGAAACATCTTGTAGCAGTGATATAAATGTTACTCTGTGGTGGCTGACGATGTTGGAGATTAGTGCAAAACAAGAGAAGAAGTGTTGTGCTAATAGGTAGACTAGTTGCTTGTAGCTGTTGTCTGCACATGGTGCAACATAAGGGATGAAGTAGAGGATAACACAGGAAATGGATAGGATTCTTGGTGCATGGTAGATTCAGATTGGTGGTTTGTGCTAGGTGGTGGTGTTGATGTCTGATGGCGATGCCTCCATGGCGTTGACGGTGTATGCATAGAGTAGGTCAAGCAGGGTGCCTCATATGGAAGGAGTTTTGGGTGGTTGTGTCAATCCATTGGCAGGAATAGGTTTCTGGTGAGAGAGTGGCATTTACAAACAAGGGGTGTTGGCGTCGAGGGTGCCCCAGACGTGTTAGTTGTGTTGTAGGCGTCGTGGTGGTGATGCACCATCATCTGTGATCTTGGTGATGCCAAGGAGATGCAAGTTGCATTGAGGGGCTGGAAGGGCGTTGGGTCATTGCAGGTCCATCTATAGATGACCAAAAGTTGTTGTAGGTCTGAACTAGCTTTCATTGAGAATTGACGAGGTCGATGAAGTGGAGTTGGGTCTGAAGCAGTGATGACGGTAAGGTGAATAACATGTTATGAAGACCCTAGTTAGGGATCGATGGAAGAGCATTAGTGGCAGCCTTGGAGACCTCATGGTATGCTCCAAGTTGTCATGGCAGGAGGGGGGTCCAATGGGGAAGGGAGACACATGTGAGCATAATCTAGACTTGGCTAGGTGGCCTACTTAGTTTGAGTCATAAGCTAGCTAGTAGATTGAGTGTAAGCTGGGATATCAGTTGTAACGGATATGCACAGACTGTTAAGTGCATAAGACCAAGTCAGATGGTAAGATCCGAGAATGTTAGTTCTGAACTTAGATCGTGGCACTTAGCTAGCCGCATAGTTAGAGTCGAGTAGTGTCTTCTGGTCTGTATTTAAAGAGAAATCGGTGAAGTAAAAGATTATCGCTTCTTCTCTAATCCTCAGCACATATTGCCCTAATACACCAAATATCCCTCAAGGAGAAATGTTGCAGGTCTGCGATCTATAGGAGGCATTCTCTATACGTGGTATCAGAGCTGTTAAGATGCCCAAATATGGATCCTTAAGAGGCTCAAATGGAGCATAGTTAGCCGACACAGCAACAAAGGAGGGATCAGTCACGCTGAAGTACCCCATGTTAACTAAATCAAATTACCCAATCTGGGTAATGAAGATGAAAGCTAACATGAGGGCTTAGGGTGTATGGGGGGCAGTGGAAGCCTCAAACAATGGAGGCGAGGTGGAAGAGAGGAAGGATCAGATGGCATTGGTTGTCATTTAACAAGTCATGCCAGAAGAAACAATGTTGCAGCTCGCCGGGAAGGAGACTGCTCGCGAGGCCTGGGAGGTGCTCAGAATGATGCATGTTAGTGTGGAGTGAGTGAACGAGGTGAAGTTACAGGCGCTACGGTGGGAGTTTGAGAATTTGAGGATGAATGACACACAACAAGTCGATGAGTTCGTGGGGAAGCTGAGTGGTCTGGTAAACCAAATCAGATCGCTTGGGGAAGTAATGGAGGATAGTCATGTCATCAAGAAATTGCTTCGGAGTGTTCCTCCTAAGTTCCTTCAGATAGAGGCAACCATGGAACAATTCGGAGACTTGAAAATGATGCAAGTTGATGAAGTTATTGGAGCTTTGAAGGCCCATGAAGAGAGGTATCGAGACTACGATGGGCGGCACAAATAGGTGCTGCTACTGAGAAAGGAAACCAAACCTGATGTGAAGGCAACATAGTCCGAGGATGCTCAATACCATAGCTCACGTGGACGTGGGTGGGGAGGACCACGTGGATGAGGATGAGGTTGTGGAAGAGGAGGATGCAGCGACAACATCTCATCCCGTCATACCACAGAAGGTAATCGTGAAGGTAAACATGATAAGAGCAAAATCAGGTGTTTCCATTACAATAATCTTGGGCATTACGCATCTGAGTGTCGAGGGATGACACGGTCAGAAGAAGCAAACCTGACATGTGCACAAGATGAAGAACCGGCGTTGCTAATAGCCAAGCTTGAAGAACAATCATGTGATAGGATCCTGCTCAATGAAGACAGATTTGCACCAAATTGGTGCACCGACGCTAAAGAAAAATCACAGATAGATCTGTGGTACCTGGATAACGGAGCAAGCAATCACATGACGGGGCAAAGGAACAAGTTCAAAAATCTGGATGAAACCATCACAGGAGAAGTGAAATTCAGAGATGGCTCGAGGGTACAGATTAAAGGAAAGGGATCCATGTTATTCCAATTCAAAGGAGGAGAACAACGGTTGTTGTCTGAAGTATACTACATTCTATGACTGGATAGAAATATTATCAGCCTTGGGCAGCTGATAGAACAAGATAACAAAATCTTACTCAAAGGGACTTTTCTCTGGTTGTACGGGAGAGATGATAAACTACTTATGAAGTTCAATAGATCATCGAACAAACTCTATAAAGTTGAAATAGAGTCAGGAGATCTAGTGTGCTTAGAAATAAGCATAGATGACCCAGCGTGGCTATGGCACACGAGATTAGGACATGTGAACTTCCAATCTCTCAAATCAATGTCGGAGAAAGAAATGGTTCTAGGACTGCCAAGGATACATAATCCAGCACAGATCTGTGAGGGGTGTTTGGTTGCAAAACAAGTGAGGAATCCCTTCCCCAGCGATGCAACCTTCAAATCAAAACAAAGACTAGAGCTTGTACATGTCGACCTCTACAGTCCTATCTCCCCTTCCACACCCACAGGTAACAAATACTTCTTCCTTCTAGTTGATGATTACAGCAGGAAAATTTGGGTGTTCATGATCAAAGAGAAGGGAGAAGCGTTTGAATTCTTTTAGAAATTCAAGACCATGGTAGAGAAGGAAACTGAGCTTTCACTAAAGATTCTAAGAACTGATCGTGGTGGTGTGTTTCTTTCATCAAGCTTCATCTCATTCTGTGAGAGAGAAGGAATCCAAAGGCACCTCACAGTGCCCACACTCCACAGCAGAACAGAGTGGTAGAAAGAAGAAATAGGACAATAATGTCCACAGTGAGGAGCCTCCTTAAGAGCATGAGCGTACCTACAGACATGTGGGGAGAAGTTGTAAGGCATGCGGTGTATCTATTAAACTGTATGCCAACCAAGCCATTGTCAAATCTTACTCCTCATGAAGCGTGGTCAGGGAGCAAGCCACGCATTGATCATTTGAGGATATTTGGGTGTGTGGCTCACATGAAAATTCT
This sequence comes from Alisma plantago-aquatica, assembly GCA_963693085.1. Classification (NCBI taxonomy): domain Eukaryota; kingdom Viridiplantae; phylum Streptophyta; class Magnoliopsida; order Alismatales; family Alismataceae; genus Alisma; species Alisma plantago-aquatica. Next base: position 663,801,713 of record OY856414.1, read on the forward strand.
GAGTGTGCACATGAAGAAGCAAGAGGATCGCAGCATATCCATGATCTACCTTGGTGTGGAATCAGGTAGCAAGGCCTACAGGTTATATGACCCTCGACAGAAGAAAATCAACATCAGTAGAGATGTTGTATTTGATGAACGAAGAAGATGGAAGTGGTCGGAGACTAAGGAAGTTAGTCCACAACTCAGAGTCACACTTGCAGGAGACGAGTCAAGTGATCATGATCAAGAAGAAGCTCAGATCAACGATGAGGAGAATCAATCATCGAATGCTGCCACACAAGCTCAAGGGAGTTCCTATGAAGAACCAAATCCATCACCATCAATTCACTCCAGAAACGATTCTATTTCTTCTACAGATTATGGGTCTTCATCAACTGAAATGAGGATAATGAAGCTACGATCCATTGAGGATATCTATCGAGAAACTGATGGAACCATGGGAGAACTGTTGTTGATTGACGATGATGAGCCAACTAGATATTCAGAAGCTGTGAAGGAATCGATATGGCAGAAGGCCATGATTCGAGAGCTGGAGTCGATTGAAAGAAACAAGACCTGGATTTTATCTAAACTACCATCTGGGCATAAGGCTATAGGGGTGAAGTGGGTATACAAATTGAAGAAGGATTCTCTTGGGAATATTATTAAGCACAAGGAAAGACTTGTAGCTAAAGGATACATGCAAAGGTATGGAATAGACTTCGAGGAAGTCTTTGCTCCTATAGCCTGAATGGAGACTGTGAGACTTCTGTTAGCACTTGCAACCCATCATAGGTGGTGTGTTCATCACATTGATTTCAAAAAGGCATTTCTAAATGGCGATCTCTGAGAAGAGGTATATGTATCTCAGCCAGAAGGTTTCGAGGTAAAGGGTGAGGAGCGGAAGGTCAACAGATTGTACAAGACACTGTACGGGCTACGACAAGCTCCCAGAGCTTGGAATTCCAAGTTGGTACAGTAGTATGAAGGCACTTGGATTCAAGAGGTGTGCATAGGAGCAAGCTGTCTATACAAGGAAAGTTGAAGAAAGGTTACTCATTGTAGGTATATACTTGGATGATCTGATTATAACCGGACCATGCACAAATGAAGTGAGTCAATTCAAGGAACAGATGAAAGGGAGTTTGAAATGAGCGATCTAGGATTGCTCTCACATTATTTGGGGATCAAAGTTGAACAAGGGGAGGGATTCATCTCTCTAAAGCAATCTAGCTACGTGAAGAAAATACTGGAACAGGCAGGATTGGGTGAATGCAATCTGAGCAAGTTCCCAATGGAACCAAAGCTGAAGCTAAAGAAGGATAGAGAAGGTGAGACGGCTGATCCCACGAAGTATAGGAGCTTGGTGGGAAGCCTGAGATATCTGACTCATACCCGTCCTGACTTAGCCTACTCAGTCAGGATAGTGAGTCGATACATGGAAAAGCCCACAATCAGACATCTCCAAGCTGTAAAGCATATTCTCAGGTACGTGAAAGGCAATGTAAATCATGGATTGATTTACAGAAATGAAGATGATGAAGTCAGTATAATCGGTTACTCTGATAGTGACTTAGCTGGGGACACATATGAAAGAAATAGCACGACGGGAATGGTATTCTATTTGAAAAAAAATCCAATATCATGGGATTCCCAAAAACAGAAGTGTGTTGTTCTTTCCTCGTGTGAAACTGAATTCATGGCTGCTACAACAGTGGCATGCCAAGGCGTATGGCTCAGAAATCTCTTGCACGAGATTACAAAAAAGGAAACCAAGTTTGTTCATCTGTTCGTGGATAACAAGTATGCGATTGCCTTAATGAAAAATCCAGTTTTTCATGGAAAAAGCAAGCACATCGAGACCAGGTTTCACTTTGTCCATGAGAAGGTTGAAGATGGGCAAATTGTCGTCAGCACAGGTGAACAACGTGCAGATATCCTTACTAAAGAACTCAATAGAGTTAAGTTTACTGAAATGAGAAGGGAGCTCAGAGTGAGAAATCTGTGTCTAGATTAAGGGGGAGTATGTTTGCATAATCTAGACTTGGCCAGGTGGCCTACTTAGTCTGAGTCATAAGCTAGCTAGTAGATTGTGTGTAAGCTGGGATATCAGTTGTAACGGATATGCATAGACTGTTAGGTGCATAAGACTGAGTCAGATGGTAAGATCTGAGAATGTTGGATCTGAACTTAGATCGTGGCACTTAGCTAGCCGCACAATTAGAGTCAAGTAGTGTCTTCTGGTCTGTATTTAAAGAGAACTCAGTGAAATAAAAGATCATCGCTTCTTGTCTAACCCTCAGCACATATTACACTAATACACCAGATATCCCTCAAGGAGAAATGTTGCAGGTATGCGATCGGTAGGAGGCATTCTCTATAATGCATATGCGTCAATCAATTAGGGTAGGTGGCGGTCGGTGATTGCGATGTTGTTGGGGGGTCTGTGATGGTCATCCTGAGGAGATCGGGCCTAGGCGGGCGATGCCTACCATGGATGGTGTAGCGTTGTGTGAGTTGTAGGTTGTCGTTGGAGGAGGAGGGTCGGCATGGAGTCAAGACAATTGACTAAGTTTAGTTTGGTGTGGTTGCGGAGGCGCAACAGGTGGTTGGGCTGCTCGGTGAAGGTGGAAGGGGGTTAAGGCATACCAAGATCCATCAGGGCGAGGCCTGAAGCATTTGGCAGCGGTGGTGATTGATTTTGGGTTGAACATGATGGTTGTCATTGTTCCTGGGTTGCAGATCGTCGTCGAGCAATTGTGCAACGTCGAGCCATATTATAGAGGAAGCAGCATGCTGCCACAGAGGAAGGTAGGTGGGCATCGAGAACATGGGATGCCAAGCTGGATCCCACGCTGATGACGGCGGAAGCTACGATCTGTGAGATGCTGGGGTGAAACACTAGGGAAGACAGAGGTTAGTGTTCCTGGCATGAAGAAAAAGGAAAGGCCACATAGAGATATATGGAAGGGAGAGTGGAGGAAGAGAAGAAGCAAAGAAGAACTAAACAGACAAGAAGCAGAGGGAAACAGGAAAAGGAGGGGAATAAGAGGAATGATGCACGGTCATTTCTGACTATCATGGATGGTGGAGGGGGCACAACTAGGGAGAATACAGATGCATTATTGAGAAGGAAATGGGCCAAGGCCTTACATGCATTAATTCCTTCACTTAGGAAAAAGTAGAATCAATATGGTCAAGCCTTATAAGTGCAATGCAACTAGTATTAATTAATTGAGTGGTCTATAAAATTCCAATTAGGATGAAATTTTATACCAAGGTAAATTAGGAATAGGACTACCTAGATAAATTACTACTTTTATATTTTGTTTTGGTTAAGGATATTAAATAGATTAAGGGTAATATGGTAAATATAGGGCATATATGGGTATTAGAGTGTCAAATTTGTGTTATTAACTTTGAAATAATGACTTAATGAATTAATGTAATATTATTTAATCTATTATTTGTCATTATATTTTTATTTTTTGGTCTAACTACTATTATTTAATCTGATTTAAGGAAAAAAAGATTCAATTATCATATAATTAAAAGTGGACCTAAGAAAAGGAAAAATTAGTCTACATACCTAGGTTTGAGTATGTTACAACAATCTACCCCTTAAAGTGGATTTTGGCCCCAAAATCCACCAAGCTACAACCCCAAATACTAAGCTAAATTGTTCTAACCAATTATAAGTTTCTAATTCACCAGATAAAGTCAATATAGTGAGTCCTAGTATAACACACCCACATCACATTTGTATGCAGAATCCAATATGAACTTATATTACTCCATCCATCAAGTTTACTATATCTTCTCATACCATGTATTGGTCTAGGAGTTGATACTAGATTAGGATTATCTTAACAATTTTAATTCTTTATGGTTACTTACATTGTTAAGGGGGTCTCTCCATCCTACTATTATGATATTTGGTATCCCTTCCATAATTAGTTGCCCAATGGTTATAATCATTGATTTCAAATATTCATTAAATTTAGTTACAGACCCGAGTGTACAAGGCTCCACCCTTTAAAGAACCTTTCTAACCATACAAAGAGTTGACAAGGTAGTCGACTAGAATTTAGATATTATATTTCTTATAAATCATATATCACACTTATTTCTAGGGTTGGGGGTTGAACATGCAAGTCAGTGATTTCTTCACTAAAGGGTCTTATCTACTACTACAACTTCCTTCTGTTGGTGACTTGGTTGAAAAACCTTTGAAGAAATCTGAAAAAGTTTTTTTTGTAGATATACTTTAATAATATAAATAAGTTTGACGATAACAAACCTTGCAATGGGAATCAAAATTAGTGCCAAAATCAAATCAAGAACCAAGTCAACCACCTTCTAGCACATACAACATATACTCTCACTCTAACATCACTTCATCTTCGCAAAAGAGGCTCCTCTATACACATCATCAAAAAATACAACAAGAATATCCAAATTCGAGATTAGGAGGGGATACATGTTTCTTCTAGCATGTAGTTAATTTCTAGTAGGTACTACTAGGCACGACCTTCATTACTACACCATTCTCATAATCATGACTTGGGCCATCACATCCCAAAACATCATTTATTTATATGATCGTGTAACCATAATAAGAAGAGATTAGGGTCTGTACCCTAGTTGGTTTACATCCCTAGTGTCACTACAAGACCAGATGAACGAGCTAGTCAAACAATTCTTCATCTCACATATTAGATAAACTAATTACAAGGTGGCAATGAGAGAATGGTCAACTCCCCACAGATCAATACTATATGTACCTACATCACCTATCCTCAGTGTCAGTGTACATCAAAAGTTTCAAAAAATAGAAGAAGTATCCATTATACCTTCCAAACATGATTGTGCATTCATATGTCCTCGGGAGAAAAATAATATGGTACCAAGTATTATTATGTGATTCAACTACATGATCATTCCTTTATAGGACAAGGAAGATACACATAATTCCTACCTTATGGTATGTGAGGGATGAACCCCAAGGATTGTTACTTGAAACCTATATCTTCCTTTAACAATTCCTCATTTATGAGTTATCACAAGTTTAGCTAAGATAGTATCCAACCCTTGGATGGTGAATCTCAAGCAAAATATGTTGAAATAACTCCAATATATAGGCAAGACAAACCTAACCTTAAGGATTTAGTCCATATCATCACATACTATCATAAAACATCTCAAAATCTAAAACTCATGTCAATATCCTAAGTTTGTATCCATGCATGGTCAATCCACCTAACATGCATGTCATAGGCATGCTATATGAGATGAAGTATCTACCCATGAGTTGAGGGGTAAAGAGAGTCAACCCTTGGTATATAAAGCTATACCTCTATAGTGAGGTAGGATTGATGAGGGTTTACCCAAAAGTCAATGGCATAGATAGTTTGGGATGAATAACACCAAGGTGAACAATGGTTGAAACCCTATTTGGTATTGTATGAATCAGGTTTAGGTATAACGACTACCTCAAAAGGGTCATCTACCTACAAAGGAACAATCTAGGACAATTTGAAATAGTCTAGTTACCCACTGCTTAGGCTCTGATACCATTATGTAAAGTGTGGTATCAAATACTGGGCCCACTCAATGGTACAAACAAGATCCATGAAATAATTAAGCAACAGAAAACATAACTATTTACAAAGTTACAATTTTTTTCCATGTACATAACTTTCTCACCCTAATGGAGGTACATAAAATGAAAAGGTTACATCTATACCCACATATAAGCCCATATGCATAGGGTAACAAGGCTATCTCAAGCTATCCTTCAATTCACCAATGATTTCACAATCATCTAGAGTCTCTACCCTATAAAGTTCCTACACCTGGGTGGAGGGAACACCCAGGAAATAGGAAAACAAGATATGTATCATCAAAAGTTGAGTATGTACATTAGAGGATTAACTAGGGCATTATTATTAAAGTAAGATGTTCCCATCAAAAGGGGGCCATTAAAGCTAGGTAAGTTTCAATGAGAATTAACAAAATAAGGAATTTCCAAAAGAATGAAGTAGTATAAATAGTCCAATAAACAACAAACCTTGACATAATCAATCATCACATTACAACATTTATTTGCATGTAAATATATTGGATTAAACTAACTATAATATGGACAAGACACCACTGAGTCATTGGCCTAAATATATTTTGGGTAGAAAAGCACACCCATAGGCAAAAAAGCACGCATCTATATATATAAGGGTAGAAAAGCACACCCCGGGTAGAAAAGCACACTCTAATGGTTACGCATAAGCGTCTATGATAGTTAGCTAGTTAAATTATTTACCATGCATAATATAGTGTGGCAAAATGAATTATTCATCAGATATATATGTCACAATACAAGCACAATAGCATGTGGGGTAATTGACCCAATTCAACCTGTAGATAATAATCTCAAAAGAATGATGTTGGCTAAATGGACATCTGTAAATCCCTTTGTTTTGATAATGACAAACATTTCATTCTTATTGATCTACCATGCTACTTGAGTGTTGCAGGAATAAGGTAAATGACAAAACACTAGGGAATCTATATGCTTGAATGATTGTAAATGTCATGAAATGTAATCAATTGTAAACTTGTACAAATATATATTGTACAAGTACTTAGACTTCTGGTAAATCAAGCGTTAGATCTTCCCTAGCTAAACACTACATTTAGATAGGTCATTCCCTTCAATAGTGTCACATATGCACACTCATACACACACTTAATGTCTTTATTTGAAACATTGAAATAGGGTCTATCTCGGTCGACAAAATCCTCGAGCGAGACACTCTCGGTCGAAAAACTTCTCGACCGAGAAAGACCCAAGTAGCCGTTAGACACAGCTGACAAGGTAGTTGGCAGTTGGAGATAAACGTTGCAAAACACTTGATCCAGAGAGCCTGTCGGTCGACAAAACTTCGACCGAGTAGGTGTCTCAGTCGACCATTTCTCGACTGAGATAGACTCTGACAGCAACTGCAGAATTAATTAACTAGCCGTTATTAAAGCAACTAACTTATACCTAACGGCTAGTTAAGCACTTAGAAACCCCTAGAAAGTGTCTAGAACATCCTTAAGCACTTGTAGGACATTCCTATAAATAGGACATGCCTTAGGACACCTAAACTCACTTGTTTTTACACTTGAGCAATCTTTGAGCATACACTTACATTGAGCAACCTGTTTGTGAGCAATTGAGCATATTAACAATTGGCTATTTCTTCTCTCAGCTCAAATTTCGTGTCCTATAGGCTAGCATCTCCTATCCACAACAATCACAATTCCATACACATTGGTTAGCAGATCTACACGCTTGATCTAGGCAAATCAAGCCTTGTGCTTCAAAGGATAAGTTGTAATTTCCATTTTCCTTTCTTGTTCACTATTATTGTTTGTACTCTCCTTGCTACTCCTAGGTTGGAGGCTGCGGATTGGAGAGGTTGGAGATCTTCTTGGTGAAGAAGGGGACCTTGAGCTACTTCAAGAAGGCTGGTGCAACGGGAGGTTACTTCTAAGAGGAAGGCTACTTCAAGGGGGAGCTTGGAGTTACTTCAAGAAGGATACCTCGGGTTGGTGCATCTACTTCAAGTGAAGGTTGTTCAAGGGGTGTAAGAAAGTATTGTATTTTGTGTAATTCCTTGTGAAGGTAATAAAATTGATACTTTCAAAATCCCGGTTGGGTAAGCAACCGGGTAGTGGACTGACAACCTTAGTATTTGCTAAGGTTGGAACCACTCTAAACCCTTTGTCTCCTTCTTGATTTCTCATTTGTGGTTGTTTGAGTTAAATTATTGTTAAATTAGTTTAAAACCCTATTCACCCCCCCCCTCTAGTGGTTTTTCAATTGGTATCAGAGCAGGCTTCAAGGAACCCTAACAAGGTCTTGAAGAATGGGTGACGGGGTGCTTAACAACCTTAACCTTGAAGGGACACTTGTTGCTAGACCTCTAGAGTTTGATGGAACAAACTACACATATTGGAAGAGAAGGATGCAGTTCTACTTCTAAGGCATCAATTGGGACTTATGGAGGATGGTGTCAACCCCATACGAGCTTCCTCAAACACAATATGCAGAGTGGGATGCAAATACGGTAAAGTTGGCTCAAATGAATGCCAAAGCTGTAAGCATTTTATATTGTTCAATTTCAGTAGGAGAATTTAATAGAATATCAAACTGTGACACAGCCTATGACATTTGGCATAGACTGTCCATAACTTATGAAGGTACGGTTCAAGTCAAGAATTCTAAGATTAGTATGCTTAAACAAAAGTTTGAACACTTCCATATGGATCCAAATGAATCTATTAGTGAAATGTTTGCATAATTCTCTTCTATTGTTAATGGTTTAAATGCCCTAGGAAAAACTGTTCTAGAAGAAGATCAGGTATCAAAAATCCTTCGATCACTTCCTCCTAAATACAAGCCCAAGGTGACAGCCATTGAAGAAGCTAATGACCTCACTCGACTGAAAATGGAGCAACTCATTGGCAATCTAGAAGCTCATGAAGCAACCCTAGAAGAGGAAGAAAGAAGAGAACATGAACTTCAACAAGGAAAGAAGAAGGATGTGGCTCTAAAAGCTTCAAAGATCATCACACCAGAAAGTGAGGAGTCAAGTGAAGAAGAAGGGGAAGAAGCCTTGATCGTCAATGGTAAGAAATATAAAAGATTTAAGTCTAACAAAATTTCTAGTTCTTCTTCCCCTCCTAGGTGCTTTGAGTGTGGAAAGAAAGGACATCTCAAAAATGAATGTCCTAAAGCAAAGAAAGGAAAGAAAAGCTCACACAAGACTAAGGGAGAAAAAGCCTATAAAGCTGCATGGGACGAGTCAAGTGAAAGTGAAAGCGGAGAAGAAAAGGTGGAATGTCTAATGGCAAGAGAAGATGATGAAGACTCTCAAGAGGTAAGCCTTCTTGATCTTCCTAAAGAAGAGTTAATTACTAGTCTACAAGAAACTCATGATAAGTATGTTGATGTCAAGAAGAAACTAAAGAAGGTTATCAAAACAAATGATGAGCTATATGCTAAATTAACTGATCTCTCTTCTGAAAAGAACAACATTGACCTTGAGAATTTGTCTTTAAAAACATCTTTAAATGACTGCACTAGAAAGCTACTCACTCTAGAAACAAATGTTGATCTTCTCTCTCAAGAAAAGACTGAATTGTTAGCTAAACTAAATGATTTTCAGACTCAACCAATTCTGTGTAACCATCTAGACTATGACAATGTTGTAAAAGAAAGAGACTCCCTATTATCTGATTTAGATCAAGCAAGAAAAGATTTACACAAGAAGATGGATGACATTAGTAAGCTACAAAGAAACCTACATGATTTAAGAAGAAAAGATATCCTGGATAACATTATGAAAATCTCCTCTAGTTTCAATGGAAGAAAAGGTTTGGGATATGCTCCAAAGAAAAATCAACCCAGAAGAATTACATCATCTAAGACTCAGATTATGTTTGTACCTAAGAATGCAATTCCTAGAAAAAGAAATGAAGTTGATTCCATTACTTGTCATTTTTGTCTACGTCTTGGACATTATTCATTTTCATGTCCTTATAAGACCAAGGATTCCGACTTAGTTTGGGTCCCAAAACCCCAAACTTAGTAGAGTCAAATAAAATACAGTTGAGATATGATCAAATGCTTATTTTTGCAAATTATATTGTCTTATCTCAACTTAATAAAAGGTTTCATGCATTATGGTAATTTTATGAAATGTTGTACTAAAACAGAAACTTGGTCGGTCAAATTATTGTCGATCGAACATAAAATCGGTCGAACTTTTGTCGACCGACCAGATGCCTGTAACAAATTAAATCTATAGCAACAAAACAACAACTTTCTCGATTGACGATTAGCTGACCGAGAGTGTAGTCGGTCGAACAGTTGTCGACCGACTAAAGTTCTGAGTCAGATTTTTATTCAGTCTGTAATTAAATGCTTCTAAGCATAGAGGACCATCACATGGGTACCAAAACCTACATTTTAATGCAGGATTGGGTGGTTGACAGTGGATGTTCCAAACATATGACCAGGAACAAGGATGCATTTCAAACTTTTGAAGAAAAGAAAAGTGGAACAGTCACCTTTGGAGACAATGGTAAAGGTAAAATCGTTGGAATAGGTAATATTGGTACAAACCTCGAAATGAAAAATGTTCTACTCGTTGATGGTTTGCACCATAATTTGATAAGTGTTAGTCAATTATGTGACAGTGGATATGATGTTCTATTTAACAAAAACTACTGCAAATAATTAATAGAAAACACTACAAATGTTGTCTATGAAGGAAAAAGAGTTGGAAATCTTTATATTCTTAGACCTAACTCTATGAAATCTGTAGTAGGAAAATGCTTGCTTGCAAATGAAAATACTTTACAACTATGGCATAAAAAGCTAGGACATGCTAGTTCACATGTTATAAAAAAACTAGTAAAATATGATCTTGTTCGTGGTTTGCCTACTTTATCCTTTGATCAAGTTGAAAACTGTGAACCATGTACTTTGGGAAAGCAAACAAAAACCTCTTTTAAACCTAAACATGTACTTAGCACCAGTAGATCTTTAGAATTAATTCATATGGATTTATTTGGACCCATGAGGACACAATCTATTGGTGGCAAAAGATATTGTTTTGTTATTGTTGATGATTATAGTAGATATACATGGGTACAATTTCTTGCAACCAAAGATGATACTATTCATGTTTTTATAAAATTTTGTTCCAAGATTGAAAATCTATGACAAAGCAAAATATGTACCATTAGAAGTGATCATGGTGGAGAATTTGAAAATCATGTATTTGAAGAATTTTGCACATCTCATGGGTACACTCACAATTTTTCTGCTCCACGCACTCCACAACAAAATGGCATAGTTGAAAGGAAAAAATGATCATTACAAGAAATGGCTAGAACTATGATGCTCGAACATAACACACCCAAAACCTTTTGGGCTGAAGCTGTAAACACCGCATGCTATGTGTTAAATAGAGTAACTGTTCACTCCCATATGAAGAAAAGTCCATATGAAATAATACATTCTAAGAAACCTAGAGTTGACTATTTTCATACCTTTGGATCCACATGCTATATTTTTAAATACCAAATATGATAGAGATAAGTTTGATTCGAAATCACATAAAGCATTCTTTTTGGGATATTCTACCTCTAGCAAAGCATTTAGAGTATACAACACTATCTCTAGAAAAGTTGAGGAATCTATTCATGTCTCTTTTCATGAAGAGTCCAAATCAGAAAATTTTGAAATAATTGATCTCACTAATCAATTCGAAAACTTAAACATACCAAATGATAGTGATAAAGATACTACAAACAATAACCAAGCTGAAACACAACCTATACCTAGACTTATTAAGGATCATCCTCAAGAATTAATTATTGGAAATCCAAATGATAAAGTGAAAACTCGGTCTTCCTTTAAGGATGTTGCAAACATGGCTTTTGTTTCTATTATTGAACCTAAGAAGATATCTGAAGCTCTTAAAGATGACTATTAGATAATAGCAATGCAAGAAGAATTAAACCAATTTACTAAAAATGATGTATGGGATTTAGTTCCTAAACCACAAGATAAAACCATCATTGGAACTAAATGGGTTTTTAGGAATAAGCTAAATGAGGCAGGAGAAGTAATAAGGAATAAAGCTCGGTTAGTAGCACAAGGATATAATCAACAAGAAGGAATACATTTTGATGAAACGTATGCACCAGTAGCTAGACTTGAAGCTATTAGAATGTTACTATCTATTGCTGCACATAAAAACATCAAACTTTACCAAATGGATGTAAAAAGTGCATTTCTAAACGGAATCATTCAAGAAGAAGTATATGTTGCCCAACCACCTGGTTTTGAAATACCATAAAAAGGTGACTATGTTTATAAACTTAAGAAATCACTTTATGGTTTAAAACAAGCACCTAGGAACTGGTATGAAAGGCTCAAGACATATCTTTTTGATAATGGTATTTCTATTGGAAATTCAGATTCTACTTTATTTTTCAAAACATATACATCTGATTTTCTAGTTGTTCAAATATATGTTGATGACATTATTTTTGGAGCTTCTAATGAATCGTTGTGCACACAATTCAGTGACATTATGCAAAAAGAATTTGAAATGAGCCTCATGGGTGAACTAACTTTCTTTCTTGGTTTCCAAATTAAACAAACGCCTGCCGGGATTTTTATAAGCCAAGAAAAGTATACTAAAGAACTCTTAAAACATTTTGGGATGGATCAGTGCAAACATGCTACTACTCCTATGGCCACTTCTATTAAGATTGATAAGGATGAAAATGGGAAACCTATTGATGATTCCTTATATAGAGCCATGATTGGTAGTTTTCTTTACTTAACTGCTTCTAGATCGGACATCATGTTTTCCGTTGGTCTTTGTGCTCGATTTCAATCACAACCTATGCACTCTCATTTTCAAGAAGTTAAACGAATTCTTCGATACTTAGCCGGCACTACATGTTTTGGTTTATGGTATCCAAAAGGACAATCCTTGGATTTTAAAGCTTATACTGATGCTGATTATGCTGGTTGTCGACTTGATCGCAAGAGCACTAGTGGTGGCTGTTTCTTGTTAGGGAGAGCTTTAATATCTTGGTTTAGCAAGAAACAAAACACGGTTGCCCTCTCTACAACTGCAGCTGAATATATGGCAGCCAGATCTTGTTGTGCTCAAGTGCTTTATATGCAACAAGTGTTAAACGATTATGGTTTTACTCTTTCATCTACGCCTATCTTTTGTGACAACACAAGCGCTATAAACTTAGCACACAATCCCATTTTACACAGCCGAGCTAAACATATTGAAATCCGTCATCACTTTTTAAGAGATCATATTTCTAAGAATCATGTTTCCCTTCATCATGTTGATACGGAAGATCAATTGGCTGATATTTTTACAAAACCACTTCCACTAGACCAATTCAACAAAATAAGGAAGCAACTGCTTATCACTCCTTTGGAAGATGTTTTCTTTGATATTTGTGCTTCTTAACAATGTCGTTTATTTGCATCATTTTGGCTTTTAATGGACATTTTTTTTGAAATTGACGGGACATCTAATTAAGGGGGAGTTTTTCTTTTTAAATGGATATTTTTTTTGAAATGACAAAGGGGGAGAAATAAATATAAATGCAAAACTCAATCAATGAGTTTCATAAACAAACTCTTGGCTTTACATTGAAAGTTGCTATATTCCCTAAAGAATTGGATTTCATGTTCCATAATTCATGGGGAATAATAAGCACACATTTTATAAACAAGAGAAGAAATTTACAAAGGTAATCCTCAGGTATGAAACTCACATGTTTTATATTTTCTTATTTTATATTTAGGAAATGTTTGTCATCTTCAAAAAGGGGGAGATTGTTGGCTAAATGGACATCTGTAAATCCCTTTGTTTTGATAATGACAAACATTTCATTCTTATTGATCTAACGTGCTACTTGAGTGTTGCAGGAATAAGGTAAATGACAAAGCACTAAGGAATCTATATGCTTGAATGATTGTAAATGTCATGAAATGTAATCAATTGTAAACTTGTACAAATATATAATGTACAAGTACTTAGACTTCATGTAAATCAAGCGTTAGATCTTCCCTAGCTAAACACCACATTTAGATAGGTCATTCCCTTCAATAGTGTCACATATGCACACTCATAAACACACTTAATGTCTTTATTTGAAACATTCAAACAGGGTCTATCTCGGTCGACAAAATCCTCGACCGAGACACTCTCGGTCGACAAACTTCTCGATCGAGAAAGACCCAAGTAGCTGTTAGACACAGCTGACAAGGTAGTTGGCAGTTGGAGATAAACGTTGCAAAACACTTGATCCAGAGAGCCTGTCGGTCGACAAAACTTCGACCGAGTAGGTGTCTCGGTCGACCATTTCTCGACCGAGATGGACTCTGACAGCAACTGCAGAATTAATTAACTAGCCGTTGTTAAAGCAACTAACTTATACCTAACGGCTAGTTAAGCACTTAGAAACCCCTAGAAAGTGTCTAGAACGTCCTTAAGCACTTGTAGGACATTCCTATAAATAGGACATGCCTTAGGACACCTAAACTCACTTGTTTTTACACTTGAGCAATCTTTGAGCATACACTTACATTGAGCAACCTGTTTGTGAGCAATTGAGCATATTGACAATTGGCTATTTCTTCTCTCAGCTCAAATTTCGTGTCCTATAGGCTAGCATCTCCTATCCACAACAATCACAATTCCATACACATTGGTTAGGAGATCTACACGCTTGATCTAGGAAAATCAAGCCTTGTGCTTCAAAGGATAAGTTGTAATTTCCATTTTCCTTTCTTGTTCACTATTATTGTTTGTACTCTCCTTGCTACTCCTAGGTTGGAGGCTACGGATTGGAGAGGTTGGAGATCTTCTAGGTGAAGAAGGGGACCTTGACCTACTTCAAGAAGGCTGGTGCAACGGGAGGTTACTTCTAAGAGGAAGGCTACTTCAAGGGGAGCTTGGAGTTACTTCAAGAAGGATACCTCAGGTTGGTGCATCTACTTCAAGTGAAGGTTGTTCAAGGGGTGTAAGAAAGTATTGTATTTTGTGTAATTCCTTGTGAAGGTAATAAAATTTATACTTTCAAAATCCCAGTTGGGTAAGCAACCGGGTAGTGGACTGACAACCTTAGTATTTGCTAAGGTTGGAACCACTCTAAACCCTTTGTCTCCTTCTTGATTTCTCATTTGTGGTTGTTTGAGTTAAATTATTTTTAAATTAGTTTAAAACCCTATTCACCCCCCTCTAGTGGTTTTTCAAATGATATGTCAACAAATGGAATAAAAGAGTAAGTATGTAAAGAATTTGCCTCATTATGGGAAAATTGAGTCATAAAACGCCCAGTTTAAAATAGGGAGGAGTATATACCTAATCTTCAACACAAACAATTAAATCTATTGCTACATTTTGATCCAGAACATGTTGATATTACCCTAGAAATGCATTAGGGGTGTCAGTCAAATTGAGAGAACATGTGTATCCATTGTTATTATATATTTCCATATTGTTTTTATCCTAGTCCGGATCACCTAATTACATATTAGAGTTGTTAATCCAATTAGGTGAATATATGATCTATTAGATATTCATTTTAGTTCTAATATTGATATTTAATCACATAAATCTATGCATGCCATGATTACACATATATGTAGGTAATTCATTTCTAAAATTTAGTTCTTGTAATGTTCGCATATAATATCATTATACTATTCCTTGAAGAGTGAATATAATTGTGTGACATAAGTATGAATGTGTTTACAAGTTTTCTCTGCAACTATAGTTACCATAAGATATATATGTACATATATATATATGATTTTGGAATTTGTATGGAAGTGGTGAATTTTGTATATCATGTTTTCTTATGAAATCTAATGAAACTGTTAACTTACTTTCCAACTATCGAATTTAGAGATGTCAAATTGATTTACGCAAAGGTATGACTATGTATACCATTAAATATATGATTAAAACTCCTAATTGACTATTCAATTAAACTTAACCATGGTAGTAATGTGTTATTATGATAGGAATCCTTTGACATATTATGTGTCTATTATTCACACCTAAGATTACAAAATATCGTAATGTAAATTATTAAGTTATAGACATTTGGTTAATCTTAGTATTTTATATATACATAACTATGTATACATGACTGGTGCCCTAAGTTATATAACTAAGTTTGAGATCATCATTAAATCTTCCATTTACATTATCATATAGAATAGATTATTCATGGTAAAAAAGAAGTGTAATTCATTACGTGCATATTAGATATGTTCCTGTTGGGTTTTTGGGTGATGGGCAAGCCCTATGATGGTGCCAGTAGTTCATGTGCCAGATGGTTGAGAGTGGATAAAAGCATTTCTATGTGTGTAGGTCCATGTTTGTCAATGTAGGTCTTCATGTGATGAATAGGCATGCCAGACATGTTCTTAATCTTTAGCAACATCTTGTAGCAGTGATATCAATGTTGCTCTGTGGTGGCAGTCAGTGTTGGAGATTGGCGCAAAACAAGGGAAGAAGGTGTTTCGCTAGTAGGAAGACTAGTTGCTTGCAACTATTTTCTACACATGGTGTAGCATAAGGGATGAAGCAAAGGATAACACAAGTGATGGTTAAGATTCTTGGTGTGGAGTAGGTTCAGATTGGTGGATTGTGCTTGGTGGCGGCATTGATGCCTAATGGTGATGCCCCCTATGGCGTCGATGGCGTTTGCATATAGAACGTCATGGAGGGCGCGTTATATGGAAGGAGTGTTGGGTGGTGGTGTCAAATGGGTGCCAGGAGCAGGTTTCTAGAGAGAGAGTGGCGCTTATAGACAGAGGGTGTTTGCATCAAGGGTGCCCCAGATGTGTAAGTTGTGTTGTAGGTGTCGAGGTGGTGATGCATCTTCTTCTATGATCTTGTCGATGCCAAGGATATGCAAGTCATGTTGAGGCACTGGAAGGACATTGGGTCATTGTAGGTCCATCTACAGATGGCAGACACTTGTTGCAGGTCTGAACTAGCTTTCATGGAGAATTGATGAGATCGATGAAGCGGCGTCGGGTCCGAAGCAGTGATGGCGGCAAGGTGTATAACATGTTATGAGGACCCTAGTTAGGGATCGATGGAAGAGCATCACTGGAAGCCTTGGAGACCTACCATCATGCTCCAAGTTGTCATGGAAGGAGGGGGTTCATCAGGGGAAGGGTGACACATAGGCATCGATCTAGTAGGGTAGGAGGCAGAAGGTGATTTTTCTACTTTTGTGGGTCTATGATGGTCAGCTTGAGGATATTGAGCCTAGGCGGGCGATGCATTCCATGGATGGCATAACGTTGTGTGAGTTGTAGGTTGTCATTAGAGGAGGAGGTTCAGTGTAGAGTCAAGGCGATTGTCTAAGTTTAGGTTGGTGCCTTTGCGGAGGCGCAATAGGTGGTTGGGGTGCTCGACAAACATGGAAGGGGGTTAAGGCATACCAAGATCCATCATGGCAAGGCCTGAAGTGTTTGGAAGGTGGTGGTGATGGATTTGGGTTTGAACATGATGGTTGTCATTATGCCTGGGTTGTAGATCATTGTCAAGGGGTTGCGCAACATCGAGTCCCATTAGAGAGGAAGGAGTATGACACAATAGAGGAAGGTCTGTGGGTGTCGAGAATAGGACACACAAAGATGGATCTCACACTGATGACGATGGATGCTCAGATTTGTGCGACGTTGGGGCACAACACTAGGGAAGACAGAGGCTAGGGTTCCTGACATGAAGAAAAAAGGAAGGGCCACATAGAATGCATGGAAGGGAGAGTGGTGGAAGCAAACAAGCAAATAAGAACTAAACAGAAGAGGAGGAGAGGGAAATAGATGGAGGAGGGGAAGAGGAATGATGCACAATCATTTCTTACTGTCGCAAATGGTGCAGGGGACATAACTAGGGAGAAGAAAGATGTGTTATTGAGAAAGAAATGGGCCAAGGCATTGCATGTATTAATGTCTTCACTTAGGAAAAATTAAAATCAATATGGACAAGGCTTATAAGTGCAATGCAACTTGTATTAATAATTTGAGGGGTCTATTAAATTCCAATTAGGATGAAATTGTATACCAAGGTAAATTTAGGATAGGACTACCTTGATAAATTACTACTTTTATATTTTGTGTTAGTTAAGGCTATTAAATAGATAAAGGGTAATATGGTAAACATAGGGCATATATGGGTATTAGAGTGTCAAATTTATTCTATTAGCTTTGAATTAATGACTTAATGAATTAATTTAATATTATATAATTTATTATTTGTCATTATATTTTTATTTTTTGGTCTAACTACTCCTATTTAATCCGATTTAGGGAAAAAAGATTCAATTATCATATAATTAAAAGTGGACCTAAGAATAGGAAAAATCAGTCTATATACCTAGGTTTGAGTATGTTACACTATTGTTTCTTAAGGAATTTGAAATTTTGAAAGAATAAAGTGATGTTAGAATAATTCCATATGTATCATGTGGTGAAAAAGTTGTAGACTAGCTCTAACATCAATTTTGGCACATTTTTTTATTTTGATCGTTAAGTTTTCATCATCAAACTTATTTATTTATTAAATTATATTTATAAAAGAAAAGATTTCAGAATTTGTCAATGATTTTTTGAACTGAATCACCACCACAATAAAAGTTTCAGTTGTAGAGAAACTCCTTAGTGAAGAACCCTATGAATGCCTTGATCAGACTTGTGACCCTGGGCCTATGAAAGAAGTAGAGAGTTAGAAGGATTCTTAGGTATAAATGACCCAGGTGATCTACCCATGTTACCTCTTTAGATGGTCAGTTACGATATATCTTATTTTTTTAAGTGGTGAAGTATTGACATTTTATCATTTTCAAATGTAACTTCCCTAGCTCAACATCTTATATAAGAAGACTAATGGAGACATGATGCATGAAGTATTGTAGGTTTATCACGGGGTTTAGGCTATAAGTATGACATGGAGTGGTGTGTCATATCTGACTACATTAAGCATATTAGAAACCGTAGATTTATTTATAAGTATGACAATACACCTAACTAGTGATGGATGAATTTTGGGGACAAAATCCTCTTTAAAGGGTGGAGTGTTGTAACATACTCAAATCTAGGTATATTGGATTACCTCCCTTCATCTAGGCCCCTATTCGATTATGTTAATTATTAGCACCCAATTTAACTCTAATTTAAAATGCATAAGGAATAGTTACTGTCAAATAGTAACATCTATTCATAAATACCCCTTATAAATAATATTTGAAAGATAAAAATGATCATGATACATTTAATAATAAGATTGGAAGGTATAAATAATCCAAATAATGGGCTTGGGTCCAATTTTACACTTAAGAATATAGCTAGAGTTATAAGATATAGGAAATCAAGTTAATATGTGTCATAGTAACACACTCATGTAATTTAGAGGAACTAATAAATTAAGTATAGTCTTAATATCCAAGTAATGAAATATAGTATACAACATTCTAAAAATACAAAATTAATGTCAAATTTTGGATTACTCATTCCAATTTAGCCTACATGACAAGTTCCATTTCATTTGAATAATGTTTACCTATCCAATTAATTTACTCAAGAAGTGCATTTAAGTCTAACTAATAATATCAATGTGCCACTTTATTTCTCCCTAAATTCTCATAGATTCTACTTGTCATGCTATATTAGTTACTTCTTTTCCATCTGATGGACTGAATCTGATGTGACTAGATCACGCAAAGAACGGGTCATCCTCTTCCTTTAACCCCGACTCATGCGCACGGGATCCCTCGCAGAGCAATACTCTTCTCCTATTGTTTCCTCTCCTCACTCTCATTCATGTCAAAGTAATTATACACATCTTCCTTCCCATTGTAATTCTCTATCCTTTCCATGTTAAACCTAGACGCCCCTAGCCATCTACGTATCTCTACAACCTACATTGCTGCATCTAGGCAAAACTGTCGATGGTGTCGACTCCAAGTCCCATGCATGATGACCTCCTCTTCTCCTTCAATCTTGCAACCTAGGTGACTCCATTGGCCATTGAGAAGTGGACAAGATCCTTCCTTAAGTAATTGTCATATTGGTATTAGCATTTATGCATGAATCAATGGTTAAGTAGGGGTTCAGTAGATTCAATAGTCTAATAAATAAGACCTTATGTAACCAACCACGAGAATAAATTGGCACACATAAGCTATATAAGATGTATTATTACTCATTATATATATGTGCTAGACATACTTTGTAACGGCCCTCACTTTTGAGTGTCTAAAAGACCTTAAAGTCACGAATCATTACTCAAAAATTCTAGGATCAGATTCAAGAAATAATACAAAATAGTAAACAATTTCCATTAATGAACAAATACTTACATGTTTGCATAAAAATCTCCTCTAAGGAGTTACATAAATTTTATAAAGAATTAACTTGTACATGTATGATGATATACCATTATTCTTAAACCTTCATGAATAACATTAATGTCTTCAATATCTTTATATGTAGCCTCATGTCAATGAATCAAGTATACCTGATACCTAAAATGCTAACAAACAAATATACAGTCAGTATATTTCTATACTGGTATGTGGGTTCAAACAATAATAACAAGTACACATATAAGCAAACATCTTTATCTTGCATATAAGAGCATAAATTTGTTTTCAAAGTCTAATCCATATCTGGTCTACCACCTCAGGTGTAATCACTGTCCCTCCGGGGCTCGTGTGCAATACCCTTAAGATCATTCTAACCCAGGGTTCAAAATATTGTTATTTACTTTACATGATACTCATAGGAACTTTATAATTTGCAAGAAGTAAATAAACAAGCAAGTAGTTTATCTTTCATTCAATCTCATCGAGAAACCTCAAAAAACTTATAATTAGATACATGTATTCATAAAAGTAACCACGTACCTTATGCTATTGTAGAAACCATACAAAAATTTCATATACTTTAAGAGTGCATCCAAACATCCAAGTAAAAAAGTATTCAATTTGTTTCTAATCCACACTGGCGACCAACTGGTTTTGGAAAAAGACACTTGCACCCGTAGTCCTTGAACATGCACGCAGCGGCACTAGGGTCATTATACCCTTTCTCTTCTTCCTCACGTGAACCCATTCTGTGTGACCCTGGTGCGGTGTCGTGTTATTGTCTCTGGTGAGGAGTTGGTGAAGACATCGTCCATAGGTGTTTTAGCCCCTTTTCCACCGCATCCCCCTCCTCCTTGCTAAGCCAGTGATGAGGCTCTTCCTATTGTGGTTTTTACTCCCAAGTCGGCAAGATGTCCCTCTCGCGTGCGGAAGAACCTGGTGCTTCTACTTCTGCCGCTCGACGGCGAGAGGCAATGCCTTCGTCCAAGTGATGTTCATGAGGACTCATAATACCCACTAGCCTCTCAACTGGAAACAAGATCCTTCCCTTGGGCCGTACTCACCTCCTCAACAATCTGGTCATGAGTGAGAGCCATCGACGACTCCCCTTCTCCACGCAAGAACACAAAGTAGCTAACCACCATAGTTGTAATGGTGGCGCCGACTGCGTGAGAGCAACTGCAACCATGTTCCTCTCATCTAGAGGAGGAGGTGGGTTGAGGTCATCACCTGGCCATGATCTGACAGGGTGATGGTGGTGCTACATGCGGCCATAGTGGCCAACGGGAGAGATCGAGCAATGTGTGCCAATTTGTAAGTTGCGATTAGGAAACTTTGAGGGAGGGAAATCCATGGCAGAGGGTAGAGGTCAGCATGTTGATATATGTAGGTCTGCAAGACCAGGTTAAGGCTTGGGTTTAGGGTTTTATCAAGATCAATCCCATGTTCATAATGCTCACAAATTTGGGTCTGGTAGAAGGAGATGGATGAGGGCACCACTGAATCTATGGAGGGTGAGGGATCCCACAATCTCTTATATAGATTCTGGGCATAACCTAGAGTTTGAGAAGGAATATGAAGGAGGTAGAAGAGGAGGGGTTACCACACCTATATATATATTAACTTGATGAATTCCTTCCACCGTGCTTTCTTTTTCAAAGATGGTTCATAAAGACTTACCTACTTCTCCTTTCCTTTCTTATCCTTTTCTTTGCATACAAGAAAAATTCCAAAAAAGGCAATGTATAGTATATCTCCTTTTCCCCATAAGCATCAAAATATATATGTATATATGACAACTAATATTATGGGAAAGTAAGGAATAATATTAGAAGAGAATATATTCCTCTTTCAAACTTTTCTATAAAACTCTTGGCTTTAATTATTATTAATCAAAAAGTCCCAAAAAGGCATTACCATATTCATATTAAGACATGGACTTGGCAACAAAATCCATTATCATTAATCAGTGTACAAATCCGTTTTTATATATTTTTCTTGTGCTACAATCACACATGCCACAAATGTGATTAACATTATTATTCCACCAATAATACAATTGGGGAATTATCAAATTAATTCATGCATCATATTTTATAATTCAATATTAACCAAAACTTAGGATATTACATTCACCCCTCCTTAAAAGGAATTTTGTCCTCAAAATCAGGCCTACTAAGCCTAGGTGAACTATAACTCATATTATCTTCAAAACTTAGGGTTAGTGCCCCACTTAGATATCTTAGAAACTTTTCTTTAGTATATCATCTTTTGCTTTATTACTAAGATTAGCACCAGAATTGAAATTCAAGTATATCCACATCTATAGTATACACATCTTATCATCACTTGATGTTTTCCTTCTCATTGGTGATTTCATTATTACTTGGTGATTTCTCTTTTCACCTAGGTTTCCTATCTATTATTCATTATTTTCACACAAGGGTGAGGTAACACGTCTAACCTTAGGTCATGCCATTACACATTCAATGTAGGATATTCATTCTCTTTATCTTAATTTTAAAGCAAAATGTGTGTCTATCCAATCTCCCTCCCCCATAATGAGATGCAATAAGCATTTGACTGCAACCCAAACACAAATTTCATTCCATTCCAAGAGTGGATATGGTACATACACACATTACCTTTAAATTTCACATATTAAGTTGAATCATACTCGATATGAATCTAAACATACTTGTTCTTAATTTCATAGCATTCTTCTATCTCATGGAGTCAAGTGTCCCTTTTCTTACTCATAAGTTAGGGCACAACTTCTCTCAAGTTTTCATAACTTCACTATATCTTTTATATTTACACCTCACGTATTATGATCCTTAGCCATTTCCTTGAGGTCTCTAGGGGTATAGGCACCTTTGGAGTGATCTCATCCTTATGTATCAAGAGAGTGCCTTTCACATTTGCCCATTCGGCTACATGATCCTCATGGAGGTAGCTAATCTCTTGAGTCATGTACCTTGGGTAAACCTAGATGTTACCTCCCGACCACATGGTCATGTGCAGTCAGGGTATATCAACTCCCAACCCATCGGTCCTATGTACCTCTAATACACCCTACTTGGTCATAGGATTGCATTAGAACTCTACCCTCCCTAAGGATTTCTTTTGAGATGTCACCTATTTTAAGAACATTATTCTCTCTTATAATTCTTTAACCGGAATTGCCTTCTGTTGGCTAAATGGAAATCTATAAATCCCTTTGTTTTGATTATGACAAACATTTCATTCTTATTAATCTAACGAGCTACTTGAGTGTGCAGGATGACAAAGCAACAAGGGAAAATCTACAAAGCTTACATATTTATAATTTCATGCAAAGTAATCATTGTTGTAAAAACTTGTACAAAAATATAATGTACAAGTACTTAGAATTGCATGTAAATCAAGCGTTAGATTCTCCCTAGCTAAACACCACAGTTAGATAAGTCATCCCATTCAAATAAGATTACTTATGCACACTCACACACATAATTAGTGCCTAAATTGAAACCTTGAAACAGGATCAATCTCGGTCGACTAACTCCTCGACCGAGACACTCTCGGTCGACAATCTTCTCGACCGAGAAAGATCCAAAGTAGCCGTTAGACACAACAGACAAGTTAGTTGGCAGTTGATGAAAGACGTTGCAAATCACTTGTTCCAGAGAGCCTGTCGGTCGACAAAAGTTCGACCGAGTAGGTGTCTCGGTCGACCATTTGTCGACCGAGATGGTCTCTGACAGCAACTGCAGAATTAATTAATTAGCCGTTGTTAAAGCAACAACTTTGTACCTAACGGCTAGTTAAGCACTTAGAAACCCCTAGAAGTTGTCTAGAACGTACTTAAGCATCCTTAGGCCATTCCTATAAATAGGACAAGCCATAGGACACCTAAACTCACTTGTTTACACTTGCTACACTTGAGAAACCTTTGAGTATACTTTGTGCAATCTGTTTGTGAGCAATTTGAGCATTGTGACAATTGGCCATTTCATTCCTTAGCTCATAATTCGTGTCCTATAGTATCTCCTACCCACTGCAATCACAAGTTCACATACTTGGTTAGGAGATCTATACGCTTGATCTAGGCAAATCAAGCCTTGGGCTCTAAAGGATAAGTTGTAATTTCTATTTCCTTTCTTGTTCCCTATTATTGTTTGTACTCTCCTTGCTACTCCTAGGTTGGAGGTTGCGGATTGGAGAGGGTGAAGATCTTCTTGGCGAAGAAGGAGACTTTGAGCTACTTCAGAAGGCTGGTGCAACGGGAGGTTACTTCTAGAGAGGAAGGCTACTTCAAGGGGGAGCTTGGAGTTACTTCATAGAAGGCTACCTCAAAGTTGGTGCACCTACTTCAGGGTGAAGGCTGTTCAAAGGGTGTAAAGGAAAGTATTGTATTTTGTATAAATCCTCGAGAGGTAATAAAATAAATACTTTCAAATCCCGGTTGGGTAAGCAACCGGGTAGTGGACTGACAACTATAGTATTTGCTATAGTTGGAACCACTCTAAACACCTGTCTCTTTCTTCTAATTTCAATTGTGGTTGTTTGAATTCAATAAATTGTTAAAATAATTCAAAAACTCTATTCACCCCCCCTCTAGTAGTTTTTCAATTGGTATCAGAGCGAGGCTTCAAGGAACCCTAACAAGGTCTTGAAGAATGGAGGGTAGTGGTGATTACAACCACAACAAAAGGTGCTGCTTGGACAAAGCTACAACATATTGCAATTGGTGCTTAGGTACAAGCCACCCAACAACTGGATGCCCATGGAGATCTAAGAAGGAAGATGAGAACATAGATTGTCTCATTGCTACAACTAGCGAGGAAGAAGAAGAAGAGGTAAGTCTTTTTGATTTATCTAAAGAAGAACTAGTTGCTAGCCTTGAAGAAACACATATAAAATACTTTGAATGCAAGAAGAAATTAAAGAAGTCAAATAAAGCAAATGATGAATTACATGCTAAACTTCTTGCTATTACATCCGAAAACGAAGATCTTAAAAAGATCATTGAAGATCATGATATTAATATAAAATCTATAGAGGCAAATTGTAATCTACTTTCTTTAGAGAAAAATAATTTGCAAAGACAAGTGAATGATCTTCAAAAACAACCTATTTTGTGCAACCATCTAGATTATGATTCTATTATCAAAGAAAGAAATTTATTGTCATCTAATCTAGATCAAGCGAAACTAGATATTAAGAAGAGAATGGAAGAGATTGCCAAGGTACAACAAAAAGTCAATAATTTAAATAATAATGGCATTCTTGATCAAATCTTAGATAATTCCTATCATCAAATTGGGAGAAGAGGACAAGGTTATAAGCCTAAAGGGAAGTCCTATCAACCTAGTTGGAAAAGGTCACAAACCCATCAATCTATATATGTACCTAAAGGAACAAATACATTTTTACCAAAGAACAACCTAGAACAAAACCATAGAAAACGACTTGAGGTTGATTCTATATGTTGCCATTATTGCTCACGTCTTGGACATTACTCTTTTTCATGTCCTTATAAGAGAAAAGATGTCGAGTTAGTTTGGGTTCCAAAACCTCCAAACTAAATGAACAAAATCAAGTTGAGATATGACCAGAGACATTAGTTGCATACTTCTATGTCTATCTCAACTCAACATAATAAGATTACAAATAAATATCTAAATAGTTAACTCACACAATTATGTGTTATTAACAGTTCCAGGAATCTTTTCGGTCGAAAAACTGTCGACCGAAAGACCATCGGTCGAACAATTGTCGACCGAGCACATCACTGTTCTCCAGTCTACTACAAAATTGCTGCATTTATTTTTCCGATGAAATTGCTATATACTTATGATTGATGACTGGATATATTTTGGAAATCATCTCTACAAATGTAAATGAAATTAATATTAGTTTATTCCCTAAATGATTTAAAGTTTAAACTGAAATCATGCTTAGTCAAATGAAAAGAAAATACCTATTTTCACATGATTGTTCATAAAAGTATCTTCTGGTTTACTAATCATGTGATGCTGTTATTATCATGCTTTCATCATTGGGTGCGCATAGATAATGATAATTGTATGCATGGATTCATGAAAATATATAGGCAAGCAAAATGATTTATTAGTTATATGTTATTGCTTGCAACACATAAAAATAAAAATCCATAAATTGGTATCTTTGAAGATTCGAGATAATTAATTGTGCCTTCAATTAAGAATCATATTAAGTATTATGCTTCAGCTTGACATTTAATTAAAATTTATGCAGATATTATACTCAATATATTCAATCTGAAAATCTGCAAAATTTGCCTCTTGGTCAAAAATAAAATTTGATCAAGGGGCGCTATGGTCGTAGTCAAATTCGACCTAAAATAAGTTTGACATAATAACTATTTGGATATCCTTTTATGATTAAAAGAATAATTAATTTATGATCACAACTTGTCCCAATATTGTCAATAATAAACACAATATTACTCCCTTAGAAAATCTATATATGTGCTCTACAAAAATAGTCTATCAATTACATTAAAAATCAGCTTCAAATTCGTACTCAGTAAGTCTGTCGGTCGACGAACTCTTCGACCGAAACCCTTTCTGTCAGCCCCTCTCTCTCGACCGACAGAACCTAGACAGATTTAGTATCGGACACACTTTCGGTCGACAAATGTTCGACCGAGACAATGTCGGTCGACAATTGTTCGACCGAGAAATAGCCGTTGGATATGACCGTTGTAAACCGACCGTTATGACCATTTATGACCATTATATGACCGTTGGGGAGCCGAGTGGCGCGTCTGCAACATGACCGTTGCGGACGCTCGGTCGACGAATCGTCGACCGACCAGGTCGCTGGATTGTTATAAAAGGAACCAAAGACGGGTCACTTCCTCACACTTGCATACTCTTGCTTCCATAGGCTCTCTCTAGTGCATTTTTGTGCAACTCTTAAGCATCCTCATCCCCAAGCCTTCCTTGCTTCTTCTCCACCTTCAAGCAACACAATGGCGTCATCATCTGCTCATGGGAAGAAGAAGGTCGCCGGCAGGAAAGGAAGGGAAGCTCGGGAAGCTACTCCACCACTGACGATCATCAACGACATTGCCTTCGTCGATGGAGATGCTGGTGATCGATATCTATGGCTTTCCTCCAAAGCTCCTCTCCCACAACGACCAGTTGAAGTTATGGACTTCATCAACATCGTCGACTTGGAGGACCTTTTCGAAGTACAAAAGTTAAAAGAATTCATCAACCCTTCTTTTCCTTCCTATTCAATCAAGGTAGTGAATGAATTCTATGCAAACCTCATTTCCCACTCTGAAAATGAAACCATCTTCTTCTATACTATGGTCAATGGGCATAGCTTCCGATTTACTGAAGGGGACATTCTTGACATGCTAAACATTGACATAGATGAATATCAAGACACCCTTGACCTTACTTCTGGAAACCCCCTTAACCAATTTCTCCAAGATGATCATACCATTAGTCTTAGTGACATCAAAAGGACCATTTTTAAATCCAATACAACCTGTCACGAAGATAGAGGCACATATTATGCTATAAATCTTAAACCAGCTGCTAGGATTGTAAACCTTATTGTTTCAACAAACATACATCCTAGAGCCAATAAGTCTGAAGTTCTTGTTTTTCGTATGTGTCTAATATATGCCATTATCCAACGTATTCCCACAAATTTTATCCGCATCATTCTTAAAAACATGCTTGAGTTTTCTGGCAATCCTCCATATGCCGATTTTGTATGCCAAATTACTCAACATTTCCTTAAGACCCCACTTGAGGATATGGGATATACATGGGAGCGTAGACCACAAAAAATAAGTAAGAATACAGTAGAAAAAATGGGAATTGATTTTGGTCATAAAAGGGCTAGAGTTGAAGGAGAAACATCTCATCAAGACATACCACCACCCCCTCCTTCTACTAACCTATCACATGACCCCATTCAAAACACTCTTACTTATATTGCTGGCTCCCAATATCACCTGAGCAAACAACTAGACTATAACCATCATGCCATGACTTATATAAACCAAAGAATGCAAACCCTCTCACCAAACCAACCTGATGAATATCCGTATTCTTTAAATCCTGGCATGCTCAATCCATACAATCCTTCGTACAACTATTATCAAACTCCACCTCCACCATCTGTGGATCTTACGCACACTCAGTTTTCATCCATGCAACTGCAAGATATTGCCGCTCATTTCCGATTTGACCGAGTTCCTACATTCTTGGAAGCATATGCTTTAACTAAGACAGGTGCTCTAGATTGGCAAACCTTGGTCCAGTATTATGGAACTGAGCCTTTTCTTGGGAAAGACCCTGACATTGATGTAATTCTTAAGTCGTTCCAGTAAGTGTTGGAGTTATTGTAATGATATCTTTTGAATAATTGTAATGGGTCATCTCTATATGATGTGTCTATCTTTCTATGCTTGTAATACATGCTTTTAATGAAATTGGCCATCTTTACTTGATTCCAATGGATATTTTTATAAAGAGCATGTGAGACATCTTCAAAATATGGATTATAAGATCATCATTGTAGAACATACAAAATAAGGGGAGTAATAAATAAAAACTGCAACCTTTAAAATTGTGGCAAAATTGACAAGGATCTATGACACAATTACTTAAAACAGTTATGAAACAAATCCAGACACATTCTCGGTCGAGAAACTGTTCGACCGAGAACACTATCGCTCGAAAGATCGTCGATCGAGCAGGTTTCTGTTGTCAAGTTTGCAATAAAACTGAATATATTTGCAAATAAATCATGTTTCCCTTCATCATGTTGAAGATAAAATTGGCTAATATTTTTACAAAACCGCTTCCACTTTGGAAGATGTTTTCTTTGATATTTGTGCTACTTAAACAAAAACTCTTATTTACATGGACTCTTTTTGGCTTTTAAATGGACATCTTTTTCATTAGATTTGATGGGATATCTAATTAAGGGGGAGTTTTTATTCTTAACGGTTATCTTTTTGAAATGACAAAGGGGGAGAGATAAATATAAAACTAAAATTTAGTAATTATGTAAAACTCAATTAATGAGTTTCATAAATAAACTCTTGGCTTTACATTGAAAGTTGCTATATTCCCAAATGATCTGGATTTCATGTTCCATAATTCATGGGGAATAATAAGCACACATTTTATACACAAGAGAAAAAGCTACAAAAGGTAATCTAAAGGTATGAAACTCATATGTTTTATATTTCCTTTATTTATATTTTGGAAATGTTTGTCATCTTCAAAAAGGGGGAGATTGTTGGCTAAATGGACATCTATAAATCCCTTTGTTTTGATTATGACAAACATTTCATTCTTATTAATCTAACGAGCTACTTGAGTGTGCAGGATGACAAAGCAACAAGGGAAAATCTACAAAGCTTACATATTTATAATTTCATGCAATGTAATCATTGTTGTAAAAACTTGTACAAAAATATAATGTACAAGTACTTAGAATTGCATGTAAATCAAGCGTTAGATTCTCCCTAGCTAAACACCATAGTTAGATAAGTCATCCCATTCAAATAAGATTACTTATGCACACTCACACACATAATTAGTGCCTAAATTGAAACCTTGAAACAGGATCAATCTCGGTCGACTAACTCCTCGACCGAGACACTCTCGGTCGACAATCTTCTCGACCGAAAAAGATCCAAAGTAGCCGTTAGGCACAACAGACAAGTTAGTTGGCAGTTGATGAAAGACGTTGCAAATCACTTGTTCCAGAGAGCCTGTCGGTCGACAAAAGTTCGACCGAGTAGGTGTCTCGGTCGACCATTTGTCGACCGAGATGGTCTCTGACAGCAACTGCAGAATTAATTAATTAGCCGTTGTTAAAGCAACAACTTAGTACCTAACGGCTAGTTAAGCACTTAGAAACCCCTAGAAGTTGTCTAGAACGTCCTTAAGCATCCTTAGGCCATTCCTATAAATAGGACAAGCCATAGGACACCTAAACTCACTTGTTTACACTTGCTACACTTGAGAAACCTTTGAGTGTACTTTGTGCAATCTGTTTGTGAGCAATTTGAGCATTGTGACAATTGGCCATTTCATTCCTTAGCTCATAATTCGTGTCCTATAGGCTAGTATCTTCTACCCACTGCAATCACAAGTTCACATACTTGGTTAGGAGATCTATACGCTTGATCTAGGCAAATCAAGCCTTGGGCTCTAAAGGATAAGTTGTAATTTCTATTTCCTTTCTTGTTCCCTATTATTGTTTGTACTCTCCTTGCTACTCCTAGGTTGGAGGTTGCGGATTGGAGAGGGTGAAGATCTTCTTGGCGAAGAAGGAGACTTTGAGCTACTTCAGAAGGCTGGTGCAACGGGAGGTTACTTCTAGAGAGGAAGGCTACTTCAAGGGGGAGCTTGGAGTTACTTCATAGAAGGCTACCTCAAAGTTGGTGCACCTACTTCAGGGTGAAGGCTGTTCAAAGGGTGTAAAGGAAAGTATTGTATTTTGTATAAATCCTCGAGAGGAAATAAAATAAATACTTTCAAATCCCGGTTGGGTAAGAAACCGGGTAGTGGACTGACAACTATAGTATTTGCTATAGTTGGAACCACTCTAAACACCTGTCTCTTTCTTCTAATTTCAATTGTGGTTGTTTGAATTCAATAAATTGTTAAAATAATTCAAAAACTCTATTCACCCCCCCTCTAGTAGTTTTTCACCTTCATCTCTTTCTTTTGAGTACACATTATGCAGTGTAGTCCCAATTATTGGATTCGGGCCACATTCCCTCCAGGGCTTGGTGCCATGTCGGTCTTCCCTCATTGTCTTGACCTTCTGTGATCTTCCTCTCCAGGTGCTTGATCCTAAACAACTACATCATGGACTTGGGCCACCTTCCCTCTTGGGCTTGGTGCCTTTCTAGTCTTCCCTCTGGGGCTTGACCATATCATGACCTTCCCTCTTGGGCTTGGTCATCCACTCAAGTCACCTTCCCTCCTGGGCTTGGTGCCTTACTGGTCTTCGCTCCTAGGCTTGACCAGTTGTGCCACTCCGAGATGGCATCCTTGGGTTCAAAGAATATAAGTGTTTTCATTTTTATATCTTTAACGCTTCACCCCACTGGGTGAGGATTACAATTATCTCAATACTTAAATACATTTATTCACTTACCTTTTAAGGGAAAGTCCTATCCTAGGTGCCTTCTTGTGTCATAGGAGGGGGTTATCTCTCTAGACACAACCTGATCCCAAGATCTAAGGTTTTTCCTCCCTCCTAGGTCATCTTCCCACTCTTGGGTTGACCCACCCCAGGTTGGCACACTAACCCTAAAGGTTTCATATATATTCTCTTTTTTTTATCATTCATACATTCTTATCATTAAAATTTCTCAACCCATGTTGGCTCAATCTTTGGAATACCTCCTCATGGTCTCTGTCCATTTGATGAACTTGGGTCACCTTCCCCTATAGGGGCTTGGTGCTACATCGACCTTCCCCTCCAGGGGCTTGGCCACCATCACCAACCTTCTAGAGATGGCATGAGGAGTATGAGCAAGTTATATTCAACTTTCATTTTCATATATATATATATATATATATATATATATATATATATAACTATTGGGTTCATATATTTCTTATGATCTCTTATATAAGTGTTATGCTCCTCGTGCACACATACATGGGAGACTGGGTCACCTAAACCCATCCATTTATCTTTCTTATTCCTGATTTTAAGTTTCACATGGGTGGTGTCCTATACCACCACACCATGTTCATTATTTAAGATTAAGGCCTTATTGTTAGGGTTAGGGTTAGGGACTATACTCTACCTCTCATAGTTCCATATCCCTTGAACGACTATACCTCAAACCAAGTCCTTCCACTAAGAAAGGGATACCCATACATGTATATATCTAGTGTCTACCCTCTCTAGAGGGACCTACACAAAAGGTTACATCTTTTCACATTTTACTTCTCTAATTAACAATTCTTTTCAAGGCTTTTTAAGCAAAGAGATGAGAAGTAGATGAAATTGTGTGATAAGAAACCTAAAAGATACATTATGCCTTAATAATTTTTCTCTTCAATTTCTAAGGATGATTTGAAATTATAGACTATTAAGTATTAGCTGATGAATTTATGCTCTGATACCAAATGTAACGACCCACACTTTTGAGTATCTAAAAGTCCTTAAAGTCGTGAATCATTACTCATAAATTCTAGGACCAGATTTTAGAAATAATTCATAATAGTAAACAATTTCCATTAATGAACAAATACTTACATGTTTACATAAAAATCTCCTCTAAGGAGTTCCATAAATTTCACAAAGAATTAACTTGTAAATGTATGATGATATACCATTATGCCTAAACCTTCAATATATTTATTTGTAACCTCATGTCCACAAATCAAGTATACCTGATACCAAAAATGCCGGCAAAAAAATATGCGGTTAGTATATTTCTATACTAGTACGTGGGTTCAAACAATAATCGCAAGTACACATATAATCAAACATCTTTATCTTGCATATAAGAACATAAACTTGTTTTCAAAGTCTAACCCATATATGGTCTACTACCTCAGGTGTAATCACTATCCCTCCGGGGTCGTGTGCATTACCATTAAGATGAGTCTAACCCAGGGTTCAGAATATTGTTATTTAATTTACATGATACTCATAGGAACTTTATAATTTTCAAGAAGTAAATAAACAAGCAAGCAGTTTATCTTTCATTCAATCTCATCGAGAAACCTCAGAAAACTTAGAATTTGATATATGTATTCATAAGTGTAACCATGTACCTTATACTATTGTAGAAACCATGCAGAAATCTCATATACTTTAAGAGTGCATCCAAACATCCAAGAAACAAAGTATTCAATTTGTTTCTGATCCACACTGGTGACCAACTGGTTTTGGGAAAAGATACTTGCACCCCTAGTCCTTGAACGTGCGCGCAAGGGCACTAGGGTCATTATACCCTTTATCTTCTTCCTCGCGTGAACCCATTTTGCATAACCCTGGTGCAACATTGCGTTCCTGTCACTGGAGAGGAGTTGGTGATGGCATCATCCATCAGGGTTCCAGCCTCTTTTCCACCGCATCCCCCTCCTCCTGGCTATGCCAGCGATGAGGCTCGCCCTATTGTGGTTTGTACTCCCAGGTCGGCAATACCTCCCTATCGAGTGCGGCAGAACTTGGTGCTTCTCCTTCTGTCACTCAACGAAGAGAGGCAATGTCTTCACCCAAGAGACGTCGGTGAGGCCTCATAATACCTACTAGCCTCTCAACTGGCAGCAAGATCCTTTCCTTGGGCCCTACTCACCTCCTCGGCAATCCGGTAATGAGGAAGAGTCATCGATGGCTCCTTTTTCTGTGCAAGAACATGAAGCGGCTAGCCACCATAGCGGTAATGGTGGCACCGATTGTGTGAGAGCAACTGCAACCGCATTCCTCTCGTCTAGAGTAGGAGGTGGGTTGAGGTCGTCGCATGGCCACAATCTGGCACGGTGATGGTGGCTCTACATGTGGCTACAGTGGCCAGTGGGAGAGATCGAGCAAAGTGTGCCAACTTGTAAGTTGCGATCAGGCAACTTTGAGGGTGGTGGAGGGTAGAGGTCGGTGGGTTGATATTTGTAGGTCTGCAGGACCAGGTTAAAGCTTGGGTGTAGGGTCTTATCAAGATCATGCTCGTGTTTGTAATGCTCACAAATCTGGGTCTGGTAGAAGGAGATGGATGAGGGAACCACTGAATCTGTGGAGGATGAGGGATCCCACAGTCTCTTATATAGGTTCTGGGCAAAACCTAGAGTTTAAAGAAGGAAGATGATAGAGGAAGATACGGAGAGGTTCCCACACACACACACACACACACACACACACACACACATATATATATATATATATATATATATATATACATATATATATATATATATATCAATATATATATATATATAAACTTGAAGAAAGCCTTCCACCGTGCTTGCTTCTTTGCGGGTGGTTCATAAAGACTTACCTACTTCTCCTTTCCTTTCTTATCCTTTTCTTTGCATACAAGAAAAATGCCAAAAAGGCAATGTATACTATATCTCCTTTTCCCCATAAGCATCAAATATATCTGTATATCTGACAACTAATATTATGGGAAAGTAAGGAATAATATTAGAAGAGAATATATTCCTCTTTCAAAATTTTCTATAAAACTCTTGGCTTTAATTAATTAATCCAAAAGTCACAAAAAGGAATTACCATATTCTTATCAAGACATGGACTTGGCAACAAAAGCCATTATCATTAATCACTGTACAAATCTGTTTTTGTATATTTCCCTTATGCTACAAGCACACATGCCACAAATGTGATTAAAATTATTATTCCACCAATAATACTATTAGGTAATTATTAAATTGATTCATGCATCATATTTTATAATTCAATATTAACCAAAACTGAGGTTATTACATACTTCTACGTATGTGACTAAATATGGATATAGAATTAAAATAGATATTTAAGCACATACTCAATTAAGGTTGAACCCTATTATGAATTGAAGTGATCAGATGTTTGATAACAACAATATGCATGTAACTATACTAGGAATGAATACATATATTCATTGTGGTTGAGTCACATACATAATGTGTTCCTAGGATAAATACTTGATTGTGGGGACCAATTGTATCTGTTGAGTTAGTCATTAGATAAGATCACCAAGTATGTGCAATCTATATTATATTCTTTGCATTATCATGATAATGATCTAAACTCTTATATTGAGGCATTTACTTTATTAATTTTCCTTTTTGGAAATCCAAAGTTCAACATCCATAATTTCATATTTGAAATCTCTTGAACTGTTTTGTAGACATTGAATTATTATGTTTAAATGAATCCTTTGAGCCCTGTTACTATGCTTTCAATATCATATGTGAATTATGACTAGAATGTTCGTCTTTCCACTCTATTAGTGCATGCTAAATGTTTGACCAGAATATCTAGAATAGTTGTACTTATGTACAACCTTACTTATATTGGGTGTGTGTATTCCTCCTAAGGTGTGCATTTCCATCCTTATTTCGTTTAGAACATGATCTTATGGTGTAATGGTCGTATTTTAGATATATTTAGTCTACATTGTTATGCATATAAAAGTTTTTGTTTTATATTGAGGTTGTTGATAAATATTATTGCAAGACACTTTTAATCTCATGACTATAATCTAGATTTTAATATGCCTTAGTTCTCTTGTTATAATTCTTTTGAACATACCTAATTGCAAATGGCCCCCTTCTTGTGGGAACATCTCTTATTGTAATTTTAACCCAATATAATGCCCAAAGTGTTTATTATATACATACTCAGCTTTTGTTGACCCATACCATGTTTCTAATGTTTTGTATGATCTTCCCTTCCACCCAGGTATAGGTTCATTAGAAGACAAGGATGCAAAAATATTGCATACATGATATTGGACCTAAGGATAGCTTCGAATGACCAGGATGCCCTCTGCAACAAGTCATGCATGTTATTAGATTTACTAGACGTGTACCTTTTTACTTTTTGTACCACCTTTTTATGGTGAAGAACAATTTTATAATGATAGACCTTGTAACTTTGATGTAGTTTTATTTCTACTTCTTCATCATCAGACATTTCTTTATATTATACCATTTAGGCATATACCCTTTTGGTCCCACTCTTTACAATATGGTATCCGAGCCTAAGTAGTTAGTAACTTAAAATTTCAAGTTATCCCATGTTAGATAGATAAGTAACCTAATATAGGTTGTTGTTATGCCTACCCCTGAGCTGTGAAATACCAACTAGTGATTCAATCTCTAACAAAGTGGGTCACTTCCACTTCCCAAACTACCTATGTAGTAGAGACTCAGTCTTGACTAAGATAATCATAGATGTAAAAATGTCACCTTGTGGGTTTGACTCTTGTAGTGTTTGATTTTTATATCCTAATACTCCAAGGTTATTCTTAGTAGTGTACAATTAGTTGAATAGTCATAAATAGGTTTTACCCTAGTTCTCAACTTAACCCCTTTCTTATGTTGTCTTGCTAGCATGTCTCACATATGCCCAATTTGGGTGTTGAGCATACATGGATGACAAATGTAAAACTCTAATGTATGTTGTAGAATTGAGATGATTCCCGAGACATTAAGTGACAAGCTGAGTTATCACCATTATGGACATGTAGAACTTTCTTTAATCATGGAGTATCTCAACATAGTTCTGCCTAAGCTCTCAACCTAGAGACTGGATACTATCCTCATAGAGTTTGAGAGGCCCTTACATTAGGATTATTTGAGAGAACTTACACGTTTTTAGTAGACAATCTCAAGAGTTCACCTCCCCCATATCATAGTGTACTTGGACTACATAGTGAATGAGATTATCTGTAGAATTGGCAAAATATTGATCACCTTATCGCATGCTGACGCAATGGTAATAAACCAACAAGTGATGGAGAACCCTAATTTCTTCCTATAATGGCAATCATATGACTCTTTGATATCTAAAAATTAAGATGTACAAATCATAATTAGGGTGAAGTGAGGAATCTTGTATGTCATATTCTAACTGGATGCGGTAGAAGTTGATTGTGTAATAGAGAAGGCATTTTACTTTCTTCTATTCTATAAGTTGAAGATGATCCTTGGCATGCCCTTTTGATGCTTGAAGAATTTGAACAAGTTGGTAGAATAAAGTGATGATAGAATAATAATATAGGTATCATGTGGTGAAAAAGTTGTAGACTAGGTTCCCAGATCAACTTTGTTACCATTTTGGGATGTTGAGCATAAAGTTTTCATCATTAAACTTATTTAAATTATTAAATTATATTTATAAAAGAAAAGATTTTAGAATTTGTCAATGATTTTTTGAACCAAGTCACCACCACAATAAAAGTTTAAATTGTAGAGAAACTCCTTAGTGAAGAACCCTATGATTGGCTTGATCAACCTTAAGACCCTAGGCCTATGAAAGAAGTAGAGAGTTAGAAAAATCCTTAGGTATAAGCGACCCAAGTGATCTACCCATGTTGCCTCTTTAGATGGTTAGTTACAATATATCTTAATTCCTTTAAGGGCAGGAGTATTGTCATTTTATCCTTTAAGAAGGTAACTTCCCTAGCTCAATATCTTATATAAGAACACTAATGGAGACTTGATGCATGAAGTAATGTAGTTTTACCATGGGGTTTGGGCTAAAAGTATCACATGGAGTGGTATTCCATAACCGATTACATTTAGCGTATTAGAAACCGTAGATTTATTTGTAAGTATGTCTTAGTACACCTAACTAGTGATTGATGAATTTTATAGACAAAATCATCTTTAAGAGTGGAGTGTTGTAACATACTTAAATATAGTTATATTGTATTACTACCATTCATCTAGGCCCCTATTCAGTTATGTTAATTACTAGTACCCAATTTAACTAATTCAAAATGTATAGGGAATAGTTACAGTTAAATAGTATCATCTATTAATAAATACCCCTTATAAATGATATTTGAAAGATATGACCATTATACATTCAATAATAATATTGGAAGGTGTGAATATACCAAATAATTGGCTTGGGTCCAATTGATACTTTAGTATACACCTAGAATTATAAGATCAAGGAAATCAAGTTAATATGGGTCAATGTAACTCACTTGACTAATTTAGAGGAATTAATACATGAAATATAGTCTTAATACCCTAGTAATGACATCTACCATAAAACATTTTCAAAATATGAAATTAATGGAAAATTTGAATTGCTCATGCGAAATTTAGCCTACATCACAAGTTTCATTTCATTTGAATTACATTTATCCATCCAATTAATTTAGTCAAGAAGTGCATTTAAGTCTAACTAATAGTAAAAATGTGCCACTTTATTTCTCCCTAAATTCCAATGGATTCTACCTGTCACGCTATATTGGTTACTTCCTCACCATCTGATTGATTTGATCCACTTTGACTAGATCACACAAAGAATAGGTCACCTCTTCCTTTACCCTCGACTCCTGCGTATGGGAACCCTCACTAAGTACTTCTCCTCTCTAGTTGTTTCCTCTTCACACTCTTATTCATGTCAAATGAACTTTACACATCTTCCTTCTCTAGTTTTCCTCTTCCCCATTGCACATTTTTGTCCTCTCCATGTTAAACCTAGATGCCGCCAACCACCTACGCAACTCTGTGACTAACACTACCACAACCTGGAATAGTAGCCAATGGCGTCGACTCCAAGTCCCAAGCATGATGACCTCCTCTTCTCCTTCAGTATTGTGCCAATCACCATGGCTGAATGCCTTACCGACTCCATTATCCATTGAGAATTGGACAAATTCCTTCCTTTCCCTCTACTTCTTCTATAGCTACAACCTTCACTACCTTACAGATCTGGTGCC
Organism: Alisma plantago-aquatica; assembly: GCA_963693085.1. Lineage (NCBI taxonomy): Eukaryota > Viridiplantae > Streptophyta > Magnoliopsida > Alismatales > Alismataceae > Alisma > Alisma plantago-aquatica. The sequence continues at coordinate 663,840,120 of OY856414.1, forward strand.
ACCAAGATCTGTAACCATGTTGCCGCCCCCACAAAATAGATGTACAAGGAAGACATAGTTTTTCTTCCTTTGTGCATATATCCAATACAACAAACATCTCAATCAACCCCAGTACCCTCAATGTAGGGTTGCCACTTCTTCTTCTTCATCTGCCTACACCTAGAACACTTGGGAACAGGAGGCTACTGCCATTTCTGCATTGACCGGTCGAGGATATGGCAGCACTGCCTTCTCCCCTCACCTTGTCAGTAGTCACGACCAGTTCCTCCTCCACTCACCTTCCTTCTCCAGCCCTTCCTCCTTCCTCGTCTGCACACCTGCATATCAACAATGCATTTGTACTTGTAGAGGATATGGCATCATTTACTCCTCTCCTCACCACTACAACCATCACAGGGCATCACCTCCAGTGTTAGTAGCCACCAATAGACCAAACACACCTTCTCCATGTAAAATCCCGATGTTGGATGCAACTCCTATCAAACCTTCTTGGATACTCTAACTCCTAACTCCTTGCCACCAATATTTTTAGCCTTGTTTCATTATTCCATGCCCATCCATAGACTGAAGGACAATGACCTACATTTGCCAATGTGAAATCAACTCCTACACAACGGCTGTCATACCAACCTACTATCATGAATCTATATCCCACAACTCCATTCCTCTTGGTTATGGTGGACAATCTCTTTTACAGACTAAAATCCATGGGATGATCTACTTGGTTCCTTTAAACTTACTCTTCAATAAACTCCAATGAATTATACGCACTGGAACACACATTTAGGAGGGTTAGGCTGCACTCTACATCCTTGAATTGGTGGGCTGACGCCAATATATCTCTAGGAAACATGAGGCATGAATGGAATACCCTCCATTAAGGACATGTTCACTGAAGATTTGTTCAAGCACAACATCAATTGGTGAGTCTCCTGCAATGGTTTTCCAAAATTAAATCTAGTTTATAGGACTATGATGATGCACCCATTTTGAAAAGATAAAATGATAATTATCATGCATACATAACCGTATCATAGTAGTATATAAGTGTAGTAATGTGTCAACACAATAAGCAAGTAACATGCCAATTTTATATGGACATATATGAAATACTAACAAATTGACAATATTCTAAATGATAATGGTGCATATATTATAGATGAGTGAAATGCTGACCTTACCTAGTCGACTATTGGATTAAGTGATTGTCATACTGGTATTAGCATTTGTGTATGAATCAATGTTTAAGTATGGGTTCAGTGAATTCAATACTCTAATAAATAGTGCCTTATGTAACTGACCATGGGAAGAAATTATAATTACTCACTATATATATCTGCTAGACATATTTCTACCTGTGTGACTAAATATTGATATTAAAATCAAAACAGATATCTAATCACATAGTCAAATAAGACTGAGCCCTATTATTCCTTAAAGTGATCAGATGTAAGATAAAAACAATATGAGTGTTGCTATGCTATGAATGAATATACATATTCACTTTGGTTGACTAGCAAACCTAATGTGTTCCTAGGATGAATAATCAACTATGAGGACCAAGTTTATTTGTTGAGTTAATCATTATAAATGATTATCAAGTATGTGCAATCTCTATTTTATTTCAGGAATATCATGATAATGATTGAAATCCTTATATTGAGTCATTTGCTTGACTACTTTTCCTTTTTGGAAATCCAAAGTTGAACATCCATAATTTCTTATTTGAAATCTCATGAAATTTTTTGGACATTGAATTATTTTGTTTAAATGGGTCATTTGACACCTCTTACTATTCTTTCAATATCAGATGTGAATTATGACTGGAATGAAGGTCTTGACACTCTTGCTAAATGTTTAACTAGAATATCTAGAATAGTGGTACTTGTGTACATCCATACCTATATAAGGTGTGTGTATTCTACCTGAGATGTGTGTTTCCAACCTTATTTCTTTTAGGCAATGATCCTATGGTGTTATGGCCCTATTTTATGTACATTTAGTCTACATTGTTATGCATACAAAAGATATTGTTTTATATTGAGATTGTTTATAAATTTTATGGAAAGACACTTTTATTCTCATCACTATCAACTGGATTTTAATATGCCTTATTTCTCTTATTATAATTCTCTTGAATTTACCTAATTGCAAATAGCCCCCTTCTTGTGGTAACATCTCTTATTGTACTTTTATCTCAATATAATGCCCAACGTGTTTATTTTATATACATACTCAACTTTTGTTGACCCATACCTTGTTTCCAATGTTCTGGGTGATGTTCCCTTCCACCCATGTGTAGGTTCATTAGAAGACAAGGATGTACAAAGTTGTATACATGATATTGGACCTAAGGATAGCTTCTAAAGGCTAGGTTTCCCTCTATAATGGGTCATGCATGTTATTAGATTTACTAGAAGTGTACCTTTTTACTTTCTATACCACCTTTTTATGATGAGGAGCAAGTGTATAATGATACACCTTGTAACTTTGATATAGTTTTCTTTCTACTTCTTCATCATCACATTGCTCTGTATATTGTACCATTGAGGTGGATCCCCTTTTGTGTCCTACTCTTTACAATCTGCTATCAAAGCCTAAACAGTATGTAACTTGCTATTTCAAGTTATCCCTTGCTTTAAAAGATAAGTAACCCTATATTGGTTGTTCTTATGCCTACTCCTGAGTCGTGATATACCAACTAGTATTTCTATCAGGGAACCATTTGTTACCCTCATCCTACCCCCACTGACTACAGAGTCAGTGGCAGTAGGGTTTGGGCACCTGTCCATAGAATGGCACGTAGCTTCACACAAGCAATATATATGAAAAAGGAAAAAACAACAAGATACTAGAAGGGAGATAGAGAAACATGTACCCATTTCTATCTCAAATGTAACCCACTAGGGTGTTATTTGTGTCCAGAGTGCAGTGGATCTTTGGTAACTATAAAATCGATAAACAAAACATATTAATGCTAAAGCATCAAGTACGCTATGAAAGGACAAGTAAACAATTTAAGAGTATAGTAAAAGTTGCTTGGCTAGAAACATCATATAAAGCAAGAAGTATAGACAAGGTGAGAACACTTAACATTATTTTATACAAAGTGTGTTTTAAGTGCATTTTCATTATATTTAACAACATATTATGGACATTGACCAACTTCCCATTGGAAGGGTCCATAAGAGTGCTCAATATTAGCCAACCCTTTTTATCGACATGGTCCTCCTTACCTGGACATTTCCAGTAAGGCGCCCAACCTTGTGCCATTACAGTTGACTCAAGGTCAATTAGGTCAATGTTGACTCACGTCTAAATTGACTAAACCCTTGTTTTGATGATGACTAACCATTCCACATATTGGTGTCTAATGTCTCTACTTGAGTTATTTCAGATTAGGTATAGACACACTCCAAATGCCCTAACTTGCACATATGAAATTGGAGAAAACACAAGTCAAAGTCAGTACAAGTGCACATTTTTGGAATATGATATAAATCCATTAAAATCATGTTGTAAATTACTTGTAATGATTGTATGACTTGTAATAAAGCTTAGAAAAGATCAGGAGCACTTAGATCGAATATTTAAGCACTCAAAAGCCATTTTCCAAAATTCACATCAGGTTGTTCATCGGTCGAGTTGCAAACTCGACCGATCCTGATTGGATCTTGAAAATGACTTTTGATCGGTCGAGTTTACACTTCACAGAACTCTACTGATGGAGTACCTGACCAATTCGATTTTCATTGGTCGGTCGAGTTTCCCCAAGACAAACTCGACTGATGGTCTGAATATTGGCTTTGTATTTTACTCTATTGGTCGAGTTACCCTTATAGAAACTCGACCGATTACATTGTATGGAAAGTGCATAAAAGTGCTTCTAGCCATTGTGGAGTTGCAACAAGTGGAAATATATTCGTTGCAAGCCACAAAATGGCTAGTTTTTGGCCCCAAGTGTTCCCAAAGGCTTCTAGGCATCCTCAACTATAAATAGGACCCCTTGGGCTTCATCCCATGGTTAGCCAAGCACTATGAAGGTCCCTGTAACAACCCCACCTCCCAGTAACCCCCAATTAAGGGCGACCAAAAGGTCATAGCCATTATCCCAATTAACAGGATCAATGGTTTGAAAAATAATCAGTAATAATTATAAAATTCTACTAAAACTATACTGAAAAGCTGGAATAAAATAAAAATTTCATATCGTTTAAAAACTTGGATATCTAACTTCTATCCATGACTAGAATCTACTCTAACTAATCCTCCTTGCACATAAATTCTTATTTTCACAATGTATCACTTTACTGTTTGTCATTTTCAACTTGTACCTAAAACATCGACAAACAAAACTTCGGTAAGGATAAATGAATATGTCAGTATGTGGGGGAAACAATAATCTTGCAATTAAATGTAACAACATATTGCAAGCAATTATGGTTTAGCTTGTTTTTGTATACCCCTATCTCTACCGTGGTCCACTTGTTTTGTTTTGTAGCTTTATCTACCACTCTTTGGAATATATTTACCTTATCCAAAAAAATTATGGTTTAGCAAGCAAACTTTACATCTTAAACAGAACTACTCAAACCACACATATCCTAACCTCTGCGCTGCAGTGGACCTGTATACTACCTCTCATATGGTAGATCTCGATTAACCCCCATGATCCTACCTAGCAGGTAGATCATTACCTAGGGTTGATGAGTCACATGGCACTACTCATAGGTAGCCCAATTCCTAACTCATGATATGCTAAAGAGTCACATGGTACTACACATAGGTAGCCCAATTCCTAACTCATGATAACCTAATGGTCCTACCTAACAGGTAGACCCTTTACTAGGTTACCCTTTGAATCATTAGAAAAGGCACAGAGGAGGACTAGGATCTGAGCTAGTCATGTATACACATTTAAGGTGATAATCATAGTCACTTTATAGTTGCATGAAATAAAAGTCATCCAAGCAGGTATTTTCAAGAAACTGATAAAACATCCAGGAATCTCCGTGAAACTAAAGCGATTAACCATAAACGTAACCACATACCTGATCCAGAGCAACTTGATGTCCAAGCAATAATAATCAAGAATAATCAAACAAGCAATCAACAATATCCTGAAAATAATGCATAACATCCATGTGTCATTGTTTTATTCAAAACATTCTCAAGATCGATTTGGATTCCACCTTAGGATTTCTAAGCCAACTTTAGGGTTTTATTAGGGTTTTAGCCTCCATTATGCATTTATCACTTTTAATGCTCTTTTAGTTCACAAACCCTAATTTCAACATCATAGGTACAATTGAATGTCAATTAAGTCCAATATGCCTCTTTTTCACTAAAACTGCCATCTTTATCCTTTTAAGTCATGACACAATCATTAAGGCCAATTATCATCTTTGGTTTCTTCCAGATTAACAACTAATAATTCATTATGGTCCTAATTTACATATGAACTCTATTTATCGCTAATTCCACTTTTATCCATTAGAAAACCCTAATTACCATATTAAGGGTATTTATCCAAAATTAGGAACTTTTATACTCAAAATAGCTTAGAATCAACAAATCTCAGTTCTATCCATGGATTCAAACAATTAAAGCCATTAAGAGTCATAATTACCAACATTAGGGTTTCAAGGCCCATTAAAGCATATTTATGTACATAAAACCTTAAATTAATCAAACTATGTATAAAGATTATCCTTTTGGATCTAATGTGTCCTTTTTATAATTAAAAGGTTAATATTAACTTTAAACATCCATATAAACCTTCCCAATTCATTAATCATCAAAGATTAGGGTTTTTTATTAGTTAAACCATTAAAGATAGCATCTTTACATACTTTAAGAATTGCAAGAAGAATTAGGCTTCCCTTACATTTTTATTGCATTCCTCATTTTCTCCTGATTAATTTTCATCTATGAAGTTCCTTCATCTGACCTTCCTACTAATTACTACGATTATCGCAAGAAAAATCATTTTATGGATTTTCTAGTCAGAGAGGCTATTTACGTTTTCTTTAGGAAAAACAAGAGCTGTCGAATCATTGTTGTGATCAACGGTTGGCTCGATCTCACGGCTGTGGCCACTCGCGTCCACTTTCCCTGATCTGGAGGCGCAAACAACCTGGGTCGTGGATATTCATTACGAGCCCATCATGGACCCTGATCGGACGTACCTATTATTTTCTTCTACCTCTTTTCTACCCACCGAAATCGTGGTGGCACTGCGGCAGAGGCTCACCGGACAAAGGGTGATCGAGGAAGAGAAAGGGAATTTGGGGCTAGGAAGTTGTTGTTTGAGTGCGCGGGGCTTGGCCGAGACCAAGGGTGGCCTTATATATAGTTTCAGGCATCTGGATTAGGTTTTTCAACCCTCGCCACCCACAGAATCACCTGCCAATTTGGGCATTCTTTCCAGAGTCTTCGAAACCACCTAAAATCTAGGGTGGGCTTGCTCGGAATCTTCTCTTGGAGCCATCTACGTCTTTGCACATGGTCAGGTTTGCGATAAATCTGAAGGGAAACATCCCTCAAATTGCGGCATGTGCCTGAGTTCCTTTGGAACTGGGTGATGAGCGGCACTCACTGGATCAAGATCCAACGACCCTCATCCCTCGCGTTCAACCAAAAAGGAAATTGAATTCCTATTTTCAAGATAATTCCTTATTATTTAGGATAACTTGGAAAAATCACAACTTCTAATCCATAGCTCCGTTTTATCCCAAATTTTGAGGGAATCTTATTAAAGACATAATCTTTCATCGTGCCAAATTTGGGCTTATTATCTAAAGAAATCAGGTCCTTTTCTTTAGTTGCAAGTTATCACTTAAATATATATATATATATTTCTCACATATTTTCTCTTTCATTTGCCATTAAATTATTATCTTGAATTCCTTGAACCTTAAGGAACCTTAATGGATTGAAATCCCATCTTGGGAATATTCCTTAGCCTTTTCCTTATCTTTTACCCATTTTCTTATTTATTCCTTTATTAAAATAAATTTCTTTTTCCTTTCTTTTTCTTTTTTTCTTTTAATTGGGTTCAATAGCCAATAAAGCCCACAAAGCAACCAATAAGGTTATTAAAAATGAAATTTACTCAATCAAGGTCATTAATGCCACTTTCGAGAGATTTCTATGTATTTCTCATAAATACTTCATTATCTTGTATCTTTTTCTATTATTTGGACTTTTCTTCTTTTCTTCTCTTTTATATCCATTATTGGATTAATCTAATAATAGGAATCATGAAATTACTATCAAAAGCAAGATTTGCAAAGAAATCTATCCTTTGAAGCAAAGAATACAACCTTTTCAATTAAGTCCATACATCCTTTTCAATTAAGTCCATACAACCTTTTCAATTAAGTCCATACAACCTTTTCAATTAAGTCCATACATCCTTTGAGACAATCATGGGATGATTGTGTTGGTATGTATGCCCTGAGAGCCAATCATGGGATGATTGGTGGGATACATTAATATTTATTTGATAAACATCAAAGGCAAGCTTCCAATTCTTTCTGGTTCAGTCAGTTGAGATAGTGATAGAACAGATTGAATGTCTAGAGAATGACAATACTCAATGATGTATGCCTTCAGGTTAAGGACCTGAATGATGAGATCATACGGATGCTAAGAGTTTGTACATTCTTGTTATGATCCTAGTCAGATGTCATTGTGGAAAGTAGATAGACAGCAATGACATACAAGACTAGATTGTGGTGTTGGTTGATGATAGAATCTCATTAGTCATGATATAGAGATATCAAACCAAACACATAGGTACTTTTTAGATAACAAGTATATCGGACAGACCCACCGTGAGTTTGACACATGGAACCATGACATGGTAGTCACAGTCAGTACTCACAGTGATGGTGGCGAGTGTGATTCTTTGACCTGAAATCACTACACTCAACACATGTCGTTGGGCACACTTTGACATCATCAAACGCAGTCCTGAAACATGGGTTGTTATAAAGGTGATGATTGGGTGGCTTTGACACATGGGGCTTTTGAGGGGTGAGTGATAGATATGGGATTTGTCCCTCCTGAGGGAGTTTGATATCCAAGGCCACTTGATGGGTAGGATTGAAATAGGCGTGTGCACGCATGTGTGAATCAGTATGTGATATTGATGTCATACATATCTCTTCCAATCTACTTTGAGATCAAGAAAGTGAATGAACGTTGACAGGATGACTATTCCATGCCTCGAGTTCATTCGGGATATCAGTGACAAAGGAATTATACATTCACTGTAACACCATTCACGGATTGTAGGATTGAAAGTTGTTCTCCATCTTTCTTTTTCACTTGGGTAGCACTGATGTGTGACTAGGCACCGCTCTTTGCTTGTGAAGTCATAAGTGTTATGGACTTTCACTGCCAACGTGAAATGGACCTGCACTGTCACACACATAGGATTTAACCTGGAAGAGGAGTTTTGTCCACAAACAATGTTTAGATTGATTACTAAAGGAGTTTAGTAGTTCAATTAAACACTCAATTGATTGATAGCTCAAAATCATAGTGTTCAAGGTGTTGGATAAATTGATTAGAGTATCAGATTGATTGAAACTGCAATTGATTGTTTCTGTACAATCTGCACTCCCAACCGATCGGCTCATGTGATGAACTGATTGGCTGAGCTTGGTGAACCGATCGGCTCAAATTGTGAGTTGATCGGCTCATGGACAGGGTGACACGATTGCTTCAAGTGTTGAAGCGATCGGTTCAACTGTTGCAACTGAGCAAGTTGGGAAATTAGGATTGGTGAGAATTTTCCTTTCGTTTCACTTGCCCAATTTGATTGGAACAAGGATTGGTATTTGATACCAATTAGAAACAAAAGAGAAAAAGTCAATCGAGAACTGACCAGGGCCATGAACCGACCGGTTCAGAAATGAACCGACCGGTTCAGAAATGAACCGACCGGTTGAGGTGTCCCAACCGATCGATTGAGGTGTCAACCGACCGACTCAGGTCCCCAACTGACCATTTTAGAAATGAAATGATCGGTTCAGGTTGCGAGTTGGTTGTTTTTTGTGGAAAATCTCGAACGCTTCTACTCCTGCTTTTAGTCCCGCATTGCCCGAGATGGAGAACCCTGTCCCATGACCCTCCTATATATATAGGGGTATTGGGGGCTTCTCAAAGAACAACTCAGTGCAACCAGTTGCTCTGTGAAGTTGTCATTCTCTCTGGTTTTGGTAACCAAGAGAGAGCCCAAGCAAGTGCTACCCGATAAGGGAGGCACAACAAGGGAAAGACAACTGTAGAAAGCTACTGGTGGCAGGAGAGTGTGTTGGCGACTAGTATGCTGACAGGAGGGTGTGACTCCTTCCAATTCCTTATGGGACAAGGAGATTGGAGTTCCAAGTGGTGCGTGTGGACTACTTTAGAGGCAGGAGATTTCTGCCGCTCAGAGGACTGTTGTCAATCCTGAAAGTCCCGGTTCGACCAGGAGCTGCACAACCACCGTCCAAGACCGGAGGTGAAGACTGCACAAGCCACGAGATATTGTCACCGAGCAAGCCTCGGGACAAGGTATGATTCCACAAACCATCCTTTCCTATTGTATAGACGTTGACGCGTTTCCTTGTTCTGAGTTTGGGGAGGAAATTTTTTTGTTTCTGCTGCCTTCTCTGCCTCCCGTAAAACCCAACAGTGGTATCAGAGCCATGTCAACTGCTCTATACTTTAGGATTATTGATATGATCGATTTTGGTTTGTCGCCTTTATTTATTGCATACGATGCGAATAAAATTGGTTTTATGCATGTCCAATCCTAAATCAACAAATCCCAATTTACATATATGATATGTATTATTAATGCACTCGATACGCGTCGCCCTTAAACGAGTTTTGTGGTGGATGTATAGCATGGTTATGGCCAATAAACCCTATCTGTGTATGGCTGTATGTGGTTGCTTGCATCTCGGTCTGGGCACCGATCTTCCTTCTCCTATTCCTGATGTAACTCGAAATAATTCGATATTTCTTTCCTACCTTTACTCCCCTCGAATGTAACTCGAGGTTTCTCTTTTTACAATGTAAAATAGGATAGAATTTTATTTCCTGTTATGTCAAAGAATGGAGGACATCTAACGACAGCTGAAACGATCGGTTCAAGGCATGAACCGATCGGTTGACGTTCCAGACGATCGGTTCAAGGAGTGAGTCGATCGGTTGATGACCAGTTCAAGGAGCGAGATGAGCGGGTGGCGACCATGATGAGATGCACGACGACCAGGCAAACCAATCGGTTGGAGGAGCCAACCGATCAGCTGGTGGCACCCAGCTGACCAGTCTGATGGTGAGCCGATCATTCATGTGATGAATTGATCAAACCCAGAACGGCAAAGCAAATAGTTCATCTTGTACATGTTGCATATGATGTAGACCTAGATGACCGTTTTTCCTCCTGGCTCGAGGAATCACATTAGGATGGCCATAATCATCACTTTTATCATTTTGCATGTTTTCTGTGGTATATATCATGTATATGATACGTACTATGTATTGTGGTGATTGGATATGTATATGTATATAAAACCAAATCCCTCATTAAAATATTAAGTCTTATATGCCTTCCATTAGTGGCACACATGAGAAACTCGATCGACCAAGCATAGGCTACGCCAAAACGTGGTGCACCATCTATCTTGTGGAAGAGTGAAGGGTAGACATGTAGGTTCTGCCAAAGCAGGGTGCATGTTTACCGTGTCGGCTTTTGGGTTAGACTTAACTGGTGATTCTTGGAGCGTCTAAGCCCAGAGGCAAGGAATGTTCATGGCAAGGTGTTGTGCATGTTCATTCATCAAGAGTTGCATATGATGCAATTGGCAAGAGTTGCCTACCTGAGAGATCTAAGTTGTGGGTGACAGCCCAAGCTGGTCCATGACTTAGAGGATTTCAGGATCTTGCCCACTAGAAGGTTGTATGTTGCAATCTTCCGAATTGATGGTGAGGGCTATCAATTTGAACTAAAATGGTGGGAGCAATAATTAATTAAAGGCCTAATTATATCGTCAACTTTTCAAATCAATCAAATAAGTCAAAAATGAGTTTTTTTACTAAAATTGCATATTTTCCTTTTGTAGTACAAATTGCAATAAACAACAATCACTTTTCTTTGCGATCGGTCCTTGAAAAGGACAAGCTAAATGGGACAAACTTCCATGACTGGTATAGGACATTGAGAATTGTTCTCACTCAAGAGTGAAAGCTCTATGTCCTGGATACTCCAATTCCAGAGGAACCTGCTCCTAATGCACCAAAGGCAGAAAGGGATGCTCACAAGAAGCATTCTAATGATGCCATTGATGCAAAGTGCTTGATGTTGTGCTCTATGAACCATGAGTTGCAGAGACAACATGAGAACATGGGTGTCATTGAGATGATTCAGCATCTTAGAAACATGTATGAAGATCAAGCACGGCAAGAGAGATACAATGTCTCAAGGGCACTATTCAAGTGTGTCATGACAGAAGGAGATCCAGTTGGTCCTCACACACTCAAGATGATTGGGTATGTGGAGAACCTGACAAGACTGGGATTCCCACTGAGCCAAGAGTTGTCTACTGACGTGATAGTGCAATTGTTGCCAGAATCCTACAGTCAGTTTGTGATGAACTACAACATGAACAACTTTGATAGGCCACTGTCATAGTTGTTAGGCATGTTGAGGACAGCCGAGATACAGATGAAGAAGGAAAATCCTAAGTCTGTGATGGTGATCACGAACAAGAAAGGCAAGTCCAAGCGCAAGGGCAAGGGCAAAGCTAAGAAAGGTTATGATGCTAGCCAGGAGCCCAAGTCGTCTTCAGCTCTCAAGGCCAAGGGAGGCGTGACCAAGAAATAAAATTTCCACCATTGTCAAAAACTAGGACATTGGAAAAGGAATTGTCCTCCCTATCTGGAAGAACAAAAGAAGAAGGAGGCGACAAACGTCTCTACTTAAAGGTGTCATGAAAGTAAACTTGTAATACTTTTGAGATATATGATACCAAGATGTAAAGTGTAAAGAACTCAATACATGGGGCAAGTGTTGCCGCCATAGATAGGAGTACTTTAGTTTATTTTCAGCCTAAAAGGCATGTAATACAGTTATGAACTGCTATTTCATATTTTCCAATAGATAGAAACACTTTATTTTGCATATTGTATGACAATGATGGCAATCAATAAAGGGATGTTTCAATTTCTAAAAGATATGATCTTTGTGGCAATGCCTTGTTTATCTTGTGGTATTTGATATGCATAAGATAAAATGATACCTAAAAGTTATAGATAACTCAAACAATTGAATTAGCATCAATCATGAGAAATTCATTTCTAGTTTCCATGTGATGGATAAATGTAGACTCTTTTGGTTAGAGAACCAGTAAGAGACATGAATATCTTGGACATGATTAATCAATCTTCACTAATGGTAGTGGGAGAATGATTATCCTATTAGGTATGATACATGTGATGTATTTACATACCTATTGGAACAAATGCTAATACTTCAAATGGTGTTTAGAGAAATACCAATATGAATATCTTGAAGTGTTCAAGATTATCATATATGAAGTAAAATTTGGTAAAGTGTTAATTCTTGATGAGATCAATGAATGAAATATGTGGACCAAATTTTTGAGATCCTTATGAGTGATTATGATAGTGTATCATAGTGAACTCATGATTAAGGCATGGTGATGTCTAAATCAAGAAAGAATCATACTCTAAGGAATTAGAGAATGATTATCAAATAACTGAATTCTTCTTAATAAAAGAATACCCCACACTAATAAAGGACATTAAGAATCACAAAGGTTGTGAGTTCTTATATCCTTGACTGATACATCTCGATCATCTATATGATGAGTTGGTCATGTGATGAGTCAACTATCTAGATGAATGAGAGGAACTGAATTTTGAGTTATGGTAGATGACCATCACATCCTAAATGACTTCAATGTAAACCATAAGGTATGACCTTGATGGTAGCACTCATTGGGATGAAATCCATAAGTGTGAATAAGTCTTAAATGTTAAGACACATGGATAACATTTTGAGAAGGATGATGCCTGTTGATTGCAACTTAATGACTAAGACATTTGGCATATGGATACTAAAACCGCATTCCTATGAGGAATAAAACAAGGATGTGTACGTGACACAACCTATAAGGTTTATGAATCCACTAATGCAAATGAAGTCTATAAGTTACAATGGACTAATCAATGTGATTGATTGAGTACAAGCAACTCAGAATTGGATCTTTACTTTGATGATATAGTCAAAGGGTTTGACTGATATGTCAAAGATAAAGAAGGGATCTGTGATTTAGTGGGAGCGTATTCACATTCCACATGTTGATGTGAAATGGATATGTTCAAGAATGGAAATCCAAAGTGGAAATTATCTTTAAGGAAGATAGAGATGTTTCCTATGAGATAGGAATAGAGATCTATAGAGATAGTTCTCGAAAACCTCTTGACCTGGAAAAGAGAGAGCATACATTGGCAATCTGTACTGAAGGGTTCAGTGTGCACAAATTCAGTGGGAGAAAACATGTCCATATTACATGGAGTGAGTATCCCAAGGCCAAGTGTCCAATTCTTATGAAGAATGGGAACACTAAGAATAGATAGGGATCTATCATGTATGTAATCATCCCATTATCTTGCATGTATGGACATGGCAAGAACAAAACACATTCATCATCTTGTATGTAGGACATGACAATTTGATATGCTCATCCTGATAACTTGTATGTGGGACATGACGAGTGGATGTCTGTCTACTTCCAGTAAGGGTTACTGGAAACCATAAGAACTTTATAAGTACTTGAGAAGTACTAGTTCTATGAAGATAAGGGAGAGTTCGATGTACAGAGTTATATTGATGCGAACTTCCGAAAGGATAGAAAATTAATCGCAAAATATATATAGGATATATAAAAGTGAAAGTTTGTTGATAATTGGAAGTGTTCCAATAAAACCATTTAAAAGGAAATGTCGAGCATCTATGCATTAGAGAACAGCAGTGGATACTATATGGATATGTAAGTTCATGAGATGAACTTATACATATTCCGGTCATTGATGACAAGTATGGAATCCTTGATCATGCAATGTGGCTAAAGGTTAGCAAAGGAATACTAGATCGCATATTACGGCAACTCCATCTCATACGTGTGACGTACAGAAAAGAGATGAGAGACATGCAGTTAAAAACTGACTTTGGCAAGGTGTTGCCATAACTCAGTATGTTCGCACTAGAGCACGGTAACATGTGGGACATGTTTGAAGATCACTATGAATATGATTCAAGGGTGATTGGCTCACAGTACAAGTGGGAGTTTGTTGGTATGTATGCCCTGAGAGCCAATCATGGGATGATTGGTGGGATACATTAATATTTATTTGATAAACATCAAAGGCAAGCTTCCAATTCTTTTTGGTTCAGTCATTTGAGATAGTGATAGAACAGATTGAATGTCTAGATAATGACAGTACTCAATGACGTATGCCTTCAGGTTAAGGACCTGAATGATGAGATCATACAGATGCTAAGAGTTTGTACATTATTGTCATGTCCCTAGTTAGATGTCATTGTGGAAGGTAGATAGACAGCAATGATACACAAGACTAGATTGTGGTGTTGGTTGATGATAGAATCTCATTAGTCATGATATAGAGATATCAAACCAAACACATAGGTACTTGTTAGATAACAAGTGTATCAGACAGACCCATCGTGAGTTTGACACATGGAACCATGACATGGTAGTCACAGTCAGTACTCACAGTGATGGTGGTGAGTGTGATTCTTTGACCTGAAATCACTACACTCAACACATGTCATTGGGCACACTTTGACATCATCAAACACAGTCCTGAAACATGGGTTGTTATAAAGGTGATGATTGGGTGGCTTTGACACATGGGGCTTTTGAGGGGTGAGTGATAGATATGGGATTTGTCCCTCCTGAGGGAGTTTGATATCTAAGGCCACTTGATGAGTAGGATTGAAATAGGCGTGTGCACGCATGTGTGAATCAGTATGTTATATTGATTTCATACATATCTCTTCCAATCTACTCTGAGATCAAGAAAGTGAATGAATGTTGACAGGATGATTGTTCCATGCCTCGAATTCATTCGAGATATCAGTGATAAAGGATTTATACATTCACTGTAACACCATTCACGGATTGTAGGATTGAAAGTTGTTCTCCAACTTTCTTTTTCACTTGGGTAGCACTGATGTGTGACTAGGCACCGCTCTTTGCTTGTGAAGTCATAAGTGTTATGGACTTTCACTGCCAATGTGAAATGGACCTGCAGGGTCACACACATAGGATTTAACCTGGAAGAGGAGTTTTGTCCACAAACAATGTTTAGATTGATTACTAAAGGAGTTTAGTAGTTCAATTAAACACTCAATTGATTGGTAGCTCAAAATCATAGTGTTCAAGGTGTTGGACAGATTGATTAGAGTATCAAATTGATTGAAACTGCAATTGACTGTTTCTGCACAATCTGCACTCCCAACCGATTGGCTCATGTGATGAACCAATCGGCTGAGCTTGGTGAACCGATCGGCTCAGATTGTGAGTTGATCGGCTCATGGATAGGGTGAAATGATTGCTTCAATTGTTGAAATGATTAGTTCAACTGTTGCAACCGAGCAAGTTGGGAAAGTAGGATTGGTGAGAATTTTCCTTTCGTTTCACTTGCCCAATTTGATTGGAACAAGGATTGGTATTTGATACCAATTAGAAACAAAAGAGAAAAAGTCAATCGGGAACTGACCAGGGTCACGAACCGACCGATTCAGAAATGAACCGACCGGTTGAAGTGTCCCAACTGATCGGTTGAGGTGTCAACCGACCGGCTCAGGTCCCCAACCGACCGTTTCAGAAATGAAACGATCGGTTCAGGTTGCGAGTTGGTTGTTGTTTGTGGAAAATCTCGAACCCTTCTACTCCTGCTTTTAGTCCCGCATTGCCTGGGATGGAGAACCATGTCCCATGACCCTCCTATATATAGGGGTATTGGGGGCTTCTCAAATAACAACTCAGTGCAACCAGTTGCTCTATGAAGTTGTCATTCTCTATGGTTTTGGTAACTAAGAGAGAGCCCGAGCAAGTGCTACCCGATAAAGGTGGCACAGTAAGGGAAAGACAACTACAGAAAGCGACTGGTGGCAGGAGTGTGTGTTTGAGACTAGTACACTGACAGGAGGGTGTGACTCCTTCCAATTCCTTGTGGGACAAGGAGATTGGAGTTCCAGGTGGTCCGTGTGGACTACTTCAGAGGTGGGAGATTTCTGCCGCTCAGAGGACTGTTGTCAATCCTGACAGTCCCGGTGAGACCAGGATTCGTCAGTCCCGGTGCGACCAGGAGCTGCACAGACACCGTCCAAGACCGGAGGTGAAGACCGCGCAAGCTGCGAGATATTATCTCTGAGCAAGCCTCGGGACAAGGTATGATTCCACAAACCATCCTTTCCTATTGTATAGACGTCGATGCATTTCCTTGTTCTGGGTTTGGGGAGGAATTTTTTTTGTTTCTGCCTCCCCTAAAACCCAACAGATTGGTGGGATACATTAAGATTGATTTGATAAAGATCAAAGGCAAGCTTCCAATTCTTTCTGGTTCTGTCATATGAGATAATGATAGAATAGATTGAATGTCTAGAGAATGAAAGTACTCAATAACTTATGCATTCAGGTTAAGGACATGAACGATGAGATCATACGGATGCTAAGAGTTTATACATTCTTATTATGTCCCTAGTCGGATGTCATTGTGGAAGGTAGATAGACAGTAATGACATACAAGACTAGATTGTGGTGTTGGTTGATGATAGAATCTCATTAGTCATGATATGGAGATATCAAACCAAACACATAGGTACTTGTTACATAACAAGTGTACCAGACAGACCCATCGTGAGTTTGACACATGGAACCATGATATGGTAGTCACAGTCAGTTCTCACAGTGATGGTGGTGAGTGTGATTCTTTGACTTGAAATCACTACACTCAACAAATGTCATTGGGTACACTTTGACATCATCAAACGCAGTCCTGAAACATGGGTTGTTATAAAGGTGATGATTGGGTGGCTTTGACACATGGGACTTTTGAGGGGTGAGTGATAGATATGGGGTTTGTCCCTCCTGAGGGAGTTTGATATCCATGACCACTTGATGAGTAGGATTGAGATAGGTGTGCACACATGTGTGAATCAATATGTGATATTGATGTCATACATATCTCCTCCAATCTACTCTGATATCAAGAAAATGAATGAACGTTGACAGGATGACTGTTCTATGCCTTGAGTTCATTCGGGATATCAGTGATAAAGGAATTATACATTCACTATAATACCATTCACGTATTGTAGGATTGAAAGTTGTTCTCCAACTTTCCTTTTCACTTGGGTAGCACTGATGTGTGACTTGGCACTGCTCTTTGCTTGTGAAGTCATAAGTGTTATGGACTTTCACTACCAATGTGAAATGGACCTACAGGGTCACACACATAGCATTTAACCTGGAAGAGGAGTTTATCCACAGATGATGTTTAGATTGATTACTAAAGGAGTTTAGTAGTTCAATTAAACACTCAATCAATTGATAGCTCAGTATCATAGTGTTCAAGGTGTTGGACTGATTAATTAGAGTATTAGATTTATTGCAACTGCAATTGACTGATTTGCACAGTCTACTGCTCCAACTGATCAGCTCGTAGGGTTGAACTGATCGGCTCAGGGTGGTGAACTAGTCGGCTCAAGTTGTGAGTCGATCGGCTCAATTGTTGAACCGGTCGATTCGTTGACGAATCGAGATCGTTTGGAAAGTGAGAAGACTAATTTGCAAATACAATTTGTTTCACTTGTACAAATTCAATTTGGACAAGGATTAATATTTGATTAATCAGAAACAAATATGAAAGTCAATTTGAGTTGGATCAGGACCACGAACCGATCGGATCAGACATGCACCGATCGGCTCAGAACACTAGACAATCGGCTCAGGTACCAAATGATCGGCTCAGAGCCCAAAACGATCGTTTCAGGGTGTGAACCAATCGATTCAGCTGGCACAGGTTGGTTGTTTTGTGGAGAATCTCGAACCCTTCTACTCCTATTTAATCCTGCATTGCCTAGGGTAAAGAACCCAGTCCCATGACCCTCCTATATATAGTGGTATTGGGGGCTTCTCAAAACCAACTAGTTGTAGGAGAGTGTTTCGGTGACTAGTACACCGATAAGAGGGTGCGACTCCTTCTGATTCATTGTGGGACATGGAGATCGGAGTTCTAGGTTGTCTGTGTGGGCTATTTCAGAGGAGGGAGACTTTCGCCGCTCAGAGGATAGCTGTCAATCCTGACAGTCCCGGTGAGACCAGGAGCTGCACAAACACCATCCAAGACCAGAGGTGAAGACCGCGCAAGCCGCGAGGTTACGTCGTCGAGCAAGCCTTGGGACAAGGTACACCTCTACAAACCATCCTTCCTATTTTATAGACGTTGATGCGTTTCCTTTATTCTGGGTTTGGGAGGAGAATTTTTTTTGTTTCCACTGCCTTCTCTGCCTCCCCTAAAACCCAACAGTGGTATCAGAGCCACCTCAACTGCTCTATATACTTTAAGATTGTCGATATGATCAATTTTGGTTTGTCACCTTTATTTATTACATATGATGCGAATAAAATTGTGTTTATGCATGTCCAATCTTAAATCCACAAATCCCAATATACATATATGATATGTAGTATGAATGCACTCGATACGCGTCACCCTTAAACGAGTTTTGTGGTGGATGTATAATGTGGTTATGGCCAATAAACTCTATATATGTGTGCTTGGTTGTATATGGTTGCTTGCATCTCAATCTGCGCACCGATTCCCTACCTCCTTATTCCTGATGTAACTCGAGATAAATTGATATTTCTTTCCTACCTTTTCTCCACCCGAATGTAACTCAGGGTTTCCCTTTTCAAATGTAAAATAGGATAGATCTTTTATTTCTTGTTAATTCAAAGAACGGAAGACAACCTGACGATGACTGGGACGATCGGTTCAAGGAGTGAACCGATCAGTTGGTGATCCAGACGATAGGTTCGAGGAGAGAGACGATTGGGTGGCATCCATGAGGAGATGCATGACGACCAGGCGAACCGATCAGTTGGAGGAACCAGTCGATTGGCTGGTGGCACCCAGAAAACCGGCCAAGGCGAGCTGGTCATTCATGTGATGAGTTGATCAACTCGGACGACTATAGCACTTCATCATTGACAGGTTGCATGTGATGTAGACCTAGATGATCGTGATTCCTCTTGGCCCGAGGAATAACATTAGGATGGCCATAATCATTGCTTTTATCATTTCACATGTTTTCTGTGGGATATAGCATGTATATGATACGTACTATGTATTGTGGTGATTGGATATGTATATGTACCTATAAAAACCAAATCTCTCATTTAAATATTAAGTCTTTTATGCCTTCCATTAGAGGCACACATGAAAAACTTGATCAACCAAGTGTAGGTTACGCCAAAGCGTGGTGCACCGTCTATCTCATGGAAGTGTGAAACGTAAACATGTAGGTTCTACCAAAGTAGGGTGTATGTTTAGCGTGTCGGCTTTTGGGTTAGACTTAAATGGTGATTCTTAGAGTGTCTAAGCCCAGAGGCATGGAATGTTCATGGAAAGGTGTTGCACATGTTCATTCATCAAGAGTTGCATATGATGCAATTGGCATGATGACCTACCTAAATAGTCAAGATTGTGGGTGATCAGCCAAAGCTGACTCATGACTTGATGAAATATGGATCTTGACACACTAGGAGATTGTACGCTGCAATCTTCTGAATTGATGGTGAGGGCTATCAATTTGAACAAAAATAGTGGGAGCGATAATTTATTAAAGTCCTAATTATATCGTTAATTTTTCAAATCAATCAAATAAGTCAAAAAATAGTTTTTGGACTAAATTGCATGTATTTCCTTTTGTAGTACAAATGACAACAAAAAACAATCTCTTTTTGTTGCGTTCGGTCCTTGAAAAGGACAAGCTGAATGGGACTAACTTCCACGACCGGTTTAGGACATTGAGAATTATTCTCACTCAAGAGTGAAAGCTTTATGTCCTGGATACTCCAATTCTAGAGGAATCTGCTCCTACCGCTCCAAAGGCAGAAAGGGTTGCTTATAAGAAGCACTCTAATGATGCCATTGATGCAAAGTGCTTGATGTTGTACTGCATGAACCATGAGTTGCAGAGACAACACGAGAACATGGGTGTCATTGAGATGATTTAGAATCTCAAGAACATGTATGAAGATCAAGCACGGAAAGAGAGATATGATTTCTCCAGGGCGATGTTCAAGTGTGTCATGATAGAAGGAGATCCATTTGGTCCTCACACACTCAAGATGATTGGGTATGTGGAGAACCTGACAAGACTGGGATTTCCCCTGAGCCAAGAGTTGGCTACTGACGTGATACTACAATCATTGCCAGAATCCTACAGTCAGTTTGTGATGAACTACAACATGAACAACTTTGACAAGCCGTTGATAGAGTTGTTGGGCATGTTGAGAACAGCTGAGGCACAGATGAAGAAGGACAAGCCTAAGTCAGTGATGATGATCAGTAGTAAGAAAGGCAAGTCTAAGCACAAGGGCAAGGGCAAGGCTAAGAAAGGTTCTGATTCTAGCCAGCAGCCCAAGTCGTATTCAACTCTCAAGGCCAAGGGAGGCTTGACCAAGAGAGGCAATTGCCACCATTGTCAAAAGCTAGGACATTGGAAAAGGAATTGTCACTCTATCTAGAAGAACTAAAGAAGAAGGAGGTGACAGACGTCTCCACCTAAAGGTTTCATGAAATAAACTTGTAACACTTTTTAGGTATATGATACCAAGATATAAAGTGTAAAGCACCCAATACATGGGGCAAGTGTTGCTGCCATAGATAGAAGTACTTTAGTTTATTTTTAGCCTTAAAGGCATGTAATAGAGTTATGAACTACTATTTCATATTTGCCAATGGATAGAAACACATTATTTTTTAATATTGTATGACAATGATAGCAATTAATAAAGTTCATGTCTCAATTTCAAAAGATATAATCTTTATGGCAATGCCTTGTTTATCTTGTGATACTTGGTATGCATAAGATAAAATGATACCTAAAAGTTATTGATAACTCAAACAATCAAATTAGCATAAATCATGAGAAATTCATTTCTAGTTTCCATATGATGGATAAATCTAGACTCTTTTAGTTAGAGAACTAGTAAGAGACATGAATCTCTTAGACATTATTAATCAATCTTCACTAGTAGTAGTGGGAGAATGATTATCCTATTAGGTATAATACATGTGATGTATTTACATACCTATTAGAGTTAATGCAAATACTTCAAGCGGTGTTTAGAGAAATACCAATATGAATATCTTGAAGTGTTCAAGAATATCATAGATGAAGTACGAATTTGGTAAAGTGTTAATTATTGATGAGATCAATGAATGAAATACTTGAACCAAATGTTTGAGATCCTTGTAAGTGATTATGATAATGTATCATAGTGAGCTCGTGATTAAGGCATGGTGATGTCTAAATCAAAAGGAGTCATACTCTAAGGAGTTAGAGGATGATTATCAAATAGCTAATTTCTTCTTAAATAAAGAATACCCCACACTAATAAAGGATATTAAGAATCACAAAGGGTTGTGAGTTCTTATATCATTGACAGATACACCTCGATTATCTATGTGATGAGTTGATCATATGATGAGTCAACTATCTAGATGAATATGAGGAACCTAATTTTGAGTTATGGTTTATGACCGTTGCATCCTAAATAACTTCCATGTGAACCATAAGGTATGACCTTGATGGTAGCACCCATTGGGATGAAATCCATAAGTGCGAATGGGTCTTAAGAATTAAGACACATGGATAACATTTTAAGAAGGATGGTGCTTGTTTATTGCAACTTAATGACTAAGAGATTTGGCATACGGATACTGAAACCGCATTCCTGCAAGGAATAAAACAAGGATGTGTACGTGACACAACCTATAAGGTTTACGAATCCATTAATGCAAATAAAGTCTATAAGTTACAATGGACTAATCAATGTCATTTATTGAGTACAAGCAACTCAGAGCTGGGATCTTTACTTTGATAATATAGTCAAAGGGTTTGACTGATATGACAAAGATAAAGAGAGATCTGTGACTTAGTGGGAGTGTATTCACATTCCACATGTTGATATAAAATGGAAATGTTCTAGAATGGAAATCCAAAGTGGAAATTATATTTAAGGAAGATAGAGACGTTTCCTATGTGATAGGAATAGAGATCTATAGAGATAGTTCTCGAAAAACCTCTTGATCTAAAAAGAGAAAGCATACATTGGCAATCTATACTGAAGGGTTCAGTGTGCACAGATTCAGTGGGAGAAAACTTATCCATGTTATATGGAGTTAGTATCCCAAAGCCAAGTGTCCAATTCTTATGAAGAATGTGAACACTAAGAATAGATATGGATCTATCATGTATGTAATTATCCCATTATCTTGCATGTATGGACATACCAAGAATAAAATGCATTCATCATCTTATATGTAGGACATGACAATATGATGTGCTCATCCTGATAACTCGTATGTGGGACATGACGAGTGGATGTCTATCTAGTTCCAGTAAGGGTTACTGGAATACCATAAGAACTTGATAAGTACTTGAGAAGTACTCATTCTATGGAATTAGGAAGGGTTCACTGTAAAGAGATACACTATTGCGGACTTCCGAAAAGGAAAGAAAATTAATAGCAAAATATATATGGGATATATAAAAGTGAATGTTTGTTGAATAATGGAAACATTCCAATAAAGTTGTTTTAAAAGGAAATGTCGAGTATCTGTGTGTTAAAGAACATCAGTGGATACTATATGGATCTAGGAGTTCATAGAGATGAACTTATAGATATTCTGGTCATTGGTGACAAGTTAGGAGCGCTTGGTCATGCAATGTGGCTAAAGGTTAGAAAAGAAATACCGGATTGCATATTACGGCAACTCCATCTCATACGTGTGATGTACAACAAAGAGATGAGAGACATGCAGTTAATACCAACTTTGGCAAGGTGTTGCCATAACTCACTATGTTAGCACTAGGGCACAGTAATAAGTGGGACATGTTTGAAGATCACTAAGAATATGATTCAAGGGTGATTGGCTCGCAGTGAAAGTGGGAGTCTGTTGGTATGTATGCCCTGAGAGCCAATCATGGGTTGATTGGTGGGACACATTAAGATTGATTTGATAAATATCAAAGGCAAGCTTCCAATTCTTTATGGTTCTGTCATATGAGATAATGATAGAACAGATTCAATGACTAGAGAATGACAGTACTCAATGACGTATGCTTTCAGGTTAAGGACCTGAATGATGAGATCATACAGATGCTAAGAGTTTGTACATTCTTATTATGTCCCTAGTCAGATGTCATTGTGGAAGGTACACAGACAGCAATGACACACAAGACTATATTGTGGTGTTGGTTGATGACATAATATTGTTAGTCACGATATGAAGATATCAAACCAAACACATAGGTACTTGTTAGAGAACAAGTGTACCAGACAGACCCACCGTGAGTTTGACACATGGAACCATGATATGGTAGTCATAGTTAGTTCTCACAGTGATGGTGGTGAGTGTGATTTTTTGACCTGAAATCACTACACTCAACACATGTCATTGGGTACACTTTGACATCATCAAACGCAGTCCTAAAACATGGGTTGTTATAAAGGTGATGATTGGGTGGGTTTGACACAAGGGGCTTTTAAGGGGTGAGTGATAGATATGGGATTTGTCCCTCCTGAGGGAGTTTGATATCCATGGCCACTTGATGAGTAGGATTGAGATAGGCTTGCACGCATGTGTGAATCAATGTGTGATATTGATGTCATACATATCTCCTCCAATCTACTCTGAGATCAAGAAAGTGAATGAACGTTGATAGGATGACTGTTCTATGCCTTGAGTTCATTCAGGATATCAGGGACAAAGGGATTTTACATTCACTGTAACACCATTCATAGATTGTAAGATTGAAAGTTGTTCTCCAACTTTCCTTTTCACTTGGGTAGCACTGATGTGTGACTAGGCATCGTTCTTTACTTGTGAAGTCATAAGTGTTATGGACTTTCACTGCCAATGTGAAATGGACCTGCAGGGTTACACACATAGGATTTAACCTGGAGGAGGATTTTATCCATAGATGATGTTTATATTGATTACTAAAGGAGTTTAATAGTTCAATTAAACACTCAATCAATTGATAGCTCAATATCATAGTGTTCAAGGTATTGGACCGATTGATTAGAGTATCGGATTGATTAGAACTGCAATTGACTTATTTGCACAGTCTACTGCTCTAACCGATCGGCTCATAGGGTGAACTGATCGGCTCAGGTTGGTGAACCGGTCAGCTCAAGTTGTGAGTCGATCGGCTCATGTGTCATGAAGCGATCGACTCAATTGTTAAACGGGTCGGTTCGTGGACCAACTGAGATCATTTGGAAAGTCAGAAGACTAATTTGCAAATACAATTTGTTTCACTTGTACAAATTCGATTTGGACAAGGATTAATATTTGATTAATCAGAAACAAATATGAAATTCAATTTGAGTTGGATCACGACCACGAACCGATCGACTCCGACATGAACTGATCGGCTCAGAGCACGAGATGATCAGCTCAGGTCCCAAACGATCGGCTCAGGGCCCGAAACGATCATTTCAGCGTGTGAACTGATTGATTTAGCTGGTACAGGTTGGTTATTTTGTGGAAAATCTCGAACCCTTCCACTCCTATTTAATCCTGCATTTCCCGGGGTAGAGAACCATGTCCCATGACCCTCCTATAGATAGGGGTATTGGGGGCTTCTCAAAAGCAACTGATTGCATGAGAGTGTGTCAGTGACTAGTACACCGACAGGAGGGTGTGACTCCTTCCAATTCCTTGTGGGACAAGGAGATCAGAGTTCCAGGTGGTCCGTGTGGACTACTTTAGAGGCGGGAGACTTCTTCCGCTCAAAGGATAGCTGTAAATCCTGACAGTCCTGGTGAGACCAAGAGCTACACAGACACCGTCCAAGACCGGAGGTGAAGACCGCGCAAGCCACGAGATAACGTCGCTGAGCAAGCCTCGGGACAAGGTACGCCTCTACAAATCATCCTTCCTATTGTATACATGTTGATGTGTTTCCTTTATTTTGGGTTTGGGAGAAGAATTTTTTTTGTTTCCGCTGCCTTCTTTGCCTCCCCTAAAACCCAACAGTAAGAGTCCCTATTCTATAGTTGAGTGATCCTACAACCTCCTATCTCTCTAAGCTTAATCACTTGCTACATTCATTAGAGTGAGTAGGAGATTTGTAAGAGAGCTCATCCTACATGTATATCTTTTGATGCTCTCACTTCCACCACCTCCCTATCTCTCATTTCAACCATGAAGATGAAGGCTCTCTCTCTTGGCTAAGAGAGGTGAAGAAGAATAAGACAAGGAGTCCCTTGGTGAAGATCAAGGTTGAAGACCTGGAGTAATAGTGGGTAAGCCCTTGGTGAAGGCAGAAGACTCCTTTCTCAAGTGAGTAAGCCCTTGGTGGAAGCTTCTCCGAGTGAAGGTGAAGTCAAAGGCGGAAGATCAAAGAAGAGTGTGTAATTCCTTGAAGGATGAAGATTTGTGCAAGAGTAGGTAAGTCCTTGGAAGAAGGCAGAAGACTTTTGCAAAGTGGGTAAGTCCTTGGTAAGGTTGAAGACTCTTTGTATTGGATAGGTAAGTCCTTTGGTGGTCATGTATTGTATCTCTTATAATGAATATAATGAAGGTTCCAGGTTAAGAAATCCTAAAGGTTGACCTCTCTAGGTAGTGGACTGACTCACTTCTAGTTTGAAGTGTGGAACCACGCTAAATAGCTTGTCAATTCGTGTATGTTCAATATCTCTCTCCCTTGCTATGCATGTTTTAGTTGCATACAAATTTCCTAGTTACCAACCTTATCTTGTGATATATTTTGAATGTCTAATGAATTTGTTTAAGTGAATTCAACTCTATTCACCCCCCCTCTAGAGAATCTAATCACCCATCTAGGATCCAACAATTGGTATCAGAGAAGGCTTCTCCAAGTATACTGCAACAAGTAGTAGAAGATGGGTGACTACCAACGAGGGAGATACTTGATCAACCTACCAACCTTTGATGGAAGAAATTTCTTCTAATGGAGAAGAAGGCTTCAATTCCACATCCAAGGATCAAGTCTTGAGATGTGGCAAATGGTGAACAGCCTATACAAGCTACCCAAGACAAAGATTGAAGAATGGGATGATGCTACCTTGAACAAAGCAACCTTAAATGCTAGAGCCATGCACATCCTCTATGCCTCCATGACCTCCACTGAGGTCAACCGGATTTCTTCTTGTGAGACAGCCTATGCGGTATGGAGAAAGTTATGCATCACCTATGAGGGGACATATCAAGTGAAAGAAAGCAAATTCTACATGTTCAAAGGGCTGTTTGAGAACTTCAAGATGGGAAAGGAGGAGAAGATAGCCAACATGTACTCAAGGCTCAACACCATTGTGAATGGTCTTGCAGTTCTAGGTCATCCTATGTGTAGTGGAGAGATAAACTCAAAGATCCTTATAACTCTCCCCAAGAGGTGGGGACCCAAGGTGACTTCCATTGAAGAAGCAAGGTCTCTTAAGGATGTCCCTATTGAAGAGCTTATTGGAAATATACAAGCACATGAAGCCACACTTGACAAGAGGGAGGAAGTAAAAAGATAAGAAGAGAAAGAACTCAAGTGACTGAAGAAGGCTGAAATCAAAGCTCAAATCAAGGCTATTGTTGGTCAAGCTTATCCATCCTCTCAAGTTCAAGAAAATGCCATGTACTCAAGGGTAGATTCTACAAAGGCAAGAATTCCTCCTCCATACGGTGCCTCAAGTGTGGAAAGAAGGGTCACTTCAAGATAGATTGCCCACAAGTTATAAAGACCCATCATCACAAGAAAATAGAAGATAAGTGCAACACAAGCTCAAGTGACTCCTCCAACTCAAGCTCAAGTGAAGAATCAAGTGAAGATTCAAGTGGAGGATCAATCTCAAGCTCTAGTAAAGAAGGAGAATGCCATTTTTCTCTCATGGCATCAATAAGTAAAGACTCAAGTGAGGTAAATCTAAACTCTTTAGATAAAGAATCTTTGATTGCTATTATTCATGATACTTGTGCCTCTCTTAAGTCTTCTAAAAGGAAAAGGAAAAAGCTTGCTAGAATTGTTGATAATATGCATGTAGAACTAGATGATCTTGAACATACTAATACTTGCTTGCATGATGATAAAAATGCTTGTCTTAGTCAAGTAGATTCTCTTAAACTTGAAAATAAGAGTTTACTTGATAAGGTTAGATTTCTAGAAGCTCAACCTCTTATGCCTAGTTCTAATGAAGAGCATACTTTAATTGTTGGTTCTCTCATGCACGATATTGATGTTCTTAAATCTGAAAACAAGGAAAAAGATTTTGTTTTGCAAGAATTAGAATCTGAAAATGGTGTTTATCTTTCTAAGATTGCTTTGCTTGAAATAGAAAATGCCTCCTCGCTTGCTAAAATCAATGTGTATGAATCTTGTTCTAGTTCTACTAGTAAAGAGAATAATGTTGCTGCTCTTCATATTGATAGAGATTCTTATTTAACAAAAGCTCTTTGCTTAGAAAATGATATTTTGCATGCTAGAGATAATATCAATCATTTGTCTTCTACTATTACTTGTCTTATGCATGATAATGATAGTTTGAGATCTTCTTTGCAATGATTCTTAGCTGGTAAGAAGAGCCTTAATGATATCCTACACCATACTACTAAACAAATTGGTAGACATGCTTAGGGATATGATAGTAGTCAAAGGAACAACAAAGGCAAAGGACCTCCAATCTTCCATGGAGAATCCTCTAGTTCCAAGACTATGGGCACATGCAACTATTGCAATGAAATTGGTCATTATTCTACTTGTTGTCCTTTTAGGAAAGCACCCAAGAGCAATAGGACTTGGGTTGCTAAGCTAACCCTATGGACCCAAAAATATGATTTGGGACCATTTCATCTTTCTTCTTGTAGGAACTTGCAAATGGTTTAACTTGAGCTATTGAATTGCAAATTGACTTTTCAATCCACATGAACGAAGAAAGGTGAGATGTGTATGAGGTGAAAGCAAGTGGAAAAACAATGGTAAGCACAAAGGTAATGTTTCTCTTGCTTATAACCAATCCTAACTTGTTTTTGTCAAGATAGTGTGCACTATACATATGGTTTTTGAGTCAAAAGTGGTATTTTGTGTTTATCTTCACACTCTTGCTCAAAAACTGTTTTAAATGCTTTTATAGTGCATTACTAACTTGCTTACACATGTTTGGACATGGTTTGTATTTTTAGCATTCCTTTAAATATGTTTTTATGGAATATATGTGCTTTTTAATAGAAGCTTTGTCGGTCGAGTTTGTTCTATTTGAAACTCGACCGATAGGCACCAATGGGTGTTGCCAACAACTATCATCGGTTGAGTTGTCAATACACAGAACTCGACCGATAACACTATGCATAGAATACACAATTGGCTTATTGAATGAGAATTTCCCTCTCAACTAGTTTTTTTCAACCAATAGCTGTAACGACCCCGCCTCCCAGTAACCCCCAATTAAGGAAGACCAAGAGGTCATAGCCAATATCCCAATTAACACGATCAAAGGTTCAACAAATAGTCAATAATAATTATCAAATTCTACCAACTAAACTAAAATGCTATAATAAAATAAAACTTTGCATACCTTTTTCAAAAACTTGGATATCTACTTCTATCCACATCTGGAGTCTATTATAACTAATCCTCCATTGTACTTTAACTCTTATTTAATTCCACATATTCCACTTTACTGTTTGTCCTTTTTAATCTTTTACCTAAAATGTTGACAAACAAAACGTCGGTCATCATATCAAAATATGTCGGTATGTGGGGACAACCAAAATTTCGCAAATATGGCTAAAAATCTAAATATCACAATCAAGTTAATTAACAAGCCAAATTATGCTTTCAATGTAACATTCTCCACCACTTTTGTCCTAACCCTGGCATACCCACCTTTGGGTTTCTCTTTTGCCATTGACTTAAGGCCACCTTCTCAATCCCGAGATTGGTGCCTAAGGTCACCCTTCATGGTGCTCTCTAGTCATGCAATATCATAGGCCACCTTCTCAATCCCGAGCTTGGTGCCTAGGGTCACCACTCATGGTGCCCATAGGTCTTCCCTCCTAGGCTTGACCTTTTGCATCATCCATCATAGTGGCATGTAGGTGTGAGAATACACACTTCTATTATTATTGTGATAATCATAGAGACTTTACGATTTGCGAGTATGAACATCCAAACTGTTAAGTTGCATTCAATGCGATAAATCATCCGGGAAACTCTTTGGGAAACTAATGTGATTAACCATAATTAACCACATACCTGTCAGGCTAATTTGAGACAGAATTAATCCAATCAATGCAAGAAATCCAATAGGCAAGCAAGCACACAAGGAGATCCTAAAATATTCATACAATTTTCCTATCATTGATCATGCCATCAAGATCTATAAAACCTAGCTGGCTTCCTAGGGTTTCCAGTCCACTTTTAGGGTTTCCATTGCAATTAGGGTTCCTCTTTATTTTTACTCTTTCAAAACCTAATTTTATACAATTACTCACAAACCCTAATTATCTCATCTATTCTTCACAAAAGATATTAAGGTTATCTTTTAACAACATTTAACCTTAATTTCAAATTAAAGGCACAATTAGACATCAATTAAGTCCATTATGCTCTTTATACTAAAACTACCAAAATTATCCTTTTTATTCATGATAGGATCATTATGTTCATTTATCATCAATTCATAGTTCATTATGGTCTAATTCACATATGAACTCTATTTGTCATTAATTCTACCTTTATCCATTAGAAAACCCTAATTCCTACATTAAGGGTATTTATCCACAATTAGGAACTTTTATACTCGAAATAGCTAAGACTTATCATATCTCAACTTTAACCGTGAAATTGAACAATTAAAGCCATTAAGAGTCACATTTACTAATATTAGGGTTTCAAGGCCCATTAAAGCATATTTATGCATAGAAAACTCTAAATTAAACCAATCACGTGCAAAGTTCATCCTTTTTGTTCTTAGTGTACCTTTTTACAATTAACAGGTTAATATCAACTTTAATCATCCATTAAACTCTACTAAATACATTAATCATATCAAAATAGGGTTTCTTAATCATTAATTCATTAAAGTTGATAAGTTTCATTACTTTTCAAATTGCAAGAGGATTTAGATTCTAAAACTATTTTAATAGATTTCTCTTGTTTTTCTGAGCAACTTTCATATTTTACATGTATTGATCTGAGCTACCAATAAATAGATACGATTTTTGCAAAATTAACTTACTTGGACCAATCGATGAGCGCCATGTCACCCCTTTCCTTACAACACGGCTCGTTTAAGAAATACAACCAATTTACATTCTTTCCCTCATTTAAGTCGATCGTCTATTCAGCCTACGGAGGGGAAAATTAGTCAAGTGCATGTTTGGTCATCTTCCTCCCCTGAAACCCTACGCAGTCGTCGACCTACAGCCAAGCGCGAGGCTAACCTCACTCCACGGCCTGAAGCTCGCCGGAACCGCACTCCCTGCCTCTGACGTTCCCTGACACACGTGAAGCACCCCCAAATCATGGACAATATGGCCATTCATGTGTGAGATCTGTCTGTAGTTGATGTCGCACTTGTTGCAGATTTGCAGACCTACGGAAGGAGTTGCTCGAAGACAAGGGTGCGGGTGTGATATCCGATCCATCCTAGGTTGTCGTGGAGGCTTCCTACCTCCATCAAGACCACCAAACGAACCTTCATTTCTCCAGGGATAGATCCCTACTCTGGACTAGGGTTTGGACAAGGAGGAGAGTGTGGGATCTCTCTCTCTCTTGGACTCAAACTAGGGCTCTACTCTATATATAAGGGTGGGTATCCACGCCCTAAGATGACCATCTATGGGTCAACTAGTTCTATTCCCAATAGGAACCCAAATTCCTTCATTAGGAAGCAAGATTCTCTCTCCTAATTACCTCTTGAATATTCTTTATTCTTTAGATATTAGTAATTCAAAAATCCTTTCACTTATTCTCTTTTATACTTGACTTTTATCCCATTGACACAAAAACTATTTTCTTTTAGTAGAAAATACTTCCTCTTTATCAATACCACAAAATTCATTAATAATGTATCACATTATCCTCTTATTTTTCATTATTGGTATTTTCTCTTTCTTTATGCTCCATTGGGGCTCCTTGGACCCCAAGAAACTCTAGGATTTTGAAATTTCTTTTTAAGGATACTTATTATCCTTCTAGATGCATCTATATCTATTATTTCTCATTATCTTATTTATTTCTTATTAAAATATCTCTTTTTATGGATTTCTCTTTATCTTTCTTTTTATTTTCCTCATTGGCATTCTCTTAACATTAGGAATCCTTTGGATACGAAAATCAACCATGCATAACTCAATTATACCTCTTTTCACTTATTTTCCACATTTTATCATTGTTTTCAATTTCTTTCTTAATAAAGAAATATTTAATTGATTTTTTCTTTTCTTGCCGCATTATCTTTGCAACTTTGGACTCCTTGGAACCCAAGAGGAATGAAATCCACCTTTGTATTATATACTTTTACCTTCTAGAGGTTTCTACATCTTTCTTTTCTCCATTTCTTATTAATAATGGAGTTTCTTTTGTCTTTTCCTTGTTATTGGGCCCAATAGCCAATAAAGCCCATGAATCAATCAACAAGGCTATTTTAAATGAAATTCATCTATTCAAAACAAATTTGATCATTATTTGTTCAAATATCTTTACATTTCTCACCAAAAGAATCCAAAAATTGGGGTTGTAACAACCTTCCCTTCGTATAGGAATTTTGCCCTCAAAATTCCATCACGCAAACAAACAATCAGGATAAGCCTTTCTTATGTCCATCATGGCTCCCATGTGGCCTCCCCCTTTCCATGGTGCTTCCCAAGAACTTTCATCATATCATATTCTTCCATCTGAGTTTTTTTTCTTACCTTGGTATATCGTACCCTCATAGGTGACTCAGGACATTTCAGCCTCTCATAAAGTTGAACAGGTTCAGGGCTCAGCACATGGCTTGGGTACCTCACATAGTGCTCTAGATCAGACTCATGGAACACATTATACATCATGTTATCCTGAGGGGTAAGGCTAAACACAACCATCTCCACCAATCCATCTCAAATGGACCCATATATCGGGAACTCATCTCTCTTAGCTATAGCTTAGAGGGGTCGGATTTTCACATCACATACTCTCCCACAGTGAACTGTCTGTCAGTCTGCTTTGCATCATCTCACGATTCATGTCATCCCTGGGCTCTCTTTCAGCCATTGCACGATCAAAGCAACTTTATCAGTACACACTGTGGTGCTTTTCTGACCTTCGTGAGGTCCATTCACCAACATCATCTTAATGAAGTGGTGCCCGACACAACCTCCCTTATAGATCTTCTTTACATCCCGATATTGGATATGGTGGTTATCATCACATCTTTCAGAGGACAAGAACTGTCTCTAGGTATCACCCTGAATGAGCACACATGCTCTCATTAGATCCTTTAGTCTGGATTATACTAACCATTAGTTAGGGGTGATAAACTAACATCAAGTTCTTCAGGTATCTACTTCCTCCTTATGGAAGTGAATCTTTAGGTCATACCCAAGAACTCTTGAACTCACATCATGGTGTAGTTGAACCATCTTTCTCTCATATGTAGTTCAACCGGATATGTCCCTTGACAGTATTCTTTCTTTCTCATGTCATCTAGGTAGGGTGATCTACCATAACCCATATTGTATCTTGACCTTCCTTGGTCTAGGGGAGACTTACCACAACATCCATAGTGGTGAACTCCCTCTCGGGGACTCTTTAGCTTCTATATCATCTCATTGGGTTACTAGTGTTCTCTCTTCACCTCTTGGCTTGCATGGGAAAAAGCCATGTGCAACTTCATCTTAAGCATCTCAGGTACTACTGTCACTTACTATCTTCATAGTACGTTGTATGGTGATCTTAAAATCATGATCTCCTGTATCGTCATGATTCCTCAAGACCGATTCCTCGGAAACCCTAAACCACTCTAATCAGGGTTTTATCACCTTCTTTTACAAAAGTGAATCTGGGGTTCTACCACCATCCTTTCATTGCATCAAGGCCTAAGTTGGCTAACCAAACAATATCTAACTTGGTAAATAAATCTTGTTACATCTGAGTGTTAGCCAAACTTATCTCTTTTTCCAAACTTAGGGTTAGCCTAACAACCTCTTCTAGCCTCTGGCTAGACTAGACAGCTATATCTCAACCAGAGCATCCATTACCACTTCACATTCTAAGGTATAAGGTAATGTTGAATACATACACCTCCATGTATTTCACTTATCATCTCATCTCGAACTCTAAGTTTATCTTCATCAAGAAAACTCTGAGCTCATCCTCTTAGTTATCAAACTCAACCTTATATCTCATGCAAATTCCATCTAGCTCATGTTACAACATCCTCACAAGATGACTACCTTAATACTCTTAGTGTTTCTAAACCATCCATGTATCATTCACTTTACCAGGGTATGTTATCATCTCTGTCCTCATACCTCATAGCAACGTTCCAATTCACATCATCCTTATCCTTGATGTATGGCATGCATACTATCCTATCTCTCACTCCCATAACAAGAGGAAATAAGCATTTGGCTGCAGTCCAAATACAAAGTTCTTCCTATTCCAAGAGTATAGATGGTACATCCCACCTTGCCAGTACACCTTCAAATCTAAGTTGAAGTGTGCAACAAACATCTCGATATCAAAGTTACTTCCATGGAGAACTGGTCTCGAACCTGCTTGGGTCACCACCCAATCCTTGGTCATCTCCTCTTGGTCTGTAGGGTGCTGACAATTTTGGGGTCATCTCTCTTCCCTTATGCATCCAGAGAGTGCCCTACTCATCTACTCTTTGGGTCACATGAGTTCATGAAGGTGATCAATCTCCTAGCCCATGGCCCTTAGACAATGTTAGCTATTACCTCCCGACCCTATGGTCATGTGCAACTAGGGAATTAGGCAACTCCTACTTCCATCAGTATTATCCCTACCTAACCCTAGGATAGACTTAGGATCCTAACATAGTACATGTCCAACTTAGAACCTTACCCAAGTCTCCATCATCTCTCTCTGTATTCATGGGCTGACTTTCCTCCTTTCACAGGGGTCATGGCGACCTGCCTACCTTGGTCAAGCCCTACACCGGTTACCTCCATGTTAACACATCCACATGCACTTAGAGATGGTTAACTACGGGTCTACATGTTCATTCTCTTACCATGTACTCTTCACTTATCTTCTCAAGATCCCATGAGACCTCTTTTGGTTACCTCAAAATCAATAGAAACTGGGATACACCCTACAAAAGGGTCCCTCTCCCTGGATGGGAGGAAACTACACCTTGATAACAAAGGTCACAACCATCCTTAGGTCTACGGTTTACATCCACATGAGAATGCTTAACCCTAGAAAGCTACTATGGTACAAGCAGAACACCTACTAAACCATGTGAAGTCATACTGGTTCTCATTCCTCAACGTTGGACCAAGAACAAACCTTCTCATATCCCCACCTTGGTTGTGAGGGATTCATTAACCATACCTTAAACTTAAGGTTTTTCCCTTTCCTCTAAACATGAGGAGTACCATGCTCAAAACTATAGAAACTCAAATCTCACTAGGAGCATCAGGTACACCACTTCCCCTCTTAGGCCTAGGTTCACTTTTTGGGTGTCCAACTGCATGCTCAACCTTTAACCGCGAGCCTAGCATGTCCAAGGTATGTCATGCACTTCCTATCATCCTACTTGAATAACACTTCGGATAGGAGTCCTCCTCAAGGACAACCTACAAGGTATAAGGCCTTACAACCTATTACTGAGCCTCTTCAGGGTCTACGAAACTCTTCTTCCCATCTCAGAAGGTAAACACTTATACCATAGGCACATAGGTACCAGCATCATCATCCTCTCTCTAGGGTTTGGTTCCTCTAAAGGCAACCAAGATACCATCAGCCTCCATAGGGGTCAAGCATGAGGCAACCACTATCATCCACTTAGGTCACATCCTCCTCAACTCCCCACTGTTCCTCATATCTCAGAATCTAAGCTTCCAACCTTCTTGATTGGGTCCTACTTTCTCTTTCTAGAGCTAACACCACAACCAACCTTACTACTAGAGCTCCTCTCTCTACAAATGTGGATCAAGCTCACAAGCACACCCCCACATGGGTGAAGCCTATGCTCACTCAAGCTCTTCTTGCTTATCTCATAAGCTATCCCACATATTATCCTAGCTAGGGTTTTAGCCTACTGCTCATACTACTGATGTATTCTGGGTGCATGCTATGCCCTACTCGCATATGCCCGTAGGGTTCCTATAGGTCCTTCTCTGACCTCATATGGCTCACAACATCATGGGCATCCAAAAGCATGTTCACCCACACACCTGGTCTATCATGACATCTACTCATCATGTCATCTCTCCCTCTAACCAACACTTAGGGTTAGGATTGGCATCATCCTCAGAGGATGTGCCAGGTCTCTCCTTTTAATGGAGGTCTCTACCTCCAAGACTAACTCTCTTTACTTATCCTCCTGACAAGAAGGTCTAGCCTCAGGTCTCTCCTGAGGGCATGACAACTTATGTCATACGATCTAAGCATGTATCTATTCTTTAGTTTACGCTTAACCTATTAAGCTTATGTCCATGACATCTTACTTACATGCTTTTCATTAATTTGGTGGAGGATTCCTTAATCCTTATCAACCTTATCCATCCCTCGGGAAGGTGAGGAAAAGAGATAAAACCCTAATCCTTAAGTTCCTTAACAGAATTTGAGTTCAGAAGGGATGAACAAGATGAGAGACTCCTAAAGGTATCTTATTTCGAGTCAAATCCTAAGACATTGGTTAGGCAGTCACACTAATCCGGGAGTCCTCGTATTCCGACTAGTGGTGTGGAGGAAAATCTTTCCAGCCCCTAGACGTGATCCTTTTCTAGACACCTATGTCTTTTGGAAAATCCTCTAATAACTCCCTCGATTCTATGGAATTTGTAAAATTTAATAATTATTAAAGATTAAATGAGGAACCTATGCTATGATACCAAACGTAACGACCTCGCCTCCCAGTAACCCCCAATTAAGGGAGACCAAGAGGTTAGAGCCATTATCCCAATTAACAGGATCAAAGGTTCGACCAATAATCAATAACAATTATCAAATTCTACCAACTAAACTAAAAGGCTATAATAAAATAAAACTTTGCATACCTTTTTCAAAAACTTGGATATCTACTTCTATCCACATCTAGAGTCTATTCTAACTAATCCTCCTTTGTACTTTAACTCTTTTTTAATTCCACATGCCACTTTATTGTTTGTCCTTTTCAATCTTGTATCTAAAACACCAACAAACAAAATGTCAGTCAGCATATCGACATATGCCGGTATGTGGGGACGGCCAAAATTTTTCAAATATGGCTAACAATCTAAATATCACAATCAAGTTAATTAACAAGCCAAATTATGCTTTCAATGTGACATTCTCCACGACTTTTGTCCTAACCCTGGCATGCCCACCTTAGGGTTTCTCTTTTGCCATTGACTTAAAGCCACCTTCTCAATCCCGAGCTTGGTGCCTAAGGTCACCCTTCATGGTGCCCTGTAGTCATGCAATATCATAGGACACCTTCTCAATCCCGAGCTTGGTGCCTGGGGTCACCACTCATGGTGCCCATAGGTCTTCCCTCCTGGGCTTGACCTTTTGCATCATCCATCAAGGTGGCATGTAGGTGCGAGAATACACATTTCTATTATTATTGTGATAATCATAGTGACTTTACGATTTGTGAGTATGAACATCCAAACTATTAAGTTGCATTCAATGTGATGAATCTTCCGGGAAACTCTTCGGCAAATGAATGTGATTAACCATAATTAACCACATACCTGTCAGGCTGATTTGAGACAGAATTAATCCAATCAATGCAAGAAATCCAATAGGCAAGCAAGCACCCAAGGAGATCCTGAAATATGCATACAATTTTCCTATCATTGATCATGTCATCAAGATCTATTAAACCTAGCTCGCTTCCTTGGGTTTCCAGTCCACTTTTAGGGTTTCCATTGTAATTAGGGTTCCTCTTTATTTTTACTCTTTCAAACCCTAATTTTATACAATTACTCACAAATGCTAATTATCTCATCTATTCTTCACAAAAGATATTAAGGTTGTCTTTTAACAAAATTTAACCTTAATTTTAGATTAAAGGCACAATTAGCCATCAATTAAGTCCATTATGCTCTTTATACTAAAACTACCAAAATTATCCTTTTCATTCATGACAGGATCATTATGTTCATTTATCATCAATTCATAGTTCATTATGGTCTAATTCACATATGAACTCAATTTGTCATTAATTCTACCTTTATCCATTCAAAAACCCTAATTCCTACATTAAGGGTTTTATCCACAATTAGGAACTTTATACTTGAAATAGCTTAGATTAAGCATATCTCAACTTTAATTAACCATGAAATTGAACAATTAAAGCCATTAAGAGTCAAATTTACTAATATTAGGGTTTCAAGGCCCATTAAAGTATATTTATGTATAGAAAACTCTAAATTAAACCAATTACGTGCAAAGTTCATCCTTTTTGTTCTTAATGTACCTTTTTACAATTAATAGGTTAATATCAACTTTAATCATCGATTAAACCCTACTAAATACATTTATCATCTCAAAATAGGGTTTCTTAATCATTAATTCATTAAAGTTGATAACTTTAATTACTTTTCAAATTGCAAGAGGATTTAGATTCATTTTTAATGGATTCCTCTCATTTTTCTGAGCAACTTTCATATTTTACATGTATCGATCCGAGCTACTAGTAAAGAGATATGATTTTTGCAAAATTAACTTACTTGGACCAATCGATGAGCGCCACGTCAGCCCTTTCCTTCCAACGTGGCCCGTTTAAGAAATATAACCAATTTACGTTCTTGCCCTCATTTAAGTCGATCGTCTCTTCAGCCCTCGGAAGGGCAAATCGGTCAAGTGCATGTTTGGTCGTCTTGCTCCCCTGAAACCCTACACAGTCGTCGACCTGCAGCCAAGCATGAGGCTAGCTACCTCACTCCACGGCCTGAAGCTCGCCAGAACTGCACTCCCTTCCCCCGACGTTCCCTGCCACATATGAAGCGCCCACAAATCGTGGCCAATATGGCCATTCATGCGCAAGATCCGTCTGTAGTTGTTGCCGCACCTGCTGCAGATTTGTAGACCTACGGAAGGAGTTGCTCGAAGACAGGGGAACATGTGTGATATCCGATCCATCCTAGGTTGTCGTGGAGGCTTCCTGCCTCCATCAAGACCACCAAACGAACCTCTATTGCTCCAGGGATAGATCCCTACTCTTGACTAGGGTTTGCACAAGGAGGAGAGTGTGGGATCTCTCTGTCTCTCTCTCTCTCTCTCTCTTGGACTCGAACTGGGGCTCTACCCTATATATAAAGGTGGGTATCCATGCCCTAAGATGACCATCTATGGGTCAACTAGTTCTATTCCCAATAGGAACCCAAGTTCCTTCATCAGGAAGCAAAATTCTCTCTCCTAATTACCTATTTAATATTCTTTATTCTTTAGATATTATGAATTCAAAAATCCTCTCACTGATTCTCTTTTATACTTGACTTTTATCCCATTGGCACTAAAACTATTTTCTTTTAGTAGAAAATACTTCCTCTTTATCAATACCACAAAATTCATTAATAATGTATCACATTATCCTCTTATTTTGCATTATTGGTATTTTCTCTTTCTTTCTACCTCCATTGGGGCTCCTTGGACCCCAAGAAACTGTAAGATTTCGAAATTCCTTTTTAAGGATACTTATTATCCTTCTAGATGCATCTATATCCATTATTTCTCATTATCTTGTTTATTTCTTATTAAAATATCTCTTTTTATGGATTTCTCTTTATCTTTCTTTTTATTTTCCTCATTGGCATTCCTTTTAAGATTAGGAATGCTTTCGATACGAAAATCCACCAAGGATAACTCAATTATACCTCTTTTCACTTATTTTCCACATTTTATCATTGTTTTCAATTTCTTTCTTAATAAAGAAATATTTAATTGATCTTTTCTTTTCTTGTTGCATTATCTTTGCAACTTTGGACTCCTTGGAACCCAAGAGGCACGAAATCCACCTTTGGATTATATACTTTTACCTTATTGAGGTTTCTACATCTTTATTTTCTCCATTTCTTATTAATAATGGAGTTTCTCTTGTCTTTTCCTTGTTATTGGGCTCAATAGCCAATAAAACCCACAAATCAATCAACAAGGCTATTGTAAATGAAATCCATCTATTCAAAACAAATTTATCATTATTTGTTCAAATATATTTACATTTCTCACCAAAAGAAACCAAAAATTGGGGTTGTAACAATAGCCTTATTATTTCGCACTCTCATTTGGCACCTTTGTATATGCATATTGCCATGTTCTAAATTGTCTATCTTGATTACAACTCTATCTCTCTAATTGCTCTAAATTGGTATATCTATATGTTGTAATTACTTGCTTTGAGTTGTTTTGCAAGTTTTGATGATGATCTCTTTGGATCTCTTGGTTGTGTATAAAATTGCTTCCATTGTACTCTAACATGCTACATCTATCTAGGTGTATATGTTGTTTTGATACAACGTTGAGGTTCTTAGTGGTGATCATCTTTTGGTA
Organism: Alisma plantago-aquatica; assembly: GCA_963693085.1. Lineage (NCBI taxonomy): Eukaryota > Viridiplantae > Streptophyta > Magnoliopsida > Alismatales > Alismataceae > Alisma > Alisma plantago-aquatica. The sequence continues at coordinate 663,880,192 of OY856414.1, forward strand.
ATTATGCATACTTGTTATGTGAGTTATATCCTTTCATTCTTCTAAAATTGATTATCTCTTTGTTTGGATATATCTCTACATCTACTCATGGCTTGATCTATCTTGTGTATCTTTTGGTATCTCTTGCTATGACCTAGATCCTACTAGTAGTCCTAACTTGTGATAACATCTACTAGTAGTTCACTACATGTAGTTCTAACCTTGTTTATAATTTGTATTTTTTCTCAGCTAGTGGTATTCACTATATGCTATGCTTGTATCTTGTCTCATACATGCTCAAGCTTGTCCCTTGAATTGCATATCTATTATCTTGAGTTGCTTGCATAACATTGTGATGCAGGGCACATAGAGCTACATTGTATGTAGAAATTGGAGTATTTTTAGATTTTATGCAGACTGTGCTCCAGTTTCAGTTTTTGGTGCAAGACTAGTGTTTTTTATGTAGAAACTACCTTTTGAGCAAGGCTCATCGTTATGCCATGAGCCCCGACACTTTTTGGGCAAATTTTGTCATCTTGAGGGTCAAAATTGCGATTTATGATTTTTCTGCAGCTCTTTATCTTGCTTTTTGGGTTGTTCAAATGCATGCTTTAACTTGCTTTTCTTTCTATGGTTGTACAAGCCCCTATCTGTTCTCTTCTACTCTCCTTATATAACTTTTTTTTATCTCCTTTCTCTTAACAAGTGGGGTTTCTTATTTCTTCATACCCCCACTTTTTGAAATGACAAAGGGGGAGAAAGGTATGTCAGGGAGAAGTCAAGCCTTACATGAAGAGGATAAGTATGTCCATGTAAAAGGGGAGAAGACATATATGTGTAGAACATATATTAGTAGAAGACATAGTTTTTATAAATGTTATGAAAGCTAACCATGCAGGAGGAATAACATCAATTGAGGGGGAGTATGAGTACTCCACTAGCATCAATTGAGGGGGAGCATATGAACTCAATTCTATTGAAACCCCTAGGTTTCTCCAAAGGTATGAATTTACTTAAATTCTTTCAATACATTTATGGAATGGTTTGTCATCTTCAAAAAGGGGGAGAATGTTGACTCAAGGTCAATTAGGTCAATGTTGACTCACGTATAAATTGACTAAACCCTTGTTTTGATGATGACTAACCATTCCACATATTGGTGTCTAATGTCTCTACTTGAGTGATTTCAGATTAGGTACATACACACTCCAAATGCCCTAACTTGCACATATCAAATTGGAGAAAAGACAAGTCAAAGTCAATACAAGTGCACATTTGTGTAATATGATGTAAATCCATTAGAATCATGCTGTAAATCACTTGTAATGATTGTATGACTTGTAATTAAGCTTAGAAAAAATTAGGAGCACTTAGATCGAATATTTAAGCACTCAAAAATTATTTTCCAAAATTTACATCAGGTTGTTCATCGGTCGAGTTGCAAACTCGACCGATCGTGATTGGATCTTGAAAATGACTTTTGATCGGTCGAGTTTACACTTCACAGAACTCAACCGATGGAGTACCTCACCAATTTGATTTTCATTGGTCAGTTGAGTTTCCCCAGGACAAACTCGACCGATGGTCTGAATATCAACTTTGTCTTTTACTCTATCGGTCGAGTTACCCTTATATAAACTCAACCGATTACACTGTACAGAAAAGTGCAGAAAGGGAAGAAGAGTTCTTGCCATAGTCTAGTCTTACTAAAGGATAGTTCCTTAGGCTAGAGTCAATGAAATGGCTGACGCTTAATCCCTTGCTCCAGTCCATGAAAGAATAAGAGGAAGAAGAAACTAGATCTAAACGAGCATAGTAAAAGAAAAACAACAGAAGGAAATACTCTGAGTATGGGGTGAGCAAGAACATATACACATATGCTCTGAGCAAGACATGATACACATATGATCTAATCATATCTATTGCAAGAATTATCACCTATACAATTTTGAATTTGTGGAATTTACACATCCACATAAAATAACACATGTAACATTACACTAGAAGTCACCACATGATGCATAACAAAAACTAAGCAAGAATAAATCAAAGTAAGCGGGATGAGAAATCTAAAAAATATAATTTGGGATCATAGGATCCATATAAAATTCCCATCACATAAATGTGCAATATAGCCGTTGTGGAGTTGCAACAAGTGAAAATATATCCGTTGCAAGCCACAAAATAGCTAGTGTTCAGTCCCAAGTGTTCCCAAAGGCTTCTAAGCATCCTCAACTATAAATAGGACCCCTTAGGCTCCATCCCATGGTTAGCCAAGCAATATGAAGGTCCCTATTCTATAGTTGAGTGATCCTACAACCTCCTCTCTCTCTCTAAGCTTAATCACTTGCTATATCCATTAGAGTGAGTAGGAGATTTGTAAGAGAGCTCGTCCTACATATATATCTTTTGAGGCTCTCACTTCCACCACCTCCCTATCTCTCATTTCAACCATGAAGATGAAGGCTCTCTCTCTTGGCTAAGAGAGGTGAAGAAGAACAAGGGAAGGAGTCCCTTGGTGAAGATCAAGGATGAAGACTTGGAGCAAGAATGGGTAAGCCCTTGGTGAACGCAGAAGACTCCTTGCTCAAGTGGGTAAGCCCTTGGTGGAAGCTTCTCCGAGTGAAGGTGAAGTCAAAGGTGGAAGATCCAAGAAGAGTGGGTAATTCCTTGAAGGCTGAAGACGTGTATAAGAGTAGGTAAGTCCTTGGAAGAAGGCGGAAGACTCTTGCAAAGTTGGTAAGTCCTTGGTAAGGTTGAAGACTCTTTGTATTGGATAGGTAAGTCATTTGGTGGTCATGTATTGTATCTCTTATAATGAATATAATGAAGGTGCAAGGTTAAGAAATCCTAAAGGTTGACATCTCTAGGTAGTGGACTAACTCACTTCTAGTTTGAAGTGTGGAACCACTCTAAATAGCTTGTTAATTGGTGTATGATCAATCTCTCTCTCCCTTGCTATGCATGTTTTAGTTGCACACAAATTTCCTATTTAGCAACCTTATCTTGTGATATATCTTGAAGGTCTAATGAATTTTGTTTAAGTTCATTCAGCTCTATTCACCCCCCTAGAGCATCTAATCACCCATCTAGGATCCAACACTTACCCCGAGGTAGAGGCGATGCCACCACTGTTGGAGAATAAAGGAGAAGGTGGCTGGCAATGCTAGGGTTCGTAATAGACCAAAAAAAGAGGGGGATCAGCTCGGGAGAAGGTTTTATAGGCTAAGGGGGTTCCAAAATCACCTCTATATGTGGGAATAAGTGGCGCCCAAAATGGGGGTAGGTGGGCATGAGCCAAGGAAGGAGCTTCGTACATTGTTGCACTATCAAAAGGTAGAAGAAGAGAGCAGGATCGTCAGATCACGATCTAAATCCATGACCATAAGACCTGAGGGTCCTAGTTGGTTGATGCCTATCAAAGTGGATCGCTGATGTGTCAAGTAGAGAGGGGAAAAGGTGCCCACTTTAATTGGGCCGCGCGCCCTATTTGGGCCTAGTAAGGGTGAAAACAAATAAACGGCTGGAAAATAAACTTAGAAATAATGGTATTTGAAAGGAGTGTATCTATCTCGTCCTAGATCTGATTTTGATGAAATGACATGCGTTGGAATCATCAAAACAAGCTCTACAACATGAGAACAAGGATGAAGTACAAAAGTTTACAAGTCTATGAATATAATGCAAAGGAAAGGTTGTGATGTATTACCAGAGGGTAAAAAGGATTTTAGTCAAATGGAGCATCATTTCAGTGATATTTGTATACTAGATGGAATAATTGTGCATCAAACTCATTCAATCATGCAATTGGAGGCTAGGGTGAGAAAGAAAGCAAAGATAAAGTACGTGACATGTACTTGAGGTGTAAGAGAAAACTTGGTTATCAAGTTTCAATCTCTCACAAAGTTTGGTCATTCCCACTCCCCAAACTACCTTTGTAGTTGAGACTCAGTCTTGAATAACTTGATCACCCCTACCCTCTTTATGTGTGTAAAAATGACACCTTGTCAGTTTGACTCTTGTAGTGTTTGATTCCTATATTTCATTAAATGTTTATAGATGAATGAATTGGTAAAGTAAGTTGTTGGTTGTAGCATAAGTTGTGTTTTTGAAACTGATTGGGACATCATCCAAAAAGATTTATCACAAAAAATAAAGACATACATCATAGTTGTGTGATGGGTTCAACCTCTCCTTATCACACCATTAGTAAGAAATCATTTTATCCAACTTTGTTGTGTAAAGTTATAATGTATCATAGATCTACCTTGTTTTCATTTAAAATAACAAAATATATAGCTGATGCATTAATGCGTCATAGATGTTTTCAATTGTTGATGCCCAACCATCTGAGGTGACTCTTTTACAGTTTTGACATATATATCATCTAAATTGGTTTTCCCACTCCCCCAGGATTTGTTGCTCCTCATTGATAGAGGAATACGCTACACCTTGCCGCGGATGGATACCACGTATGTGCTGAATGAAATCCATGCCATACAGTTTAACATACATATACACGTGTTGATAGATAGAATGAGGTATAGGCTACTCCCTCCAAAAGCAGGACCAACAATTTCTGCCTCATTGCCACTAGCCTCACACATGACGTGTGCACACATGGTTTGGCCGTAGCCAGAGGAGGGAGCCCTACCAGTATCCCCTTCCTTGCTTACAGCCTTGCCACGAACCTCTATGCTGTTAGCCGCCACTTGAGGGGTGATGCGGCTAGTAGAGGCCTTGTGTGCGTCCGGATGGACCGTTCCGGTCCCCTGATGCACGATCGAAGCATCCCCGCGCGGCTTCCCCCCGACGGCCACCACTCGGACCTCCGCCTCCACCCCGCCCTCCCCTCACTGGAGGGGGCCTTCTCTTCTCCGCTTCTTGTTGTTTCTCCCTTTCCAACGTCAGCCGCTCACCCCTACTCCCCTTGTTCTTCCCCCTCGTTGTCATGGTAAACACCGACTAGCGGGTGCTGGGCGGCGCACAGCCACCGGGCTGCCTCGGCTCTCCCTACACTGTGTGAACGAAAAAACATTGCCACACCAAGTCAAGCAGACTTTAAGTCCATTCAATTTCACTACAATTGACTACAAGCAGACTTTAAGGACATGTGTACATGGATAATGCAACGAGTAGCCTACTCCTCCCAAAACAAGGAACAGTAAATCCTAACTCACAAAGAGGAATCACCCGAAACCGTGGGAGTCTGTGATCCCGAGAGAGCGCGCGCCCTAGGAGCTGAAGAGTCGGCGATCCCAAGGGCGATCCGTGGGAGTCCGCGCCCCGGCGACGCCGCCACCTGGGACGGTCTGGCATCTCGTCTGCCGTTCCTAGGTACCTTTAGGCTTTCCGCCTCTCGCGGGGGAGCGGTTTGATTGTGGTGACCGCGTAACCATAGCATAGGGTTTTGAGGGGCCGTGCTGTTTCGGCAGCCGAGCTATGGAGCGGAGAATACCTTTCTTTGCGAGACTTCACCCGAGGATCAATACGGCAGGACTCAGGGTGCAAAGGGTGGTGTCGCAGCGTCGTTCCGAATCCACAGCATCCGTTGTCAACCCTGACGAGGTCATCCAGGACGTGCGAACGATGTTGGGTGATGAAGGAGGCGAGACGGATCCCCCAACGAATCCGAGTAGTGAACCCACCCCTACCGGTGCTGATCAGATTGATACACAGGCAGGTGATCAGACCCAACCAGCGCTGATTGACCGTGGAGGCGCCATGGCGGCGAGGTCGCAGCAGAGAAGGAACGGTCCTCTTTTCCGAATCCCGAAGGATACCTGCTTCCGTTGCATGGACAGAGGACATTGGCAGTCCCAATGTCGGGGGCCGAAAGTCTTTTATGTTTGCCGAAGGCCAGGCCATCTTGCGAACAGGTGCAGGGCGCGTCAGCGACCACCGGACATCACGTCGACGGTTGCGTTTCCACCGTTGCCGGTGGGTATACCGGCAAGAGGCTCTCCCAATCATGTCCCGAAGAGAATCAGTGTGGACCTTGGAGCAGGAGACGAAAGGAGAGGAAGAATAGAAGTCGCGTTGCACCTTGCGATCGAGATTAGTTGGTCCGTCGGAGTATCTTGGGAAGATTTATGTCCGCTCATACAGCAGAAATGGCCGGAGGCAAGAGACCTGTATCGGTTTGCGGATCGCAAAGCGGTGGTGTTTTTCAACACCAGAGAAGAAGCAAGAGGGATTGCTCAAGAAGATACCTGCAACCTGGATCGTTTCCATGTTAATGTTAGATCTTTGGAGAAAGGAGAAGCGGCTGCAAAGAAGGAGATGTTCTGGTTTTGGATGACTGACATACCCATTACATGTCGTGATGATGCTTCAGTGGAGAGCCTGATCAAACCGTTTGGCAAGATTGTCAGTGTGTCGCCATGGCAACGGAGCGAGAATGATGTGTCAGGGTTGTTGATCAAAGTTGAGGCTTTCAGTGAAGATGTGCCGCAGTTCATCTCCCTCACATATGGACCATACCGAACATCAGTAAGGCTCCACATGATAGCTAGGGGAGCTGGTGGATCGGATATGATGATCACTGAAGTGGGTAGGGAGCTACAGATCCCAGAGGATGCTTTTGTTGACGGGGAGAGATTGGGACATGCTGAACAGGAGAATGGAGATGATCATGGACAGATTGTGGAAGTTGCAAATAGGAGAACGCCGCCGTCGCAGGAGAGTTTTAATGAAGAGAGACCTGACAGACGTGTTGTTATTGATGGTGAAGGTAATAGAAGAACGCTGCAATACAGCACTGTAGCGGATTACTTGTCGACATGGGGGGACATAGATGAGCACGTGCACAGGAGAGCTGGGCGGGGGAGACATCATACCCGATCACATAGAGATGCCTTACCAGTTTATGAGCAGTACCGTAGACGTACGCCGGATCGTCATGGTTACACTAGAACTAGGTTTTCTGTAGGTGACATGTCCTGCTTTGATGAAGACAGTGAGGGGGAGGATAGAAGGGTCAGTCTTTGAATGATGACGCCGGATGGGTTATGCGTGTTTTTACTGCTTTTTATCTATGGACTTGCCTTTTCTTTTCTGGAATATAAGGGGAGCAGCAAACAACCCTACAAGACGAGTTTTGGGTAACCTGTGTAGAAGATATCGACCTGCTTTTGTGGCCCTTTTTGAACCGTTCTTACATGAAAATCAGGCAACGGAGCTGCTGGACATTGTTAGGATGGATTGGGCGGTGGAGAATCAGACTGAAGAAGGGAAGATTTGGCTCTATGCTGACATCGCTAGACAGCCACAGCTGATGAGGGTTAACAGGAAACATATCGCGATTAAGATGGTAGATTCTGATGGTGCGCCATGTTTTGTAACCGCGGTTTACGCTAGCTGCAATCACAATGAGAGACGCCGCCTTTGGGAGGAGATGACGGACATCGCTGTGTCTATCGGGGACGATAGATGGCTCATTGCTGGCAATTTTAATGTAATTAGAGACCAGTCGGAGAAGAGAGGAGGCAACCCTACACCGTTCCAAGAGATGATGGATTTCAATTCGGCTATCATTGATGCCAACCTGAAGGATATTCAGTTTGAAGGTAGTCGTTTCACCTGGGTTAATAAGCAGTACCTCACACCGACGATGTGGCAGAGACTGGATAGGGCCTTTTGTAATGATACATGGCACAATCATAAGCCGAGCACCTGTTGTTACCATCTTACTAGATTCAGAGTATCTGATCATTGCCCCCTGCTGATCATACCGGGAGGTAGCATTCAGAGGAGAAGTAAAGCACCTTTTGTTTTTTTGACTGCGTGGTTGCAGGATCCTGGTTGCTTGGAGATTATCCGTGATGCGTGGAGAGACCCCGTGGTAGGACACCCTTCTTTCGTGTTCTCCCAGAAGCTGAAGCGTGTCAGGCACGCCCTTAGAGCTTGGAATAGAGAGAGTTTTGGGGATATCAATCAAAAGAGATACGATCTTGAAGATATTGTGCATACTACCCAAATTGCATTTGACGAGAATCCTAGTCCCACTAATGAGATAAACATTTGCATGGCTGAAAACAAATTACAGCAGGTTCTCGATCAAGAGGAGAAGTTATGGAAGGAAAAAGCCCGTATCAGCTGGCTCCAAGATGGGGAGAGAAACACGCCTTTTTACCATGCTGTCGTTAAAACTAGACGGAAGAAACGAGCAATTTCTAGGCTTATTCAGCAAGATGGCTCGATTATTTCAGATCCAGAAGATATGGCTATTGCAGCAGCGACACACTATCAACTTTTGTATGAAGAAGACGCACCTCCTCCTGAAGAGAAGCTCATACATTTCTTACAGGCCATTCCTGAAAGCATATCCATTGATGATAATTTCTCCCTGTTGACCCCTCCAGAGGAGCAAGAAATTCTCGATGTTATGAAGGAGATGGATGGTACATCAGCGCCAGGACCAGATGGTTTCACCATGCCTTTTTTCTTAGCTGCATGGGACGTTATCAGTGCAGACTTCATGAAGATGGCAGACGGTTTCTTTCGACAGCAGCCTTTCCACAGGGGTATTCTTTGCTGTCGCATGGTCCTCATCCCCAAGGTAGACACACCTGAGAAGATTAACACCGATTTCAGACCGATTTCTGTGGAGAATATGGTTCTGAGAATCCTTGCTCGCACGCTAAGCAACAGGTTGTCACCTCTGATGCACAAGATGATTTCTAAGGAACAAGGGGCTTTTATTAAGGGAAATGACATCACCAACCATGTGCGTTTAGTGAAGGAGTTGATGCACGACATTAACCAGGGGGCACAAACCCAAATGTTCTTATCAAGATGGACATGTCAAGAGCTTACGATAGGGTTAATTGGAGCGTTCTGGAGAAGATCTTGTTCAGGTTTGGTTTCATGCAGGAAACGATAAACCTATGCCTTAGTTTCTTCAAGGGGTCATGGGCATCGGTTACTATGGGAGAGTTTTCTGTGGGGTTTTTTCCTTTACAGAAAGGCCTTAAACAAGGAAATGCCCTTTCTCTGTTTCTGTTCATTCTTTTTGAAGAGGTCTTGTGCAGAAGATTCTTAGAGTTACAAGAGAATAATCATATCACGGCTTTCCATACGAGGGGTGGAGGAGTTGCTCCGGTCATTCTGCTTTACGCGGATGACATTACTATTGCTGTGAATGCAAACCAGCAATCCTTATCCTGTGTTAAAGACACCTTCCGTGATTATGAGGATGCGTTGGGCCAGCTGGTTAACAGAGAAAAATCGGTTTGTGTGGTTGGGGGGACGGATAACCAGAGAGCAAAGCAGATTGCAAATGTTATGGAGATTGAAGAAGCATCGGAGGATTTCTCAAATCTTGGCATACCGATACATAAGAGGAGGACGAAGCTCAACGACTATGAATACCTCATCAGGAAGATCAACTCGAAGATAGCTGGGTGGAAGTCGCGCCTACTCTCCTTTGCAGGAAGACGGCTCCTCATTGCGCATGTCCTGTCTTCCATCACTATCTATTCTGCAGCCGCTATTGGAATTCCGACGGGTATTGCTAGAAGGATTGACAAGCTATTTTCAAGCTTCTTATGTGCAGACAGAGATGCACATTCCATAAGGTGTGGGTTGGATGGCATAGAGTTGCTAGACCGAGGCACATGGGAGGTCTGGGTTTAACACCTATCCACAACTTGAATGATGCTTTTGTTGCAAATGCATGTTGGGAAATATTAGAAGGAACTTCTCTTTGGGCATCCTTTTGCAGAAATAAATATGCTAGTGTATCCGGCGGAAGATCACACAGTTACCCCTCGTACCTAAAGCTCGCTGCTACTCCCTCCCCTTTCTGGAGAAAGATATGGAACATGTTCCCGAAGGTGCTTCCGGTATGCAGATGGATCGTGGGAAGGGGTGACATTCCTTTCTGGGATGCCCTATGGTGTTCGTACAGGTTGGAAGATTTTTCTATCTACAATAGTGATCGCTTCTTAAGTTTCATGGTGAATGATTTCTGGGACCCAGAGATGGGGTGGAAATGGAATGAGCTCACACACATCATTAATCCTGAAGGCATCGCTCTCATTAGAGCATCGGGAGTGAAGATTGCTGACGCTGCAGATAAGCTCATCTGGACTCTTACTAACAGTGGGGAGTTTACTCTTAAGTCGGCCAAGAAGTACTTACAGCCAAATGGTATTTCTCAAGCTCATGGGTGGGATCATATATGGAAGGTGGATGCACCTAAAGAGGTGGCGTTGATTTGGAAGGCCACACACAGGGCGCTGCCAACTGATGAGAACATTCGAAGATGCAATATCCAGATTGCTTCATGCTGTAATTGCTGTATGGAACCGATGGAGGAAGATTCTGTACATCTTATGTTCTCTAGCCAGCTTGCTAGGTCTTTTTGGGCCAAATTCACCAGCATCACGGGTTTGACGGCGCCGTCTAACATGGAGGAATTGATGGGTCTGTGCAGCCTTGGAGATAAAAATTCTTTAGTAGAATGGATGGCGGGATGTATGGCAACCCTTATTCCATGCAGCATATGGAGGATCAGATGCCATCGTAGATATGGTAACTCAGATATTTCTTTTGTCAGAACATGGGAGCAGATTATTTTCAAGATTAATAGGCTGATGCGTACCAAGGTTTTTCTTATACCCGAATATATCCACTTCAATACAGCGATGAAAGATGAAGGGATTATGGAACCTCGTGTTATTCTCAGAAGATTCAAGTTGTACAGATGGAGTCCTCCGGATATTAACAACTTGAAGATGAATATCACAGTAGGCAGAAACGCCGATCCACACAGAATCAAGCGCAGATGGGTCGCTGGTATTATTCGGAATCACAGAGCGGATGTGTGTTTGATTTTTAGAGCTTGGCTTAAGGCTACAGATCACGTCGAGGCATACATGCAAGCGTGTTACGTGGGAATGTTGATGGCTGCAGATCACATGCTAAATATATCGATTATTGAGATAGATGATCATAGTATATACGACATGATTTGGAATAATGGAAAAGTGCCATGGCGTGCTCGATACACTTACAGAATGCTCTTAGAAGAGATACAGGAGATGGGCATCATGGGTAGTTCAGTTCATAGAGTAGTCAATTCCATGGCTCATGAACTTGGAAAATGGGGGAGTAATAGCATGGCGCCTTACATCTGTTCGGACAGGAGAGATTTCCCGCAAAAGATTAGGGGTATGTATGTGCTTGAGAAAAATCGAGTACCTTATGTTGCGAAGGACAGGACTGCGGCTGATTGATTGGGCTTTGTATCTTGCTGGTTTTGTTTTTTGGTCTAGTTGTGTTTTGTTCTGGGATGGGCATGATACCTGCGTATACATGAGCAGGAGTTGTATTCCTTTTTGATGATGATTATTCCATACGAGGGGGATGGGATGAATAAGATGACCCCCAGACTTATGTAAAAAAAAAAAAGGAATCACCCTTCCCTTCCTTTGCAGAACTCTCCACACCAGAATTCTGCAAAACCATAGCTCAAAGGCCTTGACGCTAAGTTTAAGAGGAATAAATGGAAGGGACAGGAAGAAGAAGCCACAACGGATGCTGAGGTAGTGATGAGGATGGCCGAGATGCAGGTGATCAGGAAGGAGCATAGGAAGGAAGTTTTGGGTCCTAACCCAATTGTTACCACAGCTGTGGAGTCCCTGTGCAACGCCCCTAAGGAGGTCGGCAAGACGGCAGACGGAAAGAAAGATAGGGATCCAAGAACTCTAAGAAGACATACCATCAGGAGCAGCGCACCTCACTAGTGTGCTGAGGTCGGCAAGAAGGCGGACGGAATGAAAGAACGTCGTAAGAAAGATAGGGATCCAAGTACTCCAACAAGGCATACCAGCAGGAGCCGCGCACCTCACCAGTGCGCTACAGTGGAACAATGACCCTTCTCGCATGGAAAGTGCGAGAGGGGCAAAAGCCCACCGCCAACGTGACAGTGAACCCTCAATGGCCATTCTCACATAAACAAGGATTTCTGTATCTTCTCCGTGTAAGCCAGCTAATCTATTCCAATATGGTTGGAATTTTATTTCTAACCATGAACACGTAGATGGCGGACACATATGTTGTTGGGGTTTTTGTTGAATAAAAAATAGACAGATGTAATGAATTAACCATTAAATACCAGATCCATAAACAATGCAACTGAGTTAGAAACCTCATCAGATCATTTGTTGAAAACAAACACGTTTTACTTAAAGAAATCAGCGTCGCGCAGTCCTCCAGGACAGACGTCGTTCTCCCAGTCGACCCAATCATGATCCCGAAAAGAAGTGTCACGTTTTCGTAGATGACGAACGTTGTACACGAACAGTTGCACCACCATCAATGCAGTCCAGCAACCGCAGGAACCCCCGCGTGACATGTTGCGTCTTGAAGGAAGAAGGCGAACAACTTTATCGCTTCCAGGAAGAGATCTCCAAGCGACAAGTAGGAGTGACGGCGACAGACTCCAGGATTAGGGCTAGCAAAATACTCGCACAAACGACTGACAGTTCTGTTCGAAAAGATGTATTTAACCTAATGACCGGAGGCCTATTTATATCCTTACATGCCCCACTAATTCTACTCCTATTAAGACGTGACCACTATGTTGCTCTTGTACATAATGTGAAAAATTCCACAAAAGAGACACTTTCCACTTAGGATTAATAAATCCGAATAGGAAAGAAACAATTAATTAAATGAGTAATTAATTATATAGTTGTATCCCTAGTGTAAAAAGAAGACAGAAGACATTGTCCACAATCCACAATCCACAAGCCACAAGCCCGAGCCCGTGCCTGACCCGGCCAGGCCAAACTAGGCGAGGCGTGATGTGGCACACACGCACGTGCATGCGTGTGTGTTGTGGTCACCCCACCCACCAAGGAGGTGAACATACGTACCCTCATCCTAAGACCCCTTGGACACTAGTGTCTCATGTGATCCTACATATAAGGACCATAAAATTTCTAGGAGTGAGCAATATGGGATAAAACTTCTTTGCCATTTGCACTAGAGATAAAACTATTTTTCTCACATGCTAGCTACACTATATTGGGCTTAACCCATGCTATATACATGGCTGCTACAACCATATATCTAACAATCCTCCACAAAGTCCAATGTGTAGTGTGCTCTACCATTCAGTCCTCCATAATGTGCTTTCAGCAGATACCTTTCAGTTTGAATCTACCTGAGTTATCCAACTGTGACCCTCGCAGGAACTAGGTGAACAAAAGTCTTGAACCTGAACTTTGAGTATAGGTTGGTAACAACACAATAAAGATATGGTAGAAAAGAAAATAATGCATTAAGGCCATGCATACAATAAAGTATATCATGATTGATATTAGAGAACAACCTAAATCTCCTGTTGTGGCCTACACAACATCAATCACTTAGTTGGAGTCTCCAAGGTTGTATTGCTAACATCTTGTCCTAAGACTTGACACCATTAAGAGACTAATTCTTACTAACTTGCAATCATGACACTAACATGTTTCCAGGAGATAGATTTACAGATGCTAGAAGCATCAAACAACAATACATAGTGTCATTTGATTCACCCAACAGCTTATTATTACCACATTGAACCTAATTTGTGGGATCTCCAATCTTTTGGGTTGGGTTGCTACTGCCTGCAAATCTATAGGAGTTTCAGTCTCATCCCCAACCTGGATTTTTCCACTAAAGCCAAGGTAAGTCCTTTAGCGAAAGGATCAGCTGTATTATCTTTGGTACCGACGTAGTCCACAACCACGACCCCATTAGACACTAACTCCCTTACAGATTTCAATCTGACTTGGATCTATCTATGTTGTTTTTTATTGTACTTGGAACTCTTTATCTTAGCAATAGTTGTAGTACTATCACAATGAACTGAAATTGTAGTAAGCAACTTCATTACCATAGGTAAATTGGACATAAGTCCATGTAGCCATTCAACTTCCAGTCTAGTTTCATCTAAAGCACACAACTCTGCTTCAAAAGTGGACCGAGACAATATGATTTGTTTCTTAGACCTCCAGGAAACAACTCCTCTTACCAACAGAAATACATATCGTGGGACACCATTACTCCCAAAATTCACAAAAAGCCAGCTTGTATCACTATATCCTTCGACTACAGAAGGATGTTTACCAGAATGCTGCCCAAGGGAACAAGTTCCCATGATATACCTCAGAACTCTATCAAGAGCTTCCCAATGGGTCTTATCGAGATAACTAGTATATCTACTTAACTTGCTCACGCCAAACGCAATGTCTGGATGTGTGCATTTCATAAGATACATCAAACTTCTGATAATCTGAGAGTATCATAATTGAGACATTGGAACCCCAGTCTCATTCTTGAAAAAGGCCATAGATGAATCATATGGAGTCTTAACAGGTTTACGTGATGTGTACTCAAACCTCTCCAGTCCTTCTCAACATAGTGAGACTGTGAGAGAGTTATACCATCAGTAGACCTAATGATTTTAAGCCCTAAAACCACATCAGCAACACCCATATCCTTCATCCCAAACTTGCTACACAAGAATGACTTTGTCTCATTTACTACTTTCATATCAAAACCAAAAAGTAGGATATCATCGACATATAAGCATAACAAAATGAATCCATCATTGATAGTTTTGCAGTAGAGACACTTAACAAATTCATTAGAAACAAAACCGAACAAAGATATCACAAATCAAACTTCTCAAGCCATTGCTTAGGGGCTTGTTTCAAGCCATATAATGACTTAACAAGTTTACACACTTTGGACTCATTCCCACGACCCACAAATCCCTTAGGTTGTTCCATATATATCTCTTCCTGAAGATCACCGTGTAGGAACACGGTCTTCACATCCATCTGATGGATATAGAGATTATAAATGGAAGCCAATGCTATAAGCACTCAGATTGTGGTCATACGGGAAAGAAGTAAATAGGTATCAAAATAATCTACCCCTTCCCTTTGTGTGTAACCCTTAACAACTAACCTAGCCATATATTTATTGATTGTCCTGACTGCATTAAGTTTCTTCTTAAAGATCCATTTGCAACTAACTGCAGAATGACCAGGAGACAAACCACCAATTCCCAAGTTCCATTCAAAAGAATTTATTGGATTTCATCATTAATGACTTATTTCCAAAACATAGCTTCTGGAGATTCCATAGATTGTTTGAAAGTGAAAGAATCATCCTCACCATTATAAGTGAGAAACTCACTTCCAAATTCCTTGGATGTCCTAGACCGTTTACTTCTCCTTGGTTCAACTATTTCTTCAAAATCATCATATTCATAAATAACTTGTATAGAGTCACCCCCCACATTTGTCACCCTTTCCACGTTCTTGGGAATGGAACCTGTAGTGAATGAATCCTCTTGAGATACTTCATTAGGCACACTGTATTTCACAGGAAACACATCCTCAAAGTGTAGCGTCTGTCTCGTGAAAACAAGATTAACTTAAGCAGAAGTGAATTATTTGCAGCGGATTACTGAAAATCACTAAAAATTAAAACTTTTTGCAAAGAAATCCACACATAGGAAATATTTTCCATCAAAAACCTTTGTATAACATTTACATTCTGGTTCAAACGTACATAACCTGTACCATCTCTTTTCAGAGACTACAACATCAGTTGTCTTACAACATCATATACAGACAGCATACAAATCTCGAGGCATCAAGCCAAAACCTCAGATCGATTCATAAAACACTGACTAAAAACTCCGAGGACCTGAGAGTACAGAGACGACGCATAGGAATTCTAACTATGTGACTTGACAGTCATGATCTCCACCTGAGATCTCACTGCTATCTAGGTTGTTTCTTTCCTTTTCCTGCAAAAGAGTATCTGCTTCTTTGTCCGCGTCCACCTAAAAATGTTGGATCCCACGGGGGTGAGACAATTGTAAATTGTCCCAGCGGGAGACATAACTCTCAGCCAAAACATTGTTATTATAATTATATATATAAAACTGAACAAAGAATATGCAGTTTAAAGCATTCTCATCTAAAAGCAGTGTAGCTATCTATGATAGAACAATAGATCAACTTTTCTCTTAATAAGGAATAAGATGAACATGTATATCATTTATCCTCCATATTATACCATCATGTCAAACTTCTCTTGTGACACTCATTATTTGATATGTTACCCATGAGACATTCTTGTTTCAACTTATTGGCCTTATCCAATCTGCTAAACATATTTTGGTTATATTGGACATGAGAGTGTACATCATCATGTCTTGATAAGGCATTGGTTTATACCAATCCTATATAAATATTTCAGGCATTGGATTACACCAATCCTGTGCAACTAGTATAAGCATTATACTTATCTTATTCCTGTGTATCCATTCCAAGTAGTGAACTATGTCAATCTTGTGTAACCATTCCAGGTATTGATCTATGTCAATCCTGTGCAACTATTCCAGGTATTGATCTATGTCAATCATGTGCAAATATTCTACGTATTGATCTATGTAAATCATGTGCAACTATTCTAGGTATTGATCTATGTCAATCTTGTGCAAATATTCCAGGTATTGATCTATGTCAATCTTGTGCATTCCAGGTATTGGGAGTTAGCCAATCCTATGTTATTATTCCAGGTATTGATCTATGCCAACCCTGTGCATTCCAGGTATTGGGAGTTAGCCAATCCTGTGTTATTATTCCAAGTATTGATCTATGTCAATCCTGTGCATTCCAGGTATTGGGAGTTAGCCAATCCTGTGTTATTATTCCAGGTATTGATCTATGTCAATCCTGTGCATTCCAGGTATTGGGAGTTAGCCAATCCTGTGTTATTATTCCAGGTATTGATCTATGTCAATCCTGTGCATTCCAGGTATTGAGAGTTAGCCAATCCTGTGTTATTATTCTAGGTATTGATCTATGTAAATATTGTGCATTCCAGGTATTGGGAGTTAGCCAATCCTGTGTTATTATTCTAGGTATTGATCTATGTCAATCCTATGCATTCCAGGTATTGGGAGTTAGCCAATCCTATGTTATTATTCCAGGTATTGATCTATGTCAATCCTGTGCATTCCAGGTATTGGGAATTAGCCAATCCTGTGTTATTATTCCAGGTATTGATCTATGTCAATCTTGTGCATTCCAGGTATTGGGAGTTAGCCAATCTTGTGTAGCCTTTAAAACATTTTATTACCTCTCACTAGGCAATAACCATCCTCATAATTCATAAGGCCCATAAAACACCTTGTCACCTCTCACTAGGCAACATAACAATGTACTTCATGTAATACAATAGTAACACCTCTATTCCCTCAATAGAGTTAGGGTTTACTATTCATCCCACAAGGGTTTCTCATGGCATCACCCTCAATTAGAGCTTCACATGGAATCACCCTCAACTAGGGTTTCTCATAGAATCACCCTCAACTAGGGTTTCTCATGGAATCACCCTCAACTAGGGTTTCCACCATAGTCACCCACAATTTGGGTTTACTATTCATCTCCATAAGGATTTCATTCAGTTGTTCATAATTAGAGATTCACTATTCATTCCAATTAGGGTTTTACATCTCATTTCCCTAAATTGGAGTTTCACACATCACTACCCTAGATTAGGGTTACATCCTCACCCTGGGTTAGGGTTACATTTAAAATTGCCCTCAATTAGGGTTAGAACTCAATAGCCCTATCAATTAGGGTTTATGTTCATGATTAGGGTTTCATGATCTCTCTACTTAAGGAGCATACCATTAATCACCACATGAATCATATTCATGTATGAATTCACGCTAACATCATCTCAATTGATTAGGTCATATCAACCCTTCAATCAAGTACATACAACTATGATTAGCATAGTGTACTAAGTCATTGGTCCAATAAGTAATTAGGGATTCATCCCTTAATTGACACTAATCACTCAGGTACTATTAGGGTTTCAACCTTTGTACCTTCATTGATTATCATTACTAATCATCATTGGATCAATGGATCATTCATTATCTTAATTCTCAAGAGATTCAATCACATTGGACCTCCATTACATAAGTATCCAATTGAATTAGGGTTTCCAATGTTGATTCCTTCAATTATTGAATTCATGGAATCAATCATCAATTGTGTTGGGTTTTAGGGGAGACTGAGAAGGCAGCGGAAACAAAAAAATTTCTCCCCCAACCCATACCAAGGAAACGCGTCAACGTCTATATAATAGGAAAGGATGGTTTGTGGAATCATACCTTGTCCCGAGGCTTGCTCGGCGACAATACCTCGCGCAATGCGCGGTCTTCAACTCCGGACTTCGACGGTGTCTGTGCAGCTCCTGGTCACACCGGGACTGACTCCTCCTCCTCCTACTGGACTGTCGGATGACAGTTGTCCTCCTAAGCGGCAGTGTCCTCCCGCCTCTGTAGTAGTCCACACGGACCACCTGGAACTCCACTCTCCTTGTCCCACAAGGAAGTGGAAGGAGTCGCACCCTCCTGTTGACGTACTAGTCGCCAACACACTCTCCTGCTACCAGTTGCAACTGTAGTTGTCCTTCCCTTGCTGCACCTCCCTTTTGTGGGAAGCACTTGCTCGGGATCTCTCACGGTTACCAAAACCAGAGAGAACGACAACTTCGCAAAGCAACCGGCTTGCATTGAGTTGTACTTTGAGAAGCCCCCAATACCCCTATATATATAGGCGGGTCATGGGACAGGGTTCTCTGTGCCCGGCAATACGGGACGAAAGCAGGAGTAGAAGGGTTTGAGAATTTTCCACAAAAAGCAACCGGTTCGCAACTTGAAATGATCGGTTCACAACTGAACCGATCGGTTCGGCCATTGAGCCGATCGGTTGGACCTGAGCCGATCGTTTGGGGCACTCCAACCGATCGGTTGGTGCCCTGAACCGATCGGTTCATGGTCCTAATCTGGCTCAAAAAGACTTTCCTTGTTTCGTTCTCAATTGGTATCGTATACCAATGTTATTCCCAATCGAATTGGGCAATTTGAAACCAAAGGAAAATTCTTACCGACATGACTTTCCCAACTGGTCGGTTGCACCAGTTGAGCCGATCGGTTCAACTCTTGAACCGGTCGTTTCAACCTGGGCATGAGCCGATCGGCCTGGACACTCCAGCCGACCGGTTCAGCACCTCAGCCGACCGGTTCATCACATGAGCCGATCGGTTGGGAGCACAGGTTGGGAAAAATCAGTCAATTGCGATTTCAATCAATCTGATACTCCAATCAATGCGTCCAACACCTTGAACCATATGATATTGATCTATCGACTGATTGAGTGTTTAATTGAACTACTAAACTCCTTTAGTAATCAATCTAAACATTTCTTTTGGATAAAACTCCTCTTCCAGGTTAAATCCTATGTGTGTGACCCTGCAGGTCCATTTCACGTTGGCAGTGAAAGTCCATAACACTTATGAATTCACAAGCAAAGAGCGGTGCCTAGTCACACATCATTGCTACCCAAGTGAAAGTAGAAAGTTGGAGAAAAACTTTCATCCTACAATCCGTGAATGGTGTTACAGTGAATGTATAATTCCTTTGTCACTGATATCCCGAATGAACTCGAGGCATGGAACAGTCATCCTGTCAACGTTCATTCACTTCCTTGATCTCAGAGTAGATTGAAGGAGATATGTATGACATAAATATCACATACTGATTCACACATGCGTGCGCACGCCTATCTCAATCCTACTCATCAAGTGGCCTTGGATATCAAACTCCCTCAGGAGGGACAAATCCCATATCTATCACTCACCCCTCAAAAGCCCCATGTGTCAAAGCCACCCAATCATCACCTTTATAACAACCAATGTTTCAGGACTGCGTTTGATGATGTCAAAGTGTGCCCAACGACATGTGTTGAGTGCAGTGATTTCAGGTCTAAGAATCACACTCACCACCATCACTGTGAGTACTGACTGTGACTACCATCTCATGGTTCCATGTGTCAAACTCACGGTGGGTCTGTCCGGTACCTTGTTCTCTAACAAGTACCTATGTGTTTGGTTTGATATCTCTATATCATGACTAATGAGATTCTGTCATCAGCCAACACCACAATCTAGTCTTGTGTGTCATTGCTGTCTATCTACCTTCCACAATGACATCCGACTAGGGACATAACAAGAATGTACAAACTCTTAGCATCCGTATGATCTCATCGTTCAGGTTCTCAACCTGAAAGCATACGTCATTGAGTTCTGTCATTCTCTAGACATTCAATCTGTTCTATCACTATCTCATATGACTGAACCAGAATGAATTGGAAGCTTGCCTTTGATGTTTATCAAATCAATCTTAATGTATACCACCAATCATCCCATGATTGGCTCTCAGGGCATACATACCAACAGACTCCCACTTGCACTGCGAGCCAATCACTCTTGAATCATATTCATAGTGATCTTCAAACATGTCCCACATGTCACTGTGCTCTAGTGCCAACATAGTGAGTAATGGCAACACCTTGCCAAAGTCAGTATAAATTGCATGTCTCTCATCTCTTCACTGTACGTCGCACGTATGAGATGGAGTTGCCGTAATATGCGATCTAGTATTCCTTTGCTAACCTTTAGCCACATTGCATGATCAAGGATTCCAGACTTGTCATCAATGAGTGGAATATCTATAAGTTCATCTCATGAACTTCCAGATCCATATAGTATCCACTGTTGTTCTATAACACACGGATACTCGGCATTTCCCTTTTAAATGGTTTTATTGGAACACTTCCAATTATCAACAAACTTTTACTTTTATACATACTATGTATATTTTGCGATTAATTTTTTGTCCTTTCGGAAGTTCGCATCAATGTAACTCTTTACGTCGAACTCTTCCTTATCTCCATAGAACTAGTACTTCCCAAGTACTTATCAAGTTCTTATGATATTCCAGTAACCCTTACTGGAATCAGACAGACATCCACTCGTCATGTCCCACATACGAGTTATGAGGATGAGCACATCATATTGTCATGTCCTACATACAACATGATGAATGCATTTTATTCTTGCCATGTCATACATGCAAGACAATGGGATGATTACATACATGATAGATCCATATCTATTCTTAGTGTTCCCATTCTTCATAAGAATTGGACACTTGGCCTTGGGATACTAATATCCATATAACATGGACAAGTTTTCTCCCACTGAATCTGTGCATACTGAACCCTTCAGTACAGATTGCCAATGTATGCTCTCTCTTTTCAGGTCAAGAGGTTTTTCGAGAACTATCTCTATTCCTATCACATAGGAAACTTCTCTATCTTCCTTAAAGATAATTTCCACTTTTGGATTTCCATTTTAGAACATTTCCATTTCACATCAATATGTGGAATGTGAACACGCCCCCACTAAATCACAGATCCTTCTTTATCTTTGACATATCAGTCAAACCCTTTGACTATATCATCAAAGTAAAGATCCAATTTTGAGTTTCTTGTACTCAATCAATCATATTGATTAGTCCATTGTAACTTATAGACTTCATTTGCATTAGTGGATTCATAAACCTTATAGGTTGTGTCACGTACACATCCTTGTTTTATTCCTCATAGGAATGCGGTTTTAGTATCCATATGCCAAATGTCTCAGTCATTAAGTTGCAATCAGCAAGCATCATCCTTCTCAAAATGTTATCCATGTGTCTTAACACTTAAGACTCATCTGCACTTATGGATATGATCCAATGAGTGCTACCATCAAGGTCATACCTTATGGTTCACATGGATGTCATTTAGGATGTAACGGTCATAAACCATAACTCAAGATTCAGTTCCTCATATTCATCTTGATAGTTGACTCATCACATGAACAACTCATCACATAGATAATTGAGGTGTATCTGTTAAAGATATAAGAACTCACAACCCTTGTGATTCTTAATTTCTTTTATTAGTGTGGGGTATTCATTTATTAAGAAGAATTTAGTTATTTGATAATCATTCTCTAACTCCTTAGAGTATGATTCCTTCTTGATTTAGACATCACCATGCCTTAATCATGAGTTCACTATGATACATTATCATAATCACTCGTAAGGATCTCAAACATTTGGTTCAAGTGTTTCATTCATTGATCTTATCAAGAATTAACAATTTACCAAATTTGTACTTCATCTATGATAATCTTGAACACTTCAAGATATTCATATTGGTATTTCTCTAAACACCATTTGAAGTATTAGCATTTGTTCCAATTGGTATGTAAATACATCACATGTATTATACCTAATAGGATAATCACTCTCCCACTACCTTTAGTGAAGATTGATTAATCATGTCCAAGATATTCATGTCTCTTAATGGTTCTCTAACCAAAAGAGTCTAGGTTTATCCATCATATGGAAACTAGAAATGAATTTCTCATGATTGATGCTAATTTGATTGTTTGAGTTATCAATAACTTTAGGTATCATTTTATCTTATGCATACCATGTATCACAAGATAAACAAGGCATTGCCACAAAGATCATATCTTTAAGATTGAAACATCAACTTTATTAATTGCCATCATTGTCATACAATATGAAATAATAAAGTGTTTCTATCTATTGGAAATATATGAAATAGCAGTTCTCAACTTTATTTCGTGCCCTTTTGGGCTGAAATAAACTGAAAGATACTCCTATCTATGGCAGCAACACTTGCTCCAATGATGGGTACTTCTTTCTTGGTCCTTTCACAAAGGCCATCACTTCTTTGCGGATATTGCATATCATATATGACATATCCATATCTTGGTATCATATACCTCGGATAAAGAAGTGGTTCATTTCATGATACCTTAGGTGGAGATCTCCATCCCCTCCTTCATCTTCTTTTGTTCTTCCAGATATAGAGGGTAGTTCCCTCATACACCCTTTCCCCATGTGCCTTGAGGCTGAAGACGGCTTGGATTGCTGGCTAGCATCAGAACACTTCTTAGCTTTGCCCTTGCCCTTGCCCTTAAGACTTACCTTTTCTTTGATCACATCAAAGACTATGGTTTGTCTTTCTTCATCTTTGCCTCTACTATCCTCAACATGTCCAACAACTCTGTCAACGCTTGTCAAAGTTGTTCATGTTGTAGCTTATCATGAATTGTATGATTCTCACAACATTTGCAGTATCATACCAATAGCCAACTCTTGGCTCAGAGGGAATCCTTCTTAATCAGGTTTTCCACATACCCAATCACATTGAGTGTGTGAATACCTTACTGGATCTCCTTCTGTCATGACTTACTAGGACAGTATCTTGGAGACATCATATGTCTCATGTTGTCTCTGCAACTCATAGTTCAGAGAACACAACATCAAGCACTCCTCATCAATGTCATCCTCAGTATGCTTCCATAAGCATACTTTCAGCCATTGATGTGGTGGGATCGAGTTCATCTGGTTCTGGTATAACTAGGACTTAGAGCTTTCGCTCTTTGATTGAGAACACTTCTCGTCATCATCCTAACCAGTCGTGGAATTATTCCCATTTAATTTGTTGGTCTCAAAGACCGATCGCAAATAAAGTGATTTGTTGATTAACCATTTATTTTAACAAAAGGAAATATATGCAATTTTAGTCCAAAACTCTTTTGACTTGTTTGATTGATTTGAAAAGTTGACGATAAAATTAGGCCTTTAATTAATTATCGCTCCCACTATTTTACTTCAAATTGATAGCCCTCACCATCAATTTCGGAAGATTGCAGCGTTCAACCTTCTAGTGGGCAAGATCCTGAAATCCTCTAAGCCATGGACCAGCTAGGGCTGTCACCCACAACATAGATCTCTCAGGTAGGCAACTTTTGCCAATTGCATCATATGCAACTCTTGATAAGATGTCATATACAACTCCTTGCAATGATCATCTCCATGCCTCAAGGCGCTAGATCCTATCTAGGTCACCTTGTTAAGTCCGACCCAAAGCAAACACGATGAATATGCACCCTGCTAGGGCAGACCCACACATTCATCCTTCACGCTTCCACGAGGTAGACGGTGCACCACGCTAGGGCGTGCCCACACTTGGTCGAACAAGCTTTTCACGTGTGTCGCATTTGGAAGGCATCTAAAACTTAATATTTTAATGAGGGATTTGGTTTTCTATACATATACATATCCAATCACCACAATACATAGTATGTATCATATACATGATATATCCCACAGAAAACATGAACAAACGATAAAAAGCGATGATTATGGCCATCCTAATGTGATTCCTTGAGCCAAGAGGAATCACGGTCATCTAGGTCTACATCACATGCAACCTGTACAAGATGAACTCTGTGCCTTGCCATCCGAGTTGATCAACTAATCACATGAATGATCTGTACTCTCCAGCCGGTCGTCTGGGTGCCACCAGCCGATCGGTTGTCTCCTCCAACCGATCGGTTCACCTGGTCGTTATGCATCTCATCATGTCCGCCACCCGCTCGTCTCGCTCCTCGAATCGGTCATCAACTGATCGATTCACTCCTTGAACCGACCGTCTGGAAGGTCAACCGATCGGTTCACTCCTTGAACCGATCGTCTGAGCAGTCGTCTTGATGTCTGTCGGTCTTTGACATAACAGGAAATAAAATCTATCCTATTTATTACATTTCTTTAAAAGGAGAAACCCCGAGTTACATTCGGGGGGAGCAAAGGTAGGAAAGAATCTCGAATTATTTCGAGTTACATCAGGAATAAGAGAGGTAAGATCGGTGCGCAGACCGAGATGCAAGCAACCACAAACAACCACACACAGATAGGGGTTTATAGGCCATAATCACACTACACACATCCACCACAAAACTCGTTTAAGGGCGACGCGTATCGAGTGCATTAATAATACATATCATATATGTAATTGGGATTTGTGGATTTAGGATTCGACATGCATAAAGCCGATATTATTCGCATCGTATGAAATAAATAAAGGTGACAAACCAAAATCGATCATATCGATATTCCTAAAATATAGAGCAGTTGACGTGGCTCTGATACCACTGTTGGGTTTTAGGGGAGACTGAGAAGGCAGCGGAAACAAAAACATTTCTCCCCCAACCCATACCGAGGAAACGCGTCAACGTCTAGATAATAGGAAAGGATGGTTTGTGGAATCATACCTTGTCCCGAGGCTTGCTCGGAGACAATACCTCGCGCAATGCGCGGTCTTCAACTCCGGACTTCGACGGTGTCTGTGCAGCTCCTGGTCGCACCGGGACTGACGACTCCTCCTCCTACTGGACTGTCGGATGACAGTTGTCCTCCTAAGCGGTAGTGTCCTCCCGCCTCTGTAGTAGTCCACACGGACCACCTGGAACTCCACTCTCCTTGTCCCACAAGGAAGTGGAAGGAGTCGCACCGTCCTGTTGACGTACTAGTCGCCAACACACTCTCCTGCTACCATTTGCAACTGCAGTTGTCCTTCCCTTGCTGCACCTCCCTTTTGCGGGAAGCACTTGCTCATGATCTCTCACAGTTACCAAAACCAGAGAGAACGACAACTTCGCAAAGCAACCGGCTTGCATTGAGTTGTACTTTGAGAAGCCCCCAATACCCCTATATATATAGGCGGGTCATGGGACAGGGTTCTCTGTGCCCGGCAATACGGGACTAAAGCAGGAGTAGAAGGGTTTGAGAATTTTCCAAAAAAGCAACCGGTTCGCAACTTGAAATGATCGGTTCACAACTGAACCGATCGGTTCGGCCATTGAGCCGATCGGTTGGACCTGAGCCGATCGTTTGGGGCACTCCAACCGATCGGTTGGTTCCCTGAACCGATCGGTTCATGGTCCTAATACGGCTCAAAAAGACTTTCCTTGTTTCGTTCTCAATTGGTATCGTATACCAATGTTATTCCCAATCGAATTGGGCAATTTGAAACCAAAGGAAAATTCTTGCCGACATGACTTTCCCAACTGGTCGGTTGCACCAGTTGAGCCGATCGGTTCAACTCTTGAACCGGTCGTTTCAACCTGGGCATGAGCCGATCGGCCTGGACACTCCAGCCGGCCGGTTCAGCACCTCAGCCGACCGGTTCATCACATGAGCCGATCGGTTGGGAGCACAGGTTGGGCAAAATCAGTCAATTGCGATTTCAATCAATCTGATACTCCAATCAATGCGTCCAACACCTTGAACCATATGATATTGAGCTATCGACTGATTGAGTGTTTAATTGAACTACTAAACTCCTTTAGTAATCAATCTAAACATTGCTTTTGGATAAAACTCCTACTCCAGGTTAAATCCTATGTGTGTGACCCTGCAGGTCCATTTCACGTTGGCAGTGAAAGTCCATAACACTTATGACTTCACAAGCAAAGAGCGGTGCCTAGTCACACATCATTTCTACCCAAGTGAAAGTAGAAAGTTGGAGAACAACTTTCATCCTACAATCCGTGAATGGTGTTACAGTGAATGTATAATTCCTTTGTCACTGATATCCCGAATGAACTCGAGGCATGGAACAGTCATCCTGTCAATGTTCATTCACTTCCTTGATCTCAGAGTAGATTGAAGGAGATATGTATGACATCAATATCACATACTGATTCACACATGCGTGCGCACGCCTATCTCAATCCAATCATCAAGTGGCCTTGGATATCAAACTCCCTCAGGAGGGACAAATCACATATCTATCACTCACCCCTCAAAAGCCCCATGTGTCAAAGCCACCCAATCATCACCTTTATAACAACCCATGTTTCAGGACTGCGTTTGATGATGTCAAAGTGTGCCCAACGACATGTGTTGAGTGCAGTGATTTCAGGTCTAAGAATCACACTCACCACCATCACTGTGAGTACTGACTGTGACTACCATCTCATGGTTCCATGTGTCAAACTCACGGTGGGTCTGTCTGGTACCTTGTTCTCTAACAAGTACCTATGTGTTTGGTTTGATATCTCTATATCATGACTAATGAGATTATGTCATCAACCAACACCACAATCTAGTCTTGTGTGTCATTGCTGTCTATCTACCTTCCACAATGACATCCGACTAGGGACATAACAAGAATGTACAAACTCTTAGCATACGTATGATCTCATCGTTCAGGTCCTCAACCTGAAAGCATACGTCATTGAGTTCTGTCATTCTCTAGACATTCAATCTGTTCTATCACTATCTCATATGACTGAACCAGAATGAATTGGAAGCTTGCCTTTGATGTTTATCAAATCAATCTTAATGTATCCCACCAATCAACCCATGATTGGCTCTCAGGGCATACATACCAACAAATTGGACCTATCCTCATACTTCAATTGAGTTTAATAGGTCAACCTTCAACTGATTTGACCCTCAATTGACCCTCAATTGGTCATCAATTAGGGTTTGGTTCAATTGAATTAGGGTTTGGAATCGATGATCCAACAACACTCATCAATGCAAGATTGGTTACTTTGAAACTATTGAACCGTCATCCAAATTGGGTATGACCTGACCCCAAACGGTCTTGAGGTCGTTTGGATGACCTCCAAAAGGTCTTGAGACCGTTTTCCCATCATATCACTCAAATCCAAGCCATCCAATTAAGGTTTGGATCATGGAATTGATCACCAAATCAGCATTGCATTGTATATCAGCTTGGTACCTTTAGACCTTCAAACACCTAACCATACTCAACCCTAGACCTCCAAACAGTCTTGGGTGACCACCAAACGGTCTTGAGACCGTTTGGATGAGCTCCAAACGGTCTTGAGACCGTTTGTCTCATCCAACCTTTGGATTCTAGTGAAATTTCATCAAGGTTTGGTCTATCGAGTTGATCAACAAATCAGCACTTAATTGCAATATGATTTGGTACATTTAGACCTTCAATTGGTCAACTATACTTGACCCCAGACCTCCAAAAGGTCTTGTGGTGACCCCCAAACGGTCTTGAGACCGTTTGGGTGATCCCCAAATGGTCTTGAAACCGTTTGGGCTAATCAACCCAAAATCTCCAATTAACTCATTGGAATTTCAGCATTGTTTTCAATTAGGGTTTTCCCAATTGAATAGCCTTCAAATCACGATTACTTGGGAGTTAATCCCTCAAATTTGGTGAGTAATTAGACCACATCATTAGGAACAGTAATCCCAAACGTTCAACCCTTTGTCAACGCACTCAAACGGTCTTGAGACCGTTTGCCCAAAAAGTTCAATTAAATCAGATTGATAATCAGCACTTAATCCAATTAGGTTTCCCTAATTGATTAACCTTCAACTCACGATTCCTTGGGAGTTAATCCCTAAAATTTGGAGGGTCATCAACCAACATAATTATGAACAGGAATCCCAAACGGTCAATGCTTGGTAAACTCACTCAAACGGTCTTGAAACCGTTTTCCCAAACAGGACAAGTTAATCAGGTTGAAAATCAGCATTTAATTCAATTTGATTTGTCTAATTGGTTGGCCCTCAACCTACGATTCCTTTGGAGTTAACCCCTCAAATTTGGTGGGTCATTAGCCTACATAATTAGGAACAAAATTCCCAAACTTTCAACGCTTGGTCAACCATATCAAATGGTCTTGAAACCGTTTTCTCCCAAACGGTTTCAAACCGTTTGCCTTTAAACGGTTTGCTGAAACCGCATAGCCAATCAAATTAAAACGATTTGGAATAGCTATAAAAACCGTTTGGCTTGGTACTTTTCTTTGGATAAGAATCTAGGATGATTTCATCATCCCCTGCCTTCGAACAACCAAGAAAAGCAACCGTTCTTGATGGAAATTGCAGCAAAGAAACAAGAGTGTATCAAATTTAAGAAATCAATCAACAAAGCATAGAGAATCGATGCAATAGCAATGTTTAGGGTTTTAAATTATAAAACCCACCTCCAATTGAGCTCCAAAGCTCCAAGATCACGCCATTAATGGTGGATGAAGCTCTTGCAACTCCCCCTAGGCTCGTCCTCAAGCTTTTGATTGTAAAAGTTGGCTAGGGTTGAAGAGGAGATCAAAATAAGAAGGAATCCATAATTTATTTTCGCTTTCCACCATGAAATTAAGGAGAACGAAGGTCAAGGGCTTACCAACAGGTTGGGGACGTTCTCCCCGCTCCTCCTTGGTCGGTTTTGCAAGCAAGGGGAAGAAAGAAATCCGAAAAAGGCCTTGGTTTGGGCTTGGAAATGGCACTTTTATAAGGAAATTGATGAGAGAGCAAATGCCTTATTAAAATGCATTTAATTCCAAAACGATGGCCACCTCTTTCCCCCTTATCTTCCTTAGGGACGAGGATATATTGTTTGCCTCTTATTCCTCTCAATTATCCATGATTTTAAAGAAAAACATATTAAGCACCTTAATGCTTATAATATTAATATCCCATATGTGAGTGGAAATTACTTTCCTTTATAATAAGGTGAGTGGAGTTTCACCTCCTTTAGATATTTTCGTTCCTTATCTTGGAAAAAGAACGTCCATCCTTATTCAAATTCAACCAATAACATTTTGGTTGAAGGCCCTTTAATTAATACATTCATTTTTGCCCTAAATTAAATTAGGGTTTCACTTAAGATTAAATCTTGATTATTTTAATATCAAGATTCTCTCTCCTCCAACTTAATTCAAATGAGACACCCCTCTCATTTTATTTGATCTACTTGATGCCAACAAACATTAGGGACCTTATTGAAGTGGTAATTTTCATATTGAACCCTAGGTTTTGGGTAAATTGCACATTACACCAAAACTAGGTTTTAATGCGCACATTGCTTTATCAGCTCTTTCTTGGTACTCAGGCTTCCATAAGCCATACCTCTGCATCATATTCACTCTCATGATGCTTCAACACATGAGTAACATATCATCATGCACAATTTGCACTTAAACCCCTCAACTTGGGTAATTTGCACTTTAGTCCAAAACAAACAAAACATTGATTTCAACAATGTTCAAAAAGGACTAGAATTGCAACATAGGTTCCTCTTGAGGCCTAATTACTTTTCACAAGATGGGATTAAGCATTTAATCACCTTTCTTAATCAAAACACCTAGGATTAAAGTATAACCCAGGTCAGGGATGTTACAAATTATCCACCCCTTACAATGATTTCGTCCCCGAAATCATCAACAAAACATTAAGAGAAAAGAGTAGGATATTTCCTCCTCATCTCATCCTCTAGTTCCTTGCCTTCAGCATAGGAATTTGTAAGGATGATTGCATGTCATTATCCCTTTCTTTATTATTATCTAGCATGTTTATGATTATCTCATGATCTCATCACATTTCCCATTTCCTCATTATGGGAAAGATCTCTATTGAACAGGGTTCATCTCCCTTATTCCTGTTCTTGTCTTATGAGGAGTACACTTTTAGTTCCTCACACAACATGCTCATCCAAGATTATCTCAGACTTCTCTTTCTTATGATTAGGATATGACACATTTATTCATTCCATATTTCTGATTTCATGATACTCATTAGATTGTCTCAAAATGACTACTTGATCAGAGCAATCAAAAAGACAACAATCTAAGAGTTTCCATACTCACTTTATCATCAATGGTTGTATACCTGGCCAGGGTATATAAATATTGAGATTAAGTGGTATGCATTTTGTATACTATCATATTCCTTCTTTTCATGTTATCACATGCAAAAGGTTTAACATCCCTGGATTTTATCCAGGCATCTCTTCCGTACCTTATCTTTTCTTATAGAGATAAGAACAACATAAAACGTTTGTAATGTTTTACTATGCAAAACATAAGTCCTTATAGGACTAATCAAGGAAAGTTCAGTTATTTACTTTCTCAGTTAATGCATGAATTCATAAGATGACATATTTGAGTGACATTATCTTGTCTAACCTGTCATAATTCATGGATTATTCACTGTCTCAGGCTAACTCTGCCTCAAAGGTTGATTCAACAGGCTAAGGTTGAGCACAGACTCAATTTAAGTCCAGAAATGCATCATTTCCTTTGCTTCAACCTGCTGATGCTAATTATAAATCTTGTTGATATCTAAAACATCATCATTGGGACTAGTAATCCTAGATTACACTACCAATGCTTGATCCAAAATATACATTAATGTTGCCCTAAATTCTCCAACAATAATACTTAAAGAAGGATTTTCTTATCATAGATGGATCAGATAGGGGATTCTCAGGCAACTGTCTCTCTATTGCCTGTTCCCATGCACCCCTTCTTGGTGCAACATTGTTGCTTTTAGCAGCAACCTCCTCATGTGACCCAGTCATCTTTAAGTTCCTCTTATCTCTCATGAGCAGAAGACACTATCAGATACACTGGATGACATGAGAACATACTCTACTACCTTAGTCCTATGTCTCTGTAGACTCAGCGAACCTAGAGCTCTAATACCACTAAATTGTAGCGTCCGTCTCGCGAAAACAAGATTAACTTAAGCGGAAGCGAATTATTTGCAGCGGATTACTGAAAATCACTAAAAATTAAAACTTTTTGCAAAGAGATCCACACATAGGAAATATTTTCCATCAAAAACCTTTGTATAACATTTACATTCTCGTTCAAACGTACATAACATGTACCATCTCTTTTTAGAGACTACAACATCAGCTGTCTTACAACATCATATACAGACATCATACGAATCTCGAGGCATCAATCCAAAACCTCAGATCGATTCATAAAACACTGAATAAAAACTCCGAGGACCTGAGAGTACAGAGACAACACATAGGACTTCTAACTATGTGACTTGACAGTCATGATCTCCACCTGAGATCTCACTGCTTTCTAGGTTGTTTCTTTCCTTTTCCTGCAAAAGAGTATCTGCTTCTTTGTCCGCGTCCACCTAAAAATGTTGGATCCCATGGGGGTGAGACAATTGTAAATTGTCCCAGCAGGAGATATAACTCTCCGCCAAAACATTGTTATTGTAATTATATATATAAAACTGAACAAAGAATATGCAGTTTAAAGCATTCTCATCTAAAAGCATTGTAACTATCTATGATAGAACAATAGATCAACTTTTCTCTTAATAAGGAATAAGATGAACATGTATATCATTTATCCTCCATATTATACCATCATGTCAAACTTCTCTAGTGACACTCATTATTTGATATGTTACCCATGAGACATTCTTGTTTCAACTTATTGGCCTTAGCCAATCTGCTAAACATATTTTGGTTATATTGGACATGAGAGTGTACATCATCATGTCTTGATCAGGCATTGGTTTATACCAATCCTATATAAATATTCCAGGCATTGGATTACACCAATCCTGTGCAACTAGTACAAGCATTATACTTATCTTATTCCTATGTATCCATTCCAAGTATTGAACTATGTCATCTTGTGTAACCATTCCAGGTATTGATCTATGTCAATCCTGTGCAACTATTCCAGGTATTGATCTATGTCAATCCTGTGCAAATATTCCAGGTATTGATCTATGTAAATCCTATGCAACTATTCCAGGTATTGATCTATGTCAATCCTGTGCAAATATTCCAGGTATTGATCTATGTCAATCCTGTGCATTCCAGGTATTGGGAGTTAGCCAATCCTATGTTATTATTCCAGGTATTGATCTATGTCAACCCTGTGCATTCCAGGTATTGGGAGTTAGCCAATCCTGTGTTATTATTCCAGGTATTGATCTATGTCAATCCTGTGCATTCCAGGTATTGGGAGTTAGCCAATCCTGTGTTATTATTCCAGGTATTGATCTATGCCAATCATGTGCATTCCAGGTATTGGGAGTTAGCCAATCCTGTGTAGCCTTTAAAACATTTTATTACCTCTCACTAGGCAATAACCATCCTCATAATTCATAAGGCCCATAACACACCTTGTTACCTCTCACTAGGCAACATAACATATTACTTCATGTAATACAATAGTAACACCTCTATTCCCTCAATAGGGTTAGGGTTTACTATTCATCCCACAAGGGTTTCTCATGGCATCACCCTCAATTAGAGCTTCACATGGAATCTGTAACATCCCTGACCTGGGTTATGAACTAACCCAGGTGTTTTTCTTAATCATGTGATTAAATGCTTGTGGTTATCTGTTGATAGTGTAATTAAAGCTCCTAAGGAACATACATTTCCATTTCTGCCCCTTTTGAACAATGTTGTAATATTGTTTTGTAAAACAGGGACCTATGTGCAAATTACCCAATTAAAAGGGGTTAACCTGCAAATTGCACATGTTAAGATGTTCCTTTAGTGTTGAGACATCATAAGAGTGAATGTGATGAAGTGTGATTGGTTCCCCAAGCTTGGGCACTGAGATGCAGCTTGTGGGGCAATCCTTGTGCTTAAAACCCTAATTTTGGTGTAAAGTGCAATTTACCCAAAATGAGGGATGAAACTTGTAAAATACACCTTTTATAGTATATTTATGACTCTTGGCATCATTTAGAGTAAGAATGATGAATAGGGCACTTCAATTGAATAATCAAATAAGAATGATAACCCTTATAAATTAAATAATCAAGTTATAAGCCTAATAACCCTTCTATATGTGCAACTTAGTAAAAAATTGGCTTTCTTCACCTTTAGACCTTGGGTTTAAGATGAGTTTTGCTTAAGTATGGAAGGGAGAAACGTGGCTTAGAAGAAGGGAAGGACCTAGATGAGAAATGGAGAAACAAGTTGTCCTTATGTTGGAATTTAACCCAAAGTATATATACACCTTTTCTCACTTAGAAAGGATCGTTTCCTTCACTTTCCTTCTTATCCCCTTGCTTAGACCGACTTAGGACAGAGCTCTAGAGCAGAGGAGGACGGCTAAGGAGTTCTAGGTAAGCTTTGGTCATCTTCTTGCTCGGATTCATGGAGGAATTCATGGTGCAAGGTTGGTTTTATGGTCTTCCTTACTTGTTTCTTCTTTCTAGCCGATCTTTCCCAACCAATTCTTAGAGAAACACCCATGGCCGACCTATGGAGCTCAAGATGCCATTAGAGGCCTGGAAGCTTGAAAGCTTGGAGCCCTAGGAACGACCTTAAGGCGGGTTTTATAACTCTAAACCCTTAAACTTTGTTATGCATCTTTCTTTCGTGCAAAAGTAGCTTGTTCTTCTTTCCCCCATCTTTCCTTGCTTTCTTGCAACTAAAACCATGAGGAACAAACCTGGATCTGGAGGTAGAAGAAGATGGGCGTGATTACCAATGTTACTTTATCAAACGGTCTTGCCCCCCCCCTTTGGGCAAATGGTTTGCAAAACCGTTTGGGGCAAACGGTTTGCAAAACCGTTTGGGGCAAACGGTTTCACAAGGTCGGTTGGAGAAAACGGTCTCCAAGACCATTTGAGGGCGTTGACCAAGCGTTGACTGACGCGCCCCAATCTCACATTAACCGCAAACCCCGAAATTAGGGCACGACAGGTGGGGTTAACACATAACCAACCATTTGTCACCTTTTAAAACAATTCAAGGCATTTAAATAATAACCAAGTTTAAACTGTAAACAAAAAACTGAGCAAACTGCAGGAACTTTTCTAATTAACTGATTAAAGATACAAGCAAGGTCTACAGCATAATACATTGATTAACATAAAGAAAGCATAACATTTAATTTACATCTTGTACACATTCTCTCTCTCACTCACACCTTGTCCCGAGGATCGAGGGGAATGGACTAAGAGACCTCTAACTAGGCTAACAACAAACCTTCTATCGACTAAGCGTTAGGGTGAAATGATCCTTCTGATTCCTAATACTGATGCTGACCTGAAAATGTTTGAGTAGAGGAATGAGCCTACTCTCTCAGTGAATAACATTTCACTTAGCTATCATTAAACAACTCGTCAGGTTTATAAACTGAAAATAAACATATATGCAGTTCAAGCAGGGCAGTTCTATTAGTCGTAACAATTATACAGATAATAACCACACTTCTAAGCATCAACAGGTATTTCAGGTAAATAAACAGTTATATAAATTTACTGTGATCCTACATAATTACTTATTCATTTTTATTTTTATGCCCTAAATACATGCAGTGTACTCTGCATATAAAGATCCGCAGCAAGTCCATGCTACGGTCCCACCGTACAAGACTTAGCGACACACCCGGGAAGTGCTAAGTCTGACTACTCGTCCTGGTCTGCACAGGACCCAGGCTCCTCGGCCTCAACGCACAACCACTTGTGCTCCTGACTTCTCCTTTAACCTGAGTACACCGGCGGAGAGTCTCACAGGGTTACCTTCGTGACACAAGCACGAATGGTGTTAGATAACCAAGTTTTCTTTTGTTTTCGCAGTGCCATCGTGACACAAGCACGATTGTTATTGGACACTGCCTCTCTTTCCTCGTTTGTCCGTGACACAAGCACGGATGATGTTGCAACACGAGTTTCACCCCAAAGTTGCAGACCTGTCTAAGGGGTTCTACGGTGTTAGGGCATCTAGGTCTATTAATTAATTAACAGATAAACAATTTAACAGAAATATCACATTACAACTGTAAAACACAGAATTTCCTCTTTCTCATCATTCTTATCACGCATTTCAAGTTCCAATGAACTTATCATACTAAAACGTACATGCTACACTATTTATAGGTCATATCAACTGATACTGAAGCAAATAAGCATTTAAAATGAGTTAAATAATGATTTCTAAATGAACTGCCACTCACCACTTGAAACTCGGCCGATCACTATGGAACTCGGCCGAACACTTCCCAGAATCTGAAACTCGGCCGACCAACCTCGGCCGACCAGCAGGAAACTCGGCCGATCCTCTGAGGAATTCGGCCGATCGAGACACTGCTTTATATACCTACAAAGAAACTCGGCCGATCAAGACCAAACTCGGCCGACAAAAACGCTGTTCGTTTATCTAAATAAGAAACTCGGCCGATCCAAGACCCCAAACTCGGCCGACCAAAACTCTATACGATTGCCCTAATAGGAAACTCGGCCGACCGAATAGGAACTCGGCCGAACCGCGCACAGGCAGAAAACAAAAACCGGCCTGCAAGAGTCGATTTCTCTCGAATCGAAGGGCAAATCTCGAACAAACACCACAAAATGTTCGCGAACGATACACATCACTAAACCGCACCTGAAGGGAGAAAAGAAACGAGCTAGGGCTGCTCCTTGCGCCCCAACTTCTTAGCCGTTTTTCCTGCAACCGCAGCTCCAGCTGCAAACCCGGATCAAATCGACGGAGAAGAAGATCAACGGAGGGAAGAGGATGAGCTGCAGCAGCTGATCGGAGCAAAACGAAGCTCCGACGCCTTTCCCTTCTCAGCTCCCTCTCTCTCTCTCTCTTTCTCTCTCTCTCACGTAAGGAAGGAGAACGCTTCCTGCGTTCTTCGTTTCTGAGAAATGAAACGGATAAGGAAGAGAGAAAGGATAAGGAGGAAACTTAGGGGCCTAAACGCAAAGTTCAAAACTACAAACGGGTCCCTCTAAGCCCAAAAACATGCAACTTTTGACTCGAAGGTCGGATTCGAACGATTTCTCTGGCAACGCTTCAAGCGTAAGATCCTACACGCTTTAGAAGCTAGAAAACACACTAAGCTCACATCATATCCATTATGAACATTATTAACAAACACAGGCTTATAACTTAACACATCAGCTAATCACATGCTTAACAGCATACTTACGGGATAAGCTCGACGCGGGTCGTAACAATCTCCCTCCCTTATAAGAATTTTGTCCCGAAATTCCTAAAAGAGAAAGGAAACATGTTACTCATTTCTGACTCGTATTCCTACGTAGCTCCCTCTTAGGTTAAGATTCCTCCACTAAACTATCACTAATGGTATCTCACAATTCGTGAGTTTCTTGATCCTCCGATCAACCATCTGTATAGGACACATCTGATCTGATTCCAGATCGACCCACAAAACATTGTCTTTCCAGAACTGTTATAGCAGTATCTCACTTTATGGTAATTACCGAGAAATTATTATACTATACATGCAAATAAACTAAAATTCTTAAATAAACAGAGTGCATATCAATTTGGTACTAAAATTTAAATCATGCAATTTAACTGTTAAACATCACTACATATCATACTGATAATTGATATCAAAATACTTGATTCACCGTACACCCTATCCTTAGGGTTTCATTTGCCTTGTTCATTCATCACATGCCAACACCCTACTCTTAGGGTTATCTCATTCACTAATCACATGGCAACACCCTACTCTTAGGGTTTCCATCATCTCATATGTTTGATTGCAATTCAAATCACAATACGGTATCATTCTGGAACTGGCAGAGCAGTATATTTCAAAACATTGTAATTATTGAGTGATCTTTGTATCATGCATGCAGGCAAATTTAAAATTCATAAATATTCCAATCTCAAGTCAATTTTGGCACATACACACTGAATTCATGTAATTGAACATCTTATTACACCAATAAGAATAATTTACTCCACTTATAAGAAATCATCTGTAATATTTATCCATTATCTGAAATTTCTCGAAGTACGTGCATATTAATCAAATTCCTGATTTATGCATCACATAACTCAATTAAGAGTTATTTACGTATCATAACACGAATATTTAATAGTACTTGAGAATTTCTAATGATATCTCAAAGAAACGTGTCAATTCATGTAAATGTTAAGTCACACACATTAACATAACAGGAAGTATGTAACTAGATTTATTTACATATTTTAATACTATCTTACTATCTTGAAATCATACATCTAATGATTTACCAAATCTGTGTTTTCTGGGTTCATACTCAAACCGTACCATTATCAGTTGTGTATTTCTAAACTCAATATGATATGATTGAAACTGGATTACCAGGCAACCTAATTATTTTATCCATGTATATCTTAATCAAGTCTCGAGACATCAAAGGTTGACTTAATATGAAGAAAGTGAGCAGACTAAATTAGTCTATCCACAATTATTCATATCGAGTCACAACCTCTAGGTGTCCTGGGTAATCTTACCACAA
The DNA here is from genome assembly GCA_963693085.1 of Alisma plantago-aquatica. Lineage (NCBI taxonomy): Eukaryota > Viridiplantae > Streptophyta > Magnoliopsida > Alismatales > Alismataceae > Alisma > Alisma plantago-aquatica. The sequence goes on from OY856414.1 coordinate 663,918,017, forward strand.
AATCCATTGTGATAAATTCCCACTCCCATTCCCATTCAGGCATAGAAAAAGATTACAAGGTAGCTGTATATTTCTAGGGTTCAACCTTAACCTACTGGTACATACTACTTCTAACCACGTACTCAGCTACATTCCTCTGCTTATCTGACCATCCATTTCAACTTCTTGAGATTCATATACATCTTAGTGTTTCCTGAAAGCATAGCATACATCAATACATACACTTCCATAAAAATCTTTTCTTTCGGCCTTTTCCCCTTAAAAGAAGTTTACTCTATTTCGAGGTACACACAACATGTCATGCATAGTCTGGTTTAACTCACTATCACCCTATAGTAGTTCCTTAATCTGATCATAAGAAGTAGGCTTGAACCTGCATCTGTACAATCAAACCACTTTGTGTTGTCACCCTTAAGTCTAAGTTTATCTCTCACATTTCTACTAACAGGTCTCTATTGAAACCTATCATAGAGAATGCATTAACTGTTGAACTTGACTTTCTGCTGAAAGCATCAGCCACCATATTCTCATTACCAGGGTGATAATCTATTGTTACATCATAAAGATAGTAACGCCATGTCTTAAAAACATGAACTTCATCAGCTATCTGCAGATCATATATCGGATAAAACTCCGCTTTCTATGTTACTTACTTATTGTTACATTTTAGGTTTATATCTTACTCTTTCCTCTAAGTCATTTCATGTTGTTCATGTACTGATCAGATTATCTACTTCAAAACCCTAGATTGCTTTCAAAGCCAGTTTACTTTTCATAGAACATATCTCAAGATCTTATTTTACAAAGACACTAGTATACAAGGTTACATCACTAATGATATCCCTTAAACTACTACAACTTTAATCATTCTAGGGTTTGATCCTTATTAATAACATAGTATTATTGTGTGTGTGTGTGGTCGATTATATAAATCAAATTGAGTTGCTTGGGTCAATAACATATTAACCCAACACACAACTTTATTTATATTGGTTGAAAATTCAGTTTTCACAATAGTTTCTGTAATTCGTTTATTAAACAGCTAACAGAAGCTCCAAAAATTCTGGAAATTTTATATGTTGTACCTAATGAAGTTTCCGACCTCCAGTAAAAATTTCAGATCATTTCAAGTTACCAATAATGAATTAAAAATCTAACAGTGCACTGCTATATTGCAGTCTGCAGCAGGTTCGGCTGAGTTACAAACTCGGCCGACACCCTCACTGCAGGGGTCAAAATTCATCCAAACATTACGCCAATTTAGCATAGTGTCTAAAATTGTATTTTTCAAGCACAGTTAAAATTTGAGATCAATTGGATATACCAATAAAAAGATAAAATTCAATTACCACACTGCTATATTATTCAGAAAATGTGATCGGTCGAGTTTGAAACTCGGCCGATAAACAGGTCAGAACATTCTTCAAAAATTATGATATTTTCCAAATGTTGCTCATATTATATATATCCAACTCATATCCCAAATTTATCCAAATCAGAGTTATACATAGAATACCAAAAATCATTTGCTGAGACACTTTACTTATCAAATTTATGTTTATGTATCATCAAAACCCTATTTTGGGCCGATTAGGGTCTATGCTTCTCAAACCCTAATTCTCAAGAACAAAGAACATTTAGACTTCTTATCGTAGTTAAAACATCCTAGTGTATATACATTCTCACTATGTTACGGGTCTAAATCATCCATAGTCTATTCTTATTTTACTGTTAATAGGAGTCATTAGATCCCAGTAACGCATCCTGCCAGCCGGACCAGGCCAAACCTGTAGTCCTGAAGCCAAGAGCTACTCGGGATTAATCAACCCCTGTTAATCTTAAACATGTGGAAAGAATATCCACTTAGGGCAAACTCATTTAAACATAATTTCGGGTCTACTTTAATACAAGGAAAACAAACATTAAACAATTCACTTCATGACACAACAATATAAAATAATCATGTTTACTTTACAAACTGAAAATTTCATTTCATGCATATAAAAGCATTTCTAGTGATCTTTAAATCAAATAAACAATGATAAACAAGAGTTGAATCGCATCTTATATGTAATCTCTTATTCCTTTATTAATTTCTGATCTCTTAACCCTAAGATTTCTAGGGTTTCCTCTCTAGCCTATCCTTCCTCTGCATACCTGGCCAGGGCATCCAGAGAAGAACAGACAGAGTAGCTTGATACTGGTCAATCTAAGTATTCAGACACCTGGCCAGGGTATCTAAACACTCAGACCTTCCAGAGCTAAAATACATCATTCATTATTCGTCTTACTTACAACCTTATCTTTTGACCCTAATGATTCTTAACGACTCATCTTAAGCTCATTACTTGATTCTCGTGACCACATCCTCTTCCTGCTATCTGCAATAATATAACAGAACACTTCCTGTTAGAAAATTACAGATAGAAGAAAGACACCTAAACCTTAATCCTATTGGTCTCTTATCGTCCCCTGACCTTGAGTAACTATGTACTCAAACCAAAGCTCTGATACCAAAAATTGACGCGCCCCAATCTCACATTAACCGCAAACCCCGAAATTAGGGCACGACAGGTGGGGTTAACACATAACCAACCATTCGTCACCTTTTAAAACAATTCAAGGCATTTAAATAATAACCAAGTTTAAATTGTAAACAGAAAACTGAGCAAACTGCAGGAACTTTTCTATTTAACTGATTAAAGATACAAGCAAGGTTTACAGCATAATACATTGATTAACATAAAGAAAGCATAACATTTAATTTACATCTTGTACACTTTCTCTCTCTCACTCACACCTTGTCCCGAGGATCGAGGGGAATGGACTAAGAGACCTCTAACTAGGCTAACAACAAACCTTCTATCGACTAAGCGTTAGGGTGAAACGATCCTTCTGATTCCTGATGCTGATGCTGACCTGAAAATGTTTGAGTAGAGGAATGAGCCTACTCGCTCAGTGAATAACATTTCACTTAGCTATCATTAAACAACTCGTCAGGTTTATAAACTGAAAATAAACATATATGCAGTTCAAGCAGGGCAGTTCTATTAGTCGTAACAATTATACAGATAATAACCACACTTCTAAGCATCAACAGGTATTTCAGGTAAATAAACAGTTATATAAATTTACTGTGAGCCTACATAATTACTTATTCATTTTTATTTTTATGCCCTAAATACATGCAGTGTACTCTGCATATAAAGTTCCGCAGCAAGTCCATGCTACGGTCCCACCGTACAAGACTTAGCGACACACCCGGGAAGTGCTAAGTCTGACTACTCGTCCTGGTCTGCACAGGACCCAGGCTCCTCGGCCTCAACGCACAACCACGTGTGCTCCTGACTTCTCCTTTAACCTGAGTACACCGGCGGAGAGTCTCACAGGGTTACCTTCGTGACACAAGCACGAATGGTGTTAGATAACCAAGTTTTCTTTTGTTTTCGCAGTGCCATCGTGACACAAGCACGATTGTTGTTGGACACTGCCTCTCTTTCCTCGTTTGTCCGTGACACAAGCACAGATGATGTTGCAACACGAGTTTCACCCCAAAGTTGCAGACCTGTCTAAGGGGTTCTACGGTGTTAGGGCATCTAGGTCTATTAATTAATTAACAGATAAACAATTTAACAGAAATATCACATTACAACTGTAAAACACAGAATTTCCTCTTTCTCATCATTCTTATCATGCATTTCAAGTTCCAATGAACTTATCATACTAAAAAGTACATGCTACACTGTTTATAGGTCATATCAACTGATACTGAAGCAAATAAGCATTTAAAATGAGTTAAATAATGATTTCTAAATGAACTGCCACTCACCACTTGAAACTCGGCCGATCACTATGGAACTCGGCCGAACACTTCCCAGAATCTGAAACTCGGCCGACCAACCTCGGCCGACCAGCGGGAAACTCGGCCGATCCTCTGAGGAATTCGGCCGATCGAGACACTGCTTTATATACCTACAAAGAAACTCGGCCGATCAGGACCAAACTCGGCCGACAAAAACGTTGTTCGTTTATCTAAATAAGAAACTCGGCCGATCCAAGACCCCAAACTCGGCCGACCAAAACTCTATACGATTGCCCTAATAGGAAACTCGGCCGACCGAATAGGAACTCGGCCGAACCGCGCACAGGCAGAAAACAAAAACCGGCCTGCAAGAGTCGATTTCTCTCGAATCGAAGGGCAAATCTCGAACAAACACCACAAAACGTTCGCGAACGATACACATCACTAAACCGCACCTGAAGGGAGGAAAGAAACGAGCTAGGGCTGCTCCTTGCGCCCCAACTTCTTAGCCGTTTTTCCTGCAACCGCAGCTCCAACTGCAAACCCGGATCAAATTGACGGAGAAGAAGATCAACGGAGGGAAGAGGATGAGCTGCAGCAGCTGATCGGAGCAAAACGAAGCTCCGACGCCTTTCCCTTCTCAGCTCCCTCTCTCTCTCTCTTTCTCTCTCTCACACGCAAGGAAGGAGAACGCTTCCTGCGTTCTTCATTTCTGAGAAATGAAACGGATAAGGAAGAGAGAAAGGATAAGGAGGAAACTTAGGGGCCAAAACGCAAAGTTCAAAACTACAAACGGGTCCCTATAAGCCCAAAAACATGCAACTTTTGACTCGAAGGTCGGATTCGAACGATTTCTCTGGCAACGCTTCAAGCGTAAGATCCTACACGCTTTAGAAGCTAGAAAACACACTAAGCTCACATCATATCCATTATGAACATTATTAACAAACACAGGCTTATAACTTAACACATCAGCTAATCACATGCTTAACAGCATACTTACGGGATAAGCTCGACGCGGGTCGTAACAATCTCCCTCCCTTATAAGAATTTTGTCCCGAAATTCTTAAAAGAGAAAGGAAACATGTTACTCATTTCTGACTCGTATTCCTACGTAGCTCCCTCTTAGGTTAAGATTCCTCCACTAAACTATCACTAATGGTATCTCACATTTCGTGAGTTTCTTGATCCTCCGATCAACCATCTGTATAGGACACATCTGATCTGATTCCAGATCGACCCACAAAACATTGTCTTTCCAGAACTGTTATAGCAGTATCTCACTTTATGGTAATTACCGAGAAATTATTATACTATACATGCAAATAAACTAAAATTCTTAAATAAACAGAGTGCATATCAATTTGGTACTAAAATTTAAATCATGCAATTTAACTGTTAAACATCACTACATATGATACTGAGAATTGATATCAAAATACTTGATTCACCGTACACCCTATCCTTAGGGTTTCATTTGCCTTGTTCATTCATCACATGCCAACACCCTACTCTTAGGGTTATCTCATTCACTAATCACATGGCAACACCCTACTCTTAGGGTTTCCATCATCTCATATGTTTGATTGCAATTCAAATCACAATACGGTATCATTCTGGAACTGGCAGAGCAGTATATTTCAAAACATTGTAATTATTGAGTGATCTTTGTATCATGCATGCAGACAAATTTAAAATTCATAAATATTCCAATCTCAAGTCAATTTTGGCACATACGCACTGAATTCATGTAATTGAACATCTTATTACACCAATAAGAATAATTTACTCCACTTATAAGAAATCATCTGTAATATTTATCCATTATCTGAAATTTCTCAAAGTACGTGCATATTAATCAAATTTCTGATTTATGCATCACATAACTCAATTAAGAGTTATTTACGTATCATAACACGAATATTTAATAGTACTTGAGAATTTCTAATGATATCTCAAAGAAACGTGTCAATTCATGTAAATGTTAAGTCACACACATTAACATAACAGGAAGTATGTAACTAGATTTATTTACATATTTTAATACTATCTTACTATCTTGAAATCATACATCTAATGATTTACCAAATCTGTGTTTTCTGGGTTCATACTCAAACCGTACCATTATCAGTTGTGTATTTCTAAACTCAATATGATATGATTGAAACTGGATTACCAGGCAACCTAATTATTTTATCCATGTATATCTTAATCAAGTCTCGAGACATCAAAGGTTGACTTAATATGAAGAAAGTGAGCAGACTAAATTAGTCTATCCACAATTATTCATATCGAGTCACAACCTCTAGGTGTCCTGGGTAATCTTACCACAAAATCCATTGTGATAAATTCCCACTCCCATTCCCATTCAGGCATAGAAAAAGATTACAAGGTAGCTGTATATTTCTAGGGTTCAGCCTTAACCTACTGGTACATACTACTTCTAACCACGTACTCAGCTACATTCCTCTGCTTATCTGACCATCCATTTCAACTTCTTGAGATTCATATACATCTTAGTGTTTCCTGAAAGCATAGCATACATCAATACATACACCTACATAAAAATCTTTTCTTTCGGCCTTTTCCCCTTAAAAGAAGTTTACTCTATTTCGAGGTACACACAACATGTCATGCATAGTCTGGTTTAACTCACTATCACCCTATAGTAGTTCCTTAATCTGATCATAAGAAGTAGGCTTGAACCTGCATCTGTACAATCAAACCACTTTGTGTTGTCACCCTTAAGTCTAAGTTTATCTCTCACATTTCTACTAACAGGTCTCTATTGAAACCTATCATAGAGAATGCATTAACTGTTGAACTTGACTTTCTGCTGAAAGCATCAGCCACCATATTCTCATTACCAGGGTTATAATCTATTGTTACATCATAAAGATAGTAACACCATGTCTTAAAAACATGAACTTCATCAGCTATCTGCAGATCATATATCGGATAAAACTCCGCTTTCTATGTTACTTACTTATTGTTACATTTTAGGTTTATATCTTACTCTTTCCTCTAAGTCATTTCATGTTGTTCATGTACTGATCAGATTATCTACTTCAAAACCCTAGATTGCTTTCAAAGCCAGTTTACTTTTCATAGACATATCTCAAGATCTTATTTTACAAAGACACTAGTATACAAGGTTACATCACTAATGATATCCCTTAAACTACTACAACTTTAATCATTCTAGGGTTTGATCCTTATTAATAACATAGTATTATTGTGTGTGTGTGGTCGATTATATAAATCAAATTGAGTTGCTTGGGTCAATAACATATTAACCCAACACACAACTTTATTTATATTGGTTGAAAATTCAGTTTTCACAATAGTTTCTGTAATTCGTTTATTAAACAGCTAACAGAAGCTCCAAAAATTCTGGAAATTTTATATTCTGTACCTAATGAAGTTTCAGACCTCCAGTAAAAATTTCAGATCATTTCAAGTTACCAGTAATTAATTAAAAATCGAACAGTGCACTGCTATATTGCAGTCTGCAGCAGGTTCGGCTGAGTTACAAACTCGGCCGACACCCTCACTGTAGTGGTCAAAAGTCATCCAAAAATTACGCCAATTTAACATAGTGTCAAAAATTGTGTTTTTCAAGCACAGTTAAAATTTGAGATCAATTGGATATACCAATAAAAATATAAAATTCAATTACCACACTGCTATATTATTCAGAAAATGTGATCGGTCGAGTTTGAAACTCGGCCGATAAACAGGTCAGAACATTCTTCAAAAATTCTGATATTTTCCAGTTGTTGCTCATATTATATATATCCAACTCATATCCAAATTTTAGCCAAATCAGAGTTATACATAGAATACCAAAAATCATTTGCTGAGACACTTTACTTATCAAATTTATGTTTATGTATCATCAAAACCATATTTTGGGCCGATTAGGGTCTATGCTTCTCAAACCCTAATTCTCAAGAACAAAGAACATTTAGACTTCTTATCGTAGTTAAAACATCCTAGTGTATATACATTCTCACTATGTTACGGGTCTAAATCATCCAGAGTCTATTCTTATTTTACTGTTAATAGGAGTCATTAGATCCCAGTAACGCATCCTGCCAGCCGGACCAGGCCAAACCTGTAGTCCTGAAGCCAAGAGCTACTCGGGATTAATCAACCCCTGTTAATCTTAAACATGTGGAAAGAATATCCACTTAGGGCAAACTCATTTAAACATAATTTCGGGTCTACTTTAATACAAGGAAAACAAACATTAAACAATTCACTTCATGACACAACAATATAAAATAATCATGTTTACTTTACAAACTGAAAATTTCATTTCATGCATATAAAAGCATTTCTAGTGATCTTTAAATCAAATAAACAATGATAAACAAGAGTTGAATCGCATCTTATATGTAATCTCTTATTCCTTTATTAATTTCTGATCTTTTAACCCTAAGATTTCTAGGGTTTCCTCTCTAGCCTATCCTTCCTCTGCATACCTGGCCAGGGCATCCAGAGAAGAACAGACAGAGTAGCTTGATACTGGTCAATCTATGTATTCAGACACCTGGCCAGGGTATCTAAACACTCAGACCTTCCAGAGCTAAAACACATCATTCATTATTCGTCTTACTTACAACCTTATCTTTTGACCCTAATGATTCTTAACGACTCATCTTAAGCTCATTACTTGATTCTCGTGACCACATCCTCTTCCTGCTATCTGCAATAATATAACAGAACACTTCATGTTAGAAAATTACAGATAGAAGAAAGACACCTAAACCTTAATCCTATTGGTCTCTTATCGTCCCCTGACCTTGAGTAACTATGTACTCAAACCAAAACTCTGATACCAAAAATTGACACGCCCCAATCTCACATTAACCGCAAACCCCGAAATTAGGGCACGACAGGTGGGGTTAACACATAACCAACCATTCGTCACCTTTTAAAACAATTCAAGGCATTTAAATAATAACCAAGTTTAAACTGTAAACAGAAAACTGAGCAAACTGCAGGAACTTTTCTATTTAACTGATTAAAGATACAAGCAAGGTCTACAACATAATACATTGATTAACATAAAGAAAGCATAACATTTAATTTACATCTTGTACACATTCTCTCTCTCACTCACACCTTGTCCCGAGGATCGAGGGGAATGGACTAAGAGACCTCTAACTAGGCTAACAACAAACCTTCTATCGACTAAGCGTTAGGGTGAAACGATCCTTCTGATTCCTGATGCTGATGCTGACCTGAAAATGTTTGAGTAGAGAAATGAGCCTACTCGCTCAGTGAATAACATTTCACTTAGCTATCATTAAACAATTCGTCAGGTTTATAAACTGAAAATAAACATATATGCAGTTCAAGCAGGGCAGTTCTATTAGTCGTAACAGTTATACTGATAATAACCACACTTCTAAGCATCAACAGGTATTTCAGGTAAATAAACAGTTATATAAATTTACTGTGATCCTACATAATTACTTATTCATTTTTATTTTTATGCCCTAAATACATGCAGTGTACTCTGCATATAAAGATCCGCAGCAAGTCCATGCTACGGTCCCACCGTACAAGACTTAGCGACACACCCGGGAAGTGCTAAGTCTGACTACTCGTCCTGGTCTGCACAGGACCCAGGCTCCTCGGCCTCAACGCACAACCACGTGTGCTCCTGACTTCTCCTTTAACCTGAGTACACCGGCGGAGAGTCTCACAGGGTTACCTTCGTGACACAAGCACGAATGGTGTTAGATAACCAAGTTTTCTTTTGTTTTCGCAGTGCCATCGTGACACAAGCACGATTGTTGTTGGACACTGCCTCTCTTTCCTCGTTTGTCCGTGACACAAGCACGGATGATGTTGCAACACGAGTTTCACCCCAAAGTTGCAGACCTGTCTAAGGGGTTCTACGGTGTTAGGGCATCTAGGTCTATTAATTAATTAACAGATAAACAATTTAACAGAAATATCACATTACAACTGTAAAACACAGAATTTCCTCTTTCTCATCATTCTTATCACGCATTTCAAGTTCCAATGAACTTATCATACTAAAAAGTACATGCTACACTGTTTGTAGGTCATATCAACTGATACTGAAGCAAATAAGCATTTAAAATGAGTTAAATAATGATTTCTAAATGAACTGCCACTCACCACTTGAAACTCGGCCGATCACTATGGAACTCGGTCGAACACTTCCCAGAATCTGAAAATCGGCCGACCAACCTCGGCCGACCAGCAGGAAACTCGGCCGATCCTCTGAGGAATTCGGCCGATCGAGACACTGCTTTATATACCTACAAAGAAACTCGGCCGATCAGGACCAAACTCGGCCGACAAAAACGTTGTTCGTTTATCTAAATAAGAAACTCGGCCGATCCAAGACCCCAAACTCGGCCGACCAAAACTCTATACGATTGCCCTAATAGGAAACTCGGCCGACCGAATAGGAACTCGGCCGAACCGCGCACAGGCAGAAAACAAAAACCGGCCTGCAAGAGTCGATTTCTCTCGAATCGACGGGCAAATCTCGAACAAACACCACAAAACGTTCGCGAACGATACACATCACTAAACCGCACCTGAAGGGAGAAAAGAAACGAGCTAGGGCTGCTCCTTACGCCCCAACTTCTTAGCCGTTTTTCCTGCAACCGCAGCTCCAGCTGCAAACCCGGATCAAATCGACGGAGAAGAAGATCAACGGAGGGAAGAGGACGAGCTGCAGCAGCTGATCAGAGCAAAACGAAGCTCCGACACCTTTCCCTTCTCAGCTCTCTCTCTCTCTCTCTCACGCAAGGAAGGAGAACGCTTCCTGCGTTCTTTGTTTCTGAGAAATGAAACGGATAAGGAAGAGAGAAAGGATAAGGAGGAAACTTAGGGGCCTAAACGCAAAGTTCAAAACTACAAACGGGTCCCTATAAGCCCAAAAACATGCAACTTTTGACTCGAAGGTCGGATTCGAACGATTTCTCTGGCAACGCTTCAAGCGTAAGATCCTACACGCTTTATAAGCTAGAAAACACACTAAGCTCACATCATATCCATTATGAACATTATTAACAAACACAGGCTTATAACTTAACACATCAGCTAATCACATGCTTAACAGCATACTTACGGGATAAGCTCGACGCGGGTCGTAACATTGACCGTTTGGGATTTCTGTTCATAATTATGTAGGATAATGACCCACCACATTTGAGGGGTTAACTCCAAAGAAATCGTAGGTTGAAGGCCAATCAATTAGGCAAATCGAATTGAATTAAATGCTGATTTTCAGTCTGATTACTTGAACGTTTTGGGCAAACGGTCTCAAGACCATTTGAGTGCGTTGACCAAGCGTTTACCGTTTGGGATTACTGTTCCTAATGATTTGGTCTAATGACCTACCACATTTTATAGGTTAACTACCAAGGAATCATGAGTTAAAGGCTAAACAATTAGGTAATTGAATTGAATTAAGTGCTGATTTTCCAATATGATTAATTGAACTTTTTGGGCAAACGGACTCAAGACCGTTTGAGGGCATTGACCAAGCGTTGACCGTTTGGGATTCCTGTTGATAATTATGTTGGTTAATAACCCTACAAATTTTAGGGGTTAACTCTAAAGGAATCGTGAGTTGAAGGCTAATCAATTATGTAAACCCTAATTGGATTAAGTGCTGACTTTCAACTTGATTGATATGACTTTTTGGGTTTTCTTGCCCAAACGGTCTCAAGACCGTTTGGGGATCACCCAAACGGTCTCAAGACCGTTTGGAGGTCACCCAAGACCGTTTGGAGGTCTAGGGTTGGATATGGTTAAGTGTTTGAAGGACAAAAGATATGGTGTTAACCCTAATCGACTAAGTGTTGGATTTGCATTGAATTGAGTTGATTGTTTGGGGTTGATTGGCCCAAACGGTCTCAAGACTGTTTGGGGATCACCCAAACGGTCTCAAGACCGTTTGGGGATCACCCAAGACCGTTTGGAGGTCTGGGGTCAAGTATAGTTGACCAATTGAAGGTCCAAAGGTACCAAATTATAAAGCAATCAATTGCTGATTTGATGATCAACTCAATAGCTCAAACCCTAATGATTTTTCACTAGAATCCAAGGGTTGGGTGAGCCAAACGGTCTCAATACCGTTTGGAACTCATCCAAATGGTCTCAAGACCGTTTGGAGGTCACCCAAGACCGTTTGGAGGTCTAGGGGTGAGTATGGTTAAGCAATTGATGATCCAATGTTACGAAGTTAAAGTGTAATCAATTGTTGATTTGGTGATCAATCCAATGATTCAAACCTTAATTGATTGACTTGGATTTTGATGATATGATGGGAAAACGGTCTCAAGACCGTTTGGAGGTCATCCAAACGACCTCAAGACCGTTTGGGGTCAGGTCATACCCAATTTGGATGATGGTTCTATGGTTTCAAAGTAACTAGTCTTACATTGATTAGTATTGAAGGATCATCGATTCCAAACCCTAATTCAATTGAATCAAACCCTAATTGATGAACGATTGAGGGTTAATTAAGGGTCAAATCAGTTTAAGGTTGACCTATTAAACTCAATTGAGGTATGAGTATAGGTCCAATTGATGTTTGGTTCCATGAATTCAATGATTGAAGTAATCAACATTGGAAACCCTAATTCAATTGGATACCTTATGTAATGGAGGTCCAATGTGATTAAATCTTTGGGAATTAAGATGATGAATGTTCTATTGATCCAGTGATGATTAGTAATGATAATCAATGAAGGTATGAAGGTTGAAACCCTAATAATACCTAAGTGATTAGAACCAATTAAAGGGAGAATTCTTAATTGTTTATAGGATTAATAGCTTGATACACTATGTTAACCATAGTAGCATGTACTTGATTGAAGGGTTGATGTGACCTAATCAAGTTAAAAGAATGAAAGATTAGAATACATATATATATATATATATATGAATCATGTAATGATCTTATGTAGCACGACCGTGTAAGGGAGCACGGCCGTGGTAGCCTTAACTTGCACGACCGTGCAAGGAAGAACGGCCGTGGTAGCCTTACTTTGCACGACCGTGCAAGGTGGCACAGCCGTGGTGTCCTATAAAGAAATTGAAAAGTTTTGGTATTGTGTTGACATTGTTATATATGCATTTCCTTGTTTGTATAAGTCATACAGGTTGATATTATGAGGTGATCATAGCCAGGTAAGAGTTATGATGTCATATTCCTTGAAAACAATTATAAGATTTTAGAGTAATGATATGTGAAAAGTATATACATTGCTTCAATCAAGGTCATGTTGTTAGATGACTTGATGCTTATATGTCACTTGGTAGAAAGTGTTATGATAATCTGAGGGTTTGAATAACCATGTTCCTGAATCATTTTATGCTTAATGCCTTGAAGGCTTAGATGGTTCAATGGTTGTTTAATCTAAAACCTAATGATACCTAAATACATTAAGGGGTTAAGTGATTAGTAGATTGACCCATGTTATGATTATTAAAGAAGATTACCAAGGTACCCTTGAAGGGTTCAAGTAGATAACAACCCTTGATCAAGCAAACCCTAATGATTATAATGGGTTGACTTAATCTATGTTAATCAAAGATGACTTGACCTAATCTAACCTAGAGTGATTTAAACATCATCTAGTAGTAAGAAGAGAGAGAAAGCTCCTAATATGAATGAGAATCAAGTAACATACTTTCAATATGTAAGAATGTACATGATTAGGGTATGATCCATCAAGGTAAGATCATGGAAATCCTAATTATAATGATTAATGAATCTTAACCTAAGTTGAGGGCATCAATGATGATAATTTTCATATATAATGATGCTATGAGCTCAATTCACTATGAAGTGAATAGTAAACCCTAATTCTAGGGTAATAACATGTAATGTGAATAGTAAACCCTAATTTAAGGTGATATGATAAATGGAGTAATTCAGGGTTATGCCTTTGAGTATGAAACCCTAATTACAAGTTGTAATATGAGAAATCTTTATGCCTCGAGAGCTAAGAGGTTCTATAACCCTATGTTGAAGTAAAAGAATACAAACCCTAACTAATGAAGGATGGGGTATGTTAACCCTAGTCCTGGGTTATGCTTTCAAGTATGAAACCCTGTGAACTAATTACAATATAAGAATTCTTATGCCTTATAAGACAAAGTGATTCAATAACCTTGATTGAGTGGGGTAAACCCTAACTCTACTGATGCTTTTAAGCATGAATCTTCATGATTAAAGTATGAGATGAGGAATCATTATTCCTAATCATAAAGAAAGGGATTGAATAACCCTAATTGATGTAAATAAGGGAACCTAGCCTTAGTGTAAGCATGAAGGTACTATTCCTGAATTGAAAGGTTAATTCTGCTTTATAAATTGCTGATCTGGAAATGAAATGTTTATTGTTGTCAATTGAATTAACCATGCAGGTTCTTATAAAAGGATGATTATATCCAGGTAAAGGTTATGATATCATATTCATTGGAAGCATGTTATTAGATTTGTGAATAGTGATATACCATGTTGCCTAGTTAAGTGACATCATATAAGATTGATAGGCTGTGAGAGCCATGAGTAACATCAAGGCCATGCTAATAAGATGACTTATGATGAATTAAGGGTTTGAATACCCTATTCTTGAATCATAGTAATGAAATGGTTAAGAAATGATATCCAATTGATAATTGATGTGAGTTAGACTTGATACATTTAGTATTCTACTTTTATAGTTGTTGTTCTGATGATTAATGCTTGGAAACATGCTTGATGCTAAAAGAATGCTAGAATGTACCTAACTAATCAAGTATAATCATATCATGTAGAGCCCTGACCATAGATCCATCATTATCGGAGACCAAATGATGGTGAAACAGGTTTTACTAAGGGAACTCATGGAGCATATACTTTTGAGTATATGGGGGTATATGAACGTGAATATCCTTACGTCCTAGTGTAGGAATTGATGTAGATGTACTTTAATCTTTCAACCCTTCACTATATATTCATACCGGGTGATGTACCACAAATCTCCCGAAGAAATTACTAATACCGCATCGATGAGAGATAAAAAAGAAATCTTTCGATGACGATGAGAGTTCAGAACTCCACTGTAACTCTATAGCGAAGTTTCCAGAATACCCTAGATAGCTACTACAGCAGAGACACAAGATGTCCTGCAATTAAATCCTCTTACTGACTGAGGAAGATGAGGTCATAAGAATCCGGCTCTTTTGATGACCTATGTATGGTACCGACGCGATTTTTATAAATGGTCGGTTGGAGTATGAGCGGTATACCTCATCTCCGCAGGGCATAATAATGTTTGTAAAACATAATCAATCATGTAGCATATCTGCTTAGGTTGAACTACGAAAAACTATGATTGGTGTTACATTGTTTACATTAATGATCTGTTCGAAATATTTAGTGTACATGTTCTTTATATGCTTTAAAGAAATGATTGCTTAAGTAAAAGTTACTTTACTTATTATCAATCCTGTTGTTGAATGATTTAAGTTACTTTTCTTATGTTGTTTCTTAAATGTTATAACAAAGCTTCTGGTGGAGAGTTATAACTCTCGCTGGGACAATTATTCAAATTGTCTCACTCCCGTAGGTTTCTACTTTTTAGGAAGACGCCAAGGACGAAGGAATCCATTTAAGAATGAGCAACAACAGCAACAACAACATCAGGGGAAGCAGTGAATCTCAGGTGGAGATACTGACTGTCTAGTCTTATAGATAGCATGTCTTATGTCGTCTCTGTACTCTCAGGTCCTAGGAGTCAGTAGGTTTGAGGATTTTGGCATGATGCCTCGAGATTTTGAATCTTACCTTGTACAGTTAACAAGGTGGGTTTTGTTGTAATGCTCGAGATGTGTTTATTACAGAGATGTATCAATGGATCAGTTTGTAAATGACCTATCACGTTGTTTATGAAACATTTTTTATCTTTCAAAGATCTCTTTACAAAAGTTTTAAATTTTTAGTGATTTTTGATAATTCCGCTGCTAATCGCTTCCGCATTCGTTTAATTTAATTGTCAGTTTGGTGTCAGTCATTTCAGAATCACCCTCAACTAGGGTTTCTCATAGAATCACCCTCAACTAGGGTTGCTCATGGAATCACCCTCAACTAGGGTTTTCACCATAGTCACCCACAATTTGGGTTTACTATTCATCTCCATAAGGATTTCATTCAGTTGTTCATAATTAGAGATTCACTATTCATTCCAATTAGGGTTTTACATCTCATTTCCATAAATTGGAGTTTCACACATCACTACCCTGGATTAGGGTTACATCCTCACCCTGGTTTAGGGTTACATTTAGAATTACCCTCAATTAGGGTTAGAACTCAATAGCCCTATCAATTAGGGTTTATGTTCATGATTAGGGTTTCATAATCTCTCTACTTAAGGATCATACCCTTAATCACCAAATGAATCATATTCATGTATGAACTCATGCTAACATCATCTCAATTGATTAGGTCATATCAACCCTTCAATCAAGTACATACAACTATGATTAGTATAGTGTACTAAGTCATTGGTCCAATAAGTAATTAGGGATTCATCCCTTAATTGACACTAATCACTCAGGTACTATTAGGGTTTCAACCTTTGTACCTTCATTGATTATCATTACTAATCATCATTGGATCAATGTATCATTCATTATCTTAATTCTCAAGAGATTCAATCACATTGGACCTCCATTACATAAGTATCCAATTGAATTAGGGTTTCCAATGTTGATTCCTTCAATTATTGAATTCATGGAATCAATCATCAATTGGACCTATCCTCATACTTAAATTGAGTTTAATAGGTCAACCTTCAACTGCTCAATTGACCCTCAATTGGTCATCAGTTAGGGTTTGGTTCAATTGAATTAGGGTTTGGAATCGATGATCCAACAACACTCATCAATGCAAGATTGGTTACTTTGAAACTATTGAACCGTCATCAAAATTGGGTATGACCTGGCCCCAAACGGTCTTGAGGTCGTTTGGATGACCTCCAAACGGTCTTGAGACCGTTTGCCCATCATATCACTCAAAACCAAGCCATCCAATTAAGGTTTGGATCATGGAATTGATCACCAAATCAGCATTGCATTGTATATCAGCTTGGTACCTTTAGACCTTCAAACACCAACCATACTCAACCCTAGACCTCCAAACGGTCTTGGGTGACCACCAAACGGTCTTGAGACCGTTTGTATGAGGTCCAAACGGTATTGAGACCGTTTGGCTCATCCAACCTTTGGATTCTAGTGAAATTTCATCAAGGTTTAGTCTATCGAGTTGATCAACAAATCAGCACTTAATTGCAATATGATTTGGTACCTTTAGACCTTCAATTGGTCAACTATACTTGACCCCAGACCTCCAAACGGTCTTGTGGTGACCCCCAAACGGTCTTGAGACCGTTTGGGTGATCCCCAAACGGTCTTGAAACCGTTTGGGCTAATCAACCCAAAATCTCCAATTAACTCATTGGAATTTCAGCATTGTTTTCAATTAGGGTTTTCCCAATTGAATAGCCTTAAAATCACGATTCCTTGGGAGTTAATCCCTCAAATTTGGTGAGTCATTAGTCCACATAATTATGAACAGTAATCCCAAACGGTCAACCCTTGGTCAACGCACTCAAACGGTCTTGAGACCGTTTGCCCAAAAAGTTCAATTAAATCAGATTGATAATCAGCACTTAATCCAATTAGGTTTCCCTAATTGATTATCCTTCAACTCACGATTCATTGGGATTTAATCCCTCAAATTTGGAGGGTAATCAACCAACATAATTATGAACAGTAATCCGAAACGGTCAACGCTTGGTCAACTCACTCAAGCGGTCTTGAAACCGTTTTCCCAAGCAGGTCAAGTTAATCAGGTTGAAAATCAGCATTTAATTCAATTCGATTTGTCTAATTGGTTGGCCCTCAACCTACGATTCCTTTGTAGTTAACCCCTAAAATTTGGTGGGTCATTAGCCAACATAATTAGGAACAAAATTCCCAAACGGTCAACGCTTTTTCAACCATCTCAAACGGTCTTGAAACCGTTTACTCCCAAACGGTTTCAAACCGTTTGCCTTTAAACGGTTTGCTGAAACCGCATAGCCAATCAAATTAAAATGATTTGGAATAGCTATCAAAACCGTTTGGCTTGGTACTTTTCTTTGGATAAGCATATAGGATGATTTCATCATCCTCTTCCTTCAAACAACCAAGAACAGAAACCTTTTTTGATGGAAATTGCAGAAATGAAACAAGAGTGTATCAAATTGAAGAAATCAATCAACAAAGCATAGAGAATCGATGCAATAGAAATGTTTAGGGTTTTAAGTTATAAAACCCACCTCCAATTGAGCTCCAAAGCTCCAAGCTCACGGCATTAATGGTGGATGAAGCTCTTGCAACTCCCCCTAGGCTCGTCCTCAAGCTTTTGATTGTAAAAGTTGGCTAGGGTTGAAGAGGAGATCAAAATAAGAAGGAATCCATAATTTATTTTCGATTTCCACCATGAAATCAAGGAGAACGAAGGTAAAGGACTTACCAACAGGTTGGGGACGTGCTCCCTGCTCCTCCCTAGCTCCTTGGTCGGTTTTTCAAGCAAGGGGAAGAAAGAAATCTGAAAAAGGCCTTGGTTTGGGCTTGGAAATGGCACTTTTATAAGGAAATGGATGAGAGAGAAAATGACTTATTAAAATGCATTTAATTCCAAACAGATGGCCACCTCTTTCCCCCTTATCTTCCTTAGGGACGAGGTTATATTGTTTGCCTCTTATTCCTCTCAATTATCCATGATTTAAAGAAAAACAAATTAAGCACCTTAATGCTTATAATATTAATATCCCATATGTGAGTGGAAATTACTTTCCTTTATAATAAGGTGAGTGGAGTTTCACCTCCTTTAGATATTTTCGTTACTTATCTTGGCAAAAGAACGTCCATCCTTATTCAAAATCAACCAATAACATTTTGGTTGAAGGCCCTTTAATTAATACATTCATTTTTGCCCTAAATTAAATTAGGGTTTCACTTAAGATTAAATCTTGATTATTTTAATATCAAGATTCTCTCTCCTCCAACTTAATTCAAATGAGGAACCCCTCTCATTTTATTTGATCTAATTGATGCCAAGAAACATTAGGGACCTTATTGAAGTGGTAATTTTCATATTGAACCCTAGGTTTTGGGTAAATTGCACATTACACCAAAACTAGGTTTTAATGCACACACATTGCTTTATCAGCTCTTTCTTGGTACTCAGGCTTCCATAAGCCATACCTCTGCATCATATTCACTCTCATGATGCTTCAACACATGAGGAACATATCATCATGCACAATTTGCACTTAAACCCCTCAACTTGGGTAATTTGCACTTTAGTCCAAAACAAACAAAACATTGATTTCAACAATGTTCAAAAAGGACTAGAATTGCAACATAGGTTCCTCTTGAGGCCTAATTACTTTTCACAATATGGGATTAAGCATTTAATCACCTTTCTTAATCAAAACACCTAGGATTAAAGTATAACCCAAGTCAGGGATGTTACACAAAGAATGTAGCATCACGTAATTCCACAATTGTATTGACCTTAATGCCATAGATATTAGATTTTGCAATCAAGAATCTGTAGGCATAACTTGTCTCTACATACCCCAAGAATGTGGCATCAACCGTTTTTAGTCCCAATTTCTTCCTTTAGTGTTTAGGGACAAGTACCTTAGCAAGGTACACCCACAATTGAAGATATTTGAGACTCGATTTTCTTCCTCTCCATAACTCAAACGGACTACTCTCTACATATTTATGAGGAACTCTATTCAGAATATGGAAAATTGTATTCAAAGCTTCATCGCACATGAAGTTGGGTAGACCTGAGGTCTAGATTAAAGAATTAACCATATCTATTAGGGTTCAATTTTTACATTCATCTATCCCATTAGACTATGGTGAATAAGGAGCGGTAACCTCACTAACTATACCATGTGATTGGAAAAATTCTAGAAACAAGTTTGAGGTGTATTCTCCTCCCCTATCATACCTTAATTGTTTAATTATTTTTCCAGTTTGAGTTTCAGCTTCTTTCTTATAAATTTTAAATTTATCCAATGCCTCGTCTTTACTTCCAAGTAAAAAGACGTAACAATATCTACTCACATCGTCAATAAAAGTTATAAAATAACGTTTTTGATCCCTAGTAGCAATTCCATTAAATTCATAGATATCTATATGTACTAAATCTAAAATTTCCGAATTCCTTTTCACAGAATGAAAGGGCTTCCTAGGCAGTTTATCTTGCTTTCACATTTATTATTGCTAATTTTAGATTTAGGGATTAAATTTAGATTCATCATATGCTTCATTTAGGCAACATTAACATGTCCCAAACGTAAATGCCAAACGGAAGACGATATAAGATTCATGCATACATAACTATAATCATTCAAATTTAAAATGGAATTTGAAATAGGTTCAACATGAATCTTAAATAAGTTCTCAACATCACATAAATACTCATTGCCAAAATTAAAAAATCATGAAGGCGTGTAATAATAGCCTTATTTGTAGTCTACTCTATAACCTTCCCTAACTAAAATTACACCACTAAGGATATTACATTGAATGGTTGAACATGTCTGACCCTATGAAGAGTCAACACCTTCCTCAAAGGGAACTTCAGGTCCACCCGTCCTTCGCCTTTGACTTCTGGAGAGCTGGAATCGCCCAAAGTCACAGATCGACCTTGAGAGGCCTAATAAGACACAAACAGGGACTTATCATCACACACATGTACATTAGCCCTAGTGTCAATTATCCAATAAAGTGGTTCAAAAATAGAAAGGATTTTAGGTTTAATAGACAAGTACCCATCATTGAGGTTCTAGAATGTAGTCATCATGTTCACCACAACCTCCTCAGTTGCAGATGTGACAACTTTCTTTGCCTTCTTAGAAGGACAATCCTTATTCCAGTGGCCAACTTGTCCACAAGTCCAACAAGGTTTATTCTTTGATTTCTTCTAGATCTTGGCCTTAGGTTTATGTGCATTCTTATTTTTTTTATCTTTGGTTGTTTTAGCAGTAGTAAAATTGACAGTAGGGTTTGCATCAGTAGGCACCTTGACCGTCTTCTCCTTTAAGTGTTCTTTTTGTATGTTTATATCTTATCATTAGTTCTTCCATTGTATGTGTCCCTTTGCGGTGCTTCAAAGACATACCAAATGATCCCCATGACTTAGGGAACTTTTCTATGATAGACATAACAATGAAATTCTCAAGCAATACCATCTTGGCATCTAAGAATTCATGAACTAGGAGTTGAAGATCGTGTGTTTGATCAGAAACAGACTTACCCTCTACCATCTGAAACTTAAAAAATTTAGACACGCAGTACTTTTTAACACCTTGATTTTTAGTACTAAAATTCTTAATTAATAATTCCCATAAAACTTCAGACGTAGTGATAGGCGGCTTTGAGTAAGAGTCATATAGCTTGTTATTTAAACTAAACAAAATTAAATTGCGGCACGTTTTGTCACCCTTTTTCCAATTAGCAATTATATTTGCATTATCATGAATAGTATCATCAAATTTAGGTTCAGTTTCTTCTAAGTACCAATCAAAACCCGCAATATTTAACCAAATTTGCATCCGACTCTGCCAACAGACAAAGTTGGTACCAATAAATTTTTTAGGCATACTGCTGGTATCAATTTTATTTCCAGAACCATCCTGATCGGCCATTGTTAATTATCGACAGATAATGATTTCTTTAAGACTGTTGAATAAAAATTAGGTTTTTACGTCGTTACATGCAACAACGACAGATGCAATGAATAAACGATTACAGGCCAGATCTAGATAAGAAGTAGAAGAATAAACAATGTAGGAGAAAGTAAACTGAGTTAGGAACCTGACCAGATCGTTTGTTGAAAAAGGAACATGTTCTACTTAAAGAAATTAGTGCTGCGCAATCTTCCAAAATAGGCATCGTTCTCCCAATCAACCCAGTCATGAACCTAAAGAGAAGTGTCACGTTCGCGTAGAAGATGAACTTTGTAGATGAACAATTTCACAACCACCAGTGTAGTCCAACAACCATAGGAACCACCGCATGATAGGTTGTGTCTTGAAGGAAAAAGGCGAACGACTTTGTCAGTTCCAGGAGAGAAATCTCCAAGCAACAAGCAGGAGAGATGTTAGTAGACTCTATGATTAGGTCTAGCAAAACACTCGCATGAACTACTGACGGCTGTGTTTGAAAAGATGTATTTAACCCTAATGACCGAAGGCCTATTTATAGCCTTACACGCCCCACTAATCCTATTCCTGTTAAGACACGACCACTCGGTTTCTCTTGTACATATTGTGGAAAATTTTGTAAAAGAGACACTTTCCAATTTGGATTAATAAATCCGAATAGGAAAGAAATAATTAATTAAATGAGTAATTAATTACATAGTTGTATCCTAGTACAAAAAAAAAGATCAAATATATTCTCCACAATATACAATCCACAATCCATAATCCACAAGCCACAAGCCACAAGCTCGAGCCCGAGCCTGTGCCCGGCCCGGCCAGGTGAGGCGTGGCATGGCACGCGTGTGTTTGTGTTGTGGTCACCCCACCCACCAAGGAGGTGAATATACCCTCCCCCTAGGTCCCCTTGGACACTAGTGCCCCATGTTATCCTATATATAAGGACCACAATAGTTCTAGGAGTGAGCAATAAGGGATAAAACTTATTTTCCATTTACACTAGAGACAAAATTACTTTTCTCACATGTACTACCTGCACTACAGTGGGCTTAACCCATGCTATATATATGGCTGCTACAGCCATATATCTAACCGTTTTTATCCCAAAGCATGGAAAGTAGAGCCCTTTGAATCTACTGAGCAGACTATCTCGGTGTGGTGCTCCAATGTTGCAGGAGCACGTTTGTGCATCACCGTAGTTTATGGATATTCAACTACAGAGGGAAGAAGGTCACTCTGGTCTACCATCATGAATCTGGCTGGTACCATTTGTGGTCCTTGGATCCTAATGGGGGACTTCAACTGCATAAGGTTTTCCTGGATAAACAAAGGAGGATGAGAATGGGGACTCATAGCCATCACTGACTTCAACGAAGTTGTGGCAAACTCTGGCCTCATCGAGCTGCCCATGAATGGAGGTAATCTGACTTGGAGAAACCTACAAGATGTACACAAGAGAGTCACTTGCAAGGTTGATCACATCTTGGTGAATGGTGTGTTCCTTTATGTCTTCACTGAGGCTCTCACGATAGTCGATTTTCCTTTGACCCAAAGTGACCACGCAACACTAATCACACACTTGATGTGTGATTCAAGACAGAAGATTAAGAAGCCTTTTCATAGTCTCAACTACTAGATTTGGCTGGGAAGGCTTTGATGATGTGATACTCAAGGGCTGGAATACCCAGGTGGAGGGAAACCCCATGTTCATAGTTGCAAAGAAGCTACAAGCAGTAAAGAAAGAAATAAAATCTTGGGCAAGTGAAAAATGTAATATTTTCTCCCTCAAGCACAACGCCTTGGAGGAATTTGCATGTATTAACACTGCTTTACAGTCCTCATTGTTCAACGAAGCTCTAATTAGAGAGGATAAGGACATCCACAAATAATTAGATGCACTGTCTAAAGTTGAAGAGTGCTTCTATTTCCAAAGAAGTAGGATCTCATGAATTAGAGATGTTGAACGCAACACTTCTTTCTATCAAGGGGAGGTGAAATGTAAGACTATACCTAACACAATCCACTTACTCATTGACTCTGAGGGTCACAAAATTCATGCCCAAGACAACTTGGCCAAAGAGGCGGTAGAGTATTTTACTAACCTATACAATGGTGATAATGTAGAACGGGAAGGGTGTCTGCAGACCAGAATCGTGCATTGAGTGCAATGATTACAGATGTGGAAATCAAAGATACTCTATGGTCCAATAGTGAGGATCGAGCCCCAGGACCTGACAGCTTCAATTTGAGATGGTTTAGACATGCATGGACAACGATTGGGGTTGATGTGTGTGCTGCTATCCACTGGTTCTTAGATGGTGGCAGCATGGTTAGACAATGCAACCATGTATTTCTATCCCATATACCAAAACCGAACACTACAGATACGATGAGGAATTGCATACCAATAGCCTGTTTTGGGATCATATATAAAATTTAGTCTAAACTCCTTGCAAGGCGTCTCAAGAAGATTCTCCCAGCACTCATCTCACACACCAGGGTGATTGCATACCTGAGAAAGACAATTCTGACTGTGCTCAGTTGGCAGGTGTATTTCTTCAAGTCTTTGGGATTAAAAGGCTTAAACCAAAATTTTGCATTAAACATGATATTTCTAAAGCATACGACCATGTCTCTTGGGAGGACCTTTGGGAGATCCTAGAGAATTTTGGCTTCAACGAAACATGGATCTGGTGGATGAAGGAATGCATTCAATCAACATCGTTCTCGGTCCTGGTGAATGGCTACCCTATTGGCCTATTTACAAGCAATCGAAGGCTTAGACAAGGAGACTCCCTCTCTCCATTTCTCTTCATTCTTGTAATGGAGCAGGTTCCGTTGATGATACTTGAGAAAGGAAGGACCCACCACATACGTCCCTTCAAGGTCCGTAGAACCCCAACTCTATCACACCTGATCTTTGCGGATGATGTTATGCTCTTCCTTGATGGGTCAGTCTGTAATGACCCTGTCTCCCAATAACCCCCACTCAAGGGAGACCAAGAGATCAGAGCCATTATCCAACAACCCAGATCAAAGATTCGACAATTAATCATTAACAATTATTAAATTCTACCAACTATACTGAAATATGGTAAAAAAATAAAAACTTTGCATATCTTTTAAAACTGGGATTTCAAAACTTCTATCCACACAGATATTAATCTAACTAATCCTCCTTTGCACTTTAATTCTCATTTAATTCTACATATGTTGCTTTACTATTTGTTCTTTTCATTGTACCTAAAATGCCGACAAACAAAACGTCGGTCAGCAACAAGCTGGTATGTGGGGGAAACAATAGTCATGCAAATATGTTAACAATTTAATCATTCAACTAATCATTTAACAACCAAGATTATGTTTTAAGCCATACTACTCAATCCTTACCTATCCCCTAACTCTGTGCTATCCCTACAATGGACTTGTATGCTACCTCTCTTTTAGGTAGATTCTTACCCCCATGGACCTACCTTACAGGTAGCCAATACCTAGGGTAATAGAGTCGCATGGCACTACCCGAAGGTAGCCCAATATCTAACTCAATGTGACTTGATGGACCTACCCCATTGGTAGCCATGTACTAAGTCATCCAATGACCTGATGGACCTACCCCATAGGTAGCCATGTACTAGGTCAACTATTAAGCCACAGAGGGGACCAGGATCTGAGCTAGTAGGCACATATCTTATGTGATAGTCATATCCACATTATAATTTGCATGAATTAAAATCATCCAATAATTAATTCATGACATCGATGAAAACTTCAGTAAACCTCAGAAAACTAACTCGAGATATTCATAAGTGTAACCACATACCTATATTGCAGATTCAGATACAGAATTAATTTGTAGAGAGAGAAAATCCAATCAATCAAGAAAATTGCACAGAAACCCTGAAATAAAAGTACAAGTTTCCTTTTATTAATATTTACCCAATTTCATCATATTCCTTATGGTTTCTATTCCAATTTTAGGATTTCTTGGAAACTAGGGTTTCACCTTCATTCTTATTTATTATGAACCCTAATTCCTCAAATCCACTTAAAACCTTTAAATTATCTCCTTTTAATATTCCTAACTGTCTTAGGATCATTATTCAGTAATTTATTTCCTTAATCCAAAATAACATTGTTTTCTTCTTCTTTTTCCCTAAATTAGGGTTTCCATATACATTACCTTTTCATTTATAGACACAAACCCTAAATTAACCATATTTGTATTCAAAACAGATGAAAACTCCATATTACTATTTAACAGGTTGCTAATCCTCAATTTAACCTATTAAGTTACAAAGAATCATATTTTATATGCAAATAGGGTTTCTAATTAGTTTTCAATACAATTTTCTACCCAATTAAAGAACTTTTGCAAAAATAGATAGAACGAGATTCTCAAAGTATTTGCATCATGTTCCTCTTATTTTTCTACACAACTTTCATATATAAAGTTTCTTCATTAGACATTCCTAGCAATTTCTATCAATTTTGCAAGGAAAAGCAATTTTGTGGATTATTCAATTAGAGAGGGGATTTTACCGAATTTTTGTGATCATAGAATTGGTGCGCCAAAGGACCGTGTCTTGATCTGACTCTCCACGTCACTGGTCTCCACTAACTCGGTGGCATGCGTGATCCTTAGGTGTCGTTCTTCAGATGCTGCTGAGTCCATGGTGGACTTTGATCTAACGCTCCTCGCCAACCAGCTCCACTCAACAATCTAACTAAACGTGCAGTGGCTGCTATCGTCGGATTCCCCTGTGGGTTCATCGTGGATCTCGATCCTAGGCTTCTCACTCGTCATCCTCCTTTCTATCTTAACTTGATTTCATGGCGGTGCCGCTACAGATCCTCACTGGAGCTGGTTCAATAAAGCGGGAGGGATGATGAAAGAGCTCATGGAGTGGCCGCTCGAGATCAGTAGGATGTGGGAACATGTGTGAGGGTCCTTATATAGGACTAGGGGGGATCCCCTAAGGTTTTC
This sequence comes from Alisma plantago-aquatica, assembly GCA_963693085.1. NCBI lineage: Eukaryota > Viridiplantae > Streptophyta > Magnoliopsida > Alismatales > Alismataceae > Alisma > Alisma plantago-aquatica. Next base: position 663,944,586 of record OY856414.1, read on the forward strand.
TCAACCCCGTCGCCAACTATTCTCTAGCCCAATTGGGAATTTCACGAAGGTAGGATAAAACCCCAACAAACCAGGGTCGAGAATCTTCCTTACTTCCTCCCGCACTCAATGGGACTCTTCCCATGAGTGCACATGCATCATGTCGATCGGAAATAGAGGGAGAAGTTTCCCTTGTTATGGCTGGAGTCCTTGTCCCACTAGGACCTGGACGATGAGCAGTGCCCGTTGGATTTCAATCCAATGGCTCTCATCACATGCGCTAGATCAAAAGGAAAGTAATTTCCTATTATTCGAATTATATTCCTAATTCAAAGATAACTTGGAAAATGCATAACTCCCAACTCGTAATTACTTTTCAATTCAAATTTTAAGGGAACCTTTTTTATGCTTTTATCTTTCATCCCACAAAAGTTGGGATTATTATCTAAAGAAAATGATTCCTTTTCTTTGATTGCAAGTTATCATCTAATTATTCATATTTTCCACATCTTTTCTATTTCTTTTATCATTATTTTATGATCATGAGTTCCTTGAACCCCAAGGAACCTTTATAACTCAAAATCCTATTTTGGGAAAATATCGTTTAGCCTTTTAATCATCTTTTATTCATTTTCTTATGTATTCCATGATCCAATTGAATTCCTTTTTCATTTCTTTTTTTCTTTTTCTTTCAATGGGGATTAATGGCCAATAAGGCCCATTAAGAAAACACACAAGGCTATCATACACGAAATCCATTCAAATCAACTCATCAAATCAATCATGGATTTCGTTTATCTTTTAAAAAGAGATTTACAAATCTCATTACATGCTTTAGAAAATGGGGTTATAACATCCTCCCCTCCTTATAGGAATTTTTCCCTCAAAATTCATCAACAAAAAAATTTCAAAATAAACATATTTCTCATCATCTTGTTCATTTCTTATTTTCATTATTTTCAATTTCTTTCTTAATAAAGAAATACTTAATTAATCTTTTCTTTTCTTATTGCCTTTTCTTTGCCACTTTGGACTCCTTGGAACCCAAGGAACCCAAGAGGCACAAAATCCCTCTTTGGATTTTCCTTCTAGAGGTTTCCACATTTTTCTTTTCTTAAAAAATTCAATTATTCATTTACTAATTGAATTTCCTTGTTATTGGGCCCAATAGCTAATAAAACCCACAAAACAATCATCAAGGCTATTGTAAACGAAACCCATGTATTCAAGACAAATTATATCATTTTTTGTTCAAATATCTTTAATATGAGAAATTACATTTCTCACCAAAAGAACCCAAAATCAGGGTTGTAACATTCTTCCCCTCCAATAGGAATTTTGTCCTCAAAATTCTATCAAGCAAACAAACAATTCCAGATAAGACTTTTCCATGTCCATCATTGGCCCCTATGTGGCTTTACCGTACTCATGGCGCTCCCAAAGAACCTTTATCATTACATATTCTTTTCTCTGAGTTCTTTCATCCTGGCATCTATAAACTGCATAGGTGACTCAGGCCATTTCAGCCTCCCTTGGGGCTCACTAGGTTCATTGCTCAGCACATGGTCGGGGTACCTCACATAGCGCTCTAAATTGGATACATGGAACTCATCATACATTACTTTATCCTGAGGGGTAAGGTTAACCATAACCTTCTCCACCAATCCATCTCAAATGGACTCATGTATCGGGGACTCAGCTCTCTTAGCTATAACTTAGAGGGGACAGATTTTCATGTCACATATTCTCCCACAGTGATCTGCATGTCAGTCTACTTTGCATCATCTTACGACTCATGTCGTCCATGGGCTCCTTTCAGCCATTGCATGATCAAAGAGACTTCATCTGCACACACTATGGTCCTTTTCTAACCATCATGGGGTCCTTACACCAACATCATCTTACCGAGGTGGTGACCGACACAACCTCCCTTACAGAGCTTCTTAAAATCCCGATACTGGCTATGGTGGTCATCATCACGTCTTTCTTAGGACAAGGACTGTCTCTAGGTATCACCCTGAATGAGCACACATGCTCTCATTAGACCCTTTTGTTTGGATCATACTAACCACTGGTTAGGGGTGATAAACTATACTAACATTGAGTTCTTCATGTACCTACTTCCACCTTTCTTGAAGGGAACCTTTAGGTCAAACTCAAGAACCTTTGAACTCTCATCATGGTGTAGTTGAACCATCTCTCTCATGTTAGTTCAACTAGATCTGTCCCTTGATAGAACTCTTTCTTTCTCATGTCATCTAGGTAAAAGTGATCTTCCATAACCCATATTGCATCTTGACCTTCCTTGGTCCAGGGGAGACTTACAAAATCATAGTGATGAACTCCCTTTCTCTCTCGGGAACTCTTTATCCTCTATATTAATGCACTGAGTTACCGGTGCTCATCCTTCACCTTCTATCTTGCATGGCCACATGCCACATGCATCTTTGTCTTAAGCATCCAAAGTGCCATTATCACTTACTATCTTTGTAGTATAATGGTGTTTGGTGATCTTAAAATCATGATTTCTGGTATGTCATGATTTCTCGAAATCAATTTCTTAGAAACCCAAAACCAATCTCATCAGGGTTTCGTCACCTTCTTTTCCAAAGAAGTGCATCTGAGGTTCTACCACCATCCTTTTTATTATATCAAGGACTAGGTTAACCAAACAACCACTACCTTGCTCAACATATCTCATTACATTAGTGTTAGCCAAACATATCTTATTTTCCAAACTTAGGGTTAGTCTAACAACCTCTTCTAGCCAAACTAGGTAGATATATCTCAACCAGGGCATCCATTACTACTTCACCTTCTTATGTATTAGGTAGCATTGAAGACATACACTTTCATGTATTTCACTTATCATCTCAAACTCGAACTCTAAGTTTATCTTCATTGAGAACACTTTGAGCTCATCTTTCTTGGTGATCAAACTCAACCATGTATGACTCATATCTCATGATAAAAAAAACATCCTTATAAGATGACTACCTTATTTCTCTTTAGCGTTTGCAAACCATCCATGTATCATTCACTTTACCCGGGCATGTTATCTTCTCTATCCCCATATCTCATGGCAACGTTCCAAACCACTTCATTTTTTATTCTTGGTGTATGGCATGTGTACTGTCCTATCTCTCACTCCCATAACAAGAGGAAATAAGCATTTGGCTACAGTCCAAATATAGATTTCTTCATGTTCCAAGAGTAGAGATGGTACATCCCACCTTGTCAGTACACCTTTAAATCTAAGTTGAAACGTGCCATTTATGCCTCTATATTACAATCATCTCGATATCAAGGTTACTTCCATCGAGAACTGGTCTTGAGCCTATTGGGGTTTACACATATCCCTTGGTCATCTTCTCTAGGTCTATAGGGTGCCGACACTTTTGGGGTCACCCCTCTTCCCTCATGCATCAAGAGAGTGCCATACTCATATGCCCTTTGGGTCCCATGAGTTCATGAAGGTGATCAATCTCCTAACCCATGGCCCTCAGACAATGATAGTTGTTACCTCCCGACCCTATGGTCATGTACAACTAGGGAATTAGGAAACTCCTACTTCCATTGGTCTTACCCCTACCTGACCCTAGGATAGACTGGGGATTCTATTATAGTACATGTCCAACTTAGAACCTTACCCAAGCCTTCATCATCTCTCTCTGCATTCATGGGCTGATTTTCATCCTTTCATAGGGATCATGGCAACCTGCCTACCTTGGTCAAGCCCCATATCGGTTACCTCTATGGTAACACATCCATATGCACATAGAGATGGCCATCTATGGGTCTCGAGGTTCGTCCTCATACCATGTACTTTTCACTTAGTTTCTCAAGATCCTATGCGACCTTTTTAGGTTACCTTAAACCAACAAAACTAGTATACACCCTACAAAAGGGTCCTTCTCCCAGGATGGGAGGAAACTTCATCCCTTGACAACAAGGTCACAACCATCCTTAGGGTTTACCTACACATGGGCATGCTTAACCCAGCAACTATTAAGGCACAAACGAACCACCTACTAACCATGCAGGTCTACTTGTTCTTTTTCCTCAACACTGGATCAAGATCATACCTTCCCATGTCATCAACTTAGCTGTGAGGGGTTCATCAAACACACCTTAAACTTATGGGGTTTCCCTTTCCTATGAACATATGAGGTACCATGCTCTCATCTGTAGAAACTCAACTCTCATCATGAGCATTAGGTACACCACTTTCCCTCTTAGGCCTAGGTACCCTAGGTTCACTTAGGTATACTACTGCATGCTCTACCTTTAACCAAGCGTGTCCAAGGTATTCCATGATCCTTTTATTCAAGAAACTCTTTAGAGTTGAGTCCTCCTCAAAGACAAACAACAAGGTTCAAGGCTTTACAACCTATTACTAAACCTCTACATGGTTTATGGAACTCTCTTCTCATCTATAGCATAGGTATAGAGGTATAAGCAGACTCATCATCTCTCTAGGGTTTGGTTCCTCTAAAGGCAACCAAGATATCATCAACTTCCAGGGATCGATCATGAGGCCACCACTATCATCCATTGTTCCTCATATCTCAGGGTTTTAGGCTTCCAACCTTCTTGTTGGGTTTCCTACTCTCTCTAGAGCTAACCCTACATCCAACCTCACCATTAGAGGTCCTCTCTTCATGAAGGATCAACCTCAAAAGCATGCCCCTACCTAGATGAAAATTTTCCAAATTGATTATAATGGTATGCAAAAGAACAAAATGTAGTAGTGGAATAAAAATAATGACTATATTCAATTTTCACAAAAGATTACAAAAGTACATCATAATATCCCATAAGGGTACATGTATGATACCATATAAGGATCTAAGTAGAGGGAAATCTAAACCATAATAACTTTGTCTCCAAGCTTCAACTCCTAAAGCTAGTCCAAAACTTCATGCCTTATCATCCAAGTCCTTCACCTATGTTGGAAGCATACCCCAGTAAGGAGAGAAAATAGATGACATCAGTAAATGCTGGTATGAGCATACTAAATAGGAAATTGAGAAACATATGGAATAAAGGACAAAAGGTATAAAAGGCTTCCCTTAGAAAGGATAAAGACCACAAAAATGGGTATCAAGAGAAAAGGAATGGAAATCATATGATAAAAAAAAGAATACTTTCCATTAATAAAACATAAATATTGTGCCACACAAGCACATGTAAAGAATTAGGGCATACACCCCATATCATCAAAATGCATGCATGTGAGATAAACATAGCCCTAGAAAAATATAAAAACAAAGGCAGCCAAGTTTCATAAACTTGAAACCTGGTATAATACTGCCAATCTCCCAAATATATAAATCATGGGCCAAGAATGACACATCTTGCCATGGGTATGAGGTTCCTTTCCATCCCAAAAAAGTAGGAAATATAACATTTGCTTGGCAGGAAATAACACATCTTTCATAAAAACCAATATAATTACACTACTCTAGTGTTGTCGAATCACATAGCATGTTTAATGAAGAGGCAAGTAGAAAGTATAGTCCGAATACATAAACTAGTCACCACATAAGTGACCAACATATGCATCCGCCTCATAAGTGGGAAAAAGACATCACATGTCATCTTTTAGAGTTCCATCATGAACAAAGCATAAGATAATGTCCATGATCACATGATCAATATCAAATAAGGTATTTCACATGAACCATGATTTTCAAAAGGAAAGACATTGCGTATAGGATAATGTCCATAAGACAAAGAGAATGAATAAGCATAGGTGAATTGCTCAACATAGAAAAATAGGGGATACATCATACCTCAACTTCACAGTATTAATAGTCCAAGTCAAGCCTAGGCATCCAAAGAACCTCTAGGGAAGGTGGACAGATCCAATACGTAAGGTTCCCAAGCTTAGAGAGGTTGTTTTCTCCAACAAAGCTCCTATCTCGAGTAAGAAGCACCTTCTCCACTTTAGAGGTGAAAAACCCTTACAAAAGAACATGGAGATGAGGTGTTTATGGGTTGTAAGTGGGGTTTCACCATGGAAGTCCATGGTTCCGACTTGGAGGAAGGTGGAAGGAAGACTAACAACATTAACATAGGGAAGGAAAGGAGGATATTTACTAATTTTGGTCAAAATCAACAAGGAGGAGCTTAAGAAATCCTAAATAGAGAAACTTGAAATCCTAGTAGCCTTCTTCACCAAGTTAGGCACCTCCTTTTACCTTGGGAAAGCACCTTCATAAAATAGATAGAGTAGGAATGATGCTCTAAGCTAGAGGGAATAAAGGATAGCTAGAGTTTTCAAATTGGGATTTGGGAAGGGGTAGATATGGCTGTATAAAAAAGTGGTCAAGTATGAGGTGTCTTTGAGACTTTCCATGTGTCAAATATAAGGGTGTCCATGGACACGCAAGCCTTTCTAGATAAGGAACAACTCAAGAATGAGGTGTCAAGTTATGTTCCATGTGTCCAACGCTAAGGGTTCCTATGGACATGCAAACCTTTATGGATAAGGAAGAAGTCAAGCATGAGGTGTCCATGGAGCTTTTCATATGTCCTTAGCCTAGGGATTCATGGCCATGCAAGAGGACAGCTCATAGGGGCTTCTTGAATATCAAATGTTAGTTTATGGACACTTATAGGCCATTCCAACCGACCTCCAATCAAAGAAATAACCTCATTGTTTGATAGCTTTTAAAGATAAGCTCAATTATAAAGAGGATAATTCCTATAATGGCCTTGGAACAAAACACCTTCAAACCAAGGTGCAACTAGGTTCTCTCTGGTATAAAAAATTGAGAATGGTAAGGGAATATATAAGGATTATAATGCATGTGACAATTTACAAAGAAAACCTCCCAATTGGGTAAATTGCAGAAAAGTCCGGAATGTACCTAAAATTGCATAACTTGTACCAATCACATCAAAATTGGACCAAAATTCATCCACAAGTTATGTTTGATGCGTTGAATATGAATTTGCCATTATTTCCATATTTTGAAGTTATATCATAACATTATTCATTACTTGTGCTTTTTACTCATTTTCTCTCTCCTAAACTTATCCTAATATTTAAAGGTTGTCCAAATTAGATGAAATTTGACACGTAAGCTAATTTTGATATTTCGATTTTGAATTTGAATTTTTTTCCCATTTTGAGACTTCTTTTTATGAGATATGTAATATGTCCCATTATCTAAATTATTCATCCAATTAAGTTTTTTATCTTCATATTACCACCAAAATGAGCTATGTGGCATATTTTATGTATCCATTATAAACCTAAGATTAATGTTAGCACATTAGCTTAAATTAAGGTGATTTATACACACATTATCTCATTCGTGTTATACTAAACATCTATTTAGGTCTAACCTTCAACCTTGTTTGGCTAAGTTCAAAATGTCAACTTCCATGGTAGGGTCTGAGATCTAATATGTTATAGTAGTTTACTCTTATGGATGGATACATGCTAGAGTGTAGTATGTATTGAAGTCTATACGATATTAAATACGCCCTAATATATATTTACACCATAAATCCAAGCCAATATCTATGCCCAATACATTCACCTACACCTAGCCTTTTCTCATGCTTCCATGTCCAATGCCAAGGGTTCATTTCAAGCCATGTCTTTCAAGATGGTTTGTAATAAAATAAATGAGGAACTATGTTGGATGCATATTGAGGAGAGAATGAGACCTTTAACCTAAATAAGAGTATGGCAATTGTTGATGTATGTAGTTTTATTTAACCTTGTACAAGACTAGGCTCTTTTTTTGAGTTGTTTCTCCTTGTTGTACAACACTGCCATTCATATTTAATAAAAAACATCGCCATTCATATGAAATCCTTAATTTCTAATGCAGTATTGAAAATAAATTTCTCTTTTTGACAAAAATCATCAACTTAGACCTTGAATATTTAAATGGTTTGTTTATGATAAGATTGCAAATCATTAGCCAGTATAGAGAAAAGTAATTGCATGTGTAAAGAACTTTGTAAGACTAACATAAATAAGACAAGGAAGTCAATGTGAAATTTTTAAAATTAAAAACTAGTCTATTAAAAAAACCACACGTACATGCAAACAAAGCCAAAATTAATTAGGTAAAAGGTGTAGGAAATACAGATGACAGGAGCAATAAGACATTAGAATAAATCCAAAGAAGAGAGTTTCACTTGTCAAAAGATGTCATAAGAATGGATTTCATCTCTAATTGTAATAGTTACATTAGTTTTAGTATGTGTCTTTAGTATATCTAAGTAAAAAAATCAATGAGATCATATATGTATAATTGTATGACTCAATATTAGTGTGGATCAAACTTCAATAATGCCTACAAAAATGAAAACCCATAATAATAACCTAATATATTATGTATAAAATCTTCTATTATAGATTATGACGTGATGCACATCGTTTAGCATACCAATCACTAGGAAAATATCCTAGAGTTTATCTTTTTCTACTTTCTGATAAAGGCTGGTATAGAAGGGTCGATCCACAGAGACGGAGAAGAAGATGGTTGAGTTTCAAATCTGATTACGAGAATAAGAATGTAAAATCTGTTTTAAGAGTTTGTTAAAACTAAAACAAAAATATAAATTTATTGAATTAAAGATTTACAATCAAAATAAAGAAATACCAAAGCTAAGAGATTTTACCACCCTAGTCGATGTGAAATGAGATAAAATAAATGATAAGAAAGATATAAGAAGGTATGTGAAACATTTGTAAATGATTCACAAAAGATGAACTCCCCGTGAACCCATTGGTCCTGGCGTTCACGGATCCTAGTTCAATCATCCTAATGGGGACTTCTCTGAGGTCTCATCCAAATTCCCATGAAATTGATTTGGTTTTTCTAAATTTTGCGTTCCACAGTCGCATCCGCCAAGATTAACAAGCGATGAAAATGAGAGATCACTTTGTTAAAATCATCGAGATCCAAATCAAAATCCATTTAACTAAAAAATCATATAAATCTTCAATCTAGTCATCACATGGCTAAGGGGTTATTCACCTTGCCTCGATAAAGAACTACTCACTCATGCTTGTGGAGAAAATGGAGACGGAGGGAAGAAAAGTTATGTCCATAGTCTAGTCTTACTAAAGGAATAATCCTTAGGCTAGAGTCAATTAAATAGCTGACACTCAATCTCATGCTCCAGTCCACGGAAGAAAAGAAAATAGGAAGAAGAACTAGATCTAGATGCACAAAGTAAAAGAACAAAATCTAAATAACACTTAACTTGCAAATGAACTTTTATTGAATTGAAGAACACAATAACATAATAAGATTTGCTCAGAATTCCAGTACAAAAGAGATGGTGAAATGAGGAGGAAGTGCCCCTCCTTTTATAGGAGAAGGAGGGGAAGTATACATTAGTTTTAGGGCAAAAGAAATGGCTGGCGATGGCTGCTAACTTTCTGGATCTAGTCAATAGAGGAAATAATTGATTGCTTTGCATTCTTTATGCAGTATTTTCCCACAACAATGATTTCGATTGTATTTTTGGGTTAGTCTTAAATTTGTAAGCAGTCTGAAAATATATTTTTCCTGTAGTTAATTGAATTCTCTTTCCAACGCATACTTTCACATTAAATTCTCTCTTGGGATGTGGGAGTGATACCAATTTTGGTGAAAGGTATATACTGAAGTCAGACACTGTGGGAATTTGTGCAAAATATCTTCTAGGGGAATTTACTCCTGAGTTATTTTCCTACAAAAAAAACAAGTAAATATATTTAAAACTCTAAATAAATAGAAAATTTCAAAATAATAGAATTAATAACAAAATGAAGAAGAAAAATAACAAAACAATCCTAGAAAGATATCTACAAGATGTAAATAAAGGGATAAATATATATTTATCAAAATATCCCGGACTTGAATCTTTGCTTGAACTCAAGCAAATAAAATCACAAATTATTCCAATTTATACTAACAACATATCTATCCTCACCCTTGTAACATCACTTTATTTCTTACCTCCAAATTTGGCCAAGAAACCCAATCTCCTAAAACCACAAAACACAAAATTCTATATTTCCTATCAAAAACAATTTCATATCTTGTTTCTAAATCAAGACTTTGTAGAAAAACATGCTTCATATTACTTTTATTTTCACACTCTCATTTTTATGATTGTATTTTTTTATGTGAGTTGTTTCACAAGAACATGATGAAATTAGGGGGTGTGAAGAATGAAGTGATATTTTTTTTATCCCTCCTCTATTCGACTCAGGATTAGAATTTGTGGAGTTGTGCTACATTGGTCACAATTTTTTTCATGTGTACTTTTGGCATCTTTTGATGGTACGCCCCTTTGTAGGGTATGGAATTTTTGATATGGGAGGCATGCCACCCCGGACTTGATTTTTTTCCAATGGTGACTCTTTGCTTCTCTTTTTTAGAAAGGAAATAAGGGGGAAACAAAGGTGTCCTTATTCTTAAAACTTCACACATTTATTTTCTTTTTTTTTTTTGAAAGTGTCATTACATCAGAAAGAACATTCATGTCAATCACATTATAAAAGATTTATAACAAGTTAATCTACAATTTAAAAATAGAGAAAATTTGTGTTTGGTTTTGATTGATTCCATACGGCTTGTCAACTTTTCCAAGGAGTGATGTTATTTTGGGGTCCTAGGTTAAATGGTGGTTTCAGACATGGAAATTTGTAATAATTTTTGCAAAAATTTTTACTAAATTCAAGGGGGTAAAATGATAAACATCTATTCAAACTGTCTGACTAGATAAAGGCCAAATTAAAAAATTGATTTTTTTGCAATTTTTGAGAAATTAAAACTAAACTACATAACATGATGAAAATTTTCAAAAAAGTTAGATAAAGTGGGTGGAAGGAGTACGTACCACCCACCTCAACCCCGAACTTAAAATTTTTCTCATCCTGAGCAAAATTTAAATCCATGATGGAGGGAAGAAGAGGGCGTCTAGGTGGCCCTAGTAGTTCAAAAAATGTCCATCTGAAGGGGATGTGTATTAGGACTTGGACCTTGAATGTTGGAGCTTCATAGCGTACCCTAATATTAGGGTAGTTTTGGAATCTCAATGGGTTATTCATATTTTCTTTCACCTCACACTCCCTCTAATAGGATCCACAGATCTTCCATCGATAGTGAAGGAAGTGTTGAAGATGGATGTGGATTGGGGGAGGTTGGTGGGTACCCGACTGGTAACACATGCAGTGCCAAATGTGCAAAGTCAGGTGGAGGATCTGGCTTGGGCTTCCCCAGGTCATATTGACCTGCATATAGGAGAATTAGTTGTGATATGAAAGGAACAACTACATTTAAATCAACATGATAAGTATTTTTGTTGTGCTCAAAATTCATGCAATCAACCTTGGGATAGATGTGATTCATGGTTGATATAGCATGTAGCTCTAGTTCCTCTATGCAAGGAGTTCCCAAGGGTTCATGAGGGATAAAAATGGGGACATATTCCTTGCAACCAGTGAAAGGGAGTATGTAGACTTCTTCCAAGGGTCGTATCTCTTCTTCTAAATCAGTTGTGCATGGAATGAGAATTGGTTGTGACTAAATGTGAGGAATCTTTTGTCAAAGGGGGTTGGATGCTAGTTTATCCAAAATAGACTCAAAATAAGGGTATTGGTCTTCGATGTCAATTGGATTGTTGTAAGTGGTGGAGGGAGTTGTTGGATTTTCAGATTGACTCTCCTGCTTTGACTTTTCATATTCAACTAGTAAAGTCTGTAAAGGAAAGATAGGGATACCCACATCATCACCACATGCAAAATATGGCTCCATTGTTTGTGCTATTTCTTCAGGATCCGACATATATGACACAAAAATAGGATCATCTCTGTCATCATCGGGAAGAACTATCTTGGGTTGCTCAACCTCTACATGGGGAGTTTGTGATTGAGCCTCAAGTAAGGTAGCTAGCATGGCTTGACTGGATTTAAGTTTTTCTTGTCCTTATGCTGCCATCTTCTCTAGGGCCTTAAGTCTCTCTTCCATTTTAGGATTAAATTGTGTTTTACCATAGGATTTATACACCACAAAAATTTTTCCATCCTCACCACACTCCTCATAGTGTCCTTGGCCATAGTACTCCTCATATTGTTTTGGGTGGCATTGCTCCTCATAATAATCTCCAGAAGATGGTGGATTGTAATTTTCATTGCGTCCATCTTGGTAGGAAGATTCAATATTACAAGGTGTCAGCAAATCATGAGGAAACATATTTGAACAATTATATTTTGGGTTTGGGCTTCTAGCAGGGCGGTTAAGAAGGCTTGGTTGGTTTTTAGTTTTGTTTCTCCTTCTACTCTATCTTCTCTAGGGCCCTAAGTCTCTCTTCTTGCTGAGGATTACATTGGGTTTCATAAGCATGCTCATAATCTCCAAGGTTTTGTTGGTTACACCCCACAAAATTTTGTTGATCATATCCCCCATTAGAATATGGATAGCAAGGTTCCCCATAACGGTTCTCAGAAAAATGTGGATTCGCATTGTACCCACTAGAATGAAAGGGCTCACAATTAAAAGGGGTGCTATCATAAGCATGGCGTAGAGTCGGGCAGGAAACAAATGCATGGTGGTAAAGACCATAGTAATAACATTGTGGGGGATATTGGGATACCCACTCTATTTGAAAAGAAAAGTTCCTGAAAGATATGTCAATCAACAAATGAGAGAAGAAATATTACAAGATATGAGGTTAGTCAAAAATTACAAAGAGAATTAAAAATTATAAATCTAAGAAATTATGAAATAAACTAAAATTAAAAAAAGTAACTAGAAAGAAGTACTGTTGGAATAGAAACTCAGCAGACTGAGGAGATACACTTCCAGAATGTTACTCGGTAGGTAAATTTTTTTTTACAAAAATCTAAAAAAAAGGAAATTATGAAACACAAAATGTAGAACAAGACATAAGTTATACAAGTTAGAGAAATATGAACAAATTTATACAAGATATACAAGCAACCAGATCTGAAAAATAACCTTGCCGTCCTCGGCAACGGTGCCAAATTGATGCGCTTCGTTTAGCACACCAATAACTGGAAAATTATACTAGAGTTTATCTTTTTCTACTTTCCGATAAAGGCTAGTATAGAAGGGTCGATCCACAGAGACGACGATGAAGATGGTTGAGTTTCAAATATGATTACGAGAATAAGAATGTAAAATCTATTTTAAGAGTTTGTTAAAACTAAAACAAAAAGATAAAGTTATTGAATTAAAGATTTACAATCAAAAGAAGGAAATAACAATGTTAAGAGATTTTACCACCCTAGTCGATGTGAAATAAGATCAAAGAAATGATAAGAAAGATAAAAGAAGGTATGTGAAACATTTGTAAATGATTCACAAAAGATGAACTTCCTGTGAACCAATTGGTCCTGGCGTTCACGGATCCTAGTTCAATCATCCTAATGGGGACTTTTCTGAGGTCTCATCCAAATTCCCATGAAATCGATTTGGTTGTTCTAAATCTTGGGTTCCACGGTCGCATCCGCCAATATTAACAAGTGATGAAGACGAGAGATCACTTCGTTAAAATTGTTGAGATCCAAATCAAAATCCATTTATCTAAAAAATCATATAAATCTTCAATCTAGTCATCACATGGCTAAGGGGTTATTCCCCTTATCTCGATAAAGAACTACTCACTCATGCTTGTGGAGAAAATGGAGACAGAGGGAAGAAGAGTCATGGCCATAGTCTAGTCTTACTAAAGAAATAATCCTTAGGCAAGAGTCGATTAAATGGTCGACACTTAATTCCTTGCTCTGGTCCACAGAACAAAAGGAAAGAGGAAGAAGAACTAGATCTAGATGCGCAAACTAAAAGAACAAAATCTAAATAACACTTAAGTTGCAAATGAACTTTTATTGAATTGAAGCCAATAACATAATAAGATTTGCTCAGAATTCCAGTACAAAAGAGATGGTGAAATGAGGAGGAAGTGCCCCTCCTTTTATAGGAGAAGAAGGGGGTATACATTATGTTTAGGGTAAAAGAAATGGATGGCGGCTGCTGCTAAATTTCTAGATCTAGTCAATAGAGGAAACAATTGATTGCTTTGCATTCTTTTTACAGTAATTTCCCGCAACAGTGATTTCAAGTGTATTTTTGGGCTAGTCATAAATTTTGAAGCTGTCTGAAAATATATTTTTCATGTAGATAATTGAATTCTCTTTCCAACACATACTTGCACATTAAATTCCGCCTGGTGATGTGGGAGTTATACCAACTTTGGTGAAAGGTGTATACTGAAGTCAGAAACTGCGGGAATTTGTGCAAAATATCTTCTAGGGGAATTTAATCATGAGCTATTTTCTACAAAAAAAAACAAGAAAATATATTTAAAACTCTAAATAAATAAAAAATTTCAAACTAATATAATTAATAACAAAATGAAGATAATAAATAACAAAACAATCCTAGAATGATAACTAAAAGATGTAAATAAAGGGACAAATATATAACTTTATCTATGTATTCTTCAAATCAAGGACATGTTGGATTTTCTACTCTTATGGGAGGATATCAAATAAAAAAATTACATAAATAACACTATATCTTCAATTAATGTTTTCCCATTATCACTGACAATGATGAGTTTCCAAGGTGACTAGTTGGGCAGTTGAAGTCTGGTCTATCTCCAAGGGAGGCTTGATTTCTCGAAGATAAAGTTGAGAAGATGAGTAACATAAAGAAGGAAGATATGACCTTGCTACATCCCCTTTATTTTGGAAGCTTTTAAGAGTCCAAAATAAATACTGATGATGTCCTACAAGCAACTATCAAAAAGCTAATCTATACAAAATTATTATTATGTAAACATTCTACTCTATAGGAGTTATGTTATAATTGCATACAAACATAGAGATGGGATATCATCTTCTATTTACTAGGCAATCGTTGTTTTTAAAAGTGTATAGTAATGGTAGTTAAGAAGGTCGGATGTAGTTCACATAGAGAATACACACATAAGCATGTAGCAGAGTGATAGGTTGTAACCTATAGTAAATTGGTGTTTCTTCACTAAGATTTGTATGTCAATATTTTTGTCCTAGAAATGGGCAACCGTTAACTACTTTCAGTTAAAATATTAGTAGAGCATAGTGTAGGCTATCTAGATACTGATTTATATACTTCAGACAACAAAAAGAATGCATGAAGAAACAAATTGCAAAAGGTAGTATGAATGGCGACAAGAAAGACCTATATACCATAAACCAGTCCAATCAACTGTATTAGGTTTGTCAAACAGTTTTTCTACAATCTCTATGATTTATCCTTTAATAAAGGCAATGATAGAAGACTTTAGGACAGTAGTTGCAACTTTGCACCCCACTCTGCTGGCCTAGTTTATGCAGCACTAAAACTCTTATGTTATAAAGAAAGATGGTGCACCACTACTACAATGGGTGGTCAACCGTATGTGGACAACTAATGGTGAGCTTCATGGATGTTTGTCAAGGCCCTCTCAACAATGCCTAGATTGTCTTTCCATTCATAGTTAGATATAGAAGTAGGTGGATCAATAGTATAATATCTCTTTATTAGTTTAGAATTAATTTAACAACAAGCTAGCTATACATTCATGTCCAACATGGCACACGGTCCCTCCCCCATCAGGTGGGCCATGTAGAAGTGTTGCCTTGATGGGTTGCACAATCCTTTGTTGTTGTTGGGTATCCCAAATTGGGTGGGTGGAAGTTGATGGTAGGGATGGTGACGGGTGTGCCCTTGATGTAAAACTTCAACTCCTTTCTTAGTCACATGTGATATTGCAGCACTGTCAGGAGGATGGGCCATCATAGAAGAGTGTCTTGCTCAACGCCTCTGAGTTTGTATCAAATGAATAGAGGATGTTGCAGCCATAGATCATGTGCAATCAAATAAATAGATCACAATGCTAAGATTCAGATGCAAAATATTGTGCATGCCTACAACGATTCAGTCATGATGGCTCAATGAGCTACTAAATTTAGTGATTCCACAGCCAAGAAATTAAGTTCTCACTACCTTGAATGACATTTATTTCAGTTACACACACATTGTCTTGGCTTACCTCTTTGTAGAGTTGTGTATATATTGTACAAAAGGACATCAAGATGAACAACACTTTTCCACACAGATCTATACAATGCTCAACAACTAGAAGATGGTCAGAAATTAACAACAACATCATTAATGCTATAGACCATCAATGCTCTTGTTGTAGTGAGGCCTCTTGTATAAAGGTTATGTTTTAGTGAAAAAAATAGTTGGCTATATGATGAACAATTAAAATGTAGATACTAAGCAATATATCGCTATTGTACATAACACTCGACATGGATTATTCTAAACGGTGTGCATATTCTGGAATCATACCACTTACCCTTGTAAATAGATAGCCTTCATCAATAATGATTTAAGCATTATTTATGCAGCAACCTCAAAACAATAAAGGAAGATTCCAACAAACTTATTTCTCAAAATGCTCTAGAGAAAAAATAGATAAATATTTGCTAACTAACTTATCAGTAACATAGATGTGCCCCATTACATAGGGTCAAGAAAGGCCCTCATTGCAGAAAAGGAATCTGAGCAACAGAGTGAGGAGCAATGAACAGAAGGAAAATTGATACTCACGACATGCCCAATATTGTGTGTGAAAAATGGTGACTTGAGATTTGAGTTGGTAAAGGTGAGGCCGCACTGGATGATAGTGGAGGACATCCATTAAATTTTTTAAAGATATTAACATGTTGGATTAGAAATCAAGAATGCAGTTTCATGTATGCCCCCTCCCTACATTGCAGCATCAAGTGAGGCATTGCTCCATGTGCAACCACTGAAACATACTAAGTATGTCATCATGTGATACTCTAGAAAATCTATCAGGGAATATGTACCATGTACTGATAGATATGCTCTAAATATGTTACAACTAATTATGAATTTTGTACCCAACCAATTGGGGTTTTTTCCCACACAAAATTTTGAAGAAGCTATACAACATAGTTCTACAGTAGATTCTGCTTTACTATCCATTTCTTTTCGGTAGAAAAACACCCCCATCAAGAAAAATGATGCTACCATCAATAAGCCAAAGAAAATGGAAGGTAAAGAGAGAAAGAGGCAAGATGTTACATGGTTACAATTCTCTATGTCAAGGCTCCATCTCCTACTCCAATATCCATATGCCCTTGTAGTTATGAGTGTTTGCTTATTCAGAAGTAACTAATTATGCACTAATTGTTGCACGGTGGTTTCCTCTGGTTATACAACTATTAGTTCCATGTCAAATTTCCCCATGATCCAAATCCATATTTCTATGAGGCATACAGTGCAAGATAGAGTTGATGCTCCCACAAAGTCCATTGATGAAGCTAATGAACCTTTCATAGGACTTGTGAAAGAAGACCGTGGGTGAGAAGAGAGACACCAACAAGATAAGATAATGGGGTAGGGGGCAGTAGTAGGGTTGTTCTCATTTGTAGTAAGAACTAGTAAGTGTATGTGCTTTGCATGTGACTTCTATCTGTAATATTTGGCATACTTAATGAAGAATATGATGGAAATTCATTAGTAATTATAAGATAATGTACTATATTGATACAACTCATTAAAAGGTAGAAAAATGTGTAAATGTTTTGTGTATATGTTTAGTTGGATTATGTATTTTCATATATGCAAGAATTTATTTATTATCTCCATGCCTTAAAGTCTAGTTAATATTGAGATGGTATCTTCTATTCAATGTATCTCATATTATGATTGTGGTTCAATTAAGTATGAATTTTGTTTCATGTCTATAATAGTTATAATTGTCAAATATTTTCATGTCATTTTCTTCATAGACTTTAGGATAATTCTTATTTAATTTTCTATATTACAATTTATGTATGTTCAACAATGATGAATCACACTTAAAGAAATATTTATATCGATTTTTTTCATAACTATATTACCATATTTTTATAATAATTACAATATTGTCATGTTGAAAATGAAGAGAAAAATTATAATCACTGCATGTATAAGAAGATAATATAAAAATCATTATTTTGTGTGGTAACATAATCAATGAATAGGAGAAAGTATACCTAAAACAACACTCCTTCATCAACTAAAGTTATTTTCATCAATATTTCCTTATTGTATTTGATCACATTTTGTGTTCTTTGAGGTACAGTGTGATATTGAATGCTAGGCACTAGTAGTTATATCCTCATATGTTTTCATGCCTCATAACCACAAACCTACTTGACAAAATACATAGAAATATTATTAATGACTTTTTAGGTTATATCTTCTTTGTCTTTGGTTTTGGAAATAGAAGGGATCTCTTGACTATTAATCCCAAGAAAGATGAATTGTGGAAAAGAATGGATATATGTGGTAGAAGCAGTCTATAAACTGATGGCTATTTGGAGTCAAACCAAATAAGAAATTGGTTTGGTTCTTGAAAAATAAGTCTTTGATTGTTTATTTTATTTTATATTATGGTATATTCATTGTCTAGATAAGTATATATGCCATATTTGCATCCATCCTATCATTGATTGGTCGGGGGATAAGTTGTCGTTAAGCCTATAAAGATACATTTTGTACCCGAGTATCATGCGACTGGGATGTAGATATTTCCAATTAAAATTTCTTTATACTGTTAGTACTCTAAACGTTCAGGTGAAAGGTTCCAAAATAATCCCAACTGAGCTCAAGAAGTCTCAATTTTGAGGAAGTTTAGCAATAATGTCCTAGAATAATCCTTTAAGGTAGTAAAGGCAAGGAGTGTAGGTGAATTTTTTTGTACAAAAAATATGAAGTCCGTGTTACTACACATACACATTTTTCTAATAATACTAAATTATCTAGACAAGTAATTTACTACTTACACATTTAGGCAAGTTGCTATTTCTAGATGATGATGGATAAACTTCAGTACATAGTTAGGGACACTTAATTACTTAATGATATTTGATAAGATATACATGTTGTTGACATGGAAGAATCTATCAATTAATCAAGGATTCCATTATGGCTCATATATAGTTTTCTTTATAGCTACATGTTACAAAAACCCCACAGTTCTTTATTTTGCAAATTAAATACAAAAATCGAAAGGTATTCGAACTTTGAATTTGATTCTTATTATTTTTTTCATGATAAATTTGGATGAAGACTCATTTGTATATTTCATCTTGTGTGAGTCAAGAAAGGGGAATTCTACTAATTGATGATCATTATTAAATCTAGAGTAACATTAAAAAGTGAAAAAGGATGGGTCTATTAAAAGTCATTATGTAGTTATTTTTTTCTCAAGGAAGATTTTAGAAGTGAATAAGATAATAAGTGACTATTTCCTCATATCAATTGAAAGTTAATTTTTTTTAGTGCAAAATTGAAAGTTAATTAGTTAACGTGTTCTTAAAAATAGAAATTTTCAATGAGGGTCATTCAACTTTTGAAAGAAAAAATTTTATATTATTGCTAAGAAAAATTGATGGCATCTCTTGACATTTCTTTCATTAGATATATGAGAGTATGAGTCATAGCTTGTCATCATAGAATGCTAATTATGTATTATTGATAACATATATGTTAATATCATCTCATCTATTTGGTTGCTTTATCATTATCAAATGTAACATCTACAAAGATGTATGTAGTCATAGCTTGTCATCTATTTGGTTGCCTTATCATGATCACCACATATATAGGAATGTAGGAGTTACCTAAAGAACCCAAGATTTGACAACCACGTGCAACTAATGTTAGGAAGTCATGACAAGGTTGAGGTAGATGCCATAAGTATAGAGACAAGTTTAGTTTCATAAACCCTAAGTATGAGTTGAGAAGTAGACTAAGGTAATATATAATATTCACATAAATCTTTACTTTATGAAAATACATTACATATTTCTTTTCATGAAAAAGTTTGAACATAAGTGTGCCTTACAATAAATGAAGAGGTAAGCAGAACCCTAAGGTGGGTAGTAGCCTAGAGAAATTTTAGGGACGAAATTTATTTTAAGGTGGGTAGAATTGTAACATCCTCAATTTCATAGCTAAAGTAAGCCTTTTATGTGGGGTTTTCTAGTAAAGGCATGCTAATGGACATAATGAATTATTTCTATGGACAATAATGTGACGAATATTTAATATGATGAGTCAAGTTCATGGCTTGAGCCTTAGACCTCGCTTAGGTCTTCATCTTATGCAAATAAAGAAATATCGATCACATGTGTCATGCATGAGCTTCAATTGAGAAATTATATTGATTGAAGACTTATTTTCATGATTTGGAATACAATGAAGCACATGGAGCCTTTGAAATACTAAGGGATGGGCCATGTGCCCTAGAGCCCAATTCCAGCCCTATTGGACCAATTAAGTTTTACAAATAGGTCCTTGGAGTAAAAATTGAGAATTAAATATTTTGTGATCATAATGAATTCTTAAAATATTTTTAGTAGAATATTAATTAGAATATGAGATGGTGGGAAAGATTTTAAATGATTTTGAATTACATAGAGGCCTAGGTAATTAAATTTGTACTTATTCAACAATTAATTAAAAGATATTTTTGGAGTGTCTTTATAATTAATTTGGACCTAATATCTTTTCCATAACAAGATAATGATAATATATCAGTTATCCAAAAATTTGAGTTTAAACGGGGTCATGTGGTGGTTTATAGAATTATTTCTATAGATTGGACTTTTATGCAAAAAGAAAAATAAAATAAAAAAGGGGGGCGACCTCAGTCCTCACGGACTAGAGAGCCACAACCCCTATTTTACGGACCTACACAAAGTCTGAAGAAGAAGGGGCTCTGCCCAAGATCCTTTGGTTAAGATTCTATAAAAACCTCATGGATCTCGAGTTTGGAGCCTCGCACACCTAGATCTAGGGTTTGATGTGAATCAAAGAAGTGGAAAAGGAGATCGAGGGAGAAGACAGATGGGTCGGAGATAGGTGATAGTTGTGGGTTCTTCCACTTGGACCTTCGAACGCGCCCCCTTCCTTCACCATCGGTGGCACCACCCATCCAGGCGAGCCAAGCCGCAGCCAAGGAGGGCTTCACCTCGCGCAAGGATGCCTTGGTCACCAGCTGCCGAGCCCTCCAAACTGATGCTCTGTTTTGGGTGTGAAACAGGGCAAACACCCCCCCTTTCCGTCGGGTGAAGAAGGCGGATCTTCCTGGGTTGAGGGGATTGCAGATGCCCCTAAGTCGTTGGATCGTCTTCCGAAGGCCAAGAATGGATGATGAGGTACATATTCAAAAAATCAGAACTTGAGATTTCATTATCTTTTCTCGGAGTATAAGGTATCAATAGAAAGCTCTTTGAATGTACTATATTTTAAAAATATCTCTAGAATGTGATTTGGATGTTTTTTTTATGTGTTGGGTAGACAAAACTATATGATTTTGATGTTTTGTCAATTAAAAATAGCAAACAAATTTAGAAATTCATATAAATATTACTGGATGTGTATTATGATATTCTTAACATGATTTCAAAGCCTGATCTCTCTTATATGAAGTTTTATTTAGGTTTTTGATATAAACCCTAATAAGGGTATTTTGGGTATTTCACTCAAGATTTGATTACGAAATGACCTGATATTTTAATACATGATCTTACTACATTGTATGATTATTTTTTTGAAAGTTTTGATGTAGTTTCATATATAATAGGATTTGTATTTAGTTTTTGGCCTAAGTGGTCATTATATAAGATGATTCATGAGTATTTGTGAGGCAACATGTATTTTGTGTGCCTATTTAGTATGGAAAATTATTATAATTATATTTTCATCTGATTTTTATAAATGAGTTAGTAAGAGTAGTATATGTGAGTATGTATGGAGTTTACTCTTGGTATATGAGGTATATACTTATATATTAGTGTATATGGTATTTTTGGTATAATGAATATATTAGTATGTGTATGCCACATAATGTGTGAATCAAGTTTAATTCAATGTTTAAACATGAAACATGCTTTAAATTAGAGTCAGTCTTAGTTAAATATGATTCCTAATTTAGTCTAGGGGATTAGGATGACGGGGTTTGAAATTTAGAAATGAAGAGAGGAGATTACACATGGACTTATACAATTTTGTTGAGGACTAGGTATATATGTTGTGAATCAAGGAAACAAGGCTACATCAAGAACATATTCAATATAAAGGTAAGTGGTTCATGCCCATGAGTATTCATATCTATCAAACATAGCATATTTTTGTAAGACTTTATACTTTATGTGATCCAATGTTCTAAGATTTGATGTTAAGATATGCAAGTATGATTTTTATACATTCGTGGATACATCCTTACATGTGCCTAATATCTAGAGAAGAGATATTATTAAGCTTTATAAGAATGATAGGGACTCATGAACCAGGTTCATGAGAAAATTAAAGGATCATGTTTCTATAAGAACTATTAGTAAAGATTCATATTGATGAATAACACTACAAGATAAGATATGCAACTAAGATTGACAATGTGGGTTAAGAATGTAGAAAGATTTCAAGTAGAAACATGCCATTAAGATTTTATACATGTGTAGAGATCTAAGACTAGATTCCTTAGAATGAATAATATCTAGAATTTAATTACAAAGTAAGAATATGACTTTCAGAATATTAAGACATGGTCAATAAAGGTATTCAAATCACAATGTATTGTAAAGATGAGTTCATGATGGCATTATAAGGTAATGACACATTAAGTTACGATTAGGTTGCAAGATGATATTTTATAAGATTTTTATTTAGATATTTAAGGTTTAATATGTAAGTTCATATGCAAAGTTTCAGGGTAACATCATATTTTATAATAAGGATTGAACCATCTTGTCAGAATTGATATTTTTAGATATGTTGTACTTATGATACTTTCATAAGCTTGACTTAAGATACCTTGTATACTTAGTATTTCTATATTCATGTCAGATCCTTTCTCATAAGACATTAGACTCATTTATGATATAATTGGTATAATGAAGTAATCTTACCAAATACGAGTTTTAGAATAAAGTTTACCCAGATAATGAGATACATGCTCAAATTAGGAATGAATTTTGTTTAGAGCTTAAGAATAAGAGATTTAGATTCAGACTTAGACTGCTCTTTGTGTGAGTAGCCAGATTATGAATAAAGATACATGATAAGGGTTTAAACCCAATCTCAATTATGAAGTAATTGAGATCCATATTCACATTCAGTTTTAGATTAAGTTTCTCATTAAGAATAAAAGATTTAGATTCAGATTCAGATTTCGAATTCACACTACTACAGAAACAACATTCAATGTCGCTTTTTTGGGCGTTGGTTATTATGGTAAACCGACACCTATAATATTCAACGTCGGTTATATAGGGAAACCGACATCTATATTCAAAGACTAGCCAGACACGGGTATCGCTTTATATTCAGCGTCGGATGGGTAAAAAAAATCGACGCCTAAAATCGCCCGCGAAATCCAAATTTCGAGTGAAAAAAATTTGTGTCACATACAACATCAATTTTTTTAACTATTCACCGACACCGATGTCAGAAGGATATTTGTGTGAAAAGTTCTACTTTCGGTGTCAGTTAATCCTTTGATAACCGACGCTGATAATCATTCCCGCCAAATAATTTAGGGCAAGATTGTTTAATTGGACGTCAGTTTTTTACTGACAACTGACATTGACGAGTAATAGGTGTCTGTTTTGTAGATAACCGACGTTGTTGACCAACTTAATAGACCCTATCACCCGGCTCTTCTCCCTTTCTTCCTGTTTCTTCACGATAATTTTCCTGTGCTCGCCGCTCTCGCCTAAAATCGTCGACGACCCCTACTGCTCGTCGCCGCTGCTGCTGGTACGCCTCTGCTCACCATCGTCGTCATCACATCCTCTTTCTGCTACTTCCGTCGCTCGTCGCCAGTGCTGCTATATTCTTCTCTGCTGCTCTACTCGTCTCCTGGTGCCACTACGAGTGTCGCTCTGCTCTTCTCTATGCCTGCTCGCCGCCACTGCTGCCGCTGCTCGCCGCCACTCTTCTCCACGCTAGCTCCAGGTAGCCCTAGCCACTTTGCTTCCATCTCCCTAGCTCCTTACCAGCAGCAAGCACGGTTGTGGCTGTGTTGGCCTACCAGGGCCGTGCTGTCCAGCACGGTCGTGGTAGGCCAACACAGCCATGACTGTGCTTGCTGTTGGTAAGGATATGAACAAATCTTTATGTAATGCTTTATGTAAATCCTCGGATACGAACAAATGTTTTGCTTGCATATATTTTTGCTTCTAATCCTAATGTTTGACCTAATTCAGTAAATTTTGATGTTAGTACATATGTATTTAAGATTTAAACTTGATTTGATTTGATTAAACCTAACATTGATGAAGCCCTAACATCAATTATGATGAAACCCTAACATTAATTGTGATGAAACCCTAACATGTACATATCTATTATTGTGTTTGTTGGCCTAGAAACCCGTCCAAGATTTACTCATTAGGAGTAAATCTTGGATAGTCCCCGGTTTGGGACTGTTCTTGAACACCTAATCTCACTTAGGATGTAAGTGTATAATGTGTATTGGGTTTTCAAGAAAATTTTGGTAGCATTTCCTCATTTGTTCTCTAAGTACATACGTACTTAGAGAACAGTGGGGAAATGCTGCCAAAATTTTCTTGAAAACCCAATACACATTATACACTTACTAGTGAGATTAGGCGTTCAAGGATGGGATAGGTGGTACACATTTATTATATATAAGAATGACATCACATGTATTTGTTAATCGTAGACCCTAATCTTGTCCTAATATATACTTTTTTTCTCTTTGATCATAGAATGGATAGATCATGGATGTCCATTCGCAATCGCTGCACTCCAGAATTTATATATGGTCTTAATCAGTTTATTGGATTTGCCGAGGAACATAGGAAAGAACCTGGAGATAGGTTCTACTGTCCATGTAGGCATTGCGGTAACAACTTGAAAGTCAGCACAGGTGACGAAATCAAAAGTCATGTCATGTGCAACGGGATTGTACAAAGCTATACAGAATGGCACTGGCATGGAGAGATTTTAAACTCGAAACCAGTGGATGTCGATAGCAGTGCTTGGGTGGAATAAGAAATTGCCTCCGATGACGTAGATGCGAACGAACTAGTTCCAGTAGACATCGTTGATGTGATGTTGGATAGTTGTAGGGTAGAGCACACCGATCCACCTCCTATCTTTAGAAACAGTGTGCATGATGATGAGATATCGTTATACACAAGTTGTGCTAAGTTTACGAAGCTTAGCGTTGTGTTGAGATTGTATAAGTTGAAAGCTAACAATAGATGGAGCGAAAAAAGCTTCACTTCATTGTTGACTTTGTTGAAAGAAATGCTTCCTGAAGGAAACGAGCTGTCAATCTCAACATACCGGGTAAAGAAATTGTTTTGCCCAATGGGAATGGAGGCCAAGAAGATACACGCATGCCCGAATGATTGTGTATTATTTCAAAAGGACTATGTGGATTAGAAAGATTGCCCAAAATGTGGTGCGTCACGGTATATATTGATGACTTCAGGGGAGTCCAAAACTGGTTCTCCTGCCAAGGTGATGTGGTATCTACCTATAATATCACGGTTTCAACGCTTGTTTGCAAATCTAAAAGATGCAAAGAATTTGAGGTGGCATGCAGATGTTAAGAAAAATAATGATGGGATCCTACGACATGCGTCTGATTCCCCACAGTTGAAGAAGATTGATCTATTGTACCCCAAATTTGGTGAAGAAGATAGGAATCTAAGACTTTGGCTTTGTACAGATGGGATGAATCCGTACGGGACATTGAGCAGCCAACATAGCACTTGTCCAGTCATGCTTGTTATATACAATCTTCCTCCCTTGTTGTGTATGAAAAATAAGTATGTTATGTTGTCTTTGTTGATATCAGGCCCTAAACAACCCGGAAATGATATCGATGTTTATCTTGAACCTCTGATTGATGACTTAAAGAAACTTTGGGTTGAAGGTGTTATGTCTTATGAAGGGTTTGACATTAATGGGTTCGCATATTACACAAAGCGCCAAGATGATAAGAGTGTCGTCCAAAACAGTGGGGTCACTCTTCAAGCGTCGACTATGTATTTTGAAAGTGCAAAGGACAAGAGTCCACGTGAAGCTAAAATGTCATATTACGGTGTCATTGAAGACATATGGGAGTTTGACTACATAGATTTCAGAATTCCACTCTTTAAATGTAATTGGGTTAATAACACCAATGGAGTTGTAGTGGATGAATTGGGTTTCACTTTAGTGAACTTTGAAAAGATTGGCGAGAAGGGTGAACCATTCATATTGGCATCACATGCAAAACAAATATTCTATATCGATGATCCTGCAAATGATAAATGGTCGGTTGTTCTTCATGGTAAAAGACAGTTCATTGAAGATCCTATAGATGAAGAAGAGTATTATGATAAGTATGATGACTCCAGTCCATTCTCAGTTGGGTTGCCAACTCCAAAACATATTGAAGCTAATGATGACTTATATGTGCGCGGAGATCACAATGAAGGATTGTTAATTGATAAAAGATCACAATTTTAGAGGCATGCATGTTTATATTTTTTTATTGAAGCTAAATGTTTGCTTTTTTAATATCAATATCATTTTCTGATTTGATGTTTCATTATCTTCTAGTTAATACAAATGCTAAATGTTGTGGGAGGGTCCTAAGGAACTATAGGACCAATCTCACTCGAGATTACATATGCGATGCTGAGAATAGGTTCTTGATTGATTCCAATTCTAGACATTGATCAGTATTTCACTAACTCTACACTAATAATTTTTGTTTGTATTCTCTTTGAAAAATAAATATAGGAAGAAGGAAGAGAAGCCACAATGAAGAGAAGCAGGATACAGATACAATACATAAAGTGCAGCACACACAAGTGTTTCAGATTCATATAACAACATGACAGACAAACACATATATAGTGCATAACAACAGCAACGCCGAATTTACATGCAACACTAGCTTAGTACATATATAGTGGGACTAAGGTGACGAGTTAACAGGAGGACAAATAGATTTCACCACGAGTTAACATTGAAGAAGGTCTACTAACCTACACTGAGCTAAACAAGTTTATCAGTACTAGCCTAAGGCGCAAGTACCGTTCGTCAGGACAATGACAGTCGTGGAAGCTTAGTGGCCACTGTCCAGTTGAACGTGTAGTGACCACTAAGCTGGTGGCCACTAAGCTTCCACGACCGTCATTGTCCCGACGAACGGTACTTGTGCCTTAGGTCAGTACTGATAAAATTGTTTAGCTCAGTGTAGGTTAGTAGACCTTCTTCAATGTTAACTCGTGGTGAAATCTGTTTGTCCTCCTGTTAACTCGTCACCTTAGTCCCACTATATATGTACTAAGCTAGTGTTGTATGTAAATTCGGCGATGCTATTGTTATGCACTATAGATGTGTTAGTCTGTCATGTTGTATTATGAATCTGAAGCACTTGTGCGTGCTGCACTTTATGTATTACTTTATGTATTGTATGCCGCATTGGACATCGATACCGCATTGGTTGTATGCACTTGTGCGTGCTGCACTTGTTATGCCGCATTGGACATCGATACCATATGTGAGGTATTATATATAGTCTCATTAGTTAGTATGAAATATATCAATCTTATTTTTATATTAATACTTATATACATACATCATTTTCTTTGTAGGTGTTTAAAACTGACCACACTATAGGTAAATACTTAAAATATGTACATGCTCCATACACGATGGAAGTATTAAATGAAGTAAGAGAATAATGGGCAAGAGCCATTCAAGCAGTGGGGAATGTATAATTGGGGTGTTGATAGCGATGTTGAATGATATTTTGTAAATGAATATTTCTGAATGTTTATACATGTTTGAATGTTTATACATGTATTTGAATGTTTCTACATGTGTGAATGTGAGAATTGAATTGATGTCTGAATGTATCTACTTGTGTGAAAAGTATATTTGTTGATTTTGCAGGTTTGTGACTTGTTTGTTGGCTGATATCAATGGATGTCGTAAACCTACAGTTCAGAAAACTAAACTGCATGTTCTCATCCTGCCGACTAGCCACAACAGGCCTACAAACTGAAAAGAAAAAAAATTAAAACATAGGCGTCAGTTATTTATAGAAAATTGTCATCAACGGCTTACAGTGTCGGTTATTGGATAAAACTGCTGCCTAATGTAACAAACAACCCGACCGTGAAGGAAAGCACGACCGTGGCGGGAAATGACGTCGGTTATTAGCATAAACTCGACACCTATAGTACTAAACACGGCCGTGCAGGGAAGTACGGTCATGGCATCTGGAAATATGGTGTTAGTTTTTATTGGAAAACCGACGCAGAAAGTGTCGTAGATGGCGCCCTTTTTGTGGCACGAATCCTTTTGGCGTCGGCTTACTATGCCTAATCGACACCTATAGGTGCCATGCTGGCGCGTTTTTGGTGGCACGAAGACTTTTGGCATTGGTTGTAAAACCGAAGCCGAAGAGTTTGACCTTTAGCGGCACCCACATAGGCGTCGCTTGAGAACCGTCACTAAAAGGGGTTAAACAACCGACGCCAAAGGCATGTTCTGTAGCACTGTCAGTACATGCTCAATACTCAGTAATCAGTTTCAAATAAGTTCAATTATCAATATTCAGTTTTAAATAAGATAAGTTTAGATTCATTATTCAGTAAAGCTATCAGTATTCAGCTTCAGTTCATATTAAGAATTAAGTAAGTTTAGACTTAAGATAAATAAGTCAAAACCTTCACATAAGACATTATATGATAAGTCCTCATTAAGTAGTCCCGAGACGATTCAGAGGCATATGTTGCCAATTCAGAGGAGTGTTTACTCCAATTCAGAGGTGTTGCGGCACCAGTTCAGGGCATAGTTACGCCAATTTAGAGACATCTCGGTGTCATTCAGAGGCATGTATTGCCAATTCAGGGTACTTCGATACCAATTTAGGGCATAGATACACCAATTCAGGAGGACTTATTATATAATGGTGGCCACAATCAGATAAAAATCATAAGTAAAAGATACCTTAGTTTATAGCATGCCCATAATCTCATCCATGAGTATGATGAGAGGGAATCAGATAAGATAAGTATGACCCAAGCACTTTGGTGTAGGTCTTGAGATCCATGTACCAGTACATGTCTCCAGAATAAGATAAGATATGAAGATAAGAATTCATATTGAGAAATGAAATACTTTATGTTTCAGTTTACTCACAGTTTGATGTTAAGTTCATGTTTATAATATCCAATTTTAGATCTTTAGAAATATATATTTTCAAATACTCATGCAACTTACTCTAATGACTGTTTTTCCCAATGCATGGTTGGGGACGCAATGTTCGTAGGATTTGGAGCAGTTGCGGATCAAATAAACAAGTAAAGGTCTAGGAGATTTTCAAGCTTGTCTAGTGGGGTGCCATCTACCTAGATGATCCTGAGTATTGACATCTTTTTATTATGAACTTATGCATAAACATGATGTAGTTTTATGTTGACAAAAAGCTATGTACGAATCAATTTTACAGTTTTGTAAAGTGTTTCATTTACTTTTATTGCAATGGTTATCATGTTTGTGACACTCCTAGAAAAGAAAAGAAAAATTCTTCCACTCTTGTGATATAAAAATCTGGGTGTTACAGTACACTTCCATTTATTCCTGTATCCAAACCAATAATAATATTAGTTTTATCATAACTTTAAATTTTAATATTAACACAAATTTATTTTCTATACCAGAATCAGTCTTGTGTACATAATATGGAGAAGAAAATATCATTAGCAATCACTTAACACATCCACTAAACAACAAACATATAGATGTATAACATCAATATGAAATTTATGAAACTGATACGATGACAAAATACATTTGAAGCAAATAAACATAACAATAATATCATATAGAGTAAGGAACTACTAACTTGTATATGTATAAGAGAATATTTATTATACATGATACAAAAAATTCACTATAGTACACTTCTTTTCCTAATAACTTTTCATTCCAATCATCATCATCAACCATTATATGCCATTCCATCCATGGTAATTAATAGAAGGTGTTACATTAGTGGAGCCATTTTGAGATACATGAAAAACCCTCACAGATTAACTAAGGTATAACCAAAAATAGTAGTCAATATTATCCACAACATCCTGATAATCTAGTTTTTCAATATGGTTTTTGAATGCTAACTACACACTCATATCCCCATACATTGGAATGAAGTAATATAGAAGTGAATTATTGACAAAGAATTCCAAAACTATATATGTTAATCAACTTTTTATCATTTATCTTAGGTAAAATGATATTTTCCATACAAAAGCTACAATGATTTATGATTCAAGAAGACACATATCTTTTCTTTTGGAGTTGTAAAATTATGAGACAATAATATTTTATCAATTAAAACATTAGATACCACTTCCAAACCTGGTGAAAACATTGCTTGTCTATATTATCAATCCCTATGAATGAAATCTTCTATACTTCACCTTACTTAAACACAGTGAAACATAACTACATGATTTTCAAATATAAATGCAAATAAAAATATTCAATATAAAAATATCTTCTAATAAAAGGTATTACATTTAGAAGTTTTAGACAGTTGAGATCACAACAACTAGGTGAAATATAAAAACAAGGAAATAATAAAGTTATGTTTGAGTAATGATCAAATGTGATTGTTAAAAATTAAATTAACGCCCTGCACATACAAATATATTGGTGTAAAATCACTACTACATTTTTGGCCAGTAACGTCGCTGCCCATAACATCATTTTTATTAGAATAACCAACCTAATAGACTATTGCATATGTTTTATCATAAAAACCGACCTTACAGGTTTCCCGCAGAAAAAATTCAGGCGATTTTGGCTTCGTGCATCGATCTATAGCGTCATTTTTTCTAAATAACCGATGCTATAGAGTCAAACAAAAATGAAGGCACCACTTTGGAACTCTAGGGTCGGTTTTTATGGATAACCGACCTTATAGATACTGACCTTATAGATGGTTTACAAAAATTCAGGCACCACTTAGGCTTTAGCGTCGGTTTTTTGGAATAACTGACCCTATAGACCTGACTTCTAGCGTCCGTTTTGTCAGTTAACTGACGCTAAAGGTCGGGTTGTTACCAAAAATGCGCGACTAGGACCATATCGACTTATGTTTCATTTCATTTTGCTCAAAAGCACGACGCTAGAGACCCCCTTCTTCTCTATCGTTGTGTCCAAGGAGCCCATCTCCGTGTCCTTCCGACACCGTCGTCGTGTCCAACGAGTCGTTGTTGCCGCCCTGTCCAACGATCCGAGCCATTTGTCGCCGCCGTCGAGCCGTGTTGTGCCGCCGCCTAGCCGTATGTGTTGTGTCACCGCCGCCAACTAAAGGTCGCAAGGTACATTCTATTAACGGAAAATCGGTCGCAAGCTTCTCGGTTGTACGTGTTGTGCCGCCGTCGAAGAGCCTTCTCGGTTGGAAAGGAGAGGCGGGGTAGGTGGGGGCTGCTGTTGTCGGGGCTGGGGTCCGGCGTTGGGTGGTGATGGGTGATGCGGTCGGGGCGGGGGTCGGCAGTGGGTAGCGATGGGTGCTGGTGATAGTATCATGATCGTGCCATAACCACGACTATTTTTCTTCTTATTGTCATGTCGCGATTGAGGAAAGGTTCGGTGTGAATGCATTTGTTACGTAGCATGGTCGTGGTGGTTGTGACTGAGTGAATGTATTTGTTAGGTAGCATGACCGTTTTGGGTAGCACGGCCATGGTGGTTGGTAGCACGGCCGTGCTGGGTAGCACGGCCATGGTGGCTGTGGCTGAGTAAATGTATTTGTTAGGTAGCATGGCCGTGCTGGGTAGCATGGTCGTGTTGGCTGAGTTGCTGAACAGCATTTGTTAAAATCTTTTTGCTCCTCTAATATTGATGTATATTGACCCTAATGCCTTACATTATAAGAGAATTGAATCGTGCATTTGTGTTGTTGCAGGTGTTGTTGACTTGTATATATTTCTTTTTCAGCCATCAAGTGAGGTATAATATTCTCACTCTCCCAATGTGCCATTAGGCTTCATTTTGATTCAAATATTTAATACATGTATGGTAGCGCTTGGTAGACATTCCAGAAATATGAGGGTAGACATTGTGTAGTCTCAGATTGACACTTTAGGGTTTATATATGAGATCATCAAATGCATGTTGTTTAACTTAATATATAAATAAGACAATAATACATTTATGCATGTATATATCAACTTAGAAACCCGTTCAAAATTTACTCATAGGTGTAAATTTTGGATAGTCCCCGGTTTGGGACTATTTTTGGATATTTAATCTCACTTAGGATATAACTGTATAATGTATGTTTAGTTTTGAAGAAAGTTTTAGTAGTATTTCCTCATTTGTTCTCTGGGTACATATGTGAGTGGTTATTTACCATTTACATCAGTGTACTTGGAGAACTTAGGGGAAATGTTGCTAAAATTTTCTTCAAAACTAAACATACATTGTACAGTTACTAATGAGATTAAATATTCAAAAATGGGATAGGTGGTACACTTTAGTATAAAAGTAATTAACTTCCTATCAATAAAAACTTACATCTTATAATATCAATATTAAATGCTTAGTTTTATAATTAATTTTTAATGTGATATAGAAAATGGATCGAAGTTGGATGTCTATCAAGAACCGTTATAGTCCAGAGTTTGCCAAAGGTCTTGATGAATTTATCAGATTTGCTGAGGAACATAGAAAACTACCTACAGATAGGTTCTATTGTCCATGTATAAATTATGGTAACAATTTGAAAGTTGATATTGCTGAGGAAATTAAGGATCATGTCATATGCAATGGGATCATACCAGGTTATAATGAATGGTATTGGCATGGAGAGAAAATTAATAATGGATCAGAAAATGTCGATACTAATAGTTGTGGCATAGAAGATATAGATAATGATGATAATTTCAATGATGAACCGATTCAGGATGACCCGATTCAGGATGATATGGTTGATGAGATGCTACGCAGTTGTCAGGACAATGTCATTGATCCACCTTCTATATTTGCAAACATAGTCCATGATGCTGAAAAACCTTTATATAAGGGTTGTACTAAGTTCACGAGGTTGAGTGTTGTGATGCGATTATATACTCTTAAAGCTCAAAACTGGTGGAGCGATAAGAGTTTTACTTCACTGTTGTCTTTGTTAAAGGAAATTCTTCCTGAAGGCAACGAGCTTCCAATTTCAACATATCAAGCAAAGAAAATAATGTGCCCAATGGGAATGGAGGCTAAGAAGATTCATGCATGCCCAAATGAGTGTGTGTTGTTTCAGAAGGACTATAGTAATTTAATAAATTGTCCAAAATGTGGTGTGTCAAGGTATAAGAACACAAATTCAGCTAAGGCTAAAAATGGCTCTCCTGTCGAGGTGATGTGGTATCTACCAATAATACCACGATTTCAACGCTTATTTGCTAATACAGAAGATGCGCAAAATTTGTCTTGACATGGGGAGTTAAAGGCCAATGATGATGGCATCCTATGACATGCATCTGATTCACCACAATGGAATAAAATTGATTTATTATACCCTCAATTTGGTAACGAACCAAGAAACTTAAGACTTGGACTCTGTACAGATGGAATGAATCCCTATGGTACATTAAGCAGCCAACATAGCACGTGGCCTGTTATGATTGTTATATACAATCTTCCTCCTTAGTTGTGTATGAAAAATAAGTATGTCGTGTTGTCAATATTGATATCAGGGCCCAAGCAACCTACAAATGATATTGATGTTTACCTTCAACCTCAAATAGATGACCTAATCAAACTATGGGAAGAAGGTATTATGACATATGATGCTTCACGTAAAGAGACCTTCAGTTTGCGTGCTATGTTGTTTTGCAGGATTAATGACTTTCCAGCTTATGGAAATTTGTCTGGATATAGCATAAAAGGTTACAAAGCATGTCATGTTTGTGAGGAAAATATTGATTCAATCAGACTGAAACATGGTGGTAAAATCGTATATCTTGGTCATCGGAGATTTCTCCCACCAGTGCATCCTTATCGAAGGCAACGCAAAACCTTTAATGGGTCAACTGAGGAATGAAGTGTTCCTAAACCTATACCAGGAAATGTTGTATATGATAGGGTGAAACATATTGTTAATGAATTTGGAAAGAGTTCAAGTAGTCATACACTCACATGTGACAAATCTCTATACAAGAAGAGGTCAATATTCTGGGATCTTCCTTATTGGAGATCTTTGGCAATTAGACACTGCATTGACGTCATGCATGTTGAAAAAAATATTTATGATAGCATCATCGGTATGCTATTGAACATACCAGGAAAGACTAAAGATGGCATCAAATCTAGAAAAGATTTAGAATTAATGGGTATAAGAAAAGAATTATCAGTAGAGATCAAGGGTCACCACACATATTTACCACCATCTTGTTACACTTTGTCAAAGAAGGAGAAAAAGACTTTCTGTGAGTGCTTGTATAATATTAAGGTTCCACAAAGATACTCTTCTAATATTCGTAGATTGGTATCAATAAAGGATCTGAAACTGATAGGTCTCAAATATCACGATTGTCACACCTTAATGCAACAAATTTTACCTGTGGCTATTCGATCTATATTGTCGAAGCATCTAAGGTTTGCAATCACAAGACTTTGTTTCTTCTTCAATGAAATATGTAACAAAGTGATACATCCTGATACTCTTGATAAATTACAGAAATATGTAATTGTTACCATGTGTCAGCTTGAAATGTACTTTCCTCCTCCATTTTTTGATATCATGGTTCATCTTGTAGTACATATTACAAGGGAGGTGAAAATGTTGGGTCCAATTTTCTTACACTGGATGTATCCATTTGAACGCTACATGAGTGTTTTTAAAGGTGATGTTCGGAATCGTTATCGTCCTGAAGGGAGTAGTGTTGAGGGTTACGTGGCTAGGGAGGTGATGGACTTTTGCAATGATTTTTTGAATTGCAATGAAACTTCTAGCGACCTAAAAAATTCCCATCACACAGGATCTTATTATGGCAAAGGAACTCTGGGAGGACGAGTGAAAGGAATCAGTCGTGAGTTGTGGGAACAAGCACATTTATATATTTTACACAACATCGATGAAGTTAGTAGCTACATCACAGAACATAATGATCTTATCAAGAGAAATCATCCGCAATCTAGTTCAATGTGGCTTGCAAGAGAGCATAATTGAACATTTATTAGGTGGTTTGAAGAGAAAGTATTTAATCAACTATGTGAGTCACCGAATAATGTTGCTGAGAACATAAAATGGCTCACCTTTAAGCCAAAAATGGATGTCATGTCATATGAAGGTTATGACATAAACGGATTTTCATACTACACAAAGTGTCAAGATGAAAGTAGTGTAGTTCAAAATAGTGGGGTCACTGTTCAAGCTTGTTCATTGTATTTTTCTAGTGCCAAAGATAAAAGACCACGCGAAGCTGAGATGTCATATTACGGTGTCATTGAGGACATATGGGAAATGGACTATACAAATTTTCGAGTTCTTATCTTTAGGTGTAATTGGGTTGACAACAACAAAGGAGGTTTAGTGGATGAGTTGGGTTTCAAATTGGTGAATTTTGAAAAGATTGGTGAGAAAGATGAGCCATTCATCATGGCAGACCAAGCAAAACAAGTATTCTATATTGATGACCCGGCAAATAAAAATTGGTCTGTCGTTCTTCATGGAAAAAGACAATTTACTGTAGATCCTATAAATGAAGAAGAATACTATGAAAAGTATGATGATTCCAGTCCACTCTCAGTTGGTTTGCCAAGTTTAAATGTTGAAGATAACATCGATGAATATTATAAACGTCAAGACCATGCTGAAGGAATTTTCCTTCACTAACAACTCAACCAATACTTGAGGCATGCATTCTTTGAATTATTTATTTTATATTATCATTCAAGCTAGTATACCTTATCACTTGTTCTTTTATTATCACTTATTTTTTTATCATGTATACTTGCAGGTTCTAAAATGACGAGTGAAGATGAACATTTTGAGCATGAGCATGAGCACCATGAGGATGGTAGTGGTGATGCTAAGAAAAGTAGAGGTCCCACACTGATACGTAGGCTGCAGGAGCTCAGGGCTAAAGGGGAAAAATTGTCAGTCCAGTTTGATATCACAAGAGCACCTGTTGGGGAACATGCTAGTGCTTTCAAGCATTACGTAGGGGCGACCACGCGCAGTAAGGTGCCAATAGATATAGAAAATTGGCATGATGTTCCTAATGCTAAAAAAGACCTCATATGGAAAGATATATCTATGAGTGGAAGTGATATTATTTTAATATGTTTTTTTATCTATTGATTCTAATTTAGTTTTCTTGGAATTAATTGCTTTTCAAAACAACATTATTAATTGCTTCTTTTGTATGTATATGGTGTTTTTCATCTAAATGAAAAAGATCACAAGAAAAGAGTGCTACAACGTTGTGGTGTACGATGGATGGGTTTTAAGACATGTCTCGCAAGGGAATTTATAGATAATCCTAAACAAAAGAAGAAAGCAACATATGTATATATTTTTATAGATCCTAAGATGTGGGAAACATTTGTTACAACTAGGATATCAGAAGAGTTTCAGGTAATAAAGATTGTGATGTATTGTATGAATCTTTAATTTTATACAATTAAGGAGGTGAATCTTTTTATACATGTTTGCCAAAGTCTGAATTGCAATATCTCATTTTAAATGATCAGGCTATCCACCAGACTCAAAAGGAAAGATGGGCCAAAAATGTGCATGACCATCGCTTGGGGCCCGGTGGTTATGCCTTCTGCCGCCAACTATAAGAGAAGCAATCCTCTTCTGGAGAAGAATCTAGTACAACTCAAGTTGGGCGTCCACCCCGATACTTGACATGGATTGATGCTAGAAAGAATCGAGCAGGTGAAATTGTCAACCCTACAACTAAGGAGGTGGCACAAAAGATGGTAGGTTTATCCCAACTAAGTAAAGAGCAACTCCCACAAACTTAGATTTATTTATATCTAACTGATATTGTGATTTAATAATTTTATTAACTATGAATAGATTGATCTCCACGAGCAAAGGAAGGAAGGAAATTTCATCCCAACTGGCCACATGGATGAACTATCAGTTGCTCTTGGTACGAAGGAGCATCCTGTCCGTGTTAGGGGATTAGCAACTGGCATAGGATTCAAGTCTTATTTTGGCCCTTCGTAATCTAAAAGAGGTCGTGCAGGAGGTCTTACACAAGAGGAGGTTGAAGCATTAGTAGCGAAGAAAGTATAAGAAATAATGTCTTCATTTCAGCATACTCAACCTTCTCAACCTATTCATATTGTGCGTCTCTCAAGTAATGAGGTACAAGCTGGCCATGCTCCAGTTGTAGAAGGTCATGGGAGCACTTCCAGTGACCCACCACAACAATCTGCAGTATGTTTTTGTTCTATATGTTGTGTTATTAGTATGATATATATATGATAATATATATAGTTATAACAGGTATCTGTTCTACTACTTCTTATATAACCTATATTATTTCAATCTAGGTTGGTATGAACTGTAAACTTACAGTGGAGGTTCCAGAATATAATATTGTGGCAGCGGGCAAGGTGTACAACCTTGGTGGTACATTGCATTGCCAACAAATTACTGATGACATTTGTCGTGTGTCTATCTATTACAACCCATACTAGGGTTAGTTAATAAATATCTCGATTAGTGTGAGACACCTTGATTAGTGCTAAGCACTCTGTTAAGCATCATGGATAATCATGATAAGCTAATATGTGAATCAATAATTGAGATTGAATCACCTGAGGCAATTAATGATAATAGCAATGTTGATCGTTAAGTTAATTAAGTTGAATAAAGTACTCAAGATGTAATTGGTGCTTTGACCAATTGTGACAAGATAATAATTGAGATTCCTTTCTTCGAGGTCGTAGTGCATTCTGTGATGCAAGTTTTGCAAAAAGAATCATTTGATTCGGACCCTCGAGGCGAAAGTTATAGCCTTTTTATTTTTCTTGGACTTGGTTGTAATTTTTCCAAGTTTAGCCTTTTATTTACCCTTTCCCTTTCTCGCTTATTATTTCTTCCCTATCCCTTCATGCGGTTGATTAAATAGAACAGGACCACCGCTTGAAGCGGCACCCGAGCAACAAGCAGCTCGATTTCAGCAGAGCGGAGAGGCGATTTAGGGGCTATTTAGGGGCGATTTAGGCTCCATAGCTCCGACAGCTGCACTCCTACCTCCGTCCTCCTTCCATCACCTTCTTCTTCCTACACTCTTTCTCCTCCTCTTCTTCCCCTTACCTGAGCCCTAGGGCGGCTCCCCGACCTACTGAATTGCAGCACACCCAACAGGTCGGTCGGCCGCAGTTAAGGAAGGGAGGACGATCGTTGGCTCTCCTAGCTCCAGTTAAGCAGCAACCGTCTTTCTTCTCTCCAACCATGGCTCCGACCTTGATCCGCAGTGTGCTAGGCAATAGCCAAAGTCTCCAGCAACATCTCCCCAACTCTCGACGTCCCCGTCGTCAAAGCAACCAGCCACGACGACTCCCCAGTAGAAGAACGCCACATCCAAGAGATCCTAAGCCGCACTTCCTACTCCCTCTCACACGTAGCCGGCTGCGTCGCCGCCATCTCGTGGAGATTGACCAGGACGAGGGACTAGGTTGTTTCCCTCAATGCCCTGTCTTTAGTCCACAGGCTGCTCGCTGACGGCAACTTGGCGTTCCAGAGGGAGGTCCTCCACGGTACGAGGCGTGGTGCCAGGATGCTCAACATGTCGGATTTCAGGGACGAGGCACACGCGCACTCCTGGGACCATTTGGCGTTTGTCAGGGCGTATGCTATGTACTTGGTATAGGTTGGTTCCAGAGCTAATCCAAAGATTGAAGACAACCCAAAAATAGCTCAGAAACAGGCCCTGGACGCATTTCCAGACGAATTCGGACATCCCGAATTAGGTGAGTAGAATTTCATTTATTTATCATTAATAAACTCAAGCGTTTGAATATTTTCTGTTTTGTGCGCGAATTACGCTGATAACATGCGTTATCAGGCGTAGGGTGGCGTTTGGCGTCGCCCGACTTTTTATTTCATAAATTGCTTCTAGACGCTGTTATATGATTAAATTTAGCAATTGATCAGTGTGGATTGAATCGGTAGATTTATATGGTTCATTGGAACCTAAATTGCTTATTTGAATGTTGAAATTAGAAATTCATGTCTAAAAATGGTATGGATTGGGTATGAACCCAGACAATAAGGATTTCTGATGAATTATCAGATGTACGATTTTAAAGTTGATATGAATAAATAAAATATGCAATAAAACCCTAAATTGCATATATCTTTTGACGTTAATATGTGTAAATTGGTATTTACATGAAATGGCACATTTCTCTGAAATATTACCAGAAATTCTCAAGTATTGTTATTAAATTGTGTTGTGATAGGTAATTAACTCTTAATTGAGTTAAGTGATGCACAAACCAAGATTAGGGTTAATGTGCACGTTTTTCGAGAATTTTAGAGAATTGACAAATGTTGAGTATGATTCTCGTATGTGAAGTAAATTTATTTAATTTGTGCAATAAGATGTTCAATTGCTTAAATTCGCTATGTATGTGCCAGATTGAAATAAGTTGGGTTATTTATGCATTTCTAATTTGTTTGAACGCATGGTATGAGAATTTCTCAGAAATTACAATGATTTGAAATATATTGCTCTGACAGTTTTAGAATGACAGTGTATTGTGATTTGATCTGAAATCAGTAAATGTGATATTCCTGTTTAAGTGTTTATATGTTAATCAGTTAATAGACTTAGGTGCCCCAACATCGTAGAACCCCATTGCGCGGTCTGTACCTTTGGGGTGAAACGATCGATCTAGCCTTGTGCCTAGATGGTCGGGCTCGTGTTCAACAATAATCTGTGCGTGTGTCACGGTGGCACGAGGGCAGACAGACAATGTCCAACAACAACGCGTGCTTGTGTCACGGTGGCACTGGAGAAAGAAAAATGGGGGTTATTCAACATTAATCCGTGCTTGTGTCACGGTGGTAACCCAGACCCTCCGACTGTGCACTACAGGGTGGGAGGAGTCCAGAGCACTCAGAGTTAGTGAAGACAGGCCCTTGTGCGCCTGGGGCCCTTGTGCGCCTGAGAGTCCTGTGCAGATCAGGACGAACAGTCAGACTTAGCATTTCCCGGGTGTGTCGCTAAGTCTTGTACGGTGGGATCGTAGTTCGCTACAGATCTTCATATGCAGAGTGCGCTGCATATATTTGGGGCATAACTAAAATTCATTCACATAGGATCACAGTAAAATTAATATGTTAAGAGTTTAGAACTTCTACGCTAGTTCTCAATAATTACTTTATTATTCAAGATATGCAGTTTCTGATATTTTATGCTTTACAGTTACGCAATATTTGTCGTTGTATAGAAATGTGATTATTATCTGTAGAATCTGCTATGTCATTTGAACTTCTCTGTATAATACCGTTCTTATGCTTAATTTCAATTTAATAAACTTGACGAGTTGTTTAGTGATAGCTAAGTGAAATGCTATTCACTGAGCGAGTAGGCTCATACCTCTACTCAAAACATTTTCAGGTCGTCAACAGCAGGAATCTGAAGGATCCTTTCATCCTAACGCTTAGTCTGTAGAAGGTATATGTAGTTAGTAGTTAGAGGTCTCTTAGTCCTTTCCCCTCGATCCTTGGGACATGGTGTGGGTGAGAGAGAATGTGTATAAAGATGTAAATTAACTGTTATGCTTTATTTTATGTCGGACAATGTAATATGTTGTAGACTCTGTTTATATTGCTAGTAAATTTATTAATGATGCTTTCGTAGTTTGTTTAGTTTCATTTTACAGCATAAATCAAATTTTTCTATAAATATCTTTAAAATGTTTTAAAAAGTGAAGAGTGGTTGGCTTATGTGTAAATCCCATCATGTTGCGTCCTAATCTTGTGGTTTGTGGTTAATGTGAGATCGGGGTGTGACAGCTTTGGTATCAGAGCATAGGTTGAGTATATGAATACTCTAAGTCAAGGTCATGGGACGATAAGAGACCAATAGGATTAGGACTTAGGTGTCTTCCTTCTAACTGCACTTTTATAACAGGAAGTGTTCTGTTATATTATTGCAGATGGTAGGAAGATGATGTGGTCACGAGAATCAAGTTGAGAGTTAAGCTGAGTCATCAGAGATCATTAGGATCAAAAGATAAAAGTTATAAGTGAGGTACATAAAAAGTGACGTGTCTTTAGCTCTGGAAGGTCTGAGTGTTTAGATACCCTGGCCAGGTGTCTGAATACTTAGATTGACCAGTATCAAGCTACTCTGTCTATTCTTCTCTGAATATCCTGGCCAGGTATGCAGAGGAAGGATAGGCTAGAGAGAAACCCTAGAAATTTTAGGGTTAATGAATCGGAAATTAATGTAATAGTAAGAGATTAAATATAGGATGAGATATAATTCTTGATTTATATTGTTTATTTGATTAAAAATCACTAGAAATGCTTTTATATGCATGAAATTAGATTTTCAGTTTGTAAAGTAAACATGATTCTTTTATGTTGTTGTATGTCATGAAATGATTTATTTATTGTTTAAATTCTTTGTATCAAGTAGACCAAAAGTTATGTTTAAATGAGTTTGCCTTAAATGGATATTCATTCCACATGTTTGAAATCAATAGGAGTTGGTTAATCCTGAGTAGCTCTTGGTTTCAGGACTACAGGTTCGGCCTGGTCCGGCTGGCAGGATGCGTTACTGGGATCTAATGACTCCTATTAACAGTATAATTAGAGTAGACTCTGGATGATTTAGATCTGAATCATAGTAAGAATGTACATACGATAAGACGTTGAGATGTAAGAGAAAGATTAGAACAGCTAAGAATTTGCTGGAAATGATATCAGAGACCAATGTTGGAACCTCATATGTGCAATCCTTAATTGGAAATAAAAGAAAATGATATAAGGTTCAAATTAAATTCAATGATTTGTATTATATGAACTCTAAATATAAGAGTATGGAAAGGATATGAGAAAATTATGTAAGGGCTAGGACGTAAGAACCCAATTTGGGTTGGATCATGGAATAGAGTAAAATATTTTTATGTACTTCAAAGCAAAGAGAAAATAAAAGAAAAGAGTTGAGTATATGATAAGTACATAGAAATAAAGAGTCTTATGAAAATCATAAGACCAAGACAAGAAACTTAGTTGGATTAAAGGAAATGTTAGAAATGATGACTTTGATTAAGGAACGAGAATTACAAGACATAATTGAGAGTATGGAATGCATATCTTTATTATAAAGTTAAATACATTCATACATACTACCTTTGGATTCTAAGTCTCTATAGACTAACAAATTAGTTTTTAAAATAAAGAACAAACTCATAACTTAGAAAATGAATGCATGATATAAGAATTTCTCAGTATTTACAATTATTTTAAGTACACTGTTCTGACAGTTCTAGAATGATATCATATTGTGATTTGAACTGCAATCAAATGAATGAGGTAACTGAAACCCTAAGGATAGGGTGTTTCCATGTAATAAGTGAATGAGGTAATTGAAACCCTAAGGGTAGGGTGTTCAATGAATCAACTATTTTGATATCAAAATTCTCAGTATAAGATGTGTGATGCTTTATAGTTCAATTGCACAATTTTAGTGTATAAAGTGCCAAATTGACATGCATTCTGTTTATTTGAGAATTCCAGTCTGCCTGCATGCATATTGATATTGATTTCTCAGTAAATTACAAGTGGACATGTAATTAGATTATTTAAGAATTTGAAATCTGCATGCATGCTTATTATGTTGAATCTCTTGATATTTGCAATACCTGAATATATGGCTTGTCCAGTTTGAAATGATATTCATGTTACGTTATAAGCTTCCATTAAATTGAAGAGATAACATGGAAATACCAAAGTCCAGAACAAATAAGAGAAAGGAAATTCCAGTGATATGATTAGGAAGACTTTCGTAAAACTTATGAGATTCAAAGTTTGAATTTCAAACAAAGGAAGCAAAATCACATCACAATAACGCTATGTTATTGATAAGGACCAAACCCTAGAATGTTTAGAGTTGTAGTAGTTCAAGGGATATCGCTAGTGATTTAACCTTGAATAATAGCATCTTTATAAAATAATATCATGAGATTTGTTCTATGAAAGGTAAGCTAGAATTAATAAAATCTAGGGTTTAAAGGTAGATAAACAATATGAAAATGACTTGGAGAAAAGAGTAA
The DNA here is from genome assembly GCA_963693085.1 of Alisma plantago-aquatica. Lineage (NCBI taxonomy): Eukaryota > Viridiplantae > Streptophyta > Magnoliopsida > Alismatales > Alismataceae > Alisma > Alisma plantago-aquatica. The sequence continues at coordinate 663,987,968 of OY856414.1, forward strand.
GATATAAATTTGAAATGTAACAATAAGTAAGTAGCATAGAATGAGGAGTATTACCTGATACATGATCTGAAGTTAGCTGTTGTAGTTCATACTCTTAAGACATGGCGTCACTATCTTTATGGTGAGACATGTCAGGTGTTTACAGATCATAAGAGCTTAAAATATATCTTCACTCAGAAGGATCTGAATCTTAGACAACGCAGATGATTAGAATTGATCAAAGATTATGATATGACCATAGATTATCATCATGGTAAGATAAATGTGGTAGTTAATGCCCTAAGTAGGAAGTCTAGTTCAATAGTGGATGTATTTTCCATGGCATATTTCAAAAGAGACATGCTAGTGGAAATGCAGAAGTTGAACTTAGACTTAGGGGTGACAACACATAGTGGTTTGATTGCACAGATGCAAGTCAAGCCTACTTCTTATGATCAGATCAAGGATCTACAATAGGGTGATAGTGAGTTAAACCAGATCATGCATGACATGACAGGGGTAAAGACCAGAGTTTAGGTTTTAGATGATGTTGTGTTGTATTAGCATGACAGGTTGCATGTACCTCAAGATAATGATTTGAAAGAATAGATTCTTGAGGAAGCACATGCATCAATGTATGTTATACATCCAGGTAACACTAAGATGTACATGAATCTCAAGAGTTTGTTTTAGAGGCCTGGCGTGGAAAGAATGTAGCTGAGTGTGTGGTTAGGTGCAATGTGTGTCAGCAGGTTAAGGCTGAGCACTAGAAACCTACATGTACCTTGCAATCTCTTCCTCTACCTGAGTGGAAGTGGGAACATATCACAATGGATTTTGTGATAGGGTTGCCCAGGACACCTAAAGGTTGTAACTCGATATGAATGATTGTGGATAGATTAATTTAGTCTGCTCACTTTCTTCATATTAAGTCAACCTTTGATGTACCGAAGTTGAATAAGATATTCGTGGATGAAATAGTCAGATTGTATGGTATCCTAGTTTCATTTGTATCAGATAGAGATCCTAAGTTCACATCCAGGTTGTGGAATCTGTTGCAACGTGCTTTGGGCACAAGTTGAGATTCTGTACAACTTTCCACGCACATACGAATGGTCAGTCCGGGAGGACCATTCAGACTCCTAAGGACATGTTGAGAACATGTCTCATGTATTTCAGTGGAAGTTGGGAAGAACACTTGAGCCTTATAGAGTTTGCATACAATAATAGTCACCATTCTAGTCTTGGTATGGCTCAGTATGAAGCTCTGTTTGGCAGAAGGTGTAGATCATCCATATGTTGATATGAGGTAGGTGAAAAGCAGATTCATGGATTAGAGATAGTGGATTTGACCACTGAAATGATTATTGTGATCAAAGTACAGTTGAAAGTTGCACATGATAGACATAAGAGTCATGCCGAGAAGAGGCGTTGACCACTTGAGATTCAGGTTGGTGATGAAGTGTATCCGAAAGTTTCACCATGGAAAGGAATGTTGAGATTTGCCAAGAGAGGCAAACTGACTCCTAGGTTTATGGGCCCATATCCTATCATTGAGAGGATTGGACCTATAGCCCATAAGTTGGATTTACCATCCGAGTTGGTCAAGTTACATGATATGATTCATGTATCGATGTTGAAGAAATGTTATCCTGGTACAGAGAAGATAATAGACCCAGAACCGGCACAGCTCAGGACAGACGTGTCCTATGTTGAAGGACCGGTTCAGATAGTTGATCGGAGGATCAAGAAACTCAAGAATCACGAGATACCATTAGTGAAAGTTTTGTGGAGGAATCATAACCTAGAAGAATCTATGTGGGAGTTTGAGTCAGTGACGTGTGATAAGTTTCCTTTTCTCTTATAGGAATTTCGGGACGAAATTCTTATAAGGGAGGGAGATTGTTACAACCCATACTAGGGTTAGTTAATAAACATCTCGATTAGCATGAGACACCTTGATTAGTGCTAAGCACATTGTTAAGCATCATGGATAATCATGATAAGCTAATATGTGAATCAATAATTGAGATTGAATCACCTGAGGCAATTAATGATAATAGCAATGTTGATCGTTAAGTTAATTAAGTTGAATAAAGTACTCAAGATGTAATTGGTGCTTTGACCAATTGTGACAAGATAATAATTGAGATTCCTTTCTTCGAGGTTGTAGTGCATTGTGTGATGCAAGTTTTGCAAAAAGAATCATTTGATTCGGACCCTCGAGGCGAAAGTTATAGCCTTTTTATTTTTCTTGGACTTGGTTGTAATTTTTCCAAGTTTAGCCTTTTATTTACCCTTTCCCTTTCTCGCTTATTATTTCTTCCCTATCCCTTCATGCGGTTGATTAAATAGAACAGGACCACCGCTTGAAGCGGCACCCGAGCAACAAGCAGCTCGATTTCAGCAGAGCGGAGAGGCGATTTAGGGGCGATTTAGGGGCGATTCGAGCTCCATAGCTCCGACAGCTGCACTCCTACCTCCGTCCTCCTTCCATCACCTTCTTCTTCCTACACTCTTTCTCCTCCTCTTCTTCCCCTTGCCTGAGCCCTAGGGCGGCTCCCCGACCTACTGCATTGCAGCACACCCAACAGGTCGGTCGGCCGCAGTTAAGGAAGGGAGGACGATCGTTGGCTCTCCTAGCTCCAGTTAAGCAGCAGTCGTCTTTCTTCTCTCCAACCATGGCTCCGACCTTGATCCGCAGCGTGCTAGGCAATAGACAAAGTCTCCAGCAACATCTCCTCAACTCTCGACGTCCCCGTCGTCAAAGCAACCAGCCACGATGACTCCCCAGTAGAAGAACGCCACATCCAAGAGATCCTAAGCCGCACTTCCTACTCCCTCTCACACGTAGCCGGCTGCGTCGCCGCCATCTCTTGGAGATTGACCAGGACGAGGGACTAGGTTGTTGCCCTCAATGCCCTGTCTTTAGTCCACAGGCTGCTCGCTGACGGCAACTTGGCGTTCCAGAGGGAGGTCCTCCACAGTACGAGGCATGGTGCCAGGATGCTCAACATGTCGGATTTCAGGGACGAAGCACACGCGCACTCCTGGGACCATTTGGCGTTTGTCAGGGCGTATGCTATGTACTTGGTATAGGTTGGTTCCAGAGCTAATCCAAAGATTGAAGACAACCCAAAAATAGCTCAGAAACAGGCCCTGGACGCATTTCCAGACGAATTCGGACATCCCGAATTAGGTGAGTAGAATTTCATTTATTTATCATTAATAAACTCAAGCGTTTGAATATTTTTTGTTTTGTGCGTGAATTACACTGATAACAGGCGTTATCAGGCATAGGGTGGCGTTTGGCGTCGCCCGACTTTTTATTTCATAAATTGCTTCTAGACGTTGTTATATGATTAAATTTAGCAATTGATCAGTGTGGATTGAATCGGTAGATTTATATGGTTCATTGGAACCTAAATTGCTTATTTGAATGTTGAAATTAGAAATTCATGTCTAAAAATGGTATGGATTGGGTATGAACCCAGACAATAAGGATTTCTGATGAATTATCAGATGTACGATTTTAAAGTTGATATGAATAAATAAAATATGCAATAAAACCCTAAATTGCATATATCTTTTGACGTTAATATGTGTAAATTGGTATTTACATGAAATGGCACATTTCTCTGAAATATTACCAGAAATTCTCAAGTATTGTTATTAAATTGTGTTGTGATAGGTAATTAACTCTTAGTTGAGTTAAGTGATGCACAAACCAAGATTAGGGTTAATGTGCACGTTTTTCGAGAATTTTAGAGAATTGACAAATGTTGAGTATGATTCTCGTATGTGAAGTAAATTTATTTAATTTGTGCAATAAGATGTTCAATTGCTTAAATTCGCTATGTATGTGCCAGATTGAAATAAGTTGGGTTATTTATGCATTTCTAATTTGTTTGAATGCATGGTATGAGAATTTCTCAGAAATTACAATGATTTGAAATATATTGCTCTGACAGTTTTAGAATGACAGTGTATTGTGATTTGATCTGAAATTAGTAAATGTGATATTCCTGTTTAAGTGTTTATATGTTAATCAGTTAATAGACTTAGGTGCCCCAACACCGTAGAACCCCATTGCGCGGTCTGTACCTTTGGGGTGAAACGATCGATCTAGCCTTGTGCCTAGATGGTCGGGCTCGTGTTCAACAATAATCCGTGCGTGTGTCACGGTGGCACGAGGGCAGACAGACAGTGTCCAACAACAACGCGTGCTTGTGTCACGGTGGCACTGGAGAAAGAAAAATGGGGGTTATTCAACATTAATCTGTGCTTGTGTCACGGTGGTAACCCAGACCCTCCGACTGTGCACTACATGGTGGGAGGAGTCCAGAGCACTCAGAGTTAGTGCAGACAGGCCCTTGTGCGCCTGGGGCCCTTGTGCGCCCGAGAGTCCTGTGCAGACCAGGACGAACAGTCAGACTTAGCATTTCCCGGGTGTGTCGCTAAGTCTTGTACGGTGGGATCGTAGTTCGCTACAGATCTTCATATGCAGAGTGCGCTGCATATATTTGGGGCATAACTAAAATGCATTCACATAGGATCACAGTAAAATTAATATGTTAAGAGTTTAGAACTTCTACGCTAGTTCTCAATAATTGCTTTATTATTCAAGATATGCAGTTTCTGATATTTTATGCTTTACAGTTATGCAATATTTGTCGTTGTATAGAAATGTGATTATTATCTGTAGAATCTGCTGTGTCATTTGAACTGCTCTGTATAATACCGTTCTTATGCTTAATTTCAATTTAATAAACTTGACGAGTTGTTTAGTGATAGCTAAGTGAAATGCTATTCACTGAGCGAGTAGGCTCATACCTCTACTCAAAACATTTTCAGGTCGTCAACAGCAGGAATCTGAAGGATCCTTTCATCCTAACGCTTAGTCTGTAGAAGGTATATGTAGTTAGTAGTTAGAGGTCTCTTAGTCCTTTCCCCTCGATCCTTGGGACATGGTGTGGGTGAGAGAGAATGTGTATAAAGATGTAAATTAACTGTTATGCTTTATTTTATGTCGGACAATGTAATATGCTGTAGACTCTGTTTATATTGCTAGTCAATTTATTAATGATGCTTTCGTAGTTTGTTTAGTTTCATTTTACAGCATAAATCAGATTTTTCTATAAATATCTTTAAAATGTTTTAAAAAGTGAAGAGTGGTTGGCTTATGTGTAAATCCCATCCTGCTGCGTCCTAATCTTGTGGTTTGTGGTTAATGTGAGATCGGGGTGTGACACCATCCATCTTGTGTATGACGGAATGGGGGACAAACCACTACCCATACCTAATCCTGAATATAGTATAGTTGAAGAAGCAGAGGGTGCTATGGTGGGTTGGCCTAGACACTTGGTTATCAATGACAAGATATACTTGAATTCTACCATGTTTTTCATATTTGACTGCATATATGAACTCATGTAATAGAAGTATGTAATTTAATTAACAGGTTTGCAAACTAAAAAGTAAAAATTCAACTAGTCGTTCTCCTATGCCCAAGCCATCTATTATTCCAGAATCCACATTCGATGAGTTGGGAAGTAAATGTAAATATTTGTGTCGATACTTAGCCAACCAAAGCTCTGGACTACAATAAATGTTGATCAATTTAATAGAAGATGCAACTGGGAGGGACTTTGACAATTATATTTTTCTTGATGATATTATAGATTTGTTTCGTTATGATTGGCTAAATACTTTGATATTAGAAGTATGGATAAGGTAAGGATCTATCAACATAGAAAATTCCAATACACATTTTTAGCTTCTACATATGGAAATAATTGCAAATGTTTAACAACCATTTATATACCGAGGCCACAAACTTTGATATAAAAATGTTGGATTCTTAGTTCCTTCGGTCACTAGTCAGGTGGAGACACACATTGAGGAAGTGAGTGAGTACTTCTCTGATGCATTCAAATATTTTGCTACTGTGGGAAAGGAAATTATCTTAATTCCTTTTAACGTCCAGTAAGTATTATTATTCAATATAATTTTAATAATGAACAAATGTATTTATTTTAATGTTTGTTTTATTCTTACTCATATCTAGAAATTGGAAATTAGTGGTGATTGTCCCAAAATTGATGACTCTTTATTATCTTGACCCAATGGGAAAAACAACAAGGGGTCACAAACTGAAATTGCCAGCTATGGCGTAAGCATAAATATAGTCAATGCTTCAACATGATATTTCTGTTTAGAATTTCTATTTTACCAACTATCGTTTAATTGATAGGGGTATAAAAGCTTTTCGTGAAGGCGGAGGACAAATACCCACAAAATTAAAGACATTGACTTTGAAAAATGTCAATGTAGCTACTTTGACAACTGCTTAGTCTTATATGTATTAATTTTCAACTCTTATATGTCAACTCTTATAGTCTTCTATTTATAGTAGTTACTAACATTAAGTATAATTCGTTATTTGTAGTGTCCTATACAAAATAATGGTTGGGTTTGTGGCTACTATGTAATGAAATATATACAAGCTATTGTCAAACAAGCATCAAATGACATTCATACTATAGATCAGGTAATAAATAATAACATCATAAATTTACAAGTGAGTTGTAGTCATTTTTATAAAATATTAGCATGTGCATTTTCTGTTACAGATCTTTACAACTCAGCCTTACACACGTGAGGACTTAAATGAATTTCGAGAAGAGTGGTCAGATGCTTTTCTAAATGAAGTCAATATAACATTGGAATAAATATGTCAGTTACATTTTATTTATGTATGTGGTTTCAGTACTCTTTCATATTTACTTTTGTATCTGACATTTAATATAATCTCAGACTTGCAATCTATCATTTTGTAAATTATGATGTGACTATGTGTACTCAACTCCATATATGAATCATTTTTTTTATGAATGTGTGGTTTGGAATGGTGACGGTTGAGCATCAATGCTCCCCTCTCCCATATCTTATTCTTGTTCTTCTATTTTGTTCTTTTCAGTTTCTGTAGATTTTTTTTAAATCGACCCTATAGCATCGGTTTTCTTAAAAAATCGACCTTATAGGTGTCTTGGCCGTTCCGCGTAGAACGGCCGTGCTGCATAAAACGGCCGTGTTGGGATGAGGTAGAACGGTCGTGTCGTGTAGCACGGTCGTGCTAATATAGACCAACACGGCCGTGCTAGGCGGCACGGCCATTCTACCTCATCCTAAAACGGACGTTTTATGTAGCACGACTGTTCTACGCGGAACGGACAAGACACCTATAAGGTCGATTTTTTAAGAAAACCGACGCTATAGGTTTCTTAGAGTCGGTTATTTAGTAACAAACCGTCCTTAGAAATAATCTTTAGAGTCGGTTATTTATTAAAAACCAACGTTATAGGGTTCAGGTATAAATTCATTTCTCATTTGGGTTTAGTTTTTGAGGGCCTATAGGGTCGGTTTTTACTATACAAGGTCGGTTTTTTAGGGTTAAAAAATCCGACGCTATAGAGCAATTTCTGTAGCGATGGCCACTTAGGCGTCAGCTGAAAAGTGACGCTATAGGCTTAAAAAAACGGACGCTATAGACCGTTTCTGTACTAGTGAATTATTTGTACAACTACATGGCATGGATAATAAAGCTTGTGTATATTTTTAACAATAGTTGAACTAAAAGTATAACATTTACAAATCGAAATATAAGAAAAGTAATGATAGTTGAAACAAAGACTAGGAATGATGGATTGTCCAATTCTATAAATGTCTAGTTCAAAAATGATATGGCCAAGTTTGAAAGTCAAGATAGTCTACTTTCCTTGCAGATTTGTAAGGAATTCCCTCTCTCAGAGTGATAGAAGAAAATATTTTGTGATATTTTAGAGACCCACCATGCCTCACTTGAATGTTTAGCGTGAATATGCGATTACTGCATATTCATGAGTACATAAGAGGATCGTTCCTTCTGATGACATGAGACCACGAAACACATAAATAAAGTGGGAGATAATTGGTTTGGAAGCCCTGCTTTAAGCATGAGTTTGTATTCATCATAGTGGTTTAGACATTGGTCGATTGTAAGATGATAACACAAGAGAAAAAATTCCATGGTAGTCATGAAATTGGCACACATTTAATCAACATTGGTATTTTCAATAAGATGGAAAGTTATGATTAAGCACGTCCCCATGAGATGTAGATATAAACTTTATATATTGATGACACTAAATAGAAAAAAGAGTAGGATAAAGTAAATTCTTATTAGCGTTGACTTCATTACACAAATAGTTTAAGATCAAGATCACATTGTTGTCTACCACACCACAATTTACAATTTATGGTTCATTACATTATTTCAATAGTCTTATATTAATCATTATCCCATATTCCCGTGTCCAAGATTTAAACATAGAGACACTCTTAAAAGAAATAAACAAGTGACAGATAAAAAATTATGCATAATTGTGACTAAATTTCATTTAAATCTTAAACACTGGTATATTTTTACAAATAGATAAAAACACCATCCATTAAAATCATGCCATATGCCTTGCATCTATGATATGTTTGTCGGGTTGGCAAAAAATGAAAATGAATATAAAAAAAACAATTAATCCTAAAATTGACTAAAATGAATACAACCACACTATTATTGTTTGAAATTGAGTATATTGATATAAGAACTATAAGATAAAAAAATTGCTTACCATGTCAAAAAATGTATGTGACTATGTTTTAATATATATATATATATATATATATATATATATATATATATATATATATGTATGTATATGATCCTATCTTACAAAGTCTCGAATAAAACTATAAAATTAAGAACTATTGAAATATGAGATCCGTGAGAAGAACATACAAAGTCAGTTTAAAATACACTACAACAAATGTTAACTTTCACGGCATAGTAAAATGTCGTATTTAATTGATATTTATGCTGGTATCATTCTAACCCGGCATAATTTTTTATGCCGGAAGAATGCCGCGGAAAAGCATGCCGCTAAAAGTTTTCCGGCATATTAAGTGATGCTGGAAATAGAATTAAAACCGGCATTATCCCTATGCCAGTAATGAATAAACTTCGCCGGAAAATATATACTAAAACTGGCATATTAAGAGGCTGGAAATTTATAAAACCTGCCGGAAATAGATGGTATCCACGTACAGGTGTGCATACATGGTAGGTGCGCTGGGAGGGGATCCCAGTCGGACATGCAGATGCATGGTCGGGTTGTGTTGTGTGTGTATGCGGGGAGGCAGAGGCATGACACACTGCATGCAAGCGCAAACAGGGGCACACACACATGGGGCAAATAGCAACACATGGAATATGGGTTAAATAGGCACACACCCATATACATGAAAGTGAACAACCATAAATAAGAAATATACAAACTTTTTATATCACCTTTCAATGTTACATTTGTCTCTGCACAATATTTGAATACATAGCATGGCTACCTCCTCCAAGTACATGGATATTACTCATCCACTTAATTTACCAATTCAGACATACACAAGCCACATGGGTAGTCATACAATGATAAAAAAATACAATCAGAACAATCTTCAAGCAGCAAGGAATGCCAAAGTCGGAGAAAAGTTGCATCCTGATCCACATTCTGCTTTGGCAACAGCGTGTATAGAGCCTGACCACTGAAGATAGTCATCTTCTTAATCGTTTTACCCTTCACTCCATGTATCTGTTTCGTGGTATCTCACACATTTTCCACATCCAGCGTCAACTTATACAAATTAGCTAGAGGTTGGTGCTTGCTTGCTAGGATGATTTCATAGTTGTTTTCCTAAAAAAATGCAGCAAGAAGATTCACTTTCCTTTCACTCTTTAGATATTACGATTAGCCATGATATTACAAAAAATTAAGCAAAAGAAAATTTCAAGAAGAAAATGTAAGCTATGAACCTCCAATCAAAATATATGAGTTGTTTCCCTACCCCTCTTGGCTTCCAAAATCTGTAGCAAGGGATGCCTTCATCTGAACCGATGCTCCCTACCACATAACACGACACCTCCTTGGCGAGCTGTCCCACGAGCTGGCCAACAACGCCAGAGGCTGTGGAAACAAACACAACCTCAATTGGCTTCGAGCTGCAAATCTCTTTGAGACCAATGTAGATAGTGAAGCATTACATTCCTGCAATAGAAACATATAAGACTGATCAATGTTAACTAAAGTCACATCTTATTAAGGAAAAAGTAACAAAAGCCACAAATTTCTTTTAATTAGTGAGTATTCCAATGTAGCTTAAGGGTGGAAGCTCCAGGTGGTTAATCTTGGATAGTGATTCAGGTATACAGATGATTGAGTACTCTTCCCACCCAGTCATCCCCCACACCAAATCTACAGGTTTCAACCCAACGTAAAAGGCATTGACGACCTCGGAAACACCATTACCAATGGTCGGCTGTGGTAATCATGAAAGAAACTAAGACTTAAGAGAGACCAAAAGTGCTGGGACTCTCTATAAAATTGCATGAACACACCAGAATTTCTGAATTGATCATAATGAAATATGATTATGCAGCCTCACCTCTCCTTCCATGAAACCACTAAGGTGTCTAGGCTCATCGTAATTAGCCATTAATTTTGTACCTCATGCATGGGTTGTAAGACAAATACAGGTTCTTCACCAACACCTTACCATTGAACCCTTATTTTCTTGTGCATAGTTATATGAACCCTTCTGGACAGAGTTATGTATTGAAGTTGAATCATTAACTTGGATTCTGATGACCATCAATCTTTGTTGGACAACAATTTATATCAGAACTGTACAAGTATTAGGAAGCTTAATTCCATGTACTAAAAGAAAAGAAGATTAAAGGAAACAATCAGAACCATGTATACTGGATTCTCTTCAGTAATTTTACTTCCACCTGTTTCTCATTTGAGGTCTTTGTAATTTGCTTAGTGGTAGAAGATTCATCACTATTCGGATCCATTGTGACATCCACTTCTGGAGCTTCATCCAACTTGTTCAACAGCTTAAACTCCACCAATATTCTCAGAAGGATCAGTAGTTGTTCAACAGCCGGTTTCTCTTCCTCTCCACCTTGAGTGGGATATTCTTCTAGAAAAGACTATTGTTAAAAGAAAAAGGTATGAAAATGTAGGTTTCTTATGACAATAGAAAGAGGAATCTGATACAAAACCTGATATGTAATTAACATTGAGGCAAGCCATCAACAGCCTCAATTTAGAAATGCTCAATATTTTATTGTCAAGTGCTCTAGACAGTGAGTTTCACACCAAGGAATGTATATAAGTGACCTCTCCTAGTACAATTTCCAATTTTAGAAAAAAGAAAATCTTTAGAATATAGATGCCTAAAATAGAACATGATAATGCTTCAAAGTAGTGGTTGGCAAAAGTACTGCAAGATCATAGCAAACCGGAGGATGAATTCCTATAAATACTAATGTTCAATACCAATATGAAGGTTATGCATCCAAAAAGGATATAGGTACTAATGAAAGACTATTTGGATGAAATCATATATAGAATACTTGGGAAACTGCCATGCTAATTCACAGTCATATTGATACTGCTTACTTGATCCATATATGTACAAATTCAAAGTTCAATAATAATTTGGAAATACCATTGAACAAAGAAGTGACGTTCACAAACTAAGTTGAGGATGGAAGATCACAAACTGAACTTTAACTTCTTATTCTAACCAAATCATGAGCAAGTCTAAACCACATCACATGCATTACTTCCAGATTGACTCAAACGAGCTTGTTACATATTTAAGGCCAAGGCTATCTCGTTCATCTTACAGTTGAAAAGCTTAGACGTATATAATAGTGTTATGGGCATTTTTACTGGTTCAATCAATTAGAATGTTTAAGAGTGTATATACATACACACATATAAGAAAGAATAAAGATACCATATACACATGCTAGGTTTCATTAAAAGAAAATAAGAGAGATAATGCGGGATTGGATGGGAATGGATATGAACCGGAAAGGAATTAATGTTCTATTTCTACCAAGGAAGAAAATGTCTAATTTTGATGACGTTTTTCTTACCAAAGAAACAGAAATTCACGGAAATTTTGATGAAAATGTCAACAAATGTGTTCCCAATGTTCCAATGGCAAAATCAACGAATACCAGAATGTTCTACTAGTGTAGATCTACTCAAATATGCAATAATGTTTCATATTGGATGTGGGGGTGGGGGTCTCCTCATGTGTGAGTGAAGGACCTTGAACTGTTTTGATGGAGATTTTGATGGAGAATTTTGATGTCGTTTTTCAGTGTTGAAAGCAGTGAATTAAGTCATTATAGGTTGCAAGAACAATGTATAAACTTGAAGACCCAAAACTGTACAAAAAAATGCTCTACGCAATCTGTAATACATTAAAAAGAAAGAACAATTTTGATGGACAATGCGTTTCGACAGTGCATTTCAATGTCCGATGGCTCTCGCTATGGAAATAATTGTGAAAATCTCCACAATTTCGTGGAAATTTTAAACTATGATTTCTACTTTTAGTTTAAGTTTGAGAAAGGATGACAATCATCATGATGATAAGTTCCAAATTATTAGGTAGTCTATTCCTCTAATGAACTTCTTTGAACTCTGAAGTTGAACATTCGCATACCCCCTAACCATAATCAAGAAAATGTCAGGAAGCATCATAGACATCTGATGAAGCAACTAATTAGTTTCGAATACCTGTTGTATTTCCCACTCCATTGAGGTAGACAATGATCCCCTATCACAGGTATGCCAGATAAGCCATATGATGTTACAGTAGAAATGGCCGATTGACAGAGGAAAATTGGCGGATGGTAGAAAATGAAGGTGTGGAGCCAACTGACAACGTATGAAAAAGGAAGATGCAGATCGCCGGACCAATTGGTGGATAATATTCTAATTATCTGTAGTGCCCTCGATGGGTTTAAAATCCTAAGAGGTAGTGTCCCTTCTAAATATTCACCACAGAGGATAAGGAGTTGTGTTGGATACAACATATCCTATGTAACGACTGCACCAGATGTGGAATACGGTTTCCGTTGAAATATAAATCCCTTTTGAAGGTAGTACCCTACGTACCAAACATGCTATTAGGATATGAGTGATACTATGCGGATAGGGATGGCAATAAAATCGTATATACCATCACCCGATCTGGCCCACCCTGGTCCGGCCCACCAAATTGGTATATACATCACGGATATGGATGGTGGTTTGGTTAGTCTAAAATCTACTACAATATAATCGGGTAACCAAACCACCCCGACACTTGCAGTCCCAAATTTCTCTCTCGCCGCAGCTAGCTCACAAAACCCTCCCCCGTCTCGCGAAAACCTACCCTCCCCATCTCACCGCCGCTCCATCGCTGCAACGCTGCTTCCGGCTATGGAGGTTCTCTCCTCAAATAGGTGGTAGATGGAATCTCCACTCCACTAGCCAGCTTCTGTCCGTCGTGGATCTCAGAATTCAGCAGAGCCAGAGATCCTACCCTCCCCATCTCGCCGCTGCTCCATCGCTGCAACGCCGCTTCCGGCTATGGAGCTTCTCTCCTCAAATAGGCAGCAGATGGAATCTCCGCTCCGCTAGCCAGCTTCTGACCGTCGTGGATCTCAGAAATCAGCAGAGCCAGAGATCGGTCATGCTTGGCGAAGGGAGGCGCAACTCACAGTGGTATCGCGGGTAAGAATCCACCTCGATCTTCTTCTCCTTGGTGATGGAAAGGTGCTGGCGATTTTGTACATTTACCCCAATCTATTAGATTCAGATCTCATCCTCTCAATATCCTTCACAGTTTATCCATTCTGGGAAGAGATCAACGAGTTGTACATCGTCATTATCAACAACTTCTACTCTTCTGCTAGCTGCTAGCTCGGCTTCCGGAAATAAGTGGCTCCGTGGGCGACTATCCATAGCTAGCGGCGATCAACAATTATTCTACTCTGGTACATAGACTGCAGGTAAGTGTACTGAAAACTTTTCCTCCTCTTAATGTTGGGTTTTTGTATTGTATCTGCATTGCTCGTCTGTTGCTTCTCATGCGTCGGGGTGAGCTGTTCCAGGCTACAGTTGGGTTGGGAGGAAAGGTAGTGACTATAATAAAAAATTACCTAATATTAATGGTGCTATGCACTTGAACGCCAACCAATGCTTGGCTCCATGCACAACTGATGGGGATTTCCCATACGCAGCAGCAGCCAACAGTCTGCTCCTTAGGCGCAAGTAATGTCAGCCAAATATATAGTATATAACTGCTGGCATTTGAGACCTTTACTTTTAATTAATACATATTACAGCTGACCGCAGCATGAATTGCATTGCCTTAGCATTTTACTTAACTAGCACGATGTGGATATATATGAATGCAAGTTACAGAGGAATTTGTGAAGTACAATTCTGGTTGTACTTTTAGTTAAAGAGGAATTGGTGAAGTATAATTCTAGAATCAATTAAAGAGGAATTTAGGATTGTCTTATATTCTGAAGTGGGAGTGGTACGTATGATCCTCATCACTTTTATCTTGGCTCTTTCATATAAATGCTAATCTACAATGCTATACATGTAAATGTTAACATGTAATATCTACAATTTTAGATCTGCCGTCTACATGACAATATGACCTTTTGACCACATGTTTGCCACATGTGAACATCAGATAAGTAGCTACGTACATATGACAGATTTACTTGAGATGGTAACATATATAAAATCAATTGTTTGTACTTTACTAGTGAAAGGTGAATCTTATGTAAACGTTAGTGGGTTTGCTTCTAGTTTGAGAAGGGTGACACATTCCAGGAACCTGCCGCTGGTGTTGTTTTATATTCATTTCATATAATTTACATTTCATGGACAGTGTTTTAGCCTCTTCGTTTGAGTTTGTGAGATGGGGGGTGGGGCAAAACAGTAGATTTGGAGTGGTGAGGACAGGAGAATGTAGGATTTGTGCTGTTGAAAATGCAGCAGTAAATTTGGGTAGTATTTAGTTTTGGCTAGTTTTTTCTTCACAAACTTTATTTAGCTCACTTCTTGATTTCTCCAGTTTAGACATCAACTAATTTAGTCTATTCTGGCATGTTTTGAACTTGGTTGTCTCGATGAGTATTAAATTCTTCAGATCCTAAAAGTGGAGGCATCTATTATGCCTTTGTTCATGCATTAAGCATTAGTTTCGAAAATTTAAGGCATGTATCCTTATTTGATGTGTTTTTTCTTAAGGCTATATTTTGTTATCTTATTGACTTGTTGTTTTCATCTTATTGATTTATTTTAGGTGGGACATATTGGAAAAAGTGAGTGGCTGTGTGAATCTGCTGTACTCAAGTAATAGATACCATTACTGGAGGCTGAAGTTGAACAACTGTGTAAATTTGAACTTGAAGTTCTTGTGCAATATTTTGTCGTCAGTAGTAAAACTATCTGTATTGTGCAGCTAAATATGAATAGGTGTATATCAGACACAGTTATTTGAATCGTAATCTGAATATGGTGAAACATTTGTAATTTGATACTTCTGTCAATCTGGAGTTGTTGTTGGAAAAGATTCATGTAATTAAATATGAATTAGTTGTATACCAGACTGCAGTTAGCAAGAATGGTCACTTTGCCTCTCAGATTGATCGCCCAATTGCTGCAGAGGCATGTGCAAGGCCAAGATGAATTCTTACTAGATTACTATAGATGGTTTTCTTTTCTAGATTGTCAATTTCCATGTGTCATATGGCATGTATTAATTAATACTTCTAGTTAGGTGACTAAATCTCTATGTAGCTCAAGGACTTTTCCTATAAATTAAAAGGTGAAGGGTCACGATGGCCATATTTCATTAGTATATGTCCTGAGATATATATATGTTAGTATTACTACTGAATACTCAAGAAAAAGTTCTTATAGTTATACTGGATCCATAAAGAGTATAAGGAAGATAAAAGAATGTGGAATAGTGTCATTCCAGTAGACATTGCACATATTTTGAACTAATTGATCACCTTGTGTAGATGAAACATCTGATCTTTAACGGCCATGATCACCTCTGGTTTCAGTCCTATTACTCAGGCCCCGCACGTTGAACCAAAAAAAAGGAAGGATAAGCATGTCAATATGTTTGCATAGTCAGTATATATTAAGAGCAAAGTTACCATTCTTCCACAAAATATTGCCTCACCTGAGACAAAATATTGCCCAAAGCCCTTGTTATGCATAGAACTACCAGACAGAACCCCTCACTAAGTTTCTCCAGCAAGGACTTCGTTTAACACAACATGAAAAGAGGCAGAGCAGAGTAGAACATATAAGCATCTTTACATATAAGAGCTGAATGAAAAAGAAGGATCCATGTAGCCGACCCCAACATAGTTGGGATTGAGGTTTAGTTGATGATGATGATGATGAATATCTTTTGCACGATATCTTTTGCGAAGTAAAACTAACCAGAAAAGTTGGTCCAACTAAATGGAACCTACAAGAGAGGCATTTCGAGATCAAGCCCAACCCCAATTCATGCAATGATAACAAATTTCCTTAAAAGCACATATGAATCATAATAGTCTGTCTCTGATTCCAGTGTACATCGTAAGAAACAGGACATGATCACATGAACGTTGAGCAATCGGATGTCCTTCACTCAAGGCGTCCATGAAGAATATGATGTAGGGAACATATCATTGCACTAGAATTTAAGTTTCCTTAGCTAATTAGTGGTATTGTAAACTCCATGCCTAAAACGTTTAGATTCTAATTACAGAATTAGCTGCCAGAGCTCCATTAGCATATGCTTGATCGAGATCCTTACCAATACCAAGAAGTGTATTAGTAAATAGAGCAATCATGTCAAAGAACATTGTTTCTAACACATCCTTGGCTTGAAGAAAGTAGACTTTATATTACACAATAATAGATAGTAGAAAAGAATGTTTATTGAATAAATGAGGTCTAATAGCGATTTCCTTGATGAGAGAGGAGCACCCAAAATTTAACTTTACAAAATCAAGCAGAAAACAAAATGGTATGAAATGGATAATGCTTTAAACCTTCCAATCATAGCGATGAGAGTATCTCAAGCAAAAGTTCTTACAGCCTATCTTAAGCAATATTAATCCAGGATACCAAATCATTTGAAATTGTAAAATAATGGAACATGCAACTAAAAGTACTTAAATGAACTCCGATAGTCTCTAAGGCTGGCCATCGCTAACATAATGGAAAAGGCATATCAAAAACAGAATAACAGAAATGATGGTAAAGACAAGTAGCATAAACAATGAACTGGAAATACCTTAACCTTAGCATCCGCTTGCATTCTACCTTTCAGATTACAGGTATTCAATGCATAATTATTACAACAGGAAACCCCCGCTCTATCCCGTAGAGAGGAGGAGAAACTCCATTTTCAGTTTCTTTCCTCTCCACGTAGTCTTCATACGTGGATGAGTGCCTAAGTCTTTAGGGGTTGTTGCTGCGTCAAACTCACATCCTCAATTGACAAGTCATGGCGCTAATTCTCATCACACCTGGCTCGTCTTCCCAGGGTTATCTTTTTTCCCAGTGCATCTTCTTGAGGTTCTTTACCTCTTTGACGGAGTCCATTTCCGTTAAGATCCACATCAGCCGCCACGAAACACATTGTGCTCATCAAGGAGCACGGCGTGTCGCAACCCAAATTTCATTCTGACAACTTTGTTTTTCACTCTGATCGCACACTACAAAATGTGTTCCTGAGTGACACGGTGTGTCATCAACTACTAGAGTTTACACCTGCGACAAAATACATAATGTGTCCCATCCTTGACATGACGTGTTGACGGCTTATGGTGTTTACGCCTCCGACAAAGTACACGATGTGTCTACTGCATGCACAGTGTGTGGAAGAGTTATAGAGAATATGTCTTCTGCCTTCATCATCTGACATGGTATGTCTAATATTCAACATGGCATGTCGATGGTATTCAGAAAGTTTGTCTGCCAAAGGGGTACACTCAGACATGCAGTGTAAACTTCTTTAAGACTTTCTCCCCAATTGCTCGACTAAATTATATTGATAAGAAGAAGAAACCCTCTAACCCGACACTTGAAAAACAATATAGTAGAACATCTCCAAGAAAGAGGGATAAAATCACCATTTTTGGATGATTGCCATATTCCACATAGGTCTAGTTGTCTAATTTCTAAAATAATACTTATAATTTGTGGAAGTTTTTTATGTATATTTCAACTTATGTATAATTATTTATATTGAACCTAATGATGTATATGTAGAGTACAATCCTGGAACAACCAGAAACCCAATTTTGAATCATTGGCTCTATCTCATTAGATTGGACGAGCAGATCCACATCTCTCCCATAATAATTGATACTTCCTCTCTAAAGGCATACTGACTTAGTGGAGATTTACTTACCTAAGAGGAATTTACTCTCTTATCGTTAGTATCATCAACATTCAACAACACATCATTGCCGGTTTCCTGATTTAAGAAAGCATGCTCCTCTACATTCCTTTAAGACAGATAAGTCTCTTGTTGTAAAGAAGACATTTTAGAATCATGTTGTTTATCTTGTTGCATATTCGTAGTTACTTCAACATTATGTAAAGCAACTCCCCTTTTCTTGCAAAACCGAAGTTGTAACGCAGCTAGAGAACTAGCCTCATTGTTCCTCAATGGGCATATAGTGGAACAACGCCCCAAAGCCTTACATACAAAACATATAGAAGTCTTGGCAATATAATCATTCTTTGTACAACTGTGACGCAATCAATTTTACCCATAGTTTGCTTTAAGAGAAGGAGACAAAGCTTGGATATAGTAACTTGGGTGTATTCACATTACTTTTTTATAGTCTTATTCAAAACTGACCTGAATATAGTAACTTGGGTGTATTCACCCATACAACATCTACGATTTGAAGGAAAAATAATGCCAATTATCATCTAACACATTCTTTCCATGTAAAATCACTCTGCTTAAATTTTAAGAATAAATGGACCAATCCCTTGATATGCATTTTTGTTTTCATGAATCACATTCACTACTTACATAAACTTCCTCTTTTACTCATATTCCAATAGCACGTACAAGTTTTACATCATGTTTCAGACTCAGAATCTAGTTTATTTCCTTGTCACAAAGCATGGTTTTATAGAAACAAATTTCATATATACTTCAGTCATATATTAATAAAATGACTGAACTCTCAATTATATATATCATGTAAACCTTGAGATCTGATTTCATGGAGAAGTGGCATTAGTAGTTTGCAGCTTCCTATTTTAGATGGGTAAGCAAGAGATCCTTGCCAACATAACAAACTTGAAATCAGTTCTAATTTATACCAAAATAGAACAATCAAATGTTGAAAAGCAAGGAGGAGGATGTTCAATACATTTTATTTATGATTTTATCAAATATCTAATGAACTCATAAAAAATGTCCTATATGATAAACTTTATCTAGAAAAGCAAGGAGATGTTCAATACATTTTGTTTAAGATAATAGCATATTCAAAACAACCGATTGCAATAGAAATAGACATGCCATACTTTCTATTATACAAAATCTGCTTCAAGGAGAAACTGATCATAGTAACTAACGTGATAGTCTACCTCCCTGCTTAGCAGAAAACATGAATAAAGAAAAAATAAATCATTACTCTCTTGAAGGATTTGTTTACGAAGGGAATAAGAGAAAGACAAAACAGAAATCCTTTCTCGATTATAACTATGCTTTAACATAAATAATGTATGGTCTATATTTTGGCATATTATAATATCATGGTCAACAAAGCAAGAGTCCATGCTCATACCTACTACATAGAGATCATTTAATCAAAAATATAGTTGGAATCATTCCGCCATGCTCAAAACCATCTATCAACGTCGTTGAGTAGATGAGCGCTCCTCCAGTCGAGTAGATGTGAGCAGTAGGTACCGGCAAACGTGCAGACACTTAGGGAAGAAGAGGTAAAAATATAAGGGATAAGTAATAAGAGAACTTGAAACCTTGTTTAATTGTAACTTTCGGTAGTGCCTTGCAGCTGATGCCGATGTCAATCATGGCTAGATCCTCCTGAACCACCAGCATGAGATGCTGGCCTTGACTTCTCTAGAAGGTAGCCATCTTGATTCCTGATTAGGTAAGAAGGCGGAGAGCAGAATCGAGACCGATCGCCGTCACCAGCACACCGCACTAAACTAGAGTCATGGGTGGATATAATTTTGGGGAAAAGTAGTGTGGCAATTTTTTTAGAAACACCAAAAGGGCGATGTGTCCGAGGTGTGTTGCCGCGCTAAACGTGCACCGCACGTGGGCCCGTCTAGGTCGGGTGTTTTTCTATCGGCATCCCATTATTAAACTGCCGTGAAAATATGCCATAAAAGATGACTTTTGTTGTAGTGATAAGTGAAAAATAAAAATATGTACCTAACCAATGTAAAATACTGTGACTTATTGAACAAGTCGTTGTGACGCAGACTATTGCATTAAATCACTGTCGTGCAAATATACAATTAAATTTTTTAGGGGTAGACCTTTGAGATAAATTAAAGGCTAAGATGAAATGTAACAACAGATGCAACGACACATTTGGGTGCGAGAGCAAATTTGCTATGACGGAATTGTTGTTATGGACTGTTGTATTAAATCAATGCCGTGCAAATACCCTATTAATTTTTTTAGGGGTGGGTCATTGAGGTAAATGGAAGACTAAGATGAAATGTAACAACAGATGCAACATCAAGTTGTAACAGCAGATTTGAGTGCCCCAAAAATCGTTAAATCATCATTGCTTGTTGGAAAGGAGCCCAAAACGCATCTCTTGCACTTCCAACAACTACGTTAGTGGCATAAATCGTGTTGTGGAATAACATCAATGGCTTTTCTACGTTCTCCTCAACTTCAAATTCAATGTCGCGATCTTTAGGTGATGTGTTGACTGCACCCAAATGTGCTTTTGCAACTTACTGTTACGTCTGTTGTTACATTTCATCTTAGCCTTCCATTTATGAGAGCAAATTCATTGTGATAGAATTGATGTTTTAGAAAGTTGCATTAAATCACTGCCGTGCAAATACCTAATTAAATTTTTTAGGGGTGGGCCTTTGAGGTAAATGGAAGGCTGAGATGAAATGTAACAGTAGATGCAACAGCAGAATTGGGTGTGTATTTGACACCTATAAACCATTAATGGGTACATATAAGTCACTAATTGCGAACATGGGTATTTGAGTGGTCGTACATGGGTACTTGACACCTATAAACAGTTAATGGTGCCCATACATGGGTGATTGACACTCCAAAATGCTAAGTGGCACCCAGACAGATGTTACAAGCACCTATTTATATTGATCTTCACATGAATATCATTGCAATCATTTTAACAAAATGTTATTAAATTTTATTAAGCATCTAACAACGTTATTGGGCATCTGTTATTTTACATCGGATCAACATAGATATTATCACTCTTTAACTTTTTCAACATTATTAAATCTCATTCCAACACAAGTTAAGCTTGAGTCTACAACATAAGAAAGAGAGATATTAGTGAGATAAATGTTATTGTACGCCTAATGACCATTATTGGCACCTAAATATTGGTATTTGACACCTATAAACTATTAATGGGTACATATAAATCAATAGTGGTGAACACAGGTATTTGAGTGGCCATACATAGATACTTGACACCTACAAACAGTTAATGACGCTCATACATGGGTGACTAACACCCCAAAACACTAATGATACCCATACAGGTGTTACAAGAACATATATATATATATATATATATCGACGTTCGTATGAATATCATTGCAAGCATTTTAACAAAATGTTATTAAATTTTATTAAGTGCCTAACAATGTTATTGGGCATCTGTTGTTTTACATTGGATCAACATATATATTATCAATCTTTAACTTCTTCAACGTTATTAAATCACTCAAAATTAAACAAAATAAATTTTCCATATGCAAAATATCAATGACTGTTATTTCGAATAATATGTTTCTTTTAGAAACAACTATATTTACTCACTAACCTTGCAAAGTTTGAATTTCATCTTGGGTATTTTTTTGTAAGTCATGTTCTTCCCCTGAATCATCAAATCTTTTTCCATGTTCATCGTGCTCTTCTTCCGAAGTAACTACTTCATTTTCTGAACTATCAAGTTCTTGTTCTTGTTCAAAATCATCAAATTCTAAGCCAATGCAATCGTGATCTTATTCGGAATCGTTAAATTGTTCAGAAAAATTACTACCACATACCACATCTAGATCTATAGAAACAAGATAACGATAAATGGAAAGTGAGATTTTGGAGAATTTAACGATACACATTATGAGTAAATAATATGATACATGTTATATAAGAAGAAAAATACTATTACACGACTCTATTAAAATCTTTCACTCTATCGATATTGAATGTTATAACTTGTTGATAGATGGAAAACAAATTAGGAGAAAAGAATATTATGAATGACTGGGAAGTAAATGCGAACGGTTCTGCATTAAACCCTTTCTTTTGGGCGCCCAAACGTTTTCCCTCTAAAAATGTTACATTTTTCCCTTTTAAAAATATCCACTCCAGCCGTAATCTACATAATTATGTGCATTTAATGGACCACCCAACTGCACACACTAAAGCAACAAAACAGTCTGTCACAATTAATGCCTCAACGCACGTCAATGTGTAGTACATACATTTCGTATATATAAAGTGAAAGTACTCTAATTCTATTTCTTGATACATCCGTTTGTATAAAAAATAATCAATCCAAAATAATTGAAAGTCAACTGCTTTATTATATATAATCTAATTTTTCGGTTTCGTATCATTTTCAAAAAGAAATAAGTATCCTGAGATCTATTGAAAATGATTAATAAATAATGAAATTTTGAAGAATTCTAAGAAATTCCAAACGGAAATAATAGAAATTAGAAAAAGAAAAGGAAAAAAGTGAAACCGAAGAATTAGATTAGAATTTCTAAGAAGTTCTCAATCGGGGAAATAGCGTAGATAGTGTTGATTCCAGTCTGATTATTTCATTTAAGACTTGGGGCTTCAATCCCTTTCATTTCTTCAATCATCATAAGAACTAATAAGTTTCAGTCAAATTAATCATTTTGACTAACTGTTTTTACGTAAATGATAAGTAAAAAAGCGGTAGGAACTAGAATAAAGAGTGCAGTAACAATAAATGCGAGAATATTTACTTCCATATGACCCGATTTCCAGCCCTCGTAAACCACCAAAGGCGAAGGTAGCATCCGCGTGTGAGGGTAGGCGCGGGTAGCACCTGCGCGTGACCCGGTCATTTTTTATGATGAATAAGGTAATACGGGAGCTAGGAACCGGAGTAGAGGAGTTAGCCTTTCAGGATAATATTTTCGAATGAACAGTAACGTTACCGTAACGGAGTCCAATTATGCTGGGTAACCACGAGGACGAACCTCGTGTATAGTAGACTACAATAGTAGATTTTGGAGGCGGACGGGAATGGTGGGAGGATGACATATTAGCTTATTTGGTGGGAAACCAAAATTTTGGGAATCTTGGTAGAATATTGACTAGTAAGCCAATCATGTGTTCATTATGCTCAAAAGTAAAATGAAGAAAGGAATACTAAGACTATGGAGGCCGCAAACAAGTTCAGAATTGGCATTTCTAAGTTGCCTCAATGGAGAGTTATTAATGCCCTTATTGGTCAACTCTTGTTCCACACGCGCTCCAAGTTATTTAGTGGCAGATTGATCTACAAAAGCCAATAGAAGTGAGTATATAATGGCACGTCTAACAAATGCCTATATAAAAATATTAGGACTTTCAAGTCAAATTGACACGGAAACAAGGAAGATTTTAGTTGTTCTTTTAAATAACAATGATACACATATATACCAAAAGATACTCCAGTTAGGGGCAATTAAGAAAGGTAAGTGTGGCCACTAGACTGAGTAAGGGAATCCTATTACGATCAAGGAAGTTATCATTCTCAATGATGTCACCAGAAATAGATATAGAAAACTCAATTTCATAAACTGTTTCGATTTCTAGGCGTGGATGTTCTTACTTGGACATCTTGTTTGGGCTACTGGATTTATGTTTTTAATTTCCTGGCGTGGGTATTGGCATGACTTGATTGATTTAGCATGGGATCATGAACGCACACATTTGGCTAATTGAATTCGATGGAGCGATAAGCCAGTGGCTATTTTTATTATACAAGCAAGATTGTTTTGGGTTAGCCTACTTTTCTGTTGGTTATATATTCACTTATGCAGCTTTCTTGATTACCTCTACATCAGGAAATTTTGATTAAGACATTATTAGGTTTTGGAGTTTCTGAGCCCTTAAGGTGATTGTGGGCTTCCGTTCCTGAACCCCATGAATATTAGTGGGTTAAGGTTCCCAATTCCCTCGAAACGAATAGAGATACATCCTATGACAAAGGAGTAAGTCGTATTTTGAATATTAGGTAGATGATGACAAATTATAAAGTCAAAGTTTTAAATGATAGAAAAGTTTTAATATTAGTCAACATTATATGAAAAATATGCATTGAAAAGAAATGTTCAATAAGTAATAATGTTGTTATTTAAGGTAATCAATGATCTCATGATACTCCTCATGAAAGACAAACACAGTATACATAGAAAGTAAAAACTAATATTAATGAAATTGTTATTGGACATTATAAATGCATAGGATCAGGTCGTGTAAGAAAATTTTCTATTACAAATCAGTGCGAGAACCACCCCCGTCGAAGCGCCACATTAGTGACCCCCCAGGTGGCGTAAACTCTCGGGTCCCTGAGCGCCCCGCCCACTCAGGAATCGGTTAAAGTGCACAATTGGCCGGTCTGTGCGACGGGACCATTTCGGAGGCGGCCGTTGGGTATTGAACCCGTGTCCCTTCATGAGGGGACACCGTGCCCGAACCACCTAAACCACTCCTCCCCGGCATCAGTGCGCAATTTTGATCATGAATAGATATACAACATATATGATTGTTGAAGAAAGTAGTAACATCAAGTTCAAAGTAGAATAAGAAATTATGTAGCTAAGGGAGCATATCAAATGATCATGTCTAAAAATTTTAGTTTTTCTGTCATGACTAGTTGTTTCATCATTAGAAAGAATCAATAAAATAGTGGCATTAACAATAAGATCAATTAGTTATTTCAACTTGAAATCTGATACTTAGTTAGTAAAATCAAACAAGTGAAAATTGTTAAATCTAAATCTAGAAGATTGATAAGTAGCTTAAAAAAAATAGTTATAGAGACCATTTATGCATCCTTACCATTTTTGCAACATCCAAGAAACTAAATTCTTATTTTAGAATAAGGATTCTCTAGAGAGGAAATAGTTAGGTGTTACAATTATGAGCATAGTTCACTAATGGTATTTAGGAGAGTCAAATGGGGGAATGTTTGATAATAGATTTTGGGATACATAGGTGTTTTAGAGGGTTGCATGTTCAATATTGTAGGAGGTTTCTTTGAAAACATTGAAATAAGTTTGGATTGATATAGGAACTACCACTTGTACTGGATCCATGGGACCCACAAATTTATCTATTATGTGGATGGATGCTAGTACTAGAGCATAGGATTCCACGGTGCGACATGCCAGGAAAAAAAGAGCAAACCACATACATTGAACCTCACCTTCTAGACAATCAAATCATGATTTATTTCTCTATTTTGACTTTTTTTGATATTTACATGTTGATCTCCGGAAGGAAGTCTGCTTCTAATATATTACAACTTCATGTAATAGACAAATATGAAATGAAAAAGATTGCAGTGACATGATATCTTGAAGCTAAATTCATTTATTTTTTCTTTGTTGGAATTTAAAAATAGAAGTCAATTAAATATATAAAAATAACATTCTACTTATGATAAAAATTGAATTGAATATTTTTTCCTTATAAATAATAATATTTAATTTAAAAACAATAGAATGTCCAACTAAGGTTTGTATTTGAGTATTTGATTCATGGGGAAATAGATTCAAAATTTTAAAAATCTCATAAAAATCTTAGTTAGAGATCAAAGTACAGTTAAGTTTGGATCAATGATGTCTTATATATAAACCTCCATCATGAGGAAATGGTCGAATTGATCAAATTAATAGGTAGAAAAATACATTATTTTTTTGAAGTATTGGCATTTAGTCCTACACTATATAAATACTTCATTTGGCCATATATTGATTGAGTGAAGAGAATTTTAGTGTCAACATTGTTTATAAAATGATATATGTTGTGGATTTCCTAGGCGTGGAACCAAATTAGTTTTCAAATATTTGTGGTAGAAATATTATCATTTTCTCAACAATAATCTCCCAAAGACTCATACCGGCTCGTCATGTATACACCTATGCTGTTTCTACATCTTTGAACATCAAGAACTATTTGTTACAATGTGGGAAACTTAGGACTGGACATTATTTCACAATGTCTAAATAAGAATTGAGTCAACAATATTTTTTTCCAGTATGTACTAAATTAAATTAAAAGAAAAATTTATTAATTTTATTTACCATTTTTATATATTTCAAAAGGGTAAGAAAATTTTATCCTATATCAACAATAATTAATTAAATTTACGCCACAATTAGAACATAATATCTTCCACATTTGTTTATTTGAATCTAACTGAGATGTTTAGTGGTTAATCATAATTGAGTGGTTGATTTCTTCAAACGGTTTAAAAAAATTAATATTAAAAAAATAAGAAAATTGATATTTCAAAACTATATATATAAATTATGTTCTTAATAAATAGATATTTCAAACACTTACATGTTTTAAGAATTTATACATGGAACAATAGTTGCGGTAACTCTAACCATGACATGCAACTAGATCGAAACCTGAATGAAGGTTCTACCAGTGTTGATTCACTTTGAGAAAAGGGATACTATTTAGATAACTCATCGTTATCATATCTAAACTAGAGAAGAGAGATTTTAGAAGGATACCTCCATCAAGTAGAACAAGAATAACCAAGTGAGGATAGTTGTATAGGATGACTTTTCTTGAAGTCATACAATATAAATATTGACAAAAGAATATCAATTCATGGCATTACAGATAGAGATGAGGTCTACTGACAACTATTAGAACCCTAGAAATTTGTTATTTATAATACAAATAGTCGGAATAAATATAGTTTTAAAACCATTAAATTGAATAGACAATCAATTTTATAAGGTTTACATGATCAATTTTATATCTTAGACCTAGATAATGGGTACTATGTAGTGCAATTACTTACCAACAAAGACTATGTCAAGTTGATTAAAGAAGGATCCTAAAGTGTTTTTGGGAGTTATCTCTCAAGTCAATCATGCCCTCCACACTTCTATCATTCTAAGACAATACCAAGAAAAAATATGGTTTTTATATGAATTCATGTAACAACTTAGGGTTGAGATCTCAGATAAAAATGATCTTAGAATAAATGATTGGATGACCCACATCACTAAGGTGTTCCTACTTTTCAAGGATCTCATTACTAAGAACTATGTGGTTAAGATTTCTTAGTCCAGAGAAGCACTAGGATTGGTGACATCTCAGGAAGTTGATCCCAAGTTGTGCGTAAGTGAGGACAAATCATTCAATTGAGGAAGTGGTTGTATTTGTGAATAGTCATCATTCCCAAAACTATACTAGAGTTTTGGGAAATGAACATGGGAGTTACAAATGGTATGATAGATCGTTTCACTAGAGTAAGTGTGGCTCAAAGTACACGTGTCTTTGTAATCTTAAGCCTTGTGTCTATACATGAAGAATTTTAACTACCGATCTGAGATGGAGCCACCCTTACTGTTGTAACTTTGTGATGGGAACATGGTGTGCATGGGCCACATTAGGTTAGCAATAAAATGGGGAGGAGATATAAGTCAATAAAATTAAGGCTCGATGAGGAAGTCAAGAGTCTAAGGGGAAACATTGTATCATACTAGGATTTAAGGTTCTTAAAAAATGAATCTTCAAAGGAATGATTTGACCACCCATATCAACAAGGTAAACCTCCTTTTCTATTAGCCTGTAACTAAGAACTCTATGGTAAGCATCCTTAGACCATAGTAGTAATAAGGATGGGCGACCTATGACAAACTTGATCCTAGACTTCGTGTGAGTAAGGACAAAATGAATGGCTAAGGTCAGTGGTAGTCTATGGGGCCAATCATCATTCTATAAATTATACTATAGCCCTAGGATGTGAACCCAAACATTGTGATTCCCAACTTCCCTAATTATCTTTCTCACTAAAAACTTTTTCATAAAGGTTATTTACTCAATATCAAATGTAAAAAACTACCTGATCAATGCATGAAATACAATAGGATAGGAAATGAAAATGAGTGTAGCATAAACATTCCTAAAAAGAGGCAGGGGACAAGCCCAAAAAAGTTAAAACTAATATCAAACACAATGTCCCTTACTCCATTAATATGCATGTTGAGAAACCAGAGAGGTTTCTAATGAGAAAGAAAATGGAAGACAAATCTTGTGATGTAGTTTGCAAGAAAAAGAACGAATATTAGAAGAAGAAGAAAATAAGACACATCTTATTTTATAACAATAACCAAAATACACGTGACAACAATCAAACCATTGAAGGCAATAATCTCAACACCAATGCGGACACTGTGAATGGCACTCGAACTTGGACAATTTTGCATAGGAGGAAACATGAGAAAAATCGTCATCCTAATTCAAAAGATAAAGGAAGTTTATGTTTTCACAATAGTACCACCAACCAGTACATGCAAAAGAGAAAACAATCCCAAGGATTATATAATCCCATTGTCAATCTTATATATGATGATACATCACAAGGAAAAGAAATGGTCATGGGAATGAATACTCAATTCCAATTCTCATAAAAATTTGGTGCTCAAGATACTACTAGCAACTGTGGTGGTGGGGTTATCCTCAATCCAAAAAGAATATTACCAGACAGTCCCAGTTATCCAAAATTGAATCAGAAAGAAAGAAAATATAATCACTCTCCTAGATGGTAACAAATTTCGTAAAGATATAAGAATCTTCCACTATGATGGAAAAGACTCCAAGGATGGTGAATAAAATCTTTAACCACTTGTAGGGTTGCATAGAATAATCAAGTGATTTTTTCTAGCTCACTCTATCTATATCTATGCTTTTCCTATATGAATTACTTAATTTGGAATATATATAGGGTGGTTTCCTTGATGAAATGATGAACTATGCTCACTATCTTAGATTGACTCATGAACTCTATATAGTGGAAATACATTGCAGTAGGAATAGGGAACACACTATACTCAATAGGATGAGATTCAACTCTTCCCAACATATTGAAACTAATAGGTTCTCTGAGGGAATTAAGATCCTTTAGGAAAATGCTTAGTGGAAATCCTCTTGAACTACAAACAATTGATTCATTGTAAAAGAGACCATTGCTCTTACATGAACTTTGTTTATGGAGGACCAAATGCAATGTAATGTTACATAAGATAAGCATTGGTAAAGATCTAAACTATCTCCAACAACTCTTGGAATGTTATTAGGGACTTCAGTATGATGCTCTCCTTATATGAGAAAGAATGATGTAGCTATTTTGGTTGTTCAAGTACCAAGTATAATGATACACTTCTCCTTGCAGGTAGACATAAAACCTATCATCTAGTTAACATTTTAAAGAATGAATTGGTTTGATAGGTTGGATCACCTGATCACCAATGAGAACTGGATGAAATGCAACAATACATGACTATCTAGATCCACTACAAGAAACTCGACTTTTTGTTAGGGTTGGAATCCAAAAATCTGCAAGGGTTGTAATTCTAATAACACTGTATTAGAATGTTAACCGTCACAGAAGAGTATAGGCGGGATCCCGCCAAATAGTCTAGGAAGGTCCAGATGTGTTTCAAAACTTTGGATGACTCTAATTGGTTTGAAGTAGATCTGATTAAGAGAGCAGGCATTTGTCTCTGGGTGGACGAGATGCTAGTATATTTTCCCCAATTTCCTCTATCTTTCTCCGCCTCGTGCTGCTGGACTCCTCATTCGCGCACGCTCCTGCGACTGCTCCAGCTGTACCTGTTTCTCCTTCAGCGGCGCCGCTTCGCTACCCTCATTCATCGGCGTCTGCTGCTCCTCGGCTGGCGTCTGCCCCTCCTCCGCCGGTGTCTGCTGCCCTTTTTCGTCGGCATCCATTGCGGCCTTCTTCATCGGCGTTCACTGCCCTCCTTCGTCGGCCTCTTCACTGGTGCCTGTTGCCTGTCTTTGCAAGCTGCTGTCCTCGGCGTCTATTTCCCTCCTCTGCTGGTATGCTCCCATCCTCTCGTATCCCCTACAATTGGTTTGGTGTAAATTGCTTGGAAAAGATAGGAACTCAAAGTTTCATATCCAGTTTTATGCGATTGGTTCAAAGGAACTCTGTAAAATTAGTTCCCCAGAGTTTTCCTGACTTCCACACTCTGTCTGAAATCGTCTGGAAAACAACTTCCACCCGTTCCACAATGGCTCTCAGCTTGCCCTAGTTTCTCGGCGTCGAGCACATGACTCTGTGTCTACTGGTGACTGGCGGTGGAAAATAGACAACGGATCTAATTTTCTATCTTCTTCTCTTTGATTGCTTTTTATCCTTTTTAAATAGCTTCAGCGTTACGGCCTCTTCTGCTCGCATATCTATTTCCTTGTCTTCCTCCACTTCAATTACTTCTACGACTTGATCATCAATAGTTAGATTTACTGCTACATGTACGTTCTTGGCCAGATTGGAATTATTTCCTGAAGTATTAGTTATATCCTTTATATCCTTGAGTACTCTGCCAGTGGTGCCCTCCACTTCTTCTCTTTGCACCGTCCTCTTTTTCCTCCACACTTTATCTACTCTTCGTGGTTGCCCTGAGTTCTCCTGGGTTGTATTGGTTGCTTCTGTTCCCTTCTCACCAACGCTTATTTCCACATTATCTTCTTGCATTAGGCTGGAAAAGGTGTTGCTGGTGTACAGGTTGGTCTTGTTAACCAGTTGTTGATTACGTCTTCGTTTCTCTTTTCTAGACCTTTGGGTTTGCCAAGCATTATCTATTTTCCTCTACTAACTTTTGCTTTCCTTGCATATATATTACAATTTAATACAATATATAATGTGGTCATTATACATCACCAGGTTTGGTAAAACCAGATAGTAATTTTATCCCAAAAACAGTTGAAGTCGTGTTCCTTATGCTTTAGTCTCCGAAATTTTTTGTAGGTTCAATAAGCTGACTACTTGACTTCAACCAAAGAGTGTGAGACATTTCATTCATTCACAATATTTAATGATAGTTTTATATGAACATTTGTGTTCTACACAATGTCCAAATACATTAGCAATACCATTCATGATCCTAGTCAACACTTTGATTCCTTCCCGTATATGTGCATGTATGAAACTAGCAAAAAAAGGCTACATAAATCATACATTAATACATTTGGAGAGAGGCATGTGTTTAGATAAGATTTATTGTGGTGTTAGATTCTCAATTAGTGTAGTGATGATAGTGTTGCGTGATAAAAAAGAAAAAAAATATTAATTACTTTCATAAAATATGATCATCACATGAAAATGGGCACTCGTGGTAAGATTTAATAAACATAGAATGAGAAACTACAATGGGAGTTGAATGTCATGAATACCAGGCGAAAAATGAACAACATGAATTATATCTAAAAATACACATTGTAGTAAGTTTTCTTGAACTCTTATGCATATTGGTACCTACACGCTTCGTTGATATATAACTAGTCTAATCTACTTTCTTTCTATGGCATTAAGGATATATAAAATAGAAAAATAATCAATTAATCAAGCTCTTCATGGACCATTAAAAATATAAAATTATAAATTCTTTGTTACATCTCGTTGTATGTTTGGATGGACAATTGTTTCAAATTGTGAAATGATAGAGAATTTTAGTCTTGTTTAATACATAACAAAAGCACACAAAACACAAAAATTTAAATGAATAAACAAGTATTTAGATTGACGGATTACTAGAAAAAACATTGTTCTTGACTCCTTAATTGAAAATGTGTCATTGATAAAAATCTAGCTATAACGTTTAAATGACATATTTTTTTTAATTAGGTATTAGCTGATGATGACTTTGATTAGTGATAAAAGCTGGATTGGTCATTGAAAGACTAGTTTTGATAGATGTCGGAGCACATATTTTCAGCAAGGAGTTGATGCTTTTCTTATATTTGCATTTCAGAGTAACTCTACAAAAGAAGTTAGATGTCCGTGTAGTAAGTGTGAGAATAAATGATATGCAAACATGCACACTATTAGAACTCACATCATTATGAATGGATTCTTGGAAGACTATACAACTTGGGCAAGACATGGAGAGGTACCCAAGAGTCCTATAAATGCTCAACAAGTTAGACAAATTAATTGTATCGATGATATAAATGGCATCATTAATGATATAATGGGGCAACATGAACATATAGCCTCCGATCCTACAATGGACACTTCTAATGAATGTACTAATGATGACATAGAGAAGTTTCAGAAACTCATTGAAGATGCTAGCCAACCTCTATATCATGGATGCTTGAAGTATACTAAATTATCTTGTATTATTCGTGTGTTTGAATATAAATGCAAATTCAACTTGACTAACAATGCACTATCAACCCTTTTCATGATGTTGACTGAATTTCTTCCAGAGGGTAATACTCTACCAAAGAGTTGGTATGCATGTCAAAAGATAATGTCAACTTTAGGTTTGGACTATCAAAAAATTCATGCATGTCGAAATGATTGTGTTCTATTTCGTGGTAAGTATGAAAAACTTGATGCATGTCCTATCTGTGGATCTTCTAGATGGAAAAGATTGAGAAAGAAGAATAGGGTGTGGAGATTACAAAGAGTGCCTGTGAAAGTACTCCGCTACTTTCCTTTGACCTCAAGGCTAAAGAGACTTTTCATGTCCAAAAGGTTAGCACCACTTTTGATTGGACATGATACATTCCCAAAGGGTGAAGATGGGGAGATGAGTCATCCAAGAGATTCACTAGCATGGAAAGATTTTGATTCAAAACATCCAACATTTAGTTTTGATCCTCGCAATATAAGACTTGCTCTTGCATCTGATGGTTTTAGTCCTTTTAATTCTATGATGGGTAGTAGTTGGAGTACTTGGCATGTTATTTTAATATGCTACAACTTTCCCCCATGGCTAGCCATGAAGCCATCATTATTTATGTTATCTCTTCTTATAGAAGGACCAAAATCACCTGGAACTAAAATTGACACATATTTGCAACCATTAATTGATGAGCTGAAAACATTGTGGCTAGACGGTGTAATGACATATGATGCAAATAAAGATGAAATGTTCAATATGCGAGTAGCACTTTTATGGACAATTAATGATTTTCCTGCATATGGTATGTTGTCTGGTTGGATCACCAAAGGATACAAGGCATGTCCACATTGTGGTGTTGACCATGGTTCAATTTATCTTCCACATAGTCGTAAATGTGTCTACATGAGACATCGTCGTTTTCTAGATGCAGATCATCCGTGGCGTCTAGATAAAAAGAACTTTAATGGAATGGAAGAACATGATGGTGCACCCGATCAACTTAGTGGTTCACATATACTAAAGTTGTGGGAAAATTATAATATTGCTAATCCAATTGGTGAGGATGTTGGGGTAGACAAACAAATTAATTCTCAAATCCCTGAAGGATGGAAAAAGAAGAGTGTTTTCTTTGAGCTTCCCTATTGGTCTACTTTATTGATCCGCCATAACTTGGACATAATGCATATTGAGAAGAATGTAAGTGAAAACATTCTTAGTTGGTTGTTGCATAAAGATGGTCATAGTAAAGAGAATATTAACGCATCCATGGACATGCAAAAGTTGAATATCAGAAAACCTTTGTGGCCAAAGAAAAGAAAACACAATGATCAGTTTTCATTGCCTCACACATCATATAGCATGACAAGCAAAGAGAAAGAAATTTTTTTGTTGGTTATAAAAGACTTGAAATTTCCAGATGGATTTTCTTCAAACATATCAAACAAAGTACAAATAGAGGCCAAAAAGATTCTTGGTTTGAAAAGTCATGATCATCACATTTTGATGGAATATCTTTTACCCCTATGTATAAGGAGAACCATTTCAAAACCTGTTGCAAAAGTTCTAATAGAATTCTGTCATTTTTTCAAGTCCTTGTGTGCCAAGAAAATTAACCATGAAAGTATGGAGAAATTAGAAAGTTTGATGTTGATTCTTCTTCGCAAGCTTGAAAAGATCTTTCCCCCAGCTTTTTTTGACATCATGGTTCATCTAACTATCCACCTACCATATGAGGCCAAAGTTGCAGGTACAACAGAATATAGATGGATGTACCCAATTGAAAGATATATATATTCTTTAAAACGGTTTGTGCGCAACCGATGTAGACCTGAAGGATCTATTGCAGAGGGATATCTTTTACAAGAAGCAACTATCTTTTGCCAACACTATCTCAAAGATGTGGAGTCTAACTTAGATAAAAACATTCGATACAATGATGGATCCATTGGTGCTGGTCTACATGTGACACTCTCATATGATGAACTTCATCAAGCACGCCGATTTATTCTTTTCAACACAGCTGAAATTGAGTCGTACATAGAGTAAGTGTATGTTTATATATCGTTCAATATTCTTTTTTCGCAATAATATATATAATTCTTTATATTAGGATGCATCGGAATGAGGTCATGCTTCAAAATCCATATTGGAGTGAACATGAAATACAACGCAAACAACACAACCATTTTGTTAAATGGTTCTCAAATTATGTGAGTATGTTAGTATTTTGAAGAAGTAAAACCTATTATATATAACAATTTTCTATGTATCTTTATCAGGTATGTTCCTTACCAAATGATATGGATGTTCCAAATGTTGTGAGATGTCTTGCTAGGGGGCCTACATTAGGAGTACGATTTTACAAGGGATATTATGTGAATGGTTACAAATTTGAAGTTGAAACAATAGACAATAGTCATGTCACTCAAAATTGTGGTATCTCAACAAAAGGGGATGATGAAAATATATTTTATGGAATCTTAGTTGACATATTAGAGCTCCAATATGAAACCATCTCTCCTATATGTATTTTCAAGTGTAGATGGTACGATATGGAGGATTCTATAGGTTCTAATGTAGATGAATTTGGCTTCACTTTAGTCAATACTTGTAGAACAAGTTTTGATGATGAGCCTTCCATTTATCCCGACCAAGCCATTCAAGTGTTCTACTCAGTTGACATAGAAGAAAATAATTGGAGTATTGTTTGTCATTGGACACCAAGAGACACATTTGATTTACCAATAGAGGCTTTGTATAGTGAACAAAATGATGTAGAAGAAATAATTAATGAAATCAATCAGGGAGATGGTGGGTTACAAGATGAGCATGACTACACATGTGTTCGCTCAGATATAGCAATCCCTATACACATTGACAATACTTTGCTAACTATGGCTCCAAGACACAAATAAGAATTCCAAGGTACCACCTTCATTGAGAAAAAGCATCCAACAATATATTAGTTTTCAAGCTTAATATTTGATAATGATGTTCTATATATAATTCTTATAGTTTTCTATATTCGTGTGTACGTAACAGAGGTGCTCAGAAACTATGCCTTCAAAGAAAAAGTTGAAGTACTTAAGTGAGGTTGTAGCATGTGCAAATCAAATTGACACTACTGCCATTAAAGATCATCAAGTCACCCACCACTTTCATGACTTAAAACCTTCTAAAAGTGTTTCACTTGGATCAAATGACCAATTATTGCTCTCTATAGAACGTAAGTTGCTTCTAATGATTATATGCTGATTTAATTAGATATGACATTGTATATGAAATTCATTTGCATGTAACAGGTGAAGCAAAAAAAAGGCCAAGATGGAAAAAGAAGTGTCCAAAGCAAATGGCAAGTACATTTTTTTCATATGTGTTCATCCAAATGATTCATATATATTCATTAAATTAAGTTATTGCAGGGCCTAATGAAGTGTCTTCAACAAGAAACAAGGTGCCTAACCCCTTAGAAATTCAAAGTGAGAGAATGGAGTTTCTAAGAAACATTGGAGATGGTAGGGTCTATTATATTCTATATGAGTTATTAGTAACATATCTCTTTTATTTGTGAAAGGATAAGACTAATAAAGATTTGAACTCTAGGTCATCAATTCAACCACCCCTTTCATTACCCAACTTCATGTACAAGCGACTTCCCTAAATTGAATGACCAATCATTGTACTCCATAGCATGTGAGTGTTTGATTGGGATGATTTTATCATTTGTTTATTGTGTAAACATTACATAAGGAGTGAAATTTTACAAATAACAGGTGTGGCTAAAGAAAATTTAGTCAATTTAAAGAAAAGTCATCAAGTACACAAACAAAATGGTAACAATATATTATTCTCTTACACTTTTAATTTTAAAAAAAAATAATATAGATGTTATGTTTTTTAGATCACAAGAGTGTTGCATTAGGATCTCAAGTTGGCAAAGGGTGCATTACATCTGTTGAAAAACATCTTGCAAGTAGTTTTCTTTTGCAAAATATTTTCCTTGCAAAACACGTCATTTTAAGTTATCTTATCCAATATTGTTCACTTGAATACCTAATTTTAAACATTATTAAGAAAATCATAAAGTCATGTGTTGTTTAGGTCATAAGAGTGTTGCATCAAAGTCTCAAGTTGGCAAAGACACTGCTGGAGTTGTTGAGCATAATGTTGCAGGTTGTTTGTTTCAACAAAAGTTTTATATAGCAAAATGTTTTATTTTTGCAATTCTTTTAATACATTTGGTTATTTGCTGAAATAATTTCAATGTTGAGTGTTTTTTAGATCATAAGGTTGTTGCACTAGGGTCTCAAGTTCGCAAAGACTCGACTGGAGTTGTTAAGCATAATTTTGCATGTAGTTAGTTTTAACAAGATTTTTGTATTGCAAAATATTTTATTTTTGCATTTCTTTTAATATATATTGTTATTCACTAAAATAATTTCAATGATGGGTGTTGTTTAGGTCACAAGAGTGTAGGCTCCCAAGTTGGCAAAGACTCCATTGGAGCTGTTGAGCATAATGTTGCAGGTTGTTTGTTTCAACAAATTTTTATATAGAAAAATGTTTTATTTTTGCAATTCTTTTAATACATTTGGTTATCTGCTGAAATAATTTCAATGTTGAGTGTTTTTTAGATCATAAGGTTGTTGCACTAGGGTCTCAAGTTGGCAAAGACTCGACTGGAGTTGTTAAGCATAATTTTCCAGGTAGTTATTTTAACAAGATTTTTGTATTGCAAAATATTTTATTTTTTCATTTCTTTTAATATATATTGTTATTCACTAAAATAATTTCAATGATGGGTATTTTTTAGGTCACAAGAGTGTTCCATTAGGCTCCCAAGTTGGCAAAGACTCCATTGGAGCTGTTGAGCATAATGTTGCAGGTTGTTTGTTTCAATAAAATTTTTATATAGCAAAATGTTTTATTTTTGCAATTATTTTAATACATTTGGTTATCTGCTGAAATAATTTCAATGTTGAGTTTTTTTTAGATCATAAGGTTGTTGCACTAGGGTCTCAAGTTGGCAAAGACTCGACTGGAGTTGTTAAGCATAATGTTGCAGGTAGTTAGTTTTAACAAGATTTTTGTATTGCAAAATATTTTATTTTTGCATTTCTTTTAATATATATTGTTATTCACTAAAATAATTTCAATGATGGGTGTTGTTTAGGTCACAAGAGTGTTCCATTAGGCTCCCAAGTTGGCAAAGACTCCATTGGAGCTGTTGAGCATAATGTTGCAGGTTGTTTGTTTCAACAAAATTTTTATATAGAAAAATGTTTTATTTTTGCAATTCTTTTAATACATTTGGTTATTTGCTAAAATAATTTCAATGTTGAGTGTTTTTTAGATCATAAGGTTGTTGCACTAGGGTCTCAAGTTGGCAAAGACTTGACTGGAGTTGTTAAGCATAATGTTGCAGGTAGTTAGTTTTAACAAGATTTTTGTATTGCAAAATATTTTATTTTTGCATTTCTTTTAATATATATTGTTATTCACTAAAATAATTTCAATGATGGGTGTTGTTTAGGTCACAAGAGTGTTCCATTAGGCTCCCAAGTTGGAAAAGACTCCATTGGAGATGTTGAGCATAATGTTGCAGGTTGTTTGTTTCAATAAAATTTTTATATAGCAAAATGTTTTATGTTTGCAATTCTTTTAATACATTTGGTTATCTACTGAAATAATTTCAATGTTGAGTGTTTTTTAGATCATAAGGTTGTTGCACTAGGGTCTCAAGTTGGCAAAGACTCGACTGGAGTCGTTAAGCATAATGTTGCAGGTAGTTAGTTTTAATAAGGTTTTTGTATTGCAAAATATTTTATTTTTGCATTTCTTTTAATATATATTGTTATTCACTAAATAATTTCAATGATGGGTGTTGTTTAGGTCACAAGAGTGTTCCCACTTATAAGGTTGCTACGCCCCAAGAGATTCTAAGTAAAGCAATGGATTATTTCAAAATCATTGAAGATGGTTGTTTTTTCATTTTATTAATACATTAATATTAATATATATCATTGCATTATGGAAAACAATAGACAGATCTCAAAATTATATGTTTTTCGGTCATAAGAAAGTTTCATTAGGGTTTGTCCAAGGCTCCATAGAGATGGTGATCATTATGTTACAGGTACGATATTTAGGCAAGATGCCCAATGTTGCCAAATGATTCATTTATACTTACCCTATTTTATTATTGTAGGCACCAATGAAGTATGTTCCCCTACTTACAAGGTACCTAATCCCCTAGAGATTCAAAGTAAAGAAATGAACTTTTTGGGTACCTTCGAAAATGGTGGGTTTTCTTTCTAGATATGTTGTCCTCTTACTTATGAAATACTTCATATATACTTATCAAACTTAAATATTGTAGGAATAAGAGAAGTATCTCCTCTCACTTATAAGGTTGCTACACCCCAAGAGATTCAAACTAAAGTAATGGATTTTTTTAGAATTATTGAAGATGGTGGGTTTCCTTATGTTATTAATGCATTAATATTATTATATGTCATTGCATTGTGGTAGTAAAATTGACACATATTAAACTATAGATCATCAAGTAGACAACCTTTCTCAGTACTCAACACCATATAGAGTTGAATCCTCTGGATTTAATGCCCAATCTTTATATGCCATAGCATGTAAGTGGTTGTTTTAAATGTGTATCCTATTTACTTTTGTTGTATACAATTTTTACATGGAAATTATATTCAAAATAACAGGTTCCGCTAAAGAAAAAGATCAAATTATCAAGAAAAATCGTCAACCACCTACAGCTAATGGTAACATATTAATCTCCTACAGTTCCAATTATTAACAATAATAATATAATATCTAAGTTATGTTTTCCTAGGTCATACTAGTGTTGTATTAGGGTATAATGTTGGAAAAAATCTCCGCTAAAGATGTTGAATGTTATGTCATAGGTAGTCTATTTAGACAAGATATTCATGTGTTTTTAAATATTTCATTTATACATTGAATTTGGTAGGAACTAAAGAAGTGCATTCTCCAACTTATAAGGTTCCTAACCACCTAGAGATTCAAAGTAAGGATTTGGAGTATTTGAGAAACACTGAAGATGGTAGGTCTTTGAGAAATGGAGCTTTTGAAGTTGGCCAAGGCAACACTAGACTTGTTGAGGACCATGTTACATGTATTGTCTTAGATGATTATATTTTTGTTGTTGGAATATATCACTTGTTGAAAAAATGAAGTACTAAATCTCTTATTCTCTCTAAGTAGAATGTCTATGATGCTTATTACATGATAAAGTATTTTGGTGTTATGCTTTAGATAATGAATTCAGCCATCTTCATCAAGTACCAACTACATTTGTTGAGGATCATATAACATTAAGTGGAGAAGGGGGCTTCACTAATCAAATGCCAAGGTCCCCAGAGATTCAAAGTAGAGGGACATATTTTTCTAAAAATACAAATGATGGTGTGTTACTTATAATTTCTATCAATGTTTTTATTTTTGCATATATTATTGTGTCAATATGCATGTGTTTACATGTAGAAAGCATAAGACTTGGTGTTGACACTGAAAGATGTTTGAGCCAACAGTCGGAAGATATAGAAAACGTGTCATGCCATACCCAGAAGCGCAGTCGTCGAGCCACATTTGGAAAATATACTGGTATATTGTTTGAAAAATATCCTCTCTTTTTCTCTGTCTCTATCTTTTCTAATGGCAAAGTTGTAATGTAAAATTCTTTGTTTTTAGAAAATAATGATTTTCGTGTGATGAAAGAAAAGAAAGGTCGTGGATGGACAGTCTATAAATCCATCAAGCCTCCATTAGGGAAAACACATCATGATTGTTGGACACTTAAAAATGTGCCTGTGGGTGTTGAAGGTGGTATTCTAGTAAAGATTTCTAGGATTAAAGGCTAGAGAAAGTGATAGTTTTCCATTGCACCTCAAGTGGGCAGATTTACAAGACAAAAATTTTCTTGTTGTTTGGGTAGAAGTTAAGGTATTATTTATGTCTTCATTATTGTGATTTATATTTCCTTTTTTAATTATTTTCATTTACATTTCTAATATATCATTCTTTCATTCCCATATAACTATCCATTTTCTATCAGAAACTCTTCAAATTTAAGAGTCATCAAACTAAATTCACTCCAAATATGTATTGTGTTATGAGGTGGTGTGAAGCAAGAGTAAAAAATAGTGTCACTACACACCGATACAATTTAAAGAAGTGGTTATCTACTTTGACTCCAGAGCAGCTTCAATTTTCACCTGAATCAAGAGTTAGTCAAGAACAATGGCATCATTTGCTCATATACTGGAGCAAGGAGGAAATAAAGGTAACATAAATGTTTGATTAGATTCAACTGGAATTTAACCAAATGTAATATTTGTATATTACATCTTTGTTTTCATATGCAGTCAATGGCACAACAAAATGCAACTAATCGTGCCAATATAAGACCTACTTGTACATTAGGCAGCAAGTCAATGCGGAGAAAACAATTTGAGTTGGTATGTATTATAGTTGAAGTTAATATTTTCGCACACTTCTTAATGTCTATTTTTCCTCCATTAGATGCTAGAGGGCCATGAATCATCTGATTTCCATATATACATCATTGCACATAAAAATAAGAAGGGGGAATTTCCAGATGAAAATAATAAGACAAAGATGGTGAGATATATCCTTACTCATATGAGATATATAATTCATGATCTATTTATTTCTTACTAAGTAATAGTCACGTATACTTGTTGTAGGAGGAAGTTCAAGATGAAGCGCTAAGAAGAAATGTGCAAGATAGTTATAATCCCCTTGAATTTATTCCAGTGATGGATCATGTATATGGGGATCATCATGGTGGCTACCAAAGGGGTTATGGTCATGGTTTGACACGACAACTGCTGAAAGAGGCCGCCATGATGGAGATGGCTCAACAAACCTACCAAGAGATTGAAAAGGAAGCTGTATTTCATGCTCAAGCATTGGCCAATGCAAAACGTAGGATGGCACATATGATGGGACAGGTTGAAATCCTAAACTAATGACATCATACTCTTATCATGCATTATAAGTTGGGCTGAAGAGAACTTGACCGACTCTTTTATGTTGCATAAATTACAGGATGGGTCAAGTTCTTCTCATGCTCGAGGATCGAATAATAATGAGGATGGGCCAAGTTCTCAGGCAGAACACTCAAACAACATTTGGATGGGGTCTCACATGCAACACTCTCATATAGACTAGACACTACAAATTAAGATGTGGTCATTTTTTATCAGTAATACATGCCTTTAAGTTGTGTTCTAGAAGCATGCATGTTATCTAGTTTAATTTTAGTACAAGACTAAATGATACATGTAAAAGTCTAACTTGTGAAATGTTACATTTTGTAAATGTAAGTCACAACTACTATACATGTATATTTTGAAAAATAGGTGTTATATGGTGTTGAGAAATATATCATGTTGAAACAACACATTTGTATTATGTTATGCTTTTGCAATTTCTATCATAGGAATCTTGATTATCATATAATGAAACGTATTAGTATTTTAAGTGACGTGAAACTACCATGGTAATAGTTCCTTTATTTTTCATTCCAATCATCTTTCACATTTATCTTTTAGACATTCTAACATGTATTAAGTGTAGGGGAACTGGAGACATGCAGGACAAATTATGAAGTACCTAGTCTAGCATTGTCAAATGGTATGTTCTGATGAGTTCTAATCAAACATGATTGAGGTACTTATTATCTAGTATGACATGATTTCAGATATTCTTTATTACTTTCATTCTTCAAATTTATTTCAAGACACATATACTTGATATTTTTTGTTGCTTATCTATGCCTAAGTTTTCTTACCATGGTTATCCCTTTTGATCTTGTAGTAAAACTTACATGGGAATCTAGATGTCAAGGAACTTGTAATGGACAGTGCAGTTGAAGGCCGGACCGGAAGTGAATTCCCAGACCGGTGATGAAGAGGGTGTTGCAGTTTCCGTTTCTTCAGATCGGGTGGGTCGGGTTGCAGATCTGTGTTGAGTTGCAGGTCTGTCATTGGATGTGGCTGATAAGCCAAGGTAGTAGAGCTCAAGCCGTGATCGTCAATCCCTCGACAAGGGAGATGGTCCATCTCCCCTACCACCCGCCTGGGAGACCTGAACTCGTCTCGACATTCAGTCTGGGCTGCACAAACGAAGGGCTTTTCAAAGTAGTGGCTTCTACAATCGACCAAGATGACAAGAATGGCAGTAGTCTAGAATTCTATGTCTTTAACCCCAGCAATGACATCAACGCTCCGTGGAAAAAGGTGAAACAGCTTCCCCATGACTGGAGCTGTACAAAGTCTACGAGTTGTTCGAAAGTTGGCGTGAATAATACAATGTACTGGCCACTCCTCATGATCTATGGTACCCGTGCAACTTTCATGCTCATGAGAATTGACTTGGAATCGGAGCAACTACGCTCTCTCATAAGAATCCCGTCCGCCTACAATTACTTGAGTCAAATCCACCTGTTTGATTTAGACGGAAGGCTTGGGATTGTGGGAGCTACCGATGCTCCAGATTGCTGCACCAAAGTTGTACAGGTGTGGCTGTGGGAAGAAGAAGAAGATGCAACTGATGGAGTTGCTCCTGGTAAGTGGATTAAAATTCATGAGACTGGTCGCATCCCGAACACAATTTTAAGGCAGTTTGTGCACATTGGTGATGGCAATATTTTGTTGTTCAATTCTATATATGAACCGTTTCTCTTCAACGTTTGGTCGTAAACGGCCCCGTCTTGTTGGTTGTAGAAGCGTCCAGTTCCTACCTCGCAGAGAAGGTGTGGTAGCGATTGTAGGAAGATGTCCTCGGAGGACTTGGCTATGGTACGCCAACTGCTGCACACGCGGCGGAAGGATGAGAAATCGACAGGGTTTCGCAGACGCATGACGATGTTGTCCAGGATAAGGTCGGGGAGTTCTGACCACAACTGTAATTGTATCAGACCCAAATAATATGCCAATGGTATTGTTACAGCTATGCCATCAATTGTATTTTAATTGAAGGGGTTTTGGTCAGGTCCTCCCCTATGTAAGAAATTTTTTATTAAAGAAATAAAGAATGTTGGTGTGAGTTATTAATGGCTTTACTTCTAAGCTCTTTCGAAGTTATACGTTTCAATTATA
Source organism: Alisma plantago-aquatica (assembly GCA_963693085.1). NCBI lineage: Eukaryota > Viridiplantae > Streptophyta > Magnoliopsida > Alismatales > Alismataceae > Alisma > Alisma plantago-aquatica. The sequence continues at coordinate 664,031,745 of OY856414.1, forward strand.
TATTGTTGTTAATCTGGTGTATAGCTCTATTCATTAATATTATTCTTTCCAGCAGCTAGCTAGGCCCCACACGGATATGTACTTTATAGCTTTATATTCACTCAGTCAGCAGTTTTCTATTAGGCTCCTGACCTTAGCTCATCGATTCTGCGACCCCTTTTGGCATGAGGCTGATTTTGTGAGGGTTGTCTAATATATAAGAATTTTCACTCTAACGCATGAGGTTTGTACATGAGCCATGACCCTAGCGGATTGTAACATCTGTTCTAGTGGTCTTACCATACTTTTATTATAACATATATATTCCTCTCATTGTGAAAGACTCACATCGGACGAAAAACTTCCCATTTTACACACTCTAAAGTTTGTCTCTGAAAATAAAAACTTCAAGCAACAATTTTGGTCAGATTTGAATCACTCAATTACCTCTATTAATGCATTGAAATTATTCTTTTCAACAATTATAAAGTGGACTTCTTCCTCTATGAGAAAAACAAAAATAGAATACCAACATAATCAATGAGATCAAAAAGGTCCAGGTAAAAAATTGATACCTAAAATCGACTCTATGGCGGCTGCGAGCCCTAGCGGGAGAGGGGCGATCGGTGATGGCGGCTGTGATGTCGGGGGACAGAATCGCCCACCGCTGATTTTGGGAAGGGAGCAAGGCAATCAAGGTGACCCTGGGGATTCGGGGGGAACTGTAGCAAATCGGAACTGTGAAGCGTGTCGGAAGGACAAGGGAACGAAACTGCTCATCTCTGAAGCGGGACTGTAGTTCCAGTTCACGGGAATGCGAGGAACAGGGTAACAGAACAACGCATCTGACAAACGAATAGATAACCCCCTCAACGACTCCCAAGCGGGGTCACGAGGACGAGCTGGTTGTGAGGGGTCCGTTCTCACAGATCCCGCACAGAGAGGCGAATCGAGCTCGTACTGCAAAGCTGTTACTGGAGAAACAACACATAACATCAACGAAACTAATACCATCTTCCTAGATAAATTGTTTGAAGAGCACCTATCGGTAACCACGGTTACCCTAACAGAGGTTGAAGGACGGCCAAGCTTAAACATCAAACCTGAGGCAGAGGAGAGGCTGGTCGAACCATGGAGATACGTGGTTGTCGTTAGACTGGTGGGCGCGCAAATCGGATACATGACGCTTCGCGAGAGAATTAAACTACTCAGGAGCATAATAGAAAGATTCAACCTGTACGAACTGGAGTTCGATCACTTTGTAGTCCAACTTTCTTGTGAGAAGGACTATGATACAGCGAGAACAAGAGGTCCATGGAAGATTTTTGGGTGCAATTTAGCGGTATGGGACTGGACCCCAAGCTTCATCCCAACGGAAGACCTGTCGGAATTCATGATTACATAGGCATGAATAATGAATCTACCACTACACCTGTATGTCTCAACAATATTCGACTACATAGGAACAACACTGGGTGGACTCATCAAGGTAGACACTAACACTGCGAAGCGAACAAGGAGTAAGTTTGCTAGACTAGTAGAGATCAAAACCACGAAGGACCTCATTCCATCGATCGTCATTAACAGACTGGAATACGAAATTGAGTATGAAGGATTTCCATAAGCCTGCCTAACCTGTGGCAAAGAGGGGCACATTTCCACGAACTGCACTGAATTCCTCAAACCCCCACCAGTTGAGGAGCACACGATGTCCCATACGCGAGAAGATAAGGAGAAGGAAACAACCACCGTGAACACTAGTACTGAGTGGCAAACCAAGGGAAGGAAGCAACAAGCTAGGAAATCTAAAGACGGAAGAGTAAATCAAGAAGACAGTTACCAAATGACCAACAAATTTGCTAGCATGTTCGAGGAAGAAGAGCAGCAGGTTCTGGAAAAAGATCAACATACAGAGCAGAGGAGGAACACTACTACTGAATCAATTCACAGAACTGCAAAATTTTGGAAAAAAAAGGTTGTACAGACGGAAACCGTAGACCAGAAGAGGAATGTTCTGAAGGAATTTTAAAGGAATCAGAGGCTGATAAGTCCCAGATTGTGACACCTGCAAAAGTTAGTCCAGGAAAGATAATGCATCACTCAGTGGTCTCACCTGCAGTAGACGAAATCATAGACATTATTGAAGAGACTAACGACGCTGAGATGGGAGTAAGTGCTGAAGTTATTTCGCATAGCCTTCCATTTAACAGCTCCACGAATGATTCAAAAAGCAGGAAGGTTAATAAGAACAAAACTGTTAGTCGGGCCATTAAAGGTAGTGGGACACACATAATGAAAAGAAGTGGTAAAGGAAATACCAGCCATGATCAACTCAGGAGAAGCACAAGGCTGCTAGAAAAACTAACAGAAGAATTAGCAGGGACAAAAGAGAAAGATAGCACAATCAAGGAGAAGTATGACCCAAACCAGGATAACCAGGACTCCAATCAGACCTAAGAAGCTTCCACCCAACCTGATCGTTAAGATGGTTAGACTGTTGTGTTGGAATGTTTGAGGTATCGGCAACCGGGACACCTGCCGCACTCTTAAAGAATACATTAGTGCGCATAAACCGGACGTGGTTGGGATTCTAGAACCACGCATCAGTGCTAATAGTGCTTTGGCTACCATAAAGTGGCTAGGATTCTCGAATTCCCATAGATCTGAAGGTCGTGGATTTGCAGGTGCATCTGGATTTGCTGGAATGTATAGAAAGACGATTCTCTAATATGCTGCTTGAATGAATTACACAGTTGGAAGTACATACGTTTATATAGAGAATTAGTGCTCAGAAGAAGGGGAAGAGGAAGCGTCAGGTGCAGTGAGCAGCCTGGGACGCCGAGTTACAGTGGATTGTCTTTAATGCAAGTACAGGTTGCTTTTGTCTGGTTGCTGTCTTGAGTGGGAGACTTAATGCTCCTGGCTTTGTGCTTTACACCCTCCCGCAAGCTCTAACGAAGAGGATCAAAGGCCAAGCTTGAGAATCAGTTTGCGAAGGGGCTGTTTGGCAAGGGCTTTAGTGAAGAGATCAGCGATTTGATCGGTGGTAGATACGAACTGGGTAATGATGTGGCCAAGGAGAACCTTTTCTCGAATGAAGTGGTAGTCAAGTTCAATGTGCTTGGTTCGGGCATGGAGGATGGGGTTAACAGTGAGATAAAGGGCGCTGAGATTGTCACGGTAAAGGGTGGCTGGACTGAACAATGGAAAGTGAAGTTCGCGAAGAAGATGAGAGAACCAAGTCAGTTCAGCAGCAGCTTGAGACTGGGAGCGGTATTCGGATTCGGTGTTGGACTTGGAGACAGTAGGTTGTTTCTTGGAGGACCAGGAGACGCAAGTTCTGCCGAGGAAAACACAGAAGCCACTCGTACTGCGGCGGGTGAGAGGGAAGCCCGCCCAGTCGGCATCAGAAAAGCTGGAGATAGGAAGGTTTGTGTCCTTGTAGATCTGCAGACCAAGAGAAAGAGTGCCTTTGATGTATCTGAGAATACGTTTGACTAGTGTCATGTGGGCTTCTGTTGGGTGATGAAGGAATTGGCAGGCGAGGTTGACGGCATAGGTGATGTCAGGTCTGGTGAGGGTAAGGTACTGTAAGGAGCGGACGATGCGGCGGTAGTCATTGATATTTGGAATGACGGTTTGGGATTGGGTAAGGGTATGGCGGAGGAAGTTGGTGCTGACAGGAGTGGAAGCAGGTTTACAATGTTGCATATTTTGACGAGTCAGGACTTCAAGGGCGTATTTGGATTGATGAAGGAGCAATCCATCTGGGTTGGGTTCAACTTGTACGCCCAGAAAGTAGTGAAGATCGTCGAGGTTGCGAAGGGAGAACTCTGTTTCAAGACGTGCGATAGTGTATGCGATGAAGGTAGATGAGTTTCCAATGATTAGTATATCATCGACGTAAAGGAGGAGGTAGGCAATACATGTGTTGGAGGAGAAGACAAACAGGGATGAGTCACTGAGGCAAGGGGTGAAGCCAAGTTCCTGAAGAAAGGTAGAGATGTGACTGTACCAGGCGCGAGGGGCCTGTTTGAGACCATACAGAGACTTTTGAAGAGCACAGACATGATGGGGTTTAGAGGGATCGACAAAGCTTGGTGGTTGATGCATGTAGACGACTGTGTCAAGGGAACCATGAAGAAAGGCGTTGCAGACATCAAGTTGTTGAACATGCCAGTTGCGAGAGGTGGCGATGGTGAGGATGGTTTTGACGGTGGCAGATTTTACGACAGGGCTGAAGGTCTCGACACAGTCGATACCTGCTTCTTGAAGGAAACCTTTGGCGACCAACCGGGCCTTGAGGTGGTCAAGAGAACCATCGCCGTTGTGTTTAGTCTTGAAGACCCATTTACACCCGATGACGTTCATTGAGGGAGTGCGCTCGACAAGGGTCCAAGTGTGATTAGAATGGAGGGCAGATAGTTCTTGTTCCATCGCTGATTTCCCGCCAGGGTGGTTGAGTGCACTGCGGATGGTGCGTGGGATGTTAGGAAGGAGGGAGGAGTGAAGGGCGTAGCATGGATTCGGTTTATGAATACCGGACTTACTGCGAGTGACCATAGGATGAGAGGAGGTGGTTGGGGGAATGACAGGTGCGGAGTCTTGGGAAGAAGGGGGTGAAGGGGAAGATGGGGTTTCTGGGATGGGGTTCGTTGGTTCGATGGTAGAGGAGGATACGTCACTGACAGGTGGCAGGGAGCCATTTGATAGGGTTAGAGGAGTGGAGGTAGCTATAGTGGTATCGGCAGTGACGGTGTTTAAGTTGGTGATGGTGTCTGTGAACTCAGACAGTGAAAGGGAGGTAACGGGTTGGGGGATAGATTGGTTTTGAAAGGGAACACTGCTTCATTGAAGACGACATGTTTGGAGAGGTAGAGGCGTTTGGAGGCAAGGTGTAGACATTTGTAACCCTTGTGTTGTGAACTATAACCAAGAAAGAGGCAGGGAAGTGAGCATAAGTCGAGTTTGTCAGTGGAGTAGTGTCGTAGGTAAGAGAAGCAGAGAGCACCGAAGGTCCGAAGGTGATGGTAAGTTGGTTGTTGATGATACAACAGTTCATAGGGTGTTTTCATATGGAGAGTAGGAGTAGGCAGCCGATTGATGAGGTAGACGGCAGTGCAGAAAGCTTCTGCCCAGTATATTTTTGGTAGATGAGCATCAAATAACATAGCCAGGCCTAGCTCTGTGACATGTCTGTGCTTCCTTTCTGCAGCTCCATTTTGTGAAGGGTCATGCGGACATGACATTTGATGAAGGATGCCTTTGTCATTGAAGAACTGTCTAATGGATTGATTAACAAACTCACCACCGTCGTCGCTTTGAAAAATTTTGATTGAGGTATTGAACTGATTGTGAATCATGTTGTAGAATGAAATAAAAATAGAACTGAAATCGTTTTTGTTCTTCATAAGATAGATCCAGCTGAACCGAGAGTAGTCATCGGTTAGCAGTACATAATAAGAAAAACCATGTTGGGAAGCTACCGGAGCTTTGCCCCATACATCACAGTGGATTAGATGAAAGGTGACTTCTGACTTGCTATGCTTGTGACAAATGGGTAGGCGTCTGCTTTTACTCAACTCGCAGCTACTGCAGATGCTATCGAAGGTGGAGGTGGAAGTGATCCGTTGTGCTTGTTGTAGATGGCGGAGGATGAGTTTGTTGGGATGACCAAGTCATTTGTGCCATATTTCTCCTGATGTTTTTATGAATCTGTTGCTGAAGAACGATTGAGGAAACGTCACAGTAGGAGCTGGTAGCTGGTAGATGTCGTGGTCACAGGTGCCCTGAGCCAGTGTGCGATGAGTCTTGAGATCCATCACCATGACATGATCCTTTGTGAACACAAAGTAGCAGGGAAATAGAGATGTTAACTTAGAGATATATAAGAGATTCCTTTTGATATCAGGAACAAGAAGAACATCTCGTAGAGGAACTTGAGAGATGTGAGAATCACCAATGTGAGAAATGGGAAGGAAATTGCCGTTTCCAACCATGATGGAGTCAGGCCCTTTGTAGAGGCGCAGGTTGTGAATCATACCTGAGTTGTGGACAAGATGATCGGTGGCACCTGAGTCTACACACTAGTCGTTGATGTTAGCTTCATTGAGCCGAAGAGCAGTGAGGGCGGAGTTGGTGTTGTCCGACAACTGATTGGGGGTGGTAGTGGCTTGATGGTTGTAATCATAACGGTGCCAGCACCGTAGGGCAGTGTGGTCGTGTTTCTGGCAGATTTGGCAGAGAGGAAGTTCCTTGTTGATGGTGTGGGATGGTTGGAAGGGTCTGCTGGAGGGGTGGTGCGGGGAAGGGCTTCCTAGGACACTGGGACGACTGATGTTATGTAGGTTGCAACCTCTCCCACGATAAGGGAAACGACCTCTACTGCTGAAAGGCGAGTGTACAAGGGTGTTTGGGCTGGTGGGTGAGTTCTTGTTTGAGTAGAAGATGGAAGGAGGAGTAGTTTGCGGTCGACGTTCCTTTCTTCGTTCGAAGTCTTGGAGGAGAGGGAGAATGTCGTTGAAGGACGGAATAGGAGGTTTGAGCATTGCGACCACAAAACCCTCATACTCGTTTCCATCGAGACCATTAAGAAGGGTAAAAACCTTCTCCTGATCGCTCACTGTGTAACCAATAGTGTTGAGTTGGTCGTAAATGTTCTTCAGTTTTCTGGTGTAGTCGGTGAAGCTGTCATTGCCTTTGGTGAAGGTCCGCAGTTGCGACTTCAGATCAAACTCACGGGTTTGAGAAGCTTCAGCGAAACGCTTGGACAGAGTGACCCAGACTTGGTGTGAGGTGGTACAGCCGATCACCTCACCCATTATTTCTTCAGAGAGAGAGCCACAGATCCAGCCTTTCAAAAGGCGATCAGTCCGAGTCCATTCTTTGTGCCTGGGATTAAGATTAGGCAGGTCGTTGTCATCTTTGATGATGCGAGGTGGTATCTCATCAGTTCCATCTAGAAACCCATCCAAGCAGCAGGATTCAACAAGTGTTTTGACTTGCGATTCCCAGAGAAGAAAGTTGTTCAGGTTTAGTTTTAGAGAAATGAAGTTGGACACATTCAGTCCAACGGGATAGGGATAGCTTCCATCTTTAGAGGAGGAGGACGTTTCAGCCATACTGTGTTTGCTTGGTTTCAGACTTTTAGGGTTTTTGAGGAAGACGAAGGGTGGGCTAGGAAAGGGTAGCGCTCCTAACGACGCTTAGAATGGCTCTGATACCATATAGAAAGACGATTCTCTAATATGCTACTTGAATGAATTACACAGTTGGAAGTACATACATTTATATAGAGAATTAGTGCTCAGAAGAAGGGGAAGAGGAAGCATCAGGTGCAGTGAGCAGCCTGGGACGTTGAGTTACAGTGGATTATCTTTAATGCAAGTACAGGTTTCTTTTGTCTGGTTGCTGTCTTGAGTGGGAGACTTAATGCTCCTGGCTTTGTGCTTTACAGAATGTAGATCACTGCAAGGTCTGGATCATCAACTCCCACAGATAGTTTATCACGTGCTTAATCAATAATTCTATCACTGTGACCTTTTTCTATGCTAATCCTCATGCATCAGTGAGATTACTACTATGGAAACACCTAATAAGCATGGGAAAAAGATTTTCTAACCCTTGGATTGTATTAGGAGATTTCAATACTATGTTCTCCCCTTAGGAGAAGTTTGGAGGCACATCGTGTAACTTTTCTGAGGCGGCTACTTTCAGTAACACACTTATTGAAGCATGTCTTACCGATTTGGGTTTTTCTGGACAAAGATTCACTTACCGCCATGGATTCCTCCATGAGCGACTCAACAAGGTAGTGGCGAATGAAAGCTTTATCATCCAGTATCCGCACATGCTGGTCACTCACCTTCCGAGGTTGGAGTCGGACCACTGTCCTCTATGAAATACTACAACCACACACACCAAAGGAAAATAATGGTTCAGAACTAAAGCTTATTGGAAAGTTGATTCTGAATTTAACAGCATATTGAGAAGCACGTGGAATCCGGATAAAGACTTCTCTGAAGCTCTATCTACCTCTCAGAATGAACTGATAGAATGGGACAGGAAGAGAATGCAGAAATAGCATCACCACAAGGAACGGGTCCTTCACAATTTTAATACTTTGTAGACCGAGATGGCCAAGAGGTATAATCCTATTCCTGATAAATTGTGCTGCGATATGCAGGCCTCCCTGGCATAAGTGCTAAAAGAAGAAGAAGAGGAGTGGAAATTAAGAAGACATGTGAACTGGCTCACTAATGGTGACTCCAATACACGTTTCTATCATGCATGTGTTAACCAACGCAAACGAAGAAACACCATCCTAAAGCTAAAAAATGATTACGATGAATGGGTGTCGGACCCTATAGCTCTTACTCAATTGGTCACCAACTACTTCCAACAAATCTTCACCGCCCCTGATCATACTGACCCTCAGAAATTCAATGACATTCTAGCTAGATTTCTGAAACTGAACCAAGTGGACCGGCCTTAGCTAAAGCACCAACTAAGGGTGAGATTCTTGCTATTCTTAAGAGCATGGATCCTTATAAGGCTGCAAGACTAGACGGAGTTACTACACACTTTTTGCAAAATAACTGGGCCACTGTGGAGGAATATGTGTGGAGAACAATATCACAGGCTCTTAGTGGAAATACGCTTGATGAATGGCTATGCCAGGCCTCCATAGTGTTAATTCCCAAATGCAAAGCACCAGAAAACTGCAAGCATTTCAGACCTATTTCTTTGAACAATGTGTGTCTCAAGCTTTGCTCTAAAGTCGTGGTTGAATGCCTCAAGACCTGGCTACCACACTGGATCTCTCCCACACAAAGTAGTTTCGTACCGGGTAGGAATATCACAGACAACATCATGCTCGTACTGGAAATTGTTCATAATATGAAGAAGACCACAAGCCCAAAAATTGATCTAACAAAGGCATATGATTTTATGAGTTGGGGTTTCATCGCCGATACCTTGAAGAAACTGGAACTTCCAAACAACATCAGGAGTTATGTGATAAATTCCATCAAAGGAGGCAATACCAAGATCAATTGGAACATCAATACTTCTGCGACCTTCAAGGCCACTAGGGGCCTCCTTCAGGGAGATCCACTGTCCCCATATTTATTCATTCTCTGTTTGGAGCGACTTAGTCAGATGATAGAAGGGAGAGATAGCCAGAAAGACTGGTCCCCGATCAGAATTCTGGGCAGCAAACTTAAAATAGCACACCTCTGCTTGACGGATGACTTGATTGTCTTTGCTCAAGCCAATACCAAGAATATAAGAACAATCATGGGCTTCTTCAAAGCATTCAAACTAGCATCTGGGCAGGAGATCTCCATCCACAAAACCTAAATCTTCTTTACCAGAAGTATCCATTAGAACACCAGGAGGGCCATATGCAACTATAGCAGATTTGAGCAAACAACAGATACAAGAAAGTACTTAGGAGTTTCCATCATCCACAAGGAAGTCACTCATTAGACCTACACTGAAATCTTGGAGAAAATCGATAGCAAAGTCAATGCTTGGTCGGCGAAAAGCCTATCTCTTGTAGGTCGAGTCTGCATGGCAAAATCCACTTTGGCAGCCATCCCTACATATACCATGCAAACTACTATCCTTCCCCTTAACCTTTGCGACAAGATTGATACTACTATTCATTGATTCATCTGGGGAGGCACGAGCACTCATAAGCCTATTTCATTGGTATTGTCACGCCCCAATCTCACATTAACCACAATACATGAGATTAGGACGCGACAGGATGGGATTTACACAAAAGCCAACCACTCTTTACTTTTTAAAACATTTTAAAGAGATTGAAAAGATAATCTAATTTAGGCTGTAAAATGAAACTAAACAAACTGCGGAAGCATCTTTATTAAACTGTTTAACAAAATAATCAGAGTCTACAGCATATTACATTTTTAACAAAATAATCAGAGTCTACAGCATATTACATTGTCCGACATAAAACAAAGCATAACAGATAATTTACATCTTAATACACATTCACTCTCTCACTCACACCTTGTCCCAAAGATCGAGGGGAAAGGACTAAGAGACCTCTAACTACTAACTACGTATACCTTCTGCAGACTAAGCGATAGGATGAAACGATCCTTCAGATTTCCTGCTGCTGATGATAACCTGAAAATGTTTTGAGTAGAGGTATGAGCCTACTCGCTCAGTGAATAGCATTTCACTTAGCTATCACGAAACAACTCATCAGGTTTATTAACTGAAAATAAACAGATATACAATTCAAACAGGGCAGTTCTATTGACATAGCAGATATACAGATAATAATCACATTTCTAAGCATCAACCGGTATTTCAGGTAAATGAACAGTTATATAAATTTACTGTGAACCTACTTGATTATTTATTCATTTTATTATTATGCCCTAAATATATGCAGTGTACTCTGCATATAAAGATCCGCAACAAGTCCATGCTACGGTCCCACCGTACAAGACTTAGCGACACACCCGGGAAGTGCTAAGTCTGACTACTCGTCCAGGTCTGCACAGGACACAGGCTCTACGGCCTCATCACACATCCACGTGTGCTGCACAACCACGTGTGCTCTCGACTCCTCCTTAAACCTGAGTACACCGGCGGAGAGTCACAGGGTTACCTTCGCGACACAAGCACGAATGGTGTTAGATAACCGTGTTTTCTTTTGTTATCGCAGTGCCATCATGACACAAGCACGATTGTTGTTGGACACTGCCTCTCTTTCCTCGTTTGTCCGCGACACAAGCACGGATGATGTTGCAACACGAGTTTCACCCCAAAGTTGCAGACCCGTCTAAGGGGTTCTACGGTGTTAGGGCATCTAGGTCTATTAATTAATTAACAAATAAACATTTAAACAGGAATATCACATTTCAAGCATATTGCACAATCTAAATAACACATGAAGCAAATATAAATCCATTATCATCATTAAATATGATTCAGTATCATTTATCCACATTCAATGCTAAACATCTATTTTTATATCAGCACATACATTGCAACTATAATACAGGAAATTTCATCATTTTTCACTAAGCATATTAAGTATTTCAAGCTCCAATGAAACTAACATACTCTATTGTATGTACTACACTGTTTAGAAGTTATACTAACTGATACAGAAGCAATAATACATTTAAATTGAGTTAAATAATGATTACTGAATGAACTACTACTCACTCTTCTGGAACTCGGCCGACCAAACTGGGAACTCGGCCGATCCACCCGCAACTCGGCCGATCCAAACCCTGATCAATTTCCTATAAAGGGAAACTCGGCCGAATCACATCCAATTCGGCCGATCAAAACGCTGATCGTTAATTCTAATAAAGAAACTCGGTCGAATCATATGCAACTCGGCCGATCGGTGTACATACTGAAATCTAAAGTAAACCTGTTGCAATGGAACAATATCTTACACTTATTGAAGATGAATTCGACTAAAGCCGAATCAAGAACTAGGGCTGTTGGTTTGTTGTCTGGACCTTGGATTAACTCTATTCACATTTCTTCTACAGTAGCTTTGGCGCTCGAGCTACAGGTTGACGAAAGAAACCTGATCGGCAGCTGAATCGTGGCAAGTAGCTATGGAATCTTGCCTAGATCTCAATTTCGGAGCTGTGGGAGGCTTTTCCTTGCTCAAGCGCACCCGAGGTGGCCTCCTCCTGGCCGTGCACAGCAGCCGTAGCCTGCTGTTGCTACTCGGACTGGCTGGGGGCTACCCCCTTGCTGCTTGGCGTCACGGTTAGGGCTAGGATGAAGGGAAGGATGGAGGCGGTGTCGTGGAGGTTTGAGGGTGCTGCGGAGCCGCCCCTCATCTTCCCTTAGCTCTTGGCTGCGCGCTGTAGGTTGGGCGCCGCGCAGCAGATCAAGCTGCAGGTTGGGACGCCATAGATGCGGGGTGGAGAAGGAGGAAGATGGAGTAAGGAAGGAGGAGCAAGGATTGCTGGTCAGAGCTCTCTCTCTCTCAAGCCCTAGGTCGCGTCGCCCCCTTTCCTCCTTGGCTGGCCGATCGAGCTAGCAGCTGGGCGCCGCTTCTGCGATCGTTCACTGTTTCATCGGGTGAGGAAGGGATAAGGGAGAAAGGTCGCGGAGGGGGCCAGCTGCAAATTTCCCAAACGTTTCCAATATTTACAACTAGGTCCCTAAACACTCAAATGTCCATATCTTTTGACTCGGAAGTCGGTTTCGAGTGATTTTTCTTGCAACGGTTTAAGCACAGAATTCTCTATAACCTCAAAGTGCAAAACATGCTAAAAGGACTATTTCACTGGATCAAAGCTCTAATTACAACTGTGATTACTTGATTCAACTTAATGTACTAAATAATCAACATTGACATTATTAATTGCCTCAGGTAATTCAATCTTAGCTATTAATTCGCATCTTAGCTTATTTTGATTATCCATGATGTTTAATTTGATACTCAATACTAATTGAGGTGTTTCACGTAATTCGAGGTATTTATTAGTTAATCATGGAGTGGGTCATAACAACCTTTTCCCCTTAAAAGAATTTCGTCCCGAAATTCCTAAAAGAGAAAGGAAACGTGTTACTCATTTCTGACTCGTACTCCTATGTAGCTCCCTCTAGGTTAAGATTTCTCAACTCTTGAGTTTCTTGATCCATCGATCAACCATCCGTATAAGTCCCTTAACCTAGGACACATCTGATCTGATTCCAGATCAACACACAAAACATTGTCTTTCCAGAACTGTTATAACAGTATCTCAATTCATGGTAATTACCGAGAAATTATTATAGTATACATGCAGACAACTAAAGTTCTTAAATAAACAGACTGCATGTCAATTTGGTACTAAAATTAAATCATGCAATTTGACTGTTAAACATCACTACATATCATACTGAGAATTGATATTAAAATACTTGATTCATCGTACACCCTATCCTCAGGGTTTCATTTGCCTTGTTCATTCATCACATGCCAACACCCTACTCTTAGGGTTATCTCATTCACTAATCACATGGCAACACCCTACTCTTAGGGTTTCCATTATCTCATTTGTTTGATTGCAGTTCAAATCACAATACGGCATCATTCTGGAACTGGCAGAGCAGTATATTTCAAATCATTGTAATTACTGAGTAATGTTTATATCGTGCATGTAGACAGATTAAAAATTCATAAATATTCCAAACTCAAATCAATTTTGGCACATACATACTGAATTTCATATAATTGAACATTTTATTACACCAACAAGAGTAATTTACTCCACTTATAAGAAACCATCTGTAATATTTATCGATTATCTGAAATTTCTCGAAGTACGTGCATATTAACCCCAAATCCTGGTTTATGCATCACATAACTCAATTAAGAGTTATTTACGTATCATATCATAAATATTTAATAGTACTTGAGAATTTCTGATAATATCTTAGAGAAATGTGCCAATTCATGTAAAATGTCAGGTCACACACATTAACATAACAGGAAGCATGCAATTTGGTTTATTTACATATTTTAATGTTGTCTTGCTAGCTTGAAATCATGCATCTAATGATTTACCAAATTTGTGTTTTCTGGGTTCATACTCAAACCGTACCATTATCAGTTGTGAATTTTTAAACTCAATATGATATGATTGAAACTGGATTACCAAGTAACCTAATTATTTTATCCATGTATATCTTAGTCAAGTCTCGAGACATCAAAGGTCGACTTAATATGAAGAAAGTGAGCAGACTAAATTAATCTATCCACAGTCATTCATATCAAATCACAACCTCTAGGTGTCCTGGGTAATCTTACCACAAAATCCATTGTGATAAATTCCCATTCCCATTTAGGCATAGAAAAAGATTACAAGGTAGCTGTAGATTTCTAGGGTTCAACCTTAACCTACTGGCACATACTACTTCTAACCACGTACTCAGCTACATCCTTCTGTATATCTGACCATCCATTTCAACTTCTTGAGATTCATATACATCTTAGTGTTTCCTGAAAGCATAGCATACATCAATACATACACTTCCATAAGAATCTTTTCTTTCAGCCTTTTCCCCTCAAAAGAAATTTACACTATCTCGAGGTACACACAACATTTCATGCTAATACAACATCTTATCATTTAAAAACTTAAATTCTAGGCTCTTTTCCTCCCATCAGGTCATGCATGGTCTGGTTTAACTCACTATCATCCTATAGTAGTTCCTTGATCTGATTATAAGAAGTAAGCTTAACTTACATCTGTACAATCAAATCACTCTGTGTTATTACCCCTAAGTCTAAGCCCAACTCCCACATTTCTACTAACAGGTCTTCTATTGAAACCTGTCATAGAGAATGCATTAGTTGTTAAACTTGACTTTCTGCTAGAAGCATCAGCCACCACATTCTTCTTACCAGGGTGATAATCTATTGTCACATCATAAAGATAATGATACCATGTCTTAAAAACATGAACTACATCAACTATCTTCAGGTCATATATCGGATAATACTCCGCTTTCTATGCTACTTTCTTATAATTACATTTTAGGTTTATGTTTTACTCTTGCCTCTAAGTCATTTCATGTTGTTCATGTACCGTTCAGATTAACTACCTTAAAACCCTAGGTCACTATCAAAGCCAGTTTACTTTTCATAGAACATATCTCAAGATCTTATTTTACAAAGACACTAGTATTCGAGGTTACCTCACTAATGATATCCCTTAAACTACTACAACTTTAATCATTCTAAGGTTTGATCTTTTATTAATAACATAGCATTATTGTGTGTATGTGTGATCGATCATATAGATCAAATTGAGTTGCTTGGGTCAATAACATATTAACCCAACACTCAACTTTATTCATATGGCTGAAAATTTAGTTTTCATAATAGTTTCTGTAATTCGCTTATTAAACAGCTAACAGAAGCTCCAAAAATTCTGAAAATTTTATATGTTGTTTCTAATGAAGTTTCAGACCTCCAGTAAAAAATTTCAGATCATTTCAAGTTACCAATAATTAATTAAAAATCGAACAGTGCACTGCTATATTGCAGTCTGCAGCAGGTTCGGCTGAGTTACAAACTCGGCCGACACCCTTACTGTAGAGGTCAAAAGTCATCCAAAAATTATGCCAATTTAACAGAATATCTAAAATTGTATTTTTCAAGCACAGTTAAATTTTGAGATCAATTGGATATACCAATAAAAAGATAAAATTCAATTACCACACTGCTATATCATTCAGAAAATGTGATCGGTCGAGTTTGAAACTCGGCCGATAAACAAGTCAGAACATTCTTCAAAAATTCTGATATTTTCCAATGTTGTTTACATTTTATATATCCAAATCATATCCAAATTTGAGCTAAATAAAAGTTACACATAAAATACTAAAAATCATTTACTGAGACACTTTACTTATCAAATTCTGTATTCATATGTCATTAAAACCCTATTTTGGGCCAATTAGGGTCTATGCTTTTCAAACCCTAATTCTCAAGAACAAGAACATTTAAACTTCTTATCGTAGTTAAAACATCCTAATGTATATATATTCTCACTATATTACGGGTCTAAATCATCCAGAGTCTATTCTTATTTTACTGTTAATAGGAGTCATTAAATCTCAGTAATGCATCCTGCCAGCTGGACCAGGCCGAACCTGTAGTCCTGAAGCCAAGAGCTACTCGAGATTAATCAACCCCTATTAACCTTAAACATGCGGAAAGAATATCCACTTAGGGCAACTCATTTATACATGATTTCGGGTCTACTTTAATACAGAGAAAACAAACATTAAACAATTCACTTCATGTCACAACAATATAAAAGAATCATACTTATTGTACAAACTGAAAGTCTAAATTCATGCATATAAGAGTGTTTCTAATGATCTTTAATCAAATAAGCAAGTTATATCACATCCTTTGTTTAATCTCTTACTCCTACATTAATTTCTGATTTCTTAACCCTAAGATTTCTAGGGTTTTCTCTCTAGCCTATCCTTCCTCTGCATACCTGGCCAGGGCATCCAGAGAAGAACAGGAAGAGTAGCTTGATACTGGTCAATCTAAGTATTCAGACACCTGGCCAGGGTATCTAAACACTCAGACCTTCCAGAGCTAAAACACATCATTAATTATTCACCTTACTTATAACTTTATCTTTTGACCTTAATGATTCTTATCGACTCAACTTAAACTCATTACTTGATTCTCGTGACCACATCCTCTTCCTGCTATCTGCAATAGTATAACAGAACACTTCCTGTTAGAAAATTACATATAGAAGGAAGACACCTATACCTTAATCCTATTGGTCTCTTATCGTCCCCTGACCTTGAGTAACTATGTACTCAAACCAAAGCTCTGATACCAAAGTTGTCACGCCCCAATCTCACATTAACCACAATACACGAGATTAGGACGCGACAGGATGGGATTTACACAAAAGCCAACCACTCTTTACTTTTTAAAACATTTTAAAGAGATTGAAAAGATAATCTAATTTAGGCTGTAAAATGAAACTAAACAAACTGCGGAAGCATCTTTATTAAACTGTTTAACAAAATAATCAGAGTCTACAGCATATTACATTTTTAAAAAAATAATCAGAGTCTACAGCATATTACATTGTCCGACATAAAACAAAGCATAACAGATAATTTACATCTTAATACACATTCACTCTCTCACTCACACCTTGTCCCAAAGATCGAGGGAAAAGGACTAAGAGACCTCTAACTACTAACTACGTATACCTTCTACAGACTAAGCGATAGGATGAAACGATCCTTCAGATTTCCTGCTGCTGATGATAACCTGAAAATGTTTTGAGTAGAGGTATGAGCCTACTCGCTCAGTGAATAGCATTTCACTTAGCTATCACTAAACAACTCATCAGGTTTATTAACTGAAAATAAACAGATATACAGTTCAAACAGGACAGTTCTATTGACATAGCAGATATACAGATAATAATCACATTTCTAAGCATCAACCGGTATTTCAGGTAAATGAACAGTTATATAAATTTACTGTGAACCTACTTGATTATTTATTCATTTTATTATTATGCCCTAAATATATGCAGTGTACTCTGCATATAAAGATCCGCAACAAGTCCATGCTACGGTCCCACCGTACAAGACTTAGCGACACACCCGGGAAGTGCTAAGTCTGACTACTCGTCCTGGTCTGCACAGGACACAGGCTCTACGGCCTCATCGCACATCCACGTGTGCTGCACAACCACGTGTGCTCTCGACTCCTCCTTAAACCTGAGTACACCGGCGGAGAGTCACAGGGTTACCTTCGCGACACAAGCACGAATGGTGTTAGATAACCGTGTTTTCTTTTGTTATCGCAGTGCCATCGTGACACAAGCACGATTGTTGTTGGACACTGCCTCTCTTTCCTCATTTGTCCGCGACACAAGCACGGATGATGTTGCAACACGAGTTTCACCCCAAAGTTGCAGACCCGTCTAAGGGGTTCTACGGTGTTAGGGCATCTAGGTCTATTAATTAATTAACAAATAAACATTTAAACAGGAATATCACATTTCAAGCATATTGCACAATCTAAATAACACATGAAGCAAATATAAATCCATTATCATCATTAAATATGATTCAGTATCATTTATCCACATTCAATGCTAAACATCTATTTTTATATCAGCACATACATTGCAACTATAATACAGGAAATTTCATCATTTTTCACTAAGCATATTAAGTATTTCAAGCTCCAATGAAACTAACATACTCTATTGTATGTACTACACTGTTTAGAAGTTATACTAACTGATAAAGAAGCAATAATACATTTAAATTGAGTTAAATAATGATTACTGAATGAACTACTACTCACTCTTCTGGAACTCGGCCGACCAAACTAGGAACTCGGCCGATCCACCCGCAACTCGGCCGATCCAAACCCTGATCAATTTCCTATAAAGGGAAACTCGGCCGAATCACATCCAATTCGGCCGATCAAAACGCTGATCGTTAATTCTAATAAATAAACTCGGCTGAATCATAAGCAACTCGGCCGATCGGTGTACATACTGAAATCTAAAGTAAACCTGTTGCAATGGAACAATATCTTACACTTATTGAAGATGAATTCGACTAAAGCCGAATCAAGAACTAGGGCTGTTGGTTTGTTGTTGGGACCTTGGATTAACTCTATTCACATTTCTTCTACAGCAGCTTTGGCGCTCGAGCTACAGGTTGACGAAAGAAACCTGATCGGCAGCTGAATCGTGGCAAGTAGCTATGGAATCTTGCCTAGATCTCAATTTCGGAGCTGTGGGAGGCTTTTCCTTGCTCAGGCGCACCCGAGGTGGCCTCCTCCTGGCCGTGCACAGTAGCCGTAGCCTGCTGTTGCTACTCGGACTGGCTGGGGGCTACCCCCTTGCTGCTTGGCGTCACGGTTAGGGCTAGGATGAAGGGAAGGACGGAGGCGGTGTCGTGGAGGTTTGAGGGTGCTGCGGAGCCGCCCCTCATCTTCCCTTAGCTGTTGGCTGCGCGCTGTAGGTTGGGCGCCACACAGCAGATCAAGCTGCAGGTTGGGACGCCATAGATGCGGGGTGGAGAAGGAGGAAGATGGAGTAAGGAAGGAGGAGCAAGGATTGCTGGTCGGAGCTCTCTCTCTCTCAAGCCCTAGGTCGCGTCGCCCCCTTTCCTCCTTGGCTGGCCGATCGAGCTAGCAGCTGGGCGCCGCTTCTGCGATCGTTCACTGTTTCATCAGGTGAGGAAGGGATAAGGGAGAAAGGTCGCGGAGGGGGCCATCTGCAAATTTCCCAAACGTTTCCAATATTTACAACTAGGTCCCTAAACACTCAAATGTCCATATCTTTTGACTCGGAAGTCGGTTTCGAGTGATTTTTCTTGCAACGGTTTAAGCACGGAATTCTCTATAACCTCAAAGTGCAAAACATGCTAAAAGGACTATTTCACTGGATCAAAGCTCTAATTACAACTGTGATTACTTGATTCAACTTAATGTACTAAATAATCAACATTGACATTATTAATTGCCTCAGGTAATTCAATCTTAGCTATTAATTCGCATCTTAGCTTATTTTGATTATCCATGATGTTTAATTTGATACTCAACACTAATTGAGGTGTTTCACGTAATTCGAGGTATTTATTAGTTAATCATGGAGTGGGTCATAACAGGTATCATGGGACAAAGTCACCGGAAGGAAAGCTCACAGAGGAATGGGTGTCAAAACGATGAGAGACTGGAACCAAGATCTTATCCTTAAGAAAACTTGGAGTATATACAGTGGAAATACATCCCTTTGGAGTCAGGTCATGAAGAAAAAACTCCAGCAATTGAATGGCAGACCCGACAGACATATCTCATGGTTGAGTAGAGCAGCGATTCAGAGTAAACAGCTGATTGAGCAGAACTCCTATCTCACCATTGTCAATGGGGAGGATACACAATTCTGGCTGGACACCTGGGTACCCAAGGAAGGGAGATTGATTGACAAAACTACCAAACCAGTACCACCTGATATCGCAGACCTAAAGGTCAGCAGTGTGGTGTTGGACAACGAGAGTTGGGATAGGGAGTTCTTGAAGGAGTGGCTACAAAAAAGCACAATAGAGGAGATCGAGTGTATAAAGCCGCCTACTCGCACCTAGAAACATGACGTACTAACCTGGATGCACTCAAGCAATGGGAATTTCACAACCAAATCAGCCTACAACCTTATCCGAAGCTTGAAGGATATTTCTTGTGAAGGCGAATGGCCCAAAATCTGGACAGTAAAGGTTTCGGCCAGAACCCATATTTTTATGTGGCTTGTGAGTCATAATGCAATCTTAACCAACACCAACCACACAAGAAGGAAAATGACAGCAGATAATCTCTGTCCCAGGTGCAAGAAGGAAGCGAAAATTGTGTTACATGCGCTCAGAGACTGCCCTGAGGTCAACGTTATATGGACACTTATTCTAAATGGCATTAACAAAATCCAATTTTTGTAACGAACCTAGATTGACAAGCTGGGTTAAGTGGAATCTAAAACAGAACAATGATCATATCAAAACATACTTTCTAGCTTGCTGGTTCATATGGAAGGCCCGGAACACCAAGGTGTTTGAAAATAAATCAACTCACCCCCTCCAAGTCGTGAGCTCTATAAATCGAGAGAAATCTATCCTAGAAATGTAGGTCGATGGATTGGGGATATCAACAGCAAAGACACCTAAAGATGGATGGAAAAGGCCTCAAGAGAACTGTGTTAAACTTAACACGGATGTTGCCTTTAAAAGAGGTTGTTCTACTGCTGCGATTGTAGCAAGAGACGCTGAGGGATGATGGATAGGAGGAATAGCTTCAAGAGGAAAGACACACAATGTGCTGGAGGAAGAACTATGGGCTATCAAATTAGCTTTTATGATCGCAGACGAATGCGGGTACCAAGGTGCAGAATTATCTTCGGATTGTCAATGCGTAGTCAATATGCTTTCAAAGACAAGCAACAATATCCCCCGGTATGCAAATTGGATCACTGATATTTAGAGACTTCTTAAAACAGGGCGAGTTATTCACTTCCATAGTCGAGACAATAACAATGTTGCAGACTAGATTGCTAAAGATCTCTTCAAAAGAAACATTCCTTATTTCTCTTACATCAGACCCCACGAGGTGGTGATGACTCTTTTGGAGGCAGATGATTGTAATGGTAGGAGTACTACCATGTTTAATACTACAGTCAGTACTCATTTTTGTAATGCTTTTTTAAATTAGCGTGCAAGAGGAGGGTGCGATGAATAGAGAGCCTCCTGGCTTCCCCTAAAAAAAAGGTCCAGGTAAACCTCCATTTGAATACTAGATCCTCTCACAAACCAAAATGTATTGAGCCCCATAAAAACCTTCAACACATCCTCAATCACTAGGACACAAATTGGAATCACAAAGAACAAATGGACTTGTTGCTACTGGGAGAATGGACCTAAGAATCCTACCACTCTTATCTTTGTTCTAGGAGCCATAGGTTAATGAGATCGTATGTCTGCATGACTTGGTGAGTAATTGGATCACTAAAGTCATCATGCTCAAGCAACATGTCTGGGATTACTTCAACAATCTTATTTTCATTGTCCTATGGACTACCAAGAATGCCTCCAATAGCTACATCATGATTTATCTGATCTGAGTGATGCTCAAAGACAATATCTATCTGATATCCCTTGAGATGCTTAAATCAAACAAGTTCTATTAAAAATGGAATCCACTAATGCTCCTATACTAGATGGTGTTTACAAAGAGTTTCTCCAAGATAACTAGGAACATGTAAAAGGACTAGTGATTGAAAACAATCACTACATTTATCTATAAGAATATACATCTTAATCTATCTCAATATCATATAGTGCTTATACCAAAAATAGGAGTTGTGGAGTCATGTAATGATTTGAGACCCATATATATAACACTACATGCTTCAAACTTCACTAAAAATTGTTAGATTAAAGGACTAATCTATACCAAAATGATTAGATCTATCCAGCCCAGTCTATATTTAATCCATGATGTAAAACAAAGGACAACATTTTGTTAGTCCAAGAATCTATTCAATCAATGAGATTCAACAAAAAGTGGATTTTGTGAAACTAAACTCTTGTAAGTCCTTTGACATGATGATTTGGACCTTAATACATGACACTATAAAGTTTGTTCATCTTCTAACAAATATTATTCACTTATTGATGAAAATTATGATTATTTTCTCCTCATTTATTCTTTGGGATGGAGTCCTCTACCTTTATGCAAAGATAATAAATTCTTTTGGTAGGGTGACCCATCAACTCCTACTTATTAATTCTATGTTTGGAGTGTCTAATCCAGTCTATTACAATATCTATTACTTAAGGTAAGTGGAAGCCAATGCTACTATCCAAGGATGGCCCTCCACTAACCCACATTTGATTCATAGATGATCTTTTTGTATTTCCTTAAGCTTTGAGATCTCAAGTTGTGATTATGTGTAAGTAATGATTGAATTTTCTATAGCCTCAGAGAAAATTATCTCTATAAAAAACAAGGAGTTTCTTCTCATTAAACATAAATGAGGTGGGGAAAGAAATATTAGAGATAGTCTTGGAATCACTTTCATAGTGATGTAAGTTGTTACGAAGGAATTCTAATCATTGATAAAAGGAGTGAATGGAAACACACACAAACATCTTTGAGTCAATAATATCAAAATTGAATAGGTGGGACTTCTTAATTACTGTGACAGTAAAATTGATCAAAGCAACATTGCAACAAATACATGCTTGTATCATGCAACCCATTTTGATTTCATGATTGTTTATGTTAACTTTGATCAACTTGTGGAAAGCATCTTCTCGTTTGGATCTAGAGATCAAAAAAGTTGCTCCATTTTGTCTTGGGAAAACGTCACATTCCACAAGGACATTTTTGGGATAGAGATGCTTCAGATAGAAATTGTTCTATGATGCTCAATAATGCATACAATTTATCAAATAATTGGAAATACTATGGATAAGGTCAATGAAAGTATGTATTGTGCAAAGTCTAATATTAAGTATGGTCCCTACTCATCAATATGGGAATTACTAAGAAATCACATCCTAGTTATAAAGAATCAATAGACATATTGCCAATGATGGCAATAATACTAATGTTTGACGTGATAATTAGTTTTTGGATTCCAGTGTTATAAATTTAAAGCCTTACACTAACATCCCCTCTTGCGTAAGGACTTAAATGTTATAAATCACCATAGATGGCAAGTGGGACTGGATGGGATTCATGTAACACTACCCACCTAGGAATTCCTAGAATAAGATTGCAAAAATGGTTCCACTATGCCATAATTAGGGAGACACCAATTTTCCTAGAATTATGATGCCAATGGTAGCTTTAGTGCAAGGTCTATATCAGATGGTTACACAAGGACAACACGATAAATTACTAAGGCTATTGGTGATGCTTGTGGAGGCTACAGATCCTACATAGAGTAAACATGTTTATGTGGTTGTTGTCACATATATAACTATTGATCATTGTTGAGAGAATAAATGATACATGGAGATTCATCTTGCTTTCCCTTAGTGAAAAAATGAAGATGAAACAATGCTCATCTTCTAAAGAGTTTATTAATGTAGAATTACATTCTAGAGACCCCTTGCTTTAAGAAACTAATTTTTTATATTAATAATGAATAGATAGTTTAATTCAAATAAAAAATGCTATCTCCAATATGTCCATTTCTATTTTTTTATGGAACATATCCAAAACATGAAATGACGTCAGACATGCAAGGGAAGATATCCAACCATAAATTTTGTTAGGTTGATCAATGAGTAATCAGAGTTCATTGAATAATTATAGGTTATATGAATTGTATCTTCACTGTAGTATGAATCCTTTTAGTTTAAAGATCCATGCAATTAGGATTTCCAGTTACCAAAACATCGTTTGATCTGAATTTTGGAATGAGTGCCTCATGACTAGAAAGAAATTGGAAGTGTGTCTGTAGTCAAGGTAATCCTTGACATGAAACCATTTGACTTGAAGTTGAGATACAAGTCATCATCCAAACAACTACAATTTTCCAAGAGAAGTAGCTAAAAAAATTCCTAGGTCAATTTGACTGGAAACAAGCTTATTGTATTTGTGTAAACTAGACCACAATTCTTATGAAGTACAAGGCAATCTAGAGATATATATTAAATAAAATCACTATTATAAACTCTTCCCCTCTTTTTCTTCATAGAAACTACACAATTGTATCTAATGCTATTGCGAAACGTGTTATGCAGAATACAACCTCTATTGCATTTACCTTCAAAAATCCATGACAAACACATGTGATGAAGTTCGTATATGGACACTTTTCATTACTTTAAAAAGAAGGTATCTTGAGCGATGCTCTTGTTTTTTTACAAAAAAAGGAGAAATTTAGATAAACATGGATAAATAGAAAAATATTTGTAGAAATAATATAGTGTAGGATTTGATATGGTGATAAAATAATTGAAAATTGGGAAGTTTTTTGGGAATTTTGATAAACATGGGATATTTGACAGCATGGTAACTTAGTTGTGGTTTTTTACAAATAATAAAAAAGGTAATACAAGATTTTTGAGGAAAGTGGAGACTTGTTTATTTTTAATAATATTAATAACAAACCTAAAGATACTAATTTATATTCTTAAATGGATATCCACTCATTTTTATAGTTTAAATGAGTCAGCACAAAAATGAAGCTATAAAGCACATTTTATAAATGCATAATATATTTTAGGAAGTTAATTAATATGGATGTTGTAGACAACATAATACTTTTATAGGTAAGAAGTACTATTTTGGAAAATATGCGTGAGCAAATATTGGATAGAAAGTAAATAGAGGATAGTAAGCATCTTTTCTAGATTATAGAGGATAGTAAGAATCTTTTCTAGATTTATATTAGCCTATAAAATTCAACTCTACCCCAAATCAAACTACATCTCTTGCGATCTATTATGTATCTTCATCCTTACTTTTGAATAAGAAAGAAGATCAGAATATGTGTTGTATTAGCATTTTATTTTGGTTCTATTAGTCAATATCTACTTTCTTGTTTAGATTACTCATAAGTCTACTCTATTCTACAAAAATATTGATTCGTCCATGGCAAGTCATAGTAGTAATATCTTCACTCGCCTCAACATAGATTTATTGATGGAAATCATGTTGCATATTTCATGGAAACAAATCATCCAGTGCAAATATATTTGCAAGGATTTGTATACAATTATTGACAATGACTTCATGACAAAATTACATGAACGAAGTAGACCCATCATCATTGTTCACCAACATCAACCGATGGAGATTAGTGATAACAATGATTTGAAGTTGCTTGTTATGAAGTCTCCATGGCCATGGCCAAAGGTTGAGCAAAAGGGTCAAGAATGCCTCCCATTCATTGTTTCTAAGGAAATTATTCTCCCTATCAGTCATCACTTCCATATCATGTTGGTTAACCAACCCTGTATGGGTCTTTGGCTCATTTGCACCTGCACATACTTTAATGATGTGACATTGTTTGATATCTTCATCACTAACCTCTCAACTCAACAGTGCAGTAGGCTTCCACATATTCGATATTCTAGGAGACCTTTCGGATTACCACATCTAGGACCACCGGGGTTTGGTTACCTCACTCGCACCAAGGAGTATAAAGTGATATCTGTAGTCTCAACAATTGAATGTTGGGAGGACCTGACATGTTATTTAGTAACATTTCACAAACATTGTGAGGTGGAAGGTCAAGGAAAGATATGTTGGAGGCCCATAATGATCACCCCTCTAAAATGTTTTAGTGACAAGCGTGTAATTGGAAATATCCAAGGAGATCCGTTATTGTTACAAGATATTATTTATTGGATATTTTGTAGTAACACTCCCGATTGTTGTTGGATCTTATGCTTCAATCTTGAGTCAGAGATGTTTTCTATTATGCGTGGACCTATACTAAAGGTTGAAAATTCATATGCAAATCTAGTGAATATTGAAAATCAACTTGGGATCATAGAGCATACTTACTGGTTTGAATACAAAACTAGGAAGGTTAAACTTGAATTATGGATTCTTGAAGATTCAATTTATGGAGTCTGGTCCAAAGGAAAGAATGACATAGATCTAACTAATTTGGATTGTTATATAAAACCATTGCATACTCTCAGCCTTGGTGACTATGAGATTTTAATTTCAACATCAGATTATGTATACTTGGTGAACTTTTATGATAGAAGTTTTCAAGTGGTTCATAGATCAAAGGATGTCATATGTTTCCCTTGTAACCATGATATGTATTCAGTAGAAGACCATTATGCTACATGTGGGTTACATGTTTCCTGCTTGCAATTCTCCATTTATCAACAAAGCTCAGTGAAGTGTCCTCCAATATGCCATGTTTGAGTATGAAAGTGAGTACCATTCAATGAATCAATTCTGCATTTATTTTGATTTATTTTGGGAGTTGTTTTTCTTATTCTTCAATTTTATGAGATTATTAACCCAAGTCATTATTAATAAATACCATATTATTTTCAAAATTTTCATTTACATGTTTACTAAATTTTGTATAATTTTATTTACAAAATGGTATTAAATCTTCTTTCTGTAAAGAAACTAAAAAGAAAATGTTATTGTTGTTGATCTCTGAAGAAGCAAAACCTATATTATCTACACAATACTAGATAGTATGTAAAAAATATATTACCTTCTATCTCCATTTGCTATTTCCCCTCTCTTCACTTGACCACTTTAGAGTACTATAACAATATTATCAACTAGGTTTCCACCCCTTGAGAAAATATAACATTAACTAAGCACTCTACAAATATGATATATATTATGTATATTATGTCTAAATTATATAATATATAGAACCACATTGTGTTGTGATATAAAAATTTAGGCGATGTCTAATTTATCCTGGCATATATATCTAAATTTCCTCCATATGTGAAACAAATGAATGTAGTTCTACATTTTTCTATTAACTTACATTTTCATCCTACAATGATTTTTTACTTTTTGAGAATTTGATGTCCACAGATAGGTGATTATCAACTCATATATGATATTACCAACTAATACAGGTCTCAAAATTATGTCATATATAAATATAATATAAACTATTCCCTCAGATAAATGATATATATTGCTCCAAGCTTTGATTTCTTTTCAATTAAATAAATAGATGAAACATTTTTATTACATAACAAAAAAACTACATATGTATCTAAATTTTTTATTTATGGTACAAAAAATTAAGAGAATATAAATATGATATCTCCAAGATAAAATAAATCTTTAAATTCCATATTAATCTATTTGTATGCTAAAATATATAAATAAATTATTTGTTGGTGTAAATATGAGTGAACCCTATATTTACAATGTTCAAATTAGGATTTTAAGCTTGTGTGTAGAAGAATCATTTTGTTGATCAAATATAATGTTGTACTTGTTAGACTAGTATTAGTGTGTATGAAGTTTTTTTAAAATTGGTTTAATAAAAGATATGGACAATGAAAACATGAAAGTCAGTAATAAATGGTTAATAATGAAATATAGTATATTTCTTATGTATGTATTATATATAATAATAATGTCATTATTTTATTTTTCAAATTTGCAGGTTCCATTATTTTCTTCCCATCCATTATAAAAATCTCTAATAAGGTTCATCCCACACTCTCTATAGAGTTATTTGTTGCAATAGGATAATCTTACATCTTGTTTTTGTATTGCATTGACAAACTATGAATGATTTGGTAATGGGATGGGTTTGATATATACATGGATTTAATCATAAAAAGTCATTGCAATGTAATAATTTATTCTTGTGGATATAAAAACAAAATATTGTCTTGATATTAGTGACTGGATATTTGTCTAACTTATTGTGTGTTTCCTATAATTGGTGTAATATGAGAGTTAAATAAGTATGTTGTAGTTAGTCTTCAAAAGTTCTACTTTTGACTTCATGAGGCCATTGTGTTTCTTATAGGCTCATTAGAGCGGTGACTTGTACGTAGGTCTGAACTTATATATGCAATAACGTTTTCATCTAGAACAACAATATTATTGATTAAGTTAGTGGTCATGGACAGTTTTTGTGATTTTTTTTATTCTAGTGTCTCATTTATTTTCCTGTTATAAAATTTAAGTTCAATTATTTAGTGCCTATTTCTCATAGTTTTAGTTAAAATTTATCCTCTTTGTCATAGTGCATAGGATACAATGGCTCTATTTGGCAAAGTGGTTATTTTAACTACGATCATGCATCCAAGATGATCCACTACGTAAAATTAGTCTGGTGGATAATTTCAATTGGAAAATCACATATTAGTGTGGAAAGTGTGTAAAAATTTAGCGCTTGTCAATCTAGTTTTTCAGGACTACTATTTTTGGCTAGCCATGGTTGACTTTTGTTCTTCCACCGCCACCGCATCTGAATTAATCGTGCTACCAAATGATGCCAATATGTTTACCAACTTTTGAAGTTTCATAAGAAGGGTAACAATTATTTTTTGAACATATTTCTTACAAATTTATTTTGGTTCAGAGATATTATTTGAGTACAATATGGGAGTGATATTGTGGATAGTGTTAGATTATTTTTGACTAATGACTCAATATCTTTTCCACTCAAAATCATTGAACTTACATCTTTGCCTCCTTTTCAATATATGATGGAAGTGAAGCATCTTATTCGAAGTGTAAACACAAAAACCATGTTGCAAATGATTCATTGTTCTTTATCTCTAAAAGAGTGTATTGTTTCTACCAAATCATCCTGGAGACTGGATTTTATTGATGTAGCAAGGATTTTTGAAGACAACTTTATGTTTAAAGAAAAGAAACAACTCTTATGTATTTCAGTTTTTGTTTGGACAAAATATTAGGATTATTATTCAATAAAGATCATTTGTTTTTCTACCTTAAAATATGATGAGATCTTGTGCATTTTGCATATACAACACGGATATTGAACTTCTTAGTGTTAAAGAAAATGTGAAATTTGATAGTTATTTTTCTAACAAAAGGTCGTAATAGTGAAAGTCCTATTCTGGTACAAAATAGTGAATACAATAAAAAAAATCATTTTTTCTATTTTTTAATTATATGAATAAATTATAATTTGTAATGGACATTTTTTTGTGCAATGTTACAATAATATATATGAATTTACAATGTCCAATGCTTGTTGTATTGTGAATAATGTCATTTCTATAAATATTATACCATAACAAAGCCTATGCACATAATTGGAGTGCAAGTAGAAGATAAAATTAAAGTGAAAATGTATTTCCATTACTTGAAATGGAACGGTAACTCATTCTATAGGTTCTTGGATTTTCTACATCCATATAAGGGAGTGTTATCTTTCTTCAAACTACCCATAGGGGTCTCAAATGATGCCTCATTACGTTACCTAAAAATTTTGTTATCCTCATATTACATTGTTACTTCATAAAAGACAACACAAAATATATTTCTAGATAGAAGTGGAATTCCTTTCAAATCAGCCTTTAGTTCTTGGAATGTCAAGTATGACATTCATAATTTTATTAGATGATCAAAATTTGCACTATGGTAAAATGTAAACACTCATGTAATAGTAGTTCTTACCGAACTCGTCAATGTGGTTCCAATATTTGCTGATTCAACATATACTAGTAATATATGATTAACAAAATAGTTACTTCATTTTAGAAAATTTGGTAAACTTGGTCATTTTGATTAATTCATTTTTTAATTTTTTACTTAATTCATGGGTAAGTCAAACTTTATTTATATTGTAATCATAGTTCAGGAAAGTGGTATGCAGTGTACGGGCGGAGAGGGTACTGCATAGAGTATATGCAGTTTTGGATTTTTTTATTTCAATAAATTAATTATATATAAAATAATGCAGTGAGATCATAAATTAAAATATATAGAGTAGCCACGTACATCTATTTACTTATAAGCATATTAATATGCATGTATGATGTATGATATGCTTATATATGTATATTTGTCTATATATAGAATGTGTTTGTAATATATGTACAAATACTAAAATGTAGGTACATCAATGTACAAATATATGTATAGTGTGTATAAATGTGAATAAATCAAAATGTATATATAAATGCACAAATATGTGATTGTATATTTAGGTATATTGTATATGTATCTATACACTTTAATATTTCAAAAGGTATTCGAATAAATGTACATATGCGTGTGGAAATGTTTTATATGTATTACAATGTATACATATAATTCAATGATTATATATCTCAATTTATATATATAATGAAATTTATATACAAAATGCATGAATATTAGTTGTGGGCTTTTCGAAAAGTGGAGTTTAATTGGCCGCTTAATCGGCCAAGCGGGAGTATATGCGACCCATGACCGCTTAGTAGACCGATTAGTAATATGTGGTGTGGTAGGGTGACTGAATATGTATATGCGGGAGTATATGCGGCTGAACAGTGATTGTAATTGGAATAAATTAATTTGTTTCTATATATAAGAAAAAAAAACCTCACATATAATGGTGTACATTCTCGTAGTTTATAATATGAAAAACTTGTCATATAAATTGCAATGATTTCTTAATGTAATGAATTAGGAACTATTAATACCAAACTCATGAAAACAATAATATTAAAATGTATAAGAAAAGAAGAACAAAGCTAGGCAATGGAAGTACCTAGTAATAGAGGATGAAGGTTCAAAAGTACCTAATGGGGGTAGAACCCCTTGTACAACCCACATAAAATAATTAACTATGAAGAATTACGGGATAAACAACTAAATTATCCACCAACATGGGGATTTTGAAATCCTCCTCCAAGTCTCCTTGTTCGAACCCTCCAGTCCCATAAAGTTAGTTACATTTGTACCATCTATAACAAATATACAATTACACATTTATTCCAGAATTTTTACTTTGTATTTTATGCAATTTTACTTTTTGATTGGAATAGTTAATTTTTGGTCAAATAGTTACTTTTTTGTTGAAGAGTTACTTTTCTGACCAAATAGTTACTTTTTGGAATGCATGAGTAGAAAATTCCAGACTACTGATACAAGTATTATAGATGGACCCATATATATATATATCAATTTATATATATTTATTTATATATATAGATTGTGTGTGTCTACAATGTATGACGGTTATTCATAATTGTATGAATATTTTCAAACAATATTTTGTGTAAGATCGATTTGATTGATCAAACAAAATGGCTTGATTAACTATTGACAAAATAAGTGCACCAGATTAAACACACATTTAGGTTATTCAAATGTAAATTGTAAAACCACGAATTGATTGATTACCAAAACCAAACAAAGTGTTAATGAAAGTTATTTGATTTAAACCTACTTTTTTCTATAAAAAAATATTTTTTTGAATTTATAGTATATGATATTCATATTATGCTAAAACTCGAAGGTTTCTTTTATAAATATTTTTTGGACTTCGTGATATTTTGTTAACAAAATGAATTTATTGGGTCCTGAAAATGGCATGACATACTATTCAATTTAATATATAGAACATCTAACATGCCAAATATGATTCACTTTTTTCTTGCAATGATATAATGAAATAGAAAATTATAACAACAAAAGACTTTGTTTAAGCATTTTTTAAATTTCTATTATATAATGTCTCTTCACCAACATGGTTGGATAAAAAAAGAAGAATAAATCAAAATTATGATTCTGTGTCCCTTATGGAATATGGAAGTTTCAACTCTATCATAAGAAGATGTATACAATCCTATATACTTTAGGACTTTGTCAACATGTCTAATGTTTGCATTGCCTAAAGGGATCTATTGATCATGATTTTTACCATGTAAAAAATTATCCCAATGTAATAAAGTTTATTTTTATCTTATTTCTACATTCAGTATCACTGTCCCACAAGCAGATGAGTCCTATCGAAATATAACTATAGGGTCAATAGTTTCGGTTGCTTGATTGAGTTTAATAATTGCAAATAAATTAAAAGGAAGTAAAAGTATGACCGAATCAAAATTAAAAGCATCAGTGCATTATGGATTTCAACATCACTGCCTATGTAATCAATCAAAATATAACTCTTTTATATCGGAGAATTATATGTGCACCATGAGAAACCTACATTTTTTTTGGAATACAAATTGCACAAGGATCGATTTCCCCATCAGCACAAGGTCTCGTTATCAATGGATCATCGAATAATCATCTAAGAGGACCATTTTTATGATCTTTTCGATGGTTCAAAACATCCGATTTGTAACCCTATACTTCATTTCATGATCTCTAGATCTAAGATTGTATTAATCATTTAAAATGATAGATTATGTCAAAGAACAAGCATAAAATGATTGGAAATAAATCTATTATCTTAAAATGATCGGTTTGACAATGATTACAATGAGATGTGGGCAAGGAGACTACTCCCCAAACCCTAGTGAGCAATCTCTCACATATGTCTAAGGAAATAACATAAAAAGGATCATGTTATAGAAGATAGAGAAATATGCATCCCTTGGTCTCTGATAGTAGTTCCTAGATTTGGAAGCAACAAACCTAACGAGGTCCATGGAGATGACGATGTTCCTCATCTCCATTCTAATCCTATATTTGAAGAGAGGATAGAGTAGAGAGTAATCAATCATTCTATCATTATGGTACTCTATTTGTTTATATGGTATTCCCAAATTCCATAATTTCTGACATTGGATGGGCCAACAATCTTGTCCTTTTCTGGCTACTTTAAGCCAGTTGCCCAACTGGACTAACGGTTGGATAATCTAGTCCGTTGACTAGTGCTGGGATCTTGTTTGCCTTGAGTTGCAAAGCTAGTTGCTTTGTTGTACTATTGATGAAGCAATCTGTTGAGGTTTTTGGTAGATCAACATGCATGGTGAATTGGCATGATGGACTTCAATTGCGAATGGTGTGGTAAAGGTTGGTTGGCCAACTCAATAGAGGAGTTGGGCAACTAGAATGGTCTAGAAGATTATAGAATTCCCTTGGATCATGAAGATAAATATGACAACCAACTAACTCGGTGATTTTGGTGAATGGAAATTCGTCAAGGACTCTTATTCTTCTATGTATGGAATACACTATTGGTAACTGATTCACTAGGTGACTTGGGCAACTTGCCAGTCGTGTTGAGGGATTGCTTCTGCTATAACCCAACTGGGTAACTAGCATAATCTAGTCACTCAACCAAAATTCCATCTAAGTGAAAGTTCTTCATTTGTCCCTCAAACCTCTCCTACTAGTGAAAGACAAGGGGGAACTTGGAGCATAGATATGTCCTTAATTTGGTTCCTATGATCTTCCTACTTTTGAGCAATAATTTTCAACACAACCCCAAATTTAAGGGGAAAATATAGACATTTTTTGCTAAATAGGTTAACTAAGAAATGCAATGCTCATAAATCTAACCTAAAACATGTAATAAATATGGGTTAAATAACTACTCATCATATATCTTGAAACTTAAAATTTTCTCATCCTTGAGTCTCACATAATCACAAACAAGATGACAAATACGATTACCAACATGTCATTCTATTTCTCTTAATATCACTTTTATCTCTACCAAAATGACAACCAAGAAAACTTAATTTCTAGAAATATCTAGAACACGACCTTCCTTACTGCTTGTCCTATCTTTGATTCAAATCATGCTTCCATATCAAAATCTATAATGCAATAGATGTAATTTTATCCATGTTATAGATAATTGTGCATACTCCTATGCTATTCAAGACATGAATAGTGTTCACATGTGGAAGTATGATTATGGTATTCTATCCACCGATGCAAGGTTGTAGGAAATTAAATTGTAAATATCTCTACTATTCGATGTTAGATTTCTTTTTTATAGTTGTAATTACATTGATAGCATTTTTTTGCACACATTGTCATCTTTCTTTGATGGTGGTAAGCCTCAATTACATAGTTGGTGTAGGGAGGAAACAGAGAGTGTGAGGTGGGGAATACCATCCTAAACATAGGTCTTGAAAAAAAATTGATGTTGATTATTTTTTGTATTTGGTGGGGAAATATAGTGACGGAAGAAGTGCAGAAAAGGGTAATCTTGTGTGTCACTAATGTTAGTATTTTGTGCATCAAAACAATCATATAAAAATCAACCATATCATGTAACTTGCAAAATATTTGTATTTCCACAATATGCTAAGCTAATTATTAAGGAACACATAGCATTTGATCACAATCCATTCCATATAACCTACCATAATTTCTAAGAAATCATATTAATTAAGTTCCTTGATGATATTATAGGTTCTAGCATTTGTAATTTTATGAAATTATATCACACAATGATTTTCTTCATTCAAGGTATTGAGGATGGAATGATACTAAAAAATGTAATGTAACCATGTAAATGAATGTAGATGAACTTGTTCATGGGAAATTATATGTAGTTATGTGAATAACAATGGATGCATGCTACACAAGCTAATTCCAGATGTAACACCACCCTCCCCTAGGGGGTTAGAAGTTTTATCATCCTTGAGCAAACCATAAATTTAGATCTAAGGGGAAAAAGATATCTTCATAATCCCCTAGTACCCCTACTGACTTGAAAGGGGTGGCTCTCATATATTATAGTGGCCTGTGACCGGTGGGGGATGGTACCACTCATATAAGCAATTCCTTGATGTTCAATTGGACCAATCTTGGTTCCTGGGTGTTTGTGTAGGGTCATCATACTGGGCATGCTCATTCTACTACCAACACCAATATTGAAAAGTAGGTAAGGGGTTTGTTTGTGTGGTAGCTTAATTCTACTAGTGTATCTGTGTGAAAGAATAGTCACCCTGGTTGATGTTCCATATCTCATTAGTCACTTGTGTCAAATTAATGTGGTTGATCTGATTGACTTCCTTCTACTGCTCCCATTCCATGTGGGTCTAGGTGGGGTCAAAGGGGCCAGAGGGACCTCCACTAACTCGGGGATACATTTATTTGTGTAACATCTAGTAGGTAGAGAAGGTGGCCAACTTTTATATCACTAGAGGCACTACAACATTGTGTAGTGGTTCGGTGGGTGCTCTTGGGAGTAGCACTAAATATGTGGAGAAATATGACTGATCTCATAGAGATGATTATACATTGTAAAGTGTGAATGTTTGGGAATGGAGAGTAGGATATGGTTGTCCTAATATAGAAGGATGTAGATTCCATTTTATGGAAATTGGTGTATCACCATAGAGGCATGTAAATACATTAGGTCAATCAGTGAACCTTCTGAGTTACTACCTCATACAAAATATGATTGTAGCCCAAGTATGAAGGAATTGGTAATGACTAGCCCACCTTGAGTGAACGGAGATCTGATTTGTAGATAAATCCCATGTGGAGGTGACCAATCAATGTGCGTCTCTAGTTGAATGGTTCATCATTTAACATGATCCAAATGCAGATCAAACCATTAATTGCAACAATAACTTGTTACCTCCTTTGTGAAAGCTAGTGCATGAGAAATGTGGTGAAGGTAACATAGAAGTGGTTAGTGGATGAATGACACCTTTTATTCAATAGGTAATTAGAGAAGTTAGTCATTCATTTCTGCTCAAAACATGGCAGACACAAGCTTAATCTTGAAGTGGTCATGGTTGTTTGCATCACATTTGTCCAACTGGTCTTTGTCAACATCCAAGAAGACCACAATGAGGTTAAAGTCTCTCAAGGTGTGATCCTCACCAAACATACAAAATGAGCAACTAAATTGATGATCCATGGAGTAATGCTTCATGAAGGAAACAAGGTACTCAAGTTTGAGCTCTTTGTATACATATTGAACTCTAAATGGAAATAGTTATATGCATGATAGATGAAGAAATCAATGATAGCATGGATTACATGTGAATTGAGTGTGTCTAGATAAAATTAGCAAGAGAGTTTAACCTACAAAAAGCTCGATCTCCTTATATTACTTAGTGTTCTCAATTATGTCTAGTGGTTTTAGTTTTTTGGGTTGGGGGCAATGCAAGAAGGATACATTGGTTAGTAGTCTTGTGGCTTGCCATCATGGTGAGGTGGTTGTGGGGGTAGAGAACATGTCTCTCCATCATTGATCATGATGGGCATCCTTTATGTGTCCTATTCATGGTCATTTGCTCACAAGCTTAGTAGTCAGGCGTTGTGGCATCATCTGAAATGGACTCATAACCATCAGAAATATCTAGCATTGATAAATCATCTTCAACCCACCCCTCCATGATATGGATACCTCCATATGATGTGGGCAGATTGAGTAGGACATTGATAAGGCTAGGGCAAACTTTTTCTCATTATCCTTATCATTGTTCTTTCTGAGAGAGTTCTTGGGGGAATTTTGGCCATAGCTCATAGAAGTGTGATCAAGTCTTCCTTTCCATGTACAAGGCATCTTGATGGTCTAATGTCTAGTAAGATGTTTGACTGGTTGAAGGTTGGTTAGGCGACTAGAGTTTTCATAGAGGTGTTGGTGTAAGATGTAAGATCTCTTATAGTGAACGAGTGCAGGTTGAATGACACCAGTCGAGGGAGTCGTGTGAGGGGCATGGAGTAGCATGAGACAAATGAAGACTGTGACTTAGTGGATAGGATGTTGTTGGTCCCTCGATTGATTGGTAGGAAATTAGTAGATAGATGGTGGTGGATTGCTTGGCTCATTGGCAGTACATGTCACATATTGAGAAGTGGCATTAAGGTGAGCGCATGATGGTCAATCAGTGGAAATTGGGATATCTACCGACTAGATGGTGATGTTTGAGAAGGAAGGGCATGGTTGGAGGTAGCTAGTTGTGGGGAATGAATCACACTAGGTCAACGGGAATGCCTTATGACATAGAACTCCTTTCCACCAAAGGGTATATATGATATTGATAAGGTGCCAGTTTCCCAACTCGTGGACTGTGACTCATGACTAGATGTCTTGTTGTTCTATAAATTAGATTACATTCACCATACTCAATGGATGAGTTGGTAAACTACAAGCATCAACGACTCTTAGTGTTTCGATGTTGAATTCCATTATCCTAGTTGGGTGGTTGGACTAAGTGATTCATATCAGTGTGGAGAAATATCAACATGTGGTCAAGTGGTTGATGTTCTTTGGATCATCGATCTATAAGTTTTGATGGAGAACTATGTGATGAAACCATTGGTCTCTCTAAAAGGATCAGTCACATGATTGGGAGGGATCAATGGTTTGAGTAGAACTTCTAGATCAAATGTAGATTTTCAATTGAATGGATAGATTATTGGGTTGGCCAATTACGCTTGTATGAAATCTACCCTCTAGAAGAAACTTTTTCTGTTGATATAACCATTCATCCATTTTCTAGAAATGGGGTCTTGATCTGACTAACGATTGCACTTAGTTGATTGGGTGTATCAATCCATTGTTTGGAATTATGACATATTAGGCTGTACTTTGACCTTCTCCTACAACCACTAAAAGCCAGAATGGACCAAGACAAATCAATATCACAAACTAAATGAAATTTAGATAAATAAAAATTAATCTACTCTAATTATGTAAATCAAAACCAAACTAAAGATAATCGTTGAGTTTCCTCCCAAAAAGTGCCTTCTTTAATTTAATTGGCTTAACACATATAAAATAATATTTTTAGGGACGGAGTGGGAAAGTGGAACTGCTTCCTTCACTTTGAGATCTGTAATATTTTAGTGTCAGTTCATTCTTTGGACATTTTCTAACACACTCACTCTTTTTCTTGTCCCACAATCTAAAATATCCATGAGCGTATATTTACTTTACTAGGTATGGACTGTGCCAATGGGATTTCAGGATCCCCCAAAAAAATCTCAAATGGGGAATCAAAGAGAAACACTTTATTGACCACTTGAATGTCTTTCCTTTTAATATGGACATTATGACACATCTTGATTGAGTGATTATAAATGTGAGAATTCTCGTGTGCAAACAATCAAAGTGCATCCAACTCCTACAATTGAAGGGATTTATTTCCCTCAAATCAAGACAAGACAAATCAAAGTTTAGAAGATTGATTGCCCAACATTCCTTGTGCTCAATTTCAACAAGAAGGTGGCAAGTTTTACAATAATAAATTCAAAGGGTGTGGTTCCCAATGGAGTTTAATATGCATATTGGTATGCCTAAAGTGCATCATTCAGAGTTGTAGCCCAATCCTTCTATGTGCATCCAAATATTTTCTCCTAGATAGCTTTCATTTATTTGAAACATACACCTACCTATTGGGTGTTGGTCTATGGGAAATAAGGATATGCCACCCAGTGGTTTACTTCATATTTCTAAGTATAAAATTCTAAAGAACCATCATATATCACAATATGCGGAACCCAAACTTATAGAAGATGATGTCCTCAAACAATTTATTCACTAGTTCTGAGTAATTGGATAGGGTGGGGATTTTAACCACCCATGTAGAGACGTAGTCCATACCACCATGATGCAGGAACAACAACAAGAACAATGAAATAAACCCATATAGTCCACTATCCATACATGGAATGTTTTTACCTCTTGCTATAAAGTGAGGGGCATCTCATTCATCTCTAATATATTCCATGTTCTTTGACATTGACTACAAGATAGGATGATTTCATATGAATCTGTAAACAGTCTATGACAATAGGATCCATAGTGAAGGACTTTTGTGATATTCATTATTGTTCTCATGAGACTTCACATGGTACATGAATGATACTACTCAAGAATGAGATGACCCTCCTTCTCTATAAAACATCTAAGTTAGAGATCATGTACAAATTCAGAAGAAGTATGGCTCATCCTAATAGTTGTTCTTAATTCCATGTGTAAACTTCTTCTTAGAGTTTCTAATATACTTTAGATGAAGCACCCAACAACATGATAATTTAAATAAGCTCAAAACCTAGGAAACAAAGAAGAAAAGTTCATAAGGTGTTCGTTAGGCAAGGAGTCATTGATTGGAATATTATCATTGTCATTGTAATGAACGTGGCTCATACGATATTCCATGGAACTCATGTTGCCCCATTTATCTCATATATTGATATCAAATTCATTTAGAATTAGGATACACCTAATAAATTTGGTCTTTACATCCTTCTTTGGCAACATGAATCAGATAAATACATGGTTCATGTAGAAAATCACTTGCGACCCCACAATGTAAGACCTATGATATGAAAACAATCTACTATGTCAAGCAACTTTTTGCCACTAGTGGCATAGTTGTGTTGTAATTCATCTAAGATCTTGGTGGCATAATAAATTACATGGTATTGCTTGTTAATCTGTTGTCCCATAATTTCTTCTACCACATAGTCACTTGCATTGTATAAGAACCCAAAGGGTTGAAAACAGTCTTGTGCAAGAGTAATAGGTGTAGGAACAAGAGTGAAAATTAGGTTCTTCGAGATGTATGTACTAAATAAAATAAGAATTAAGTATCCTTCAACCATAAATTTGATGAAAGGCTTTGCAGTCATGAAGAAACCCTTAATGAATCTTCTATGGAGTGTTATTTTGAATGGTAATGATTTCATGTCCTCCATAGTAGATGATGGTTCTAGCTTTGATGAAGACTCAATCTACACATTATCCACTTCTATTCTCAGCTACTTATCCTATGTCCCATGACTTTTCCCTCCTTCACCTTGAAGTGGATTTCTCTCAATTTAACATTATGTGTCATTCTTCACATCTAGATAGTATAAGTGAAAAGTGACCGAGATAATAATTGAAGGAATGTCCTTATACAAAGTAATCATCTGTAAATACCTTTATAAGGTTGTTAATCCTGCAAATATGGCTTCCATGCTGTAAGGAGGCGAGATCACCCCCTTACTAAAATTTAACAAAAAATACCAAAACATCCCTCAATTGCATAAAACGTCGATGAGGAAGGATGCATCTATAATAATTCCATTTAAATAAGCATGAACCAAATACATAAATGTTAATAGTAGCAGCGGATGAAAAAGATGAGAAGCATATGCCATTACATGGCTTAAATCAAAAGTTTATAACATAGCCTGAACAACAAACTACATGATCTAGCAATAGCAACCTAGTCATGTTGGCCGCTCTATTCATGTCATGGTACTCTTTGCTCGTGATCTAGTTCTTGCCCTGGTTCTGGGTGGTTGGGGGCCACCCAGCAAAAGAGTGATAAAAGTATGTGTCAAAACATGATCAAGGACAAGTAGCGTATTTATCATGTGGCAAAGTAAAGATTCACTACACTAAGAGATTTTAAGAGCATGAGGCATGTTAACAATTTAGATTTTTCTACCAAACAAATAACATGTAAAGAGCAAGCATGATAGATTATGACTAAATTAAGCTAATATAGGGTTGAGGCACCTACCTAACCTCAGCCAAGAAGAGAGGGTTAAATGCACATCCCAAACCTCAAATATAAATAAAAACGGGGAGAAAATGCACATTCCCCAGGGTGAAATTACTCATGCCCTCTATGGGTGGTTTGTACTCATGTACACTATATTAGTTAACTAGTCATATACATCATTAATGGGCTTCAAATACTCAAATGGTAGATATGAGAAGTTTGCAACATTGTAGGTGGGGTCCAAGACCCAATAATCATCAAAGTATTCAAAATAAGCAAGATATAATGTAACAAGCATATATGCTCAATTCTCAATAAGCAAGTTACGGTGCAATAAGTAAATGGCTCATGCCTCAATTGGAAATTAGGTTGGATTAAATTGATTCCCAACTAAGGTGTTAGAATTCACATACCTGACTTACATCCCTAGATGTGATTTTTCCACCAAATGATTAATTCCAAGTCTCTTTAACCCCTAGGTACAAAGTTCATTACATATATTAGTTATTTGAAAGAGATTAAGTGTAAAGTACCCAAAATTTGAACCTTCTAAACAAACCATCCATTTTGGGCTTTAAAACCTAACCAATCGATTCCTAATATTTTTCTAGTTAAGAAAACATATTTATTTATCAAAATCGGACTTATGATGCACTAGTTATCATTTTTAGAATATTTAATATGATTAAGATGGTACACACATTAAATATCAAAATAAAACTGAGATTCAGGAATCAATAACTCTAATTCGAATTCTACTCAAAATTAGCTTTCCAATGAGTATTTATTTGCATTTTTTCGATAAAGTATCAATTTTCTACAAATTAAATGATTTGGACCAATCAGAAAAATAGAAAATACTATGTGGGGCTCATAACCAACGAGGGGCTAGATGACCGAAATGCCCCTCACGTTAAAGAAGAAAGGGATGGGCGTGTGGGGGAAAAACCATAAAAAGCCACGGGTTTTCTTCTACCTCTCACATGAGCCATGGCCGCCGAGGAGAAGCTTGCCCGATTGGGCATTTCCTCATTTCTTGACCAAATTGGACATATAGGTACTCGAAAGGAAGAGGAAAGAGAGATGAACTCACCGGTGTGCTTTATTAGGGTGTTGGTATCACTGAACAGCCAGGAAAAGGGCTGCAATATCTGGAAGAAGGTGGAGGTTGCGGTGGCTAACTGTGGAAGATACGGGCAAATTAATACACTAGGGAGATCGCACGGGAGTCGGTGGTGGTGTAGGATGTCCCTTTTATAAGCGTGGAAGACCGTTGAGCCAAAATGACAAGTGGGTGGAGAAGGCGTGGCTGGCGCCCTTGGATGCTTCGGCCATGGTGCACGAGAGTCAACAAATGATTGCTTGAACGAAGAGTCTCGAAAAGGTAGTTCGTTTGGTGAAGGAATCATGTGAAAATACCAAGAAACGAAGGAGAACGAGGTGGCGGAGCCTAGACGTCAACTTGGTTGGTGGGATGGAGATTGAAGATGAGTTAGCTATCATTGGATCAGAATCGTACGGTGATCTGGGGCACGTGACAAGGAGATCAAAGGATAAAATGATATAAATGAGATTCGATAGATATACTATACTCATACTTTATTAAAACTTGTAAAATCCATTTGAAGGATCAAACGAAGTCCAAATGACCTCAAATTTTAACCATAGGTTTATGACAACACCTAGAACGATACTATGCATTTAATATTTCTTTTTACCCCATATAAGTCCCCTAATAAATTTATTTCCCATTAACCTATATATTAGTGTATAAATTGGTTATATTAATGTGAAAAGGCATTATGATAATGTTTCTTGCTGTATTTTCAAGATAGGACAACCAAGAGGCTTTATACACTCTATTAATTACATTACATAAGGAGAGAGAAAAACAAAGGGGGTTATTAATTCCTTAACATTAATTATTTTTCACCCATTATACATGAGATTTGTATAATAACATTATCCATTGATAAAATCTTATTTATGCAATAATTATTTCATTTTTTGGGAACATTTGCATCATTGCCCTTACTAAAAATAATAATAGAGGTAATTTGTGCACTAACCCTTGTGTTGGCATGTATATGTTATCCAGACCATTAAATTTCCATAAATTCAATATTAAGGACAAAGCAAAGGGGAAAATGAGATAGCACAAAATATGGGGTGGAAATTGCAAATTTTATTTGAAACTCAGTTCGTTACAGTACTCCACCCATTAGAAAATATTTCATCCCCAAAAGCTCAGACAAATACAGAAGGGTGAGATCGGAGCATTTCATCTTTCAGCTCCCAAGTGGATTCCTCTTACCCATGGTATTTCCACAACACCTTCACTAACTCAATCTCCTTATTCTTCAACTGTTTAACCCCAGTGTCTAGGATCTTCATAGGTAACTACTCATAGGTTAGGTTTTCATGAATCTCCAAAGGTTCTTTATTGAGCACATGAGAAGAATCTTTCACATACTTCCTCATGAAAGACATTATGGATCTTGTCATAGGTAGGGGGAAGAGCTAGATGATATGCACAATCCCCTATCTTAGCTAAGATCTCAAAAGGTCCCACATAATGAGGACTAAGCTTTCCCTTAACTTTGGATTGGGCAATCCAGCATATAGGCTTGACCTTCAAAAACACATGGTCACCTACTAAGAAGCTCACATCAGACATATGCCTGTCAGCATACATCTTCTATCGGTCTTGAGCAACTTTCATACGCTTCTTAATCAGTTGAACCTTCTCTATCATCATTTGCATGTTATCAGTCTTCACAAGAGTGCATTCACCCACATCATCCCAATGCAATGGGGAACGATAAGGTATTCCGTATAAGGCTTCGTACGGAGGCATCCCTATACTAGCTTGGTAACTATTATTGTATGAAAACTCAGCCAAGGATATATATCT
Source organism: Alisma plantago-aquatica (assembly GCA_963693085.1). Taxonomy (NCBI): domain Eukaryota; kingdom Viridiplantae; phylum Streptophyta; class Magnoliopsida; order Alismatales; family Alismataceae; genus Alisma; species Alisma plantago-aquatica. The sequence continues at coordinate 664,074,565 of OY856414.1, forward strand.
ATCCCATGCATATCCCCATTCCATCACACAAGAACAAACTAGATCCTCCAGAATCTACACGGTTCTTTCTAACTGGCCATCAGTTTGTGGGTGATCGGCAGTGCTGAACTATAGGTCGGCCCCATCTCTTCTTGAATTTGACTCCACAACTGAGAGGTGAATTTGGGATCACAGTCAGAAACTATCACTTCAGGTACACCATGTAGACAAACTATCCATTCTAGATATAATTGTACCATATCCTCAACCTTGTAAGTGGACTTGAAAGGAAAAAAGTGGGTAGACTTAGTGAGACGATCCATCACAACCCAGACAACATCATAGCCTTTACTAGTTTTGGGAAAACTAGTGACAAAGTACGTCATTATCTTTTCCCACTTCCATTTTGGAATTTCAAGCGGATGGAGAAGACCACCAGATTGTTGACGCCCTATCTTCACTTGTTGACAAGTCAAGCATCTAGACAAAAATAGAGCCATATCCTTCTTCATATTCTTCCACCAGAAACTACGTTGTAAGTCCTTGTACATCTTGTTTGTGCCAGGATGTATAGTGTATTTGGACCCATGAGCTTCACCATGAATCTTCTAATGCAGCTCGTCGACCTTAGGAACCCACAATCATTGTAGAAAATGGAGTGCACCATCAACTCCAATGGAGAAGTCATATTGTGGTTTTAGGGTTAAGGTCTTCATTTCTTCCAAATCGAGACTTTCTAACTGGGCAGCAACAATATCCAAAATCCAACTTGGAGTGATTGACAAGCTAGCCATGTGAACACATAGCTTGTCTTTAGCTTCTTCATTTGAAATCTCCGTAGGTTGGGGTTGCCATCCAGAAACATACTGCAGATTCTTCTAGACGGAACACGTTATAGCAGCACAGGTTCTGACTTTCTTTTGACTCAAGGCATCAGCAACTACATTGGCTTTACTAGGATGATAAGTGATGGTAAAGTCATAGTCCTTGAGATATTCTATCCATCTACGTTGCCTCAGGTTCTAGTCTTTTTGTGTGAAGAGGTATTTTAAGCTTTTGTGATTAGTGAATACCACAAACTGAACCACATAGATGTAGTGTCGCCAAATTTTTAGAGCATGTACAATGGCCTCTAGCTCTAAATCGTGAGTAGGTCAGTTCTATTCATTCGGCTTCAACTGGCGGGAGGCATAGGCAATCACTTTCCCTTCTTGCATCAGAACACATCCCAATCCTTGCTTGGAGGCATCAGTGTATATCACATAGGGTTTGCCTTCAACAGGTAATGCTAGCACATGAGCGGATGTCAAGCACTTCTTCAGCTTCTGCAAACTATCCTCACACTCGGGTGACCAAATGAGCTTGACTTCTTTTCATGTCAACTTTGTCATAGGAAGGGATAGTTCAGAAAAGTTTTTGATAAACTTTCGGTAGTAACCATCCAGATCGAGGAAACTATGAATTTCAGGTGGATTCTTCGGAGCCTTCCATCTGGTCACAACTTCGAATTCCGCGGGGTCAACATCAATGTGTCCTCCAGAAATAACATGACCCAAAAACATGACTTCTTTGATCCAGAACTCACACTTTGAGAATTTAGCATAGAGTTGATTTTCTCACAATGTATTGAGTACTAGTTTCAGATGTCCGCGATGCTGCTCTTCTGACTCAGAATATATCAAGACATCATCAATGAAAACCACAACGAATCGATCAAGGTAAGGATGGAACACTTGATTCATCAGGTCCATGAAGGCAGCTGGGGCATTGGTCAAACCAAATGGCATGACCAAGATTTCATAATGCCCATACCTAGTTCTGAAGGCTGTCTTTGATATATCTTCATCCTTCACTAGCATTTGCGAATACCACTTCGCAAGTCCATTTTTGAGAAAACGGTAGCAGACTTGAGTTGGTCAAAGAGATCGTCAATACTTGGTAGTGGATAATGATTCTTCACCGTGACTTGATTAAGCATGCGGTAGTCCATGCACATATGCATAGACCCATCCTTATTCTTTACAAACAAGATAGGGGCTCCCCAAGGTGAAACACTTGGGTGAATAAAACCCATGTCTAGGAGTTCTTGAAGCTGCTTCTTAAGCTCGACAAGTTTAGCAGGTGCCAAGCAGTATGACAAGTTCAAGATGGGTGAAGTCTCGAGTGCGAGGTCAATGGAAAATTCCACTTCACGAGTTGGAGGTAACCCAGGCAACTCTTCAGTAAAAACATCAGGGAAATCCTTCACCACTTCTATATGATCGAGAGCAGGAGGTGTGGTATCAAGAACAATAGATGCAAGAAATGCCCTACACCCCTGCACGATGAGTTTTTCGGCTTTGATGGCTGAAATGATGAATTTCCGTTCATCTCGTTTCCTGCCCTTCATGCACATTCTACCAACTTCAGGGTGCAACAAGCTAACCTTCGACTCTTCATAGAAAAGGACAGCCTTATATTTCTTCAACCAATCCATATGCAGGATAATGTCAAAGACTAACATTTCGAGTACGATAAAGTCAGAAGGGAACAACTTCCCCAAGATGCAAAGGTCTAAGGTTGGAAGCTTGAGATAAGAGGAACATATTCTACCACTAGGGGTTTTGACATCTAACACATGGTGCATGAACTCAGTTTCTATTTATTGCATAGCAGGAAATTGTGTACATAAGAAGGTATTTGACAATCTGGAATCAAAAAGTGCCTTGACAGGATATGTATTGAGTTGCGAAGTACCTTCAATCACATTATTGTCATCACCAGCTTCCTCAACATCTAAAGCAAAGACCATTCCATTCCACCTCTCCACAGGCGGGCGACGTCCTTACTGGTTATTGTTGCGGTTGTTCTTGTTTTGCAGAGGCAGATTCTGGTGTTGAGGTGCCTGTTGGGCGGGGGCTTGTCCTGAGTAAAGGTTGGGGTAGAAAGGCTGAATATGATTGGCTTGGCCACACTCATGACAAGTAGGTGTAGGTTGAAAATCCCTACGAGGTGTTGCATTGCCCGAAGGGCACTTCCAAGGTGGATGAGACTGGGAACACCTATTGCACCTATCATGCCCTTGGAAGCCGCCAGGGTTCTTCCATTTGTTGTTGTAGCTTAGTCCGGAAGACTGAAATCCTGGGTAGGACTCAACCGCTAGGGCTTTGTCTAACATTTACTGAAAGGTCAGCGATAGTTGTTGCACATGGTGGCACCCCACAATATAGTTGAAACCCTGCAGAAAGATGGTTGCCCTCCGATCTTTGGTTAAGCCTACAACATAACGTTCCAGCAGAAGGAAATGTTGGACATACTCAGACATAATCATGTTTCCTTAACGCAGGCTGTAGAACTTGGCCTCCTTCTTCTTTAGATAGGTTGAATAGATGTACTTATCTCTAAACAATTTGAGAAACTGTTCTCAGGTCATGCCCGCAGTGTCACGGGTGCGGGAAATCCCATTCTACTAGATCCGGGCTAGGCCATCTAGGACGTAGGCCGCAAAGTGAACCCTTTGGTGTGGGGGGCATGCCATGCCATTAAAAGTACGTTCCAGGGCTAACACCCAGTCATCTGCCTTGTCCACCATGTTGGACTCATTTTCCCCTTTGAAGTAAGGGGGTTGCATCTTGATGAAGTCAGATAGGTGGAACTCCTTGGGCTTGTTGGCATTGGCAACGACTACCGAAAGCTGCCCCATAAGGGTGTCTGAGAGGAGTTGGTGTAGCATAGCTAACTCCTACTCAGGAGTCAAACGAGTCTCAGGGGTCTCTAGGTTGTCGGTGTTGTTGTCAGAATTTTCACTAAACATGCTACCCTTCCTGAAAGGCAAGGTCATAGGGTAAGAATTCTAGGAGTACAATACAAAAAAAGATGAGGCTACTATTGCTTATAGGCATGCTATTTTGGGCACTCAATATCAGATCAGGCCAGGCCAGTGTCATAGGAACCCAGGAGTCCTCGTTAACCAACTAGTAGGGTGGAGGAAAATATTACCAGCCCTCAGGTTCTAACCCTTTCTAGACACCATCACTTTCAACTCTGTACCCTAGTAGCTACCCTACAAGCTCTGATACCATGTTGTAAGGAGGCGAGATCACCCCCTTACTAAAATTTAATAGAAATTACAAAACATCCCTCAATTGCATAAAAAGTTGATCGAGGAAGGATGCATGTATAATAATTCCATTTAAATAAGCATGAACCAAATACATAAATGTCAATAGTAGCAGTAGATGAAAAAGATGAGAAGCCTATGCTATTACACGGCTTAAATCAAAAGTTTATAACATAGCATGAACAAAAAACTACAAGATCTAGCAATAGCAACCTAGTCATGATGGCCGCTCTATTCCTATCCTAGTACTCCTTGCCCGTGATCTAGTCCTTGCCCTGGTTCTGGGTGGTTGGGGGTCACCCAACAAAAGAGAGATAAAAGTATGTGTTAGAACATGATTAAGGACAAGTAGCATATTTATCATGTGGCAATGTATAGATTCACTACGCTTAGAGATTTCAAGAGTATGAGGCATGTTAACAATTTAGATTTTCTGCCAAACAAATAACATGTAAAGAGCAAGCATGATACATTATGACTAAATTAAGCTAATATAGGACTGAGGCACCTACCTAACCTCAACCAAGAGGAGAGGGGAAAATGCACATCCCAAACCTCAAATATAAATAAAAACGGGGAGAAAATGCACATTCCCCTGGGCAAAATTACACATGCCCTCTATGGGTGGTTCATACTCATGTACATTATATTAGTTAACTAGTCATATACATCATTAACATGCTTTAAATACTCAAATGACAGATATGAGAAGTTTGCAACATTGTAGGTGGGGTCCAAGACCTAATAATCATCGAAGTATTCAAAATAAGCAAGATATAATGTAACAAGCATATAGGCTCAATTCTCAATAAACAAGTTATAGTGAAACAAGTAAATGGCTCATACCTGAATTGGAAATTAGGTTGGATTAAATAGATGTCCAATTAAGGTGTTAGCATGAACATACCTGACTTAGATCCCTAGATGTGATTTTTCCACCAAATGAGTAATTCCAAGTCTCTTTAACCCCTAGGTACAAAGTTCATTACATATATTAGTTATTTGAAAGTGATTAAGTGTAAAGTGCCCAAAATTTGAACCTTCGAAACAAACCACTTATTTTGGGCTTGAAAACCTAACCAATCAATTCCTAATATTTTTCTAGTTAAGAAAACATATTTATTTATCAAAATCAGACTTTGAATGCTTTAGTTATCATTTTTAGAATATTTAAAATGATTAAGATGGTACACACATTAAATATAAAAATAAAATGGAGATTCAAGAATCGAAAACTCCAAATTCGAATTCTACTCAAAATTAGCTTTCCAACGAGTATTTATTCGTATTTTTCTGATAAAGCATCAATTTTCTACGAATTAAGTGATTTGGACCAATCAGAAAAATAGAAAGTACTATGTGGGGCTCATAACCAACGAGCAAGCAGATGATCGAAATGCCCCTCATGTTAAAGAAGAAATGGATGGGTGCACAGGGGAAAAACTGTAACAAGCCATGGGTCTTCTTCTACGTCCCACATGAGCCACGACCGCGGAGGAGAAGCTTGCCTGATTGGGCATTTTCTCATTTCTTGACCAAATCGGATGTATATGTACTCAAAATGAAGAGGAAAGAGATACGAACTCACCAGTGTGCTTTATTGGGGTGCTACTATAACTGAATAGCCATGAAAAGGGCCACAATATCTGGAAGAAGGTGGAGGTTGCGGTGGATAACAATGGAAGATACGGGCAAATTAATACACGAGGGAGATTGCACGGGAGTCGGCGGTGGTGTAGGAGGTCCCTTATATAAGCGTGGAAGACCATTGAGCCGGTAGGGCTAAGTGGAAGTGTCCAATAGGGAGATTAAGAAGATATTGGAGTGCACGGTGGCCTCTTCAAAGAAGAATTGGAGTGCATTACTACTGGACGCACTATGGGCATATAGAACCACATTCAAGACACCTATAGGAACCACGCCTTTTAGGTTGGCTTACGGGCGGGCTTGTCACTTGATGGTGGAATTAGAGCACAAGGTGCACTAGGCGCTAAGGAAGCTGAACTTGAGTATGGATGATGCAGGGAGAAAGAAAACGTTAGAGCTCAATGAGTTGGATGATCTAAGGATGAATGCATACAAGAACTCAAGGATCTACAAGGAGTGGACAAAGGATATACACGATCGCCACATTCAATTGTGAGTGTTCAAGAAGGGTGAGAGTGTCCTATTGTTCAATTCAAGGTTGAGGTTGCATTCTGGGAAATTGAAATCCCGATGGAGTGGACCTTTTGTTATAGAGGAGGTGCGACCCCATGGTGCTATCATGGTGAGAGATGGTGAAAGAACATTCTTGGTGAATGGTCAATGGTTGAAGCACTATTATGGGGAAGACTACACAAGGATAGTGCATGAAATCAAATTCATGGCACTAAATGAGGAATGAGGAGCATGCATGCATCTAGCCCAAGACGTTAAATGAAGCGCTTGTTGGGAGGAAACCCAACCTTGGTAGTGTACATGTTTGTTTCTTTAAATTTTTCACATTCCTAGGTAGTTTTCATTAATTTAGCACTTAGTCTCTAAAAATGATACCCTGATGTGTTTGTTGAGTGTGCAAGCTGGGGAACGGTCAATACCATCGACATCTGGGTCAATGGTATCGAATTTGGAATAGTAGATAATTCTACCAAAATTTCATTCTGTCAATACCATCGACGGCCTCGTCGATGGTATCAAAACTGGAACAGGCAGAAAAAGGATCAGACGTCGATTGTATTGACTTGTCGTCGATTGTAGCGAGTTTTCTGGAGATTTTCAGACGAATTGTCTCAGTGATTTTGATACCATCGACACACTGGTCGATGGTATCGACATGTCTACAGTAGCATTGAATTGGTCAGACTTCATGAGGATCGAAGAACATATAGGTGTCGATACTATCGACACTGACACATCAGCGATCTGAGTGGTCCACAATGCCTATCCGTGGACCGTGTCAATGGTATCGACACCCTGTTGCTACCATCAACACGAGGCCGATCCGAGTCCCCACATCGAGCCGTCAATAGTCGTCGATTGCAGTGAGGGGCATATTCCAACAGCCGTCGATACCATCATCGATACCATTGACAGGATTGCCGATGGTATCGACGCATCGACAACGGACCCGACTGTCCCTTATATAAAAGGAGGGCAAATCTTCATTCTAATCACACAATCTCATTGCCTACCCTCCACATCCAAGGCTTAGCATCCCTGAGTGCCCAAGAGCAACCGACATCACCACCGACGATCATCTCTGAGCATCTTCTTCGGCTTTGCGGATCTTACTCTTCTCTGAGTGCCCCGATCGTCTTCTCCGAGCTCTGTTCTCTTTTCTTTTCTTCACTCGTTGCCGTGCCACCATGGTGAGATCGGGATCATCATCATCTAGGGCTGCACCACCGACACTACCCACCCCGCATCAAGGATTAGTCTCTCAGCCGAGGCTAGTCCACCCATTGGCGGAGATATAGAAGGTTTATGAAGAGTTATGGAAGCGGTCGATTGAGCCAACCCAGTATGGTGACCGTGAGTTTATTAAGTATTTGAGTTTTGAGGACAATCTCACCTATGTTCTTCAGGGACAATGGAGAGACTCCCCCATGCTCTGCCATGACCATGAGGACGGGCATCCATTCTTTAGTGAATGACCGATCTACAAGGAAATTGTAATCGAGTTCCTAGCGTCACTCGATATATGTGTAGTTCCCAATGAACTACTACCGGCCCAGACAACATGGAAGGAGGGCATGTGTCTTTCCGCCTCTACAATAGGGACTACAATCTTACCCTCTGTCAGTTCAATAGGATATATGGGTGGTGCCATGGTGATCTGCGTCAGCCACCACATAACGCTGATTATGAAGTGATGTATGTAAAGATGGTCACCATACCCGAGGGGTATTCTATCAGCTGGCACCACACTACTGTAGCTGATTTTGAGCATCCTTTTATCCGGATTATTCACCGGATAATTTCTAAGTCATTCTTTGTGAGGTCCAAGTTGTCTCAGAGCAAGTTCCAGGAGACAGATCTCTTCTTCCTCCATTGTCTGCTACAGAGGACATCGATCAATTTTGGAGCCTTCCTTCTCATGCACATGATGGCGGTAAAGAAGAATGTTTCTCGCCGGGCTCCAATCTACTTTGGCGGCCTTATTACTCATCTTGCCACACACTTGGGGCTTGATCTTTCTAGGCTCAACAAGATAGAGAGTCAAAACACGCTCAACCTCTCCCACTTTGTCAACTCCGGCCTCCTTGAAGTCCGACATGGCATCGCCTATGCCACATGTCATGTGCGAGGAGTGTTTCAAAGGGTGCAATTGCCCGACCCTGCGTTCAACATCAGACCAGGCCAAAGCTACAGGTGGCCGATCATTGATGTTGATGATGAGGAAGAAGAAGCAGCTCAAGAGGCGGAGTCTCCAGAGGGTGACGATGATGAAGAAGGGGAGGAGGAATCCACTATTCCTCTTCGACGACGAGTTGCTCCAAGAAAGCATCCATGAAACTATGGAGCATCCTCTTCTTCCCAGCCACCACCACCACAGCCCTCCCACGATGGATATGACCCCTATTCTATGCAGGGGATGTATACCATGCTCCAGTCGATCTAGGAGTCCCAGCAGACAATGTTGCATTCACATAAGGCAGCTTTTGTAGGGATCCAGGATATGCAGAATAGGCTTTATGAAAACCAGCAGGCGATCTTCGAAAATGAGCGTCAACTCTTCGCTAACCAGTAGTAGGTCTACGATAGGTTGGGGAGGATAGAGCAGCAGCAACAACCATTCTATGATCATTACTAGAGCAGAGACTACTTTGGGGGATATCCACAACCACTGCTCATGCCACCCTATGATCCCAAGTTTCAGGGGCAGTATCCAGAGTGGAACCCCCATACCAACCAGTACCCGCCGCACCCACCACCTCAGCAGTAGCAGGGTATCATTGTTCCACCTTCTGAGTTTGTTCTTGACTATGAGGCCATAGCCAGATTCAAGCTTGGGGGGGCGATGGAACCGTTTCTATCTTAGTTTTAGTTTAGTTTTTTCTATTTGAGCATTTTTTCTTAGCTTTTTGCAATTTTTCTTCTAGTTTTGTAATTTATTTTATTTACGGCTTTCTAGGACCCACTTTCTATCTATTGTAATCCGTGGGTGTCTAATGTAAGCATGTCATCTCAATGTTTTTCATATGGGGCTGATGTGTGAATTGTTAGAAATTGAGCACACAACTTATGAAAATAATTGGGTAGGTCAACTTTAAAACATATGATCATAACTGTATATCCTTATGGTTCAAGAAATGAGGATGGATATGGATGTTGAGCTTAAACTGACCAAATGGTAACAAGACTTTAATTTTAAGTGAGAAGAGAGAAACCTTTTAGTTACCCTGTGCACATGTCAGTAAGGAGAGACATATAATCTTTTCCAATGGTTCTGTCATTTAGTCTTGTGATCTATCCACCTTACTTCATTCACACTCCACCATAAGAACTGGGAGCACACTAAAGTTTTTCATCTCTTGATTGCATGTCATATAGATAGGATTGCATTATAGCTAGATTGTGCATAAAAAATGAAATAAAAAAAATGCACACATTCTAGAGTGCATGCCATCGTAGTTGCATAATTACTTTCATGTAGTTGCACTTTGCATATTTTTGAGCATATAGGACATTATGTGCCTGATTTCTTCTGAAAAATAAGAAAAGTGGGTAACTTGTTATATACTCTTTGAAAAGTATATTCTAATTCATCAATTGTAGCAGTTATGTGAAAATAAGCCCGAGAAAAAAAATTATTACGTTTTGTAAATATTTTCGTAGTCAATTGAGAAAATTGGAAATTGAAAAAAAAAGAAGAAAAAGATAAGTAGAAATTAGAGGGAGAAAGGAACTTGTTTCACCTGCATGATAGGAAGAATAAGCACATGATGTAGTTTCATAGACATTCTATCTCACATTGAGACAGAATAATAGAGCATGCATCATTCTATCTCATAGGCATTAGGTACTTTTCTTATGCATATACATCATTTAGGTCATTTTTGTTGTTTCTGCATGTTAAACTGTATTGTTCTTTCTATTCTTTCACAGCCGCCCATTCCATCCACCCGTTGCTCAAAACGGTAGGCCACCCATGATTATCTCTTCATTCTTGTATAATTAGGAGATCTTCTTCCATTGTAGATGGTAGTTAGGATTTGAGCAACGGAGATAGGAGATCACAAGTTGCCCCACGCATGAACCGAAGGAATTTATTTTATTATCTGCTTTATTTGATTGTGTTCATTGATTACTGGGTGGACATCTCTCATGGATGATCATTGTCACCTTTAGGGTAGTTATCGTTCCGTTGTTAGTGAGAGCCGGTATGTGCCTTGCAGGTGGGAATCATACTGTGATGTCTTTTATGTAATTATGTTCTTTAGTTGACCCTCGCAATTTTATTCTATGATTTTGTTGCTCGAGGACGAGCAAAGTTCAAGCTTGGGGGAGTTTGATGCAAGGGTTTTGAGTCACTTTTATACGCTAGTTTTACACTTGTTTTATGATCTTATTGGTCATATTTGTGGTTAATATCGCATGATTCAATTCTTTTAGCCTATTATCTTTGTCTGCATCAAATTCATCTTGTTTTACATTGTTTTGTAAATATTATCATATTTCTCATATTTGATTTGTGTTTTTCTCTCATTTTTTGGCAATTCACAATTCTGGACGCGTCGATACCATCGACGCTCCGTCGATAGCATCGACAGAGAAACAGTGACAGAGCCAGAGAGGAAGAAGATAGTTCGATACCATCGACGCTTTATCGATGGTTGCGAAAGTCCAACAGTGAGCCAAATATCACCCCGTCGATACCATCGACGGGAACGGTCGATGGTATCAAGAAGGCTTCAGGAGGTTTCCAGAAATTGAAGAAAGCATCGGTACCCAAATGTGTCGATACCATCGACACCTCGTCGATAGTATCAGCGTCATTGGATCAAAGTTTTATCCAACACGACTTTAATCGGATGGTTGCACTCTTTTAGCGGCCGTAAGTGGTACTTATATCTAGAAAAAGATGTCCCAAAGCCGTCGTGCATGTTCTATTCCATTGTAAAAGTCCGAAAGGAGGAGAGAGAGGAGAACGGAGCCGAGAGCTACACCCCGAGAGATTACAAATATACAGACGGAGCTTTTCACCACCGGAAGGCTGCAGAAGGCTCATCCCGCACCGAGGATCACATGGTTCTTATCCGTTCAGGGGTTACACCATCTCCATCCACGTTTTCTCCATGTTTTCTCCTTCCTTCATGGTGTTTTGCATTGAGATGAACATGCGGGGCTAATCCCCTTTGTCTCTAGGACTAGGAGTAGCCCAAGCAATCTTTGTATGACTCTTCTTACATAGTTTATCATAATTTGTCTCTGAAATCCGTGGTATGATATCATTTTCTCCATTACTATCATTGTGCTTGATCACCATAATGGTAATCTAATACCTTTAATTACTTTTGATGAAGAATTAATGGTTGAAAAGAGGCGATAATCACATTAACTAATAAATCCTTTGGAAAAGGCGATGTACGGTTCATGGTGGAAAACCAGAGACATGTTCTTCATGCGCCTAGTCTAGGGCATAGGTTACTACTGGTGTGAATGTCATAAAACCGGAATCCCAATCCCATGAACCAAATGTATACCAAGGGCAACATGCGGAAGGTAAATCTTAGCACACATGAACAGATAACAAGATACAAGCACCAACATAATCTCAACAATCAACAAGAAATATTAAGCAACATCATTATATTACACGATTTGAATTACATATTCAAGAGTCACTTTGTACAAGTCTGCTCAAGTATACTATATCTGGATCTTACAACAAGTACACCTAGCGTAGCTCACCAAGCCCATCAACCTTCTAGCCATCTTTGAACCTAAAAACAAAATACGAGAAATGGGTCAACACACGAGGTGTTGAGTATGGGGTAGAAAGATACATATATGTATAAGCTTTGTATAATTTGAAATGATTTCAAGACGAAACGAACAAGAATAAACATGTTAACTATTTAACAAAATGTGAAACCATATTTTATGTCATTTCACTCCATTATACCAACAATATCAAGCACGTTTAAGGCCTTTGACCATCTTCCCGTTAGAAGGGTCTGTAAGGGTGCTCAAGATTAGCTAACCCTTTTATACGAGAGGGACCTCAAGGCCATAGCCAATCAATAACCCTTTATCAACAATATTATAATGGAGTTCTATATATATATTTGTGTGTGTGTTCAAGTTATAAAACTGACGAGGCAAACATCGAGTAAGACATAGCAATACTACATGGCAATATTTGAGCAAATAGACAAACAAGCATACAATATATGTCTTTTCAAGCAAGAAAGCGATAGACATATAACTAGCTAAGGCCCATACCTGATTTAGAGATTTCATAACCTAACATATCCTTCACCATCTAACCACATGACAAATCGGATTAAGAACAAGATTGCATATATAAATTAGATTCTCATCATTAACCCTGATTATCTTCATTTTAGTGTTTTTTCCAAGTTGGGTTCAAGGTTGGTTATTAGTACATTAGATGATCGCATATTGATTTAGGGTCCATCATAAGAGTGTGGTTCAAGTTTCATATAATTTTGAGGTTTCATGTTGGCATGACAATATTTAGGACACTTATGCTCAAATTAGGTCATGAGACTCATAATAGAGTAATCCAGGTCAATGATCATCAATGAATAAGAGCCAAGCATAAGGGATGGTTTAGATCAGCAACATAAGTTCATAAGAAACATATAACATGATTAGGTGGGTGTCCATTAGAATCATGATTAACAATTTTAGGGCAAGGTTCATCGTTAAAGTCTGCACTAGGCACATACGTACACAAAAAGGAGTCATTTATGAGAAATAGGGATAATAGGACCTTCATTATGGCTATAAAGACATTGTTGTTATTGATTTGGTACTTAGGTGGGTATATATGCATCAAAGTTCCAAAATTCATCATAACATTGCATTAAATATGGTCATTATTGTCAAAATTGCATATTTGTGCAAAAAAGTGGAATTGGAAGAGAATTTAGAGTCGAAAAATATATCCATGTTGTAGGTCTCATCGAGCTGATCAATTTGATATATATGTTTGCTTTATTTGGCCAAGGGAAATGAGATTTATCATTTTTCTAAGATTTTCATTCAAACTATATGGAGGGACATAGGGCGCTACCGTGATTTATGTCGTGATCTGGTCTGTGGTTCACATATCCGGTGATTAGCATCCTGCCTCACCTGTAGGCACCAAAATGTGGGTCCCTTAACCACATGGCACTCAATTGTTCATCAATCTCCCTCGTGGGGGGTCTCTGGCTCCCTTATGCAGCCCAGCTGATGTCGATCGGCCCGTTTGGGGTGTTTCCTCACCCGACCCCGTTGATGCGTAGATGCACCCCTGTTTCCGTGGAAAAACAGAGCTGGAACGGGGGCTTCTGTCTGGATTCCTCAGTCGTGCTTCCACCGGCGAGTACCAGAAAGGGGGGAAAGAGGAACAATAGTGGTCGAGGAGGCCTCTATCCAAGCCGTAGCAGTAGCCGTCTAGAAGGAAGAAGGTGTGAAGGAGGTTGGAGGGGTCTAATCCCAGTGTTTCCTAGTCTTGCTCCTTCGACAGGGAAATACACATGGCTAGATATGTTTCATACAACTTGGATTTAGAAACTCGGTCATCTTCACAACAATTTTATAAAGGCGTTGAAAGGATGGTAAGGCCAGAGGAAGCCAAGGCTCGATGTCCCAAGGTGTTGGTGGTGGCCAGCCAGAGAACATGGCATATGGGGGACAGACCTAGAGGAAAGGAGAAAGAAAGAAGAAGACCATGGACATGGGCTAGCGAAAAGGGTTTATAACTGAAGTAAAAGTGCTAGGGTTTATATTCCAAGCATTAATGAGCTTTACCCTGTTGCCCGATTTAGCTAAAGGCGGCAGACATGCTTCCCAGATCTTGTGATTTTTCCCAAAATGGATGGGGAAGAAGGGGCAAGAAATTGGGCCTCAATTTGTATTTGGCACCAATAAGATTGCAAAACCCAAATAAAATTGATCAAAACATGTGCAATCGAGCTAATTTCAAATGATCATATCTTGGGCTAGGAGCCTTCGATTGAGGTGATTTTTGTTCCATTGAATTCGCAATTGGGTCCACTACAATGTGGTGCATATCAGATTGAAAAAAGATCATGGATTTGAGGTCCAAAATTAGATGCAAGAAGGTGACATGATATGGCAATATACTTAGTTTAAAAGTACAAATTAAAATCACAAACTCCAAATTTGACCATTGTAGTCACCAAATTGGAACATCACAATTATTCAATTATGAAATTAATATCAAATTGAGTGAGAGACACTTGATGAGAGAAAAGGAATATAATAGAGAAGAGAGAAAATAGAAGTTGTCACATCCTTCCCTCGTTACAAGGAATTTTGCCCTCGAAATTCGTCCATTATAAGAGTTAAGAGTCAAGTCAGGATCCATCTAGTCTGGTGATTCAACCCTAGTTGTCAAGGCATTCCCCATAATGGGGTGCAACTTAGGTTATCATCGTAAAAGGGTATACTCATCTCAATCATACACGTCACTTGGCATTTTTATCATATAATGACATCATCATGTCCTTAGGGTTTTCCCATCCTTTAGTATCCATACATAGGGGTTTTGTTTAGTTTTTTTTCTTCATACGAGACCAAGGTGTATTATCAAAATATGTGTTATCAATTCTCAAACGATTCTGTTCATGGTCATGGCTTCAAACGAGACTATCATCGAGTGTGTATCCTATCTTTACTCTAGATTTCATGCATGTTTTCACTTTTCCCCAAAATTCTACCAACTTTACCCAATCATGTTCATTATTACTTGTTTTTCAATATGAAATATGCATTTTGTTCATCTTATTTATTAGAAATATCACACTAAGAGAAACACATATTGAGTAGATTTGTTTTCATTTGGGTATGATATTAGGCATGTTACCCCAGACTATTCAAGATAAGATCTCTAAACATCATCATATCAAGTTTATGATTTCAAAGCTACATATTTCATGTATAGTATGATTTTGTATTAGGTCCAGCTTACAAGAGTGACCATTGCACACTTATCAAAATTTTAACTTAAGTGAGATTCTTTCACATATCGAGCATCGCTCGAGGAACAACATTATCATCAATGACAAAGTTTTGAAACTTTCTCACTTGTATCAGAAAGAGCTCCACAAGCTCAAGCCGCTCAAGCTAAGACAAATATATGTCCAACAAGACCTGCTAGCCACAAAATTCTACCCATCTTTCGGGGAACAAGGGTAACCACTAGACACCTTTATATACAATTACTAACCTGAGTATGAGGCTCATCATGGACATCACACATCATATACATTATCTTAGGGTCTTGGGACATCCCCCTCACCTATATAGCAAGCATCAAATTTTCAATTGCCTCTTTCTCTGGGGTTAAAATTATTCGTAGGACGTCCAGGGTTCAAAACTTTCAAGGAAATCACATACTAGGTCACTCAATTCATATACTTAGAAGTATTCTAGTTAGGGACTCCTCATCAAGTATTTCATCATTCATATTTTTCAACATTTCAAATATTTTGGAGTCTAGGTACTCTAAACTTCTCACGATACGGGTCAACTCATATCAAAAGGTCACCCTATTCATATGTCCCATGCTAGAGGTCCTCCTTTGTAAAGAGATTGAGGCCCATGTTAGTCTCAAACCATATATCATATCTCAGCACGTACAAAACTATGTACAAGCAAGCATGCCAACCCACTACCTATGTTTAACACATCAACCAAGCCATTTGTATCATACAAGGTGCTAGGTCTAGCTAGGGTTACATGGTCAAACTCATTTCATATCATCAAAGTACTTGACCTTCCTCAAACAACTTGGATCTTATCCACATCGACATCATCATTAATATCATTATCATCATCTTAGGTTTCTAGGTTACTCACTTGCCTAACATATATCATGGCTCTAGACAACTCTAGAGACTATCACTATCATCTAACCTCTCTCATCTAGACTTGATGTTACATCTCTTTCTCCTAGGTTGCATGGAAAACACTGCCTTTCTATGTGTTGTAACATTTTTTCATATGTACATATAAGAATACTTGAAATATGTTTTCTCCAACGTTTAAACAGATGACAAAAACCACCATACTCCATTCGAATAAAACTAAAACCAAAACGAGGTACCACACTCATGAGGCAGTCTAGTATCATGATACCTAGAGAACTAGCAAGAACATGGTGCACACTTGTGTAGACATCCTAAGCACATGTCGTGAATCATGTCTAGGGAGGTAATTTACACAAGTCTTCACCTAGTTCAAGAACATCTAGGTTCTAACCTAGAGGCTAAGTCAACCTAATCCACAAGGATATTTCATTAAGTTTCTAGGGTTGAGATGTAAGGTCAGTTTAGTTTGTGTTTCATGTGAGCAATGTTTGGTGTAGTTATTGTTCATGCTCTGATACCATCTGTCACGGAACTGGAATCCCAGTCCCATGAACCAAACGTATACCAAGGGGGACATGTGGAAGCATAAAGCTTAGCACACATGAACAGATAACAAGAGACAAGAACCAACATAATCTCAACAACCAACAAGATATATTAAGCAACATCATTAATTATATGATTTGAATTACATAT
Organism: Alisma plantago-aquatica; assembly: GCA_963693085.1. Taxonomy (NCBI): domain Eukaryota; kingdom Viridiplantae; phylum Streptophyta; class Magnoliopsida; order Alismatales; family Alismataceae; genus Alisma; species Alisma plantago-aquatica. The sequence goes on from OY856414.1 coordinate 664,091,392, forward strand.
TCAAGAGTCACTTTGTACAAGTCTGCTCATGTATACTATATTTGGATCTTACAACAAGTACACCTAGCATAGCTCACCAAGCCCATCAACCTTCTAGCCATCTTTGAACCTAAAAATAAAATACGAGAAACTAGTCAACACACGAGGTGTTGAGTATGGGGCAGAAAGATACATATATGTATAAGCTTTGCATAATTTGAAAAGATTTTAGGACGAAATGAACAAGAATAAACATGTTAATTGTTTAACAAAATGTGAAACCATATTTTATGTCATTTCACTCCATTATACCAACAATATCAAGCATGTTTAAGGCCTTTGACCATCTTCCCGTCAGAAGGGTCCGTAAGGGTGCTCAAGATTAGATAACCCTTTTATACGAGAGGGACCTCAAGGCAATAGCCAAGAGCTAACCCTTTATCAAAAATATTTTAATGGAGCTCTCTATATATAGATATGTGTTCAAGTTATAAAACTGATGAGGCAAACATCGAGTAAGACATAGCAATACTACATGGCAATATTTGAGCAAATAGACAAACAGGCATACAATATATATCTTTTAAAGCAAACAAGTGATAGTCATATAACTAGGTAAGGCCCATACCTAATTTAGAGATTTCATAACCTAACATATCCTTCACCATCTAGCCACATGCCAAACCTGATTAAGAACAAGATTGCATATATAAATTAGATTCTCATCATTAACCCTGATTATCTTCATTTTAGGGTTTTGTCCAAGTTGGGTTCAAGGTTGGTTATTAGTATATTAGATGATCGCATATTGATTTAGGGTCCATCATAAGAGTATGGTTCAAGTTTCATATCATTTCGAGGTTTCATGTGGGCATGACAATATTTAGGACACTTATGCTCAAATTAGGTCACGAGACTCATAATAGAGTAATCAAGGTCAAAGATCATCAATGAATAAGAGCCACGCATAAGGGATGGTTTAGATTAGAAAGATAAGTTCATAAGAAACATATAACATGATTAGGTGGGTGTCCATTAGAAGCAGGATTATCAATTTTAGGGCAAGGTTCATCATTAAAGTCTGCACTAGGCACATATATATACAAAAAGGAGACATTTATGAGCAACAAGGGTAATAGGACCTTCATTAGGGCTATAAAGACATAATTGTTACTGCTTTGGTACTTAGGTGGGTATATATGCATCAAAGTTCGAAAATTCATCACAACATTGCATTAAATATAGTCATCATGGTCAAAATTGCATATTTGTGCAAAATAGTGGAATTGGAAGAAGATTTAGAGTCTAAAAATATATCCATGTTTAGGTCTCGTCGAGCTGATCAATTTGATATATAGGTTTTCTATATTTGGCCAAGGGAAATGCGAGTTATCAGTTTTATAAGATTTCCATTCAAACTATATGGATGGGCATAGGGCGCCACCTTGATTTATGTCGTGATCTGGTCCGTGGTTCACAGATCTGGTGGTTAGCATATTGCCTCACCTATAGGCACCAGAATGTGGGTCCCTTAGCCACATGGCACCCAACTATTCGTCGATCTCCCTTGTGGCGGGTCTCTAGCTCCCTTATGCAGCCCAACTGATGTCGATCGGCCCGCTTGGGGTGTTTCCTCACCTGACCCCGTTGATGCGTAGATGCACCCCTGTTTCCGAGGAAAAATAGAGTCAGAATAGGGGCTGCTGTCTGGCTTCCTCAACCGTGCTTCCATCGTCGAGTACCAAAAAGGGGGGAAAGAGGAACAATAGTGGTCGAGGAGGCCTCTATCCAAGCCGTAGCAGTAGCCGTCTAGCAGGAAGAAGGTGTGAAGGAGGTTGGAGGTGTCTAATCCCAGCACCGCTTGGTCTTGCTCCTTTGGTAGGGAAAGACACACGGATAGAGAGGTTTCATCCAACTTGGATTTAGAAACTCAATCATCTTCACAACAATCTTATAAAGGCATTGAAAGGATGGTAAGGCTAAAGGAAGCCAAGGCTCGATGTCCCAAGGTGTTGGCCGCGGCCAGCCAGAGAACATGGCATACGGCAGATAGACCTACAGGAAAGGAGAAAGAAAGAAGAAGACCATGGAAATGGGATAGCGAAAAAGGTTTATAACCAAAGTAAAAGTGCTACCGTTTTGATTCCAAGCATTTATGAGTTTTCCCCTATTGCCCGATTTGGCTAAAGGCGGCAGACATGCTTGCCAGATCTTGCGATTTTTCAAAAAATGGAAGGGGAAGAAGGGGTAAAAAATTGGGCCTCAATTTGTATTTGGCCCCAATAAGATTGAAAAACCCAAATAAAATTGATCAAAACATGTGCAAATCGAGCTAATTTCAAATGATCATATCTTTGGCTAGGAGACTTCGATTGAGGTGATTTTTGTGCCATTAAATTCACAATTGGGTCCACTACAATGTGGTACATATCAGATTGAAAAGATCATGGAGTTGAGGTACAAAATTAGATGCAAGAAGGTGACGTGATATGGCAAGATACTTAGTTTAAAAGTACAAATTAAAATAAAAAACTACAAAATTGACCATTGTAGTTGCCAAATTGGAACATCACAACTATCCAATTATGAAATTAATATCAAATTGTGTAAGAGACACTTTATGAGAGAAAAGGAGTATAATAGAGGAGAGAGAAACATGAAGTTGTCACATCCTTCCCTCGTTACATGGAATTTTTCCCTTGAAATTCGTCCATTATAAGAGTTAAGAGTCAAGTCAGGATCCATCTGATCTAGTGATTCAACCATAGTTGTCAAGGCATTCCCCATAATGGGGTACAACTTAGGTTATCATCGTAAAAGGGTATACTCATCTCAATCATACATGTCACTTGGCATTTTTATCATATTATGACATCATCATTTCCTTAGGGTTTTCCCATCCTTTAGTATCCATACATAGGGGTTTTGTTCAATTTTTTTTTCATACGAGACCAAGGTGTATTATCAAAATCTGTGTTATCAATTCTCAAACGATTCTGTTCATGGTCATGGCTTCAAATGAGACTATCATCAAGTGTGTATCTCAACTTTACTCTAGATTTCATGCATGTTTTCACTTTTGCCCAAAATTCTACCAACTTTACCCAATCATGTTCATTATTTCTCATTTTTCGATCTAAAATAAGCATTTTGTTCATCTTATTTATTAGAAATATCACCCTAAGAGAAACACATATTGAGTTGATTTGTTTTCATTTGGGTATGATATTAGGCATGTTACCCCTGACTATTCCAGATAATATCTCTAAACATCATCATATCAAGTTTATGATTTCAAAGCTACATATTTCATGTATAGTATGATTTTGTATTAGGTCTAGCTTACAAGAGTGACCATTGCACACTTATGAAAATTTTAACTTAAGTGAGATTCTTTCACATATCGAGTATCGTTCGAGGAACAACATTATCATCAACATCAAGGTCTTGAAACTTTCTCACTTGTATCCAATAGAGCTCCACAAGCTCAAGCCGCTCAAGCTAAGACATATATATGTCCAACAAGACCTGCTAGCCATGAACTTCTACCCATAACGAAAATTCTACCCATCTTTCGAGGAACAAGGGTAACCACTAGACTCCTTTATATACAATTACTAACCTGAGTATGAGGCTCATCATGGATATCACACATCATATACATTATCTTAGGGTCTTGGGACATCCCCCTCAACTATATAGCAAGCATCAAATTTTCAATTGCCTCTTTCTCTAGGGTTAAAATTATTGATAGGATGTCTAGGGTTCAACACTTTCAAGGAAACCACACACTAGGTCACTCAATTCATATACTTAGAAGTATTCTAGTTAGGGACTCGTCATCAAGTATTTCATCATTCATATTTTTCAACATTTCAAATATTTTGGAGTCTAGCTACTCTAACCTTCTCCCGATATGGGTCAACTCATATCAAAAGGTCACCCTATTCATATGTCCCATGCTAGAGGTCCTCCTTTGTAAAGAGATTGAGGCCCATGTTAGCCTCAAACCATATATCATATCTCAGCACGTACACAACTATGTACAAGCAAGCATGCCAACCCACTAGCTATGTTTAACACATTAACCAAGCCATTTGTATCATACAAGGTGCTAGGTCTAGCTAGGGTTACATGGTCAAACTCATTTTATATCATCAAAGTACTTGACCTTCCTCAAACAACTTGGATCTTATCCACATCGACATCATCATTAATATCATTATCATCATCTTAGGTTTCTAGGTTACTCACTTGCCTAACATATATCATGGCTCTAGACAACTCTAGAGACTATCACTATCATCTAACCTCTCTCATCTAGACTTGATGTTACATCTCTTTCTCCTAGGTTGCATGGAAAACACTGCCTTTCTATGTGTTGTAACATTTTTTCATATGTACATATAAGAATACTTGAAATATGTTTTCTCCAACGTTTAAACAGATGACAAAAACCACCATACTCCATTCGAATAAAACTAAAACCAAAACGAGTTACCACACTTATGAGGCAGTCTAGTATCATGATACCTAGATAACTAGTAAGATCATGGTGCACACTTGTATAGACATCCTAAGCACATGTCGCGAATCATGTCTAGAGAGGTAATTTACACAAGTCTACACCTAATTCTAGAACATCTAGGTTCTAACCTAGAGGCTAAGTCAACCTAATCCACAAGGATATTTCATTAAGTTTCTAGGGTTGAGATGTAAGGTGAGTTTAGTTTGTGTTTCATGTGAGCAATGCTTGGTGTAGTTATTGTTCATGCTCTGATACCATCTGTCACAGAATCGGAATCCCAGTCCCATGAACCAAACATATACCAAGGGTGACATGCGGAAGCGTAAACCTTAGCACACATGAACCGATAACAAGATACAAGCACCAACATAATCTCAACAATCAACAAGATATATTAAGCAACATCATTAATTACACGATTTGAATTACATATTCAAGATTCACTTTGTACAAATCTGCTCATGTATACTATATATGGATCTCACAACAAGTACACCTAGCATAGCTCACCAAGCCCATCAACCTTCTAGGCATCCTTGAACCTAAAAATAAAATACGAGAAATGGGTCAACACATGAGGTGTTGAGTATGGGGTAGAAAGATACATATATGTATAAGCTTTACATATTTTGAAATGATTTTAGGATGAAACGAAAAAGAATAAACATGTTAACTATTTAACAAAATGTGAAACCATATTTTATGTCATTTCACTCCATTATACCAACAATATAAAGCATGTTTAAGGCCTTTGACCATCTTCCCGTTGGAAGGGTCTGTAAGGGTGTTCAAGATTAGCTAACCCTTTTATACGAGAGGGACATCAAGGCCATTGCCAAGAGCTAACCCTTTATCAACAATATTATAATGGAGTTCTATATATATGTGTGTTCAAGTTATAAAACTGACGAGGCAAACATCGAGTAAGACATAGCAATACTACATGGAAATATTTGTGCAAATAAGCAAACAAGCATACAATATATGTCTTTTCAAGCAAACAAGTGATATTCATATAACTAGGTAAGGCCCATACCTAATTTAGAGATTTCATAACCTAACATATCCTTCACCATCTAGCCACATGCCAAACCTGATTAAGAACAAGATTGCATATATAAATTAGATTATCATCATTAACCCTGCTTATCTTCATTTTAGGGTTTTGTCCAAGTTGGGTTCAAGGTTGGTTATTAGTACATTAGATGATCGCATATTGATTTAGGGTCCATCATAAGAGTGTGGTTCAAGTTTAATATCATTTCGAGGTTTCATGTGGGCATGACAATATTTAGGACACTTATGCTCAAATTAGGTCACGAGACTCATAATAGAGTAATCAAGGTCAAAGATCATCAATGAATAAGACCCAATCATAAGGGATGGTTTAGATCAGAAAGATAAGTTCATAAGAAACATATAACATGATTATGTAGGTGTCCATTAGAAGCAGGATTAGCAATTTTAGGGCAAGGTTCATCATTAAAGTCTGCACTAGGAACAATGTATACAAAAAGGAGTCATTTATGAGCAATAGGGGTATTAGGACCTTCATTAGGGATATAAAGACATTATTGTTACTAATTTGGTACTTAGGTGGGTATATATGCATCAAAGTTCCAAAATTCATCATAACATTGCATTAAATATGGTCATCATGGTCAAAATTGCATATTTGTGCAAAACAGTAGAATTGGAAGAAGATTTAGTGTCTAAAAATATATCCATGTTTAGGTCTCATCGACATGATCAATTTGATATATAGGTTTGCTATATTTTGCCAAGGGAAATCTGAGTTATCAGTTTTCTAAGATTTCCATTCAAACTATATGGATGGACATAGGGCGCTACCTTGATTTATGTCGTGATCTAGTCTGCGGTTCACAGATCCGGCGGTTAGCATATTGCCTCACCTATAGGCAGCAGAATGTGGGTCCCTTAGACACATGGCACCCAATTGTTCATCGATCTCCCCCGTGGCGGGTCTGTGGCTCCCTTATGCAACCCAGTTGATGCCGATCGGCCCGCTTGGGGTGTTTCCTCACCTGACCCTGTTGATGCGTAGACGCACCCCAATTTCCACAGAAAAACAGAGCCAGAACCGGGGCTGTTGTCCGACTTCCTCAGCTGTGCTTCCCTCGGTGAGTACCAAAAAGGGGGGAAAGAGGAACAATAGTGGTCGAGGAGGCCTCTATCCAAGCCGTAGCAGTAGCCGTCTAGCAGGAAGAAGGTGTGAAGGAGGTCAGAGGGGTCTAATCCCAGTGCAGTCTGGTCTTGCTCCTTCGGCAGGGAAAGACACACGGCTAGAGAGGTTTCATCCAACTTGGATTTAGAAAATCGATCATCTTCACAACAATCTTATAAAGGGGTTGAAAGGATGGTAAGGCCAGAGGAAGCCAAGGATCAATGTCCTAAGGTGCTAGTGGCGACCAGCTAGAGAACATGGCATACGACAGACATACCTAGAGGAAAGGAGAAAGAAAGAAGAAGACCATGGACATGGGCTAGCGAAAAGGGTTTATAACCGAAGTCAAAATGCTAGGGTTTAGATTCCAAGCATTTATGAGCTTTCTCATGTTCCCCGATTTGGCTAAAGGTGGCATACATGCTTCCCAGATCTTGCAATTTTTCCCAAATTGGAAGGGGAAGAAGGGGCAAGAAATTGGGCCTCGATTTGTATTTGGCCCCAATAAGATTGCAAAACCCAAATAAAATTGATCAAAACATGTGCAAATCGAGCTAATTTCAAATGATCATATCTTGGGCTAGGAGCCTTTGATTGAGGTGATTTTTGTGTCATTCAATTCGCAATTGGGTCCATTACAGTGTGGTGCATATCAGATTGAAAAAAGATCATGGAGTTGAGGTCCAAAATTATATGTAAGAAGGTGACGTGATATGGTAAGATATTTAGTTTAATAGTACAAATTAAAATCACAAACTGCAAAATTGACCATTGTAGTCGCCAAATTGGAACATCACAACTATCCAATTATGAAATTAATATCAAATTGAGTAAGAGACACTTGATGGGAGAAAAGGAGTATAATAGAGGAGAGAGAAAATTGAAATTGACACATCCTTCCCTCATTACAAGGAATTTCACCCTCAAAATTCGTCCATTATAAGAGTTAAGAGTCAAGTCAGGATCCATCTGGTCTGGTGATTCAACCCTAGTTGTCAAGGCATTCCCCATAATGGGGTGCAAATTAGGTTATCATCGTAAAAGGGTATACTCATCTCAATCATACATGTCACTTGGCATTTTTATCATATTATGACATCATCATGTTCTTAGGGTTTTCCCATCCTTTAGAATTCATACATTGGGGTTTTGTTCAGTTTTTTTTTATACGAGACCAAGGTGTATTATCAAATTCTGTTTTATCAATTCTCAACTGATTCTGTTCATGGTCATGGCTTCAAATGAGACTATCATTGAGTGTGTATCTCATCTTTACTCTAGATTTCATGCATGTTTTCACTTTTCCCCAAAATTCTACCAACTTTACCCAATCATGTTCATTATTTCTCATTTTTCGATCTGAAATAAGCATTTTGTTCATCTCATTTATTAGAAATATCACCATGAGAGAAACACATATTGAGTTGAGTTGTTTTCATTTGGGTATGATGTTAGGCATGTTACCCCTGACTATTCAAGCTAAGATATCTAAACATTATCATATCAAGTTTATGATTTCAAAGCTACATATTTCATGTATAGTATGATTTTGTATTAGGTCTAGCTTACAAGAGTGACCATTGCACACTTATCAAAATTTAACTTAAGTTAGATTCTTTCACGTATCGAGCATCGTTCGAGGAACAACATTATTATCAACATCAAGGTTTTGAAACTTTCTCACTTGTATTAGAAAGAGCTCCACAAGCTCAAGCCGCTCAAGCTAAGACATATATATGTCCAACAAGACCTGCTCGCCAAGAACTTCTACCCATAACAAAAATTCTACCCATCTTTTGAGGAACAAGGGTAACCACTAGACTCCTTTATATACAATTACTAACCTGAGTATGAGGCTCATCATGGATATCACACATCATATCACTACTACAAAAATAGCATTCAGTGTCGCTATTCTGGGCGTCAGTTATTTAGGAAAACCGACACCTATAAATTTAAACGTCGGTTATTTATGCAAATCGACGTCTATATTCGAAGACCAGCCAGACACAGGTACCGCTTTGTATTCAGTGTCGGCTGGTTATAACAGACCGACGCCTAAAATCGCCCCAAAATCCAATTTTCGAGCGAAAACATTTTAGGTCACCTACAACGTCGGTTTTTTAGCTATTCACCGACGCCTATTTAAAATGAAAATTTGTGCGAAAAGTCCCACTTTCAGTGTCAGTTATCCCTCGATAACCGACGCTGATAATGGTTCCCGCCACATAATTTAGGGTAAAGGTTGTCTAGTTGGGCGTCGATGTTTTACTATCAACCGGTGCTAAAGCATAATAGGCGTCGGTTTTGTAGATAACCGATGCTGTTGACCAACTTAACAGACCCGATCACCCGACTCTTCCCCCTTTCTTCCTGTTTCATCGTGATATTCTCCTATGCTGCTGATCGCCGCCGCTCTCCCAAAATCGCGACGTCGGTTGCTGCCCCTCTTCTTCTTCGGTGCTGGTGCTCTTCTGCTCGCCGGTGCCGCTGCCCGCCGTTGCTGCTTCTCCGGCCGGCGCCTACTGCTTCTCTGGCCGTCGGTGGCTTCTGCCCTCCACCCACCCCTCTGCTTCTTCACCTGCTCGCCGCCACTACTTCCGCTGCTCTTCTCCATGCTAGCTCTAGGTAGGCTAGCCTCTTTGCTTCCTTCTCCCTAGCTCCTTACCAACAGCAAGCACGACCATGGCTGTGTTGGCCTACCACGGCCGTGCTGTCCATCACAGCTGTGGTAGGCCACCACAGCCACGGCCGTGCTTGCTGTTGGTAAGGATATGAAAAAAATTTATGTAATGCTTTATGTAAATCCTAGGATATGAACAAATCTTTTGCTTCCATATATTTGTCATATATTTGTGCTTCTAATCATAATGTTTGGCCTAATTCAGTAAATTTTGATGCATGTTAAAATTAGATTTAAACTTGTCAGTTGTAGCATCCTAATTTGATTTGATTAAACCCTAACATCAATTGTGATGAAACCGTAACATCAATTTTGATGAAACCCTAACATTAATTGTGATGAAACCCTAATATGTACATATCTATTATTGTGTTTGTTGGCCTAGAAACCCGTCCAAGATTTACTCATTAGGAGTAAATCTTGGATAGTCCCCGGTTTGGGACTGTTCTTGAACACCTAATCTCACTTAGGATGTAAGTGTATAATGTGTATTGGGTTTTCGAGAAAATTTCGGTAGCATTTCCCCGTTTGTTCTCTAAGTACATATGTACTTAGAGAACAGCGGGGAAATGCTGCCGAAATTTTCTTGAAAACCTAATACACATTATACACTTACTAGTGAGATTAGGTGTTCAAGGATGGGATAGGTGGTGCACATTTATTATATATAAGAATGACATCACATGTGTTTGTTGGCCTAGAAACCCGTCCAAGATTTACTCATTAGGAGTAAATCTTGGATAGTCCCCGGTTTGGGACTGTTCTTGAACACCTAATCTCACTTAGGATGTAAGTGTATAATGTGTATTGGGTTTTTGAGAAAATTTCGGTAGCATTTACCTGTTTGTTCTCTAAGTACATATTTACTTAGAGAACAACGGGGAAATGCTGCCGAAATTTTCTTGAAAACCCAATACACATTATACACTTACTAGTGAGATTAGGTGTTCAAGGATGGGATAGGTGGTACACATTTATTATATATAAGAATGACATCACATGTGTTTGTTGGCCTAGAAACCCGTCCAAGATTTACTCATTAGGAGTAAATCTTGGATAGTCCCCAGTTTGGGACTGTAATAGGAGTAAATCTTGGATAGGATGTAAGTGTATACCCTAATCTTGTCCTAATATATACTTGTTTTCTCTTTGATCATAGAATGGATAGATCATGGATGTCCATTCACATTTTTCTAGTTAATACAAATGCTAAATGTTTGCCTTTTTCTAGTTAATACAAATGCTAAATGTTTGCCTTTTAATGACATTTTCATATGGCTGACCATGATGAGCATGATGTCCATGATGAGCATGAAGTCCATGATGAGCATGCTTTCCATGACGATCATGGCGAGGATACCAATGTAAGTTCTAAAAACATATCCTGTATTTCTATAAAATTCATTATCTTCTAGTTATGTCATATATCCCATATTTCTATATTGCGCTAATTTAGTGGGCTTATTTTTGTCAAATTTTAGGTTGATGATGCACATGTACCCACTGAAGCACTGGAGCAACTTGATGCGCAGCACCAAACAATTAACAAGAAAAGGGGCATCACTCTGTTGAAGAAGTTAATAGCACTAAGTGGTAGTGGATCCAAATTGGTTGTGGAGTTTGATAATGGAGGAAATGCAATTGGAGTGAACCGCAATAATTTTGTAAACTATCTTGGGTGTGTCACTCGAAGCCATTGTGGTGTTAAGTATGATCATTGGCATTAAGTTCCTCAGGGGAAGAAAGACTTGATATGGAAGGATTTATGCATGAGTTATTATTATTTGCAATTCTATTTTGTAGATTACAAATTATATTATTTGCAATTCTATTTTTGGATACTAGTTAATAAGAATTCTATTTTACAGAATCTGTTTGCATTGGATGAGAAGCTGCATCGTAAAAGTGTGATGCAACGTGCTGGAAAGATGCTAAGGAACTATAGGACAAATCTCAACAGAGAATACATAAAAGATGGTGATAAGAAGAAGAAGTCAGCCCTTGAACAGTGGAACTTATTGGACAAAGAATATTGGGACAATTTTGTTGCTTCAAGAAAATCTGAAGAATTCAAGGTATTAGGCGTCACTCCCAATTTAATTAATATACGTTGTATTCACCTATTCAAGATTAACATTTAGTGCTACTAACCAAATCATTAATGTGCATACTAACTAGGCCCTCAGTGACGTGCAAAAAGCAAGGCGTGCACTGAATGTGCATGACCACACTATGCGTCCAAAGGGCTATGCAAGCGTTCGCCAAAGACTACAGGTGGAGTTTGTGGCTACTCAGGAGTCTACTCCTACTCAGGAGTCTGCCACACCCATGCCTCGCCATGATATCTGGATAGCTGGGAGGAAAAACAAGAAGGGTGAAATAAAGAAGCCCGTAACTGCTGAGGCGGCTGCAAAAATGGTAAAATACAACTCTTAGAGCAATCGTTTGAGTATTGATTATTTGTGGTGTTAACTTACCAATTTGTGTTGATGGTGATTAGTGGGAGCTGCACGAGCAGAGGAAACAAGGCATGTTCATCCCTCAGGGCACAAGGGATGAATTGACAGTTGCTCTGGGTAACCCAGAGCATCCTGGACATGTTAGGGGTGTAGGCGCTGGTGTGGGCATCAAAGCATTCTTTGGGCCATCCCAGTGCAAACCCAGAGCGGGACTTTCACAAGAAGAGGTAACCTATTCTTTTTTTAGAATGTTACTATAAAAGGGAATTCAATAATAAGAAGTTAATGTTTCTTTTATCCATGTATAGGAGAATAAGAGAGTCGAGGATATAGTTGCTACAAAGGTCAATGATATAGTTGCTGAGAAGGTCAAGGAAGAAATAGTGCGGTGGCAGGCATCTCAGGCTTCCAATCAGTCTATGGCGACCCACTCTTCTCCTGATGCACAGACTGTGAGTAATCCTAGAGACCCATCGCCTAACACGTCTGTTGTAAGTATTGTTTATGACATTGTAGCTAGTCTTTTCAAGATGATATGTTTTCAAGATGATATGTATATATGTATAACATTCTTTACATAAATTTGTAGGCATTGAAGCCATGCCGCATAAGAATGCAAGACGATGTTGTTGCAGAGGTGCAGGCTTACCAGTCCCTTCCTGGGGCAACGTTTCATGGGAGTCCAATGCCGCAGGGCTACGTTCGTGTGAGCCCTATATGTGTATTACCCGAGTGGAGGGAAGATGCATTGCCATATGCCCACCCAGATATTGATACACTTGGTGAGGCAGAAGGTGGGGTGATATTGTGGCCCAAAGCAGATGTCGTCTACACTACTAAAATTGTAAGATAAATTTACATTACTTTAGATTGTTAATGTGTATATATGAGGTCAACTTATCTAAAATTATATATACAGGTTAAAAAGAAGACACCCGGAGCACCTAGGCCTCCACCTCCACTTCTTGCATTACCAAGTTGGGTTCCAACTGACCTAAAATACCCGTTAGGTCCTGCTTGTAGGGGAATGGCATGTTGGCTACGGGCACATAATATACATTGCCCTATAATTGTTTCTTTAGAAGCAGATTATGCAGGTCAATCATACGATAGCTCTTTATTTATACAAGATATTATTGAGTTGTTTATGTATGATTGGCTAAATACATCAATGATAGAGACATGCATAAGGTGAGATCTTGTTTATACATCCATATACCTTGTGTAAGATCTGGTGATCTGGTTTCTTATATATTAATGCATACATAATACATGTTTTGCAACTACTTAGTCGAAGATCAATGCAAACAATTTGCATTTGATCATGTGGATTTTTTGATTCCATCATTGATTAGTATGGTAGCTAAAGACCCTAATAGTGTTCAACAATACTGTATAGATGCTTTTACAATTTTCGGTCAACAAAAGAAGACGATAATAATAGCTCCATTCAATGTCAAGTAAGTTTACTTTATTTATAATTTGGACTTAAGAAAATTCCATTTTTATTGTGTATTTTGAGTTATTAATTTTTAACTTTTTTACCTCTAGCGGTAGACATTGGGAGTTACTAGTTATTGTCACTGGGACGTTCACTGTTTATTATCTAGATCCTGCGGGAAGTACATTGAACACTAAAATTGGACACATATTGAGAATGCCATTATTCTGGTGAGAAATATTTCATTTTTATATCTGTTAACATCTGTTATTACCACTACAAGAAACTGGTGTATTAACGTCAAAGTTAACGACCACTTTATTATCTTGTTGCAATAAATTCAGTAAAAACGACAAACAACATTTTCTGCCGTTGTTGGTGTAAGCAACAACGACAACTTTTTTTGTCTGTCATAAATAAACAAATTTTCCGCCGTTGTTGGTGTAGACAACAACGACAACTTTTTTATCTGTCGTAAATAAATACATTTTCCGCCGTTAAAACTCTTCCCCTAATGCTTATTCTGCTCAAAGTTGTCTGATCCAGGTTGTGTGGGCGTTTAAACAGTGTTTTTTTATTAAGTTGCTTTTTTTTAACTAAAACGATGGCCCGTAAACCCCACTCCCCGATCCCTCACACTCACCCGGCCCCCGACCCTGATGTTGCGCCTCTTTCTCCCAGCAGCGGACCAGCGGAGCAGACTAGGGCAAGGCGGCAGGTACAGACGATCCCCCTGGTAGCCGACGATCCCCCGGGACCCGAGAGCGGAGCAGTGGTCCCCCGGTGGCCGACGCTTCCCCTGTGGCCGACGATCCATCTCACTCCGGCGGCAACAGCATTGCTCTTCGACGAAGGCGGTGGCCATTCTCCCTAAGGCGGCAACTCTCCTCTCCTCGTGACTGGCGAAAAGCTCCACCAAAGCCCGCAGGTACACTCGCCTCCTCGCATCTTTCTCCTCTTCCTCGCATCTTCCTCTTCCTCGCATCTTCCTCCCCTTCGTCAGCGTTCTGTATAGTATGGACCAGTGCTCTGTGCGCCCCTCGATTTCCTTTATGGCCGTTCAGGTGCACTATTTAAGAATGCAGCGGTGATTATGAATTCAGGGATCTAAACTGTAGCAATTAACAACCGTCTGTATCATTTGGTAGAAAACATAAAAAAAGGATTGCGAGTCCTTCTTCCTTCAAGTAAGAAGCTGGTCGTTTCTTCACGGAAAGAAAAGGACATGGTCCTGTGATTAGTAGAAGGTCAATAATCAAGAGTAGGGAAACAGCGGCGGGGTTGGTAATTGGCATGACTTGGAAGTTGGCATTATTCATCTTCCTCTTCCTCGCATCTTCCTCCCCTTCCTCAGCGTTTTCCTACTGACGTTGCATTTTTTTTCTTTTTGTGGATTGCCCCCTTTCACATCTCTATTTTTTTCTTGCATTTTCGTCGTCCTCCCATCTTCCTCCTCTCATCTTTGCTTTTCTCTTCATTTCTCTGTCTTTTCATTCAACTCCATGTCAGTGGCGGAGCCACGTTTGGGCCGGGTGAGGCTCGTGCCCAAACTGATTTCTGAATCTTGGTCGCTGATTTCTGAATATTGGATTGGTAAAGGAAAAAAAGACATTATAGTGGAGTGTGTGATGCCAAACTGATTTCTAAATCTTGGTCGCTGATTTTATTACCTTTTTATTTTGTGGAAGTGTTGTACTCCCATCACAATTCACAAGCGTAATGCATGCCTTCTAATTTTTTCTAATACTCCCTGGTGTCTTGATAGATTTCGGACCCACGACTTGAGCTACAACTAGCAACAAACTTTAAGTGCAAGTTCTAAATCCATCACTGCTTTATTAGCAACTCTTTGTTTGGTCAATTCCCCTCCCCTCTTCTTGCATTTTCACAGGTACTTTTTTGCCTCTTCTTTCCCACATTCTCCATTGAGACACTCACTCCCACTCACTGTCCGCCACCCTCAATTCTCCTCTACTCATAGGTATCCCCTTTCTTATTCCTACATCCTATTCTTCTCTTTGTTATTTCCTTCAGTCCTTCATCATTCTCATGTTTCATTTTCTCCATATTTCCTTCTCGTGTGTTACTGTCTTACTGATTTGGTTGGTCACATTACACTTATAATTGCTGTTAGGTGCTTGCTTTTGCTTGGAGTGTTCACTGTTAGATCTTAAATTGCATTTATTAGTTAGATTGCTGATTTGGTAGTTAATTGTTGGACAGTACTACATATTTACTGATAATTTAGGTTATTGAAAACTTTTGAAGAAATAGGTTTAGATCTTTACTCATTTAAACTCATGCCAAGAGATATTGCTTCAAACAAGAAACATATTCTAATTTATATTATAACAGAAGTGGATATACAATGATGTGTTTCTCTTGGAATTTCCCATACAATAAATGATACGTACAACAACGATGTATTATTTGAAGAAGTGTCTTGTGATTCATTTTTATTTAACAATAGTCCACAACAATAATGCTAAATTTATATCCCTATTTATAATAAAATTCTATGTTTCTATGTAGAAAATGGCACCATGTAAGCAATGGATTAGACTTGTTGATGACCGACTTGATGATCCATCATATAAATTTGGTGTCGAAGAGTTTCTGATTTATGCATGTCAAAGAATTGGCTTAACTGAAATTAGATGCCCATGTGTTCGTTGTGTTAATGCTGTATCTATGCATCATGATTTAGTCAAAACACACCTAATGATTTATGGTTTCATGAGGAGTTATACCTTTTGGTATCATCATGGTGAGACGGGACATGAAACTGATTCTGATTTAGATGCTGAAAATAATGACAATGAACAAGATAGTGAGACAGATGATGAAATGCTAGAGCTTCTGGAAGATATGCATCCGATCCATCATAATATTGAGGGAAATGTTGGGGATATGGGATATTTTGACCACAATAATTTTGAAGAGGAACCTAACTGTGAGGCCCAAAAGTTTTTTATGTTGCTAAATGACCTCAAACAACCTCTTTATAAGGGCTCAAAGAGTTCAAAGTTGTATGCACTAGTCAAGTTGCTTCACATCAAGAGTCTTGGGAGATGGAGTAATCGGTCTTTTACAATGTTACTTGAACTGATGAAAGACGAGCTATTTCCACAAGACTCAACTTTGCCTACCTCTTATTATGAAGCAAAGAAGACAGTCAAAGATCTTGGTTGCTCATATAACAAGATTGATGCATGTGCAAATAATTGTATGTTGTTTTGGAAGGAAGACCACGGTCTTGATAATTGTAAAATTTGCAATACTTCTAGATGGAAACATGACAAGTGTAGTGGGGTGGAAAAAGTAAAAGCAAATGGGAAAAAAATACCAAAAAAAATATTGCGTTACTTCCCACTAATTCCTCGACTTCAAATGTTGTTTATGTCTACAAAAACATCTGCACTTATGAGGTGGCATCATGATAATGGTGATAATGGTGATATGCGACATCTGTCTGATTCATTGGCATGGAAGAGATTCAATGAATTAAATGAAAATTTTGCTGCTGAGAGTAGAAATGTTAGATTGGGACTAGCTAGTGATGGTTTTCAACCATTCAACAATTCTAGACCATCATATAGCATTTGGCCAGTTATTCTTATTCCATATAATTTGCCTCCTTGGATGATCATGAAGCAACCCAATTTGATTTTGTCTATGCTCATTCCTGGTCCTAGTGGTCCCGGTGATGCTATTGATGTTTATTTGCAACCTCTAATAAATGAATTGTTAGAGTTGTGGAATAATGGAATACAAACATTTGATGCAACTATGCACCAAAATTTTAATCTTCATGCAGCTCTTATGTGGATGATTAATGATTTTCCTGCATATGGGATTTTATCTGGATGGAGCACTAAGGGAAAACTTGCTTGCCCATGTTGCCATAAGGGTACCCATTCAACTCGTTTAGCTAATGGTGGAAAACAATGTTTCATGGGTCACAGACGGTATTTGCCTATGAATCACAAGTGGAGAAAAAATAAATCAAAATTTGATGGCACTATTGAGAATGGCACACCAATGCCACCACTAGCTGGTGATGATATCCTTAACCAAGTCGACAATCTTGAGGGAAATCCTTTAAGTAAAGATTCTAAAAAGACATCTCACAAGAGTAGGGGGGACAATTGGAATAAGAAAAGCATTTTCTTCAAACTTCCATACTGGAAAAATCTTTTGATACGACATACTTTAGATGTGATGCATATAGAGAAAAACATATGTGACAGTATTCTTGCAACTATTCTGAATGTTAAGAATAAGACAAAGGACAATTGCAAATCTCGTCTTGATTTGCAAGCTATGAAAATTAGACAAGAATTGCACCCCGTAACAACGGAGGGGAAAATAGTTTTACCAGATGCATCATTTGTACTATCTCGAGATGGAAAGAAGAAGTTTTGTAGATTTTTGAAAGATTTAAAGGTCCCAGACGGCTATTCCTCAAACATTTCACAATGTGTTAACATGAAAGAGACTAAACTTTCTGGATTAAAAAGTCATGACCATCATGTTCTATTACATCACATACTTCCACTTGCACTTCGTGGTCTTCTTCCTAAGGTTGTTTATGAGTCGATTCTTGAGTTGTCTCGATTTTTTAAGGTATTGGGATCTAAGTGCTTAAATATGAGGGAGTTGAAGCAAATTGAAGCTCAAATTCCAGTTACACTTTGTAAGTTAGAGCAGATATTTCCACCATCATTTTTTGATGTGATGTTGCATCTTCCTATTCATTTGGCACATGAGGCTATGCTATGTGGACCTGTTCATGGGCACTGGATGTATCCTATAGAGAGAAATTTGTATACCTTAAAATCCTATATCCGCAATAGGGCCCTCCCAGAGGGTCCAATAGTAGAAGGATACATAGCAGAAGAATGTATGAATCTTTGTTCAAGATATTTGCATAAAGTGGAGATAAAGTTCAATCGCCCAGATCGAAATTATGAAGACAATGTCAAGGAAAATTCAGTTTTATCTACTTTTTCATACAAGGGAAGAGGATTAGGTTTTGGAAAAATAAGAGACCTTGATGCACTTGAATTGGAGCAAGCCCATATATACATTCTTAATAATTGTGAAGAAGTTGAACCTTTCATTGAGTAAGTGATTTCCTACAAATTATTATATGTCATTTATTTATAACTTGTAGTAAGCCTATATATAATTGATCTAATATTTAAATGATTTAACGTAGGGAATACTATCAAATTCAGGGGGTAAATGCAGAACAAATATCTTATAAGGAATTAAATGACAATTTCATTGAGTGGTTTAAGACAAAGGTAAGTTGTCTATTCTCTCAATATGGAAATATATATACACAATTGTTTATATGTTTCTCATTACACCATTATAATTTATATAGGTCGCAGATCAATTTGAGAATGATAAAAGCAAAAAAATAGAAGAGTTGCTTTCATTATCAAGGGGTCCATCTAAATCTGTGACATGTTTTTATGGTTATGTGGTGAATGGATATCGATTTCATACTAGGTCTCATGAGGAAAAATTGAGGTCACAATGTAGTGGAGTGGTTGTGGGAGGTGGTGATGATAGTGGTGAAGTTATTGATTATTTTGGAAAATTGACCGAGATTATAGAAATGCAATACTTGGGTGATAATCGGGTAACATTATTTCGGTGTGATTGGTTTGATGTTGGTGACAAAGTGAAAGGATTAAAGATTGATGAGTATGATTTTACAAGTATTGATTGCAAACGCATTTGGAAAACTACTGAGCCATATGTATTAGCCACTCAAGCATCTCAAGTGTTTTATGTCGATGATCACAATAACAAGGGATGGCATGTTGTGATAAAGGTTGAGCCACGCGATAAATTTGGGCTAGTTGATGCGGATGAAGCAGCAGAAGTTCCTATTGATATTTGTGATGATGTTTAGAAGATTTATTTATCATTTAATTTGTTGTAGTGATGCCACTAGAAAAGATTATATGTTTTATATCTTGTCATGACATTTTCAGCCTAATTTTCTATAAAGTTATTGACTATGACATTTGGTCTTTTACTTTATGCAATCAAGTATTGTTATGTAAACATGTGTAATAATTGTCATTTTTATTGTTTTGATCAACTATATTTATTGATAGTTGATCTTCTAATTATTGTCCTTGGTGGTACAGGACAATGTCTATAAGAGGATCAAAAAATGAGAAGGATCCTAATAAGTCTAAGTCTAAGAATTATCTCTTGCCACAACAACTAAGTGTAATTGGAAAAAGACGTGTTCATGGATTGGTACTTAAAAGTACTTTACCAAATCTCAAAGGAGATAATATCCATGGTATGGATGGGTATTATGATAGTAATTTATTGGATTTAAATAGTGGGAAAAAGTCCTTCTTTTCCAAAAAAAGTTCTTCTCTTCCACAAACATGGAATGATTCTACCTCCAAAAATGTTCCATCTCCACCAATGAAGAGTACTCCTCCACCAAATGAAAGTCCTCCCCCAATTAGAAATGTTGCTCCGCCAATTCAACATGATCCTCCACCGATTGAATCGGGTCATGTACCTCTTGAAGAATCTCCCAATCAACATGGCATGGCTGCTGAACCGATTTCCACACATTCTATTGGTGAGATATCAACATGTAAGACCCCTTCTAGTTGTTGCTGATTTGCATTAGTTTGAAATATTAACATGCTCCACCAATTCAACATGATCCTCCTCCAATTGAATCAGGTCATGTACCTCTTGAAGAATCTCCCAATCAACATGGCATGGCTGCTGAACCGATTTCCACACATTCTATTGGTGAGATATCAACATGTAAGACCCCTTCTAGTTGTTGCTGATTTGCATTAGTTTGAAATATTAACATGCACCAATTAAGTTGCATGTTCTCCTAGTGTATACACAACTGATTTCCCAATATATTTTGTTATTTAGTATCTTGTTTCTTTTTCTACTTGATGATAGGTAATGTCTTTGAAAAGATAGTGAGGCGTCGAGGAAGTAACAAATGTAAAAAGGTTGCTAGACTTAAAGAAGGAAGCAAGATAGATATCACATTTTATCAAGGTCGGCCAGTTGGGAAAAACCATAAGGTATGGAGTAGACACTTGGGAAGAATTATTCGTGATCGCAACATTTGCCCATTGAAGGTTCATTCATGGAATGATATCACTGAAAGACAAAAGGATCACATGTGGGCAGCAGCTGTGGTGAGTGGGATCAATTCATTTTATATTTATCTAAATTCTTAAATGTTCACAAGATAATAACATCCTTAATGCATATTTTTTTGTATAGGATAAATTTTCTAACAGCAACATGGATGATTTTAAAAGCCATACAATAAAACATATGAAAGAGTTATGGGTGAAATGGAGGGCAGCAATGCATCATACAGTGAAAGGGCTAGACATGAAGCACCAATTATTGAAGAAGCCTATGGCAATTCAAGTTGAGGGTGATTGGGAATGGCTCGTAAAGGAAGTTTTTCATAGTGAAAAGTTTATGGTAATCTCATGAGTAATCATTTTCACACTGGTACAAGTTACTTGAACTTATGATTGTGATTTCTTAATCATATTTGTTTTATTAATAAAAATGCAGGCCTTGAGTAAGAGAAACTCTAAGAATAGAGAAGGATTGAACAAGAAACTACTTCATCGCACGGGCAGCATGCCTCTTAGAGAAATTTCATGGCAGAAGGTTGTTTAAATATATCTTCAGTACAACCTTCATTCTTCTTATTTACACAACTTATTTTGGTAATGTTATAGGGGGGAAAGATGGGAATGCACCTGACTTTGGAACAATATATTTTGAGAGCCACAAGAAAGGTGATACATTAGCTAACATGGAGGTATCCCAAGTTCATGTAAGTATACTAACATGCATGGTCATGTCACTATTTGTATATTTACACAACATTAATTAATTTCTCTTATAGGACAAAATTGTTAGCATCCAACAAGCTGAGCCATCCCTTCATCATGTAGAGGTTGTAGAAAAAGTATATGGACAACCACGAACAAGAAAATACATATCAGGTTATGGTGGAGGAGTGAAGCCTAGAGATGTAAGAGGACCATACAAAACAAAGAATGCCCTATTGGATGAGCTAAAATCAAAGGAGCAAGCATTGAAAGATAAAGAGGAAGCTTTTAATGTGTAAGAGAAAGCCTTGAAAGAAAGTGAAGTTGAAAAGCGTGCAACACAAAGTCGTTTGAGCAAAGTAGAAAATCTACTAGAGATGATAGTCAAAAATCCAAAATTTCAGCAACTTGTGCAATTTGAAGAGGATGTTGATGGTTCAGTTGGTTCTCCATCTATATCCGAAGACTAGTTTAAATTAGGTACGAGGTTAATTTCATTTATGAGATGAATATTAGAAATTTTTATGTAGTTTTTGCTATAATTTTATCCTTTTCTTATTCTAATTTGTTCCTCAGAAATGAAAGGAGAAGATTTTGGGTAGCATTGGCATATATATATATTTGAGGTGGCATTGATATAAATTTTCTAATTCACAATTGTAGGTGATGATGCAAGTGATCCAATGACAAGTCAACTAGAGAATGAGTCCAATGGTTTTGTTTGGATGGAAGAAAAATTAAAACCTTTTTTTGTAGTTACTTTCACCTGAAAGTGGAGTACACACATTTTAATGTTACCCATCCGACATCATTATTCCTCTAGAAATTTTGTAATTATACTTGATTGTTTTTGGTGAACTACCAAAACACAGGAAAAATGAGATGTATTAACATAAAAATCTTCAATAGGTAATTCGGTTGATTCTGATTTTAATTGAGTATGCTGCATTTTAATGTATACAGGATGTTCAGAAGTGACATATCCATATGAGGTAATTGTGATAGGTTCCATCTTTTTTCCAATCATGTATCTAAATCTAATATGTATCTTTCTTTTGGAATAGCCTTTCTTCTTCATGTTGAGCATGGATGTTGCATTACATCCCATGCCATTTTGGTTTGAACTTGACTTATAATTGGGAGTGTTTTATTACTTGAATATGACATTTTACATTGCTCCATTAATAAGATAGTGTTGTTTAAAGAGTTTATCAAAAGGCATCTTACAGACCATACTTGTTTTCTTTTACAGCTTGGGTTATGCTAATTATTCCAAGTGAATAAGAAGATGAAAGAGTTATCAAGTTTCTTACACTTTTTTCAGGTTTGTTCCACCAACAGCCAGATTAAAGGATCTTACACCAACAGCCAGGTTCGTTCTTTCACTTTATTTTGATATCAATATTTCTTTATGTCTTTTATTGTCCTCATCTTCATATTTTTTTCTCTAAATTCAGGTTATTCAAATTGATGAGTTTGATTTGCACAATATTGATATCTTGGGAGATATGTACATTCCCACTCTGTTATGATGGTGATTGGTATTCAGATTATATATTACACTCTATTATGGGATTTAGCTATAAATGGTTTTCTTCTTCCACTTATTCTTCACTACGAGTGTCTCATTGTCTTTGGTTCAAAAGGTAATTACTCTTTTCTTACTCATTAAAATATACAACTGTGAGTACTAGTAGTATCGGTATAATCTATTCATATCTGTTGCACATGCGGAAAATGTATTTGTTGCACATCTGAAGTTATATGTTTGTTGCACATTCAGTGATATGTGCCCCTAATATATTATTTTTTTGCAGGTACATAGTTATATATATGTGATGATGATTTCTATTCATATGATATGTGCACACTCATTATGGAAAGAGCTATATATTATTTTCTTCTCGATTCATTCTTCGGTTAACACAGTAAATTCTTTGATGCAAGAAAAGAATGCCGCATCCATTAAAAGACTGAGTGGAGTCTTGTACTGAAACACTTCTTGGAAACCCCTCCCTATCCCCTAAACTTCTAAACACATGCTGTTTTGTTTTTCAACGCACAATGTATATGTTGTTTTGGTTTTCGAGTGAGCATATGAAAAATATGCCCCGTTGCACATGCGGAAAATGTGTCCGTTGCACATCCGGAGATATGTGTCCATTGCACATGCGGAAAATGTGTCCGTTTACACATTCGGAGATATGTGTCCGTTGCACATTCGGCTTTATGTGTCCGACGCACATCCGGAGATATGTGCATTCCATGAATTGTGTTTCTAATACTTAAAATCTCTTTTGTAGGTTTCATTTATGGTGATGGTGATTGGGATTCAGATTATATATTACACTCTATTATGGGATTTAGCTATAAATGGTTTTCTTCTTCCACTTATTCTTCACTACGAGTGTCTCATTGTCTTTGGTTCAAAAGGTAAGTACTCTTTTCTTACTCACTAAAATATACAACTATGAGTACTAGTTGTATCGGTATAATCTATTCATATCCGTTGCACATGCGTAAAATATATTCGTTGCACATCTGAAGTTATATGTTTGTTGCACATTTAGTGATATGTGCCCCTAATATATTATTTTTTTGCAGGTACATAGTTATATATATGTGATGATGATTTCTATTCATATGATATGTGCACACTCATTATGGAAAGAGCTATATATTATTTTCTTCTCGATTCATTCTTCGGTTAACACAGTAAATTCTTTGATGCAAGAAAAGAATGCCGCATCCATTAAAAGACTGAGTGGAGTCTTGTACTGAAACACTTCTTGGAAACCCCTCCCTATCCCCTAAACTTCTAAACGCATGCTGTTTTGTTTTTCAACGCACAATGTATATGTTGTTTTGGTTTTCGAGTGAGCATATGGAAAATATGCCCCGTTGCACATGCGGAAAATGTGTCCGTTGCACATCCGGAGATATGTGTCCGTTGCACATGCGGAAAATGTGTCTGTTTACACATCCGGAGATATGTGTCCGTTGCACATTCGGCTTTATGTGTCCGACGCACATCCGGAGATATGTGCATTCCATGAATTGTGTTTCTAATACTTAAAATCTCTTTTGTAGGTTTCATTTATGGTGATGGTGATTGGCATTCAGATTATATATTACACTCTATTATGGGATTTAGCTATAAATGGTTTTCTTCTTCCACTTATTCTTCACTACGAGTGTCTCATTGTCTTTGGATCAAGATAAACTAAATATGTGCAATCAAAAGGTAAGTACTCTTTTCTTACTCATTAAAATATACAACTGTCAGTTCTCATTCTTTTTTCCTATCGGAATTGATATAAATTTAGTATTGTAACATTATAATAATCTATGTTGAATACACTTAGCTGCACGTATCAATTGTCTACACTATATAATTTTAAGTCACATCTTAATTAGTTGTTCATAACATAGCTATCTAAATCGTAAGATATTGGACCTTATAATTAACTAAATGCATTGAACAATTCTGTAAAACACGACCAGCGATTAAGAAAGTGGCCAGTGCGGCCGCTTCCTACAAGGCAGAAGTTCCAAATTGCCTATGTATCTTAAGTAACACTTAAATGTATGCCTCTTCTCTTTCTCCCCTCTCAATCTCCAAGGCACCTTATTTTTCATCTTCTCCATCACCACCAACATATTTCCTTACACCCTCTCATTCTTCCTCCTACCACTTTTCTAGCTTCTCTACATCTCCATCTCCCCTCCTTATCTCTTTCCTATGCATCTTAAGTAACACTTAAATGTATATATATATATATATATATATATATATATGAGGAGATCGACCATAAATATGTAGATAACTACATATATAACTATACAATGTGTGTATATGAGTGGGGGAAAACCATGACACATGCATATATACATAAACTATTATTTTTAAAGGTCACCTAAGCGATGCCTAGTCGCGCCTAGTCATAAGGCGTTCAGCTGGAACGCCATGCCGCCTTCACGCCTTGACAAGTATGACTTACACAAATAACAAAAACTAATGTCTCCAAAATTTTACTAACCTTGATTTTATCATTCCATATATTCTTACTACAATAATTATATAATTAAGGATCTTGATATATGTTGTGAGTTAATTCATATTTTGACTTGTGGATATATTATTATATGTTGATTGTTGGTTGGATTTCATGGAGATTTCCATCATAGATGATTGATTTAGATCAATTTGTGTGTTTATACATAAAGCTTATTGTATGCCAAAATATTCATATATAAATATACATACTTGTATAATAATAAGTTAATTGTTCCCATTGTCGTGTCATGTCCTGCATTGTTGAAAATTGTGGTGCCTTTTAGTCTGTCGATAAATCCATGCTCGTGTACATGTTCGTGTTTCCTAGGTTAGGATCCAAGTGTGTTGCAAACATGAAAGACAAATTTAGCAATTTGTTTTTTTTTGTCATTATAGCTATTTACGACGGAAAAAGAACGTCGCTGTTGACCTTTGTGATCAAGCCTGCTAGTTGTTGTTACTAGTATCAGCGACAAGATTGGGTGGTCGCAACTAGTATCAACGTCAGACATTTTATATAGTCGTTAAAACTATTAACGACAAACTATATAATTCATCGTAATTTGTAATAGCGACGAACTGAAATTATTCGTCGTTATCTTTATTAACGGCAAGACCAATAACGACAAGACGCGACAACTTTTTTTTTCCATCGTTAATAGTTTTAACGACAAACTTATTCACATTTACGACCAACTTTTTCCGTCGTTATTGTTAACTTTTCCTGTAGTGTACATTACTATTTAATTATGCAATTTACTGTGTTACATTAACATGTAGGGGTTCAGATGCATTCAAAAATGCTGGAGGAAATGTCCCAAGGAGAAAGAACCAGCCAATAATTTGGGAGAACGTAAAAGTAAGTTCCCGACTCCAATGTATATATTATTTATGTGAACTGTGCTTAGTTGTATTTTTTAATATTTTGTATGTTTCAATTTATAGTGCGCTACACAAGACGATGGCTGGGCATGCGCATACTATGTGATGTGATTTATGCAAATGATTATCCGACATGCCGCATTGGATATTAATACCATACATGAGCTATTATATATAGTCTCATTAGTTAGTATGAAATATATCGATCTTATTTTTATATTATTACTTATATATATACATCATTCTCTTTGCAGGTGTTTAAAACTGACCACACTATAGGTAAACGCTTAAAAAATGTACATGCTCCATATACGATGGAAGAACTAAATGAAGTAAGAGAAGAATGGGCAAAAGCCATATAAGCAGTGGCGATTGTAAGATATAATTGGGATGCTGATAGGGATGCTGAATGATATTTTGTAAATGAATATTTCTGAATGTTTATACAAGTCTGAATGTTTCTACATGTATTTGAATGTTTCTACATGTGTGAATGTGAGAATTGAATTGATGTCTGAATGTATCTACTTGTGTGAAAAAATATTTGTTGATTTTGCAGGTTTGTGGCCTGTTTGTAGGCTGATATCAATGGATGTCGTAAACCTACAGTTTATAAAACTGAACTGTAGGTTCTCATCTTGCTGACCAGCCACAGCAGGCCTACAAACTGATAAGAAAAAAAATTAAAGTATATGTGTCGGTTATTTATAAAACACTGTCATCAAAGGCCTACAGTGTCGGTTATTAGATAAAAACCAACGCCTAATATGACAAACAACCCGATCGTGTAGGAAAGCACGACCGTGGTGGAAAAGGCGTCGCTTATTCGTATAAAACTAACGCCTATAATACTAAACACGACCATGCAGTGAAGCACAACTGTGTCGTCTGGGAGTATGAAGTCGGTTGTTCAGTTGTTAACCGACGCAGAAAGTGTCCTAGGTGGTGCCCTTTTTTGTGGCACGAACCCTATAGACATCGGCCAACTATATATAACCGATGCCTATAGATCATATAGGAGTCGGTTAGAAAACTGACGCCGAAGAGTTCGACCTTTAGCGGCGCCCACATAGGCGTCACTTGAAAACTGTCGCCAAAGGGGGTTAAACAACCGATGCCAAAGGCATATTATGTAGTAGTGTATACGTTATCTTAGGGTCTTGGGACATCCCCCTCACCTATATAGCAAGCATCAAATTTTCAATTGCCTCTTTCTCTAGGGTTAAAATTATTCATAGGACGTCTAGGGTTCAACACTTTCAAGGAAACCACACACTAGGTCACTCAATTCATATAGTTAGAAGTATTCTAGTTAGGGACTCGTCATCAAGTATTTCATCATTCATATTTTTCAACATTTCAAATATTTTGGAGTCTAGGTACTGTAACCTTTTCCCGATATGGTTCAACTCATATCAAAAGGTCACCCTATTCATATGTCCCATGCTAGAGGTCCTCCTTTGTAAAGAGATTGAGGCCCATGTTAGTCTCAAACCATATATCATATCTCAACACGTATAAAACTATGTACAAGCAAGCATGCCAACCCACTAGCTGTTGGTATGTATGCCCAGAGAGCCAATCATGGGATGATTTGTGGGATACATTAAGATTGATTTGATAAAGATCAAAGGAAAGCTTCCAATTCTTTCTGGTTCTTTCATATGAGATAATGATAGAACATATTGAATGTCTAGAGAATGACAGTACTCAATGACGTATGCTTTCAGGTTGAGGACATGAACGATGCGATCATACATATGCTAAGAGTTTGTACATTATTATTATGTCCCTAGTCAGATGTCATTGTGGAAGGTAGATAGACAATAATGACACACAAGACTAGATTGTGGTGTTGGCAGAATCTCGTTAGTCATGATATGGAGATATCAAACAAAACACATAGGTACTTGTTAGAGAACAAGTGTACCAGACAGACCCACCGTGAGTTTGACACATGGAACCATGACATGGTAGTCACAGTCAGTTCTCACAGTGATGGTGGTGAGTGTGATTCGTTGACCTAAAATCACTACGCTCAACACATGTCATTGGGTACACTTTGACATCATCAAACGCAATCCTGAAACATGGGTTGTTATAAAGGTGATGATTGGGTGGCTTTGACACATGGGGCTTTTGAGGGGTGAGTGATAGATATGGGATTTGTCCCTCTTGAGGGAGTTTGATATCCATGGCCACTTGATGAGTAGGATTGAGTTAGGTGTGCACGCATGTGTGAATCAGTATGTGATATTGATGTCATACATATCTCCTCCAATCTACTCTGAGATCAACAAAGTGAATGAACATTGACAGAATGACTGTTCCATGACTTGAGTTCATTCGAGATATCAGTGATAAAGGAATTATACATTCACTATAACACCTTTCACGGATTTTTGGATTGAAAGTTGTTCTCCAACTTTCTATTTCTCTTGGGTAGCACTGATGTGTGACTAGGCACCGCTCTTTGCTTGTGAAGTCATAAGTGTTATGGACTTTCACTTGCCAATGTGAAATGGACTTGTAGGGTCACACACATAGGATTTAACCTGGAAGAGGAGTTTATCCACAAATGTTGTTTAGATTTATTACTAAAGGAGTTTAGTAGTTCAATTAAACACTCAATCAATTGATAGCTCAGTATCATAGTGTTCAAAGTGTTGGACCAATTGATTAGAGTATCAGATTGATTGAAACTGAGATTGACTAATTTGCACAGTCTGCCACCCCAACCGATCGGCTCACAGGGTTGAACCGAGCGGCTCATGTTGATGAACTGATTGGCTCAAGTTTTGAGTTGATCGACTCATGTGTCATGAAATGATCATCTCAATTGTTGAACCGGTCGATTCGTGGACCAACCGGAATCATTTGGAAAACCAGAAGACTATTTTGCAAATACAATTTGTTTCACTTGTACAATTTCGATTTGGAGAAGGATTATTATTTGATTAATTAGAAACAAATATGAAAGTCAATTTGAGTTGAACCAGGAACACAAACCAATCGGCTCATTCTTGAACCGATCGGCTCAGGTGTCCCAACCGATCGGTTCAGGTGTGAACCGATCAACTCAGGTTCCCAACTGATTAGTTCATGCTTGAAACGATCGGTTCAGGTGGCACAGTTGGTTGTTTTGTGGAAAATCTCGAACCCTTCTACTCCTGTTTAATCCCGCATTGCCTGGGGTGGAGAACCCTGTCCCATGACCCTCCTATATATATAGGGGTATTGGGGGCTTCTCAGGAACAACAAATCATAACACCAGTTGCTCTGCAAAGTTTTCGTTCTTTCTGGTTGTTGTAACCCAAAGAGCCCGAGCAAGTGCTACCCGATAAGGGAGGCACAACAAGGGAAAGACAACTGCAGAAAGGCAAATGGTTGTAGGAGAGTGTGTTGGTGACTATTACACCGACAGGAGGGTGTGAATCCTTCTGATTCCTTGTGGGACAAGGAGATCGGAGTTCCAGGTGGTCCGTGTGGACTACTACAGAGGTGGGAGACTTCTTCCGCTCGGAGCACAACTATCAATCCCGACAGTCCCGGTGAGACCAGGAGCTACATAGACATCGTCTAAGATCGGAGGTGAAGACCGTGCAAGCTATGAGGTAACGTCGTCGAGCAAGCCTCGGGACAAGGTATGCCTCTACAAACCATCCTTCCTATTGTATAGACATTGACGCAATTCCTTTATTCTGGGTTTGGGAGAAGAAATGTTTTTTTGTTTCCGCTACCTTTTCTGTCTCCCCTAAAACCCAACAGTGGTATCAGAGCCACGTCAACTGCTCTATACTTTAGGATTATCGATGTGATCGATTTTGGTTTGTCACCTTTATTTATTGCATACGATGCGAATAAAATTGGCTTTATACATGTCCAATCCTAAATCCACAAATCCCAATATACATATATGATATGTAATGTGAATGCACTTAATATGTGTTGCCCTTAAACGAATTTTGTGGTGGATGTATAGCATGGTTATGGCCAATAAACCCTATGTGCTTGTGTTTGGTTGTATGTGGTTGCTTGCATCTCAGTCTGTGCACTGATTCCCTACCTCCTTTTTCTTGATGTAACTTGAGATAACTCGAGATTTCTTTCCTACCTTTGCTCCCCCTGAATGTAACTCGGGGTTTCCCAATTTAAATGTAAATAGAATAGAACTTTTATTTCCTGTTATGTCAAAGAATGGAGGACAATATGATGATGACTGAGACGATCGGTTCAAGGCATGAACCGATCAGTTGGCGATCCAAATGATCGCCTCGAGGAGTGAGACAAGAGGGTGGCAGCCATGAGGAGATGCACGACGACCAGGCAAACTGATTGGTTGGGGGAGCCAACTGATCGTCTAGTGTCACCCAGACGACCGTCCAGGGCGAGCAGGTGATTCATGTGATGAGTTGATCAACTCGGACGGCTATAGCACTTCATCATGGATAGGTTGCATCTGATGTAGACCTATATGACCGTGATTCCTCTTGGCTTGAGGAATCACATTAGGATGGCCATAATCATCGCTTTTATCATTTCACATATTTTCTATGGGATATAGCATGTATATGATATGTACTATGTATTGTGGTGATTGGATATGTATATGTACCTATAAAACCAAATCCCTCATTAAATATTAAAGTTTTAGATTCCTTCCAAATGTGACACACATGAAAAGATTGATCGACCAAGTGTGGGCACACCCTAGCGTAGTGCATCGTCTATCTTGTGGAAGCGTGAAGGATGGATATGTGGGTCTTCCCTAGCAGGGTGCATATTCGTCATGTTGGCTTTGGGTTAGACTTAACAAGGTAACCTAGATAGGATCTAGCACCTTGAGTCATGGAGGTGATCATGGCAAGGAGTTTCATATGACATATTTCAAGAGTTGCATATGATGCAATTGGCAAAAGTTGCCTACCTGGAAGATCTAAGTTGTGGGTGACAGCCCTAGCTGGTCCATGACTCAGAGGATTTCAGGATCTTGACCCACTAGAAGATTGTACGCTGCAATTTATGAATTGATGATGAGGGCTATCAATTTGAACAAAATTAGTGGGAGCGATAATTAATTAAAGTCCTAATTATATCGTTAAATTTTCAAATCAATCAAATAAGTCAAAATTGAGTTTTGGACTGAATTGCATATATTTCCTTTTGTAGTACAAATGACAACAAACAACAATCACTTTTCATTGCGATCGGTCCTTGAAAAGGACAATCTGAATGGGACTAACTTCCATGCCTGGTTCAGGACATTAAGAATTGTTCTCACTCAAGAGTGAAAGCTCTATGTCTTGGATACTCCAATTCTAGAGGAACTTGCTCCTACTGCACCAAAGGCAGAAAGGGATGCTTATAAGAATCATTCTGATGATGCCATTGATGTAAAGTGTTGGATGTTGTGATCCATGAACCACGAGTTGCAGAAAAAACATGAGAACATGGGTGCCATTGAGATGATTCAACATCTCAAGAACATGTCTAAATATCAAGCACGGCAAGAGAGATATGATGTCTCCTGGGCACTGTTCAAGTGTGTCATGATAGAAGGAGATCCAGTTGGTCCTCACACACTCAAGATGAGTGGGTATGTGAAGAACCTGACAAGACTAGGATTTCCTCTGAGCCAAGAGTTGGCTACTGACGTGATACTACAATCGTTGCCAGAATCCTATAGTCATTTTGTGATGAACTACAACATGAACAACTTTAACAAGCCATTGACAGAGTTGTTGGGCATGTTGAGGACAGCTGAGGCACAGATGAAGAAGGACAAGCCTAAGTCTGTGATGATGATCAGTAGCAAGAAAGGCAAGTCCAAGCGCAAGGGCAAGGGCAAGGCTAAGAAAGATGCTGATGCTAGCCAGCAGCCCAAGTCGTCTTCATCTCTCAAGGCCAAGGGAGGCGTGACCAAGAGAGGCAATTGCCACCATTGTCAAAAGCCAGGAGATTGGAAAAGGAATTGTCCACTATATCTGGAAGAACTAAAGAAGAAGGAGGCGACAGATGTCTCCACCTGAAGGTGTCATGAAATAAACTTGTAACACTTTTTGAGGTATATGATACCAAGATATAAAGTGTAAAGCACCCAATAAATGGGGCAAGTGTTGCCGCCATAGATAGGAGTACTTTAGTTTATTTTCAGCCTTGAAGGCATGTAATAGAGTTATGAACTGCTATTTCATAACTGCCAATGGATAGAAACACATTATTTTTTGCATATTGTATGACAATGATAGTAATTAATGATGTTGATGTTTCAATTTCAAAAGATATGATCTTTATGGAAAGACCTTGTTTATCTTATGGTACTTGGGTATGCATAAGATAAAATGACACCTAAAAGTTATTGATAACTCAAACAATAAAATTAGGATAAATCATGAGAAATTCATTTCTAGTTTCCATATGATGGATAAGCTAGACTCTTTTGGTTAGAGAACCAGTAAGAGACATGAATCTCTTGGACATGATTAATCAATCTTCACTAAGGTAGTGGGAGAATGATTATCCTATTAGGTATAATACATGAGATGTATTTACATACCTATTAGAGTTGATGCTAATACTTTAAGCGGTGTTTAGAGAAATACCAATATGAATATCTTGAAGTGTTCAAGAATATCATAAATGAAATATGAATTTGGTAAAGTGTTAATTCTTGATGAGATCAATGAATGAAATATTTGAACCAAATGTTTGAGAACATTGTGAGTGATTATGATAGTGTATCATAGTGAGCTCGTGATTAAGGCATGGTGATGTCTAAATCAAAAGAAGTCATACTCTAAGGAGTTAGAGGATGATTATCAAATAACTAATTTCTTCTTAAATAAAGAATACCCCACACTAATAAAGGACATTAAGAATCACAAAGGGTTGTGAGTTCTTATATCCTTAACAGATAAACCTCGATTATCTATGTGATGAGTTGGTCATGTGATGAATCAACTATCTAGATGAATATGAGGAATCAGATTCTGAGTTATGGTTTATGACCATTACATCCTAAATGACTTCCATGTGAACCATAAGGTATGACCTTGATGGTAGCACCCATTGGGATGAAATCCATAAGTGCAAATAAGTCTTAAGCGTTAAGACACATGGATAACATTTTGAGAAGGATGATGCTTGTTGATTGCAACTTAATGACTAAGAGATTTGGCATACAGGTACTAAAATTGCATTCCTATAAGGAATAAAACAAGGATGTGTACGTGACACAACCTATAAGGTTTATGAATCCATTAATGCAAATAAAGTCTATAAGTTACAATGGACTAATCAATGTGATTGATTGAGTACAAGCAACTCAAAGATGGGATCTTTACTTTGATAATATAGTCAAGGGTTTGACTGATATGACAAAGATAAAGAGAGATCTATGATTTTGTGGGAGCGTATTCACATTGCACATGTTGATGTAAAATGGAAATGTTCTAGAATGGAAATCCAAAGTGGAAATTATCTTTAGGGAAGATAGAGATGTTTCCTATATGACAGGAATAGAGATCTATAGAGATAGTTCTCGAAAACCTCTTGACCTGAAAAGAGAAAGCATACATTGGCAATCTATACTGAAGGGTTTAGTATACACAGATTGAGTGGGAGAAAACTTGTCCATGTTACATGGAGTTAGTATCCCAAGTCCAAGTGTCCAATTCTTATGAAGAATGGGAACACTAAGAATAGATATGGATCTATCATGTATGTAATCATCCCATCATCTTACATGTATGTACATGGAAAGAACAAAATGCATTTATCATCTTGTATGTAGGACATGACAGTATGATATGCTCATCCTGATAACTCGTATGTGGGTCATGACGAGTGCATGTATGTCTAGTTCCAGTAAGGGTTACTGGAATACCATAAGAACTTGATAAGTACTTGAGAAAGTACTAGTTCTATGGAAATAATGAAGGGTTCACTGTAAAGAGTTACACTGATGCAAACTTCTAAAAAGGACAGAAAATTAATTGCAAAATATATATGGGATATATAAAAGTGAATGTTTGTTGAATAATGGAAACATTCCAATAAAGTTTTTTTAAAAGGAAATGTTGAGTATCCATGTGTTAAAGAACAGCAGTGGATACTATATGGATCTAGGAGTTCATAGAGATGAACTTATAGAGATTCCGGTCATTGATGACAAATAAGGAGTGCTTGGTCATGCAATGTTGCTAAAGGTTAGAAAAGGAATACTAGATTGCATATTATGGAAACTCCATCTCATACGTGTGACGTACAGAGAAGAGATGAGAGACATGCAGTTAATACTGAATCTGGCAAGGTGTTGCCATAACTCACTGTGTAAACACTAGAGCACAATAACATGTGGTACATATTTGATGATCACTATGAATATGATTCAAGGGTGATTGGATCATAGTGCAAGTGGGAGTCTATTGGTATGTATGCCCTGAGAGCCAATCATGGGATGATTGGTGGGATACATTAAGATTGATTTGATAAAGATCAAAGGCAAGCTTCCAATTCTTTCTGGTTCTTTCATATGAGATAATGATAGAACATATTGAATGTCTAGAGAATGACAGTACTCAATGACGTATGCTTTCAAGTTGAGGACCTAAATGATGAGATCATACGGATGCTAAGAGTTTGTACATTCTTATTATGTCCCTAGTCGGATGTCATTGTGGAAGGTAGATAGACAACAATGACACACAAGACTAGATTGTGGTGTTGGTTGATGACAAAATCTGGTTAGTCATGATATGGAGATATCAAACCAAACATATAGGTACTTGTTAGAGAACAAGTGTACCGGACAGACCCACCGTGAGTTTGACACATGGAACCATGACATGGTAGTCACAGTCAGTTATCACAGTGATTGTGGTGAGTGTGATTCTTTGAACTGAAATCACTACACTCAACACATGTCGTTGGGTACACTTTGACATCATCAAACACAGTCCAGAAACATGGGTTGTTATAAAGGTGATGATTGGGTGGCTTTGATACATGGGGCTTTTGAGGGGTGAGTGATAGATATGGGATTTGTCCCTCATGAGGGAGTTTGATATCCATGGCCACTTGATGAGTAGGATTGAGATAGGCATGCATGCATGTGTGAATCAGTATGTGATATTGATGTCATACATATCTCCTCCAATCTACTCTGAGATCAAGAAAGTGAATGAACGTTGACAGGATGATTGTTCCATGCCTTGAGTTCATTCAGGATATTAGTTACAAAAGAATTATACATTCACTGTAACACCTTTCACAGATTGTAGGATTGAAAGTTGTTCTCCAACTTTCTATTTCACTTGGGTAGCACTAATGTGCGACTAGGCACTGCTCTTTTTTTGTGAAGTCATAAGTGTTATGGACTTTCACTTGCCAACGTGAAATGGACGTGTAGGGTCAGACACATAAGATTTAACCTGGAAGAGGAGTTTATCCGCAAATGATGTGTAGATTGATTACTAAAGGAGTTTAGTAGTTCAATTAAACACTCAATCAATTGATAGCTCAGTATCATAGTGTTCAAAGTGTTGGATCGATTAATTAGAGTATCAGATTGATTGAAACTGTGATTGACTAATTTGCACAGTCTGCTTCCCCAACCGATCGGCTCAAGTTGTGAGTTGATCGGCTCCTGTGTCATGAAACGATCGGCTCAATTGTTGAACAGGTCGATTCATGGATCAACTGAGATCATTTGGAAAGCCAGAAGACTATTTTGCAAATACAATTTGTTTCACTTTTATAAATTCTATTTAGATAAGGATTAATATTTGAATAATCGGAAACAAATATGAAAGTCAATTTGAGTTGGACCAGGACCACGAACCGATAGGCTCATTCTTGAACCGATCGGCTCAGGTGTCCCAACCGATCAGTTCAGGTGTGAACCGATCGACTCAGGTCCCCAACCGATCAGTTCATGCTTGAAACGATCGGTTCAGGTGGCACCGTTGGTTGTTTTGTGGAAAATCTCAAACCCTTCTACTCCTATTTAATCCTGCATTGTCCGGGGTAGAGAATCCTATCCCATGACCCTCCTATATATATAGGGGTATTGGGGGCTTCTCAGGAACAACAACTCAGAACACCAGTTTCTCTACAAAGTTGTCGTTCTCTCTGGTTGTGGTAACCAAGAGAGCTCGAGCAAGTGCTACCCGATAAGGGAGGCACAATAAGGGAAAGACAACTGTAGAAAGGCAACTAGTTGCAGGAGAGTGTGTTGGTGACTAGTACGCTGACAGGAGGGTGTAACTCCTTCGGATTCCTTGTGGGACAAGGAGATCGAAGTTCTAGGTGGTCCGTGTGGACTACTAAAGAGGCGGGAGACTTCTGCCGCTCAGAGGATAGCTTTCAATCCTGACAGTCCCGGTGAGACCAGGAGCTGCACAGACACCGTCCAAGACCGGAAGTAAAGACCACACAATCCATGAGGTAATGTCGCCGAGCAAGCCTCGGGACAAGGTATGCCTCTACAAACCATCCTTCCTATATTATATACGTTGACGCGATTCCTTTATTCTGGGTTTGGGAGAAGATTTTTTTTTTTGTTTCTGCTGCCTTCTCTATCTCCCCTAAAACCCAACACTAGCTATGTTTAATACATCAACCAAGCCATTTGTATCATACAAGGTGAAGGGTCTAGGTAGGGTTACATGGTCAAACTCATTTCATATCATCAAAGTACTTGACCTTCCTCAAACAACTTGGATCTTATCCACATCAACATCATCATTAATATCATTATCATCATCTTAGGTTTCTAGGTTACTCACTTGCCTAACATATATCATGGCTCTAGACAACTCTAGAGACTATCACCGTCATCTAACCTCTCTCATCTAGACTTGATGTTACATCTCTTTCTCCTAGGTTGCATGGAACTCACTGCCTTTCTATGTGTGGTAAAATTTTTTCATATGTACATATAATAATACTTGAAATATGTTTTCTCCAATGTTTAAACAGATGATGAAAACCACCATACTCCATTCGAATAAAACTAAAACCAAAACAAGTTACCACACTCATGAAGCAGTCTAGTATCATGATACCTAGAGAACTAGTAAGAACATGGTGCACACTTGTGTAGACATCCTAAGCACATGTCACGAATCATGTCTAGAGAGGTAATTTACACAAGTCTACACCTAGTTCTAAAACATCTAGGTTCTAACCTAGAGGCTAAGTCAACCTAATCCACAAGGATATTTCATTAAGTTTCTAGGGTTGAGATGTAAGGTGAGTTTAGTTTGTGTTTCATGTGAGCAATGTTTGGTGTAGTTATTGTTTATGCTCTGATACCATCTGTCACGGAACTGGAATCCCAGTCCCATGAACCAAATGTATACCAAGGGTGACATGCGAAAGAGTAAAGCTTAGCACACATGAATAGATAACAATATACAAGCACCAACATAATCTCAACAATCAACAAGATATATTAAGCCACATCATTATAT
Source organism: Alisma plantago-aquatica (assembly GCA_963693085.1). Classification (NCBI taxonomy): domain Eukaryota; kingdom Viridiplantae; phylum Streptophyta; class Magnoliopsida; order Alismatales; family Alismataceae; genus Alisma; species Alisma plantago-aquatica. Next base: position 664,128,954 of record OY856414.1, read on the forward strand.
TACACGATTTGAATTACATATTCAAGAGTCACTTTGTACAAGTCTGCTCATGTATACTATATCTAGATCTTACAACAAGTACACCTAACATAGCTCACCAAGCCCATCAACCTTCTAGCCATCTTTGAACCTAAAAACAAAATACGAGAAACTGGTCAACACATGAGGTGTTGAGTATGGGGCAGAAAGATACATATATGTATAAGCTTTACATAATTTGAAAAGATTTCAAGACAAAATGAACATTAATAAACATGTTAACTGTTTAACAAAATGTGAAATCATATTTTATGTCATTTCACTCCATTATACCAACAATATCAAGCATGTTTAAGGCCTTTGACCATCTTCCCATTGGAAGGGTCTGTAAGGGTGCTCAAGATTAGCTAACCCTTTTATACGAGAGGGACCTCAAGGCCATAGCCAAGACCTAACCCTTTATCAGCAATATTATAATGGAGTTCTATATATATATGTGTTCAAGTTATAAAACTGATGAGGCAAACATCGAGTAAGACATAGCAATACTACATGGCAATATTTGAGCAAATAGACAAATAGGCATACAATATATGTCTTTTCAAGCAAGAAAGGGATAGTCATATAACTAGGTAAGGCCCATACCTGATTTAGCGATTTCATAACCTAACATATCCTTCACCATATAGCCACATGCCAAACCTAATTAAGAACAAGATTGCATATATAAATCGGATTCTCATCATTAACCCTGATTATCTTCATTTTCGGGTTTTGTCCAAGTTGGTTTCAAGGTTGGTTATTAGTACATTAGATGATCGCATATTGATTTAGGGTCCATCATAAGAGTGTGGTTCAAGTTTCATATCATTTTGAGGTTTCATGTGGGCATCACAATATTTAGGACACTTATGCTCAATTAGGTCACGAGACTCATAATAGAGTAATCAAGGTCAAAGATCATCAATGAATAAGATCCAAGCATAAGGGATGGTTTAGATCATAAACATAAGTTCATAAGAAACATATAACACGATTAGGAGGGTGTCCATTAGAAGCAGGATTAGCAAATTTAGGGCAAGGTTCATCATTAAAGTCTGCACTAGGCACATCTGTACACAAAAAGGAGTCATTTATGAGTAATAGGGATAATATGACCTTCATTAGGGATATAAAGACATTATTGTTACTGATTTGGTACTTAGGTGGGTATATATGCATCAAAGTTCCAAAATTCATCATAACATTGCATTAAATATGGTCATCATGGTCAAAATTGCATATTTGTGAAAAATAGTGAAATTGGAAGAATATTTATAGTATAAACATATATCCATGTTGTAGGTCTCATCGAGCTGATCAATTTGATATGTAGGTTTTCTATATTTGGCGAAAGGAAATGCAAGTTATCAGGTTTCTAAGATTTCCATTTAAACTATATGGATGGACATAGGGCACTACCTTGATTTATGTCATGATCTAGTCTGTGGTTCACAGATCCAGCGGTTAGCATCTTGCCTCACCTGTAGGCACCAGAATGTGGGTCCCTTAGCCACATGGCACCAAACTGTTCGTCAATCTCCCTCGTGGCGGGTCTATGGCTCCCTTATGCAGCCCAGCTGATGCCGATCGGCCCGCTTGGGGTGTTTCCTCACCCGACCCCATTGATGCGTAGACGCAACCCTATTTCCACAGGAAAAATAGAGCCAGAATAGGGGCTGCTGTCCAGCTTCCTCAGCTGTGCTTCCACCGAAGAGTACCAAAAAGGGGGGAAAGAGGAACAACAGTGGTCGAGGAGGCCTCTATCCAAGCCGTAGAAGTAGCCGTCTAGCAGGAAGAAGGTGTAAAGGAGGTTGGAGGGTCTAATCCCAACACTGCTTGGTCTTGGTCCTTCAGCATGGAAAGACAATGGCTAGATAAATTTCATCCAACTTGGATTCAGAAACTCGATCATCTTCACAACAATCTTATAAAGGTGTTGAAAGGATGGTAAGGCTAGAGGAAGCCTTGGCTCGATGTCCCAAGGTGCTGACGGCGGGCAACCAGAGAACATGGCATACGGTAGATAGACCTAGAGGAAAGGAGAGCGAAAGAAGAAGACCATGGACATGGGCTAGTGAAAAGGGTTTATAACCGAAGTAAAAGTGCTAGGGTTTAGATTCCAAGCATTTATGAGCTTTCCCCTGTTGCCCGATTTGGCTAAAGGCGGAAGACATGCTTCCCAGATCTTGCGATTTTTCCCAAAATAGAAAGGGAATAAGGGGAAAGAAATTGGGCCTCGATTTTTATTTGGTCCCAATAAGATTGCAAAACCCAAATAAAATTGATCAAAACATGTGCAAATCGAGCTAATTTAAAATGGTCATATCTTGGGCTAGGAGCCTTCGATTGAGGTGATTTTTGTGCCATTAAATTCGCAATTGGGTTCACTACAATGTGGTGCATATCAGATTGACAAAAGATCATGGAGTTGAGGTCCAAAATTAGATGCAAGAAGGTGACGTGATATGGCAAGATACTTAGTTTAAAAGTACAAATTAAAATCACAAACTACAAAATTGACCATTGTAGTCGCCAAATTGGAACATCACAACAATCCAATTATGAAATTAATATCAAATTGAGTAAGAGACATTTGATGAGAGAAAAGGAGTATAATAGAGGAGAGAGAAAATTGAAGGATTCACATAGTACAATGAGAACCCAAAGTGAAACTGCAATCCTATAGATTTCTTTTGAATTGATTAAACCAACCTTTTAATCGATTGATTTGTTTTCTTTTGTTTTTATTTTTCTTTTTCAAAACAACGTCCAAACTTTTTTAATTGGTTTCGCTGATCATGAGTAGTTAGTAGTAGTCTACCGATAATTACATTTCCCTATGTTCGACTCGGGCCTCACAAGACCTATATTACATTGACGCATACATTTGCGTTATATGCACGGTAAAGTCGTGTCATAGACATTATACATGTTTTCAGGATCAATGTTTGCTTGATTGATTGATTGGCTTGCTTGATTGGACAACTAGTTGGATTTGGATATATTGCTTCTTTGAGATATCCAAATCAGGTATGTGGTTATGCTTGTGGTTAAATTTCTTTAGTTTCACGGCGATTCCTGAGTTTTTATCGATTGCTTGGAAATAATTGCTTGATTGACTTTTATTTCATGCAACTATAAAGTGACTATGACTATCACCACAATTATTTGTGCATGACTAGCTCAGATCCTAGTCCTCCTCTGTAGCTCTGATGATGATGAGTTAGATGACCTAGTACATGGTCTACCCATGAGGTAGGATCATAAGGTTATCATGAGTCGATGTGTTGTTCTACCCTTAGGTAGGACCATACGACTCCACGACCCTATGTATTGATCTACCTATAAGGAAGGATCATGGGGGTTAGTTGAGATCTACCATATGAGAGGTAGTATCCATGTCCACTGCAGGGACAACACAGAGGCTAGGGTATGTAAGGATTGATTAGTCATGTTTAAAAAGTAAAATTTGTTTTGTTAAATCATAATTTCTTGCAATATGTTGTTACAATTAAATGCGCAATTATTGGTTCCCCCACATACCAATATAATTCGTTATACTGACCACCATTTTGTTTGTCGGCATTTTAGGTAATATCTGAAATTGGACAAATAGTGTAGTGGAACCTATGAAGATTAAAGTTAAAATAATGAAGTAAGATTTAGTTAGTTAGAATCCTACTTTGGGTAGAAGTCCCAGTTACCTAGTTTTGAAGGTATGCTAAAAGAATATTTTTATTCCAGTTTTTAGTTTAGTCTTTAGTAGAATTTATTAATTATTTGCAAAACCACTGATATTGTTTTGGGATAACGCCTCTGACTTCTTGGTCTCCCTTAATTGGGGGTTACCGGGAAGCGAGGTTGTTACAATTAGTATCAGAGCCGTGGTTTTCCATTTAATCTCTAATAATTATTAAATTTTACAAACTCTATAGAACCCAAGGGAGTTATTAGAGGATTTTATAATGATGGAGGTGTCTTGAAAAGGATCACGATCTGGGGGCTGGCAAGATTTTCCTCCACCCCGCTAGTCGGTCGATGAGGACTCCCAGATTTTGTGTGATTGCCTAGCCAAAATCAAAGTATTTGACTCGAAATAAGATACCTCTAGGTCTTCTCATCTAATTTCATCCCTTCTTTACCTCTTATTTCTAGAAAAACATTAAGATATTAGGATTTATCTCTCTCCACCACCCTCCTAAGTTTTTGGGTTAAGAATGATAAGGATTAAGGAATCCTACACTAAATAATGAAAATCATGTAAACAAGATGTCATAGACATAAGTTTTAATAGTTTAAGCATAAACTAAAAATTAGTACATGCTTAAGTTGCATGGCATGTGTTGTTGTGCCCTCAGGAGAGCTCTGAGGTTAGACCTTCTTGTAGGATGATGAGAAGAGAGTTAGCCTTGGAGGAAGAGGCCTCCAGGAAGAGGAAGAGACTTGATGCATCCACTAAGGACGATGCTAACCCAAACCCTAAGCGGTGGATGGAGAAAGAGAAGACACGATGAGTTGGATATCATAGTTGACCATGCATGCACGTATGTGGGTTAGACAAGCATGATTATCCATGAGAAACGTGTACCATGTATGGTTGTTTGACCCTGGTGCCTTTTGGTGACCCAACCTTGGGTGGTCGTGCCTGTTGGGGGTGAGAGATTGCTCCCTCATTGAGAAGGTTAGTAGTGACCATGTAGGAACCCTGACAAGGATATATGTGAAGAAAAGAGGTATGTACCTACATAGAAGAGAGTGGTATCAAGGCTGGCAGCAAGTTTTAGACCTAATCCAGATAGGTTGTGCCTAGTAGTTTATGATATGGGCATGCAAAGAGCTTTGGGTGATCTTGAGTGGACATAAGCTTTGATAGTATGCTTCACCCAAGTAGGGATAGACGTGTACCCTTATGAGCTTGAGCCATCTTTGGTGAAAGAACCTCCAATGGTAGGACAAGTTGTAGGGTTAGATCTAGTGAGAAATAGTAAGACCCGATAAAGGAGGTTGGAGACTTTGACTCTAAGACTTGAGGAATCATGAGAAGTTGGGTATGATATGACTTGGGTTAGATGACCTTGAGTATATAGATGTGGTTTCTTCAAGCATGATGCTTGGAGGCTTGTTTTAACTTGGATGTTTTTGGAGGAACAAAACCCTAGAAATGGAATAGGATGAACGTAGAGAAGATATGAGTGCCTACCTTTTAGGAGAGTGAAAAAGAGTTCCTTATACCCTAAAAAGGTATGGTAACAAGTTGTGAGACATCGTTCCCAGTTGACTCTAAGGTTGTTCACGTGGAAGAATGGTAGGAAGTATATGCCATACCTTGTACATGTTTCTTTCATGGTTGAACAGCTAAACATGCAGTTAGACAACTGATGCATAGGAAGTGAACCTGGGATTCCTGGACCAAGGAGGGGAAGTAGCAATACCTGGTGCACATGATGCTCAAGAGGCTGTTTGAGTTCCTAAGGATTCAAGTTTGGAACCCCTCATTTATAGAGCTAAAGGAAACCCCACTAGGACTAATGTATACATTTGAGGAACCATTCACATAGGTGGGAGACATATGCATGTATGATATCGGTCCAATGTGGAGGAAAAAGAATGAGTATGACGTACCAAGGAACTTAGCATGGCTTAGTAGGTTGTCTTCTTGCTAGCTACATACATAAGTAGCATGGTAGGGCTAAGCATGTACATGATGATGTAAACCTTGGAGGTAAGGACGTTTGTGACCTTCGTTGCTATCAAGAGATGGTTTTCTCCCATCCTGGGAAGGAACCCTTCATGTAGGATGAGTACCCGTTTTTGTTCGTGCTAACCTAAAGAGGTCTCTTATAAGAGTTTGATGAGCTAAGTGTAAGAGCACATAGTATGACTTACAAACCCATGTGTGACCATCTCTAAAGGGGCATGAGGATACATTACCATAGAGGTAACTTGTATGGGGCCAGACCGAGTTAGGTAGGTCGCCATGATTCCTATGAGGGATAACCATGAATGCCCAAAAAGAGGATGGAGGTTCGGGTGAGGATTCAAGGATGAGATGTGCTTGAGTATCAACACAGAAACCACTAGATACAGTAGAATTCTAAGTCGATACTAAGTTTAGGAAGGGATAATACCGAAGGAAGTAGGAGTTGTCTGTTCTCTAAATGTACAAGACCATAGGTTCAGGAGGTAACAACTACATTTGTGCGAGGCCCATGGGTTATGAGGTTGGCCACCTTCTTGAGTTCATGGGGCCTAAGGGGTAAAAGTGAGAGGCACTCCCTAGATGCATAAGGGTCAGATCACCCCAAAATCTAGGTTTTTCATCAGTCTTATTAGGTTTCCTATTCTAAAAGTATGTGCAATACATATATTAATGTGATTAGTATAAAGGGAAAACCTAGATTTGTGTTAATATGATGCTTATTTGAATAGATTCATTCATGTTAAGCTAATACCTGATCTTGTTATGTATAATGAAGAAATCCCTGATAATGATGAATGATTAATGTTTCCAGATTAGTAATCTTATATGTGCTGATTTAGGGTTTAAAAACCAATGTCGACATCTTGCTATGATCTAATGTTGATAATATGATTTAGGCATCACATGTAATCTAATATGTTTAAGATGATGATTAGGGTTTCACCTAATATGCATAACTGCGTTTGTAAGCTTAGAAACCATGATGTGGTGGAATTAGGGTTTGTAACCCTAATCCCTAGTCCAAACACGAGATAACCCTAAACCCTAGTTTAGGAGTAGATCTAGATCTGAGTAATGTAATATGAATACATGGTGACACATATGTAGTATGCATGTTTCATATACTGTTGATTACATGCTTTGTTGATTGGATGTTTGGATACACTCTTAAAGTATATGATGTTCTACATGGTTTCAGCAATGACATAAGGTATGTGGTTACACTTATGAATACATTTATCAAATTCTAAGATTGCCAATGTTTCTCGATGAGAGTGAATGACAAATAAACTGTTTACTTGTTTATTTACTTGTAGCAAATTATAAAGTTCCTATGAGTATTATGTAAAGTAAATAACTATAATCTGAACCCTGGGTTAGACTAATCTTAAGGGTAATGCACATGATCCCCAGAGAGACAGTAATTACACCTGAGGTAGTACACCAGATATGGGTTAGAATATGAGAACACGTTTATGTTGTTATATGCAAGATAAAGATGTTTGCTTATATGTGTACTTGTGATTATTGGTTGAACCCACGTACCCGTATAGCAATATACTAACTGTGTATTTGTTTGTCGGTATTTTTGGTATTAGATATACTTGATTTGTGGACATGAGGGTACATATAAAGATGTTGAAGACACTGGAGTTATTCCTAATGGTTTAGTTGTAATAGTATATCTTCACACTTGTATAAGTTAATCCTTTCTCAAAGTTATGTAACTCCTATGAGGATCTTTTTATGCAAACATGTAAATATTTGTAAATTAATGGAAATTGTTTACCATCTATATTATTTCATGAATCTGATCCTAGAATTTATGAGTGACGATTCGTGACTTTCATGTCTTTTAGACACTCCTGGTGCACATGATGCTCAAGAGGCCATTTGAGTTCCTAAGGATTCGAGTGTGACACCCCTCATGTATAGAGATAAAGGGAACCCCACTAGGACTAATGTATAAATTTGAGGAACCATTCACATAGGCGGGAGACATATGCATGTATGATATTGGTCCAAAAGGAAAAATAATGAGTATGACATACCAAGGAACTTAGCATGGCTTAGTAGGTTGTCTTCTTGATAGCTACATGCATAAGTAGCATGGTAGGGCTAATAATGTACATGATTATGTAAACCTTGGAGGTAAGGATGTTTGTGACCTTCGTTGCTATTAAGAGATGGTTTTCTCCCGTCCTGGGAAGGAACCCTTCATGTAGGATGAGTACCAGTTTTTGTTCATGGTAACCTATAGAGGTCTCTTTTAAGAGTTTGATGAGCTAAGTGTAAGAGAATATTGTATGATTTACAGACCCATGTGTGACCATCTCTAAAGGTGCATGAGGATATGTTGCCATAGAGGTAACTTGTATGGGGCCAGACTGAGTTAGGTAGGTCGCCATGATTCCTATGAGGGATATCCATGAATTCCCATAAAGAGGATGGAGGTTCGGGTGGGGATTCAAGGATGAGATGTCCTTGAGTATCAACACAGAAACCACGAGCTACAGTAGAATCCTAAGTCGATACTAAGGTCAGGAAGGGATTAGACCGATGGAAGTAGGAGTTGTTTGTTCTCTAAATGCACAAGACCATATGGTCACGAGGTAACAACTACATTTGCCCGAGGCCCATGGGTTATGAGGTTGGCCACCTTCATGAGTTCATGGGGCCTAAGGGGTAAAAGTGAGAGGCACTCCCTAGATGCATAAGGGTCAGATCACCCCAAAAGTGTCGACACCCTAGAGACCTTGAGGTAACGACTAAGGATTGTACATAAAAAGAAATATGTTAAGATCTAGAGGTGATGGGAAATGTCTTCCCATGGGTGTAGACCCATAATGGAGGTGTTCATGATGAGGAGTCATGTGATGTATGTTTCAACTTAGATTGGAAAGTGTGATGGCGATGTGTGATGCACCATATATACTCTTGGAACATGTTGAACTCTATATTTGGACTGCAACCAAATGCTTATTTTGTCTTGTTATGGGTTTGAGAAACAGGACAAAATGCATGCCATATTGAGGATAAAGGTGATATGAGTTGAAACCCTTCTACTATGTTTGAGGATAGAGTTAGTACCACACTTTTTGAGATTATGGTGGATATGTGGTTTGGAAACATGAAGAGAACAAAGGTAATCATCAATGAGGAATTTCTTGTCAAGAGCAGTTTGGATCCTAAGAGTTGCATCTTGGGTATGGTAATTGAGATGATGAGCTCGAAGTTTTCTTGAATCAACTAGACTTAAACTTGAGATGAGGTTGATGAGTGGAGTATATGAAGGTGTATGTTTTCACCATCACCTAGCACATAAGGAAATTGATGTGGTAACCAATACTCTTTGTCGAGATACAACTCAAGTGTACAATTGCCTTGTTTATCCGATAGATAGAGTTGAAAGAGGCTTCTAGGTGAACTCTATGATTGTTAGAAGACTAGACCTATGTGGCTAACACCCAGATGCAACCAGACCCATTGGTCAAGTTGGTGGTTGCCCAGTATTAGCTGGCCCAGAGCTTGATGAGATAGAAGGACTATTGTAAGAACCTCAGATACACCTCTCAGGAAAAGAAGGTGGTGAAACCCACTAGAGTGTTTTAGGGTTTCTGAGGAGTCAACCTCGAGGAATCATGACATGCATAAGTTCATGATTTTACATACACCATACACCATGGTACTACCAAGATGGTTAAGGTTTGTGGTGGTACCTGGAAGAAGGATATAGAGGTGCATGTGGCCAAGTACCATACATGCCAGAGGGTGAAGGCCGAACACCAATAACCTAGTGAGTTGCTACTGATAATGAGAAATCCCTGAGAGGGAATGGGAGTGGATCACCATGGACAATGCGGTGGGTCTCCCCTGGACCAAGAGAGGTCATGATGCAATATGGGTTATGGTAGATCACCTTACCTTGATTAATAGAGAGCACTGTCAGTATGATAGTTTTGGTTGAACTATATATATGAGAGAGAGATAGTTCAACTACACCATGATCCGAGTTCAATATCTTGAGTATAACCTCAAGTTCACTTCCATGTTGTGGGAGTAGGTGTAAGAAGAACTCAATTCTAGGTTGAAGTTGAGTACCACATATCACCCCTGACTGGTGGACAGTCAAGAGAGTAAGATCCAAACTCTAGAAGGTCTGATGAGATCATGTGTTCTCATTCAGGGTGATACATGGGAGCAGTTCCTACCCCTAGCAGAGTTTGCATGTTATGATAGCCATCACAACTAGTATCGAGATGTAAGAAGCTCTATAAGGGAGGTTGTGTCAGTCACTGCTTCACTAGGATGATGTCGGTAAGAGGACCTTGTGAAGGTCAGTGAAACCACAATGTATGTAGATGAAGTCGCTTTGATCGCGCAATGGCTAAGTGATGTGACAACTAACACACTAACAAATTTACTCGGGGTTGAAATCCCTGAGATTTTACCAAAACCTCATGCAATAATACCACCCGCAAGCGGATGGGTCTTATCGCAGTATAGTTAAGGATCGAATCCCAAAGGACAATGTTTTTAAGAATGTTTTTCAGTTGAATCTAGCTCAACTGAGACTAATATTTAGAATGATTGATTTGGTTGAGGTTAATTAAACTAATTATAGGAAAGTAAATGAGAAGAATGAAAGTTTGTTTTAGATTAAATGATATGTAATCGTTGGGATGGTATCGAGTTTCACCACCACTGCACATGCAAACACATCCAAACACATAACATCCAGGAAAGCATCTAACTATCCAAATGGAACTACTGTGAACCCTCCCGGAGGGATGTTTCGGCCCACATAAGCATCCCCTTAGCCATCTGATTTCTCGTCACCATCTGGATCATGCACTTACGGTTCTGAAGATAAAAAATCCAACTAAGGTTGTGGTCCTCCCTGAGGGATGTTTAGACCACAGAAGCGTCACCATGGTCTAGATGGCTCGTCCCCTCACGAATCATACACTTACGACCTCAAAGAACCCCATTCTATTTCTAGTCTGGGAGTCAACCGCGCTAATTGAAAAGTATGTGGGTGATAAGTCTGCAAGCAACATCGATGATTAACAAGAAGATACAACATCCAACTAAGGCTATGGTCCTCCCTAAGGGATGTTTAGACCACAAAAGCGTCATTGTGGGCTAGATGGCTCGTCCCCTCATGGGTCATACACTTACGACCTCAGGGAACCCCATTCTATTTCTAGTCTGAGAGTCTACCTCATTAATCGACATTCTATGCTACAAAGAGAAGAACAAGATGAAAGAAAGTAGGTAATCAACTACAAGCATATCAATTAGTAACAAAATGAAAACTTATATGCATTGCCTTGGAATGTTAAATGAAAAGACATGAATGCATGGGCAGCGGGGCTAGTCCCCGCACCCCAACAAAAAGGAACTACTCGCTCATGATGTGAGAAACAAGAACAATAAGAAAGAGAGAGGATTCTACCATGAGCATGATGTAGAAGGTGGTCGCAACTCAGTGAAGATGATGTGGTCGTGTCGGAGTAGATCTAGACGAAGAACGAGGGATGCTAAGACAGACCTGGCAGTTTTTCTCACTCCTCCTTCCTTCTCTTCTCCATCTCCTTGAGTTGCAGCAGGAATGACAGGTGAAGTGACAGTGGCACGATCAGACCAGCGTATAGGCATCCTGTCGGCATCCCAGAACCGGTGTTGAAATGGGGACCCTACTGGTCCTATTTATAGGCTCAGGTCTGGTCCTCATGATTTTGGTATGAGTCCTCCATACGGTCTAGAGTTAAGTGACCATATGGTTTGGTTGCTGTAAGTGTCCATATGGTCTTAGTATACATGCCTTTATCAAACGGTCTTGCAAGACCTTTTCCAAACGGTTTAGTGTAATTGACATCCAAGCAGTTTGCTTGCATATGATGAAACAGTCTTGATATGTGACTTTTCCAAACGGTATTGCATGCATGCCTTTTTCATTCGGTATGCACGAAAGTCCAGGGCGATCAAATGGTCTCGCGACCCAGCCTCCAAACGGTCTTGATTTGTTACTTTTCCAAATGGTTTCACATTCTTTTTCATACGGTCTCTTTTCCATACGATTTCACAGCCAACAACATCAAACAGTCTCACACAGACCTTTTCCAAACTGTCTCATAACGCCGTCTTTTCCAATCGGTCTCGTATAAGTCCAGCCTCTAAACGGTCTCACACAAGTCCAGCCTCCAAACGGTCTCGCACCCTTGGCTCTATCGGTCTCAAGGACCGTTCTCAGCCAATCGCTTTAGGACCTCTGATCGGTCTCGAGTAGTGACCAAACGGTCTCAGCACTATCTCCAATCAGTCTTTAGGTTTGTTCTAACGGTCTGCAGTTGAATGCCACCTCACGGTCTCAAGACCATGACGGCTTCCTTTGTGGGCTCTGATCTCCAAAACCACGATATAAACTTAGCGGAAGCGATTCGATTAACAGCGGAAGACAAAAATCTAGGGAAATTAAAACTTTTCGAGATAAGAGCTTGAATCTATAAAAACTTCTTTCATAAAAAGAGATAAACTGTTTACATCTCAGATAATTACTTCTTGAGTAATTATATACAACATGATACAAAATCTTAAGAACTCAAAACCTAAATCTCAGACCAAAAGACTCCAAGGACCTGAGAGTACAGAGAACACATAGGACTGACTCTCTAACTATACAACTCAGCAGTCTGAATCTCCACCTGAGATTTACTGCTGCTCCTCATGCAGTTACTGCTGATATTGGTCACCTAAAGATTGATTTCTTTGCCCTCGACGACCACCTAAAAAGTTGAAAATCTATGGGGTGAGACAATTTTAAATAATTGTCCCAGTGAGAGTTATAACTCTTCACCATAAGCTTTATTATAGCAACCAAGAATAACATAGGCAATAAAAGCTTTAAGGTAATCAGCAGCAGATTGTTATCAATTAGAACAACAACATTTAAGGAATATGAAGAACATGTATACTAAGTAATGTATCTTCAACCAATGTATCTCGCAGTTCAACCTAAGCAGATATGCTACGTGGTTGATTATGTTTTACAAACATCATTATGCCCTGCAGAGATGAGGTATACCGCTCATACTCCAACCGATCACTATTAAGTCACATCGATATCATACATAGGTCATCAAAAGAGTCGGATTCTTATGACCTCATCTTCCTCAGTCAGTAAGAGGATCAACATGCAGGACATCTAGTGTCTCTACTACTATAGCTTACCAGGGTATTCTGGTACTTCTCTATTAGAGTCACAGTGGCATTCTGTACTCTCTTCACTACCGAAATATTTCTTGTTTATCTCTCATCAATGCGGTATAAAAGATTTCCTCAGGAGATTAGTGTTACATCACCCCGGCATAATACATAGTGAAGGATTGATAGATTAAGATACATCTACATCAATTCCTACACTAGGATGTAAGGAAATTCACATCCATATTACCCCACATATTCAAAAGTATGTGCTCTAGGAATTCCCTTAGGAAAACCTGTTTCACCATCATTTAACTCCTGACAATGATGGATCTATGATCATGGCTCTACATGGTATGATTATACTTGATTAGTTAGGTACATTTCAATATTCTTTTATCATCATACATGTTTTCAAACATTAATCATCAACATAGCAGCTATGAAGGAAGAATACTAAATGTAACAAGCCTAACTCTCATCAATTATCATTTCTCAATATTCTCATCACAAGTCATCTCTTAAAGCATGACCTTGATGGTATTCATGGCTCTCACAGCCTATCAATCTCATAAGATGCTATTAACAAGGCATCAGGATATATCACTATTCATAAAGCTAACAACATGCTTTCAATGAATATAGTATCATCATCCATACCTGGATATGATCGTCCTCATAAAGGAACCTACATGGTTAAATCAACTGATAACATTAAATAACTCATTTAAAGAAGTTGTATCTCCCTACTCATACAAGAGCTAGGTTTTCCTGGTTTTCATCAATTAGGGTTTACTATTCACATTACATGTCATCACCCTAGAATTAGGGTTTACCATTCACCTCATGGTGAAATGATCTCATAACATCCTCATGTATGAGAAACATCATCATTAAAGACCTCAGATAATATTAAGATTCATCAATTATCATAATTAGGGTTTCCATGATCTCACATAAGTGGATCATACCTAAACTTGCACTTTCATGTATATTGAAGGTATTTTACTTGAGTTTCCATTATAATTGGTACTTTCTCTCTCCTCTAACTAGTAGATAGTGTGTACACCACTCTAGATTAGGTTGGGTTAAGTCCTCATTGATTAACACAAGTCAACTCATCACTATCATGTGATTAGGGTTTGATTAAAACAAGGTATCACTCAACTGAACCTTTCAGGGGCATTTTGGTAATTTACCCATTGACCATCATCATGGGTCAATTCATTAGCCACTTAGTCCCTTAATATCTTAGGTTACCATTAGGGTTTAGATTAGATCATCAATGAACCATTTACACCTTCAAGTGACTAAGTATAATCAACCTTGAAGGTCTCCAATTGGTTTAGAGTTTAACCTTCAACCTTCAACCCATTTGATTCTTAAACGACCTTGAACTTGTTTAATATCAAATGACCTTGAATCCATTTGAACCTTAAACGAGTGTGGACCCACTTAATCTTAAACGGGTGTGGACCCATTTAAGTCCAAATGAGTGTGGACCCGTTTGAGCCTAAACGAGTGTGAACCCGTTTGAGCTTAAACGGGTGTGAACCCGTTTGGACTCAAACGAGTGTGAACTCGTTTGGACTCAAATGAGTGTGGACTCATTTGGACTCAAACGAGTGTGAACTCGTTTGGGCTTAAACGAGTGTGGACTCGTTTGGTCTAAAATGATTGTGGGTCTACTTGGGTTCAAACCGCATGAACATAAAAGGTGACACAAAGTTTATGCTTGAATAGGATTTCTTACGTTGAAGCTTTCAATTGGCCCAAGCCATGTTAACCATATACAAATTGAGTCAATTAGGATGAGCCTCAATTAACTGGTCACCAAATTGACCCTCAATTGAAAGCCAATTAGGGTTCATTCTAACTCAATTAGGGTTTCCAGTCGGCTAATCATCAATGTTCAACAATATGATTCAAATCGGAGTTGAACCTATCAATTGACCTCCAATTTGGGCCCAAACTTGGCTCAAACGGTCTTGAGGTCGTTTGGATGACCTCCAAATGATCTTGAGACCGTTTTCCCAAAGTTTGACCAAAAACCAAAATGGTTTGATAAGGGTTGAGCCCTAATTAAATTAAAATCAGCACTTTTCATCAATTTATCAACATCTTGTAATTGGACCCTCAAACCATCAAATTTCTTTAACCCTAGACCTCCAATTGATCTTGGGGTGTCACTAAACGAGTGTGAGATCGTTTGGATGAACCCCCAAATGGGTTGGAACCCGTTTGGGTCCTTCAACCCAAAACTCAACAAGATCTATATTGAAATCAGCAACTTTCACCCGATTAGGGTTAGGTTATTGAAGTGTCTTCAACTCTTAATTGGTTAGGAATTAGATTACAATTCTTTATAGGAATGAAATTCAATACATTATGAACAGACCCTCAAATGG
Source organism: Alisma plantago-aquatica (assembly GCA_963693085.1). NCBI lineage: Eukaryota > Viridiplantae > Streptophyta > Magnoliopsida > Alismatales > Alismataceae > Alisma > Alisma plantago-aquatica. The sequence continues at coordinate 664,144,290 of OY856414.1, forward strand.
TCGTACCTTGGTCAACCCTATGAAACGGTCTTGGGGTCGTTTTGATCCAAACGATCTTGTAGGATCGTTTGACCTTAAACAAGTTGCACCCGTTTGGACCAAAAGGGTTCAAGGTCGTTTCATAAAGTGACCTAGGAATCCACGCCCATCATCCTCAACCTCTGTTCAGGTCGGTTCCTCCACCATTTTTCTTGCAAAAGAGCAAGGAAGAAGGGAGGTAGAAGAAGAACTAATCATAGAAAACAAGAACAAAGATATGCATAACAAAGCTAAGAGTTAGAGTTATGAAACCCGCCTCAAACGTGGTTCCTAGAGCTTCCAAGCTTCCAAGATTCAAGCCTTTAATGGCGTCTTGAGCTCCACAGGTCGGCCAAGGTCAATTCATCAAGAAAAAGATGGGGATGGTCGGCTAGAACAAGGAACCTAAGTAAGAAAACTAGCAATTCAACCTTGTAATACGATTTCATCCATGAATCCAAGCTAGAAGGTGGTGTTCTCTTACCTAGAACAGGTTGGTCGTCCCCTTGAGCTCCTGAGATTTGGTTTGGCCGGTTGAGAAAGATAAGAAGTGAGGAAGTGAAGGCAAACGTTTTCTTGGTTTGGAAAGAAAGGTGCTTATATAGTTTAGGCTGATTTACACCATAAAGACCTCTAGAACTTTGAAATTCTCATCCAAGTCCTTTCTTATTTAAGGGAACGTCCAATCTCATCTAAACTTATGCAAAGCTCATGAAATCTCAAGATCTAGGGGTAAATAAAGCCAACTTTCAACTAGGGTACATACATGAAAGGTTTCCTTACTCAAACTTAGTGAATTTTATGTACAAAGGTCATTTTTCTTATCTGATTATTCATTGATGTGTCCCTTTCACCATTTCTACTCTAAATGATGACAAGAGTCATAAAAGATGTTCTAGATGGTGTATTTTACATGTTGCACCCCTCAAATTGGGTAAACTGCATTTTACTCCAAATTAGGGTTTTTAAGCATAAGGATTATTCCACAAGCTGCACCTAGATGCCCAAGCTTGGGAAATCCATCATGTCTCATCATATTCACTCATATGATGTCTCATTATCAAAAGAACATCTTAACATGTGCAATTGCAAGTTAACCCCTTAACTGGGTAATTTTCACATAAGCCCCTGCATTACTAAAATAATACTACAACTTTGTTTAAAAAGGACAAAATTGAAAGTATATGTTCCTGAGGAACTTAATTACATGTCAAAAGATAATCACCAGGGTTTAATTACATATTTAGGCAAAACACCTAGGGTTAGTTTATAACCCAGGTCAGGGACGTTACATCCTTGAAGAGGGTGTGGAGTGGGCGGCGGAGCTTCTGTGGTTGTTGCAGGTGGGTGGCGGAGGCAAGTGGGGCGGTGAGGATGCTACTTTAGGGTTGCAATGAAGGAAGGGGATCGGTTGAAGAAGACCGTGAGGAGACGCACAGGTGGTCAGGGCAAAGGAGGTGGTTGCTGGCCGCAGAGATGCTGACGCTACAGGTGGAGCTAGGGTTCCTATGGTTGAAGATGATGAGCAAACAAGATGAAGGCGGAGGTGGCAATTGGTCCAGGTTTGATATTTCTCAAATATTTTTGAGATGAGGCAGATCATACGGTCTTGAGGGACCGTTAGGAGGGGAACGATAGGGTAGACCATTTGCCCAAATGAACGGGGTTCGTAGATCTAAGATCCGATGGTGTGGAGAGATAGGATCCCAAACAGTCTTGAATGACAGTGATCCAAATGGTTTTGAGGTGAGGTTTCCCATATGGTCTTGAGACCGTATGGGTGAGACTCTATGGTCAAGACCAAGGATGAGTGAGGGTAGATCAAGGGCAGATAAAGGTGGGTCCCACTCATTTGGGTTTGATGTGGATGATGGTTGATTAAGATGAAGATCGAATGGTGGTGATTCTTAGGGCTGCAAGGAGATGGGTGCCAGCAGATTGTTTGACTTCATCAAGACCTACATAAAATCAATAAAAACTCAGTTAAAAACCTTGATAATTGAACCAATTAGGAAATTTTGCACATTTTGATATTTAGTAACTGAAATTGGATGTATTGAATCAAAATGAGCCCAAGAAGGCGACTGAAAATCATGATGAATATGCATTCATCACTAAGAAGGCCCATGAACGATAGGAGTTGCATGATGATGCAAAGCAGACTGACATGCAGTTGACTTTGGGTGAATATGTGTTATGAAACCTAACCCCTCATAGCTATAGCTAAGAAAGCTAAGTCCCTAATACATGGGTCCATTTGAGATGGATTGTTGGAGTTGCTTATGTATAGACTTACCCCTCAGGATAATATGATGTGTTCCATGTGTCTGATCTAGAGCACTATGTGAGGTACCCGAGCCATGTGCTGAGAAATGAACCTAGTGAGCTCCCGAGTAAGGGCTGAAATGTCCTGAGTCACCTGTGAGGATTCTAGATACCAAGGTGAAAGAACTCAGATGTAAGAATATAAGATGATAAAGTTTCTTTGGAAGAACCATGGAGAGGATGAAGCCATTTAGGAGCCAATGATGGACATGGAAAAGTCTTATCCTGAATTGTTTTTATGTTTGGTGGAAATTTTGAGGGAAAATTTCCTATAAAAGGGGAAGGATGTTACAACACCAATTTTTGGGTTCATATGGTTGGAAATGCAATTTCCCCAATAAATGTATGATTATGGGAATTGTATGAATTATATGTATTGGATGGATTCCCTTTGCAATATTTTATTTGTGCATGTGATTCCGTGGATCATAAGATGATAATGAGTCCAATATGATTAAAAAAAATGAAGAAATCAAATAATGCATTATTAAGAAGGAAATTTGAGATAATGATGAAAATATAAGAAATATGGATAATGGAATAATCATGGATGAGATTTTGAGTCCACATGGTTTCTAATGGTAAAAGGAATCTAAATAAATGATCTTAAAGAATAGGAGAGAGAAAATATACATAAAATATGCCGTAATAAGTGATAACTTGCGTATGAATAAAAGTACCTCATACTTTTGAGTTTGAGTCCCAAACTTAGCAAACAAGTAGATTAAGTCATCATGGAAAGAAGTACATTCTTTAAATGTTTTGAGAAAATATTAACCTGATGTTAATAAAAGGAAGAATTAGATCTAAAAAGATGATCTTTATGCATAATTGGCTTAATTTAGGGTTCCATGTACATGAATATGCATTAATAGGCTTAGAAACCCTAATTTAGGTGATGATGACTTTTAATGGTTTTAATTGTGCAAATCCATGAATAAAATAGAGATATGATGTTCTAAAGTTTATTTGAATAAGTAAGATCCTTAATGTAGATAGCTAGAATAATTAGGGTTTTTCTGAGTAGAAAAAGTATTTTAGGGTTTGTTGTCCTAAAAATGATAAAGTTGGAGAAATTGATCTAAGAAACCCTAATGAATCCTCATGAAACTTAGAAATCTTAGAAAGGTACCCCAAGTCAATAAGGGGTCGTTTGGGATATGTTTGTGACAATTAGACATTAGACATGTTTTCAGGATCAATGTTTGCTTGATTGATTGATTGGCTTGCTTGATTGGAAATCTAGTTGGATTTGGATATATTGCTTCTTCGAGATCTCCAAATTAGGTATGTGGTTATGCTTATAGTTAAATCACTTTACGTTCATGGCTATTCTCGAGGTCTTATCGGTTGCTTGGATATAATTGCTTGATTGACTTTTATTTCATGCAAGTATAAAGTATGACTATCACCATAATTATATGTGCATGACTAGCTCAGATCCTGGTCCTCCTATGTATCTCTGATGATGATGAGATAGATGACCTAGTACATGGTCTACCCGCAAGGTAGGGTCATCAGGTTATCATGAGTCGATGTGTTGGTCTACCCTTGGGTAGGACCATATGACTCCACGACGCTATGTATTGACTTACCTATAAGGTAGGATTATGGGGATTAGTTGAGATCTACCATATGATAGGTAGTATCCATTTCCACTGTAGGGACAACACAGAGGCTAGGGTATGTAAGGATTGAGTAGTCATGTTTAAAATGTAAAGTTTGTTTTGTTAAGTCATAATTTCTTACAATATGTTGTTACAATTAAATGCACAATTATTGGTCACCATTTTGTTATAATTTGTTATTTGATCACCATTTTATTTGGCGACAATTTAGATAATATCTGAAATTGGACAAACAATAAAGTGGCACCTGTGAAGATTAAAGTTAAAATAATAAAGGAGGATTTAGGTAGTTAGAATCCTACTTTGGGTAGATGTCCTAGTTACCTAGTTTTGAAGGTATGTTAAAAGAAATTTTTTTATTCTAGTTTTCAGTTTAGTCTTTAGTAGAATTTATTAATTATTTTTTGTTATTTGCAAAACCATTGATCCTATTTTGGGATAACGCCTTTGACTTCTTGGTCTCCCTTAATTGGGGGTTACCGAGAAGCAGGGTCGTTACATCAGCACACCTTTCCAAGAGGGAACCTTATGATGCATACAACCTCCAACTTGGAACTCTAGAGGCCTACAATGGCTATTGGCATATGACTTCGATCTGTCTTGATCTACCTTCAACTATTTTTGAGTGACTTTGATCTCCTTTGGTAGTTTTTGTTGTAGGCAAACTAGATTAGACTCAAGTGGACATCCATACTGCCAAGAACCACAGGAAACACACTCTCAAAGGATTCTCCAACATTTGAATGGTCCTTTCTGACTGACCATCTGACTATGGGTAAAAGGTTGTGCTGAACTTCAACTATTTCCCTGAGGTTCTTAATGTTCTGCCTTGACTTGCTGAGAACTGGACACTTGGCCACAAACTCTACCATATCATGTTTCAGACCAGGACACCAATACAAATCCTTTAAATAGTGATACATATTTTTACTTCTAGAATACATTGCATACATTAAGGAATGAGCTTCTTCAAGTACAAACTTCCCCATACCATCAATATCTAGAATCATTGTTTAGTTGTGGAAACACACTGTCCCATCATCTAACTTGTGAAAGCCATCATTCTTCCCTTTTCCAAACTATGATCTGATATTCGACATCATGGTGTCACCCATTTGTGCATCTCTGACCTACTGTAACAACGTCAATTTGACTTGTTGATGTGCCAATAATCCTACCAATAAAGTTACTTCTAACTGTCCATTCATCTTCCAAAGTGATATTAACATGCCTTTCTCATGACACATCATGGAGTGTAACTACAATTCATCTAGAAACACTAACAAAGATGACTTCCTTCTTAGTGCCTTAGTCACCACATTCACTTTACCATGATGATTGTAACATCCCTGACCTGGGTTATGCTTTAACCCTAGGTGTTTTGTTTAAGAAAGCTAATTATATTCTTGTTCATATTTCTTGGAAAGTAATTAAGGCTCAATAGGAACTTATATTTCAATTTCAGTCCTTTTTGAATAATGTTGAAACATTGTTTTGTTAATTTTGGACTAAAGTGCAAATTACCCATGTTGAGGGGTTAACTTGCAAATTGTACATGATAAAATGTTCCTCAGATGTTGAATAATCATAAGAATGAGAATGATGTAGTGGTATGGCTTCCACAAGCTTGAGCACTAAGATAGAACTTGTTGAGCAATCTTTGTGCATTAAAACCTAGTTTTGTTGTAATGTGCAATTTACCCAAAACCTTGGGTTCAATATGAAAAATATCACTTCTTGAGGATCCCTCAAGTTTCTTGGAATCATGTATATGAAATAAATTGAGAGGGGCACCTCATTTGAATTAATTTGGAGCGAGAATCTTGATATTAAAATAATCACAATTTATGCATAATTGAAACCCTAATTCAATTTAATGGAAAAAGAAATATATTAATTGAAGAGCCCTTCAACCAAAATGTTGAGGGATGAATTTTCAAAGGGTTGGATGATCTTTTGCCTTGCAAAGGCACGAAAAGATCTTGTGTGAGTGGAGAGCCCACTCACATTAAGTTAATAAAAAGTAATATCCACTAAAAATGGGATATTAGTATAATATGATTAAGGTGCTTAATTTCTTTTCTTTTAATTCTTGGATAATGAAGAAGTTTTGCAAGGGTAAGAAGATGGCTTCGTGGCCAAGGAGTTGAGGGGGAAATGTGGCAATAATTTTGGAAATTAAAGGAATTAATTCTTTTTCTCTTTCCTTGGATTTCCTTATACATATCCCATTTTCCACCCACTCACGGACTCTTTTTTGAAATTCCTTTCTCTTCTTGCTTTGGCCGACTACAAGAGAGCTTAGGAGCAGGAGAAGGATGACCCCCAACCTGTTGGTAAGTTCTTGACCTTCTTTCACCTTGGTTTCATGGTGAAAACCGAAAATCAATGCTTGATTTCTTGTTTTCTCCATTCGATTTTCAACTCTAGCCAACTCTTTCACCCAAAAGTTTGAGAACAGACCTTGGGCAGTTGTCAAAGATTCATACACCATTGGATTCGTGGATCTTGAAGCTTGGAATCATATTTGAAGGCGAGTTATACAACTTAAACCCTTAAATGTTGTTATTGCATTCAATTCTCCATTATTTGTTGACCATTTTCTTTTATTTGGAATTCCCTTGATTCATTGTTGTCATTACCATGAAAACGGAAGTATTTTTTGGATGAATGAAGGTATATGATGATGACATCATCTTGGACACTTTTTATAAAGAGATTCTATTCCAATCGGTTTCAACAAGTTGGTTCAATCGGTTTCAACAAAACCATTTGGAATTAAACGGTTTCATCAAACCGTTAGGAATTAAACCGTTTCAAACCGTTTGGAAGAGTTGACCATAGTTGACCATTTGCAGATTTGATGATATTGATGATGGTTGATGACCCATTAAATTTAATTGATGAATTCCAAAGGGTTCATTAGTTAAAGGTTCATCAATTACCAAACCCTAATCGGGTTAAGTGCTGAAATTTTATTTGATTAAGTTAAGACTTTGGGTTGATTAACCCAAACGGTCTTAAGACTATTTGGAGATCACCCAAACGGTATCAAGACCATTTGTAGGTCAACCAAGACCATTTAGAGGTCTAGGGTTGAGTATGATGGGGTAGTTGAAGATCCAAAGATATCAAGTTGAAATGCAACTAATAGCTAATGTGGTGATCAAGGCAATGATCAGAACCCTAATTGAATTTCAAAAATTTCAATGATGGGATGGGAAAACGGTCTCAAGACCATTTGGATGTCATCCAAACAACCTAAAGACCGTTTGAGGTCAGGTCATACCCAATTTGAGTGGTGGTTCAATGATTTCAAGGTAATTAGTTCCACAATGACTAATATTGAAGGTTCATCGATTTCAAACTCTAATCCAACTGGGTTCAGAACCCTAATTGATGATCATTTGAAGGTTAAATCAATTTAAGGATGATTTATTAAGCCCAATTGAAGTATGGTGCTTAGGTTCAATTGATGAGTGGTTACATGAATTCAACTGATGAGGGAATCAATCTTGGAAACCCTAAATCAATGTAAGTGGTTGAGACCATTTTTGGTCCAATCGGTTTTGAGGAAGTTTGGACCAAACAGTCTCAAGACCATTTGAGTCCAAAGGGTCTCAAGAACATTTGGGACCAAACGGTCTCAAGACCGCTTGGGACCAAACGATCCCAAACCAATTGAAACTCAATCGATCTCAAGAACATTTTGGCTAAACGGTTTTGAGCATACAATTTCTAAACGGTTTCAAACCGTAAGACCTAGACCATTTGGAGGTCTAAACAATCTTAGACCGTTTGAAGATCATTCAAGAAAGACCGTTTATGGTCTGGTTGGACAAGACCGTTTGGGGTCTAAGTGACCAAGACCATTTGGGAAGAAATTAACCAAACCGTATGGACACATAAGGTGATTAAAGGTCAATTGTTTAATTGATCATTACATGATATAAATCAAGAGTGATTAAAATAATTGTATCCTTAATAAGATAGGGTGATTAGTACCTTTGAATATTTAATTTTTAATGATTATGGAAGCAATGACATAATACATTGTGTCAACCTTCATTCAAGTCTGAAGTAGGTATCATCTTATAGAGGTTGAGAAAGAGAGAGGACTTACTATATGAATGATAATCATGTGGTGGTTAATCCTCAACACTTTCAACATGAAGGAATGTGTAATTAGAGTATGATCTTTGATAAGAGATCATGAAACCCTAATTAAGAAGGTTGATGATCCCTAACCCTAATTAAGGGCAATGATAGGTGAAACCCTAATCTATGGCGATGGTATGACCTCACTTTAGGATAATGACATGAGAAACCCTAATTCAGGGTATTTTAATAATAAACCTTGATTGGATGTGAATAGTAAACCCTAATTGAGGATGGTGTTATGAAAAACCCTAATCAAGGGTGAATCCATATGAAACCCTAAGTGAGGGTGATGTCATGTGGAACCCTAGACAAGGGTGATGTCAAAATGAAATTATAATAATGTGATGTAAAACCTAATTCAAGCTAATGTTATGTATCGGTATGTGACATTTTGATATGAAATCCTATACTGATATAGGATAAAGCTATATGGAACCCTAATCTTGGGTTACAAGTTATGAAACCCTAATCTTGGGCAGTATGATGATAAATCATAACCCAAACCTGGGCAATGAGATAAAGTATTCCTAATTAACCTAAATTGGGAAATCCTAACTCAAATGAGGAAATAGTGATGTTACTCTTACAATGCGTAGTGCTGATATGTAATTGATATAATTATTATCATGTGCACTTATTATGCAGGTTTCATGAGATGTTGGACATAGCCAGGTATTAGCTATGATGTTGTACTATTGAAATTGCTTTATGGGCCTTGTGAGCCATAATATGTTGTGTTGCCTAGTGAGAGGTAACAAGAGATATTAATGGGCTATAAGAGCCATGTGAAATACCTGCATTGCAATTATTATGCTTACACTGGTCAGATGACCTAAAGGCATTAAATTACCTGATGAAGTGGTAACAAGTCTTTTGATGATTTAAGGGTTTGAACACCCATATTCCATAATGATGATGATGAGATGATAAGGGATGAGAATACCCTGATGTGATAATGGATTGCGATCCCAATGTTTAATAAAGCTTTGAAAAGAACTTGATAGAAATAGTACTCATTCTTTATAGAATTTATTATAATGATTTATGTTGAAAACATGTTGGATGCTAAAAGAATATTGTAATGTACTTAATTAATCAAGTAAAATGGTATCATGTAGAGCCCTGACCATAGATCCATCATCGTTAGTAGTTTGGTGATGGTGAAACAGGTTTTCCTATGGGAACTCCTGGAGGGCATACTTTTGAGTATGTGGGGGTTATGGGTGCGAATATCCTTACACCCTAATGGAGGAATTGATGTGAGGTAAACATTAAATCTCTCAATCCTTCATTATAAATGCCGAGATGGATGTATCACTAATCTCCCAATGATGTTAATCCCAAATTGATGTGAGATAAATATAATATCTCTCAATTGTGAAGAGAGTACAACATGCCACTGTAACTCTAATAGCGAAATTGCCAGTATACCTAGGAAAGCTATTTAACAGAGATACAAGATGTCCTGCATTTGGTCCTCACACTGACTGAGGAAGATGAGGTCATGGGAATCCGACTCTTCTATTGACCTATGTATGGTACCGATTTTGATTTCGCAATGGTCGGTTGGAGTATGAGCGGTATACCTCATCTGCTCAAGGCTTAAGTATGTTTGTAAAATATAATCAGCCGTGTAGCATATTTGCTTAGGATTGAAATACGAGAATCATTGGTTGATGTTACTTCACATAGCATATTCTAAATAGATAAATGTCATTTATACTCTTCATATTCCTTATTGAATAAGTGACATGCTACTTTATCAAGATATAGCTGAAAGGATTTGAGTAGAGAATACTACTCTAAATTGTTTAGTCAAATGACTTAGCTGCTGTTAAATATTTATGATCCTTCTATTCAGTTTTATTCTATTAACTGCAATAATAATGTTTCTAGCGGAGAGTTATATCTCTCACCGGGACAACTTTCAATTGTCTCATTCTGTGGAATCCAACATTTTAGGTAGACGCTGAAGAAGAGGTAGAAACCCTACAATGGGTGAAGAACAACAGCAACAACAACAACAACAACAAGGACAACAGTGAATCCTCAGGTGGAGACATTGGTTGTCATGTCCTGTAAATAGAGAGTCCTATGTGTCATCTCTGTACTCTCAGGTCCTAGGAGTCAATAATTAGTTTAATATTGATCTGGGATTTTTGGCTGGATGCCTCGAGATTTTTATCCTGCCTATGTACAGTTAACAGGGAAGTTGATGTTTGTAACTCTCGAGAAGAAATGGTACAAGAGATGTACTAGTAAATCAGAATATATTTGAAATACTTTGGTTCTTTATGAAAGAGTTTTTCAGTTTATGGATCTCTGTGTAAAAAGTTTTAATTTTTAGTGATTTTCAGTAATTCCACTGCTAACGATACGCTTCCGCATTAATCTTAACAGATATTTGATAACCGACATCATAGTTTAGTGGTATCACAGCTCTAGGTTCGTTGAGTCTATAGAGACATAGGATTAAGGTTGTTGAGTCTGTTCTAGTGTCTTCCAGTTTATCTGATAGTATCTTCTGCTCATATAGGAGGAGAAGAAAAACTAAAGATGTCTAGATCACACGATGAACATGCTACTAAGAGCAGTGTTGCTGCACCAGAAGGAGGTGCAAGAGACCAAGATAGGGAGGAGCATGTACCTGAAAAACCCCAGTTCAATCAAGCAGATATGGGGAACCCAACCTTCCATGCCATGTTTGGACAGTTTATGCCAGCCATGACTCATATGACAGATAGGATGCCATTACCTACACCTAGGGCACCAGCTCACCATGAAGGACAGGGAGCCGGCAAGACATTTGAACGACTTCGCTGGGTTGGAGCCACAGAGTATGCTGGTACAGCTGACCCAACAAATGTTGACATGTGGCTGACTGAGCTGGAAAAGGCCTTTAGAATCCTTAACATCCCAGAAGCTGAGAAGGTTAGACATGCAGTTTACCTTCTTAAGGGGAGTGTTGGTCATTGGTGGACCATAAAAGAAGGCAAGAGGTCGGGTGTGGAGATCGAATGGGAAGTATTCCGATGAGAATTCATCAATAAATACTTTCCTAAGACGTTCCTAGATGAGAAGATCTCTTAGTTTGAGAGATTAAGGCAAGGACCAATGAACATTAGCGAGTATGAGGCTAAGTTCATGGAACTTTTGCGGTTCTATCTGCATATGGAAGCTACCGATGAAGAGAGGATTCGACGTTTTGAGAAAGGGTTAAACGTTGATTTGACCACTCTTATGTCTGCTCTGGAAAACAGGGAGAGGTTTGCTACTTTTGTGGAGCCTATTAGACAGATAGAGAGGTCTATGTCTGAGAAGAGACAAACTAAGAGAAAGAATGTGTATCCTCAGTTTCATGGACAAGGGTCCAAAAGTTTTAAGAAACTGAAATTTTCTACACCAATAGCACCACCAAGGTTTAATACCCAGACATAATGGACGTCAAATAGGGGTAGAGACCGTAGTTTACCACTAGAAGGAGCCCATAGCTCAGCATCAGTGTCGGTAACAGGACCATCCAGACCACAACCAGGGAACAAAGGTTGTTTTATATGTGGAAAGATGGGGCATCTAATGAAGGATTGTCGAGCCAGAGAAGCAAGTGTGACTCAACCTCATAGGTAGAGTCAGTAAGGCTCTCAAGGGCGACAGTTTCCAAATGGCGCTAAAGGATGTGGACAAGCGTCCCAAGCTGGATCGTCAACACCCAGTAATCGAGCACCAAGTCAACCGCAGGCGACAGCGATATTCTATGCGATGAATCATCCTGATGCAGTAGTCAACCCTAGGGTTGTGACAGGTCAGATGAAACTATTTTATTATGATATGTCTACATCATGCGTCGTATCTATTTTAATTGATCCGGGTGCTACGCATTCTTTCATCACTAAAAGAGTGATTCTTGACTGCAATACGACAGTTGGTCATAGGGAAGAGAGTTTGTAGTTAGAAACTACTTTGATGGGATCTGTAGTGTTGTGGGAGGTGTGTTCTCCCTACACTCTTTTCTTTTCTGAACATCACATTCAAGTGGATCTTATACCACTTGAGATGCATGGGTTTGATATAATTATTGGGATGGACACTCTAGAAAGGTACAAGGTTGTCTTGGATTGTGAGTCCAAGCAAGATGTGTTCACAAATGATAGTGACACATGGATCTTTCAAGGAGATAGAAAGATTCTTCCAACCTATCTAGTATCAGCTATGGTAGCCGAGAAGCTGATGAGGCGAGGATGTTTTGCATTCTTGGCACATGTGGTAGATACCACAATGGAGAGCCCTCATCCTTCTGAAGTTCCGATAGTCAGGGAATTTGAAGATGTGTTTCCTAAAGAACTTCCAGGTGTACCTCCGCCCCGAGAGATTGATTTTGAGATTAATCTAATCTCGGGCACGCAACCTATAGCACAAACACCATATAGGATGGCGCCTGCTGAGATGGAAGAACTCAACAAATAGTTGCAGGAGTTGCTTGAGAAAGGTTTTATTCAACTGAGTACTTCACCATGGGGTTCTCCGGTACTCTTTGTTAAGAAGAAGGACGGATCAATGCAGTTATGCATTGACTATAGGAAGTTGAATAAAGTAACTATAAAGAATAAGTATCCTTTGCCAAGGATAGATGACTTGTTTGATCAGTTGCGTGGTGCAACTATATTTTCTAAGATAGATCTGAGGTCGGGATACCATCAGCTGCATATTAAGGAGGGTGACATACCTAAGTCTGCCTTTAGGACAAGGTATGGTCACTATGAGTTCATAGCTATGTCGTTTGGACTAACTAATGCACCAGCTGCATTTATGGAACTCATGAATAGAATCGTTCGACCTTTTCTTGATCAGTGTGTAGTCGTCTTCATAGATGACATCTTGATCTACAGTAGAGATGCTCAACAACATGAGCGGCACCTCCGTCAGGCTCTAACTTTGCTAAGGAAGCATAATTTGTATGCTAAGTTTAGCAAGTGTGAGTTCTAGTTACCAGAAGTTTCCTTTCTAGGACACGTAATATCTCCCTCAGGTATCTGTGTTGATCCGAAGAAGGTAGAATCTGTCCTGCAATGGGAACAGCCAAAGACACAACGGAGATTCGCAGTTTCCTAGGGTTGGCAGGCTATTACAGGAGGTTCATTAAGAATTTCAGTTCTATAGCTTTACCCTTAACCAAGTTGACCAGGAAGGAAGTTCCTTTTGTCTGGGATGACAGGTGTCAACATTCTTTCCAGGTGTCGAAAGAAAGGTTGACAAGTGCAGCTGTGTTGGTGTTACCTGAGCAGGGAAAGGGGTATATAGTTTTCTGTGATGCATCTAAGAATGGACTAGGATGTGTGTTGATGCAGGATAAGTAAGTGATTTCTTTTACCTCTCGACATCTTACGAAACACGAAAAGAATTATCCAACACATGATCTAGAACTAGCTGCTGTATTCCATGCTTTGAAGATCTGGAGACATTATCTCTATGGAGAAAGATTCCAAATTTTCACAGACCATAAGAACCTAAAGTACATCTTCTCACAGCATGAGCTGAACATGAGGCAACGCCGCTGGATGGAATTAATCAAAGACTACGACTGTACAATTGATTATCATCTAGGGAAGGCTAATGTAGTTGTTGATGCACTTAGTAGGAAATCAACAACACCAGCCTTAGATAAAGCACAATTAAACTCCTTAGTGTGCTGTAAGAGAGATATTCTTATCTCTTTAAGGAAAGACAATGTACAACTAAATGTATCATTGTTAGCCGGGTTGTTAGCTGAGATGCACATAAAACCAACTCTGAGACAGCAGATTAAAGAAGCACAACAAGCTGATGTTTTAGTTCAGCAGATTAGATCAGAGTATGGTAGTGAGAAACAGGATGGCTTTCATGAGTCAGAGGATCAGGTAGTCTGTTACCATGGTAGGATGGTAGTACTTGATGCCAATGACTTAAGGAAGTTAGTCTTCGAGAAAGCTCATTCTTTGATGTATGCTATGCATCCAGGGAGCACCGAGATGTATCGTAACTTAAAGGATATGTATTGGTTGCCTGGATTGAAGAAGGATGTAGCTGAGTTTGTTATGCGGTGTCCGACGTGTTAGTAGGTTAAAGCTGAACATCAGAAGCCTGCAGGAATAATGCAATCTTTGCCCATACCGCAGTGGAAATGGGATCATGTGACCATGGACTTTGTGGTTGGTTTGCCTAGAACAACCAAAGGCCATGATTCCATTTGGGTGATAGTTGATAGGTTGACAAAGACAGCACACTTCTTACCTATCAAAACAACCTACATTGCTGAGAAACTGGCACAGTTATATGTAGATGAGATAGTGCGGCTGCATGGGGTTCCAGCTACTATCATTTCTAATAGAGGACCTTAGTTTACGAGTCATTTTTGGGAACGACTTCATAAAGCTTTGGGTACACAGTTAAGGTTTAGTACAACCTTTCACCCATAGACAGATGGACAATCTGAGAGGACTATACAAACCTTGGAGGATTTTCTTAGAGCATGTGTCCTTCAGTTTGTAGGAAGTTGGGATCTTCACCTAAGCTTGATAGAGTTTGCTTACAATAATAGCTATCAGCGCAATATTGACATGGCACAACATGAAGCTTTATATCATAGACGTTGTAGATATCCTTTATGTTGGTATGAAACTGGAGAATATCAACTTTTGGGTCCTGAGCTAGTGCAGCAGACAACAGAGAAGATTAAAATAATACATCAACAATTAAAGACTGCACAGGATAGACAGAAATCATATGCCGACAAAAGGCGAAGACCTTTAGAGTTCCAAGTTGGAGACAGAGTATATCTCAAGGTCTCACCTTGGAAAGGAGTTCTTAGATTTGGAAGGAAGGGAAAGTTAGCTCCTAGATTTATGGGGCCTTATCCAATCATTGAACGGATTGGAAAGGTAGTTTATAAACTGGAGTTACCACCTGAGTTGCATAAGTTGCATCCAGTGTTCCACATCTCCATGTTGAGGAAGTGTCATCTTGACACAAAATTAGTTCTACAACCTGTGGAGGTAGAATTAAATGATAATATTGCATATGTTGAAGGACCTGTGATGATCCTTGATAAAAGAATTAAAAAGCTGAAAAAGAAAGACATTTGTCTTGTAAAAGTCCTCTGGAATCACCGTGGATTTGAAGAAGCTACATGGGAACTAGAGGAAGGGATGAGGAGGAAATACCCTACTCTTTTCTTTTAATGCTTTTGTTGATGATTTCAGGAACGAAATCCTTGTAAGGGGTGGATAATTTGTAACATCCCTCACCTGGTTTATGCTTTAACCCTAGGTGTTTTGTTTAAGAAAGGTAATTATATGCATGTACATATTTCTTGGAAAGTAATTAAGGCTCAAGAGGAACTTATATTTCAATTTCAGTCCTTTTTGAATAATGTTGAAACATTGTTTTGTTAATTTTGGACTAAAGTGCAAATTACCCAAGTTGAGGGGTTAACTTGCAAATTGTACATGATAAAATGTTCCTCAGATGTTGAAGCATCATAAGAATGAGAATGATGCAGTGGTATGGCTTCCACAAGTTTGAGCACCAAGATAGAACTTGTTGAGCAATCTTTGTGCATTAAAACCTACTTTTGGTGTAATGTGTAATTTACCCAAAACCTAGGGTTCAATATGCAAAATATCACTTCTTGAGGGTCCCTCATGTTTCTTGGAATCATGTAGAGGAAATAAATTGAGAGGGGTGCCTCATTTGAATTAATTTGGAGGAGAGAGAATCTTGATATTAAAATAATCAAGATTTATGCATAATTGAAACCCTAATTCAATTCAATGCAAAAAGAAATATATTAATTGAAGAGCCCTTCAACCAAAAAGTTGAGGGATGAATTTGCAAATGGTTGGACGAGCTTGTTCCTTGCAAAGGCATGAAAATATCTTGTGTGAGTGGAGAGCCCACTCACATTAAGTTAATAAAAAGTAATATCCACTAAAAATGGGATATTTGTATAATATGATTAAGGTGCTTAATTTCTTTTCTTTTAATTCTTGGATAATGAAGAAGTTTTTCAAGGGGAAGAATATGGCTTCATGTCCAAGGAGTTGAAGGGGAAATGTGGCAATAATTTTGGAAATTAAAGGAATTAAATCTATTTTCTGTTTCCTTGGATTTCCTTATACATATCCCATTTTCCACCCACTCAAGGACTCTTTTTCGGAATTCCTTTCTCTTCTTGCTTTGTCCAACCACAAGAGAGATTAAGAGTAGGAGAAGGACGACCCCCAACCTGTTGGTAAGTTCTTGACCTTCTTTCACCTTGGTTTCATGGTGAAAACTAAAAATTAATGCTTGATTTCTTGTTTTCTCCATTCGATTTTCAACTCTAGCCAACTCTTTCACCCAAAAGTTTGAGAACGGACCTTGGTCAGTTGTAAAAGCTTCATCCACTATTGGAGTCGTGGAGCTTGAATCTTGGAATCAGATTTGAAGGCAGGTTATATAACTTAAACCCTTAAATGTTGTTATTCATTCAATTCTCCATTATTTGTTGATCATTTTCTTTTATTTGGAATTCCCTTGATTCATTGCTGTAATTACCATGAAAACAGCAGTAGTTTTTGGATGAACGAAGGTAGATGATGATGACATCATCTTGGACACTTTTCCCAAAGAGATTCTATTCCAATCGGTTTCAACAAGTTGGTTCAATCGGTTTCAAAAAAACCGTTTGGAATTAAATAGTTTCAAACCGTTTGGAAGAGTCGACCACAGTTTACCATTTGGAGATTTGATAGTATTGATGATGGTTGATGACCCATTAAATTTAATTGATTAATTCCAAAGGGTTCATTAGTTAAAGGTTCATCAATTACCAAACCCTAATCGAGTTAAGTGCTGAAATTTTATTTGATTAAGTTAAGACTTTGGGTTGATTAACCCAAACGGTCTCAAGACCATTTGGAGATCACCCAAACAGTCTCAAGACTGTTTGGGGGTCAACCAAGACTGTTTAGAGGTCTAGGGTTGAGTATGATGGGGTAGTTGAAGATCCAAAGATATCAAGTTGAAATGCAACTAATAGCTAATGTGGTGATCAATGCAATGATCAAAACCCTAATTGAATTTCACAAATTTCAATGATGGGATGGGAAAACGGTCTCAAGACTGTTTGGAGGCCATCCAAACGACCCCAAGACAGTTTGAGGTCAGGTCATACCCAATTTGAGTGGTGGTTCAATGATTTCAAAGTAATTAGTTCCACAATGACTGATATTGAAGGTTCATCGATTTCAAACTCTAATCCAATTGGGTTCAAAACCCTAATTGATGATCATTTGAAGGTTAAATCAATTGAAGGATGATTTATTAAGCCCAATTGAAGTATGGTGCTTAGGTTCAATTGATGAGTGGTTACATGAATTCAACTGATGAGGGAATCAATCTTGGAAACCCTAGATCAATGTAAGTGGTTGAGACCATTTTTGGTCCAATCAGTTTTGAGGAGGTTTGGACCAAATGGTCTCAAGACCATTTGAGTCCAAATGGTTTCAAGACCGTTTGGGACCAAACGATCCCAAACCAATTGAAACTCAATCGATCTCAAGAACATTTTGGCTAAACGGTTTTGAGCATACAATTTCTAAACGGTTTCAAACCGTTAGACCTAGACCGTTTGGAGGTCTAAACAATCTTAGACCATTTGAAGATCATTCAAGCAAGACCATTTGAGGTCTGGTTTGTCAAGACCATTTGGGGTCTAAGTGACCAAGACCGTTTGGGAAGAAATTAACCAAACTGTATGGACACATAAGGTGATTAAAGGTCAATTGTTGAATTGATCATTACATGATGTAAATCAAGGGTGATTATAATAATTGTATCCTTAATAAGATAGGGTGATTAGTACCTTTGAATGATTAATTTTTAATGAGTATGGAAGCAATGACATAATACATTGTGTCAACCTTCATTCAAGTCTGAAGTAGGTATCATCTTATAGAGGTTGAGAAAGAACAGGACTTCCTACATGAATGACAATCATGTGGTGGTTAAGCCTCAACACTGTCAACATGAATGAATGTGTAATTAGAGTATGATCTTTGATGAGAGATCATGAAACCCTAATCAAGAAGTTTGATGAGCCCTAACCCTAATTAAGGGCAATGATAGGTGAAACCCTAATCAATGTATTGGATTGGAACACCCTTTTCTTCAAAACCATCCATGACACTTCTTTGGGTACTTGATCATAAGCCTTCCCCAAATCAATAAACACCATATGGAGAAATCTTTTGCTTTCTCTATACTTCTCCGTAACCTTCCTTATCAGAAAAATAACATGTTGTTGATCTTCCAGTCATGAAACCAAATTGGTTGTTTGATATATGTGTTATAGATCTTAGCCTCTTCTCAATAATCCTCTCCCAAAGATTCATTATGTGACTCATCAACTTGATACCTCTGTAGTTTGTGCAGCTGAACATCACCTTTGTTCTTGTAGATGGGGACTATAGTACTATTTATGAACTCATATGAGATCTTCTTGGTCTTCATAATATTGTAAAAGAGCTTTGTTAACCACATAACTCATTCATCCCCCATACTCTTCCATACATCAATGGGAATACCGTCTGGTCCACATGCCTTTCTCATTTTCATCTTCTTCAAAGAATTATTGACCTCAAATGGTGAAACTCGTCATGTGTAAATGATATCTCTTTTATTCATGTCACACGAATCTCTAACATTATTTGTAGTATCTCCACTGAAAAGCTTATGGAAGAAGTTTCTCCACTGGTTCTTGATATCATCATCCTTCACCAACACCCTACCATCTTCATTCTTGATGCATTTCACTTGACTCAAGTCTCATCCTTTCCTTTCTCTTATATGAGCCATTTTATATATATCTTTTCCCCCTTCTCTTGTGTCCATCTTCTTATAAATATCATCGAAGTATCTAGACCTTGCCTCCTGAACAACTTTTTTAGCTTATTTCTTTAATTTCTTGTATCTTTGAAATGTTGCATTACCTCGCGATTTGGGCAAGCTCCTATAGATCTGTCATTTTAGTTTAATAGCCTTTTGTACCTCATCATTCCACCACCAAGTCTCATTCTATGGAGGCCCACAACCTTTGACTCCCCCAAAACTTCTTTGGAAATTTTTTTATGAAGGAGCTCATGTTATGACACATATTGTTAACATCAGACTCCAAGTTCCAAGTTCCCTCCTTTCTAAGTTTATCATGAAAAGTCAATTTCTTTTCTCCTTTAAGATTCCACCACTTGATCATGCTATCGTGGTTACTATTTTTCTTGTCTTTATTGATCTTCAAGTTAATATCCAAAACCACCAACCTACGTTGGGTCATGATTTCTTTGCCAGAAATCACTTTACAATTCTTGCATATATTACGATCCAACCACCTCATAAGGAGATAATAAATTTGGCTACAATTTTTCCCACTCTTGAAAGTAATCTTATGAGATTCTCTTTTCTTGAAATGGGTATTTGCCAAAATCATATCATATGCAACTACAAAATCTAAAAACCTCTCTCCTTCTCCATTTATACTGCCATCTCCAAAACCACCATGAAGTCTCTTATATCCATCATTGCTACTCCCCACATGGCCATTTAAATCACTCCCAGTAATAATCTTCTTCTTTGTAGGTATTCCCTACATCAATTCAACCATTTCATCCCAAAAATCCTTCTTAGCCTCTTTTCTAAGGCCAACTTGGGGTGGGGGCATAAGCGCTAATAATGTTAAAAATATTTCCCCCAAGAAAACCATGATAGCTATGATTTTATCACCCATCCTTGTGATCTTTACAACATCATCCTTCAACATCTTATCAACAATAATACCTACACCATTTCTATGCTTATCAATACATGTATACCAGATTTTGTAACCTATCTCTCCAATCTCTCTACAACGTTCCCTTGTCCACTTGGTTTCTTGCAAGAAAGCTATATTTACTTTTCTTCTCATCATGGTATCCACTATCTCCAAAGATTTCCTAGTCAGAGAGCCAATATTCCAAGATCCAACTCTAATCCTTTGTTGTTGAACTTTCTTCTTTACTTGCCTTCTTTGGAAATGTTTCCCTTGCACATTTGTGATGCGACGAGACAAGCTTCTTTACCCACACCCGTCCAAGATGTGTGAAACCTTGCAATTTTTTTGCTACATTTGGGTGATGATGCAGTGAGACTAGCTTCTTTACTCTCTCCTGTCCAAGATGTGGAAAACCTTATCTTTCATGCAACACAACCAGGCGTTGTTGTGTTGAAACCCCTTACATATTTATCACTACACCCGGGTGCTGATGTAGAGCGTCGCTAGGTAGGGATTCTCTAACAATTTTTTTGTAAAGATCCATGTCATTAAAAGAGTGACAAAGTTTTTATGTCTAACTATCAACCTACCACCAACCCTCCTCCTTTTCTCAGGCTTGGGACCAGCTATATTTGCACAAAATTTACGAAAACATAGGCGGAGTTAAAATTCTAGAATATGGATTAATATCTAAAACATGTTATGAGTAATTATGATGTTTCCCTATACCTTGGTTTCACTTAGCTCAACATAGTTTCCAAGGTTACAAACAAGCATGCAATGATTCCATATAGCACAAGTGTCAACATAGTCCTATATATAAGTGAACCATCCACATTAGATCAAATATAAACGTGAGATCATTTCAGATTTGGAGTTAAGGAGACATTGACTTAGATTATCACTGTGGTTTAACCACGCAAGATCATCAATAGTCATATAACATCAATTCCATGCAACAAGATCACAATTCCATGTCTTATAATCATTAAGCGCATTGAATAGATCAAGTTAGTATTTGATACTATGAGTATGATAAATCTACTAATTTGAACTAGATAGAGAAAGGTAATTGCATAAAGATCACATTGCATCGTATGGAAACCTACTAGATCAACTAGATCATTTTTATGTGCCAAAATTAGGCCCTTTGAGGTTTATAGAGATAATCATGGTAAACCATGCACATAGAAGAAAGATGTTACTTATTTTGGGTCATACTTAGCATTCTAATCATTAGTGTCCTACACATGTACAAGGGTCAAGATCTAGACACTAAAAGTTCATGCAAGTCACACCATGTAGCATATTGCTCAACATAAAGCCATCAATAAGACTAGGCATGATCAAAGTAGACTCCATGGTTCAAAAAGTATTAAATCTTACTAATTTAGAGGTTGTATGATAATTTAATGATTAGATATGTCCAAGTCCCAAGAATCAAGCAAGTAACATCATGAATAAGAAAAAGGGCCACTTCAAGGTCAAAAGAGTAAGAGTGGACATAAAAAAGTGATCTACTTTGTGATTTAAGGCAAATGATGGTTACACATTACTATTATAAAGATTAAGAGTGATATAATAGAAACAACGCTAGATGGGAGAAAGATACATCATTAAACATTCAAATAGAATATAAAAGAAATACTTTTTAGGATATTAGGAGAAAACAAATAAGAATTAGATTCTAAAACTAGTTTCATTTGAAAAATCTCATTGAGAAGATCAAGCATCATATATTATATCCCCTATTTGGCCAAAGGATGCAAGAGTTATCATTTTCTGAAAAATTATATCAAAATAATAGAGAAAGAGGGGTTCTGTTACATGATATCATTTGAGGATGAAGCCAAGGATCTGGATCGCTGAATAGTGATCCAGTGACAGCGTGGTGCCTCACTCTCCTATGCTCACAGTGAGCAAGTCCCTTGGGTAACGTGTCACACATCCCTTGGCTGGAGAACCTTGCCCGTGGCGTCTCCCGACCACTTGACTGACCCAACCGCAATGATTGGCACTCGTGGACCGCACCTCATAGCTTTGCATCACTGGTTACTAGTTCCGACCGTGGTTTCTCGAGTCCGCTACCTGGTGTGAGCGAGGAGTGGGCCCAAGATAGGCGGCAATCACTCCTTGACTGAGTGGTGTGCATGGTGTGACACACATGGGGAGTTTTTCAAAGAGAGGGAGAGAGATTTGGGTCATTCTTGCCCCATCCAATGCCTAGCACTTTTCACCCTCTTCATGCTAGGGCTTCCTAGCCCTAAAGTAGGTTGAGGCGGTAGCACCATAATGGACTAGGAAGGTTTCCACGGTTGGTGCGTGAAATGAAAGATGAAAAGTGGAGACTGGAAGATTGGAGGGTGCATTTTATAAGTGGTATGGAAATGTGGGGGTGCGATTTAGGGTTAGAAAATTTCCAATGTCCATTGGAGGAGGGTAAAGGAGGATATGCATGGCCTATCAACCACACCAGAGGATCATCTTGCCCAATTGGGCTAGGCAGCGGGTCGTGCGGACAAAAACAAGGCAAGGACATTCATGGGTGAGCACCTTTCATGGCAAAGCAGCCCTAATGCTGCTCTATGATAGTGTCCTGTTGTGAGGAAGGTGATGGCCTCGTGACCATCTGATTCTCTTGCGATCTGTGGCACCCGCTGATCCAAGGGCTCCAAGTGGCCCGAGGCTGAGAGGAGGCACGAAAGGAAAAAGAGAAAGGGGCGGTGAGGCATGGCTGGGCTAGCACAATAGGGGGGTCAAAAAGAGTTAAAAAGCATAAAATAAAGTTTCAAAGAAAGATAAAGGAGTGGGCATAATTATCCCATCCTATCTCCTATTTGAGCAAAAATAATGAGTTGAAAATATGGGGATGCTATCTACAACATGCTCACAAGAATAAGGTTTATTTATGTTAATTTAGAAAAGATGATGGAGCATTGTGATCCAAGTGAAAACTAGGTGTTTAGTTAATTGAGGGTCACCACAGTGCATATGTACATAAGACAAATCAATTCAACATCAAAACACATTCAAGTATGAAATTGGAATCATGACTTGAGAACAATTGTGAAGATGAAGTGAATAGAACATATATAAGGAGGGAGAAAAGTCCAAGCTATCACATCCTCTCCACCTTAAAAGGAATTTTGTCCCCTAAACTTAAATTAATTGGGAACTTGAGTGAGGGCTCTGATCTCCAAACCATGACATAAACATGATTAAAACTTAGCGGAAGCGAATCGGTAATCAGCGGAAGACAAAATCACGGGAAATTAAAACTTTTCGTGACAAGAGCTTGAATCCATAAAAGCTTCTTTCATAAAGATAGATAAACTGTTTACATCTCAGGATAATTACTTCTTGAGTAATTATATACATCAAGATACAAAATCTCAAGATCACTAACAAAAGACTCCAAGACCTGAGAGTACAGAGGACACATAGGACTGACTCTAACTACACCACATGGCAGGACAAATCTCCACCTGAGATTACTGCTGCCCCTGGTGCTGCTGCTGCTGAGACTGGTCACCTGTAGGTTGGTTCCTTCGTCTCTGACGTCCACCTAAAAAGTTGAAGCCTACGGGGTGAGACAATTATACATAATTGTCCCAGCGAGAGTTATAACTCTTCGCCAGAAGCTTTATTATAACATCAAAGATTATTTTAAACAGTAAAGCCTTCAAAGCATTCTATAACAGTTGCAGGTATAACAAGATCTCTACAATTTAGGAGATATGGAGAATATCAACATTATTGCAATGTAACATCAATCAACTAACTTGGAGTCATCTCTAACAAGTTATACTACATGGTTGATTATGTTTTACAAACAACATTATGCCCTGTGGAGATGAGGCTTACCACTCATACTCCAACTGATCGCTGAGAAGCCACATCAGTATCATACATAGGTCATTAACAGAGCCGGATTCTCATGACCTTCACCTTCCTCAGTCAGTACAAGGATCACTTGTAGGACATCTTGTGTCTCTACTACTATAGCTTACCAGGGTAAACTGGTCCTTCGCTATTCTAGAGTCACAGTGGCGTTCTGTACTCTCTTCGTCATCAGGAGGTTTTATATTTACCTACCACTGATACAGATATCTGTGCTTTCTTCGTCATCAGGAGGTTTCATGTTTACCTACCACTGATACGGTATGGAACTATAGTGAAGGATGGATGGATTCCACATCTACATCACTTTCCTACACTAGGATGTAAGGTTCTACACATCCATGTACCCCACATACTCAAAAGTATGTGCTCCAGGAGTTCCCCGAGGAAAACCTGTTTCACCATCACTTAATTTCTGACAATGATGGATCTATGATCAGGGCTCTACATTATACTTGATTAGTTAGGTACATTCAGTATTCTTTAACAGCATACATTGTTCTGCAAACAATAACAATAGCATAGCAGCTATAAAAGAAGAATACTAAATGTAACAGGCCTAACTCATATCAATCATTATTTCTCATTATCCTCATCACAAGTCATCTCTAAGGCGTGACCTTGATGGTATTCATGGTTCTCATAGCCCATTATCAGCATAGGATGCCACTGGCAAGGCATCAGATTACTTTACTTATTCATAAGGCTAACAGCATGCCTTTAATGAATATAACATCAACATCCATACCTGGATATGATTACCTTCATATCAGAACCTGCATGGTTAATACATCTGATAAAGATAATACAACAATAAGGAATGTACTTCCTACTCTTGTGATAAGAGTTAAATCTTTAATTCAAATCAAATAGAGTTTAATACTCAGAAACATGCCATTACCCTTGAATTAGGGTTTACTATTCACATTACATGTCATCACCCTTGAATTAGGGTTTACTATTCACATCAAGGTGAATTAAACTCATAACATCATCATGTATGAGTAACATCTTCATTGATGCTCTTGGATTAGTTAAAGGTTCATCATTTATCATAATTAGGGTTTCTATGATCTCACACAGGTGGATCATACCCTAATTATGCTCATTCCTGTGCATTGGAGATGCTTTAGTTGAGTTTCTACTTAAAAAGGGTACTTTCTCTCTCTAGAAGTACTTTCTCTCTCTAGAAGTACTTTATCTCTCATCATAATGTTAGGTGATGTCAACATCACTCTAAAACAGGTTGGATTGAGGCATCATAGGCTAACATAGCCAAAAACATCATCATTATGTGATTAGAGTTACTTTCTCTCTCTAGGGTACTTTCTCTCTCTAGAGTACTCTCTCTTTCATCATACTAATGGCTGATGGTAACATTAGACTAGATCAAGTTGGATAGAGTCATTATGACTAAAACCATCATTCTCATGTAATTAGGGTTTGAATTGAGCAAGGTATAACTTAATTGACCCTTCAGGGGTATATTGGTAATTCACCCCATTGATCATCATTATGGTCAAAACCTTAGTCAAATAACCCCTTAATATCCTAGGTTGTCATTAGGGTTGATTAGGGCAACATTGAACCATTTATACCATCATTTGATTTAATGAAGTCAACCTTGAATCACATTGATTGATTTCAATCATTAATCATCAATTGAATTGAGACCGGTCGAAAGTGTTGACCGTTTGCCCACTTTGACTTTCCAAGACCGCGAACCTCCTTCTAACTCCAAGACTGTGAGCCCCCTTAGGCTTCAAGACTGCGAGCCTCTTCAAGGGTTCAAGACCGCGAAGATCAATTTGATGTTGAGTCCGCGAAGAGGTGTTGACCGTTTAACTAGTTTGACCTCAGGACCGTGAGGCCCTTCGCGGTCTTGAGACCGCGAGCCTCCTCTCGGTCTTGAGACCGTGAGCCCCCTCACGGTCTTGAGACCGCGAGCCCTCTCACGGCCTTGAGACCGCGAGGCTCTCATGGTCTCATCCGCTTGGTCCTTCAACAAGGCTCAAAGGTGCAACCAATAATGTCAAACGATGTTGAAGCCTTCAAAAGGTCCAATCTATGTTGACCACCTATGGATTGGGTTAATCAAGATTATGCTTGACCAATTGGTCAACCAATTGACCCTCAATTGTTGACCAAGTAGGATTGAAATCGATTCAATTAGGGTCTATCAATGTTAACCCATCAACACTCAACAATGTGCATCAACACAAGGTTGAACTCTTCAATTGAGCTCCAATTGGGCCCAAACTTGGCCCAAACGGTCTTGAGGTCATGTGGGTGGACCCCACATGGTCTTAAGACCGTTTTCCCAAGATTTCATCAAAGTCTAAGGTGATTTGATAGGGGTTGAACCATGATTGAACCACAAAATAGAATTTTGATTAAATTGATAACTTATTTGCAATTGGGTCCTCAATTGGTCAAATTACTCAACCCTAGACCTTCAAACGGTCTTGGGTTATTGTTCTCTCGGTCTTGAGACCGTTTGGATGAGTTCCAAACGGTCTTGAGACCGTTTTCCCATCAAATTTTTGGATTCTAGTGGAAATTCATCAAGGTTGAACAAATTGAGTTGATGATTATATCAATATTTAATTGCAATGTAAATTGGTGTAAAAGTACCTTCAATTGGTCAACAAATCTTGACCCCAGACCTCCAAACGGTCTTGGTTGATTGCCCTCGCGGTCTTGAGACCGTTTGGTGACCCCCAAACGGTCTTGAGACCGTTTAGGTCAATCAACCCTAAAAACCCTAATTAGGTCACCATAATTTCAGTACTGATTTCACCTAGGGTTATCCCTAGTAATCACCCTTCAACTCTTAGCCCGTTTGGAATTAGACCATCAAACTTGGTGAGTTGTTCATTAACATAATTTTGAACACTAATCTCATACGGTCAAAGCTTAGTCAACGACCGTACACGGTCTTGAGACCGTTTTCCCAAAAATGCAATTTCAGACCGTTTGAAAATCAGCAATTAATTCATTTAAAGTTGTGACTTAAAAAGGTCATATCTCCCGATTCCTTTGTAGTTAGTCTCCCAAATTTTGAGGGTAATTAGCCTATATAATTAGGAACAGATTTCGTATACGGTCCACGCTCGGTCAACGGGGCCAAACGGTCTTGAGACCGTTTTCCCTGTCGCGGTCTCGAGACCGTTTGCTCACCTCGCGGTCTTGAGTATGAGACAGAAAACTGTTAGGACCGTTTAAGGAAAAGAAAAGCAGTGGGTTTTTCTTGGAAATCACGCCTTCATCTCCTAGCTCAAGAACAGTACGAATATCCCATGGGTTTGCTTGTAAAATATCAAAGAACAGTAAGGAACATGAAGGACTATCATCTAACCGCATATAAAGGATGCATATAGTAAAGCATGGGTTTAGAATTATAAAACCCGCCTAAAGCTTGCTTCTTGAGCTACAAGATTTCAAGAACCAAGCTCTAATGGCGTCCTTGAGTTCACACAGGTTGGCCAAGGTGAAAACTCCAAGGAAGGATGAAAAAGAGTCGGCTAGAAAGGTAGGGTTTCAAGAGTTAGCCATGAAGATGACCTTGAATTCGAATTCTAACTATGGAATTAGGCAAGAAGAAGATCCCAAACCTACCTTGCACCCTTGGTCGTTCCTCTTGAGCTCCAAGATAGTCCTTAGTCGGCCAAGCAAAGAGGAAACAGTGATATGCACGAAGGAAAGATTTCTTTGCTTGAGAGGTAGAGTGTATATATACTAGGGGTATGATTCTCAACATTAGTTCATAAGTTTCCCTTAATTCCAACTAAGTCCTTCCTTTATTACTTGCTCGTCCCTTCCTCTTTATTCTAAGGACAAACCTTATCTTAAGTTATAGAAAAGAAGGCAAGGAAGAACAATCTAATAATAAAGTTCATACTTAAAGGGATATTGCACATATACCCTGATTATTCAATCACAAAGCCTATTTCTTAACTTGATAACTCAATTGAGGTGAATTCCTCATCATTTCTTCTCTAAATGATGGCAAGAGTCTAAAAAGATACTTTAGATGACATTCTTTACAAATTGCATCCCTTTATTTGGGTAAATTGCATTTTACCCCAAATTAGGGTTTCAAGCCCTAGGATTGCTTCCACAGCTGCACCTTGGTGCTCTAGCTTGGGAAATCCCTCAAACTTTGCCAAAGAGATTCTCATGATGTCTCAACATCAGAGGAACATCTCATCATGTGCAAATTGCAAGCTACCCCTTTCAACTGGGTAAATTGCACATAGGTCCCTGTATATCAAAACAATGCTACAACTTTAAATAAAAAGGAGCAAATACTGAAATATACGTTTCTGAGAAACTTAATTACATGCTCAGAGTTAATCACAAAGATTTAATTACATATTTAGGCAAAACACCTAGGGTTAACTCATAACCCCGGTCAGGGATGTTACAAATTATCCACCCCTTACAAGGATTTCGTCCCCGAAATCGATAAAACATACTAAGAGAAAAGGGCAGGATACTTCCTTCTCATCTCATCCTCTAACTCCCAAGTGGCTTCTTCAATACCACGATGGTTCCAGAGGACTTTCACAAGACTTATATCTTTCTTCTTTAACTTTTTAATTCGTTTATCAAGGATTGACACCGGTCCCTCCTCATAGGATATGTCATCATTCAATTCTACCTCCATAGGTTGTAGAACTGACTCGGTGTCTGGGTGACATTTCTTCAACATAGAAATGTGAAACACAGGATGTAACCTCTGTAATTCTGGGGGAAGCTCTAGTTTATATGCTACCTTTCCAATCCGTTCAATGATTGGATAAGGCCCCATATATCTAGGAGCTAACTTCCCCTTCCTTCCAAAACGAAGGACCCCTTTCCAAGGTGAGATCTTGAGATACACTCTGTCTCCAACCTGGAACTCTAAAGGTCTACGACATTTATCAGCATAAGATTTCTGCCTATCCTGAGCAGTCTTAATCTTATGTTGTATTACTTTAATCTTTTCTGTGGTTTGCTGCACAAGGTCAGGACCTAACAACTGATGCTCACCAGTTTCAAACCAACAAAAAGGTGATCTACAGCGTCTACCATATAAGGCTTCATAAGGTGCCATATCAATACTATGCTGATAGCTATTGTTATAGGCAAACTCTATCAAGCTTAGGTGTAGATCCCAACTTCCGGTGAACTGGAGAACACATGCTCGCAACAGGTCTTCTAAGGTTTGTATGGTCCTATCCGACTGTCCATCAGTCTGTGGATGAAAGGCCGTACTAAACCTCAGCTTAGTGCCTAAGGCTCTGTGCAACTGTTCCCAAAAACGACTGGTAAACTGAGGACCTCTGTCAGAAACTATTGTGACAGGAACTCCGTGCAAACGCACTATCTCTTTAACATACAACTCTGATAACCTTTCAGCAGAATAGGTTGTTTTGATAGGTAAGAAATGTGCTGTCTTAGTCAACCTATCAACAATTACCCAAATGGAATCATGTCCTTTGCTTGTCCTGGGTAGGCCAACAACAAAGTCTATGGTCACATGGTCCCACTTCCACTGTGATATGGGTAAAGGTTGCATTGTCCCTGCAGGCTTCTGGTGTTCAGCTTTAACTTGCTGACACACAGGACACCTCAGAACAAACTCTGCAACGTCCTTCTTCATCCCAGGCCATCAATACAGATCCTTCAAATTCCGATACATCTTGGTGCTCCCTGGATGCATAGCATACATGGAAGAATGGGCTTCTTCCAGGACTAACTTCCTCAAGTTGTCCACATCCGGCACTATCATTCTTCCATTATAACAAGCTACTTGATCTTTTGAGTCATGAAAACCATCTTGCTTCTCATTTCCATACTCAGATCTTATATGTTGAACTGCAGCATCACCTAGCTGTGCTTCTTTAATCTGCTCTCTTAGGGTAGGTTTAATATGCATCTCAGCTAACAAACCGGCTAGCAATGACACCTTCAACTGTACATTGTCTTGCCTTAAAGAGATAAGCATATCTCTCCTAGAGCATACTAAAGAGTTTAGTTGTGCTCTATTCATGGTTGATGTTGCTTATTTCCTACTCAAGGCATCTGCAACAACATTGGCCTTACCTGGATGGTAATCAATTGTACAGTCGTAGTCCTTGATTAACTCCATCCAGCGACGTTGACTCATGTTGAGCTCATGCTGAGAGAAGATATATTTAAGGTTTTTGTGGTCTGTGAAAATCTGGAATGTCTCTCCGTAGAGATAATGTCTCCAGATCTTCAAAGCATGAACCACAGCTGCTAACTCCAGATCGTGTGTTGGATAATTCTCCTCGTGTTTCTTAAGCTGTCGGGAAGCAAAAGAAATCACTTGTTTATCCTGCATCAACACACATCCTAGTCCATTTTTGGAAGCATCACAGAAAACTATATACCCTTTTCCTTGTTCAGGTAGCACTAGCACAGGTGCACTTGTCAACCTCTCCTTCAGCAGCTGGAAAGATTGTTGACACTTATCACTCCAAGAAAAAGAAACATCTTTCGGGTTAACTTGGTCAAAGGTAAAGCTATAGAACTAAAGTTCTTAATGAACCTTCGATAATAGCCAGCTAACCCCAAGAAACTTCGGATCTCCGTCGGTGTTTTCGGTTGTTCCCATTGTAGAACAGATTCTACCTTTGTAGGGTCAACATGAATTCCCGAGGTGGATATTACATGTCCAAGAAAAGATACCTCCGGAAGCCAGAACTCACACTTGCTAAACTTGGCATACAGCTTATGTTCTCTTAGCAAGGTCAAAACTTGGCGAAGATGTTGCTCATGCTGCTGGGCATCCTTACTATAAATCAGTATGTCATCTATGAAGACGACAACACACTGATCAAGGAAAGGTCGAAAAATTCTATTCATGAGTTCCATGAATGCAGCTGGTGCATTGGTTAGTCCAAACGACATAACCGTGAACTCATAGTGACCATATCTTGTCCTAAAGGCAGACTTGGATATGTCACTATCCTTAATACGGAGTTGATGATATCCAGACCTCAAGTCTATCTTTGAAAAGACTGTTGCACCACGCAACTGGTGAAAGAGATCATCAATCCTCGGCAGAGGATACTTATTCTTTATTGTCACTTTATTGAGTTGTCTGTAGTCGATGCATAACCGCATTGACCCATCTTTCTTTTTAACAAACAAGACCGGAGCACCCCAAGGTGAAGTACTCGGTCGGATAAAACCTCTCTCAAGTAACTCTTGAAGCTGTTTCTTGAGTTCTGCCATCTCGGCAGGCGCCATCCTATACGGAGTTTGAGCTATGGGTTTCGTATCTGGGATCAGATTGATTTCAAAATCAATCTCCCGAGGTGGTGGTATACCAGGAAGTTCTTCAGGAAACACATCTTCGAATTCCCTGACTATAGGAACTTCAGCAGAATTAGAACTTTCCTTGGTAACATCTACCACATGGGCTAAGAATGCATAACATCCTTGCCTCAACAGCTTATCAGCAACCATAGCTGATACAAGACAGGTAGGCAAAATCTTTCTTTCACCTTGAAAGATCCATGTGTTGCTTTCTTCAGCAAACACAGCCAACTTGGACTCACAATCCAAGACAACTCTATACCTTTCTAAGGTATCCATCCCGAGGATTATATCAAATCCCTGCATATCAAGTGGTATAAGATCCACTTGAATGCGATGGTCAGAAAAGAAGAGGATGCAGGGAGAACATATCTCCTGCAAAACGGCAGACCCACTTATCGGAGTCTCTAACAACAAACTATCTGTCCTATGACTAACAGTCATATTGCAGTTACGAATCACTTCACGAGTGATGAAAGAGTGCGTAGCACCCGGATCAATCAGAACGGATACAATACAGGATGTAGACATATCAGAATATAAAAGTTTCATCTGACCTGCCACTACCCGTGGATTGACCACTGCCTCAGGTGGGTTCATAGCATAGAACCTCACAGTCGCCTGGTGTTGAGGTGGTGCTGATGATCCAGCTTGAGACGCTTGTCCACGTCCTCGAGCTGCTCCTTGATGTTGTCTATTCTGAGATCCCTGTTGATTCTGTCTCGGGGGTTGTTGTGTCACACCGACAGGCCTAGAACGGCAATCCTTCATCAAGTGTCCCACCTTACCACAGTTGTAGCAACTCTTCTCCTGTTGCTGTGGTCAGGGTGGTCCAGTAACTGACACTGATGCAGAACTGTGCGTCCCTTGAAGCGGTTGACTCCGTCCTCTACCTCTGCTTGGTGTCCATTGAGTTTGAAAACTCGATCTGGGTGGTGGAGGGTTAGGTGCAGAGAATCTAGGTCTCTTGGAATCCCTAGATGAAGAACCCTGGAACTGTGGATATCTTTTATGGGTTTGTCTTTTCTCAACCACAGATCTCTCTATCCTTCGGACTGACTCAACGAAGGTAGAGAATCTCTCTCTCTGTTTTCTAAGGCAGACACAGGGGTTGACATATCGGAATTCAAACCCTTTTCAAATCTTCTGATTCTTTCTTCATCCGTAGCAGCCATGTGCGGACAGAACCGCAACAACTCCATGAACTTAGCTTCATACTCACTAATGTTCATCATACCCTGCCTTAGTTTCTCAAACTGAGAGATCTTCTCATCTAGGAAGGTCTTTGGAAAATATCTATTGATAAATTCCCGACGAAACTCTTCCCATGAGAACTCTACTCCAGGTCTCTTCTGCTCTTCCATGTTCCACCAGTGACCAGCACTGCCTTTGAGAAGATAGACAGCATGTCTAACCTTCTCAGCTTCCGGAATCATAAGAATCCTGAAAGCCTTCTCCAACTCTGTCAACCATAAGTCAGCATTTGTAGGGTCGGCAGTTCCGAAGTACTCGGTAGCTCCGACACGACGAAGTCATTTGAATGTCTTACCAATACCTTGTGCTTCACGCTGGACAGGTGCCCTAGGTGTAGGAATGGGCATCCTATCGGTTATATGTGTCATGGCAGTCATGAACTGCCCGAACATCGTCTGTACAGCTGGATCACTCATGTCGGCTGGGTCGAACTGGGGTGGCTCTCTTGGCGACTCAGGTGCAGGTTGTTCTATTCTCGGAACTCTTGCACCGCCTCGAGGTGCACTAGCACTACTTTCTGCCACATGCTCATCGTGATGTTCTGACATTCTTATGTATCTTCTTCTCCTGAGGAGCAGAAGATTCTATTAGATGAGGAAGGAGTACTAAAGGTAGACTCAACATCCTAAGTCCTATGCCTCTATAGACTCAACTGAACCTGGAGCTCTGATACCACTAGTTGAGGGCTCTGATCTCCAAACCATGACATAAACACGATTAAAACTTAGCGGAAGCGAATCGGTAATCAGCGGAAGACAAAATCACGGGAAATTAAAACTTTTCGTGACAAGAGCTTGAATCCATAAAAGCTTCTTTCATAAAGATAGATAAACTGTTTACATCTCAGGATAATTACTTCTTGAGTAATTATATACATCAAGATACAAAATCTCAAGATCACTAACAAAAGACTCCAAGACCTGAGAGTACAGAGGACACATAGGACTGACTCTAACTACACCACATGGCAGGACAAATCTCCACCTGAGATTACTGCTGCCCCTGGTGCTGCTGCTGCTGAGACTGGTCACCTGTAGGTTGGTTCCTTCGTCTCCGACGTCCACCTAAAAATTTGAAGCCTACGGGGTGAGACAATTATACATAATTGTCCCAGCGAGAGTTATAACTCTTCGCCAGAAGCTTTATTATAACATCAAATATTATTTTAAACAGTAAAGCCTTCAAAGCATTCTATAACAGTTGCAGGTATAACAAGATCTCTACAATTTAGGAGATATGGAGAATATCAACATTATTGCAATGTAACATCAATCAACTAACTTGGAGTCATCTCTAACAAGTTATACTACATGGTTGATTATGTTTTACAAACAACATTATGCCCTGTGGAGATGAGGCTTACCACTCATACTCCAACTGATCGCTGAGAAGCCGCATCAGTATCATACATAGGTCATTAAGAGAGCCGGATTCTCATGACCTTCACCTTCCTCAGTCAGTACGAGGATCACTTGTAGGACATCTCATGTCTCTACTACTATAGCTTACCAGGGTAAACTGGTCCTTCGCTATTCTAGAGTCACAGTGGCGTTCTGTACTCTCTTCGTCATCAGGAGGTTTCATATTTACCTACCACTGATACGGATATCTGTGCTTTCTTCGTCATCAGGAGGTTTCATGTTTACCTACCACTGATACGGTATGGAACTATAGTGAAGGATGGATGGATTCCACATCTACATCACTTTCCTACACTAGGATGTAAGGTTCTACACATCCATGTACCCCACATACTCAAAAGTATGTGCTCCAGGAGTTCCCCGAGGAAAACCTGTTTCACCATCACTTAATTTCTGACAATGATGGATCTATGATCAGGGCTCTACATTATACTTGATTAGTTAGGTACATTCAGTATTCTTTAACAGCATACATTGTTCTGCAAACAATAACAATAGCATAGCAGCTATAAAAGAAGAATACTAAATGTAACAGGCCTAACTCATATCAATCATTATTTCTCATTATCCTCATCACAAGTCATCTCTAAGGCGTGACCTTGATGGTATTCATGGTTCTCATAGCCCATTATCAGCATAGGATGCAACTGGCAAGGCATCAGATTACTTTACTTATTCATAAGGCTAACAACATGCCTTTAATGAATATAACATCAACATCCATACCTGGATATGATTACCTTCATATCAGAACCTGCATGGTTAATACATCTGATAAAGATAATACAACAATAAGGAATGTACTTCCTACTCTTGTGATAAGAGTTAAATCTTTAATTCAAATCAAATAGAGTTTAATACTCAGAAACATGCCATTACCCTTGAATTAGGGTTTACTATTCACATTACATGTCATCACCCTTGAATTAGGGTTTACTATTCACATCAAGGTGAATTAAACTCATAACATCATCATGTATGAGTAACATCTTCATTGATGCTCTTGGATTAGTTAAAGGTTCATCATTTATCATAATTAGGGTTTCTATGATCTCACACAGGTGGATCATACCCTAATTATGCTCATTCCTGTGCATTGGAGATGCTTTAGTTGAGTTTCTACTTAAAAAGGGTACTTTCTCTCTCTAGAAGTACTTTCTCTCTCTAGAAGTACTTTCTCTCTCTAGAAGTACTTTATCTCTCATCATAATGTTAGGTGATGTCAACATCACTCTAAAACAGGTTGGATTGAGGCATCATAGGCTAACATAGCCAAAAACATCATCATTATGTGATTAGAGTTACTTTCTCTCTCTAGGGTACTTTCTCTCTCTAGAGTACTCTCTCTTTCATCATACTAATGGATGATGGTAACATTAGACTAGATCAAGTTGGATAGAGTCATTATGACTAAAAACATCATTCTCATGTAATTAGGGTTTGCATTGAGCAAGGTATAACTTAATTGACCCTTCAGGGGTATATTGGTAATTCACCCCATTGATCATCATTATGGTCAAAACCTTAGTCAAATAACCCCTTAATATCCTAGGTTGTCATTAGGGTTGATTAGGGCAACATTGAACCATTTATATCATCATTTGATTTAATGAAGTCAACCTTGAATCACATTGATTGATTTCAATCATTAATCATCAATTGAATTGAGACCGGTCGAAAGTGTTGACCGTTTGCCCACTTTGACTTTCCAAGACCGCGAACCTCCTTCTAACTCCAAGACCGCGAGCCCCCTTAGGCTTCAAGACCGTGAGCCTCTTCAAGGGTTCAAGACCGTGAAGATCAATTTGATGTTGAGTCCGCGAAGAGGTGTTGACCGTTTAACTAGTTTGACCTCAGGACCGCGAGGCCCTTCGCGGTCTTGAGACCGCGAGCCTCCTCTCGGTCTTGAGACCGTGAGCCCCCTCATGGTCTTGAGACCGCGAGCCCTCTCACAGCCTTGAGACCGCGAGGCTCTCATGGTCTCAGTCGCTTGGTCCTTCAACAAGGCTCAAAGGTGCAACCAATAATGTCAAACGATGTTGAAGCCTTCAAAAGGTCCAATCTATGTTGACCACCTATGGATTGGTTTAATCAATATTATGCTTGACCAATTGGTCAACCAATTGACCCTCAATTGTTGACCAAGTAGGATTGAAATCGATTCAATTAGGGTCTATCAATGTTAACCCATCAACACTCAACAATGTGCATCAACACAAGGTTGAACTCTTCAATTGAGCTCCAATTGGGCCCAAACTTGGCCCAAACGGTCTTGAGGTCATGTGGGTGGACCCCACATGGTCTTAAGACCGTTTGCCCAAGATTTCATCAAAGTCTAAGGTGATTTGATAGGGGTTGAACCATGATTGAACCACAAAACAGAATTTTGATTAAATTGATAACTTATTTGCAATTGGGTCCTCAATTGGTCAAATTACTCAACCCTAGACCTTCAAACGGTCTTGGGTGATTGTTCTCTCGGTCTTGAGACCATTTGGATGAGTTCCAAACGGTCTTGAGACCGTTTGCCCATCAAATTTTTGGATTCTAGTGGAAATTCATCAAGGTTGAACAAATTGAGTTGATGATTATATCAATATTTAATTGCAATGTAAATTGGTGTAAAAGTACCTTCAATTGGTCAACAAATCTTGACCCCAGACCTCCAAACGGTCTTGGTTGATTTCCCTCGCGGTCTTGAGACCGTTTGGTGACCCCCAAACGGTCTTGAGACCGTTTAGGTCAATCAACCCTAAAAACCCTAATTAGGTCACCATAATTTCAGTACTGATTTCACCTAGGGTTATCCCTAGTAATCACCCTTCAACTCTTAGCCCGTTTGGAATTAGACCATCAAACTTGGTGAGTTGTTCATTAACATAATTTTGAACAGTAATATCATATGATCAAAGCTTAGTCAACGACCTTACACGGGCTTGAGACCGTTTGCCCAAAAATGCAATTTCAGACCGTTTGAAAATCAGTAATTAATTCATTTAACGTTGTGACTTAAAAAGGTCATATCTCCCGATTCCTTTGGAGTTAGTCTCCCAAATTTTTAGGGTAATTAGCCTATATAATTAGGAACAGATTTCTTATACGGTCCACGCTCGGTCAACGGGGCCAAACGGTCTTGAGACCGTTTGCCCTGTCGCGGTCTCGAGACCGTTTGCTCACCTCGTGGTCTTGAGTCCGAGAGAGCAAACTGTTAGGACCGTTTAAGGAAAAGAAAAGCAGTGGGTTTTTCTTGGAAATCACGCCTTCATCTCCTAGCTCAAGAACAGTACGAATATCCCATGGGTTTGCTTGTAAAATAGCAAAGAACAGTAAGGAACATGAAGGACTATCATCTAACCGCATATAAAGGATACATATAGTAAAGCATGGGTTTAGAGTTATAAAACCCGCCTAAAGCTTGCTTCTTGAGCTCCAAGCTTTCAAGCTCCAAGCTCTAATGGCGTCCTTGAGTTCCCACAGGTTGGCCAAGGTGAAAACTCCAAGGAAGGATGAAAAAGAGTCGGCTAGAAAGGTAGGGTTTCAAGAGTTAGCCATGAAGATGACCTTGAATTCGAATTCTAACCATGGAATTAGGCAAGAAGAAGATCCCAAACCTACCTTGCACCCTTGGTCGTTCCTCTTGAGCTCCAAGATAGTCCTTAGTCGGCCAAGCAAAGAGGAAACAGTGATATGCACGAAGGAAAGATTTCTTTGCTTGAGAGGTAGAGTGTATATATACTAGGGGTATGATTCTCAACATTAGTTCATAAGTTTCCCTTAATTCCAACTAAGTCATTCCTTTATTACTTGCTCGTCCCTTCCTCTTTATTCTAAGGACAAAACTTATCTTAAGTTATAGAAAAGAAGGCAAGGAAGAACAATCTAATAATAAAGTTCATACTTAAAGGGATATTGCACATATACCCTGATTATTCAATCACAAAGCCTATTTCTTAACTTGATAACTCAATTGAGGTGAATTCCTCATCATTTCTTCTCTAAATGATGGAAAGAGTCTAAAAAGATACTTTAGATGACATTCTTTACAAATTGCATCCCTTTATTTGGGTAAATTGTATTTTACCCCAAATTAGGGTTTCAAGCCCTGGGATTGCTTCCACAGCTGCACCTTGGTGCTCTAGCTTGGGAAATCCCTCAAACTTTGCCAAAGAGATTCTCATGATGTCTCAACATTAGAGGAACATCTCATAATGTTCAAATTGCAATCTACCCCTTTCAACTGGGTAAATTGCACATAGGTCCCTGTATATCAAAACAATGCTACAACTTTAAATAAAAAGGAGCAAATACTGAAATATACGTTTCTGAGAAACTTAATTACATGCTCAGAGTTAATCACAAAGATTTAATTACATATATAGGCAAAACACCTAGGGTTAACTCATAACCCCGGTCAGGGATGTTACATTGAGGTTTCATATTCAATATTGTAATCACTTGGCTTTTCCTTAACCTCAACACTACTTTATGCTTAAAATTTTGAGTATCTAGATTAGAGTAGAGTCACATCAATCCTCAAATTGGGAAGATCATCCTATACATCATAAATTAGGAGAGATCATCTTATATATTACTATTTTGGGAGATCACATTTTTAGGTCAAACAAATATGGCTCTTTGAATCAATAGTAAAGAATGACTTTCATTCCCCATATTTAGGATCCTAGATTCCACATTGGCCTAGGTGGGGTTATACATATATGATTTAGGTTTCATACCATTCAACAATTCGAGACATATGTCACATTTCAATCTTAATCTTGTTCTCACAATCAATGCATGGTCCCACCCTATCCCATATGAGGGAGAAACCCTAAGTCATAAGTCAGATGAGTTGATATGATCATCTTTTCAAAATTTTGAGATTTGGGAGCATGAAAGTCATTAGTCATACATTGAGGGTGATCTCAAGGTCTGAAATGAATGATAATAGGAGTTAATAAACATCATGTTCATTAATCATAAGTTAAGAATTTGTTATTCAGTATCGAGAGTCAAGTTTGGGTATCAAAGTCATAGTCTGAACATTTCAAAACTAGGGTTTATATTTCTTATTTTAGACCTTTGGGGTGACTTAGGTTTGTACACTTCCTAAGGTTTTATTGAGATGTCATTCTCATTTCTCTTATGGTTTCTCTAACAAAACTCAAGCACATTATTTTCTATCTAATTCTTTAACCCAAATTTTCTCCATTTCTTAGGGTACATATCATTTGCTTTATGTACCAGCATTGGGCTCATGGCGACCTTCCCTCCTAGAATAGGTCTTCTTGGTGACCTTCCCACTGGGGCTTCGTCTTCATGGTGGCCTTCCCACCTGAGCATGACCTCTTGGAGAACTTCCCTCCTGTGTTTGGTCTTCACAGTGTCCTTCCCTCATGGGATTGACCTCTTGGAGACCTTCCCTCCTGGGATTGGTCTTCACGGTGTCCTTCCCTCCTATGATTGACCTCTTGGCAACCTTCCCTCCTAGACTTGTTCTTCACGGTGGCTTTCCCTCCTAAGCTTGTCCTCTTGGCATCCTTCCCTCCTAGGCTTGACCTCTTGGCGCCCTTCCCTCCTAGGCTTGGTCACTTAATGTCCACTTCTTCCTCAGTGGCCTTTCCATATGTCCCTTACATATGGCATAAATGGGGTTCAATGAATTATATTCATTGTGTGTTCTTTCATACTTTATATACTTAATCCTTAAAATTTTGGGTGACATTCAAAGCTTCCTCAATTCTTAAACCAATTGGTCAACTCACCCTTCTAGGGTGAATTTATCCATATACATTAACCTAGCAACAATTGAGTGGCATTTTGTGGTATCAACATCAATTCTATTATCATGCTATTTGAGGTTGAAGAATGATCTAGACCTAGATCTTTTTAGGAAGTAAACCACTAGCTATAGTCAACATCATCATATTTCAAGATCATCAATAATTCAAGATTCAAGTTAGAGTGCCAATATCATTGGTCTTACCTATTAGACACTTAGGTCAAGAAATCAAAATCATATGGAAGGGGTTACCCTTCCAAACACCAAATAATCAACAAGCTGAAAATTTAGAGGTAATCATAGTAGAGAGGTGACCTAGGTTAGAGGAGTCATAAGTCAGCTACCACCCTAATCTAGCATATTTGTCCATATTAATCATAAGTTATCAAGTATATCCAAATAGGGTGAGTATCCACTATCAAATTGTATTTCACAAGATCATGAGACAGACATCAAGATTATTAATAGGGAAACCTTATTTCAAGATTTTGCAGTTCAAGGTAATAATTACTATCCCTCCTTTTCATGGTCAAGGTAAGGGTAGATTTGAGCATACAAGTGAAAGATTGAGATCTAGGTCCATCATATCGTTCAAATTGAGCCTACAAAGTGGAATAATAGTCATTAGGGGATTTTCCTCTCAAAAAAAAATCTTCACATCCTAATCTAGGGTTCAAAGACATGGTCATTTCATGGAATGATCTTTGCACATATCAAATAGGGGGAACATTTTCTTAACTGTGCTTGGGTTTTTATCAACAAATGGGAAGCATGGGTTTAATAAATAGGGACCTCATCAAACTGATGTGTAAAACATGAGTTCTACCTTATTTCACCATATCAAGATTTTTCCTCAAGCATAAAAAGCACTTGTATCTGATTTGGAATCATTGAGTTGGCAAGATTCCATCACCATCAAGGGTACTTTCATTCATCAAATTGAGTTTTCAAATTTAAGGTTAGATCATGGAATTATCATACTAATCGACTTTCATGATTTCAAATGAGTTTTACTTTTCCCCTACATAAGCTCCCCAACATCGAGATGGCATGTGATTAATAGTCATGAGAGAAGAATCACATGAGGAGATGAGAAGACTAACTAATCATCATCTACTTGGGTGGATTAGGTGGTCCTTAAGGAAGATATGATATGCTAGAAGACTCTCTAAACTTCAAGGAAAAGATTTTAGTCCTCCCTGGGTTCTTAAGATGTGTTATGCCTTAAAAATATATATAGAGGCCTATGTGTTTTGCTCTAATATCATTTGTCATGAAACTATTTTTTACCCTAAGTCTACACTACTAATGGATATAGATCCAAAGGAGAGTGGACTTGGGTGCCCATCCGTAGAATCGCATAAATGTTTCACACAAGCAATATATATGAAAAGGCAATAACAAACTATAGAGATAGTATGATACTAAACAAGTAGATAAGAGATATGTACCCATTTCTATATCAAGAGTGCCCATTTGTGTTTAATTTCATATATGAGATTCTCCATTGTAGAGCCTCTTCATTTGGCAACTAAAATTTTGATAAACAAAATGTATTAATGCTAAAGCATTAAGTACTCTATGAAAAGGCATGTAAATAGTTTAAGAGTAATATAAGAGTCACTTTGCTCGATCAAAGTACTAAGAAAGAGTAAGAAACAAATATGAGGAAACTTAACAACATTCTTTTATACAAATAGCATTTTAGGTTTCTTTACTCATTATATCAATATAGCATAATCAAACATGAAAATAGTAATCATAGGGACAATAGTTCAACCAAGTAAGTAAGTATCCAGTCATTCATATAAGAATACATACAAGCAAGCCAATATCATAGTGGGGTTAAGAGGAAAACGTACCTTGCAAGGTGAGT
The DNA here is from genome assembly GCA_963693085.1 of Alisma plantago-aquatica. Taxonomy (NCBI): domain Eukaryota; kingdom Viridiplantae; phylum Streptophyta; class Magnoliopsida; order Alismatales; family Alismataceae; genus Alisma; species Alisma plantago-aquatica. The sequence continues at coordinate 664,185,808 of OY856414.1, forward strand.
ACAAGTCATAAACCATGAGTAGATTTCTAGGGGAGGTCCAACCCAAAGGGATCCTATGATATAAAAGACATAATAGGGGGTCTTATATCAATATGGATTAAAAGTATAAACATCATATGAGTAATGTGGAGGTTTTCATAGACCTAGGTTTCACTAAGTTCAACATAGTTCTGAAGGCTCGAAACAAACATGCAATGATTCCATATAGCACAAGTGTCAACATTTAGTCCTATATATAAGTGAACCATCCACATTAGATCAAATATAAATGTGAAATCATTTCTGATTTGGAGTTAGGGAGACATGAGACTTAGATTATCACTGAGGTTTGACCATGGAAGTTCATCACTAGTCATATAACATCAATTCCATGTCATATAAGCATTAAGGGCATTGAATAGATCAAGTTAGTATTTGGTGCTACGAGTATGATAAATCTACTGATTTGAACTAGATAGAGTAATGTAATTTCATAAAGGTCAGATTTCATTGTATGGAAATTAACTAGGTCTACTAGATCATTTTTTATGTGACAAAATTAGGCCCTTTGATATTTATAGAGATAACCATGGTAAACTATGCACAAGAAGCAAGATGTTACTGATTTGGGGTCATAGTTAGCATTCTAATCATTATTGGTCAACACATGTACAATGTTCAAGATCTAGACACTAAAAGTTCATGAAAGTCACATCATATGGCATATTGCACAACATAAATCCATCAATAAGACTAAGCATGATCAAAGGAGATTCCATGGTTCAAAACATATTATAGTTTATTGATTTACATGTTGTATAATCATTTAATGATTAGATATGTCCAAGTCCCATGAATCAAGCAAGTAACATCATGTATAAGCAGAAGGGCCACTTTTAGGTCAAAGGAGTAAGAGTGCACATCAAAAAGTGATCCACTTTGTGATTTAAGGCAATTGATGGTTAAAAGTTATTGGTATAAAGATTAAGAGTGATATAATAGAAACAATGCTAGATGGGAGAAAGATACATCATTAAACATTCAAATAGCATATACAAGAATAATGTTTAGGATATTAGGAGAAAATGAAGGAAAATTAGATTCTTCAACTAGTGGCATTGGATAGATCTCATTGAGAATATCAAAAATCATATATTATATGCCCTATTTCGCACAAGGATGCAAGAGTTATAATTTTTTGAAAAACTATATCAAAACCAACGAGAAAGTGGGAGTGTTACATGATATCATGTGAGGAATAAGCCAAACATCCCAACCGTTGAACGATGATCTAGTGGTAGCATGGTGCCTCTCTCTCCCGTGCTTGCAACGAGTGGGTCCCACAAGTAACCTGTCATGCATCCCTTGGTTGGCCACCTTGCCCTTGGTGTCCCACGACCGCTTGATTGGCCCAACTGCGATGAGGGGTGCTCGTGGACCGCACGTCATAGCTCCACATCATTGGCCACTAGTTTTGACTACGGTTGCTCGAGTCTTCTACCTGGCATGAACGAGGAGTAGGCCCAAGACAGACGATAGTCCCTCCTTGGATGAGTGGTGTGTGTGGCGCGACACACAGGGTGAGTGGTTTAGAGTGAGGGAGAGAGTTTTGGTCCATCCGTGCCCCATCCAATGCCTAACACTTGTCTCACTCCTTGCACTAGGGCTTCCTAGCCCTAAAGCAGGTGGCGGCATCAACACTAAAATAAGCTAGTAAGGTTTTTAGGATTGGGGCATGAAATGAAAGTCGAAGAGTGGAGGCTGGCGGATTGGAGGGTGCATTTTATAGGTGGTATGGAAACATGTGGGTGCAGTTTAGGGATATAAAATGGCCAGTAGCCATTGGAGGAGGGTAAAGGAGGATAGGCACAACCTACCAACCACACTAGAGGATTGTCTTGCCCCATTGGTCTAGTCGTCGGGTCATGCTTCTAAAGGAGAGGCAAGGACATTCGTGGGTAAGCACCTTTCGTGAAAAAGCAGCCCCAATGCTACTCTATGATAGTGTCCTATCATGAGGAAGGTTATGGCATCGTGGCCATCAAATTTGCTCATGATCCATGACACCCACTAATCCAAGGGATCCAATTGGCCCAAGGATGAGGGGAGGCATGAAAGGAAAAAGGGAAAGAGAGCGGCACCCTATCGTGTGTCCTTTTGGGCCTGGCTGGGCTGACCCAATAGGGGGGACAAAAAAATTTTAAAAGCATAAAATAAAGTTTTAAAGCAAGATAACTGTAAAAAGTTCTTCTCTTTGGAAAGTCCAACATCCATGTTTAGGGCTTTAATTTCCCAATAAGATTTGTGTTCCAGTTCCAAGGCGAGATGACAAGATATCATAGATCAGTTGATAAGGGGTAGATTATATGGGTGTCTTATAAGTAGTTCAGTATGCCCAAAGGGCATCATCAAGTTTAGATGATTAATCTTTTCTTGAGTTGCTCACTATGTTATCAAGAATTTGCTTGATCTTCCATTTGGTGACCTCCACTTGGCCTACAATATGAGGATGATATAGAGTAGATATCTTATGTTTTACTCCATATCACTTTAAAAGAGCCTCAAATTGTTTTCCAATGAAGTGTGACCCTCTGTCACAGATTACTGTACGGGGGACTCCAAACCTAGGGAATGTGATTTCTGTGAACAAACACATTATTGTCTTGGAGTCACAAGTTTATGGTGGTATAGCCTCCATCCATTTGGAAACATAGTCGAAGGCCACCATAATGTATAAATTTCGAGAAGATGGCGGGAAAAGCCCCACGAAATCTATCCCCCCAACATAGAAGATTTCCACTTCAATCCATTCAGCAAGAGGCATCTCGTTTTGCTTTTTAATGTTCCTAGTGCGCTAACATGCATCACATTTTTAGTGAAAGCATGCACATTGTTAAACATAGTTGGCCAATAAAATCCAGATTTTCATATTTATAATGTTGTCTCGTCGGTGCCCAGATGTCCTCCATAGGGGGATCATGGAATTTCTCTAAGATTGAATGAGATTCATTGTGATCCACACGGAGGATACACACTATCTGCACATTTTTTGAAAAGGAGGGAATCATCCCAAAAATAGTTCTTGATGTTTGAAAAAAAAATCTTCTTTTTTATTGTAAGTCATCCTAGGAGGTAACTGCTGACATGCCAGGAAAATGCAGAAATCAGCATACCATGGAGTGACTTGATTAAGTGATTGAATAAGAAGCGAGGATTCATCTTAATAGGATGTGTTGATGGGAAGTGGATTGGCCTCTTCTACCCTAATTTGAGAGAGGTGATCATCAACAACATTCTCTGACCCCTTTTTGTCAACAATCTCATGATCAAATGCTTTTAAGAGGAGGGCCCATCTGAGGAGACATGGTTTGGTGTCTTTTTTCTGCGTATGATCTTTAATTGTTGCATGGTTATTATAGATTGTCACCTTTCCACCTAACATATAAGATATGAATTTATCAAAGGCATAGATGATGGTCAACATCCCTTTTTTAGTTGTTGTGTAATTAATTTGAGCTTCATCAAGAGTTTTGTTGGCATAGTGGATAGCATGATTTTCTTTTCCTTCTTTTGTCCCAGGACAACCCCAACTACATAATCATTAGCGTCACACGTTAACTCAAAGGGCAAGTCCCAATCTTGGGCTTGCATAATGGGAGCAGTGGTCAAGACATTTTTAGGGAAGTGAAATCCTTCTAGCACTCTTTGTCAAATATGAAAGGAGTCTCCTTCACCAACAGTTTGGACAACAGTTTCATGATCTTAGAAAAGTCTTTGATAAAACAACAATAATACCATGCATGTCCCAGAAAGCTTCAGACAGATGATATATAAGAAGGAAGAAGAAGTTTAAGATGGCCTATATTTTAGTTTTATCCACTTCTATACCAGCTTTGGACACCTTGTGTCCCAAAAATATCCCTTCTCGTACCATAAAGTGGCACTTCTCCCAATTGAGAACTAGCTTCTTTACTTCATATCTCTAGAGAACTAAGGACAAATTCCTTAAACATTCTTCAAACAATGACCCATACATAGAGAAGTCATCCATGAAGACTTCCATGACTTCTTCTATTAGATCAGAAAATATAGTTGACATGCACCTTTGGAAGGTAGCAAGGGAATTGCATAGACTAAAAGGCATACGACAAAAAGCCTATGTCCCATATAAAAAAAGTGAATGTGGCCTTTTCTTGATTTTTTAATTGGATGGGAACCTAGTAAAACCCAGATTAACCATCAAGATAATAGAAGTAAGAGTGATGTGCCAACCTCTCTAGAACTTGATCAATGAAAGGAAGGGGAAATGATCCTTACATGTTATTGTGTTCAATAATATGTAGTCAATGCACATACACCAACCGTCACTGTACGAGTGGCTAATTCTTTCCCTTCACTGTCTTTTATTATTGTCATCCCTCCCTTCTTGGGGACCACACAAACTAGACTTAACCAGTTTCTATCACTAATAGCATATTTAATACCAACATGTATTAGTTTGATGACTTCTTTACGTACGACCTCTCACATTTTTTCATTCAATTTTTTAGACCTTGTACTTACGAATTTACATCTTTGTTGAGATTGATTCTATACATGCATACTATCGGGATGATACCCTTGATATCATCTATACAATACCCAAGAGCCTTCTTCTGAGTCTTGAGTTCAGATAAAAGTTACTCTTGCTGATCGAAAGGTAGTTGTGCATTAATGATCACCAGATTTGTCTTCTCCTAATGAAGAAATTTGTAATTTAAACCTTCAGGGAGGGGTTTGAGTTCTTGCAGTGGTTTTGGAATCGAGTCATTTTTTGGTTCACACTGAAGAGAAACATATTTTACTATTTTAGTAGCTCCCCAAAATTCTTGTTCTTCATTTGTGGCTTCCAAGTATGCTAGGATTTCTTCGACCTCGGGATCTTCAAATCCTGAAGTAGGATTCATTAGAGATTGCATTAGGGGATCAACTATAGCATTGTGTTCTTGAATTTGTACAAAAATAGATGATTGCAACAGTAGACAAAGGAGCTTGTTTCAACTAAGGAAGGGCCCCTCATATGATTGAGTATGTGGAAGTTGATAGATTCATCCCCAACTCTTATCGTGATTAACCCATATGCAATATCAATTAGTTCTCATGCTATGGAAAGGAAGGGTCATATGAAGATCATTGGACATGTGGGGTCTTCCACTACATCGATAATGACAATGTCACAAGGAATGAAGAAATTCCCTACCCTGATTAGTACATCCTCCACCACTCCAACTGGTTTGGTATAAGAATTATCAGCTTATTGAATTCTCACATTGGACTTAATAATGTCAGTGAGGACCAACATGGCGGCCAAGCTATAGGGCATGAGATAGATGCTGGCCCCTAGATCTATAAGACCATATCTTATTGATGTATCCTCAATCAGGAAAGGAATAGTAAAGGCACTAGGGTCTTTTTGTTTCATTGACATATTGGATTGATAAAAGGTGGACACCGTCTTTGTATGGTATATTGTTATACTTCACCTCTCTTTATCTTATTTGTGATGAGATCCTTTAGAAATTTTGCGTATGTAGGCATTTCATATACAACATCAAGAAGGCAAATATCCAGATGAAATTTCTTGATAGTGTCTAGGAACTTGGTATATCTCTTCTCTAACTGCACTTTGATAAAGCGATGAGGAAAAGGGACTCCAAAAGGGACTTCAGTTGTTTTCAATGATGGAGGGAATTTGTGGCACTCTTTGATTTTTTGAACACTAGAACTTTCTCTTGATTGTTATTGAATTCTTCCATGGTTGGTACTTTGGGAGATGGAATAGAAGTGGAACTCCCAAGTAAAGTGTGGTCATTCCTTTTGTCTTGTTATTGGGATTTTTTTCAGTGTTGGATGGAAATTGTCCTGGTGATCTTCCAATTGAGGCAGCAATAGAAGCTAGTTGTTGATCGATCATCTGATTGTGAGTTTGAAGATCAATTATTTGAGTGTTCATAGTGTTCAACTGTGTCTGCATGTTTGTTGAATGTTGTTGTTACTCATCATACATTTTCCCATCTTCTTAGTTAAAATTTCCAGACTAGATATAGACTTTTGATTTTGTTGAAAGAGACTCCCCCTTTTCCTATTGAAAGCTCTTTGTTGTTGTGATTGTGGATGAGGTCTGCTTTGTTGAAATCTGAGTGGGGTTCCTCTACCCATTGTTTGTCGTCTACCCATTGCTTGAGAAGGTTGATTTAGTTGGAATGAGTTTTCCTCTACAGAGGTGTTCCCATAGGAAAATCCAGGATGATGGGGTCATTTGTAATTCACATAGGATACATTCTCAGTCCGAGTGTCCTCCACTTTATGAGTGTAAATACAATGATCTATGTCATGACCACCTTCTCCAGAAGTGACACACTAGACTGATATCTTAGTAAAGTATCTGGAATTGACTTCCTTCAGCATTTGGACATCAGATGCCATCTTATTAATTTTGTTGTTCAGTTTTTCCAGTAGCTTTGAATCAACAGAATAACTAAAGGTGAACATTATTCCTATAGAAAACCTATCATACTTGCATCTTTCTTGGAGAGTGGCCATGTTATTGATTATCTCTTTGGAGATTTCAGCATCATGTTTCATGAAATTGTTGCCAGCTGTAACACTTAAAGATGTTCTCTCGATGGAGGTAAGACTCTCATAGAAAGTAGTGACGATAAAACCATCATCACAGCTATGATGTGGACAATCTCTCAAGTACTACTGATATCTTTCCCATGCATCATGCATGCTTTTGGTGGGTTTCTGCCTAAAATTGGTAATCTTAAGCTTACACCTAACTGTCTTCTCAACTAGATAGAACATGTTAACAAAGGCTTCAGATAGTTGTTGCCACGAAGTAATGCCCTTTTGAGAAAGATACCATTGAGGGCCTTGTTCTTAAATGAGAAATGGAAACCCTTCATATAGATGACATCTTGAGGTACTCAGTTCACCTTGAGAGTATTACATATGTTTTTGAAGGCATCAATATGATGATAAGGGTTTTCTTCAATAGAATTCCCCCCAAATATTTGATTTTGAATCATGCTAATGAACCCAGGCTTCAACTCGAAGTTTTCTACTGGTATGTGAGGAAGGACTATAGGATCCTTGTTGTCATTGACACCACCTATGACCAATGAACGCAGAGAGGGATTTTCTTCAAGAACATTGGTGTCAGGTGGTCCTTGTGCCGCCATTGGTTCGATGAGAAGAATATCTACCTTAGAAATTTGACGAGGAACTCCAGGATTGGTAAGAGATGATAGTAAGCTACCTATAAGAAAAATATTGAACAAGTTAGAGTCAAAGACTAGAAATGTAACCAGTATTCTAGCAGATAGTTAGTAAAAGGATGTTCTAATAAACTTTTGCAAAATTTAGAAGCAATGACTAGTGCTAATTAGACCACAAGTTCTTAACGATTATCCATTTCCTTGTCCGTGGCAATAGTGCCAAAAGTTGATCGCTCTTTTTGTGGGCCAAAAGTATAAACATGATTGTCCTATTCAAAGAAACTAGACTTTGAATTTATACAAGACTACTAGAGACGTTCGCTACTCAATATAGAGTCTTTGTGGTAGTTCGAGGTCGAACACATGGACAAGGATAATAATAGAATAAGAATGTGAAATCTTGGCTTATTCTAGTCTAAACAAAGAACAAGTTTGATGGCATTCTAGTTAAGGAATGGATTAATCTAATCTGAGTAATAAACCTAAGTTATGAAAGATTAAAGAAGAAACAAAGATAAACTGGGAAATCAAGATAAAAGGGACTTGGATTGGGTTTCACCAATCAAGCCAACCACAACCATATAAAATGTTGACTCCTACTTTATATATATTCCCTACTAGTTTTGCAAACATCCATAAGAAAATATATGTTCCTTCCTTCTCTCGAGATCCAAGAAGATTTCTATCTAACGAGGGTATCTCTCTCGAGGTAATAATTGAACGATCAAGGGAAAACAATATGACTTTTGTTATAGCAACTTCTCACTCTTGTGTATCATAACCATCATATACTCCAGATCTCATTAAAATTATTGTCTCAAACAATATTGATATCAAACATCGGAAGAGGGTATCTAATCATCAAATGACTTAGTAATACAAGAGTATAAGAACAAAACTTTAAAGAAAATAAGCCATAAAATAGAAAGATGAATAATTACATGGTTGCGAGGGTCTGGCGGCTACTCCCATCCCAAGTTATGGGATCTAGCCACGTATACAAAGAGTGCAACTAGAATAAGCCATGATAAATAAAGGGGAAGAAGGGGATCAATACGAGGGTAGATTGAATGATCGATCTACCAACTTCTTGGCTGATATCACAATGGTCGATAGTGAGGTCGACAACTTTCTCCTTCCATATAATCCTGGCTTAAAGCAAGAAGGCCATTCATATCAGTGATGATGGTGGAACAAAGTCTCCAAGGAGTGAGATCAATAGGATGAATCGATAGATCTAAATAGGTAGACATGTCTCTTCCTTTGGATCTAGAACTTGGGAGGATTTTGTGGCAACCTCTCGGCTCTTTGACTCCAAGGATCCAAGATGTGTTGAAGTGATGTCCTGGGGGTCTATTTATAGTCTTTGACTGGAGGTCTGTGGAGGTGACTTGTCCATGTGGCATCGGTGTAGATGTCGACATGTATGTCGACAGGTGTTTGTCAAAGGATAAGTATGCCGATCTTTTCTTGTCATTGAAAGAGTTCTTCTATGCTGATAATCTATCAGTGTGATGATGCCAACCAGGGAGGTCGATTGATGTGTCGAGGTGAATCCTCGATAGGAGTTTTCTGATCTTTGAGAAAAGTTAAGAATGTTGTCAATGTGGCTATCATCAAGACGATCAATCGAGGATCTTGTGTGGGATAGGTGTGTCGAGTCTTGGCTCAATAGCTTTGGACCTACATGAATCCACTAGTGTCGATGGAGTGGACTATCGATGTCTAGTCAATAGGTGTGAGAATTGTACTTTGCTCGACATCCATTACTCGAAAGATGGCTGTTGAGGTCCTTCAATTCGACAAGTTGGTTCTCAATGAGTCTGTCGAACTTGATCCCATAGTCTTTTGTCGACCTTCTTGGTGAAGATTTATCCTATTAACCGATTGGACGATTGTTTAAAGCAAGATGTTTTGAACAATTACTCAGACTTCATCAATTTCATTGGATTTGCATCCAATTCCTTCAAATCATCAACACTGAATTAGAACTTATCATTAAATGAATTAGAGTTAAAATGAGTAAAACTAAACATCTAAACATTATTTCTAATGATTTTTATCATGAAAAAGGCTAATAAAAGTGCATCAAAATTGATGTTATCAATGATTTGGTTAAAATAAGTGATTAGGATTTGGAATGAAGGACAACATTGTAAAATATGCTCAAGTTAGGGAAAATATCTCAAAATAGATTTAGTGCACAAATTTTAGTATGGTATTACTCTCCACCCCTTAAAAAGGATTTCAATCTCCTAAATTGACTTAGTGAGGTATTACTCTTCATCCCTTAAAGAATTTAACTAGAAATCTATTTGGACATATCAACTATAGTGCAACATCCTTCACCCATTCTATGTTTCTCCTCTAGGGTTCTCTCATACTTCCTTTATTGTGACTTAGCTCAAGAAATCATCTACAAACTTCTGTTAAATCATTTTATTCTACTAGTATTATAAAAAAATAGATTTTGTCGATGTGAAAACATTTGATACAAAACTAAAACTGGATAAAATCAATGCGAGAACCAAGTCACAATCATCTCATGTCTACATTCTAATTACTATTACGCCATCATACCTACTATTTGACAAGATTTTGGGAATTTAGATTCCTATGAAATATAAAGAGGCATCTGAGCACATAGTGATGCAAGTACATATAATTCCTCTAGGGTCATGTACACATTCTTAGGTTAAGAATTTAATTTATGAATATCAATTTTTTGTTACACCCTAAAGTATAGTTATAATAACCAAATTTAAAACTCTATCACATTTTACTCAATATTGTTGTCATGAACCTTTACGATACGTTTAATTAGGTAAAGAAAAAATTCATTTTTTTTCTTTTCATTGTGTAGGGTTTTACATCAATATAATGCTTAGTTCAACATTAATTGTATAAACTCTTATGTATCTCAAGAAATTGGGAGTTCCAAAAATTCATCCTAGGATCACATTAGGTATGTTAGTCAACCATAATGTATATGTGTATTCATTCCTAGTATAGCTACACGCATATTATGCTATCCTACAACTGATCACTTTCAGGCATAATTTCCACCTTGATTGAATATGTGGTTAAATATCTATTCTATTTATACATTTAGTCACATAAGTATAAGTATGTCTAGCACGATATACATGCATATATATATATAGTGAGTAATAATACATCTTGTATAGCTTAGGTGTTCTAATTTCTTCTCATGGTCGGTTACATAAGGTACTATTTATTAGACTATTGAATTTACGGAACCCCTACTTAACTGCTGATTCACACAAATTCTAATACCAATATGACAATTACTTGAGTCAATTAGGCAAGATCGTCATTTCACTCATCTATGATATATGTACCATTATCATTTAGAATATTGTTCAATAAGTTAACATCTCATGTATGTCCCTATAGAATTCATGTTACTTGCTTACAATGTTGACACACTACTACACTTATATACTACTATGATACAGTTAGGTATGCATGATATTGAAATAGGGAACTTTTACATTCTAATTCAAGTACTAATACCCTACTACATATGCAAATAAGGTAACTACAAGAATACTTGAAATAGTACTCTTAATGGCATTTTATAATTATCCTTTTGTATTGTCTAAATGGGTGCATCCTCATAGTCCTATAGACTAAATTAAATTCTAAAAAACCATAATAGGAGACTCACTAGCTAATGTTGTGCTTGAACAAATCATCATTGAATATTTCCTTAGTGGAGGCTATTCAATTCATGCCTCATGTTTCCTGGAGATAGATTGGAGTCAGTCCACCAGTTCAAGGATGTAGAATGAAGGCTATCCCTCCTATAAGTGTGTTGCATTGGAGTAATTTCAAGGAACCAAGTAGATCATTCCATGGATTTGGATATGCAAAAGAGATTGTCTACTATAAGCAAGAGGCGTGGAGTGTTGAAAGACAAATTTAGGGTAGTAGGTTGTTATGACAACAGTTGTGTAGGAGTTGCTTTCACATTGGAAAATGTAGGCCATGGTCCTTCAGTCCATGGATTGGTATGGAGTTGTGCAACAAGGATAGAAATATTGGTGGTGAGAAGTTAGAAGTTAGAGAACCCAAGAAGATTTGATAGGAGTGTCATACAACATCAAGATTTAACAAGGAGAGGGTGCGTCTAGTGTATTGGTGGCTACCAACATTGGAGGGGATCCCTACGGTGGCTTTGGTGGTGAGGAGAGGAGTCAATGATGCCATATCCTCTAGAGGTTTAGGGGCATTGCTGATCTCCATGTGTGCAAGCGAGGAAGGAGGACATGATGGAGAAGGAAGATGAGCGGAGGATGAACTGTTCATGACTACTGATAAGGTGTGGTAGGAAAATAGTTCCACCATATCCTCATCCAACCAATGAAGAAATGATGGTAGCCTCCTGCTGTTAAGTGTTCTAGGTGTAGGTGGAGGAGGCAAAAGTGGCAGCCCTGTAGTGAGGGTATTGTGTTCGAAGGATATGTTTGTTGTATTGGATGGCGGCATGAAGAAAAACTATATCTTCCTCATGCATTTGCTTCGTGGTGGTGGCAGCATGGTTACATATCTTGGTGGCAGTAGATCTCTAGGCTAGTGAAGGTAGTGCTGCTGGAAGATGTAAAGGAAAAGCAAGGAACTTTTCAACTTCTCAATGGCCAAAAGTCAACTAGGACATGTGGCCCTAGTGGTTGGTGCAAGGTTTAAGGAGAAGAGGAGGCGATCATGATTGGCACTTGGATTCAACTCCATCATCTTGGGTGTGAATGTGTAGGTGATAGAGATGTGTAGGTGGCTGGGGGCGTATAGGTTTAACATGGATAGGAGAGAGACATGCAATGGGGAAGAGGAAGAAGTGGGGAAGGAATTTTTGTAGAGTTCATTTGAAATGAATGAGAGTGAGGAGAGCAAACAACCACAAAAGAGTTCTTCTTAGTGAGGGTTTCTATGCATAGGAGTGAAGGGTAAAAGAAGATGATGACCCATTCTTTGTGTGATCCAATTAAAGTAGATCACGGTAAATAGATGGCGAGGAAGTAACTAATATAGTGTGACATGTAGAATCCACAGGAATTTAGGGAGAAATAGAGTGGCACATTGATATTATTAGTTCGACTTAAATGAATTTCTTAATTTAATTAATTGTATGGGTAAACATCATTCAAATGATATTAAACTTGTAGTGTAGCCTAAGTTTGGAGTGAGGAATGCAAATTTTTCATTAATTTCGTATTTTGAGAATGTTAATAATATATCTCATTACTTGGATATTAAGACTATATTTAATCTATTTATTAATCTAAATTACTCGAGTGTGCTACTATGAAACATATTAACTTTATTTCCTTTATCTTTTTTTTAGGGTAAGAATTATCTACTATTTAAAGCGAGCCCAAAGGAGGCTCAACCCAGTTTGCTACAGAGGAATGGAAATGCAAAAACAAAAGAAAAGGGAAAGAACTACTGGTAGCTTCATGGGCTAGAAGATGTGCTAGTCCGTTGGCTTGCCTTCTACAAGAAACAAACAGAACATAATGAAAAGCATTAACTAGGCTATAAATGTCTACAAGGATGGTTCCCAAAAGGTCCGCTCTCTTTGCCTTGACGTTGATGTAGTTGATGATAACTTCCGCATCCGACTCGACCACAAGCCACTCCATCTTCAGCTCCTTCGACCGTACTAGTCCTTCACGTATTGCCCATGCTTCCGCATGCTGGACATTAGATAGCGACGGTCGTCTTGTCCCCGCTGTACATATGATCTTCCCGTTGTGATCTCTCCATGCTAGCCCAGCGCCATCCCTGCCATTAATATTAACAGCCGCATCGCAGTTGAGTTTAACAACTCCCATCGCCGGCGGCTGCCAAGGGTGAGGCGCCTCGTGCTGGACGCTCCTGCAGCTGGGTTTGTTTGCGTTGCGGTGTTCTTTGATTAATGCCAGCAGACTTCTTTGAATGGTGAGAGGTGGCCTCGTCTTTTCCTTGAATATGATGTCATTTCTTCTTGTCCACACAGTCCATAAAGATGCAATCATGGTCTCGTTATCATCCTCATTAGATGCAGTCGTGAGGGAAAGAATAGCCTGATCAGTCCTCCCTTGCCCAACCTTTCTAATCTCATCTTGCACCGGTCCCGGACTCTCCTTCAATAACTCCCACGCTTGGGGGCACCTGAATAGCATATGACTGATGTCTTCTTTCTCTCCTCCGCAAATCTTGCAAATTCCAGTGTCATGGTAGTGCCTGTCAAAAAGCCTTCCCATGGTACTCAGCGCTCTTGTCATGCATCTCCACAGAAAGTGCGCCGCTTTTGGAACGAGGCCCTTACACCAAATAGTTCTCCATGTTCTAGCTTCCTCTACTCTTCTTTACTCTTCCAGCACAACCGCTGCATTCTGTGTAGACATCCAGTATGCGGATCTAACCGTGTAATCCCCTTTCCTGTCGGGCTTCCAGAAGATCTCGTCTTCCTGTCTTGTTAAACCCAATGGTGTCGCTATCACCTTGCGCGAAATATACTGCGTGAAAAGATTAGCAATGAATTCCTCGTTCCACTCTTTCTTTTCTCCATCCATTAGTTGACTCACCCATTATACTGTAGTGCATGTGACCCCATACACCTTTTCCAGACTTCCTCCAAGCTATGGAATCCATGAGTCAGTCCAGATGTTAATGTTGGACCCATCCCCCACTCTCCACTGCATGCCCTCTAAAATGATGTTTTTTGCATTCCAAATACTCCTCCAGGTGAAGCTAGGATCATGTCCCCTCCTTGCAGTGAGCACAGATCCCCTTGGAAAGTATCTAGCTTGGAGAACTCGGTAGACTAGTGTGTCCCGTCTGTGGAAAAGCCTCCATATTTGTTTTGCCAACAGAGCTTGATTAAAAATGCTTATGTTTCTGAAGCCCATTCCGCCTTGACTCTTAGGCTTGCACATGTTTTCCCAACTGACCCATGCAATATTCCGCTCTGCATCCTTTGCTCCCCACCAAAATCTCGAGATTGAGCTATTGATTGAGTCGAGGAGATACTCCGGGAGTCTAAAAATGCTCATAATATACGATGGTATGGCATGTGCTACTGCTTTGATGAGAAGTTATTTTCCTGCCTTTGACAACAGTTTCTCCTTCCATCCTTGTAGCTTCCTCCAGATGCGTTCTTGAATATAAGCAAACACCTGCTTCTTTGACCTGCCCACTACCGTAGGCAGCCCCAGGTACTTGCCATGCCTGTCCACTTCATTGACCTGCAGCAACTCAGTCAACTCTCTTCTTCTGGTACTATCCACATCTTTGCTGAAAGCAACCTCAGTTTTGGATAAATTTATTTTCTGTCCGGACGCCTGCACGTAGTGGCTGATAATCTCAGCTAATTTCAGGCATTCTTATTTGGTTGCTCTTATGAAAAGTATGGAGTCATCTGCAAAGAAAATATGAGAGATTCGCGGGCCATGACGGCTAGCTCGGATTCCCTGAATGACATTTTGTTGTGCTGCAAGGAATAAAGATATAGAAAAAGCTTCAGCACATAAAATAAAAAGATATGGAGAGAGAGGGTCACCCTGCCGAAGTCCTCTGGTTGGTTGAATCCTCCTAGTCCGTTCCCCGTTGATTGCAAAAGAGTGGGTTACAGTTGACATGCAATCCATAATTTTCCTTCTCAAATTTTCCCCAAAGCCCATTTTTCCTTGAACATAATCGACAAAGCCCCATTCAACCCTATCATAGGCCTTTGACATATCCAACTTTAGAGCAATGTGTCCCTTTTTTGCACGGTTTCCTTTTTTCATGGCATGGAAAAGCTCGTAGGCGATGAGAGCATTATCAGTAATGAGTCTTCCTGGAATAAAAGCACTTTGATTTTTAGAAATAATTTTGTCCATGAGCGGCCGCAGTCTGTTTGCTATGACTTTTGAGGCAATTTTGTAGATAACATTACAGAGACTGATATGACTATTTGCTTTGACTTTATTTCCTTTATCTTATAATTTTAGGTGTATTATAAAGCATCAAACTGGACCCAAGCCCATTATTTGGTATATTTGCACCTTCCAATCTTATTATATAATGTATCTTGTCATTTTATCTTTCAAATATAATTTATATGGGGTGTTTATGAATATATGATGTTATTTGACTATAATTATTCCTTATGCATTTTGAATTAGTTAAATTGGGTACTAATAGTTAACATAATCGAATAGGGGCCTAGATGAAGGGAGGTAATCCAATATACCAATATTTGAGTATGTTATAGGTTGTAGGTTTGTCTTAGAGAGAAAATAAGATTTTCAGGAGATGATGTGACTTGCCTGACCTTTCTCTAAATATGTATGAAAGTATTACCGGAGATAAATTTGAGTCAAACTTTGTCTTTATACTAAATGATTCATCATGTTTTTGATGTCTGTAACCTTTTTCTAGCAGTTCCCTAAAGGACTCTACTAAGTGAGATTTATCATGATTGTTGATGGAGTCCTTCTTGCTGGTTGAGTGACCAGTGATATCAACGTAAAGTTGGCCACTATCATCTAAAATTTCTCTGCTTCATTTGTCTTTGTTGAGGAAAGAGATTATCATGATTTTAATTATGATGGTAGAATTTTGCCCCATTGTTTTGTTTCAAAATTATTGAATTATTCTTTTGACATTAATGTGATCATGTTAGTCGACAAAAAATGTTTTTGAGGTTAATTTTGGACACAATTTTTATTTAACATGCCATGGTTAGTGGATTCTTATGTTTCTACCATAGCATATGTTATGTTTTAGTCCTTGGAGGATTTTATTGTTTTTTTCTCTAGGTTTAGGCCGTTGGTCGACATTCAATTTTTCTGGGCTGAGACCCCTTTGACAAGTTGGTGGTAGCCCATGTTAGTCATGAGGCCTATCCTGAAATTCAAGGGGTGGTAATGTAATTGTTATAGCTCATTTGATGGGGAATGACAACTACCCTACTCACCTTACTTTTCACTTTTCAATGCTGGAGTTTAAGGTGATTTGAGATGCCAAGAATGTTATGCTTGTTCAAAGTCTTTTATGAAGATGTTGGTTTTTCCCTAGGGATGATCATATCTAGATGTACCACTAGTGGAAGATCCATTTAGGTTGGATTTAATGCTCCAGTGGCTTTTGGTTTCATGCTTTTATGACTCAAGTTGTGTCATGTAGAGAGTATTCGAGCAATAATTCCCTACCTAGTTGGGTTTAGGCGCCAGACACAAGAGACACCCTTATGGGCTCTATGCTCAACAATTATTGGTGTATGCAATTTGGAACAAGTATGTATCCACATTGTTAGATGTCCTTTCAACTTAGTTGTTCTTCATTTTGATCATTTTGCATTTAAGTCAATGGGCATTAATGCACATAATCTTAAGATGGGAGTTTTGGACTGTGAAAGAGAGTTTTTCGCACCAATGGTCCTGGATGGAATACTTAATAAGCAATTCACTACAAGCATATGTCCATGTTCGGGTTCCCTTTGGGCTTCACAATTGATGTATTTTCAATTAATCATTTGATTTTGTGGACATTGATGCTTAGAGACTTAGGATGGAAACTTGAATTGAAGATTAATGGGAGCTTCTTAGAGAAGCTTCCCCATGTGTGGTCCCTAGGTCAGATCATCATAAAATATTTTGCGACATGGATAATATCGTAAGGGATCCAAATCTTCTCATCCTCCAATTCACTTGTCTTTGTCATGCCCCATGATCAGGGTAGTTGTCATGTATAAAAATTAAAGTTCATGTAGAGAATGACCCCAAAATTGTTTCAGGATACGAACTTGGTGGGTTCATTCCAACTCACCTCTCGGATGCCCATTTTAAAAAGACCTAGAAAGGGAAATTTATTGATTTTGAGATGTAATATCACCCTACAATTCTAGATAGACGATTCATTGGTTGAGTGAATTTTATGGGTGAGATTAGGTTTCTGAACCATTGAGTCCTTGAGATAATAGTCATGCTCCTTCCATCCTATCCCCTATGGTTATACTTAGACCCTTTCTCTTTAGAGTGCATGGGGGATGATTCTAGGCATTTAAGAAGATTTAGTGGATTTTTGGTTGATTTTGATGATTTTTTTCATTTCAACTTCAAGTTTTTTTCTCATTTTGGAAGTCCTCATTTTTTCATATTAATTTTGATTTTTTTTTCATTTTGAAATGTTTTGTGAATTTGTACTTTGAATTTTTTCTCTTTTTCATTTTTGATCATTTTTTAAAAGCAAAAATGATTAGATAGATCCCTCACCATCAAAGGATGCTTTGGGGCTCATGACATTTGTGTGTCGCATTGCTCTTTTGTAGAGATCTAGCTCATTGGATGCTCAATCAACTTTGTGACCATGTCGACTGATGTGTTCTTATTGTGCTCTTGTTCTAGCATGATTTCAATCAACTTTGTGATTTCACGTAGCTCTTCAATGATAGGATATGTAGTGATTTTAGTAAGGGAGTCCACTTGGACCAAACTCTATGAATTTGGTCTTGAACATAGTGCTTAAGGGTTATGCATGCATCTTTTTTGTGTCTCAAGATGTCTGGACAATCATATTAACATTTTGGAGGTGTATCTCTTTGGGAAGGGATTGGGAGGCTTCTTTATGGATGGAAGCTTCACTAGTTGCTCCATCATTGGAAGATTGATATTGAGGGAGGCCACTAAGAATGTGAACCTTTTCTTCAGTTTCTACATTAGGATCTCCTCTTTGATAATACTGGGAGCAATTATTTCTTTGGAAAATGTATCCCCCAACATCATGCTTCGGAAACCAGGCTTTGTGATCTTCTAGTGGTGATGTATGAAGATGTTGACTTCTAATGTTTGAACCTCTAGATATCCCATTTTCTACATTTTGTTGTCATATTGTGATCAACAACATGACACATCTTAGAGAGAACTACAACTATCAGTGTTGTGTCTAAGCCTGGATGAGGTGGATACTTGTAAGGTCCTCGAACGAAAGGATAGTTCCAAGATGAATGTTGAGGATACACTACAGGATTGACTACATAATACTTCTTCTTATGTGTTGGAATTGTGGTCTTCTAACCTTTAATAGCTTTTCATATTCTGCTCTGACAAACGATGACTTCTAATTGTTTGCTAGATTCTTTTGTTTGATCATCTACTTGGATGTTCTACGGAGTGATTGTGTGTCATAGATACCTTCTACTTTTGATGCTCATAAGTAACATTCCTATGACAATAAACCCTTGGTGGGAGTCATACAAGATGATGTAGTTGTTCACCCTATGGGTTGTATGGTGATGATAGTTGTGCATGACCAATAAAGGGGAACACTTGTGTCTCTAGATTTGGCTGACCCATGTCAGCTTTGACTATCTGCTTCCATACGAACTCAAGTGCCTATGTGTCTTGTGGTTAATCAACCCATTATGATTGTTGGATGGATCTTGTGTTGACCTGAGCCTTTAGTTCATCATGAAAGTCTTCAATCGTTTCCTTCATCACCTCATTAGTGTTGGACTAATCATTAGTGTTCTCCATGTGAGGAAGTTCTTTCCTAAACTATTAGTAAGTGTTTGTTTCCTGAGACACTTTTTTGATGTCTTCCTCTATATTAAAGGTGGAAGGATTGATTGCTAGGATCTATAGGCCAATGAAGAATCTTCCCCTTGTGTATAAAGGAGTTGAAAAGGGAATAAACATGGTCTTTAAAAAACTGCGTGTAAGGAGTGGGATTCCAGAGGGGAACCACTCCCTACTAAAATAAAAAGGCAACATCCCAAACCAAACACCAACATAAAAAATTTCTCAAAGGGATGATAACCAATTTATTCAACATGAATGTATCATACCACCAAAGTAGCAGCGGAATTAAAAGATGTATCTAACCATTACAAAGCTTGTTATAATTACTAGACTTTCATCACATAGGGTGATATAAAGGAAAAACTAACTACATATAGGACTAGATGAGGATCACCTAACAACTTCAAGCAATGTCTCCCACGAGGTCAATGCCACTTTTTTTGGTTCAGGTCCACCTTGATTGCCCTCTCCTTGTCCAACACTTGGGGTTGGAAGCGTACCCCACAAAAGGAAAGGAAAAGAGAACATCAAAAAAAAGTTGGTATGTGCATACTAAAATAAATTTGGGCAATTATGGAATCTAAGGTTATCAAGTAGAGAAGGCTTCCCATATAAAAGTAAAGGACTACCCAATTGGGCATAAAAGAAAGAACAACAACAAAAGAGATACTTTCCATAACCAAACAAATAAAAAGGGAGCCATACTAGCACACATAAAGAAACATGTTACACACCCCATAATCATCAACCTGCATGCATGTGAGATAAACATAACACTAGAACAATATAAGGACAATGGCGGCCAAGCCTCACAAACTTGAAACCTGATAGAGATGACATACTGCCAACTCCCAATATATATAAAAGTTGGGGCAAGCGTCACAAACTTGAAACCCGAGAATGGGGCACCGCCACCTCCATACCAAAAATAATAGGAACATACTGCCCCGAGCAAGAAATATGCATCTGCCCAAAAACCAATAAAATTACACTACTCTAGTGCTATTGAATCACATACCATGTTTAATGTAGAGGCATGTAGAAAGTATAGTTATATTATACAAAATAATGACCACAAAAGTGACCAACATATACATCCACCTCACAAATGGGAAAATGACATGACATGTCATCATATAGAGTTCCATCATGAACAAAGCATAAGAAATGTCCAAGAAAATGTCCAAATATGATAATATGTTCACAAGATTCCATCATGAACAAAGCATAAGAAATGTCCAAGAAAATGTCCAAATATGATAATATGTTCACAAGATCAGTAACAACATAGGATACTTCACATGAAACATATTTTCAAAAAGAACAAGATATTGTGTAGGCTAATGTCCATTGAACCAACAAAATGATAAAGATATGTTATTACTTAAAAAGAATAATAGGGGATGCCTACAAACCTTAATCAAGAATCTAAATAGTCCAAAGTTAGTCCTAGATTCAAGACTATGTCTCCAAAGCACATATGATGCATATATGTAGAATTATGGTTAGGTTTACATTAATTATCCAAAACCATAAAAATTGCCTTTTTAATATTAGTGAATTAGGTTATCAAAGCCATGTCATGTTTTAGATTATCTTTTTTTGAGTTTAAAACATATTTTTTATATAGTTCTGACTTTTAAATATATAGTTATGAATTTTGCAAGTTATTATCTACTTATATTAATCCATTGAAAAACACCCTTCATAAAACATTGGATTTAGGAGATAAAACTAGTACCATTAGATATGTCTTATTTTTGAATTTATTGACTATTTATTTGTATTTTTATGGTCAATAGATAATTTAATATGAAATTTGCAAAATCCAGCAAATTAGAAAATTCCACATCGCATTAAACTTGAGAAAGAGGAAAAGAGAAAGAGGGAGTGGACCGCGCAGTGTGAGTTGGCCCAATCAGGGCTGGCCAACTCGGTCAGCCACTCAAACACATCAGCAAGTATCAGGAACAAAAAAACTAGGCAAAGTTACAAAAATGCCCTTGAGAAGCAAAAAGGAAAAAGAGGAGAATAACTAGAGGGGATTCATTCCCTAATCCTTCCTCTCTCACCATAGACTTCAACAGTACCTTTGAGGGGTGAAGTGATACAGAGAAATGCTCTACTTCATGATCTAAAAGTAGGCCAGGTAAGACCATGAAGAGATGACATGCACACAAAACTTTTACTTAAGATTGAAGGACCAAAGAGAGAGAAATGAATCCATTCCACAGCGGGCTCTCAACTGGAGAACAAAGAATGTAAAAACCTACCAAAACAACAGATAACTGCATAGCTTCTCATGGGGGTGACACTGAGGAACACAACAGGGTTGATAGAGCATCTTATCGAGGTCAAGGAAACTAAAGGGGTCTGATGATGACGGCCGATGACAATAGTGAGACCAACTTTGAGGGGGGAACAAACCAAAGAAACTCACGGTCAATCGGGAATTATAGGTTGTTCTAGGAATTATAGATATGGTTTCCATGTTTCTATTTGGATAATGTTAGAGTTTCCAAGAAGGTTGAGATTGAGAAATTACACGAAGAAGATGAAGTAGGTCGGGCACTATGGAAAGGTATTTGGGAAAATTGAAGGCAGAGGAGAGTTGTGAGGGTGTTGGCGATCATTTCTAGGTGGTTAGATATGGGTTTTTATAGATCAACATGTGTATGTGAAACTGGGGTTCCACACCACCTTTGGACATTTTGCTAATATAGAGAGTTAGGGTTCTTGTGGGGGCTTATAGAGTGTGGAATCAGAAAAGGAAATAGATGGAGGAAAAATAGTAAGAAACAGATGAGAAATGAGGATACTAGAAGAAAAGGAAATCTAATGTTACTATACTTGACAGCTCTCTCTCCTACTCAAGGTAGGAGATGACGCCACAGTCATTAGATCGAAAATTTGATGACCCAGATCAACTGAATAAACTATATAAGGAAACCAAGGAGCGTGATAGTGTGACAAAATTTTATCTAATAAAGTGATATTGCATTTAATTTCCTTTTTCTCTTTCTTTAAATAAAGGTTCAAACCTTATCCAAATTAAGTGATATTTTGTACAAAGGACAATTAAGGTATGTAGACTCTGATTCTATAATTAGATTTTCATTTTGAATACTTTTGATGTGTTAAATAAATCAAATACTATTTTCTCTTTCCTCATACATTAATGACTTTAAGATTCTCCAAATTTGATGAAACTTCACCCACAAGTTAAATTAAGTATGTTGGATATGAATTACCTTTAATTTCACATGTTGAAGTTGATTTTGCATTATTTAATGTTTTTGAAGATTCTACACACTCTTCTCTCTCCTAATTTCATCTTTTAATCAAACTTTCTCCAAATTAAGTGAAAATTCACCCAAAGGCATATCTTAATGTGTATATTATGAATATAAGATTATTTTCCACTTCTGGAATCATTAAATATTTTATTTCATATTTTGAAGGAAAACACCTTTTCTTTTCTAAATAAAATAGATGGTATTATTATTATCATAAATTTGTGAAACTTGGCCTCTAAGCCAAAGCATATCCAAAGAAAATGAATATGAGGTTATTTCTAACCAATTTGTCCTCCTTTTATGAGTTTTACATAATTGATATTTGTGGTCCATTATTAAATTAGTCAACATATTAATTTATTATTATTATTATTATTATTATTATTATTATTATTCATCACATTGCAACCAAAAGGTTTATGCTACAAAATCAAAAATATTTATCCTTATCTCAATTAGTTTATTAATTCTATATTACTTGGATAATGTAACATTTACTCCATAGTTCTCCTGTGCATATTAATCAATATTATCATGTGTTATTTATTTTATATATCCTTTATTGATCTCATGATTAATATGAAGGTATTATGTCGTTTTTATATGTCTACATGTTAGGATGATTTATTTATGCATTAACATATTAAGGTTTCAAATATCCACTAATGTTTAATCTTTATCCTAGTTTGGCTAAGTCTAAAGTCTAAGGTCTCTAGCCTCATAACCTTGGAATAGGATTAGGCTCTAGGTTTTTTGTGTCCCCAACATTCCTAGTAGGACTCAACAAAAATTGCCCCTTGTGTGGTTGAGGGTTTTAAAAATTGTATAGTGGAAGGTACCCTACCCTGGCATGGAGAAGGGGATGAATATCATGTCAAAATGTGAAAGTTCACCCTATGCACAAAAAGGGATTTTTCATGTATCGACGTACAGATTATTATATCCCATGATATGAAAAGAGGAACACAACCCTAGATTGAGTAAAATGGAAGGATTTTTCCAGTCTTGTCATGAGGTATGTCTAGTAGAATTGTGATAAAGCATGATATTCATGATTGTTGGTTGTAAAGGGTAAGTTAGAATGGTACCCAGGGACAAGGTGACCCACTTGGGGATAGAGAATGTGGTTGGGGATCAATGTGTGAGGTTTTTGCCTCCTTGGGAGAGGTTTTATGAGAGAAATGGTTAAAAAATAGGGTATCCAGGGACAAGGTGCCCCACTTGGGGCCAAAGAATGTTTTTGGATATGGGTGTGTGAGATTCCTCTCTCCTTGAGGGAGATCTTATGTAAGAGATACTCACAAGGTAAAGGGGTATTCAAGGGTAAGGTGACCCGATCAAGGCCAAATATTGTGGCTATATACGGGTATCTGAGATTCCTCTCTCCTTAGGGGAGATTTTATGAGAGAAATACTTGCAAGGTAAAGGGGATATCTAGGGACAACATTACTGACTCAAGACCAGAAACTGGGGTTGGATACAGGTGTGTGAGATTCCTCTCTCCTTATGGGAGATCTTATGGAGAAATGCTCACAAGGTAAAGGGGTATCCAGGGATAAGGTGACCCGTTCAGGGCCAGAGATTGTGGCTGGATATGGGAGTGAAAGTATGATGATGGCCCAGTTTTAGTTAATGGTTAGGGACCATATTGATGCGAGTGTGAGAGCATGGTTTAATGGCCCAGTTTTAGGTCGTATTATGGGACTGTATGGATATGAGAATGAAATCTAGGGTGATGGCCTAGTTTTAGTTTTTGATTAAAAACCGTATAGATATGAAGGTTTAAGAAAGGTGATGGCTAGGTTGGTCTGATGGCCCAGTTTAAGGTCATGGTTTGGCACCATTGTTAGGTTATGAAAAGATGGGTGAACCACATTCTATGTAATGACATCTCAATTGATGTGGTCAATACTTTAGTTCAAATGGAGTTGGTATACTCAGGGCGTGAGTTGATATCTCATTTATGATTTGTGAGTTACATCCAAGATTGTCAATTGAGTACCTTTTCAGCACAATGGTAATGTTTTTTTTGAAAGGATCAAGCTGAGTTAGAGGCCCTTAAAGGAGGTATGCTTTTTAGTAAACATGGGCATGAGTAGCTCAAGGCTGAAGTAGATGATTCAAAATCTAGATGCGATTAGATCATGAGATTACATAGTTTATAGGTAAAATCGGGAAGTCTTTCAGTGCAGCGCTGAAGGTGTCAAAAATTATTCCTCAAGAGGTCAACGTTCTAGAGAAGCTTCCCCAAAAAGTATGTCTCTTTTATGTACTCAAAGATTAAGATTGAAAAACATTCACAGTACTTGAATAGCATTTTGGCAGCCTTTCGCCGGATACCAAATGTTTCAAGCATGAGTGGTGGCTCATGAGAAGAGACCACAATGAGGCAACCTTTTGACATAGAGAAATGCATAAGATTTTGAAAATGATGAAATTTTTTGAAAGATTTGTCTTTTTTTTAGTTTTGAGAACATTTTCCAACTATTTCATTAGACGATTCAACTTTGTTTTCTTTTGAAAGCATTTTTTCAACTTTGTTAAGTTTTGAGAACATTTTTCATTTTTTTTTAGTTTTGAAAGAATTTTTCTTTTCTTCTACTTTGTTGAGGTTTTGAAAGATGGTTCAACTTTTGTTGATTTTCCTTGAAAATATTTAAGATTGTAATTTTTAGAAAAGATGTGTTCTCTTCTTTTTAAAAATATTATTCTTTTTGGAAAAGATTTGTTCTCATTTTTTTAAAAGATTGTTCCTTTTGGAAAAAGATTTTTTCTCTTCATTTTCTAAAATACTTTTCTTTTTTATCATTTTGAAAAAGATTTTTATTTTTAATATTATAAAAATACATTTTATTAAATATTTTTTCATTTGAAATGAAATTAATTTTAAACTCTTTCTTAAAGCATTTCTTTGTAAAGGATTTCTTTTTGTTTTTAATAGAGTTTTTTTTGTAAAGATATTTTTTTCAAAAATATTTTTTGTTGTAAAAGATTGTTTTTTTTGGAAATATATGTATTTTTGGAAAGATTGTTCGATCAACATTGTTAAATGAGGATTGTTGGATGAGAGAGGTCATTTGAGACTATTGAAGATCATTGAAAGATTTTCATGTTTACAAACATCATGAATCAATGATTTTTGATGATTGAGATCACTTAAAATCATTTGGGATCTTTTTAGATCATTGGAGATTATTAGTTTGTGATTGTTTAAAATCATGTGAGATAATAAGATTGTTGATATGAAATTGTTATTTTGATAAGCTTATGTCAGAATGTTGTTTTGATGAGATTGATATGAACATGAGGATGTTAGCAAACGACAAACAATCCAACATGATACTACAATCTTAAACCATAAATATTTCAACAATCCTACAATTAGCAAAGTATGCAACAATCTTACAAAAAAATAAGAAACCACAAGATGAATATGTAGAAGATCCCTTTTAGCCTGTGAGTTTAGATGTGATCTTGTGTCCTCACTCAAGTACGAACCGCATATGAGGGGATAGTCCTTATCTTCTCTAAGGCGAGATGGCGCTCATTGGGGTAACCTAGGTTCAATAAATATCGGTACTACTTCTGATACATCTCATGGCTAGGGCAGTCATAGACAATTGTGAGTGCTAGGAGAGAGGGCATCCTCATGGCCTTTAGATTAAAGTTGCTCCAGTACCTTTACAAACACCTCCATGCCACTTTTAGGGATCCAACATGTGTGTTTGCACCCATTCCATGATGCATGGTTTTGTAGGCGTGTGAAGCACATGTGATGGGTTTTAGGGTTTTAAGAAGCAAGTACATAATTCATGATATCTGATACATGTAAAACAAGAAATAAAAACAACAATCTTTAAGAAATATCAGATTTTATTTCCATCCTACACATGTTGTTCATCCTTTATTTTTTATGTATTAAAAATTACAATTTTTTATAAAAAAAAAGAGAAGTGAATAATAAAACCTAAATAAGACGTGCGGCCAAAACCCTAAATTGACAGAGGATATGGATGCCAAAAAAATTAAATTGGAATAAGGCTTCCTAAAAAAATAAAAAATAGATAGAAGGGGTACGGTCGGCTGATCACCTTGATCTATGAGCTCAGATCTGGAGGATCAGAGGGATGTGTGTGATGGACTGGATTTTTTGCATAATTTCGAGGTAGGGCTGAGCATCGGTCCAAAACCGGACCGAACTGGACCGGACTGCGAACCGAATTTCAATAATATATGGACCGCAGACCGGACCATATTCAAGGTAGGACCGGACCCGGACCGGGACCGGACCATTTTGTGCTAGGACCGGACCGGACCGTTTGGACCGTAATCAGCCTTTTTTACATATTTTACAACTTATTTAATTGTACAAAGTTGATAATTTTAGTCACTTTTAACAATTATATAACTTTAGTATCAAACATTTATACTAGTAGTCTTATATATGTACTTTATTTGTAGTTATTATAGAATACACCTTCAATACAAAAGTCAATCTGCGGTCCGGACCGGACTGGACCAGATCGGACCGAAGACCGAACTTATCAAAATTCCCGGACCGCGGACCGGACCGAACTCAAGATGACGGAGAAGAGATTTGAGGAAGTTTGGATGAGAAGAAAGAATGAAAAAATGAAGCTCGAAGTTGGAAGAGTTTGACTCGGATCTCATCACAGAGTTCAGTGGAGGATGCCATGGATAACGAACCCAATTTTAGGAAAGAAGCAGATCGAGGTAGGGGGACAATGTGGAGCATTTCCCACTTCTAAAGTGTCACTGAAGTCGAGGAAGACCTGGCGGAGCATTGGGAGTCTCTGACATCAAAATAGGAGGATGGACTCTGGTTTCCCCTTTTTCCACCACGGCGATGATTATGCTTGACGAGGTCATGGAGGTGGAGATCTGTAGATGAGTCTGAGAAATAGAGGAGCCGTGGAGGTCCTATAGGAGACGGAAAAGCTGATGGAGCCTTCAACTTCATGCAAGGATCCATGGATCTGCTTCCATGCCTCGTCGGAGACCAACCAGCAGCGGCGAAACCTGTCTACAGAAGAACAGGGTCGCGTGACCGCGTGAGAAAGTAGCGAGACGGCTCAAACCTGAACCCAACCGATTTGTCGCAAAAATAGGAGAAAAGGGCCACTTTTCTTGAAGACACATGGCGATTGGTGATTGGCTAAAAGGTAAGAAAATCCTAGAAATACCTAGATCTTATAAAATGCATAGTAATTCATATGTTTTTCAGAAAAATATGAACAAAGTACCAACATTCTCAAAAAAATAAGTAGACCAACATGGGACTATGATACCATTATTTTGAAGCTTAAATGTTAGTAATATCATGTAAGATTTTATATAATTGTTTCATGAGTAATAAATATCCAATAGTGACAAAAAATTATGAGAATGCATCAAAAGCTCCTAAATATGATTTATTATTCCTACGATGTCAATTATGACCATGTTTGAACATGTAATGGTGTTATTTGCTTAATATGACTGATTAGGTCTAATAACCTTACATAAAATGTGTTCCCTAAAAAAAACCTTACATAAAATGCAACAATTATGTTCAGGCTCAATAAATGATATAATTTACAGAATATGTTCATAAAAGTGTATGAAACATGATCTATAACTAGTATATTAGTCTTATGCATGAAATTCATGTGATATGATGATGGCTCATAATATATGGTAAGAAACCTTAAGTTAAAGTGCATGAAGATATCAGGGTTAATGATGCATGTAATCAATAATGGAATATGACATCAGATATGTCATTATAAGATAAAGAAGAGTAATACTCATTTGGAATCTAATATTAGTAACATAATACCAATCTGACAAGACAAGTAATAAGGAGTGCATCTTAATGAGATAAGTAAACCCTAAAATGGATATGACTACGGTTATGATGATGAGAATCTGATTATGGTATATGTGGTCTTATCTTAATCAGGGTTGACCAAGAGTAATAGTTGACTCAGGATTATGCGATGATTAGGAATGTCTTGATCAAGGTACGCCCTTACCTCTTATTTGGACTACTATTCAGTATGGTTGTAGATGTAGTATGTGTATAAATACTTTACATTTTCATTGGATGAAATGATTGTTCTTGTAGGATATCTTGCTTGATTTTCCATAATTATGGATGTGAACACATGAAATATAATATATTTTTTCCATTATATCTAAGCACTTCAACTCTTTGATTGTTGATTGCTGGAAAATAAAGTACTTCAACTCTTTAGTAGTCAAGTACTTGAAAGTGATCCAACTCTTTGGTAGTCTGATCACATTATGAAATGATCCAACTCTTTAGTAGTCGATCATAAGGCCTTTAGTGCATTCAACCATCGATGGTCAATGCATGAATGATATAATGAAAAATGTGCCTAAAATATGTGTTCTCTTTTATTAATAAACATATCTTTGCTTAGGTATGCTTTTGTTATATTTCTTTTGTTATTGGGAAGTATTAGTTTTATCTTATTTCCAAGTCTTAGTAATGAGAGGTAAATAAAAAGACACGTAGGCGTACTCAGTAAAATATTCTTGAGTATTGTGTTGACGTGTACCAGGTGTACTCTTTTGTTTAGGTGATGTGGACTTATGATCTTGAAGACTAGGAGAGTTGAGAGTTGTTTGGCGAGCTAATGTATAGGTGGACCTATTGTCTAGAAGATCATGTTGTTTAGTAATAGTGGGTGCATATGTAAATGTTTATTGTTCAATATGTAATATCAAATCTTGTAATAATTCATTTTGTAATTATATGTTGAATGGTGAGCTTGTGTTGTTGTTGTTTGTTTATTGTTCATGTGCATGTGCTACTATTATTTCCTTTTGACTTCCTATGATTTTCTTCTTCTTAGTCAAGTGTGGGGTGTTTAAATTGTAGTCTCGCTGAGGTGAGTTTCAATTTTGATGTCACACATTAGATTAAGTCTTAGAAAATTTGGGGACATCACAGGTGGTATCAGAGCATGAACAATAGCAAAGCCAGACATTCGCTCATTATACAACTCAAACTAAATCAACCCTTGAACTTTAAAATCATTAGAGTTAGATTAGTTTTCATTTAGGGACTAGATCTGACTTAGCCTCTAGGATAGAACCTAAATGTCTGAGAACTAGGTCCATACTAGTTCTTGTTGTATGGCAAGTCCTAAAGTGTCAATCATCTCTTATCATGTGCTGGTATGGGACATTATATTATTTGGAGATGATGGGCACTGAGGGAAGAGAAACCCTTGACATATGATGCATCTATGTTTTGGGTAGATACACTAGGCTACGCCATGTTCACACCCTTTTCATTAGGTGACATGACACTAGACTCTCTACTATATGTGGGACACTCATTTTATGGATTTGGTTTTGAT
The DNA here is from genome assembly GCA_963693085.1 of Alisma plantago-aquatica. Lineage (NCBI taxonomy): Eukaryota > Viridiplantae > Streptophyta > Magnoliopsida > Alismatales > Alismataceae > Alisma > Alisma plantago-aquatica. Next base: position 664,215,300 of record OY856414.1, read on the forward strand.
TCCAATCAGACCGAGACTCGATAGATTTCTCTGATGCTTGTTTTATGGGAGAAAAACTATATGATATCTATTTATATATGTAAGTATTACAAAACTATGTCCCCACACATGTATGAGTAGGAGGTGATCATGAAACCTAAGTAAAAGTGAATGGCATCTGTAACATACTGAATCTTGAATTCAATTTGCAGTTAAACCTATTTTCAAGATTTTATTTCCTTCATATCCTTTTTGGACTTTTCCCTAAATTTTAGTAGCTTTTCTATCCTCTTTGGCCTCAATGTTGAAATTGAGCTATACTTGATGGATTGAACTATATTTACTCACATTCATTTCAATGAATGGGTTTTTGCACAGATACCTCAACTATTGTATTAATTAGAGTCTAATTATGTATAATGACCATTAATGAGAGATAATTAGTAGATTATATTAATTTGGAGATTATATGGCTTTGTGGGATGAGAAATGAGAAATAAGAAATTTTATATCGAAATTTATTAAGAAAGGTACTAAATATATTTATTGGGCACTTAGCATACAATTAAATACAAAAATGTGTTCAAGAGGAGAATTAATGTAAAGTTAGACTCCTCACACTTTAATTAGCAAACCCATGAATTTTCATGTCAACTATATTTCTCTACCCTCCTAATTAATTAAATGAATATGCAACTCTAATGTATATATAAATGCCTATTGCATGGAAAAAGGAAACCCCCTTGACTCCTATTCAGTCTTCTCTTTAATTTGTTTGACCATTGAATAGAAATTGCTTTCCCAATTGAATTGGTATTTAAACTCCTAATTACCAAAGGATTTAATTGTGGTATTTCATTAAGTGATTAACTATTTCCTAAACCACAACATAACGCAGTGTTACATGACTCCCCGCTATCCCAAACGTGATGTCGCATTCTCCCTCTCTGAAACAAGTGATGCCCCTTCGTCTCTGCCATTCCTCTCCTGTCCGCCTCCTATATCATCTCCCCCCCGTTCCTTCCTTTCCTATCTCCCTCTTCCCCTAAACCCTAGCCTCCAATGATCCCCTAAACATGTGCCAATCCAAAAGCCACCACCCAATGCAGTCGTTGGCGCTGCTGCTGCCTAATGCCATCTTCTCACCAACGTCAGTGCCAGAAGCCTGGGTCACGATTTTGCGTCAGCATCATTAACACTTGCCCATATGACCTTCGATGCCCAGAAACCCCCTCTGCATCAGTCACGACGTTGCGACATCATCGACTCCTGTGACGCCATCGAATTCTTCTCACCATCCTCCTCCTTCTCTCCTACGATGACTACCTTGACAACAACGTCGTCAACTGCTCTCTTGCAACGACGTCGACCCCTTCTCCTACAGCAACACTGTGACAGAATCACATAACTTGGTGCAAAACCCTCACCATGATGGCACCCCCACACCCAATCTACTCCCCTAGTGTCAGCCACCACCGACCTGATCTCGACGCTTCCTTCCAGCAACATCCTGTCACGACGCCCCTCTAACATGGCACCCCACTCTCTTCATTCATTGCTTTCTACCACCTTGGCAGTAAGAGCACCGCCACCGTGAGTTTGATCTCCTTCACATGATGATGGTTATGCAAGGCTCCATCAGGTACTACATAACCCCTCAATTGCAAATAAACATCAAGGACAACTCCTAATCCACCAATTGAAAATGGTAATTAAGTTTATAGTTTTATCCATGTACACTTGATTAAGATCCTAGATTTTTAGACTTATCTATATCTGAACTTATCATGGTGGTATAATCATATAAACATAATGCTTCCTTAACCCTACATGATGTATAATCTAAATACTCACGTGTTAAATAGCATCTCCCATGTCATGCAATAGATTTGAGTATTAAACCATAGAATTCACCAATCAAATGACATTGTAACAAGATGCACTAGTGTATTAACATTATTAACAGATCATACACAATCAGAAATCACTAAGAGTACAATATAAACAATGACTCACTCTTGAATAGAATCATAACCCTAATTATATATGTTTATATGTAATGGCAATTAAATTACCAACATGGATTTAGGGAATACATTTATCTAGATTCATTTGATTCAAATACATTGATAACCGAACTATTTTATGAATCACTCTAATGCTTTATTGTAATCGTGATTGTCATGGCTCAACTAATAATGGAAGACTAAATATAAGATGAGTTATATTTTAATACTACACATAAATTATCAAGAATTTCGATAATCATGTTTCAACAAACCCTAGATAAACAAATACATATTTATGCAATAGATGGTAATTAGAAATATAAATATAATTATAGAATGCATCTAACTATATTGTCTTCTTATGAATTAAATGGTGAAAAAGATAATAATGTGTAAAAGAATATACTTTTATAAACATATATCTAGATGACATGTTAGTTGGATCAATGCATGTGTATATTAGTGAACCTAATAGATAGACATTCATGTGGAATATACTTACACTAATATACATGGTAAGCATGATGTTAGAATAATGTGGATTCATATTATAGAGAAGAGAATGAAATCATCAAGCCTAAATTGGAAGAATACATATTATTATCCACATATAAATGAGTTACATACGCTTATGTTACTAAACATGAGTAACTAGAACTAAGAGTGATATATAAAGCATTACATATTCTATCAACAAAGATTAACATCATAAACCCTAACATGACATTAAATGATCAGGAATAGGGTAAGAATAATATAAAAATATAATAGGAATGAATATGTTCACTTTGACTTGGCTAATATACATAATGTGTTTCTAGGATGAAAAGTTGACTTTGTGGACCAAAGTATACTATTCAAGTTAACCTTTATTTGTGAAAATAGGTATGTGCATTCTAACCCTAAGTTGGGCATGTTTTTAACCCAATCCTATTTCCCAATTAGGCGTGAGCCTATTTTCATTTATTCTTATTATTTCACTATAATTGTTCAAGGGTCATGGACCTCACTTGCAAAGTTATTAAATTTCTTAAATCTACCATTGATTTACTCTATCATGATGCTGTAAATGACTATTTAACTAATGTAGTGTACATGAGTACAAACCACCCGTATTGGGCATGTGTTATTTCGCCCAGGGGAATGTGACCACTCTCCCCAATTTTATATATATTAGGGTGCTTGGGAATATGTTACTCTCCCTCACCCAGAGGTTGAGGTTAGGTAGGTGCCTCATCCCTATATTTTCTTAATATAGTCATATTAAATCATTCATGCAAATTTTACTATTATTTGAACTGGCAGAATTCTTATTTGTTTTACTTGCCTCATATTCTTGACTCTCTTACCATAGTGAATCTTTATTATTTCCTAATTTAGTTTGTAATTGTCCTTATTCCTTAATTGACACAAACATTTTCTCTCCTCTTGCTGGTTGATCCCAACCACCCAGTTTTAGGATCATAGTTCGCAACAGAAGAATAGTGAACCAACCTAAGACTAGGAAAAGGAGTCCATCCTTCCCTCATGGATTTACTTGTTAAGTTATTTATTTTTGGAGACATATTGAGGTAGTTGAGTTTCCCTCTACTTAGATCCTTTATTTGTATAAGCATGTACACCCTTTTGGGAAATTTATGTACTCTTTGTTAAATTGAATATAGTCAATTCTACTAGTATTCATTGGATTTTGTTTACCATATTTAGTAGAGAGGTGATCTGACTTCTTTACATCATGGTATCAAAGCCAATGGTAGTCTGAGTCTTGACTATTTCAATTTTTCTCCTTAGTTAGAAACCCTTACCTCATATAGTTTTCCTTTAGTTCACCTTAGAATTAGACTATGATGAAAGGCTGATTTCGAATTATAATAATTTCATATTAGGTATATCTTTAATCAAATTTTAGGTATTAGCCTATTAGGTAGGTACTAGGACATAAGTTGAAAGCAAGGGTGCCTAGAAATGGTCAAGGTCTACGGGCTGACAATATTTTCCTCCGTGCCACTAGCTTGGTTTACGAGGACTCCCAGATCCATATGACACCGGACTGGCCTGAGCTCAGTCTGATTGTCCAAAATAGCATACCTTTTAGGCAAATAACCTCAATGTTGAGTATACATAGGAACCTCTATGATGATTTGGGTAACCATATAAAATCACCTTATATCCCCAAGTTCCTTATATGAGTCTTAGACTTCCATGTTTAGGAGTAGTCTACCCTATACTAGACTTTGAAGTTTAGTTATAGTGATTAGTAAAACAATTAAGTGTTGGGTCTTATACATGATTTGATTAGACTCACAATTTTACCTCTAGTTTAGTTTGACTTGGTAGGTCAACCCTTTTCAAAGGTGGAGTAATGGTAGTAGTAGTACCTTGATAGATTTTGCATTTGCTGATTTTGAGGATGAAATTCCTTTTTAGGGGGAAATGACCCTATACATAGCAAAATCTAGCCACTTTGGAATTAGAAACCCTAACTTCATAGACAAGATATTATTGTGTTTATATGATTAGTATTGACCAAACAAAGTATAATTATAATTTAACTTGTTTGGTTAAATACAAATGAATATATATTAAGTCACCTAATGAGTAGTTCATATGCTTGAACCCCAACAAATATTTAATATGAGTAATTGTGAATACACATAGTGTTGACCATGTCACCCTAATGATATGATAAATGGAACTAATTCATGCTAAGAATGCATAAAATATAATGGCCATGTTGACCTAAACCCTAATATGTAATCATATAACCTTAACATATATACATATCCTTAATGCCTTCATGATGCATTAGTGACATTAGGTGACATCATTAGATAATATACCTAGATGGAATATAATCACCTAATCATAAATTGATATATGAATCAATTCATTAGAATGTAATGTGTTCCATCCTATTCACCTAAATATATGCTATGGCTCAAATGTCATAAGGAGTAATTGGATTTATATAAGCATGATTATTAAGTCTATAATAATTCCAATTGCCTAATGTGATGTTATATGTATAATGTATAATATGAAGTGTAAATAGGAGAAAATGATTAATGATGACATTAGTATGAGTATGAAAAGTAAGGTGACAATGTGTAATATAGGTGTAAGAAATTAATGTGACATTATTTAGACTTAAAACTTATTAGATAATATTACATATTTCTTACAAAATAATCTATGATTATTCTATATAATGGTAACATTAGGATAATGGAGATTAAAGTCAAGTTATTAAGGATTGTGATCTAACATATTAATGAATATTGAGATGATTTAGTAAACCCTAATTGTGCTTAAAATTCTTAATTAGTAATGAGAAATACAGATGAATTATACATAATGGTGAGATATAATTCTTTTTATAACAATGTGAATATAACGTGATACAATTAATAAAAAAATAAAGAGGATGTAACTTCGTAATGGAGATAATGTTAATAAGACAAAATGTTAATTGTGTTATACTTGATAAAAGGTAATATGAATAGTGGAAACCTTAGTAAAACCTGACTTATGAGTAGAGCATGTGAAGTACCATAGATTAGAAGTAAACACTTAGTTGATTAAGGTTGGGATGTTACATACTCACCCTTCCCTATTGTTGATATTTTGGGGATGAAATCCTCTTTAAGGGGTGCATTGTTGTAACATACTGAATCTTGGATTCAATTTGCAATTTAACCTATTTTCAATATTTTATTTCCTTCATATCCTTTTTGGACTTTTCCTAAAATTTTCCTAGCTTTCTATCCTCTTTGGCCTCAATGTTGAAATTGAGATATACTTGATGGCTTGAACTATATTTACCCACATTCATTTCAATGAATTAGTTCTGGCATAAATACCTCAACTAATGTTTTAATTAGAGTCTAATTATGTAAAATGACCATTAATGAGAGATAATTAGTAGATTATATTCATTTGGAGATTTTATGGCTTTGTGGGATAAGAAATGAGAAATAAGAAATTTTATATCAAAATTTATTAAGAAAGGTACAAAATATATTTATTAGGCACTTAGCATACAACTAAATAAAAAAATGTGTTCAAGAGGAGAAGTTAATGTAAAGTTAGACTCCTCACACTTTAATTATAAAACCCATGGATTTTCATGTCAATTGGCATTTTTCTACCCTCATAATTAATCAAATTAATATGCAACTCTAATTTATATATAAATGCCTATTGCATGAAAAAAGGAAACCCCCTTGACTCCTATTTAGTCTACCTTTTAATTTCTTTGACCATTGAATAGCAATTGCTTTTCCAATTGAATTGGTATTTAAACTCCTAGTTACCAAATGATTTAATAGTGGTATTTGATTAAGTGATTAACCATTTCCAAAACCACAACGTAACACAGTGTTATGTGACTCCCATCTCTCCCAAACGTGATGTCACGTTCTCCCACTCTAAAATGGGTGACACCCTGTTGTCCCCACCTTTCCTCTCTTGTCCACCTCCTATATCATCTTCCCCCACGTTCCTTTCTTTCCTATCATCCTCTTCCCCTTAACCCTAGCCTCCAATGATCTCCTAAACGTGCGCCCATCCAACAACCACCACTAAACGTAGCCGATGACACTACTTCTACTTGATGCCATCTTGTCACCAACGTAAGTGCCAGAACCCTGGGCCACAACACTATGTCAGCATCACTAACACCTACCCATCCCATCGACTACTGCAAGCCATCATCCTCCCTCTCTCCTGTGATGACTACCTTGACAGAAATGTCGTCGACTGCTCTCTTGTAACAGCGTCAACCCCTTCTCCTACAGCAACACCACAATGAAATCACATAACTTGGTGCAACACCCTCACCATAAAGGTGCTCCGAAACCTCATCTAATCCCCTAGCATCAACCACCACTGACCTGATATCGATGCTTCCTGCCAGCAACACCCTGTCATGACACCCCTCTAACATGGCACCCCACTCTCTTCGTTCATTACCTTTTGCCACCTTGGCAGCAAGAGCACCGCCACCCTGAGTTTGATCTCCTTCACATGATGATGGTTATGCAAGGCTCCATTAGCTGCTATAGAACCCCTTAATTGCATAATGGACGTCAAGGACAACTCCTAATTCACCAATTGAAAATGGTATGTAAGTTTATAGTTTTATCCATGTAAACTTGATTAAGATCCTATATTTGGAGACTTATCTATATCTAAACTTATCATGGTGGTATAATCATATAAACATAATTCTTCCTTAAGCCTACATGATGTATAATCTAAACTCACGCGTTAAATAACATCACCCATGCCATGCAATAGATTTGAGTATTAAACCTTAGAATTCACCAATCATGACATTGTAACAAGATGCACTAGTGTATTTACATTATTAATAGATCATGTACAATAAAAAATCACTAATAGTACAACATAAACAATGGCTCACTCTTGTTTAGAATCATAACCCTAATTATATATGTTTATATGTAATGTCAATTAAATTACCAACATGGATTTAGGGAATACTTTTATCTAGATTGGTGTGATTCAAATACATTGATAACTGAATTGATTTATGAATCACCCTATTGCTTTATTGTAATCTTGATTGTCATGGCTCAACTAATAATGGAAAATTATATATAAGATGAGTTGCATTATAATACTACACACAAATTATCAATAATTTCGATAATCACGTTTCAACAAACCCAAGATACACAAATACATATTTATGCAATAGATGATAATTATAAATACAAATATAATTATGGAATACATCTAATTATATTGTCTTCTTATGAATTAAATGGTGAAAAAGATAATAATGTGTAAAGAATATACTTCTATAAACATGTATCTAGATGACATGTTAGTTGGATCAAAGCATGTGTATATTAGTGAACCTAAAAGATAGACATTCATGTGGAATATACTTACACTAATATACATGGTAAGCATGATGTTAGGAATAATATGGATTAACATTATAAAGAAGATAATGACATCATTAAACCTAAATTGGAAGAATATGAATTATTATCCACATATATATGATTTACATATGCTTATGTTACTAAAGATGAGTAATTAGAACTAAGAGTGATATATAAAGCATTACATATTCTATCAACAAAGAATAACATCATAAACCCTAACATGACATTAAATGATCGGGAGTTGGGTAAGAATAATATAAAAATATAATAGGAATGAATATATTCACTTCGACTTGGATAATATACATAATGTGTTTCTAGAATGAAAAGTTAACTTTGTGGACCAAAGTATACTATTCAAGTTAACCTTTATCTGTGAAAATAGGTATGTGCATTCTAACCCTAAGTTGGGCATGTTTTTAACCCAATCCTATTTTCCCAATGAGGCATGAGCCAATTTTCATTTATTCTTATAATTTCACTATAATTATTCAAGGGTCTTGGACCCAACTTGTAAAGTTATTGAATTTCTTAAATTTGCCATTGATTTACTCTAGCATGATGATGTAAATGACTAATTAACTAATTTAGTGTACATGAGTACAAACCACTTATAGTGGGCATGTGTTATTTCTCCTGGGGGAATGTGGCCACTCTCCCCAATTTTATACATATTAGGGTGCTTGGTAATATGGTACTCTCCCTCACCTGGAGGTTGAGGTTAGATAGGTGCCTCAACCCTATGTTAGATTAATGTAGTCATATTAAATCATGCATGCAAATCTTACTATTATTTGAACTGGCAGAATTCTTATTTTTTTACTTACCTCATATTCTTGACCCTCTTAGCATAGTGAATTTTTATTATTTCCTACTTTCGTTTGTAATTGTCCTTATTCCTTAATTGACACATACATTTTCTCTCCTCTTGCTGGGTGATCCCAACCATCCAGGTTTAGGATCAGAGTACGCAACATGATCATGGTGATCCAACCTTAGACTAGGAGAAGGAGTCCATCCTTCTGTCATGGATTTACTTGTTAAATTATTAATTTTTTGAGACATATTGATGTTGTTGAGTTTTCCTCTATTTAGATCCTTTATTTGTATAAGCATGTACACCATTTTGGGAAAAGTTTATGTACTCTTTATTAAATAGAATATAGTCAAATTTTAATCTTTCGGTACTATTCATTGGATTTTGTTTACCATATTTAGTAGAGAGGTGATCTTACTTCTTTACAACATCAGTCTAGAAAAGAGAGTAGTTATAGATTAGATGTCTATAACCTTGTTGGAGTATGTGATAGATGAAATAGATGAACTATGTTTAGATGATAATCTAAGTGTTATATAGATGATATATGATGGGTTATAATGATACATGTTGGTCTTTGAGGACATGAATTTAGATTTGAGGTTTTAAAATAAGTTTTGATGATGCAAGTATAAGATAAGATAAGTTAAGACAAGGTTTTTAGTCAACATGAGCCTCAATCTCTTTTACAAAGGAGGACCTCTAGTGTTAGGACCAGTTTCAGGGTTAACTCTAATGAGAGTGAGACCCATTGGGAGAAGGTCAAAGAGCCTAGATATGAGAATGATGAGAAATATGTGATGATATGTCCTAAAATTGAATACTCCTGAGTGATTGAGTTGAGTTGCATTATGCATGATTCTTATAGTCTCTTGAACCCTAGATGTCCCGAGGAGGACCAAAACCTAGAGTCAGAGAGAGGCTGGATATCTATGTACATGTGAACATGAATATGAGAGCCTACCATCTGGGTGAGGGAGAGAGTCTGAAGATCCTGGAGGAGGCAATAACTATGTTAGTTTCTATAAAGCCTCAGGCTTGAGTTAGTGGTTCCTTGTAGGACTCTAGTGGTGTATATATAGATAGAGTTTTGGGTAAGAAGTACAATGGGTAGTGACCTATGAAGATAATGTCATATCATGTTTTGGTTTGTTCTTATGTGGATAGAGCTTGTAAAGCTATCACTGATGCCAATCAGGTAATCTAAGAATCTTAGACTAATGAGGGAAGATAAGGTATAGGAATATATGATAATCATAGAGTTGAGTGAGCTTAGAGAGACTGAGCATGATACCACCCTCATGATGTGGGTTAGGAGAACCTCAATTGCACTAGATAAAGATTTGATATATGTTTCAAAAGTGACTCATATAAGTTTGTCTACCACAGCCAAGATGTAATATGTGTAGGAGTGTGATCTAATCTCAAGATTTGACATTTTGATATTATGGAAACCCATAGATGTTTTAATAGATCTCAATGTATAAATATTTAACCATATTCCTGAATAATGATGCCATGTTAAGATTGATGATTCCAGCTACGAAGTCAATAATAAAGTTTGTAACCTAAAATGAGGATGTGAAATGAGATAATATTTATGATGAATATTGAATGTGGTGTTAATGTTAGTGCCAAATAAAAAAATATGGTTTGTAAATTTAGTACAACATAATGATGATAGAACACTAATATGATATAGATGGATAAAGTGGGTTAACTATAGTTAACTCCCTCCTAATAGGCATATGTTAATGTTGAACACGTTCTAACAATTAGCTCAATAAAATGTTGATGACACCTTGATATAATGGGTTAACTTTAGTTAACTCCTTTAGAACATGGTAATATGATGTGGTAACCTTAATGTATGGGAACCGTAATGCATGAGTAAAGATAAGAATTCAACCCTAACATATGAGATATGTCATGACATAACTAGAATTTCTAAGCCATTATTTCAATCTTTTATGAAGGGGTGATTCACTTTAGATGTTTTAAAACCTCCTAATAGTGGTTCAAATATGATTATGTGGCTTTTTTTGGATATGGTCCACATAGAGTGGTGTCGTACATATGGATGATGACCTTTCAGTTTTTCCTTGAAGTAAGAGGATGGCTTAATTTCAAGGTAGAAATTTCTTTAAAGATGTATATGATGCGATGGACTGGATTTTTGGCTTAATTTCTAGGACACAATTTCTCTTTAGGTGTGTAGGATGTGATGGAGTGGACTTTTGGAATCCTTAAATGTCCAATGACATAAGTGAATTCATGCATGATGAGTTATTTTGAGAGTTCCATGTGTTTTGTCAAAGTTTGGATGGCATATGATATTGATATCATGAATAAGATCCTTGATTTATACCTTTGTGAAGTATTTAATTGAAAGGTTAAATAGTTGAGTTTTGGCACCAAAATTTATTATATTGTAGCTTGAGGTGTTATAAAGCAATGGTACAATTTTGGTGGCTATTGGAGGATCTTAGAAAAAAGTTATTTAGGATTCAAAATGATGAAATAATGCATATATTTGTGCTTTTGATCACAAGGTTCTAGTTATTTAGCCTATTGTTCTGATTTTTTGGAGGTGTCACACACCATTTGTTTGGGTTGGGTCTGCATGTACAAATCCTAGTCATGCATATCCAATCCAGCGGCCATTACTTTTGACTTAGGTTATCGACGGATTGGGCATCTGTATCGGATGCACCAAACCCTTGGATGCAACCTGACAGTCATCATCATCTTCAACCTTACAGTTAGAATAGGGTAAGGGGAGAAATTTTTTCCACGATCGTCCTCGAGTACAATCATCAAGATCATGCAAAGAGAGAAGTTGAAAACCGGGCAGTTAGCTTCAAATTGTTCATGGATGCCCTTCAACCCCTTTCTTGAGGATAGGGAGTAAGGAACAAGGGAGAACGAGCTCTCGTTTCCCATTACCTCTCCACCCCATGGAGAAGGTCATGTCCAGAGGACATAGAAGAGATTTGAGGAAGTTTGGAGGCGAAGAAAGAAGGCAAAAATGAAGCTCAAAGTTGTAAGAGTTCAAGTTGGATCTCATCACAGAGTTCTGTGGAGGGTGCCATGTATGACGAACCTAGTTTTGGGAAAGAAGCAGATCTAGGTAGGGGGACAATGTGGATTGTTTCCCACTACTTTTTGAAGTTTCAATGAAGTTGACGTAGACCTGGTGGAGCGTTTGGAGTCTTTGACTTCAAAATAGGAGGATGGACTGTGCTTTCCCTTTTTCCACCACAGAGGAGGCTATGCTCGATGAGGTCATGGAGGTGGAGATCTGGAGACGAGTTCGAGAAATAGAGGATCTGTGGAGGTCCTATAGGAGACTGTGAAGCTGATGGAGCCTTCAACTTTGTCCAAGGATCCATGGATCTGCTTCCATGCCTCACCAAAGACCAACCAGTAGCGGTGACACCTATTCCCATAAGAACAGGTCATGTGACCACATGAGAAAGAAGTGAGACAGTCGACCTAGTTGTTGGGGACAACATATCATTCTCTCAAACCTCGATTTTTTTTGGAAAACTCTTTTTTTATTTTTTTATGCCTACCAAGTAACATTCCAGAATTGCTATCTCCTCTTTCTATTGAGTTTCCATTCCAGTGGTATGTTTTTCTATAGACAAATATATCTGTATAATTGTGCATGCGCCGCCCATCGAACAATCTTACATTGCCAGTTTTTGACCCCGATCCAGAATGGACTTTCCATCGCTTAAATCGACAAAACTGACTTAGGATGGATGAAAAGGAGGTTTCCCATGGGATTAAGTAGGCATTTGCCTCTCAAAGAGAGTTGATGATGGCTGAATGCGTGGCTCAAGAATCCAACTTGCACACAACTCATATCACTGAGAAAGAGGCTATACAAGCCGCTCAGAGGGAGGCCGAGAGACAAAAACAACTAAAAGAATTTTCCACTCCAAAAACCAGATACGCACAACACCCAGTTGCGCCATTCACGATCACCACTTCTCAATTCAAGATCCACACTGAGTGGATCACGATGCTTCAGACCAATCTTTTTCCAATAACAAAGGTGAAAATTGTCAAGATCACCTCGAACACTTCATAGACCTTAGTTCCCTGACTAAAATCCTAGGCATTTATGAAGATGCCATTAGACTTAGACTTTTCAAATTTCAAGGGTAGACAATAGTTGGTATAATTCCATGGAGAGTGACAACCCCATCACCACTTGGGAAGCACTTCAAACAATGTTTTTGGATAAATACTTCCCCACTTCCCTTACCTATGAGATTAGAGGCCAAATCATGTTGTTTCAATGGTCCCTGGAGAAACCTTAGGAGAAGCTTGGGAAAGATTTCAGAAATTCCTCTACCGTTTCCCCCATCATGACATATCACACTCTCAACTCATTGAGATATTTTATCGTGGTGTTGATGATGACACCAAGAAATTTCTTGATTCCTCATATGGAGGAAATCTCATGTTCCAAAACCTAAGCAGCACATGGGAGGTAGTTAAAAGAGCTTCTAAAACCCAGGCTATACATGGAACTGGTGGGGTCTTAAAAGTGGCTAAGGCTGAGGTAAACCCAGACATTCATACTATTGTTGAAGCTCTTAAATTAATCTCTTTGAAACATGACTGCTTGGAATCCTTGTTTAATGCTTATGAAAAACAACCTCAACAAGTGAGGGCTACATAATCTCTATGTGGGATATGCCATGGGTATGATCATGCTACTCTCCAGTGTCAATATCTCTACAACACACATGTGCAGTCTGATGTTGGTCAACAAGTAGAGGATCTAAACTCTATCCATAGTATCCCGGGCCAGGATTACTACAATCCAAACCAAGCCAGAAACCATCTCGAGTTTCAATATGGAAAACCCTTAGAAGCTAAAATCTTATCTCAACTTCCCCCTCCACAAAGACCCCCACAACCCCAAGCCAACTATCGTACACCACCATGTTTTCTATATAATAAAAACCAAAGGAATTTTGAGAAACTAGGGAATATCAGGGGAAACATCCAAAACCATGGACCCTACCAAGGACAAAAATATCAAAACCTTCTTCAACCACCACCACCTCAACAGAATGCCCCTACCCCTGTGGCAGAGGATAGGATTTCAGCCTTATAGAAAATCATAATAGCGCACTAGAAATCGACCGACTCTCAGTTCAGTCTTCTTTTTGCTAAACAAAGCCCCCTGTAGGGACCTTCACCGGACATCCCGAGAACAACCCAAAACATCCTGAATAACTAAAGGTTGTTTCCACTCGTTCGGGGAAGATTCATACTCCTCCCCGAGAGACCCACAGTTGTGCCCTTGGACTTTGAGGATGATGATACAATGATCATCGAAACCCCACCCTCACCTACCCCATCCGTCCCCACTCCATCTTGTGTGGTCCCACCTATGGAAATTGATGAGCTAGACATTCCCATTTACAAACCCCGTCCACCTTACCAGGCCCACCTAAAGCAAACTATGCTTGACACCCGTTTGGTGAAATTTAGGGAAGCCATGAAAAAGTTGCATGTGGATATTCCCTTTCTTGATGCTTTAGCTGACATGTCGGCTTGGTCCTAATATATGAAATTTCTTTTGACCAGAAAGTACCACACTGATGAGAACGAGACAGTCATGCTTGCTAGGACTACCTATGATATTATACAAATCAAGATTCCTGGAAAGAAGAAAGACCTTGGCTCCTTTGAGATTGGGTTCTACCTAGGTGATAATGCATGCAGGAAGGGTCTTAGAAACTTGGGCACGAGTATTTCTATTATGCCCTATAGTATTTGCAGGAGGCTAGGTTTCATTGACATGCTCCCCACCTCCATGACAATCCAATTGGCTGACTCATCCATGTCAAAATTGATGGGGATCATTGAAGGCATACCTGTAAGAGTTGGGAAGGATGCTTATGTCCCATGTGATTTTGTCATCATGTAAATAAAGGAAGACGTAAAGTTCCCCATCATCTTTGACCATCCCTTTTTGGCAACCACTCGTTCCTTGATTGATGTTGAGGCTGATACCATTTTCTTGTCCCTAGGAAAACAAAACCTAAAGTTTAGGGTATTTGAAAGCATACACCGACCAAGCCTGAAAGAAGAGGTCTATCTTCTTGATTGTATTGAGAAAATGCAACAATTGAGACAAGAATGGGAACTAGTTGAAGATCCCCTCTGAAATTCCCTTGTGACCCTTATTGATTGTGGATTCGAAGATGCTCAATTGGGGCAATTCAGACACCATCTTGAACCTTTGAGGAGATTCATACTGAGGAGTTTGAAGACCTAAAAATGGTCTCCGTTGTGGATGCCAAACCTGAAACCCCCAAGGCACCTGACATGAAACCCCTCCCTAAAGGTCTTAAGTATGCCTTCCTTGATGAATAAAAGCTTTATCTTGTTATCATTAACTCTAATCTCACCCATGAATAGGAAACCAAGCTAATTATATAACATAGGAAGAGGAAATATGCCTTAGGATACAAGATGGCTGATTTGATAGGAATAGATCAATCCATTTGCATGGATACAATTCCTATGGTAGAAGAGTACAAACCTTCTAGAGACCCTCATAGGAAACTAAACCCTGACATGAAAGAGGTGGTGCATCTAGAGGTTATCAAGATTTTGATTTTAGGGATCATCTACCCCATCTCTGACTCCCCTTGGGTGAGCCCAGTTCAGGTTGTCCCCAAGAAAGGAGGTACCACAGTTGTGAAAAATGACAATATTGAACTTATTCCCACTCGCACCACCATGGGGTGGAGGATGTGTATTGACTATAGGAAAATGAGTAATGCCACTAGGAAAGATTATTTCCCCCTTCCCTTTCTGGATCAAGTACTAGAGTACCTCATCCATCAACAATATTTTTGCTATCTTGATGGCTATTCAAGTTTCTATCAAATTCCCATTCATCCGGACGACCAAGATAAAATGACTTTCATTTGCCCATTTGGGACTTATGCATCCAGGAGAATACCATTCAGGTTGTGCAATGCCCCAGCCACCTTTCAGCGATGCATATCCTTTATCTTCATTGAATTGACCAAACTATCATGGAGGTTTTTATGGACAATTTCTCCATCTATGGAGATAGTTTTCAATCTTGTCTCCATCATGTATCTCTGGTTTTGGAAAAATGTGAAGAAGCACACTTGATCCTCAATTGGAAGAAGTGTTACTTTATGGTGATGGAAGGAATTATTTTAGGCCATAGGGTGAGAAATCATGGCACTGAAGTGGATAGAGCCAAGATCGAGGTCATCTCAAAACTCCCACCACCTTCTTTTGTCAAGGACATTCATGCCTTCCTTAGGCATGTGGGTTTTTATAGACGTTTCATCCGTGATTTTTCTAAGATCACCAAACCCCTAACCAATCTCCTTTAAAAATACACTCCTTTTGTTTTTTATAAAGCTTGCATGGCCAGTTTTCTTTGCTTATAGGATGCCCTCATTTCCACTTCCATCATTAGGGCCCCAGACTGGTCCCTACCCTTTGAGTTAATGTGTGATGTGAGTGATTATGCCGTTGGTGCTATTCTAGGACAGCATGTTGATAAAAAGCACCATGTCATTTACTACGCATCTAAGACCTTGGATGAAGCCCAGCAGAATTACCCAACTACTGAAAAGGAAATGCTAGCTATGCCTTTGACAAATTTAGCTCATATTTGGTTGGTTCCAAAGTCATCGTTTACACAGACCATGCGGCCATTAGATATTTAATGACCAAAAAGGATGCTAAATCCCACCTTCTACATTGGGTCCTTCTACTTCAGGAATTTGACCTAGAGATCTTAGACAAAAAGGGTTGTGAAAATGTCATTCCCGACCATCTTAGTCACCTTGATTTCTTCAATGATGATGATATACCCATAAATTACTCCCTTCCTGATGATAAATTGTTAAAGATGGAATCCCAATATCCTTGGTTTGTGGATTATGTAAATTTTCTAGCCGTAGGTGTATTGCACCCCAAATATTTTTTCCCTCAAATATAAGGGACATTATAAGGTTAAATGCTTGCATGATGTAAAACATTACTATTGGGATGATCCATATCTTTTTAGATTATGTTCGGATGGACTTTATCGCAGGTGTGTTACTAAGGAAGAGGCTCATGAAATACTTGAGCAATGCCATGCTAGCCCCACCGGCGGGCACATGAGTTCTCAAAAAATGGCTAAGAAGGTCATACAACCCAGGTTCTTCTGGCCTACTCTATTCAAAGATCCATACCATTTTTCCCTTTCTTGTGATGAATGTGAAAGGACCAACAACATATCTAAGAGAGACCAAATGCCCATGACTTCTTGGTAGGATATTGAAATTTTCAACGCATGGGGGGTAGATTATATGGGACCGTTCCCTTCTTCTTGCGGGTACAAATATATCTTGGTGGTTGTTGACTACATTTCCAAATGGGTTGAAGCCATCCCCACCAAAAAATGTGATTCCAAGCCTATGAAGAAGCTCTTCAAAGATATCATTTTCCTCAATTTAGGGTACCTCATACAGTAGTATCTGATGGAGGTTCCCACTTTCTAGAGAAGAGCTTAAAGTCCTTATTGAAACGATATGGGGTCCATCATAAGGTTTCCACCCCTTACCACCCATAGACTAGTGGTTAGGTTGAGGTGTCAAATAGGCAAATCAACTCCATCCTAGAGAAAATGGTAAATCACACTAGGACCAATTGGGACTTAAAACTCAATGATGCCTTATGGGCATATAGGACCACCTACAAAACTCCCATAGGCATCAATCCCTTCAAATTGATTTATGGGAAATCATGCCATCTACCAATAGAATTAGATAATTAGGCCAATCGTGCTATCAAAACTCTCAATTTTGACTTAACTACTGCAGGTGAAAACTACTTTTTGAAAATGTAAGAGTTAGATGAACTCTGAATGACTACTTATGAAAATGTCAGGATTTACAAAGACAAAACCAAACTATGGAATGATGGTCATATTAGGCGAAAGGACATCAAGGAGGGAGATAAAGTTCTAATATACAAATCTAGATTAAGACTTTTTCCTAGAAAACTTAAATCTAGATGGTATGGGCCCTACCTAGTCAAGCATTCCTACCCTCATGGAACTTTTCTTCTTTGGGACAATGTTTAGGGGAATTGAAGGTCAACAAACATAGGCTTAAATGGTACATCACCGTTGAGGATTTTCTATCTTCTGAGGCGCATCAACTCTCCTTACTCGAAGACCTCATCTTTCATGAACGCTCTCCTCCCCCTCCTGAGCTTAAAATGGCTCCCTAATCTAACTTTGTCGGGCCTTTGATATTAAATAAGGAACTTATTGGGAGGCAACTCAATCATTTAATTTTTGCTATTTTTTTCTATACATGTCTTAGCTAACACTTGTGTTTCAATTTCAATTCTTTTATAAAAAGCATGTGACACGAATTTACCGTGCGAAGAAACGCAAGTGTACGCGTCAATGTAATATAGGCCTTTGTGAGGCCCGAGTCGAACTCAGGGATACGTGAAATTGTCGGAGACTCCTACTAACTACTCACGATCAGCTAGACCGATTAAATTGTTGAGAGTTGTTGTTAAAGTTAAAAGAAAATAAAAATAAAACAAAGCAAAGCAATCGATTAAATGTTTGGTTTAATCAATTCAAAATGAGATCTTTAGGATTGCGGTTTCACCGCGGGTTTTCTTTGTATTAAATTCTATTTGGTCATTCAAAATTATCTCTCTATCCGGGTAGTGGCCTGAAATCAGAATTGCCCACTGTCGTGGTACAATTCACTACCTACGTCTAGGTCGGTTCCACCGTCGTAGTAACATATACCCTAAACTAGGTGCATTAAAAATGATCTCTCGGTATCCACCATTAACCTTACACCACCTTGTTCAAGGGATTTGTCAACTAATGTAAATTCCACCTCTTTTCAACCATTAATTCTTCTTTCAAAGCAATTAATGGCATTAGATTATTATTATGGTGATCAAGCATAACAATATATTTGAGAAAACGAAATTATACCACAGATTTAAGAGATAAAATATGAATTATTGTGATAAAATTGTCATACAATGAATTCCTGGGCTACTCCTGGTCCTAAAGATAAAGGGGATTAGCCCCGCATATTCATCTCAGAGCAAAACATGGAGTAGAAAAAGGGAAACATAGAGAAAAACATGATTGAGTGGTGAAACCCCTGAACGGAGAAGATCTAAGCGATCTTTGGCGTGGAATACACGTTCTCCCACCTTTCGGTGGTGGAAATCGTCTTCTTCGGCGTCCGTATCGGCTGGGGCGTGCTTCTGGGCTCCGTTCTTCTCTCCACACCTTCTCAGGACGTGTGCAGCGGCTAATGACGTGATGATTCCCTCTTGGGCGCCGTCATTAGGTATATTTCCCGAGTTAGGTCACCAATTAATCACAACCGTCAGATTAAGATCAATCTGAAGCAAACTCATATCTGACAGTATCGATACCATCGGCGCGGGTCGATGGTATCGACCTAGCACGATATCGGCAGTTCTTCTTTTCTTTTGTCTTTGCACCTGATGCTATCTCGATACCATCGACGGGGTTCGATGGTATCGACATTCTTAGGCGTCAGTTTTGTCCTTTTGTGTCGCTGTAGCTCCACTAGTCGATAGTATCGACATATGGGTCGATAGTATCGACTCACTTCTTGCCAGCAACCTGATGGTATCTCGATACCATCGACATCCCTGTCGATAGTATCGACTTTCTTCTGGTCCTTGCAGCTGGCAACCTGTGGTCTGGTCGATGGTATCGACCACTGTCGATGGTATCGATAGTAGCAGATACTTGTTTTTCCTGAAATTAACACACGAAACCACATAAGTCTACACATAACGTATTCTTTTGATAAATTATACTCAAAATGCTGAAATAAGGGAAATTTGACATAAAGAAGTAGCATAGACCAAAGTAGATGAATTATGCAACATTAACCATGAAAATGACTAATAAATGCATAAAACACATATCAAACAAGTCTATAAATGTGACTCAAAATCATCGCATCAAACTCCCCTAAGCTTGAACATTGCTCGCCCTCGAGCAACTAAACATTAGAATAGAATTGCCAGAGTCAACTAAAGAACAAGGCATCACAACAAACATCCCATATGACTCCCACCGGACATTCGCATACCGGCCCTCGCTAACCACAGAATGATAATTACCCTAAAGGCGACAGTAATCATCCATAAAAGATATCTACCCCAAAACTGATGAACACTATCACATAAGGCAGTTAACATAATAAAATTTTCCGGTCCAGACTTAGTGCATCTTGTGATCTCCTATACTACGTTGCTCGCCCTAACTACCATCTACATGGAAGCAGTTCTCCTGATATTCACAAGTGAGGAGAAAATCATGGTGGCTTACCAATTTGAGCAATGGGTGGATGGAATGGGTGGATAATGAAAGAAGTAGAAGCATTATACGATTTCAACATGCATAAAATAAAAATGCCCTAAATGATACAAATGCACATGAAAAATGCCCTAATGCCTAAGATTGGGTGGAATGATGCATTCACTAACATTCCGTCTCAAAATGAGATGGATATCTAGCTGAGCTACATCATGTACTCACTCATCTTAGAATGCAGGTGAAATTATGTTCCTTTCTCCTTCTTATTCTACTTGCTTCTAATGACTTTTTTTTCAATTTCATTTTTTTTCCAGATTTTTTTCTCTTTTTTTTTCCAGCCCTTATATCCATAATTGACAATGAATACTTTATTGGGCTTACTTTTTCTACATAACTCGAAAATTTGCACTATTTAGAAGGTACGGAACAATTTAATTCACCATTAAAGAAGAAATGAGGTACATAATGTACTCTATGCATAAAAGTTATGAATGCAACTAAATGACATGCACCTAAGGGTAATGTGCATGTATAACTGTTCTATTTTTTTTTATTTTTCATGCAAAACATATGAAAGTGGTTGCAATGCAAGTCCTATCTACATGACATGCAATCAAAAAGGTTAAAACCGTACTTTACTTCCAAGTCTTGGTGGATTGTGAAAAGCAATGAGGTGGACAGATCACAAGACTAATTGACTGAACCTTTGAAAAATATTATGTGTCCCTCCTTACTGACCTGTGTAGTAGTTAAGAGGTTTCTCTCTCTTACTTCAAATTAGAGTCTCATTATCATTTGGTTAGTTTAGGCTCAAACAACCAATTCCATCCACTTTCATGAATCATTCAGAATGTACAATTGTGATTTTCTATTTTAAAGTTGACAAAACCAATCTTTTTCTTAAGTTAGGTGATCAAAGTTGAACAACACTCCAGCTTGCGAACACTCAAAAATTATTAAGTTTCCCTTAATTCCCATGTACATGCAACTGAGATGACACAAGACTTAAGACATCCATGATTACACTAGATAGAATTTGGATCCTACAAATAAACTAAAATTGCAAGAAACAGATAACAGGAACAAAAGCAATAAAACTAAAAATAGAGAAAATAAAAGATAGAGTTGTTCCAACACCCCCCTAAGCTTGAATTCGACTATGGCCTCATAGTCAAAAACAATCTTAAAGGTTGAAACAGAGATACCGATTTACTCTTCAGGCAGAGGCGGGTACTGTGGAGCCGTAGGGTCCCAAGATGGATACTCCCCCTGGAAGCTCGGATCAAACTGGGCCCTAGGTGGAGGTTGTGGATAGCCTCCAAAGAAGTTCTGGATCCAATAGTGATCATAAAAGGGTTGCTGTTGCATCTCCATCCTATGCAACCGGTCATGAATTTGTTGTTGGTTGTCGAGGAGAAGATGCTCGTTCTCAAAGATTGCCCTTTGATTGTCCAGTAACCAGTTCGTAGTCCCCTGAATACCGGTATACATCGTCGTGTGATGTTGCTGCGTCTGCTGAATGTCATGCAGCATAGCATACATGCCCTGCATCGAATAGACATCCTCTCTTAGCTACGAGGGTGGTGGTGGTGGCAGAGGCTGTGAAGATGAAGATACACCCAGATGCATGTGAGGATGCTTCCGTTGTGCCACTCATGCCCAGAGAGGAGTGTAGGCTTCCTCTTCCTCTTCAGCCTCGGCGTCATCGTTATCATTGTCGTCGTTTTCGCCATCTTCATCGAAGTCAGCAATGGCTATGATAGGCCATCAGAAGTGTTGCGCCCCTTCGATGTTGAAGACCGGATCGGGAAGCGAGCATTCTTGGTAAGCATGGTTTACATGACAATGAGCATACGGTAAACCATCTCGAAGCAGGATCAAATTTGATCGGTGAAGATGCTGCACATTGACCTTGCTTCGGCTGGAGAGCGGGGTCAAAGTAGAGAAATTTAGACCGAGGTAGTGCACTAGTGGATTAATAAGACCTCCAAAGTGAATTTGAGCCATCCGCGTGCTCCGCTTGACTACCAAGACCCACTACAGAAAGAAAGTGCCCCAGTTGCATTCTTGGCACTTCAGGAGTTTATACAAGAAAAATAGACCCGACTCCTGGAATTTGCTAAGGGATAGATCACCCCTAGCAAACAACGTAGAAATCAGCATCCGGTGAAGTATCCTGACGAATGGATGCTCGAAATTAGCTACCGCAACATTATGGTAGCTCACTAACTTGCCCGACGGCACCGTCACAACCTCGGCAAAGATCGCGTCGTAGTCGGTGCGGTTGTCCGGCCGTCGGTAGTCTGACCACAAATGATTCTAGTTGAAGATCTTGTTGAACTGCCAGAGTGTAAGGGTGTAGTCGATGTTGTATAGCCGGAAAGACACCCGACCCTTGATCCACTCGTGGTCGGTGGCTATGACGTCATTGGGTACGACGCAAACGTCCAGCGACTCCATAAACTCAGCCACCAGCTCCTTGTACGTAGGCCACTCGCCGAAGAACGGCTGGCCATCTACATGGAACTCCAGCTCATCAGGCCTTCTTCCCGTGTGTCGGGCCTGACCCTTTAGAACGTAGTTGAGGTTGGCTTCGAACCCCAAGTTGCGGATGGTTTCCCGGTCAACATAATGGGTCGGCTTGATCTTTCTCTTTAAGATCTCCTCGTATATCTTCTTGACCTCCGTGGATGGATGAATCAGCCGCGGGCATGAAATTGACGTGGTAGGAGGTGGCACGAATTCTGGGATTTCCATCGGGTCGGCGCGTGAAGATGATGCACCAACAACATGCACCATGATCGCGACAGAAAGAGGAACAGAGAGAGAGCTCGGTGAAGATTGGAGAAAGAAATCTCCGCACGATGAAGAACTTGCTCGGTGTTGCTCGTCGTCAGGCTCAGATCGCTCTAGAATATGCTCGGCACAGGTGGAGGAGGATTGCTCTAGAGTTGTGATGTCATCTGATGACAATCCTTCTCATATATAGTTGTGGCCGGCGCTACTATATGCCCGTCGATACCATCGACGTGGGTCGATGGTATCGACACGGGTAGCACAATCCGTACTGCCGCTAGTATCGACGGTCGTCGATGGATGGATTTGCGAGTCCTGGATTGCTGACGTGTCGATACTATCGACCCATCCCCCAGATCGACTTCTTGATTGTTGCGATCATCGTAGATCTTTCCTCACGGATTGTTGAAGTGGCACGTCGATACTATTGACGCGAGTCGATAGTATCGACTCTCTGATTAGGGAAAACCCTCGCGAGGCCCGGCCGCCGCCTTCTGTGTGTGAATGCATCGATACCATCGACAGGCCCGTCGATGGTATCGACTTCACTGAGACGATTTCTTATGAAAATCTCCAGAGATCTCAATGGTATCGACTGGCATGTCGATACTATCGACCTCTGCTTGCGATCTGCCTGTTGGTATGTCGATACCATCGACGCGGCCGTCGATAGTATCGACACAGTGTGATTTCTGTAGTCGCATGTACCATGGTCGATACCAT
Organism: Alisma plantago-aquatica; assembly: GCA_963693085.1. Lineage (NCBI taxonomy): Eukaryota > Viridiplantae > Streptophyta > Magnoliopsida > Alismatales > Alismataceae > Alisma > Alisma plantago-aquatica. Next base: position 664,238,955 of record OY856414.1, read on the forward strand.
CGACACAAGGGTCGATGGTATCGACTCTGACTTAGCCCTGCACATGTAGCAAACGATCACGGTATCTTTTTTTGCACTAAAAACTAAGTTAAAACAAATCAAACTATGAATGTAAAGGAACTAAACTAAAGTACCAATGGTTGGGTTGCCTCCCAACAAGCACCCTTATTTAACGTCTTAGGCTAGATGACATGTAGCTCCTCATCAACTTGGACTTTTGGAGAGTGTGCCCAAGGGATCGTGCGGCAGTTTGAACTCTACTCGATCTTGGCCCATCCCCATCGTCAGAGTACCTCTCCCAATTGCAGTGACAACATCGGTCGTTGCTTGAAACGGCCTACCCAATAGCATCTCGCAACTTTTAAGCTGTGGCATGTCCATGATGACAAAATCCACCAGAAAAATGAACCTGTCCACCTTGATGAGTACATCCTCGCACACTCTGTATGGCTTTACAATGGACCCATCTGCCAACTCAATAGTTGCCGCTGACTTCTTCATTTCCTTCAACCCAAGCTTTTGAAATGTGGACAGTGGCATAAGATTAATGCTCGCGCCTGAATCACACTGTGCTCGTGGAAAATGTTGATCTCCTATCAAACATGGGATATAGAAGCTTCCTGGGTCTTTCCTCTTCTGTGGCAAACTCCCATGGATGATTGAGCTCACCATCTCATTTACCCGGCAAACATCTGTGTCTTCATTCTGCCTCTTCTTGTTGATGATTTCTTTGATAAACCTCCCGTAGGCAGGAATCTTCTCTATCATCTCCACTAACGGAATATTGATATGAAGTTTTATGAACATCTCTAAGAACTTTCTGTAGTGTCGATGCTCTTTCTTCGGCCTCAGGCTGTCTGGACTAGACACAACTGCCTCATTTAGACGCTTATGAGGTGGCACATATGAGCTTTTTAGGGAAAGCTCCCCTAAGCTTTCTTCAATGACTCCCGCTGGTCATAGACTTTGGTGGATCATCTTCAATAGGTGTAATTTGTAGTGGCACCTCTCTCGCTGTGGATGTATCTTTACCTTGACAAATGGCCTTCACCTGCTCTTCTTGCCTAGGTGTGGTCGCAACCATCATGGGCTCTTGGTGGGCTTTTCTGAAAGGAGAGTATCCGCCTGGTAGTCCATAATGACTACAAGGATATGGTATTTCCAGTATAGCCTCCGTATCAAACATCATTTTACCTTTATCCTGGGCCTCTAGAAATGGGGGTTCTACCTCATTAATCACAGACATATATTTTACTTGATGATGTGCTTGAACAACCGCTGCATTCCCAACCTGCCTCTGCTGATTGGCATGCTTTATGGTCGCCACTTCATTTGAAATTTGGGTCACGGTCATATCTAGAGCCCTCATTTGTGCTCCATGGCTTTGCAGTGTTTGCCCAAACTTGGTCAAAATGTCACCCTGGGACTGCAGCTGCTTACTAAACATGCTCATCATCTCTTGATTTTGATGCACCATTTGACTAAGCAACTCGGTGTTTTTATCTTCGGCTCTTGGTTGTGGCTTTGCATCCAGATCTTGTAGGAAGTTGTTTGGATCCTTCCATGAGAACTTCTTGTCTTTCCTCCATGAATAGTCATTATTTCTGTAGCCTTGTTGCTGCCTCATGAATTTAACTTGAGCCTCATCCTCGGACTCAGTATCCTCTTTTGCAAGCAGTTTCTTCACGAGAAGATCCATCTTCTCATTCAGATCCTTGATAGCTTTAGATTCCCCTACCACTCGAACATGCTCCACGACGTCTCTTTCGCCCCACGATTGCTTCTTGGCCATGTTCTTCAGGATTTCCCAACACCTAGTGTCTGTGTTGTTCAAGAAAAATCCTGAGCCGGCTGAATCTAGGTTACTTCTATCATGCTCGGAAAGAGCAAAATAGAAGAATTTAACTTGTTTTTCCTTCTCCAGACCATGGTGTGGGCACCTCCTTAGCATAATATGAAAGCGTTCCCACGTCTCCGAATAGGTCTCTCGTGCCTTCTGAGTGAAATTGTGAATTTTTCTGATCAGATTGTTGGTCTTCTCAGCCGAGAAGAACCTTTCAAAGAAAACCTCCACCATGTGGTCCCAGGATTTCACATATTCATCATCTAGGTTGTTCAACCACTCTCGTGCATTTCCCGCTAGAGATCTCGGGAAGAGCTTCAAGTAGAGAACATCTTGTGGAAATCTGTCTATTTTTATCATATCACAATTCTCCACAAATTGACTTATATGCGCAACTGGGTCTTCATTCTTGATCCCATGGAAAGCATTTGACTTCACCAAGTTGATTAATGTCGGATCAATCTTGTATGTCGGAATATTAACCGCCTACTTCTTGATCGGACCCTTGGAAGCGGATGAGGAAGACGCCTTGATCTTCTCCATTATTGTCTGTGGCTCTTCCATTTCTTCTTGTTCATATTCGAAATCTATTTCTTCCAAGTGGTCTTGATTGTACATGTCCTCATCTTTCGGTCCTTGCAGTGGAACCTCTGGTGCTTGTTGTGTGTAGTCAGTACTACGCGTCTGCACCATGCACAGTACCTGCAAATAGAAAAATTTAATTTCAGTACAATGCTTGACGATTACAAATATTTAGAAAATAGACTATCAATTTTTAAAATGATAAAAAAAAATAAAATGTGGCCTAGAGTGGCCGCTTGCAGCACTCGTAGTGCCGACAACTTTTCGTATCCCCGACAACGGCGCCAAAAACTTGACACGAATTTACCGTGCGTAGAAACGCAAGTGTACGTGTCAATGTAATATAGGCCTTTGTGAGGCCCGAGTCGAACTCAGGGATACATGAAATTTTCGGAGACTCCTACTAACTACTCGCGATCAGCTAGACCGATTAAATAGTTGAGAGTTGTTGTTAAAGTTAAAAGAAAATAAAAATAAAACAAAGCAAAGCAATCGATTAAATGTTTGGTTTAATCAATTCAAAATGAGATCTTTAGGATTGTGGTTTCATCGCGGGTTTTCATTGTATTAAATTCTATTTGGTCATTCAAAATTATCTCTCTATCTGGGTAGTGGCCTGAAATCAGAATTTCCCACTGTCGTGGTACAATTCACTACCTACGTCTAGGTCGGTTCCACCGTCATAGTAACCTATACCGTAAACTAGGTGCATTAAAAACGATCTCTCGATATCAACCATTAACCTTACACCACCTTGTTCAAGGGATTTGTCAACTAATGTAAATTCTGCCTCTTTTCAACCATTAATTCTTCTTTCAAAGCAATTAAGGGCATTAGATTATTATTATGGTGATCAAGCATAACAATATATTTGAGAAAATGAAATTATACCACGGATTTAAGAGATAAAATATGAATTACTGTGATAAAATTGTCATACAATGAATTCCCGGGCTACTCCCGGTCCTAAAGACAAAGGGGATTAGCCCCGCATGTTCATCTCAGAGAAAAACATGGAGTAGAAAAAGGGAAACATAGAGAAAAACGTGATTGAGTGGTGAAACCCCTGAATAGAGAAGATCCAAGCGATCTTTGGCGTGGAATACGCGTTCTCCCGCCTTTCGGTGGTGGAAATCATCTTCTTTGGCATCCGAATCGGCTGGGGCGTGCTTATGGGCTCCGTTCTTCTCTCCACACCTTCTCGAGACGTGTGCATCGCCTAATGACGTGATGGTTCCCTCTTGGGCACCGTCATTAGGTATATTTCTCGAGTTAGGTCGCCAATTAATCACATCCGTCGGATTATGATCAATCTGAAGCAAACTCATATCCGAAGGTGTCGATACCATCGACGCGGGTCGATGGTATCGACCTAGCTCGATATCGGCAGTTCTTCTTTTCTTTTGTCTTTGTGCCTGATGCTATCTCGATACCATCAACGCAGGTCGATGGTATCGACATTCTTTGGCATCGGTTTTGTCCTTTTGTATCACTGTAGCTCCACTAGTCAATAGTATCGACATATGGGTCGATAGTATCGACTCACTTCTTGCCAGCAACCTGATGGTATCTTGATACCATTGACATCCCTGTTGATAGTATCGACTTTCTTCTGGACCTTACGGCTGGCAACCTGTGGTCTGGTCGATGGTATCGACAATAGAAGATACTTGTTTTTCCTGAAATTAACACACGAAACAACATAAGCCTACACATAACGTATTCTTTTGATAAATTATACTCAAAATGCTGAAATAAGGGAAATTTGACATAAAGAAGTAGCATAGACCAAAGTAGATGAATTATGCAACATTAACCATGAAAATGACTAATAAATGCATAAAACACATATCAAACAAGTCTATAAATGTGACTCAAAATCATCGCATCAGCATGGTTGGTAATCCAACCAGTGGTTCGTTGATGAAAAGCAGCTCTCTTCCATCTACCAGACGACCGTCTAGTACAGGTTCGACGGTCATCTCAGCCACTCAGATGACCGTTCCATAAGATGATTGTTCAGAATTGGAAATATAGAAAGGCGGATCTAACACGCCAGCTAACCGTTCGGAAATCTGAACCAGTCGTTTCACTCGTTTTGATGTGCATTCAAACCTACTGCCATCTTGACACTCGTGGTGCATTCAACTCACTGTTTGACCACTTGATGTCCCCCAACCAATTGTCTGGGACAATCCAAACAGTCGTCTCATGCGCCTAGGGTTCTATAGAATGAGAGTTTGGGGAGGAGACGTCTCACACCCAAAACAACTTGTCTCCTCCCCAAGCCATAGCTTCACCGCCACACCAGACAGCCACCTCAAAAGCATGATTGACCGTTTGATGCCTCCTCCCTCACATCCAAGCACCCACACTTAAGGCGATGACTCTCATCTCAGAGCCAACCGTGTACCTCGCTTCTCCCAGTCATCCACCTTGCTTCTCCCCACCATCCACCCTGCTTCCCCTCGGCGAGCGACAAAAACATCTCGTTAGTTTCTTCCCCAACTAGTCAGTTGTTCATGATGGTCCACACTCCACTGCTAGCCTCTCGTCTCACCTACAAAACAATCATATTGCGCACTCACTACCCCATTTCTTCCCTACTAGTCATTGCTGCCACCCTACCCTTGCTGCTTGTTCTCCTCCCATCTCTGACTCCATACGATTGTCTGCCTTTCTAGACAATCTTCTCATAACCAGGAGCCGCCCCAACAACTACTCACACTCCCCCAACACCAGCCTCGAGATGAGCGTCTCATTCTACTCAGACGCTTGTGTCACTTCCCGCAGTCAGCAATCATGTTCAACCATTTCAGGAAGAATAAGGGGAAGTCCCCCACTTCATCCCCACACGAGCCACCTCACCAATCCCACTCTGCACCAAGTGTTCAGATTCGGTAACCTACTGGCAAATCTTCTCTTGAGATGGCCAAGGAGATTCTCTAGGACATACACGACGCAGATAGGCTCATCAATGAAACTATAGGATGACGGTCCCAACCACACCATGATCTTCATTCCACTACCCCTAGCTTGCTTTGCATCGCTCTGCATCCTAGCACCTACGTGTAGTTTGTTAGCGAAGAGCACTCTGATAGGTACATCTAAGATATTCGGTGATCATTTCTCTCCCAAGATGGGCATGTGGCCCTACTTTTACGACACTGGGCATCAAAATGGCAATTGACAAGATCTTATAACGCAACCACATTGCTACTTTCTTCTACCACATTCTTCCAGTGTACAATGATCTCACTCTTGAGTTCATGTCCAATTTTCACCGCTACCACTACTCCCAAGGAAATTCTAGTTGTAAAAACTAAATTTTCAGGGAACGCTTAGAGATTTTTGCTCGCCAGTTCACCTCCCTCATCATCTATGAAGGTTAATTTGATTGGCTGCCTCCTTGCATGAGTCGCTGCCATGATGACTATCCTGAATCCTACAACATGGATAAGTTTTGGGAAGCCATCACGGGCCTCCCACCCAAGATACCCAGTGGTGCAAAAGAATCCAACATCAACAACCTTACAGTGCGTTACCTCCATCGTATCCTAGTGTGCACTATTTTTAGCAGGGAAGGCACCAAAGGAATAGTTACTCACCTTTACTTATATACCTTATGGTGTCTGATATGGGGGAATGCTATGGTTTCTCATCTCAACTATCAAGCTACCCGCAACACTTCATCCTCGATCTGCATTGGCCATATTTCTACTGTGGTGGCTAAGTTCTTAGCCTTCACTCACAATCCTTTTCCACCATTGGAGAACATGCATCATCTACTAGACCTAGCATTTATGAATGATTGCAAGTTCATTCATTATGGGGCAACCAGGGACGTCTTTTACTTAAAATTCAAAGGCATCACCCTTGGTCTAGAGCTTCCTCGACATGCCCGATTTGTGGCTGCAAATCTGGTGTTCGACCTCACAGACCTACCAGACCACATTCAGCGTTTCCTCCAGGAGCATCCTGATCCAGATATTTTCCCCGAGCCTACTACCCATAGGAGGAGTGTATCCATGGAGGCACATGGTGACGAGACCGGTCCACCACCGCAATCTTCACGATGTCGCACTAGGAGATGTCAGGGCAATGAGGAAGGCCCCAAGGAGGCTTATGGCTTCTACGAAATATACAACTAGTTGGAGGAGATTCAACGAGAGAAGTAGTGTCAAGGTCATCAACTCAATCACATGTATCTGATGCAGTGCTCCCATGATTCATGGCATGTGCATCAGGGCCACTATGATCTCAACAGACCTTAGTATGAGGAGTATGGGGCCCATCAGGCTTACCCTGACCCCAATTCCCCCATTAGGGAAACTACTACTACAACCCTCCATCATCTTCACAATTTCCACCGCCTCAATGATTCTCTTCCCTCCATCTCCAATTTAGGCTTTGCTCAAGATGAGCAAAAATCTAAGCCTGGGGTGGCGGTGGGTGGTATGATTCTATTCCACCTTCCTATCTTTTCCCTATTTCTTTGTTTTGCTTTTTTTACATGTATTTTCTTTAGATTATGGCCTTTATCTATTCGACCATCAATTTCTATTTCATTAGTTGTAAGGACATTATCTAGTCTTCCATTTCATAGTCATCTATCATTGTACCCATTTGAATTTAGCAAATGTTTTGCAAAATTTGTTACAAATTGCCATGTCTTAAACTTTTCTATCACCTAGGACCCTTAGGGACATCACTCCTCAGAATAGTTGGTAAGTCATATGGAATTGATCAGAACCAAGCATATTATTTCCTTGTTTTTAGATAAATATATTATCTTGTTATGAAACTTGCATGATGTGAATTATAGAATATTCTAACTTTGAGCAATGATACTCTCTAAAAAAATATTTCTATATAAAAAATTGAAATTAAAGCACGAGAACATCTTTTTTCTTCCCTCTACTTTTCTTCTAAAAAAGAGAAGCAAAGAAGAACCATTGGACAAAAATCAACTCCAGGGTGACACGCTTCCAAAAAATAAATTCCATACCCCACAAAGGGTTGTAACATTAACAAAAAGATGCCAAAGCGCATAAGAAAAAAATTGTGACCAATGTAGCCACAACTCTACAAATCAAAATCCTGATTCGAATAGAGGATGGATCGAAGAAAAAATATTTTGTTATTTCTTCTTCACTTGTTCACACCCCTCCTTCTTCCTGTTCTTGTGCAAATAACTTAAAAAATAAAAATAAAAATTGAGAGTGTCAAAGAAATAGTAATAGGAAGCCTATTCTTCTACAGATTCTCATTTTAGAAGTAATATTGGACATATCTTTTGATAGAGAATATAGAAATTTATGTTATGAGGTTCTAGGATATTAGGCCACCTGGCAAAAATTTGGAGTTGAGGACTATAGTGATGTTACTAAGGTGAGGATGACATTTTGGGAGTATGGATTGGAATTTATTTTTAATTTAATTTTCTCAAGATGAGCAAAGATTCAAGTCTGGGGCATTTTGATGAATGCATATTCATCCATCATTTTACATATTTTTCTTAGTCATTTTCCTTAGATTTTCTCCTTTTTAGTAATTTCTAGCCTAAATTGTAAATTGCCCACTTCTTGATTATTTATGCAAACACAACCTAATTTCTCCAATATTGTAGAGATTTTCTCAAAAGATTCATTTTGACCGTCTGAGTCAGCAAGAAGGTCGTCTCACTGGTCCCAAACAATCGTCTCACACCTATGAAGATCCTTCTCTGAGTACTAGAGGACCACCTTGGCCTTGGTTTCATCAACTTGCGTAACATGTCAAACGGTCGTCTGAGCTTTGCAAGACGATTGACCCATGGAGCTAGTTCTACATCACAAATCCAACATCCAAGCCACGTGATTAGGGTTTCAACATTTTGCATACACGCATGGCGGAGTGAGACGAGTGCATCACTAGGCCAACCGCTCATTTCAAGGCCTTACTTTGAGACCAAGAAAACGTGAGAAGGGCGCCACCACCAAATTTCAATTGCCACTTCAAGATCTCACCACATGACACTCAGAACAGGCATTCCGTGAGCTCAAACGATCATCTGGGTTGCTACTTTAGACCTAAGATTTTGGCTGCATAACCCTTCTTAGGGTTTCAACCCTAAGCTTCTAGGTGCATGCCCAGTCCTCACCAAACGACCGTCTCGTTTAGTGAGATGGGTGTTTCACAACGTGAGGACAGCAATTTTCAGCAACTGTCAATTGTAATTATTCTTCCCCCACTCAAGGTTTCCACCCCTCCTTCCCTTATAAAAGTAGGGGGGAATCCACTAAGAAAAGGGTCCCAAGTTTTGTACGAGATCAATAGAAGAATTATGTCATTTTCATCTTAGTGTAATTTTCCATTCAAGATCAATGAAGTTAGTTCTTTTATAATGTTAGTTCTTTTATTTCACATCTAGATCTCTCTTCTCTGGTTCTTCTTCTCACTTTTTCTTCTTAAAGTAGGAGAGAAAGTAAACAAGTCATGTAATCGTCACTGCCTTAGACTCTATGGAGATCTGGATTTATGGTCAATGTCTCTCTTGCTTTCCTTCCTTATTTCTCCCATCCTCTCCATGAGTAGCGAGTAGTTTTCTTATCGAGGTGAGAGGAATAGACCCTTAACCATGTGTTAATCAGATCAAGCTTTTACACGACTACTTAGATGGATGGTTTTCAATTTAGAAATTGTAGGTTTAAATGAAGTAATTTATCATTTTTATCGCTTGTTAATCCCGATGGATGCAACCGTGGAAATTGGGATTTAGAACACCTAAACCTACTTCATGAGGATTTGGATGCGATTGTGGAAAATGTTGGCTAAATGGACATCATCAAAATCCCTTTGTTTTGAAAATGACAAACATTTCATTCTTGTGGATCTAACATGCTACTTGAGTATTTCAGGAACAAGGTGAATGACAAAGTTTTGGAAGATCTACATGCTTAAATTGACTTATTTTCATGATTGTAATCAAATGTAAACTTGTAAAAATATATAATGTACAAGTACTTAGACATCATGTAAATCAAGTGTTTAAATCTTCCATATTTACACACAACACTTAGATAGGTCATCCCTAAGTGAGAATCACAATTGCACATTCATTTCTTACATTTAGCATATGAGTTAAAGTTTTGAAACAGAGTTTGTCTCAGTCGACACACTTCTCAATTGAGATACTCTCGATCAAACATTTTTTTGACCGAGAAACTCCCAAGTCTAAAGCACAAACATCTTTGCATAACCTGCTAAAAGCCATTACTGAGAAAGGCTTGGTCAAACTTTACTTCGACCGAGACTGTGTCTCTAGCAGGTTCTATATCCGTTAGACTTAGTGGGAAAAAGTGGTTGGGAGTTGAGTTGAACGTTGCAATACACTTTCCCTAGACTTACTCTCGATCGAAAAACTCCTCGACCAAGCGACACTCGGTCAAAAAACTTCTCGACTGAGAAAGTTTCTATTTGCACTTTTCAGAATTAATTAACTAGTTGTTACTAATGCAATTAGTGGATACCTAATGGCTAGTTGCATACTAAGAACCCCCTAGAAAGTGTCTAGATCATACCTAAGCACTAGTAGGCCATTCCTATAAATAGGACATGCCTTAGGACATCTAAACTCACTTGAGTACACATACTTGCAATTGAGAATCAATTCTTGTGAGCAATTGAGCAACTTCAACACTTGCTAATCATTTCCTTTGCTGGCATTTCATGTCCTATAGGCTAGAATCTCCTACCCACTATACTTCCAATTTCATACACATTGGATAGGAGATCAAAATGCTTGATATAGGATTCAATCCTTGTGCTTAAGTGGTAATTGTAATTTCCTTTTTCCTATCTTTTTCTTTCTTATTGCATTGTACTCTCCTTGCTACTCCTAGGTTGGAGGCTGTGGAGTGGAGAGGGTGAAATCTTCTCAGGTGGAGAAGGAGGACTTTGGACTACTTCTAGAAGGTCTCAACGGGAAGCTACTTTAAGGAGGAAGGCTACTTCAAGGGGGAGCTTGAAGTTACTTCAAGTGAAGGCTGCTTCAAAGTTGGTGAGACGACTTTGGGTGAAGGTTGTCCAAAGGGTTTGGGAAGGTATTTGTAATTTTGTGTAACATCCTTGAGAAGGTAATAAAATTCAAATTCTTTCAAAATCCCAATTGGAAACAAATGGGTAGTGGACTGACTCCCTTAGTTTTTTCTAAGGGTGGAACCACTCTAAACCCTTGTCTCCTTCTTCAACATCCTTGTAGTTGTTTGTTGGTTGAATCATTTTAAAAATTATTATAAAACCCTATTCACCCCCCTCTAGTGTTTTTCATTTGGTATCAGAGCAGGCTTCAAGGAACTTTAACAAAGCCTTGAAGGAAATGGGTGATGGGGTACTAAACAACCTCAATTTGGAAGGAACTCTTGTGGCTCGGCCTCCACCATTTGATGGTACCAACTACAACTATTGGAAAAGGAGAATGCAATTCTACTTTCAAGGAATCAGCTGGGATCTCTAGAGAATGGTGTCAAATGCCTATGATCTTCCTCAAACTGAATATTCTACATGGGATGCAAACACGGTGAAATTAGCTCAATTAAATGCAAAAGTTGTAAGTATTCTTTATTGTTCAATTTCTGTAGGTGAGTTTAATAGAATTTCAAATTGTGAAACTGCATATGAGATATGACATAGACTCTCTATTACTTATGAAGGAACTGTTCAAGTAAAAAATTCCATAATTGGCATGCTTAAATAAAAGTTTGAACAGTTTTGTATGGAACCAAATGAGTCTATTAGTGAAATGTATGCAAAGTTTTCTTCTATTGTTAATGGTTTGAATGCATTAGGTAAAGCCATTAGTGAAGAAGATCAAGTGTCAAAAATTCTTAGGTCTCTTCCTCCTAAGTACAAGCCTAAGGTGACCACAATTGAAGAAGCCAATGACCTCACCCGACTAAGGATGGAGCAACTCATTGGCAACTTAGAAGCACATGAGGCAACCTTAGAGGAGGAAGAAAGACGAGAGTGTGAACTTCAACAAGGAAGAAAGAAGGACATGACTTTCAAGGCTACAAAGGTCATCACTCAAGAAAGTGATGAGACAAGTGATGGAGATGAGGTAGAAGAAGCTCTAATTGTAAATGGTAAGAAATATAAAAGATTTAAATCTAAAAAAGTTATTGGTTCTTCTTCTTCTTCCTCTCCTAGGTGTTTTGAATGTGGAAAGAAGGGACATCTTAAGAATGAATGTCCTAAAGCAAAGAAAGGGAAGAAAAGCTCATCTAAGAAGAAGGGAGAAAAACCATACAAAGTTGCATGGGATGAGTCAAGTGATAGTGAGAGTGGAGAAGAGAATGTGGAGTGTCGCATGGCCAAAGAAGATGATAGTGATGATTCTCAAGAGGTAAGCCTTCTTGATTTGCCAAAAGAAGATCTAATTGATAGTCTTCAAGATACTCATGACAAATATGTTGATTGCAAAAAGAAACTAAAGAAAGTTACTAGAACTAATGAGGATTGATGTGCTAAATTAAATAATCTTTCTTTTGAAAAGGACAAAATTATTTCTGAAAGCCTTACTTTGAAATCATCTTTAAATGATTGCAATATGATGTTTCTTACTTTAGAAACAAACTATGATCTTCTTTCTCAAGAAAAAGTTGAATTGCTTGCAAAACTAAATAATTTTTAGACTCAACCGATCCTATGTACTCATCTAGATTATGATGTTATTGTTAAAGAAAGAGATGCTTTATCATCTGATCTAGATCAAGCAAAGTTAGATATCAAAAAGAAAATGGATGAGATTGCTAAGTTACAAAAAGAAGTTAGTAGCTTGAGAAATAATGGTATTCTTGATAAGATTCTAAATAACTCTTCTGGTTATAGTGGAAGAAGATGTTTAGGATATGTTCTAAAAGAAAACTCTTATCAACCCAAACCTAGGAGAACTCAAGCACCCAAGACCAAGATCATTTTTGTACCCAAGAACACAACTCAAAATCCTAGAAAGATAAATGAAATTGATTCTATTTGTTGTCACTATTGCTTGCATCTTGAACATTATTCCTTTTCATGTCCTTACAAGAAAAAGGATGTTGAGTTAGTATGGGTCCCAAGACCCCAAACTTAGCAAATTTAATATGATTAAGTTGAGATTTGACCTAACACTTCATTTGAATATCTTAATGTCTCATCTCAACTAAATAGAATGGTACCTTAGCATATTACAACGATTTAAGCCCAAACTGACATAAACAGATTGTTGAAAACAAACAGAAACAACCTCCGTCGACAAATAGTTTGACCGAGACATTTCTCGATCGAGAAATTATTCGACCGAAGGAATTTCTGTATCAAATATGAAATATGTAATTAAAATAGTAACAATCCCGGTCGAGAAATTGTCGACCGAGATAAGATCGGTCAAAGTATTTGTCGACCGAATGAAGTTCTGATAAGATTAAATTATGTAATCATGTTCAGTTTATTATTAAATGTACCTAACCATAATGGACCATCACATGGGTATCAAAATCCATATTTTGTTGCAGGATTGGGTGTTTGATAGTGGATGCTCCAAACACATGACTGGTAATATGGATTCTTTTCAAACTTTTGAAGAAAAGAAAAGTGGAACAGTCACTTTTGGAGACAATGACAAAGGTAAAATTGTTGGAATAGGTAAGATTGGTACAAACCTTGAAATCGAAAATGTTTTACTTGTTGATGGTCTGCACCATAATTTAATAAGTGTCAGTCAACTATGTGATACTGGATATGATGTTTTATTCAATAAAAATTTCTGCAAGTTACTAATAAAGAACACTACAAATGTTGTGTATGAAGGAAAAAGAATTGGAAATCTATACGTTCTTAGACCTAACTCTATGCAATCTGTAGTTGGAAAATGTTTACTTGCAAAAGATAATTCTCTCTAATTATGGCATAGAAAATTAGGTCATGCTAGTTCACATATTATCAAAAAGTAAATATGATCTTGTTCGTGGTTTGCCTAAGCTATCTTTTGATCAATTTGAAAATTGTGAACCATGTACTTTGGGTAAACAAACTAAAACTTCTTTTAAACACAAAATCATGCTTACCACCAGTAGATTACTAGAACTTATTCATATGGATTTATTTGGACCTATGAGGACACAATCTATTGGTGGAAAAAGTTATTTCTTTGTTATTGTTGATGATTACAATAGATATACATGGGTTCATTTCCTTGCAAATAGAGATGATACCATTAGAGTGTTCATACAATTTTTCTCAAAGATTGAAAATCAATTACAAAATAAAATATGCACAATTAGAAGTGATCATGGTGGAGAATTTGAGAATCATATATTTGATGAATTCTGCACTTCTCATGGCTAAACTCACAATTTTTCAGCTCCACGTACTCCACAACAAAATGGCATAGTTGAAAGAAAGAATAGGTCCTCAAAATAAATGGCTAGGACTATGATGCTTGAACATAATACATCTAAAACGTTTTGGGCTGAAGCAGTAAACACAACTTGATATGTACTAAATAGAGTAACCGTACACTCTTATTTGAAGAAAACACCATATGAACTCATTTATAACAAGAAACCAAGGGTTGATTATTTTCATACTTTTGGCTCAAATTGCTATATCTTAAACACAAAAGATGATAGAGAAAAGTTTGACTCTAAATCACAAAAAGCCTTTTTCTTAGGATATTCAACTTCTAGAAAAGCATTTAGAGTTTACAATACCATCTCTAGAAAAGTTGAAGAATCCATTCACATTACTTTTCATGAAGAACAAAAACAAAGTGATAACATAGTTGATATTACTCATCAAATTGAAGATCTAACCATATCAACTAAAGATGATCAAAATGCTGAAAATGATCAACAAATTGAGACAACAACGCATAGCTAGACTCATTAAGGATCATCCTCAAGAACTAATCATTGGAAATCCTAAGGATAAAGTAAAAACCCAATCATCTTTTAGAGATGTTCAAATATGGCATTTGTATCTATAATTGAACCTAAAAAAGTGACTGGAGCTCTAAAAGATGATTATTGGATAATGGCAATGCAAGAAGAATTAAACCAATTCACTAAGAATGATGTATGGGACTTAGTTCCTAAACCTCAAGATAAAACCATTATTGGAACTAAGTGAGTTTTTCAAAATAAGTTAAACGAAGATGGGGAAGTAGTAAGAAATAAAGCTAGGTTAGTAGCACAAGGGTATAATCAACAAGAGGGAATAGACTTTGATGAAACTTATGCTCTAGTGGCAAGACTTGAAGCCATTAGAATGCTACTAGCTATAGCCGCCCATAAAAACATCAAACTATTCCAAATGGATGTAAAAAGTGCATTTCTAAATGGAATAATACAAGAGGAAGTATATGTTTCCCAACCACCTAGTTTTGAAATTCCTAGTAAAGATGATCATGTTTACAAACTTAATAAAGAATTTTATGGTTTAAAACAAGCACCTAGAAATTGGTATGATAGGATACAAAAGTTATCTCTTTGATAATAGTTTTTCAATTGGAAATTCAGATTCTACTTTATTTTTCAAAACATATGAATCTAACTTTCTAGTTGTTCAAATTTATGTTGATGATATTATCTTTAGTGCATCACATAAATCTTTATGTAAACAATTTAGTGATATTATGCAGAAGGAATTTGAAATGAGTCTCATGGGAGAATTGACTTTCTTTCTTAGTTTTCAAATAAAGCAAACGCCCGCTGGGATTTTTATAAGACAAGAGAAGTATACAAATGAACTTTTAAAACATTTCAGAATGGAACATTGCAAACATGCTACCACACCAATGGATACTTCTACTAAGATTGACAAGGATGAAAATGGGGAACCCATTGATGATTCCTTATATAGGGCCATGATTGGTAGTTTACTTTACTTAACTGCTTCTAGACTGGATATCATGTTTTCCGTTGAACTTTGTGCTAGATTTCAATCAAAACCCATGCAAACTCATTTTCAAACTGTCAAAAGGATTCTAAGATACTTAGCCGGCACCACAAACTATGGTTTATGGTATCCTAAAATACAATCTTTGGATTTGAAAGCTTATACCGATGTCGATTACGCTGGTTGTTGACTTGACCGAAAAAGCACAAGAAGAAGTTGTTTCTTATTAGGAAGAGCCTTAGTATCATGGTTTAGCTAGAAACAAAACATGGTTGCCCTTTCTACCACTGAAGCTGAATATATGGAAGCCGGATCTTGTTGTACTCAAGTGCTTTATATGCAACAAGTTTTAAATGATTATGGTTTTATATTTTCATCTATGCCTATCTTTGATGACAATACAAGCGCTATAAACTTGGCACATAATCCTATCTTACACAGCCGTGCCAAACATATTGAAATCCGTCATCATTTTCTAAGGGATCATATTTCTAAAAAACATATATCCCTTCATCATGTTGATACGGAAGATCAATTGGCTGATATTTTCACAAAACCACTTCCATTAGATCAATTTAATAACATAAGGAAGAAATTACTATCACTCCCTTAGAAGATGTTTTCTTTGACATTTGTGCTGCTTGAAATTAGTTGGTTTCTTCTATCCTTACATTTTGGCTGTAAATGGGCATCTTTTAGCATGTTTTAACGGTTATCTTTTTGAAAGGGGAGAACCAATTAAGGGGGAGTCTTAACAAATGTTTTTAACGGCTATCTTTTTGAAATGACAAAGGGGGAGAAATAATATAAATCTTAAATACTCAATCAATGAGTTTCATACATACTCTCTTGGCTTGACATCAAATGTTGCTATATTCCCTAAAGAGTTGGATTTTATGTTCCACACATCTTTGGGAATAATAAGCACACATTCCATAAACAAGAGAAGGTATACACAACGTAAATTTTAGGTATGAAACTCAATTAAATATTATTTAATCTTATTTGAGTTATATTTGGAAATGTTTGTCATCTTCAAAAAGGGGGAGACTGTTGGATAAATGGACATCATAAAAATCCCTCTATTTTGAAAATGACAAACATTTCATTCTTGTGGATCTAATTTTCTACTTGAGTATTTCAGGAACAAGGTGGATGACAAAGTTTTGGAAGATCTACATGCTTAAATTGCCTTATTTTCATGATTGTAATCAAATGTAAACTTGTAAAAATATATAATGTATAATTAATTAGACATCATGTAAATCAAGAGTTTAGATCTTCCATATCCACACATAACACTTAGATAGGTCATCCCTAAGTGAGCATCACAATTGCACATTCATTTCTTACACTTAGCATAAGAGTTAAAGTTTTGAAATAGAGTTTGTCTCGGTTGACACACTTCTCGACCGAGATACTCTTGGTCGAACATTTTCTCGACTGAGAAACTCCCAAGTAAAGCACAAACATCTTTGCATAACCTGTGAAAAGCCATCACTGAGAAAGGCTCAGTTGAACTTTACTTTGACCGAGACTGTGTCTCTAGCAGGTTCTATAGTCGTTAGACTTAGTGGGAAAAAGTGGTTGGGATTTGAGTTGAATGTTGCAATACACTTTCCGCAGACTTAGTCTCGGTCGACAAACTCCTCGACCGAGCGACACTCGGTCGACAAACTTCTCGACTGAGAAAGTTTCTGTCTGCACTTTTCAGAATTAATTAACTAGTCATTACTAATGCAATTAGTGGATACCTAACGGCTAGTTGATCACTAAGGACCCCCTAGAAAGTGTCTAGAAAATCCCTAAGCATGAGTAGGCCATTCCTATAAATAGGACATGCCTTAGGACACCTAAACTCACTTGAGTACACATACTTACAATTGAGAATCAATTCTTGTGAGAAATTGAGCAACTTCAACACTTGCTAATCATTTCCATTGCTGGCATTTCGTGTCCTATAGGATAGAATCTCCTACCCACTATACTTCCACTTTCATACACATTGGATAGGAGATCAAAAATCTTGATATAGGATTCAAGCCTTCTGCTTAAATGGTAATTGTAATTTCCTTTTTCCTATCTTGTTCTTTCTTATTGCATTGTACTCTCCTTGCTACTCCTAGGTTGGAGGCTACGGAGTGGAGAGGGTGAAATATTCTCAAGTGGAGAAGGAGGACTTTGGAATACTTCTAGAATGTCTCAATGGGAAGCTACTTCAAGGAGGAAGGCTAGGGGAGCTTGAAGTTACTTCAAGTGAAGGTTACTTCAAAGTTGGTGAGATGACTTCAGGTGAAGGCTGTCCAAAGGGTTGGGGAAGGTATTTGTAATTTTGTGTAAAATCCTTGAGAAGATAATAAAATTCAAATACTTTCCAAATCCCAATTGGAAACAATTGGGTAGTGGACTGACTCCCTTAGTTTTTGCTAAGGGTGGAACCAGTCTAAACCCTTGTCTCCTTCTTCAACATCCTTGTAGTTGTTTGTTGGTTGCATCATTTTAAAAATTATTATAAAACCCTATTCACCCCCCTCTAGTGTTTTTCAAAAAAATCCACTTTAGGATGAAGAACAAGGACATGTGAACACCAGGACCAATGGGTACATGTGGAGTTCGTCTTTTGCATTTTGTTTACGAATAAATCGCAGACCTGCTTCTTTCTTATTTGTCGTGTATCACTTGATTTTATTTTCACAAGGGCTAAGGTGGTCAAACCCCTAAGACTCGATGCCTTCCTTCTTGATTTCAAACTGTTTGTTAAATGTTTGCTTTTAATTTACCTTTTCAATTTCAAAACTTTATTTTGTTTAGATAATATAGTGTGCTGACAATTTCCTCTTTTTCACTTTCTTGTCTTAGAATAATTTTTTTCTTCCTTGTATTAGTGTAATCATTTATTCATCTTGAAATTTACTTTCTTGCTTTTGATAAATCAAACCACTCAATTCAGACTTCATTTTATGTCAATATTCCAAAAATACCAAAAAGAAATAATTTCAAAAATCAATTGGGTTTAAAAGAAATGAATCTTAAAAACGTTGTCTTGTGGGATCCACCCTTCTATACTAGCCTTAACTGGAAAGTAAAAAAGGATTAAATTTTAGGGTAAATTTTCTAGTGAATTGGTGTGCTCTTCGACACGTATCACTAGTATAGGCCAATAAATCTGACCGAATAAAACCTAAATTCATATGATTAATCGTGAAAATAGGAGCAAAGGGCCGCTTTCCTTGAGGAGACACGTGGCGACCGGTGATTGGCTAAAAGGTAAGAAAATCCCAGAAATACCTAGATCTTATAAAATGCATAGTAATTTGTATATTTTTTAGAAAAATATGACAAAGTAACAAAATTCTCAAGAAAATAATTAGAACAACATGGGACCATGATATCAATATTTTAAAGCTTAAATGTTAGTAATATCATGTAAGATGTTTTATACTTGTTTCATGAGTAATAAATATCAAATAGTTATTGAAAATTATGAGAATTCATCAACAACTCCTAAATATGATGAATAATCTGTATGATGTCAGATATTACCATGTTTGAACATGTAATGGTGTTATTTGCTGAATATGCCTGATTAGAACTAATAACCTTACATAAAATGCAATAATGATTTTCATGCTCAACAAATGATAGAGTTTATAGAATATGTTCACAAAAGAGTGTGGAACATGATGTATAACCAGTATCTCAGTCTTACGCATGAAATTCACATAATATGATGATGTCTCATAATATATGGAAAGAAACCCTAAGTTAAAGTGCATGAAGATACCGGGTTAATGATGAATGTAATCAATAATGGAATATGATGTCATAGATGTTATTATATGAGAAAGGAAGACTAATCTCATCTGGAATCTATGACTAGTAACATAATACCAATCTGATAAGACAAGTAATAAGGAATACATCTTAATGAGATAAGTGAACCCTAAAATGAATATGACTATGGTTAAGATGATGAGAATCTGATGATGGTATATGTGCTCTTGTCTTCATCAGGGTTGACCAAGAGTGATAGTTGACTCAGGATTATGTGATGATTAGTAATGTCTTGATCAAGGTACACCCTTACCTCTTACCTGGCCTACTATTCAATATGGTTGTAGATGTTGTATGTTTACAAATACTTTGCATATTTATTGGATGAAATGATTGTTCTTATATGATATCTTTCTTGATTTTCCATACCTATGGCTATGAACACATGAAACATAATACATTTGTTCCATTATATATAAGCACTTTCACTTTTTGGTAGTCAAGTACTGGAAAATAAAAACTTCAACTCTTTGGTAGTCAAGTACTTGAAAGTGGTCCAACTCTTTGGTAGTCTGATCACAATATGAAATCATCCAACACTTTGGTAGTCGATCATAAGTCCTTCAGTGCATTCAACCTTCGGCGGGCAATGCATGGATGATATAACAAAAAATGTGCCTAAAATATCTGTTCTCTTTTGTTAATAAACATATCTTTGTTCAAGTATGTTTTTGTTATATTTCTTTCGTTACTACCAAGTATTAGTTTTATCTTATTTCCAAGTCTTAGTAATAAGAGGTAAATAAAAAGACATGTAGGCATACTCAATACAATACTCTTAAATATTGTGTTGATGTGTACCACATGTAATCTTTTGTTTAGTTGATGTGGACTTATGATATTGAAGAGCAGGATAGTTCAGAGTTGTGTGGCGAGCTGATGTACAGATGGACCAATTGTCTAGAAGATCATGTTGTTTAGTGATAGTTGGTGTGCTCCCGCTAGAGGCTTGCAACAAGCGCAATCCACAAGGTTGGGAGGCACGGGAGTGATGGGATCTTTGCTTTTGATATTTGTATGGTCCCAAATCGAGTCTATCACTAAAACTAAAACAATGAGCCTGCAAGCGTACGAGGTAATGTTGTAGTATAGATAAAGGGCAAGATGCGGGGTCGAACCACGGAGATAGAGGGGGCGCTAGAGTTAGAAGGCGTAAGCTATGTTCCTTTTGTGGAGATTAAGGTTTTTAGGGTTTAAATGTTGGTTGGTTGTTGATTAAGCTAAGAGAGCAAGTAGGAAAAGCAATATGAAACTAAGTTATCAAAAGACTAAATTAGCAATCTAAGTTAACAAGCTATCTAAACAAGAGCAAGAACAAACTATGCTAGACTAAGCAAACAACTAGCAATTGAGAGCATAAGTTAACCACTAATCAAGATCAAAGACCTAAATTAACACTTAGTTAGCAAAACTAGGCAATTAACTAAGTTAACTAAAGCAATCGAACTACACTAACATTAACAAGCAAACAGAGCAATTGAGGTTTTAAGCAATTAGATGAAGGAGGTGGGCCGTTTGGGAATGTGACCTTGACATTAATTGGGGGATGTCACCATAATAAGAAATTAGCATATTTCATTATAGATTACCAAACCAAACAACAAGGTGGGTGCTATGAGAATGTACCCTATGGTACTAGTTGGAGAACTAGGGCTAGGTGTAATTCTCATAGGACTTACCAAGTCTAGGTCTCTAGGATAAGTGGTATTAGTCAATTGAGGACCAAGGGTAAGGATGGGAGTAGAGATGAGGATATTTGACCTCATGCCACTAGCCACCTGAGCCTTTAGGAAATCCTAGGCAATTGCACTAATCACACTTATACTAGTCACTTAGAACTCACATTTTCATGTAGGAAGAAGGTGATTATGTAGGAAGATAGGGGGCTAGCTAGGGATCTGAATTAAGGACCTAGGAGCCAGTCCTATGATAGCTACATAGAAACCAACACCCTAGAGGCAAATGTCTTCAAGCACCACAAGGCAAGCAATTAATGTAATTAAACAAAAAGCACATGCACAAGTAATGGGAAATGAGATACAAGCAAAGGCAATCATCATAGAAGTGAAATATGTTCATTACAAATTATATCCCCCCAACATGGTATCAAAGTCACATTTTTGCCCCAAACAGCCCACCCAAGGGGGCTTAGCTATACATGATCAAAACAGAAACAAAGGAGAAGGGGAAGAGAGTGGGAAACACCATGGATGCTTGATGAAGCTTGACTTCTTTGCCTCCTTGCTGCCAGCCACGATCCTCCTCCTCCAATGGTGCCCAAGAACATGGAAATGGTGGAATGGATGGATAGAAACCTAGAGAAACTAGGTTTCTATGGTGGAAATGAGTGGAAAGTGGGTGGAAATGGGATTAAATGCAAGGAAGTAGGTGGATGGGAGTGATGGAGGCAAGGGAGCAGCTAGGTTGCGTCCAGGGGGTGCTCTCTCTCGAGCCCTAGAAGCAACTAGTGCTTATATAGGGGCTAGGGCTAAGTGGGGGTAGAATAGGAAAAGTAGTGGAAAGTTGTATAGGTTTTGGGGTGGTACCACGATCGTTCTGAGCAGCACGACTGTGCTGGGTAGGAGTGGGAACGGCCATGGTGGAGGAGAATGGCCGTGTTGGCTAAGTGTTAAATCAACAGGTTGATGGGTGAATACGAAGGCTGGTAGCACGACCGTTCTAGACAGAACGGCCATGTTGGGGACTAGGTAGAACGGCCGTGCTGGGTGGCACGGCCGTGGTGGCGGAGTTGTGAGGAGGTCGTTTTGAGCAACATGCCTGTTCTATCTTCATCTAGCACGGCCGTTCTGGTCAGCACGGCCGTGGTGTGGTCTTCGTAGCACAGCCGTGCTGGGCAACACGGCCGTGGTGGCTGACTTGCTTGAACTTCAATAATTTGTCGATCAACCTGTAATTTTGCTCAATTGCCAACACGGCCGTTCCATGGCACCACGGCCGTGTTGGGGTCTTCTAACGCTAGCATGGCTTCAAACTTCATAATTCTTGGATGTCTTTGCTTGGAGACGATTCTTGGCCATTGGAGGTAGGTTGAGGGAGACTTCAAGGCCTTCTTTGGGCCCCTCCTTGAGTGGGGGAACCCTAGAACTCCCTTTCTCTCTCTCTTCCATCTAAGCATGGTCCAAGTACCTAAAACACAGTGCAAAGAACATCCATAAGCATATTTGCAATGATAATCATATTGGGGAGAATAACATGTAATTCTACTGCATTTGAATGTGATAAAGGTACAAAATGACACAAGATGCATCCCTAGAATAGGGTTGGATCAATAGTACATGCATATCTAAAAATTTATTGTTCAATATGTAATATCAAAGGTTGTAATAATTCATTTTGTAATTATATGTTGAATGTTGAGCTTGTGTTGTTGTGGTTTGTTTATTGTTCATGTGTATGTGCTACTGTTGTTTCCTTTTGACTTCCTCTCATTTTCTTCTTCTTATCCATGTGTGGGGTGTTTAAATTTTAGTCTCTTAGAGGTGAGGTTTCAATTTGGATGCCACACATTAGATTAAGTTATAGAACATTCGGGGAAATAGGAGTGGGAGTGTGATTTAGATTGTCTTGGCTTTCCCCGGTGAAGTCGCCAGTCTGTCAGACCTGACCTATAAAAGAGAAAAAATAAAGACATTCAAAGAATAAAATTCTACTCTTTTTGTAGTGAAACATCACATAAAGAATGTGTTTGGAGTCACCAACACATTGTGTAGAAAAAAAGATGATTTTTTGAAGCCACGATGTCAATATGAGAAATTATCCACGTTCGATAAAAAAAAGACAATTAAAGAACAAAACTAGAGATTGGATTTGGCAATCTAGTCATGATTTTGGAAGGGTCTGCACACCCATCTTCCCTGATAAATTGGTATCAAGACACTATCATATTACACTGAACTAAGCAATTTAGGATGGTAAAATTAAAGAAAGCACAAAAAGAAATGATTTTATTGGTGGGCGGGCTTTTAGGATAGGAGATGGTCACATCCTTATCGTCATTACCCTAAATTCCTTATTTTTAGGTGTGTTGTGGTCCTAATTGCCCCAGGACCTCCCACAGTGGAGATCCATTTTTGGTGGTTAGGGCGATGCATAGGAAGAGAGAAAGGTGACAGAGATATAATTAGTAGAGAATGAATACATCTTTGAGAAAAAGTTTGTTGATATGAACAATTATGAAAAGATTAGAGCAGACACCAAATTTTTTTTGGAATAGGGTAAATATATTTCCAAAAGTTGATAGCATAGCTAGGCTATACAAATAGTGCAAGGCATCTCAGAAAGAGACCCCAAACCCAAAAAGGGAGGCCAAAACTATACAGGGGTGTTATACAAAAAACCCCAGTATGTGTTTGTAGAAGAGCTCAAGCTAGCTAAGAGCTCCTACCTAAGCTTTACATGCCAATGTAAGTTAGTAGAGAACATATCTATCAACTTTAGAACATCCAATTCTCTGTGGCTATGTATCCTTCTGTTCCTTTCATTCCACATCATGTAGATTAGGTAAGTGATGCAAAGATTGGCAAATCTACCTTGAGTTTTGTTGTTTTTATATCAAACTTTAACCTAAGTAAACAGATCATATAGGTTACTGGGCACATTGCATCACCAACCATTTCTGAGACAAGTGATGTTAAAGATCTATTTAGTAAACCTACACTCAAAGAAGATATGTTTCCTTGATTCCACAACATCCTTGCACTGGGGACATGCACAGTCAAGCTGAAGGCCCCATTTCTGTAGTCTGTCCTTGGGGGGTAGCTTGTTGAGGAGGGCACGGTAAGTCAGAGTGCTCCATTTGGGGCAATGATACCTCCCCCATAGGATGTCAGCATGCACATTAGTGCTAGAGTTCCCTATATTTGTGTTGATCAATGGTGACGAGGCTAACACAACCCAACCACCATTCACATCCAAACTATATAGAGAAGGAGAGATATACACGAGATAACACATGGCTCTCCAAACTGTAGATGGATTACAGTCTACTGTAACTCAAAACGTATTTCCATATCTCACCTTCAACCAATCTACCCACATATTGTCATTCTCAAGAATAAATCTGTCATCTCTCTTCTTCGTGCAAGTTGACATGACCTCAAAAGGATCGACAATATGGAGACCTCCATGCTTGAAGGGTTTGGCTATAGTTTCCTAGGTGAAACCATGGTTCTTTTTAGGCCATAAGAAATTAGCTGTGATAGATTAAATAATCCCAAGGATTGGCTTAAGGATGTCACCCATAGTAGCCCAAAACCTGACAGTCGGTTGAATGATTGTTCTAATCAAAACCAGCCTTCCAACCATTGATATGTTGAGGCCACTCCAACCTTCTATCTTGTTCCTGAGATTGTCCAACACTATATTGAAATCTCTAGATTTAACTCTCCCTACATCCAAAGGCATCCCTAGGTACTTAGTGGGAAGGATGCCTCTTCCCATGCCCGCAACATCCTTTAATCTCCCCCTTCTATTATCATAGGACTTTGACAAGTAAACTTGAGATTTAATAGTACTTATATACAACCCAGATAATTTCCCAAAAGTGTTTAGAAATATTGTTATCTCCTTCAGGCGTTTAGCATTTCCAACTGAAAAGAGAAGCATGTCATCAACACAAATGAGTACATGCTTGACTTTAACACCTTTAACTTTATATGTTTTCACCAAGTTACTGATTTCGGCCTCTCTAATTAGGTGACTTAGACCTTCCATAACTATAGTGAATAGAAAAGGGGATAGTGGGTCCCATTTTCTCAAGCCATTAGATGATCTGAATAGTCCTTCAAGGGAACTGTTAATTAGCATAGAGAAAGAGCAAGTTTCATAGCATTGTTTCATGATAGAGACCCACCGCTGACTGAACCCCAAGGAGATCATCATATTATTCAAGAACTCCCAACTAATGTGATCATAAGCTTTGTTAATATCTATTTTCATAAGATTAGATTTTCCTTTGTTGAAGTTATTGAGAAATTCTGAAGCAAGTAAGGAACAATCCTCGATC
Organism: Alisma plantago-aquatica; assembly: GCA_963693085.1. Classification (NCBI taxonomy): domain Eukaryota; kingdom Viridiplantae; phylum Streptophyta; class Magnoliopsida; order Alismatales; family Alismataceae; genus Alisma; species Alisma plantago-aquatica. Next base: position 664,264,157 of record OY856414.1, read on the forward strand.
TTCCTATTCTTGATGAAGGCGTTCTGATCCTTTGAGATAATGTATGGAAGAATGGCTTTCAATCTCTTCACCAACAACTTAGTTATAGTTTTATAAAGGACAGTGCAACAGGCAATAGGTTGGTAGTCACTCATGGCTCTAGCATCTTTAGTTTTGGGTATGAACTTATTGAAAGAATGGTTAATAGCTCTGACCATAATGCCACCTCTAATAAACCATCTGACAGCGTTACAAAGGTTGTTTTTAATGATTTGCTAAGAAGCCTACAAGAAATGGTTATTGAAGCCATCAAGACCAGGTGCTTTAGAGTAGTGTATAGAAAGAGGGAACTCCTGACTTCCTCTTCAGTTATGTCCTTACATAGCTCGTCATTCATTGTCTCATTAACTCTGTCCTTGGGTAGGTTCATCTTACCATCATAGTTATCCTAGCTACTATTGTACATGTTGTTGAAGAAATTTATGGCTTGATCAACTATGTCTTCATGACTGTCCACTACTTTTCCCTATTCATCTATAAGTTCATAAATGCTATCCCTAATTACCTTCTTCTTTGTGTCTACATGGTATATTCTAGTGTTATGACCATCATCATTTATCCACTTCATTCCGCTTCTTTGCCATATATATTGTTCCTCTACTTTCTTGAGATTTCTGACATTGTCGTCACTATTCTTCTCTTCAATCATGAGATCATTATTCAGAGGGTTGTCTTTTAACCTCCCTGCTGCCTTTTCATACTTTTCTCTGGCTTCTCAGAGGAGGTTTTGTATGTTAACCTTTTCTTTGGCCCAGCCTTTGAGCACTGCTTTAGTTTTTTGTAGCTTTTTGAGGAACATGTAAAGCAGATTCCCTTCTACTTGAATTCTCCATGCTTCTTCTATCAGCACTGTGAAACCATCCTATTGGCTCTAAAAATTAAGGAACCTAAAACACTTGGGCTTCTATTTCTTATTCTTCAATTTCACATTCAACCACGAGTGGTCACGGAAGTGATGGGAGCCTAGTATCACTACCATAGCAGGGAACACATCAAGCCATGCATTGTTCACAAGACCCCTATCCAGTCGACTAGCTATGTTTTTGTTCTTTTTATTGGACCATGTAGTATCACAACCAATGGTGTTAAGTTCGTGGAGTTCGTCGCATGGAATGTGCAGGGAGCTTGTAACGCCCGAGCCCACTGCCCAAGGCTCTAGTAGAGTTTCAGAAATGGCGTCTGGCCCCACAGACCACCACTAGCCTTAACTGCGTGCTTTATTCTCACTCGCACGCAACCCAGGTTCAACTTCCCGACTGGTCACCTATCCTAGTACTACTCCAAGCTGAGCACGCTTAACTATGGAGTTCTTTAGTAATGGGCTCTCGGAAAAGGAGGTGCACCTTGGTGATATGGGTAGTCCAATCATTCCTTTTAAGATCATGTTATCCCAGGCCTCGAATCCTAGGATGTTACAATCTCCCCCCTTAGAATCTTGACGTCCTCGTCAAGGCTCAACTATATGGCCTCATAATTTGACCCCATTTTAGTGCAGACCCATAATGGCCCATGGACACCCAGCTCCCGATCACGGAATACTAGCACAAGGGTGGCTACATCAACCATGGACAGCCCTTTCCTACATGCCTGGACCGCACTACTCAAGACTGGCATGCCACATGCCCATGCAGGCCCCACCTACTGGAGGGGTTATGGCTCTAATACCATTTGTAACGACCCCGCCTCCCAGTAACCCCCAATTAAGGGAGACCAAGAGGTCAGAGTTGTTATCCCAATTTCTAGATCAAAGGTTCAACAAATAATCAATAATAATGATCAAATTCTACTAAACTAAGCCGAAAGGCTGTAATAAAATTTAACTTTTCATACCTTTTTCAAAAGCTTGGATATCTACTTCTATCCACATGGAGTCTATTCTAACTAACTTTTCACTTTAATTCAAATTTTATATCAGATTTTAGTTTAGTTGGTAAAATTTCTTAATTATTATTGATTAATTGTTGAAGCTTTGATCTAGTTTATTTGGATAACAGCTCTGACCTCTTAGTCTCCCTTATTTGGGGGTTACCGGGAGGCTGGGTTGTTACAATTGGTATCAGAGCCAGGAAACCTAAAGAGGTCTCATAGGATCTTGAGAAGCTAAGTGAAAAGTACATGGTATGAGAATGAACCTGTAGACCCATAGATTACCAACTCTAAGTGCATGTGGATGTGTTACCATGGAGGTAATTGGTATGGGGCCTGACCAAGATAGGTAGGTTGCCATGACCCCTATGAAAGGATGAAAGTCAGCCCCTGAATGCAGAGAGAGAGAGAGATGATGAAGGCTTGGGTAAGGTTCTAAGTTGGACATGTACTATGTTAGACATGTACTATGTTAGAATCCTAAGTCTATCCTAGGGTCAGGTGGGGATAAGACTGATGGAAGTGGGAGTTGCCTAATTCCCTAGTTGCACATGACCATAGGGTCGGGAGGTAACAATTATCATTGTCTGAGGGCCATGGGTTAGGAGATTGATCACCTTCATGAACTCATGGAACCCAAAGGGCAGATGAGTAGGGCACTCTGTGGATGCATAAGGGAAGAGGGATGACCCCAAAAGTGCTGACACCCTATAGACCTAGAGGAGATGACTAAGTATTGTGTGGTGACCCAAGTAGGTTCGAAACCAGTTTTCCATGGAAGTAACCTTGAGATCGAGACGATTGTGATGTAGAGATATATGTGGCACATTTCAATTTAGATTTAAAGGTGTACTGGCGAGGTGGGATGTACCATCTCTACTCTTGGAATAGGAAGAACTCTATATTTGGACTGTAGCCAAATGCTTATTTCCTCTTGTTATGGGAGTGAGAGATAGGACAGTACACATTCCATACACCTAGGATAAAGATGATGTGAGTTGAAACGTTTCTATGAGATATGAGGCCAGAGGTGATCACATACCCTGGTGGAGTGAACGATACATGGATGGATTTCAAACACTAAGAGAAATAATGTATTCATCTTATAAGAATGTTTTTAGCATGAGCTATGTGGAATTTACAAGCTATACCAAGTTGAGTTTGAAAACCAAGAGGACGAGTTCAAAATTTTCTTGATAAAGATAGACTTAGAGTTCGAGATGAGATGATAAGTGGAACACATAGAGGTGTATGTCTTCAACATTACCTAATACCTAAGGATGTGAAGTGGTTGAGATGCAGCTGCCAAGTATAGCAAAAGGCTAGCAGAGGTTGTTAGGCTAACCTTAAGTTTGAGAAAGGAGATATGTTTGGCTAACACTCAGATGTAACAAAATCTGTTGAACAAGTTAGTGGTTGTTTGGTTAGCCAACCTAGGCCTTGATGCAATAAAAGGATGATTGTAGAACCTCAGATGCACTTCTTTGGAAAAGAAGGTGAGGAAACCCTGATTAGAGTGGTTTAGGGTTTCTGAGGAATCAATCTTGAGGAATCATGGCATATAGAAGATCATGATTTTAAGATCACCATACACCGTACTATGAAGATAGTAAGTGACAATAGTACTTTGGATGCTAAGATGAAGTTGCATGTAGCATGTGGCCATGCAATCCAGGAGGTGAGGGACGAACACCAGTAACCCAATGCATGGATATAAAGTATAAAGAGTTCCTGAGAGGGAATGGGAGTTCATCACTATGGATGTTGTAAGTCTCCCCTAGACCAAGGAAGGTCGAGATGCAATATGGGTTATGGTATATTGCCTTACCTATATGATATGAGAAAGAAAGAGTACTGTCAAGGGACAGATCTGGTTGAACTACATATGAGAGAGATGGTTCAACTACACCATGATGCGAGTTCAAAAGTTCTTGAGTATGACCTAAAGGTTCACTTCCATAAGGTGGAAGTAGGTACATGAAGAACTCGATGTTAGTACCGCTTATCACCCCTAACTAATGGTTAGTATGATCCAGACTAGAGGGTCTGATGAGGGCATGTGTGCTCGTTCAGGGTGATACATAGAGACAATTTTTGTCCTTTGTAAGATGTGATGATAACCACCATATCCAATATCTGGATGTAAAGAAGCTCTGCAAAGGAGGTTGTGTTGGTCTCCACTTCATTAAGATGATGTTGGTGATAGGACCTCATGAAGGTCAAGAAAGGACCACAGTGTGTGCAGATGAAGTCGCTTTAATTGTGCAATGGCTGAAAGGAGCCCAGAGACGACATGAGTTGTAAGCTGATGCAAAGTAGACTGACATGCAGTTCATTATGGGGGAATATGTGACATGAAAATTCGACCCCTCTAAGTTATATCTAAGAGAGCTGAGTCCCTGTTGCATGGGTTCTTTTGACATGGTTTGGTGGAGAAGGTTAAGTTTGACCTTACCCCTCAGGATAAAGTAATGTGTGATGAGTTCCATGTGTCCAATTTAGAGAACTATGTGAGGTACCCGGACCATGTGCGGAGCAATGAACCTAGTGATCCCCAAGGGAGGCTGAAATGACCAGAGTCACCTGTGAGGTTTATAGATGCCAAGGTGAAAGAACTCAGAGAAAAGAATATGTGATGGTAAAGGTTCTTTGGAAGAACCATGGATAGGGCAAAGCCACATAGGGGTCAATGATGGACATGGAAAAGTTTTATCCTGAATTGTTTGTTTGCTTGATGGAATTTTGAGGACAAAATTCCTATAAGAGGGGAAGGATGTTACAACCCCAACTTTTGGGTTCATTTGGTTAGAAATGTAATCTCTCATATCAAAGATATTGGAACAAATAATGATTTAATTTGTCTTGAATAAATGGATTTCATTTACAATAGCCTTGATGATTGTTTTGTGGGCTTTATTGGCTATTGGGCCTAATAACAAGTGAAAAGAACAAACAGTAAAGTGGCATATGTGGAATTAAATATGAATTAAAGTGCAAAGGAGGCTTAGTTAGAATAGACTCCATGTGGATAGAAGTAGATATCCAAGATTTTGAAAAAGGTATGAAAAGTTAAATTTTATTACAGCCTTTCAGTTTAGTTTAGTAGAATTTGATAATTATTATTGATTATTTGTTAAACCTTTGATCCGAAAATTGGGATAACGGCTCTGACCTCTTTGTCTCCCTTAATTGGGGGTTACTGGGAGGCGGGGTCATTACAGAGCTTCCTTGCCTAATTGGAAAACCATCTTGTAAATTGGAAAACCATACAAGCTCCTCTTGAACAAGGTGGCTGGGGAATCATCAACATTGAAACACACTCTCTGCCTTATTGCCAAAATCATCGATAGTCTGCTTCAAAACAAAAAAAAAATCTAGACAAATCTCATCAAATACAAGTATTATCAAAGCTCCCCACCTTGGCACCAAATTCCTCAGAAAACAGCCTCCCCACTATGGAAATTCATCAACAAAAACATTCACACGATAACACAAATCATAAACACTCCACCTCACTCACATAAAAATATCTCCTTTTGGTTTGATCCATGGTTTGAAAACAACTCTATCATAAATCTCAGACCAAATTGGATTATTCCAAATAAATTCCTCAACATAAAGATTGACAAAGCTCTACCACTTATCACCAGCAAAAGATCAAATTCCCTCAAAAGATGTATTCTCTCTCAGATCAGTCAAAATGAATTCAGACATCTAACTCTCTCCCTGGAAAATAACACCTCAAATACTATCACTCGGAAATGGGGCAGAAAATACTCGGTTAAACTTGCCTACACCTTCCTCTCCTATAGAGGTCTCTCCCCATCATCATCAAAGATATGGAAACAGAAATGGCCTCAAAAGTACAAAACATTCCTTTGGCTTCTGCTTCACAACAAACTTCTCTCAGGAGAAAACATCACAAAAAAGGGTTTCATTGGCCCATTTAGATGTGCACTTTGTGAAAAAAATAGTGACTCGGTTGACCACATCTTCTTTAAGTGCATTTTTTCCCAAAATATATTCTCACATTTTATAAGAAACTGTCTTCCTGACCTCAAGGAAGCCACTTTTTCCTTACAAACAACACCAAATAGACATTACAAGAATTTCAAAAGCAGTGATCTATTCACCACAATCAGTTGGAACCTATGGAAAGAAAGAAACATCAGAATTTTCAACAATAAGAAAAACTTGGCCAAAAATATTATATCTCAAATAGATGCCGATATTTACATCCTAACAAAATGTAGGTAACCTAGCAGATGGGGGACAAGACGACTCTGAGGAAGGTGAATCTGAAGCTGCTTTTCTTTGTGATCTCAAAGCCATGGTTGACGATGAGACCGGTGTCAGTTTGGTTCAGCAACAACTATGATTCCTCTTTCAGGCGAATGCCATTTTTAACAAACAGGGTTCATCATCTTCAAAACATCTAGAGGCTTGTTATGGGGTGCCTCCCCCTCATTATCATAACACTGTTGTTTATCTACTTGCTTTTTTCAGTTTTTAACTATGTTGCTTATCCAAACATTCTGTAAGTTTTTCACATAAATAGGTTTTGCTTGCTTGATGTGCTATCAATATATGACTTTACCTTTCCTAAAAAAAACTGACTGCCGACCAATGACCACCGCTCACCTAGTTGCATCTGGTCGATTTGGAATCCTATATATATGTGTCCCTGGCTGCATGTTTCCATGTCACAGCCTAGTTTCCATTTGATGACATTAGGTAACCGAAAAGGGTCAATATGTAAAGTTCAACTACATTTGTGCTTGGTTATGGATTTAGAGTGTAAAATCGTCAGCTATGACAATATGCCTATCAGCCTCATTCTCCAATTCACATAAGAGACATTTTGATTTCACTATTAAAACCTTCCTGTAAATTATTTACTTCAAAATGTTATTCTTTTATTTGTGTTGAGCAAAATTCTGGATATTTATATTTGTTTCCATCCATTATTTTATCGTGAAATTTTATAATTTCTTTTTCAATCAATCATATCATAACGCATACACTGAGTGATTGTAGCATTGAAATTGTAAAATCTTAGTTCTAGTGAAATTCTTCTAGATCTATAGATCATATTTTAGCATGAGAATACAAATTACTACTGATATGAAATTTAATAAAACTTGAAGTTTATATTTTTAGTAAATATCAGGCACTTAAACGAGAGGTGAAAAGGAACTAAACCTGAGATGTGAAAATGTATAATTGATTCCCTATTTGGCTCTATGAACCGTTGAATCCTGGCCTAATGGACAATATTAATTGACATACCCGCACAAGCCTCTTTTCTTATCCAATAATTACAAAACTTATTCCAGCTTCAGTGAGAAACTACTCTTCCCCACATTACATCTTCAGTACATAGTGCCCCTTTACATATCTGTAAGCATGTAACATTTATTTCATTATTTCTAAGAGCATCACTAGATAGGACCTAAAGATATCTCATTTTTAAACGGAACATCATCATTTATAGACTCAACATGGTTGATTTTGTCACCAATGTTATCTTTTATGGTTCTAATACCCCCTATCTCTCAAACATGCATATATGCACATGCATGTGTGTGTGCCCATATCTAGGTTTACCATGATAACATGAGGTTCCAATAAGATTTGATGGGTATAGTTTTTTTCTTCTAATTCGTCAATAACAATCTTATAAATCCAAGTATTTTGCTGCTAGTACAAAAACCTCAAACAAAAACTAGACAAGGTTCTTTATAGAGATGTGTTTGGAATCTAGAAAGTGGGAAAGGCCATTTTCCTCATGGTAGAGGTGTGAGAAATTTAATGTCTCAAATTCTAAAGACAAGTGTTGATTATTTTGGATCACCAAGTATATATGTGTGGGACCTTCCATACTCTCCCCTTTTGATGGAGTTTATAAGACGTCAAAGATAGATTATATCATCACTAAAAGGAAATCTTGGTCTAGGAAGAGAGATCGAAGATCTTCCCTGACAGTGATGCTTTTAGCCAGACAAGTTGAACAGTACCATGTGATGATTACTTGAAAGGTAGCTCCAAATTCCCCTTTGTGATCATGTATAGCTACACTAATTTTGCTTCTTTCATTTTGTTTCCATGTGGAGTCCACATTCACCTTCATTAGTTAGGGCATTGGTAGTCTCCATGCTTCAGTTGTGCTCCTTACCATCGGTGATTCCCGTGACTGCATCTGATGGTGCTTATTATAGTATGAGACGAGGCTTTGGAAGGTTGTGACTGGTCTTGGAATAAACAACAAGTTTTCCTCATCGGTCATCTTATTTCTCATTGACCAAGATATCCATATCACTGTTCCAATTTCATCAACCGTCTTGGCATTGTTATGACTAAGCATGAGATGGATGATAGTTGTGCTTTACTAATTCAAACACTAGGTAACGGGATCAACATTGTTGCAAACCCAAACACACTTTGCATAGATGCAGTCAAACACACATGAAAATAGTCCTCGGGCTCCTATTTGTAATGTGGGTAGTGATCATTCTCCCTAATATGTCTTGAATAAAGCTTTTTCATGGTAGGAAGAATGTACTTATGAAGTCTCTAGAGGTAGTTTATAAGTTTCAACAACTATATTTTCCAATTTACTGGGAGGCGGGGTCATTACAGAGCTTGTATGTTTATCCACATCAACTTGATCCTACTCAGAATCTTCCTTAACCTTCTTTGGGTATTAGGCAAGGAAGATCTATAATGACCCCGCCTCCCAGTAACCCCCAATTAAGGGAGACCAAGAGGTCAGAGCCGTTATCCCAATTTTCGGATCAAAGGTTCAACAAATAATCAATAATAATTATCAAATTCTACTAAACTAAACTGAAAGGCTGTAATAAAATTTAACTTTTCATACCTTTTTCAAAATCTTGGATATCTACTTCTATCCACATGGAGTCTATTCTAACTAAGCCTCCTTTGCACTTTAATTCATATTTAATTCCACATATGCCACTTTACTGTTTGTTCTTTTCACTTGTTATTAGGCCCAATAGCCAATAAAGCCCACAAAACAATCATCAAGGCTATTGTAAATGAAATCCATTTATTCAAGACAAATTAAATCATTATTTGTTCCAATATCTTTAATATGAGAGATTACATTTCTAACCAAATGAACCCAAAAGTTGGGGTTGTAACATCCTTCCCCTCTTATAGGAATTTTGTCCTCAAAATTCCATCAAGCAAACAAACAATTCAGGATAAAACTTTTCCATGTCCATCATTGACCCCTATGTGGCTTTGCCCTATCCATGGTTCTTCCAAAGAACCTTTACCATCACATATTCTTTTCTCTGAGTTCTTTCACCTTGGCATCTATAAACCTCACAGGTGACTCAGGTCATTTCAGCCTCCCTTGGGGATCACTAGGTTCATTGCTCCGCACATGGTCCGGGTACCTCACATAGTTCTCTAAATTGGACACATGGAACTCATCACACATTACTTTATCCTGAGGGGTAAGGTCAAACTTAACCTTCTCCACCAAACCATGTCAAAAGAACCCATGCAACAGGGACTCAGCTCTCTTAGATATAACTTAGAGGGGTCGAATTTTCATGTCACATATTCCCCCATAATGAACTGCATGTCAGTCTACTTTGCATCAGCTTACAACTCATGTCGTCTCTGGGCTCCTTTCAGCCATTGCACAATTAAAGCGACTTCATCTGCACACACTGTGGTCCTTTCTTGACCTTCATGAGGTCCTATCACCAACATCATCTTAATGAAGTGGAGACCAACACAACCTCCTTTGCAGAGCTTCTTTACATCCGGATATTGGCTATGGTGGTTATCATCACATCTTACAAAGGACAAAAATTGTCTCTATGTATCACCCTGAACGAGCACACATGCCCTCATCAGACCCTCTAGTCTGGATCATACTATCACATCTCAGAAAGAAATCACATGGCTCGTCCTTGGGGATTTTAACAACATCAGAAGTGCTGCCGAAAAAAGGGGAGGAAGAAGGGTCCTCGACAGGCAACAACTATTGATATGGATGTAATAGAGAAAGTAATTATTAAAATACCTACATGCATTAGCTGAACAATTGGTCCCAGAGAAAGGATCCTCTGATCACATGTAGAAAATAATAGAGAGAGATGGTCATTTAAGTGACTTCAAGAGACACAAAAGGGTTGTGGAATACATTGGGGTGGGATCTATTTATAGGTGGATTTTAAGGTTCAGGGTTTCCAACTGGAAGATTCTGGAAGAGGTGGAGGATCATGTTGATGTGCTGCAAGGTGTGTCCCATGTATCTAGGCCATCCGCAACATGGAACACATCGGATAACTCTAGTCTTTTGAGTGGCCCGGGCTAGATAATGGGGATTTTCCCAATTTTATGGATATTTTAGGAATTTCCTAGAGAAAATCTTGGAAAAGGTGGATTTTAAATAAAAGTCAAATAGAAAAGTGAAGGACAAGAAAAGTAATTAATTCAAGATTATACATCATTATTGTCCATTAGATATGTATTTTTGTGTGATAAAGGCAATTGAATCATCTATGGGGAAAAAGGAATTGTTTTATTCAGGATGATTCAATTGGGCAATTCATGGAAAAAAGGCTTATAAATAGTGACATTGATCAAAAAAATCACACTTAAGTCTAGACAAATGATTTTATTTGTCGAAAGCCCCAAACTAGATTAATGTGGGTAAAAAGGGTGGATTAAATAGGCAAAAATGCAGAAAAATTTGGAAAAGAAGAAAAAAGGATAAAATGTGGAAAATCGGTGAACTTTGTCATTAGAAAGAGAATTAATATTTAATAATGAATTCTGCTAAGTGAGCAAAAGGAGGTGACAACACATGACTAATCTGATATAACTGGTGCAACTCCCAGATGGTGAGTGGGTGTCATTTTATTCTTTAGAGAATGGGCTACTTGTACTCTTTATATTTATGTCATAACTAAAAATTGTATGAGTTGAATACTAAACGCACCTCTATAGTACCTACCTTGACTAGTTTAATCACCCCTATTATAGGACTAATGAATCAACTACACCAATATTACCATCGTGGGTATTATTGCGATATTTAAAACTAGCATAGACAAACAAAGACTATAATCCATATAACATTAGGAAAGTATGAATGTAAAGTGATACTAGATTTAAGAAAGAGTATCATGAGTGAAGAAAATTCAACATAATGTTGATTAGGGATAGTTAGAATACAAATACAACATTCTCTATAAGGGGTGGTGTTGAAACATATTTGAATCTTTATATATCACTCAAAACTCCCTTTTCTTAGGCCCTTCTTGGGTATGATAGTATTGACTCTTTTTCATTTTGACTAAGTTAGGAGTATTAGAAGTTTACAAATATAATGTTTTAGCTAATATCCTTTTATAGAAAATTTATAATAAATAAATAAAAAGTCTTCAATTGGGAATAATTATAAAAAATCACTAATTAATGAGCTTGACCTTCATATGAAACTCTACATTTTTCCTCATCTTAGTGGATGAAGGAAAATGGGTGAATACAAAATTAATCCTATGGGGGAAATATATATTTTAAATGATCACATAATCCCCATGTTTAAAATATGACATGTTCATGAAAGGTAAAAGTAATGATTAAGTCATACCCATCAAACCACAATATTCATGCCATTCAGATGTAGATTTCCCACTCAATCTAGCTAGTAAATAAATACATCAAACTACATATGTTCAATTGATAATTAAATAGTGGCACACCCCACTTTGTCTATCTATCACTCCAACAATGACTATAGAGATTCTTAGGGTTTAAGTGATCCTTAATGGGAAGCCATATGAGGGAGGTGAGTATTGGCTGCCCTAGAGGAGTGGTCCTAGTAGTTAAACATCCAACATTGTCGATACAGATAATGATATAGTTAGAAGATGTGAAGAACTACATATAGTATAAGAGGAGACCGCAGTGGAATACTATTAGAGGAACACAAAGACCAAGGAGAGGAGAATATCAACCTGTTCTGGTATCTAGTGTGCTCCTGTAGAGACCATACAACTTAAATGCTTTACAAAGAGCAATGATCTAGATGTGGATTGTACAAAAGAAGCCCATCATCATGCAAATAGAATAGAACATACTGATCTTCCAGTTCAGATCAAAGATGGAAAAAGAAAGAGTGTGGGAGGGTATTCCATGGACTTCCACAACTACCTTCTAATGATGAAATAGATTTAAGCCAACAACATTCATCAAATATGAGAACAAAGGAAATACCCTTTTGGTTTCTATTTTATAATATCCCATTGGGATATAGGTCAGAGAAATCTCTTCAAGTTACAATAGGGAAGGTTGGTAAATATCTTTAAATAGATAAATTGGACACCATTTGGGAGAGAGTCAAAAGGGTAAAAATCCTTATTTATGTGGAGAAGCCTCTCAGAATGCACCAGATAGTTATGGACTTCAAGGGAAATAGATTCACCATTGATTTGAGGTATCACCACCTTCCATTTTTCTTCTATGGATGTGGGAGGTTGGGTCATATCCGCAAGTATGCCACTTTTACTAAAGAGGAGGAAGTGGAGGCTTGGGGCCCCTATAAGTGAGCATCACAATGGATGCCAAAAAGATAAAAGGATTCTGAGATCTATGAAAACAACAAATCTAAAGCCTTTTTTACTAACGAGAACAAAGCAAAAAGATACAACAAGGGTGTTTGTCTGCTCAAGACAATAATAAGCACATGGTAGAATAGGGAGAACTAGTCAGGGGAGGGAAGAAGTAGATATTTGTAAAAAGAGAGGATGGGGTTATCAAAGGAAGCTCCATTCAATCATAAGGCAGTCAATCGTGAGGTAGTAATACAACATGTAACCCCACAACCTATAGAAATGTGTGAAGAACTAGAGTTGAATATATTGAAGAGAAATAAAGAGGGACCAAGCACTGTCAACCTACAAGGTGCAAAGATAAACAACACAAAAGGGAATTGTATAGAGGACACAGGTGTAGTAAACAACAAAGGAAGGTCAGGACACATGAGAACGAACATGGAAGAGAAGAATAATGGCATAGAAGGCCAACACAATGCCATCAAGCCAACTAATAAAAATTCCACAATGTGCACAAATGAAAGCTACTAACTAGGATAGTACTAGTAAGGGGACATGCAGGAAATACAGAAAACAACAGATGGGGGCCCAAATATGAAGCCAAGTAGGGATTGTACTAGCTGAGAAGGTTAAGAAAAGAATAATAAATATTGAAGAGAATGGTGGGGATCGAGCAATAATAACTATAGGAAGAGTAAGTTGAACAAGTTTAAGAAAAATGGTTTTAGAAGACTATCCTAGCCAAGTAGCAAGTTTTGTCTCAGATCAAACCTGTGAAGGATAATGAAGATGTTGAGTGGGAACTTCCATGGGGTGGGAAAACTTGACACATTCAAAAACCTATATGTGGTGAGGAGGATTGCAGGTTGTGGGTATCCTTGTATGGTCTACAACCCACCTAAAATGTAAAATATGGTAAATGCTATTGGAGATTAACCTATCAATGCCCTTCCTACTGTTTACATGGGGGATTCCAATGAGATGACCAATCATGGAGAGAAGAGAAGTGGGATGATTGAGGAAAAGAGATACATAAACAACTTTATTGATTATATCAATAGTTGCAACTTGGTTGGTATCCCTTTCACTGGTAATATTTTCCTTGGGTGATAGGCAAAACTCCTGAAACAACTATTATGGAAAGGCTTGAAAGAGTACTGACTTTTAGATAATGCAGCAGGCCACACCTTGATGCAAAAATCACCTACTTGGTTGAATGGAACTCTGACAACGCTCTTGTATTTCGCAAGAATGGAAAAAACTTTAATGAAGGAAACATCAAAAACATCTTTAAGATGAAAAAAATATGGTTGGAAGATCTTGTCTGTAAGAATATTGTAGCTGAAACTAGAAACAATAATGGAAACTATTCCATCAAGGTCAGGCTCGACATATGTGCTAAGGAGCTTAGCTATTCTGGGACATTGATAAAAGTTGAAAAGTGAAGAAAGGGAGCTAGGTCGAAAGCAAGGGTAGGAAATGACAGCTAACAATAGTCATGGATGCAAGAAGCTTTGTGAAGAGATAAGCAGATTACTGAAGTAGAAGGAAACTAACTGGTTTACTAGGGCCAAGATCAAGGAGATGAGATATGGAGATTAGAATATGACATATTTTCATAATAAGGTGTCATAAAGAAGGATAGGAACACCATCCAAAGACTATCAAAGTTGAAGGGACACAGGTGTATAAACCTAGGATGATCAAGAATTATTAATTACTATCAAGAACTTTTCACTTTTAATTTGGAGAGGCTAAGGATTTTGCAAAAGCATTGAAAGGACTCACCAAGGTGTTAACTAAGGACATGAAAAATTGGAAAATGAACCCAATGATGGAAATCATAAGTGATACCTTTAGCATGCATCTGAACATGGCCCCAAGCATGGATGTCTTCCATGCTAGCTTTTTCCAAAAATAGTAGGATATCATTGGAAGCAATATTGTGGCATACACAAAGGGGTGGTGGAAGAATGATTACATTATTGTTCTATGAACACTACTAATATAGTGTTCATCCCCAAAATATTAGACCCAAAAAATATGAATGAATTCCATGCTATTAATCTTTGTAATACCATTTACAAGACCATCTCAAAAATGTTGGTGCGCAGACTAAAGCCATCTATAAATACCATTGTGTCTCCAAATAAAAGGATTTTTATCCCCTTTAGGTTGATTATAGACAAAATTTATGTAGATTTTGATATTTTCTATGCTATAAAAAGAAAGACCAAAAGAAAGAAGGGTCATATGGAGAGGTCGGTGATGTTCGGACCAACACAGGCTAGTTTTGTTGTTCAAGCTAGGTTTCATACATTTTTGGTGAGGGCTCGCCTCTGCGGTCGGTCTATACTCCTCTTGGCCATGAGAATCAACTTCTAAAGTAAGGAAAAACCCATCTAATCACGTCGTATCGTGAGTCTTAGAAATAGGTGGTGCGTTATCCAGCATGCATTACCCGACACGCTCTTTGCGCGACATGAGTTCGCATGATGCATCAGCACGACACGATGTGAATACAACCCAAAACATGATACACGATATGGCTATCGCAGGCTTGAACTGGTAGGGCCGCACGATATAGGCGGGTGAAAGGGATTGCCCGATAAGTCTTGGCCGACATGGTTACCCGACATGCCACGCATGCACGATATGGATGGCCAATACGTATGTGTAACACGCTTACGTTCAAGAAACCATACAAACTTATTAAAAATGAAAACTCAAGTAAATGGCACTTAATTTGTAAAACATCACTGGCCTAAGTGTGAACCTCAACCTCAGCTAATATTACATATCAAGGAGATAGACACAAGGGATAGTGTGGAGACGGATATACTTTGAAGAAAGTAGGCCGACACATGGGGAAAGTAATTAAATCAATACATGATGACATAATGAGATGGATGCACTTTGATAAGTGTAGGCCAAAGCATTCTAATGAGGATAAAGTTAATACAACAAGTTAAGTTGAACTAGTATCCTAATCAGGATAAGAGAGGACCTGTATCTCTCATGTTGATGATCAATCAATGATAATTGACATGTAGCTGACCCCAACATAGTTGGTACTAAGGCTTAGGTGATGATGATGATGATTGATCTAATACCCCATATTATGTCTTTTATATCCTAGGTCCCCTTTGGGTTGGACCTTCCCTAGAAATCTACTCAAGGTTTATGACTTGTACTCACCTCGCAAGGTATGTTTTTCTCTTGACCGTACTATGATGTTGGCTTTCTTGTAGGTATACTCGTATGAATGCTAGGTTACTTACTTACTTGGTTGAACTATTGTCCCTACAATTACTACTTTCATGTTTGATTATGCTATATTGATATAATGCGTAAAGAAACCTACAATATGATTTCTATAAAAGAATGTTGATCAGTTTCCTTGTCTTATTTCTTTCTCTTTCTTAGTACTTTGATCTAGCCAAGCAACTCTTATATTACTCTTAAACTATTTACATGCCTTTCATAGAGTACTTGATTCTTTAGAATTAATATGTTTTTTATCAAAATTTTAGTTCCTAAATGAAGACCCACTACACCCAAGACTCTCAGATCTGAAATGAAACACCGATGGGTACTCTTGATATAGAAATGGATACATATCTCTTATCTCCTTGTTTAGTATCTTGATATCTCTTTAGTTTGTTATTTACTTTTCATATATATATTTCTTAGTGAAACATTCGTGCCATTCTACGGATGGGCGCCCAAGTCCACTCGCCTTTGTCTCTGTAGCCATTAGGAGTGTGGACTTAGGATAACAAATGGTTCTATGACTATATCTCTCCTGATACCTAATCCTTCCACATCATCAAACCAACACCCCCAAGCCATCATCTTTCTAAAACCCCACTTCTAGTACTATCATCCCAATTCAAAGAAAATGGAAAATGGAGACGTTACTTATCGATATATACTCTCCATACAAGACTCCATGAATTCCATGGAACCCTACACCTCCTCACTCAACATTATGCATATAACTAGACTCTTAAACACCACCTGAACACCAACATTACATTTTCAACATGAATCACTCCACTAATGTGTCACAGACCTGTAGGCATCAGACCATCAAAACCTACTTGCCAACAATCAGTCTGCAAGACCGCTCAAGAACCTACAAGAGAAGGTAGTTGAGGCCCCTTAGCCTCAAATCACCATCAACCTCCTTCCCATCCTCTCTTCTCTACCTCCCTTTCCTTGAACACTATCGTGCCTACCCTGTCAACTTCAGGGAAGATGCAACAACCTGACTTCCAATGTCATCAACCTATGTTGGGTCTCTCTAGCCGCCACAACACATTTGTGCCACCACCACAACTCCACATTAGAGCTAAGAGAAGTCCTACAATAGGATTACACTAGGTCCATCTCTAATCTGCTAAAAGAACCCTGAAGGTCCACATACCTTGCCATCTCTCATGAGGCAAAAAAACAAAAGTCAACACTAACAGACTGAGAAAGACTTACATGCCTCCTCTTCGACTGGTAATACAATGGTGCATCCTCCCTTAGTAATAAACACCCCTAAGTCCCTAACCAATCTTCAACCTTTAGATATGAAACTACCTATCCCCCCCCAGTGAGAAACTACCACAGACAGACCTACATCACTTTGAGTTGATGATTCTCGGAGTTCACACAAAGGAGCATCGAAGAAGATCATCTAGCGAGACATGTTGTTGGATCCCTATAAATGAGCAACAAATTATTATGTACTACCTACTCAGCCTTGGTGAAACCTATAAAGTTGAAGATGCATGCTATTCTAAAAATTACACCCATGATTGATATCTACCTCTACCCAGGCATTCTCCTTGACCCACGACTCACCTTCTTCACTGATGGAAAGATGGCTAAAATTAGCAACCAAAGCTCCACTATTGTTGGGCTGGAACTATGAATTAGTGGCACAAAGTGATGGTCGAATGATGGAGGTCCATCAATGACATGTTTCTTTTGACTTAAAATGTTGAAGGCTTGATACACCTCTACCTCCCGATGTAAAAAGAGCAGTTTTCATTGATAATCGATTGTTCAATGAGTGGTCAGTCAGTTGCTCTTACTTGTGCTTTCAGTCTACTAAGAACCATGTTAATAGGATATCGATATCTTGGTTTATGGAAAATTTCAAATATTACATACGATGGGAAGGAAGATAATAGTCCAAACCTATAGTATGTATGTATGTACATACAACTATGACTATAAACCATACCAGTAAATAATATGTCAGTAAATCCATGTATACTTAAACTATAATACCAAACTATTGATTGTATGATACCATGGATTGTTTCATATATGATGTATTCTAAGACTTTTATATATATATATATATATATATATATATATATATATATATATATATATATATATATATATATATATATATATGAAACTGGTCATTAGATAATACTAATGAATGAATAAAACTGATTACATATGTACTACATACTAGTGCATAAACATAAGTCTCTAAACTTAACTTAATTGTATAAGACCTAGGAATGATAATAGTTGTTATTTATAACATGTAGGTGTAGGGAAATATGACATCAGATAAACAGTGGAAAAAAATATATTTAACTTCCATATTTTTGTTGAACCAATGAATCACGTCAACAACTATGTAATGGAAAGGGCGATTAAACAAGATCATACCTGATCCTGGAGCAAGTCCAACAACTAATGCCTCATTGCAGTTGTGCACCTTTCTTCTAGTTGCACTCAGACGACGTCTGCAACAACTCCTATTCTCCACCATGAATAGCAGGAAGATGTTGTCCTCCTAGCACAGAGAACACCCTCCTTTCCTCTATAGTAGTCCACATAGACCACCTAGAGCTCCTATCATTCTAGTAGAATAGATAGGAAGGAGTTGTCACTCCTATTGGTGTACTAGTCGCCAACTTGCTCTCCCACAATTGTTCTCCCTTGCTATTCCTCCCTTTATCGGGTAGGACTTTCTTGGATTCTATAAAAACCTAGATTTTCTCTCTCCTTTGACTCATAATGCACTCAATTTCAATAAATTACACCCTAATCATCTTTTGTATGTGTTGGAGTTATATATTCCTCAATTAATGAGATATGATTGAGAAATCACAATTTTGAACTAGGTTGTGCTATGTTAAGTACCTTAATATCATTGAAGATTTTTTGAATTTTTGGGACCATTAAACGTGACTACATTGATCTAAATATGTAAGAATTAGTATAGAATGAAATTTTGGATCCAATGGTGAAGATTTCACCAAAATCCGATAATTGAGGAAGAAGATATGACCTTTTCAATCTGCCTCTTTCTCTAGTTTTTTCACTTCTTTTTCTCATTCTTAGGCCTCAACCTCTGCTGCTTTGTTGGGATCAGCCCATGCATGCATACAACTGGCTCACACATCCATTAACCCTGGAACATAGATCTGATGAACAAGGATCATCCACACAGATCAAACGTCAATTGTTCATCCCCTACCTTGGTCAATGGTACAATAGTAGCCTATGGCACGACCACCTTTGGGGCATGGTGCTATGAGACTTCCCAAGTTAAATTAAGATTACAAAATCCCTCCTCTCATCCAACCTGACCTTTCCCCTATCTTTTTCATGCAGATTGTATAGTGGGTAGGGGCATGGAACACCCCTCCACATGGTCGGCTGCCATGTCCAAGGCCACAATGGTTGGCGCCATCTGGACCTCCTGACACACCCTTTTTAATCCCTTTGAGTTCACCTCTCTTCCCCCATTCTTTTCCCCAACTTCTAGAGGTTTTTCACTCCGTTCTCCTCCTCTTTAGCTCCCAATAGCCATGATCCAAGGACAACATTGACTTCATAGGACCAATCCGAGGCCAACAGCTTCTTTTCTGGCCCTCCCAGGTCCTGGTACCCTACAAGCTCATGGATCCAGTGACCTTCTTGGTAGCCCTCTGTTGCAGCCAAGAAGGAGCTCATTTGGGCAGGTTTGAGGGAGGGGGGAACACACCCCAACCCTTGATATCTTGGGGAACACGGTGGTTCAAGTCACGGAGGGCCCAGATCACATAGGCCTCCCTTCTATACTCGTATTGATCGGTCAAGGGATGACCAAGGACCCACACCCAAAGACTCATGCACTGACTCACAGAGAGCCAATGGGATCGTTCCACGTCACCCCCAATTATGGTATAACATCCCTCTCTCCCTCTATTTTACAAAAATATGTCTTGATCTTACAAAATTCAATTAAATTCATTCGTAAGTCAAAATGAGACATGTTATATATGAAAATTGATCTCAATGAGATCTTTCCAATGAACCTTGTTTTGGATCTTAATTCCACTCGTAGCTCCTGTTATGTTGAAAAAGACATCAATTTGATATCTTTTACATGTTTAATGATGTTTTATATTAAGCATGATCATATCTTGAGCCCACTTGACTTTAATCACCCTAATTAGTAACTCGTTCTTTCTTGCGATATATGAAATGTACTTGATCATGCTTGACCCTATTAATGACTCTAATCAATAAAATTAACCATTAAATATGTTTACCTTGGACTTTAATGCTAATGATCACTAATTTGATGCCCAAGTTGATTATATAAAATCAAACTCATCATGTTTGCCCTAGATCGGTAACTCTACATGCTTTGATCACCTAAATGATTTATAGATCAATCTTAAATAGAAATTTAAGAAAGAAACCCTAAGGTTACCTTGTATACAGTAACTCTCTTAGTTATGTGATTTCATTTGTCTTCCATTCATTTTGACCCACCACCTTAAGATGATCAAGTAATCTGAATTATTTCCTCTTATTTTCATTGAAATGACATGATACGTGACATGATAGTTAGTTTCTCTTTTATTGCATTAGATTAAAAATGACCAAAAAAATTAATGTGCATCAAAAATTTTGTGCGTATAATTCTAGTTGCATATCAATTACATGTAGAATGCACACATCTTTTGTCATTCATATTTTTTTACTTTCATGTGAAAAAATATATATTTTCCTCTGAAATAAGAGTGCAAGGATACACATCCATAACCATAGAAAAAAAAATTAAAAAAAATGATGAATGATGTATGATAGTGAAGCCCGAGCAAAAGTGTTCAATCATGCTACAATAGTGAGCTTATGAAAAAAATGAAAGAAAAAAATATTGTTGATGTTTTGAAAGTTAAGAGGGAGAAAGGATGCCCTAACTCTTCACAAAAAGATGTAAACAACCACATGATGCGTTCTTTTGATTTCTTACTTCATTCTCATTTATTTGATGAGATTTTTGTTCTACATCATATCACCCAATAATATTAGGCATTAGGATTCATGCATTTTTCATTCTCCTCACTCATGTAGGTTCATAAGGTTTTATTTTTGCATAAATAATTCAAATGTACTCGTGATTCTTCATAGCCACCCATTTCATACTATCCATTGCTCTTATCGGTAGTCCACTTAAATGGTTATTCTCCTCAATTATTCTTATAAGGAGAAATACTTACAACTAGTTGGTAGTTAGGAAAAGAGAAATGTGGAATAGGGAATCACATAATGCACCAAGTGAATGCCTACTTGATTATGATGTTAACTGCTCTCTTGATAGTATTCATTGATCTAAGGGTAGACAGCTTTTATGGAAATTTTTGGTCACTATAGAGCAGTTAACTGTTCAATGATTAACGAAGGCTGGTTTGAGACTGCCAGGTGTAGATAGTTGAGAAATGAAATTCAAAGTTTATGTCCTTTTGTTGACTTGTCTCAAATAGATCTGAGGGGTGTTGCTTGAGGACGAGCAATATTTAAGCTTAGGGGAGTTTGATGAACTGATTATTTGTCATTTTCACATTATGTTTTATATTGATTATTGAGCATGATTTGTTTATTTTCATATTATGCATGTTTCACTCTCATTAGCTTGTGATATGTATTTGCATCAAATTAATATAATTTTAATGTTTCTAAATGATTTAATATATTTTGAGAGTTTATGTTTGGATTTTGTGAATTTCAAGTGATTTTACAAGAATCTACACAGCTCGGTACCACTAACGTCACTGTTGGTGGTACCGACACTGGCTCAAATATGAAAAGAAATTAATTGAGGGAACTCAGTACTATTGACTCTCAGCTCATTAGTACCGACAGAAGCACAGTGGCCACAACTAATTGAGGGAGTCAGTAGTACCAACATATTGTCGGTAGTACCGACTGAGTGGAATCAGGCAGATCTGAGATTAAGTTTCATCTTACGGCTAAGAATTTATGTTGCCCTAAGTCACTCTTATGAATTAAGGGGATTTAAACCAAACCTAGGTATCACATTCTATTCCATTACATGACGGCCAAGGCAAGGGAGAGGAGAATGAGGAGGAGAACTGCATGTTTGGGAGGTTTTGGGCATGTTCGGTGGATGGAATTCCCGGCTTGCAGATCCGTTCATCGATGTGGAGCATCCTAATCACATTGCTCCAGGGGTTTGATGTGCAAAAATCATATAATATTTTGAATCATGTTTGGTTGCATATTCATGTTGTTTTGACTCAATTATCACTCACATTCATGCTAGATTCTATATTTTTAGCTATTCTTACTTGTCTCATGGTTTGGATTGTAGGTACTATATTTTGCAATTAAATGATGAGGAATATATCATATTATCTCTTATTGGATCACTCCTCAAGTATCTACATGTTTTGGGGTTTGAAATTGCGCAAATACCACTTTTTAAAGTATGTAAATCTGACCTATACGTCGAAAGTTATGAGCAAAATACACAGCAGCCCAGAACAACCCAAAATAGCCATTGAGATGCCATGTCTTAAAAATACACACCGTGTCTCAGTACAGAAATTGAATGCAGAACTCCAGATTTAAAAAAGACAAGCCACACGTCGTGCAATTTTCCAGAAAAGTGCAGAAAAGCAAATGCACGACGTGCACTCAAATGGACGGCATGCACCTAGAGCGTCAAACAAGCCAAAATCTACTGGAAAGTCATACGACATGTATTAATATTGCACACATAGTGTGCAGTACATTCTGGAGCTACTGTCAAATCTTTTGCACGACGTACACTTGGGACGCACGTCGTGCGTCTGTCAGTTTCAACAATTTTTCAAATATGACTCCTTTCATTTTAAAAGACAAAACCACTCTATGGAGCGGTTACAACTTGTCATAATTCGAAGGTATTTTGTCCCATAGTAGGTCTAGAGCAAGGAAGGGTGATTTTGGGTGGAATAAGGTGGTTTCTTGCTAAAGAACCCCCATTCTTCTTCTCTTCTTCTCCAAGCTTCTTCTCCAAGGTGCAGCAGAGCTACTTCACTCCACCAAGCTTCTTGGGAGAGAGGTTTGTCCGGTTTGGAGCAGTTGTAGAAGTGGGATTTTGTCCTAAAGTCAGAATTCTACCTTTCTTTGGTTACACCTTGGGATTACTTACTTTTCCCTTCTCTAAATCATGTTGAATTCTAAAAATTCTGCACATTTTCTGATGTACACTATCATGGACGAGTAGTTACTTTTTCTTGGGCATGGGAGAGTAGCTCCCATGTCATAGCTTGTATGAACATATGAATTTTGTACTAAATGTTAGTTTCTTACATGTTCCAAGAGTTGTTTCAGATCTAAAATGCTTGTTTGTGTGATTGGTCATCATACTTGTATGTTTTATGCTTTCTTTCATAATATGAGAAGATGTGTTTGAGAGTATGGAGTTACTCTTTTGACAACTTCTCCTTGACCACGAGAGTGGTTGGGAGTAGGTTGAAGAGCAAGGTTTGTGATTCAAAAATAAAATACATATACTAGAGTGATGTATGGAGTTAGAATCGTCATCACTTCATCGGGAGGTGAGTGATGACTACAAACTTCCTTTGCAAGTTAATTAACATGTTTAAATTCGTATTTTAATATAAGCTATGATGTGATACTAAAATCCCAAGTCTAGGATCCTCCTTAATCTAAATCTTAACCTTTCTTAAGTGATAATTTACTATTTTGTTTTAAATCTGTAATTTGGTTGTTCTAATTCAATCATCTTGTGTACAATGATCTAGATTATTGAAAATCATAACTCTTGCACCTAGCTAACCAACGCTCCTTGTGTTTGACCTTGACTACAACTACTCACGTATACTTGCGGGAAATAGCTAGTTGAGTAAAAGATCCTTATATGATTGAAACTTGTTAGTGTAATAAACCAACAAGTTTGGGCAACCGGCTGGTAGTGTAGTTTTATTTTCCTTTTATCATCTTTTTCTTAGTTGTTGTTTTCAGTTCTTCTCTTCTAGTGGCAAATCTAGTATGATATGAGGTTTATCTTTTATATGTGGATAGAACTCCTTTGCTTAATTGATTGTCCTCTTTTGATGCGAAATATCATTTGGAGAAATTGTAAAAGGCATGCATTAATCAAATGAAACCTTTTGGCCATCAACATGTGCTTAACTTTGGTTTATGCGTCTAGCCTGAATATTCATCTTTCACATCCATGATTGCTTAAAATATGTAACAGTTTCAATTTTTTTTAGTAAATCAACTTTACAACATTATTTAGAATATGGGATGCCCTTACCAAGCTCTTAGTGCATTTTCAACCACTCTTTCAATGAAAAAACTTTCAAAACAAATAAATGAAATCTAGCTAATGTTGCAATTTAGTTGACTCTCCTATGTTTTGAAAAAATTTTAAAATTTCTTTTGGCTTAATTCACCCTCACACCTCATAAAATATGGCTAAACTGCCCACATATCATTCTATCCTAGTGTAAGTCTGATCTGGCTGTGATGGTTAGGTGGTATGTCTTAAAAGAGGGTAAAATACCCAACTGGTACTCCATGTGTGCATATACCAACATTAGCATCCGAGTGCTAGAACACATAATCCATTGTCATTTCATTTTTTTGGAAAGAAGGAGAGTACAACTAAAATTGTTAATTTTAACTAAAATTTCATCTTTTGTATCCTTAATAGTTGAGAGTTTGTGTTTCACATCCACTAATTACTGGGCTTGGTTATCCAAATTCTACTTAGTGTTGTTTAATTGATTGATTCATTTAATTGTGACCACCCCTATTGAACTAAAAATCTCTTTCTTGGGTGTTTAAGTTGAATTGATGGCTATGAGTGTAAACATGTTGATCATGGTTGGTTTGGTCTTAGACATCTTTCATTTCATTTGATCTATGCATGAACTTGACAATTCCTACATTTGTGTTTCTATGCTCTTTTTGCTTGAGGACAAGCAATAGTTTAAGCTTAGGGTGATTTGATGTGCACAAATCATATCATCTTTTGAATCATGTTTGGTTGCATATCCATGTTGTTTTGACTCAATTATCACTCTCATTCATGCTAGATTCTATATTTTTAGCTATTCTTACTTGTCTCATGGTTTGGATTGTGGGTACTATATTTTGCAATGAAATGACGATGAATATATCATATTATATCTTATTGGATCACTCCTCAAGTATCTACATGTTTTGGGGTTCGAAATTGTGCAAATACCACTTTTTACAACATGTAAATCTGACCTACACATCGAAAGTTATGAGTAGAATACACAACGGCCCAAAACAGCCATTGACACGCCGTGTCTTAAAAAGACACACTGTATCTCAGTCCAGAAATTGAATGCAGAACTCTAGATTTGAAAAAAAACACGTTGTCTTATTAAAGACATGCCGTGCAACTTTCCAGAAAAGTGCAGAAAAGCAAATGCATGGCGTGCACCTGGAGCGTCAAATAAGCCTAAATCTACTGGAAAGTCACACGGTGTGCATTACTACTGTGCACGCCATGCGCAGTACATTCTGGAGCAACTGTCAAAGCTTTTGCACGATGTGCACTTGGGACGCACGCCATGCACCTGTCAGTTTCAGCAATTTTTCAAATACGACTCATTTCATTTTAAAAGACAAAACCACTCTATGGAGCGGTTATGACTTGTCATAATTTGAAGGTCTGTCGTACCAGAGCATGTCTAGAGCAAGGGAGGGAAATTTTGGGTGGAAGAATGTGGTTTCTTACTAAAGAACCCCCATTCTTCTTCTCTTCTTCTCCAAGCTTCTTCTCCAAGGTGCAGCAGAGCTTCTTCACTCCACCAAGCTTCTTGGGAGAGAGGTTTGTCTAGTTTGGAGCAACTGTAGAAGTGGGATTTCATCCTCAAGTCGGAATTATACCTTTCTTTGGTTACACATTGGGATTACTTACTTTTCCCTTCTCTAAATCATGTTGAATTCTGAAAATTCTACACATTTTCTGTTGTACACTATCATGGACGAGTAGTTTCTTTTCTTGGGCATGGGAGAGTAGCTCCCATGTCATAGATTGTATGAACATATGAATTTTGTACTAAGTATTAGTTTCTTGCATGTTCCAAGAGTTGTTTCAGATCTAAAATGCTCATTTGTGTGATTGGCCATCATACTTGCATGTTTTATGCTTTCTTTCATAATCTGAGAAGATGTGTTTGAGAGTATGGAGTTATTCTTTTGGCAACTTGTCCTTGATCGTGAGAGTGGCTGGGATTAAGTTGAGGAGCAAGGTTTTTGATTAAAAACAAATACATACACGAGAGTGATATATGGAGTTAGAATCATCATCACTTCATCGGGAGGTGAGTGATGACTACAAACCTCCTTTCCAAGTTAATTAACATGTTCAAATTCATATTTTAATATAAGCTATGATGTGATAGTGAAATCCCAAGTCTAGGATCCTCCTTAATCTAAATCTTAACCTTTCTTAAGTGATAATTTACTATTTTGTTTTAAATCTATAATTTAGTTGTTCTAATCCGATCATCTTGTGTACAACGATCTAGATTATTGAAAAGCATAACTCTTGCGCCTAGCTAACCAACGCTCCTTGTGTTCGACCTCGACTACAACTACTCTCGTATACTTGCGCGAAGTAGCTAGTTGAGTAAAAGATCATTATATGATTGAAACTCATTAATGTAATAAACCAACAAGTTTTTGGCACCATTGTCGGGGAGCATCGATATTCCTGTTAGAGTAAGAGTTGTTGATAAGTAAATGAGACTAGATCACAACCTTCATATCCACCATCATATGCATAAATCATAATTCATCACGATCATCATAATTTGTTGTATGTTCCATGTTTGTTTTTGTATCTCACTCACCTTGTTTATTTGTAGGAGCATATGGGGTCTTCATAAAAAGATCCTTGAATCATGCATATCTCTACATTTAGAAAATGAACACATCGTTTGCAGCCCTCATGGAGCAAGAAGGAGTGAAACCCAAACATGTATGGAGGAATCACAACCCACACAACCATCATCCATGTCACCATCATCTAAACGACATTCATCCATACCACATACACCACCGCCATGTATGCCACATCCACCTAATCCTCCAGATCCACATGAAGAACAAATCAAGGAGGATGAACTTCCTCTTAAGGACTACTTTGGTACAGCTGCAATGCACATGAGTGGGCCTATTAATATTTCAGAATTTGAGGAAGAGGACTTTTCTATTAGCCCATCCATCATACAATTGCTACAACTGAATGCATTTGGAAGGACACCAATGGAGGATCCAAACCTCCACATTGTTGAATTTCTACAGTTTCTAAGCACTATAAAGATATATGACGTTCCTATTGATGGGATACACCTAATTCTTTTTCCATTCTCTCTTAAAGATAGAGACAAGGCATGGCTCTATACTTTTCCAAATAAGTCAATCGACACTTGGGAGGAGCTTCTAAAGGTCTTTTTGGCAAGATATTTTCCACCTAGAAAAACTTTGCAGCTGAGGATTCAACTCATCAATTATTCTCAAAGGTTTGGAGAGACCTTGTATGAGACATGGGAGAGGTTCAAAGATCTTCAATATCTTTGTCCACATCACGGTCTAAGTAATTGGCTTCTATTGCAATCTTTCTATAATGGTTTGTGCTACAATACAAGGACATCTATTGATGCAGCTGCAAATGGAGATCTAATGAACAAATCTTATGGAGAAGCCTATGCTATTATTGAAAATATGGCAGCAAATCATTGCCAATGGAGTCCGTCTACAAGCTACCACCCATCTTTTTCACATACTACTTCCAGAAAGCAAAGGGAAGATCACACAGTTGGTGCTATAGACATAATTGCAGCAAAGCTAGACACTTTATCACAAAGGTTTGATAAGCTAAGCACACAGCCATTTCAAGTAGCCAATATTATTTGTGATGCATTTGGGTTGCTTGGACACTCATCTTCTACATGTTATGCTTCTGCTATTTATTCTCCAATGGGCTACACTCCACCAGGCTTCTATAGTGTTGTCAACCTAAATTTCATTCAGCCACAACAACCACAAGTAACTTCTAGATTAGAGTCCATGCTTGCAACATTTATTTCAACTCAAATACAACAAAATGAGGAGTTCCATCAACAAAAACAATCAAGGAAGGGTGCCATTTGCCAACACTCTTCTATGGTGGACGATATTGCCACTCATGCACACATCTTGGAGAAACAAATTGCCCAACAAGCTCTTTCTAGCAAAGAAGCATTTCCACCTTTCTTGCCAAGTCCACTGGAGATGAATCCTACATATTTCAGGTCGGTGATATTCAATAACTGTGTTGTCATAGAAGTATATCCTTCATGGTATGTTGATGTTGATACCTATGAGGATTATGAAGCTACAAATCAAGGGGAGAAAGCTACAACACACTATCTACTTTTAGATTCTTTAAGCAAGACACATGCCCTTCCTCCTTACACTCTTGATGACACATTGCTTTATAATGAGAACACTCTTCCCAACTCATATTTTGATGATGCTTCAAAGGAGAATGAAAAGACAAATAGTATTGGCGTACAAAAGACTATTCTTACTACAACTCATAGGTGTTTTCGCTTGCCCCAAATCAAGGACACATTTGCAAGGAGGCATCAATCTTTAGCACAACAATTTCCAGTCTCAAATCAAAGCAATGAACCTCCATCTTCATCATTCACCATGATAGGTATCCAGTTGCAATCCTCTTGAGTTTGTTATATGCAGTGAGGACACTACAAATTTCAAGCTTAGGGGGAGAGCAACCGGCTGGTAGTGTAGTTTTATTTCCCTTTTATCATTTTTCTCTTAGTTGTTGTTTTCACTTCTGCTCTTCTGGTGGAAAATCTAGTATGATATAAGGTTTATATTTTATATGTAAATAGAACTCCTATGCTTAATTGATTGTCCTCTTTTGATGTGAAATATAATTTGGAGAAATTGTAAAAGGCATGCATTAATCAAATGAAACCTTTTGGCCATCAACATGTGATTAACTCTGGTTTATGCTTCTAGCCTGAATATTCATCTTTCACATCCTTGATTGCTTAAAACATGTAATGGTTTCATTTTTTATGAGTAAATCAACTTTACAACATCATTTAGAATATGGGATGCCCTTTCCAAGCTCTTAGTACATTTTCAACCACTCTTTTAATGAAAAAACTATCAAAACAAATGAATGAAATCTAGCTAATGTTGCAATTTAGCTGACTCTCCTATGTTACAGAAAATTGTTAAAATTTTCTTTTGGCTTATTTCACCCTCATACCTCATAAAAGATGGCTAAACCTCCCACATATCATGCTAGCCTATTGTAAGTCTGATCCGGTCATGATGATTAGGTGGTATGTCTTAAAAGAAGGTAAAATACCCCAACCGACACTCTATGTGTGCATAAGCCTACATTAGCAGCCGAGTGCCAGAACACATAATCCATTGTCACATAATTTTTGGAAAGAGGGAGAGTGCAACTAAAATTGTTAATTTTAACTAAGATTTCATCTTTTGTATCCTTAATGGTTGAGAGTTTGAGTTGCACATCCACTAATTGCTTGGCTTGGTCATCCAAATTCTACTTAGTGTTGTTTAATTGATTGATTCATTTAATTGTGACCACCCCTGCTGAACTAAAAATCTCTTTCTTGGGTGTTTAAGTTGAATTGATGGCTATGAGTATAAACATGTTGATCATGGTTGGTTTGGTCTTAGACACATCTTTCATTTCATTTGATCTATGCATGAACTTGACAATTTCTTCATTTGTGTTTCAATGCTCTTTTTGCTTGAGGACATGCAATAGTTTAATCTTAGGGGGATTTGATGTGCACAAATCATATCATATTTTGAATCATGTTTGGTTTCATATCCATGTTGTTTTGACTCAATTATCACTCTCATTCATGCTAGATTCTATATTTTTAGCTATTCTTACTTGTCTCATGGTTTGGATTGTAGGTACTATATTTTGCAATTAAATGATGAGGAATATATCATATTATCTCTTATTGGATCACTCCTCAAGTATCTACATGTTTTGGGGTTCGAAATTGCGCAAATACCACTTTTTACGGCATGTAAATCTGACCTACACGTCGAAAGTTATGAGCAAAATACACAGCAGCCCAGAACAGCCCAAAACAGCCATTGACACGTTGTGTCTTAAAAAGACACATCGTGTCTCAGTCCAGAAATTGAATGCAGAACTCCAGATTTGAAAAAGACATGTCGTGTCTTATTAAAGACACGCTGTGCAACTTTCCAAAAAAGTGCAGAAAAGCAAATTCACGGTGTGCACTCAAAGGCACGACGTGCACCTGGAGAGTCAAACAAGCCAAAATCTACTAGAAAGTCACATGTCGTGCATTACTACTGTGCAAGTCGTACACAGTACCTTTTGCACGGCGTGCACTTGGGGCGCACGTCGTGCGCCTGTCAGTTTCAGTAATTTTTCAAATACGACTCCTTTTGTTTTAAAAGACGAAACCACTCTATGGAGCGGTTACGACTTGTCATAATTCGAAGGTCTTTCATCTAGAGCAGGTCTGGAGCAAGGGAGGGTGATTTTGGATGGAAGAAGGTGGTTTCTTTCTAAAGAATCCCCATTCTTCTTCTCTTCTTCTCCAAGCTTCTTCTCCAAGGTGCAGTAGAGCTTCTTCACTCCACCAAGCTTCTTGGGAGAGAGGTTTGTCTGATTTGGAGCACATGTAGAAGTGGGATTTCATCCTCAAGTTGGAATTATACCTTTATTTGGTTACACCTTGGGATTACTTACTTTTCCCTTCTCTAAATCATTTTGAATTCTGAAAATACTGCACATTTTCTACTGTACACTATCATGGATGAGTAGTTTCTTTTTCTTGGGCATGGGAGAGTAGCTCCCATGTCATAGCTTGTATGAACATATGAATTTCATACCAAATGTTATTTCTTGCATGTTCCAAGAGTTGTTTCAGATCTGAAATGCTTGTTTATGTGATTTTCCATCATACTTGCATGTTGAATGCTTTCTTTCATAATCATAGAAAATGTGTTTGACAGTATGGAGTTACTCTTTTAGCAACTTGTCCTTGACCGTGAGAGTGGCTGGGATTAAGTTGAGGATCAAGGTTTGTTATTCAAAAATAAAATACATACATGAGAGTGATGTATGGAGTTAGAATCGTCATCACTTCACCGGGAGGTGATTGATGACTACAAACCTCCTTTGCAAGTTAATTAACATGTTTAAATTCATATTTTAATATAATCTATGATGTGATAGTGAAATCCTAAGTCTAGGATCCTCCTTAATTTAAATATTAACCTTTCTTAAGTGATAATTTACAATTTTATTTTAAATTTGCAATTTAGTTGTTCTAATCCAAACATCTTCTGTACAACAATCTAGATTATTGAAAATCATAACTCTTGCACCTAGCTAGCCAACACTCCTTGTGTTCGACCTCAACTACAACTACTCTCGTATACTTGTGGCAAATATCTAGTTGAATAAAAGATTAGTATATGATTGAAACTCGTTAGTGTAATAAACCAACAGGGTTCATCAGTTTTTCTATGTTCTCCATGTTTTTCTTCTTCCTGGTATGTTTTCATCCATAGAAATCATGAGGGGCTAATCTGTGTGTTCTCTAGGACCCGAGAGTAGCCTGATTGTATACTGTATATTGATTTTTTGCATTAGTATTTTTTTCTCCTTATTTTTGGGCATGTTGCTATGAAATCATATTAAATTATTTATGTTGTGTACCATAGGTGATTGATAGCTTCGAGAGGAGGATTAAGGATTGGAAATCTGCAGTGACACACATTTTATACAACGTTTCAAAAGAAAGCCTAAGAATGTGAAGAGAATGACCCATAGTAGTTCGCTAAAGCACCTATCTAATAACATAATCGATATGAGAGTGGGATTGGTATTAGGATAAGTGGTGGATTACACTGTGAGAGTAGGTAATTATAGCTACAGGTGTCTTTGTCCAGAATCAGGAGGAACATATATTAATCTTAGGGTAAAAATTACAGTGTCAATCGTGGTGAAACCACATTCCTAGGGAATTTCTTCTCATTGTGATCTCAAACCAGTAAATTATATTTCATTTCTTGCAATTAGTTTATTTACTCTCAAATCAAAGTTTTCTTTGGTCTAGTTGATCAAAAGCAGTTAGTAGTAGTTTTTTAATTTATGTTTTCTCATGTTTGATATCTCGGCCTCATTGGCATGTATTACTTTGACACGTACGCTTGCATTTTACACGTACAGTTTAGTCATGTCAATATGTTTAAGATGACCTAAGTGTGTTGATGTTAATCTAGTCACTTTCTTGTACATGGTAGGATCTCTTTGATGGACTCTTTTCAAAGATCTAATCATGTTTCATAATGCTAGTTTTCTTGTATCGAGGTATGCTTTATCCTCCTATTGGCCAAACTAGTGGTATTGATATTGCATGTATGTATGTGGTATAAATGCTTGGCTTAATATATTTGTTTGAGCTATTGTTCTGTATGATGACTATGTTTTGGTCTTGATTACATATGTTTAACAAACTTACAAATATAATGATAGATGTCCATTATACAACCTTGTGTACCTGTCTATATTCTTAGAGTAAGGACATAAGGCTGGGTGTCCTACTTGAGTTGTTGTGATATGGGAGACCATGTTGATACCAGGGTTATCTCTTAGCAAAGTCCTTAAGGTCCCTTATGAATAGGGTTAACTCTTGACGTTTAGTCTTGTAGTCTCTCATTGTTACAACTCGTTCCTAGATTTGCTAATAATCCTAGAGATTTAAGATAATCTTAATGATTGTCATGTTTTTGTTAGAAATATTTTATCTTGTGTTTTATCTTAACTTTGGTAACCTAAAATACTTGTTTGGTCAGCTCATAATCATGACTTGAGCATATTATAAAGATCCGAGTTGGAGTAATATAGCATTAACCAATACATGTATGCAAGAAGAGAGTTAATGACATTGGAAGAAATAACTAATAAATAATTTTTTATTTGAGAATATTATCAAAATAATATTATGAGATTGTAGAAAATTCAATTATGAATCTAACAAAAAAGTATGAAATAAATCAGAGTTAAAATGAGAGAGTTATGCTTTTTTAGTAAACATATACAGAGTGTCGCGACTGTGACGCTGCATCGTGTGCCGCGACCGCGATGCTAGTGCCGCAACCGCGACGCTGACGGATGTCGCCCAGGACAACCAATCGTAAAATGATCATATCTCATGCTATACTTATTCATTATCAATGAAATGAAATGTGTTGGAACTATGATTCGATCCTCTATCATCTCAGACACCTTTCTCTATGATAGGGCGATATGGAAGGTGATTTTAGGGGTGATTTTTGGGGAAGAATGTGAAGAATGGCGGAAATCCAAAAGGTTGCCATATATTTGACTTGGTAAGTAGTTTTAACCGTGATTCTTCCTTCTCTTCATTTCTCCTTGCTCGAAACCCTTGATCCATCAAATTTGAGGTTTGGGTTGACCTATGACCTTCATCTTCTACCTACAACAGACCTCATTTAGGGTTGAAAGGAAGAAGAAATAGTTGATTTTACTAAGATCTTGATATGGATTCAAAAGTTTCAGAGATGGGCTGCATTTTTAAGGTGTTTCACACCGTACTTCCTTTAAATAGTAGATTGCATGAAAATGAGTTAAATCATCAAAAAAATTCAATTACTTAGTATGTGAGTACAAACCCTAAATGGTCTATTTGATCTAGTTTTTGCAAGTTGATATGAAATTGATTATTCCTCTATTTTGATGAATCTCATATGATCAAATCATATTATAATTGGAAACAATCCATCTTAATGAGAATTTCCTAAGTATTTGCAGAGGTTATAAGAGTAAACTGAATTTTAGGGTTTTCAGCTATAACTGAAATTGTTGTATAAATAGATAGAGAAATTTCCCTATCTGAATCACATTGATTATGAATGATTGTTTATTCGAATGTGTAGTACATATATGTTAGATACTATCTTGGATTTCATATGATGTGAATAGTGTTTGCTTGATATCTCAGTAAAGAGGGTGAAGCCTTAGATGAGTGGAAAGTTGTAAATTTGTGAATAAATATTGTGAAATCCATTAGAAGTGCTTTTCTTGACATCATAGACTTTATCTATTCAATGTTATTCTTGATGTAAGATGTTTTAGTAAATGGCATGGAAACCCTAGTTCAGTTCATTATATGGTTTCATATATATATTCAATTATATGTGAAATGTTGAAAGAAACCTTAATTGAATGATGTTATGATGTATTAAATCCTTATGCGAGTCATGTAATTAGTGAATGAGGTAAATGAAACCCTAAGGATAGGGAGTTTAGTGAATCAAGTATTGTGATATTAACGTTTCTCAGTATGAGATGTGGTTATGCTTAATAGTTCAGTTGTAGTAAATGTTATCAAATGGTTTATGAAATGAATGGTTTACAAAGTTGAACTAAGATATGTTGATGTGATGATTGAATTGTGAATATGAAGAGTAAATTAGACATTTAGATGCCCTGAACACTGTAGAATCCTCACATGATGAGGTCTGCGTTGTGGTGAGGAAACAGTTTCCCGACTGGAGGTAGTCCAGATCGAGGTAAGTTGGAGCACACTAGTAGGGTGCGGGGGTCTTGACCAGTAGGGTAGACTCGTTACAGTTGTGTGGTTCCCAACACCAATCAGGGAAGTCGGTGGTACTTGTGTTACATGTTGAATGATCAGTGGTCAGTAGGTCCATTGATGCACAATAAGCCTGAGGGCTTTGACGCACTTGAGAGGCAGAGTGTGAGATATCTGGCCGCTCCCATTAGCCGCTGAGAGGTAGATGTGCCGAGGCCCACTGCAGATAGGGTCTTACTCAAGAGATAGGCTTAGGAACCCAGACATGCTTCTAAGCCTTGTACAGTGAGATCGTAGCTTGATGTGATTCTTTCACATGTTGTGGTACACCTCATGTGGGTTCAAGGAAAAATAAGATGAATGAGAGGTTAAATAAGTGTGTGCAATTATTCAATTATCCTTTATATGTTTCTGAGTTATTAGTTCTCGTTGAGATTAATCAAGCATGTTCATATGTTGATTTACTCTTGTAGATATCTAGAGTATCTTGAAATATTTATGTTTGGGAATGATTAGTCTCTTTAAAGCATAATACTATTATAATTGATATCAGTTGCTCAATACTATATCTATAATTATAATAGTTCTTTAGACTATTTATTTGAAGTACTCATTCACTGAGAGAGTAGGCTCACCCCTCTACTCACAATTTTTATGGAAATCATGTGGACTTGAAGAAGGTCAATGCATCAGAGTAGATCTACCACATGAGTTAAGTATAAGATCAATTAAGATCAGTCGGTCCCTATCACTCTAGGTCCTTGTATAGATGTGAAAGAGTTGTAAATGATGTTTTGTTTCTTTGTTTCCTTAATAATAGAGTATATATCTGGTTATCATGTTGTATGTGCGTGGAAGTGTGAGAAATAGAATAATTGTATGGATGTGTATCATTACTGTAACATCCCTGACCTGGGTTATGTTCTAACCCCAGGAGTTTTGCTTAACAAAGTTGATTATATGCTTGTACTTATCCTGTGAAAAGTAATTAGGGCTCATGAGGAACTTATGTTTCAATTTTGGTCCTGTTTGAACAATGTTAAAGCAATGATTGCTTGTTTTGGACTAAAGTGCAAATTACCCAAGTTGAGGGGTTAACTTGCAAATTGCATATGATAAGATGTTCCTCTGATGTTGAGACATCATAAGGATGAATATGATATAGTATTATGGTTTCCACAAGCCTGGACACCAAGATAGAGCTTGTTGGACAATGTTGTGCATTAAAACCTAGTTTTGGAGTAAAGTGCAATTTACCCAAAATCTAGGGTTCAATATGCAAATTACCACTTCAACAAGGTCCCTAATGTTTCTTGGCATCATGTAGAGAAAATAAAATGAGAGGGGTGCTTCATTTGAATTAATTTGGAGGAGAGAGAATCTTGATATTAAAATAATCAAGATTAATGCCTAATTGAAACCCTAATTCGATTTCGGGCAAAAATGAATAAACATAATTGAAGGGCTTTTAACCAAAATGTTTTGGGTTGATTTTGAATAAGGATGGACGTTCCTTTGCCAAGATAAGGAACGAAAATATCCTAAGTATGTGAAATTCCACTCACCATTATTATAAGGAAAAGAAAACCCACTCACATATGGATATTAATATAATAAGCATTAAGGTGCTTAATTTGATTTTCTTTAAATCATGGATAATGGAGAGGAATAAGAGGAAATGAAGATAGCCTCGTACTTAAGGATTTTGAGGAGAATTTGAGGGGGAAGAGGCGGCACCAATTTTGGAATTAAATGCATTTTAATAATGCATTTTCTCTTTCATTGAATTTTTATAAAAAGGCCTTTTCCTAGCCAAATGAAAGGCTATTTCGACCCCACTTCTTCTCTTAGCTTGGAAACCGACCAAGGAAGCTAGGGAGGACCAGGAGGACGAACCCCAACCTGTGGGTAAGCTCTTTACCTTCGTTCTCCTTGATTTCATGGTGGAAATCGAAAATAAATTATGGATTCCTTCTTATTTCGATCTCCTCTTCAACCCTAGCCAACTTTTGCAATCAAAAGCTTGAGGACGAGCCTAGGGGGAGTTGCAAGAGCTTCATCCACCATTAATGGCGTGAGCTTGGAGCTTTGGAGCTCAATTGGAGGCAGGTTTTATAACTCAAACCCTTAAACGTTGCTATTGCATCAATTCTCTATGCTTTGTTGATTGATTTCTTCAATTTGATACACTCTTGTTTCTTTGCTCCAATTTCCATCAAGAACGGTTGCTGTTCTTGGTTGTTCTAAGGAAGGGGATGATTACATCATCCTATATTCTTATCCAAAGAAAATTACCAAGCCAAATGGTTTTTATAGCTATTCCAAATCGTTTTAATTTGATTGGCTATGCGGTTTCAGCAAACCGTTTAAGGGCAAACAGTTTGAAACCGTTTGGGAACAAACGGTTTCAAGACCGTTTGAGTTGGTTTACCAAGCATTTACCGTTTGGGAATCTTGTTCCTAATTATGTAGACTAATGACCCTCCAAATTTGAAGGGTTAACTCCAAAGGAATCGTGAGTTGAAGGCCAATCAATTAGGCAAATCAAATTGAATTAAATGCTGATTTTCAACCTGATTAACTGGACCTGTTTGGGAAAACGGTTTCGAGACCGTTTGAGATGGTTGACCAAGCGTTGACCGTTTGCGATTACTGTTCCTAATGATGTTGGTTAATAACCCTCCAAATTTGAGGGGTTAACTCCAAAGGAA
This sequence comes from Alisma plantago-aquatica, assembly GCA_963693085.1. Lineage (NCBI taxonomy): Eukaryota > Viridiplantae > Streptophyta > Magnoliopsida > Alismatales > Alismataceae > Alisma > Alisma plantago-aquatica. The sequence goes on from OY856414.1 coordinate 664,301,354, forward strand.
TCGTGAGTTGAAGCCTAATCAATGTGGGAAACCTAATTGGATTAAGTGCTGATTTTCAACCTGATTAACTTGACCTTTTTGGGAAAACGGTTTCAAGACCATTTGGTGGAGTTGACCAAGCGTTGACCGTTTGAGATTACTAATCCTAATGATTTTGGTTAATGACCCTCCAAATTTGAGGGGTTAACTCCAAAATAATCATGAGTTGAAGGCTAATCAATTAGGTAAACCCTAATTGAAAACAGTGCTGAAATTCCAATGAGTTAAGTTGAGATTTTGGGTTGATTAGCCCAAACGGTTTCAAGACCGTTTGGGGATCACCCAAACGGTCTCAAGACCGTTTGGGGATCACCCCAAGACCGTTTGGAGGTCTGGGGTGAAGTATAGTTGACCAATTGAAGGTCCAAAGGTACTAATCATATTGCAATGTAGTGCTGATTTGTTGATCAACTCGATAGACCAATCCATGATGAATTTTCACTAGAGTCCAAAGGTTGGATGGGCAAACGGTCTCAAGACCGTTTCGTGGTCACCCAAGACCGTTTGGAGGTCTAGGGTTGAGTATGGTTAGGTGTTTGAAGGTCTAAAGGTACCAAGCTGTTATACAATGCAATGCTGATTTGGTGATCAATCCAATGATCCAAACCTTAATTGGATGGTTTGGATTTGAGTGATATGATGGGAAAACGGTCTCAAGACCGTTTGGAGGTCATCCAAACGACCTCAAGATCGTTTGGGGTCAGGTCATACCCAATTTGTATAATGGTTCAATAGTTTCAAAGTAACCAATCTTGCATTGATGAGTGTTGTTGGATCTTCGATTCCAAACCCTAATTCAATTGAATCAAGCCCTAATTGATGACCAATTGAGGGTCAATTGAGGGTCAAATTAGTTGAAGGTTGACCTATTAAACTCAATTGAAGTATGATCATAGGTCCAATTGATGATTGGTTCCATGAATTCAATGGTTGAAGGTCCAATGCAATCAATTGAAACACAATTAGTAGCATGATTGATGATCAACTTCAAAGCTCTAATTGGTGTTTATAAACCCTAATCCCATTGAGATCAGACCATAATTGAAGTCCCAATTGAGGGGTGAGCCATGATTCAAATGATGATTGAGTTGATGATCCAATTGGTTGAAGTTCCATTGATTAGAATTGAGTGTGGTTCAATTTGGTTAATTCAATTGGATACCTCATGTTATTGAAGGTCTAATTGATCAAATCTTTTTGAAAACCTAATGTGATTAGGTGGGAGATACCTTTAATGGTACTAGTCATTAATGCATAACAAATGCATGGACCCAATACATGATGTAAACCCTAATTGAGGCTGATTTAATGTATAACCTTAATAAGAGGTTGTCTACAAGTGAAATCACTAATTAGGATGTTAGTAAACCCTAGTTGAGGGTGTATCCTTGTGAAACCCTAGTGGAGGGTGTATCATTGTGAACCCTGATTGAGGGTGTAACCTTGTGAAACCCTAGTGGAGGGTGTATCATTGTGAACCCTGGTTGAGGGTGTAACCTTGTGAAACCCTAGTGGAGGGTGTATCATTGTGAACCCTGGTTGAGGGTGTAACCTTGTGAAACCCTAGTGGAGGGTGTATCATAGTGAGCCCTGGTTGAGGGTGTAACCTTGTGAAACCCTAGTGGAGGGTGTATCATTGTGAACCCTGGTTGAGGGTGTATCCTTGTGAAACCCTAGTTGAGGGTGTATCATTGTGATTGTTTATAGGCAACTTTATAATAAAGTTATGCCTTAAACTAAGATAAGTCCATATCATGTGAGATAGTTGGACAATTCTAATGTGTGGCCTATGCATTATATGTTAAGGGTGAGTATTCTGTGATGGAATGTATTAAGAGGGGAAATACCTTAATACAAGATAAAGTTGGTTAACTCAAGAGGGTCTGAATTAATGAGAAATGGGAAACCCTAACCCTGGTAAGGGAATAGTGGTGTTACCCTTGAATAATGATGTTATATATTGTTTTGCATGGTGCTGATATGAAATTGATGTATTATCATCTGTACTAACCATGCAGGTATGATGTGATGATGAACATAGCCAGGTATGAGCTATGGCATTTTATGTATTGACATTGTTTATTGGGCCTTATGTGCCATGCTATACCTTATTGCCTAGTATGAGGTAATAAGAGAAGTAATGGGCCTTAAGTGTCATGAGAAGATGTTTATGTAATAAGCATCATATTTACCTTGGTCAGGTGACCTGAAGGTGATAATTACCTGAAAAAGTGGTAATAATGCTCAATGATGAGCTAAGGGTTTGAATACCCAGAACCATATGATTATGGCATTGAGTTGCAAGGAATGAAAATTCCCAGTATTGAAATGAGGGACTGAGATCCCCATGTCTTATAAAGATTGAGAAGTGATTAATGGAAATAGTACATGTTTTCTTTATAGCATTTGTCTTATTAAGTTATGTTTGGAAACTTGGCTGATGCTAAAAGAATATGATAATGTACTTAATTAATCAAGTGATACCATATAATGTAGTTGCCCTGATCACAGATCCATCAGCGTCAGAATTAGCTGAATGGTGAAACGAGTTTACTCGGAACGCATATTTTTGAATATGTGGGGGTAATTGGGCAATTATATCCTTATGCCCCATAGGCATTGCTACGGGCTACGTCCTATGAACGGGATTGGTTACGGACCATACCCCAATAAGAGCATGGCTACGGGCCATGACTCCACAAAATAATATCAGGCATTGGCTACGGGCCATATCCTGAAGAGAGTATATGCTATGGGCTATAACTCTAATAGCGATGTTGCCAGTATACCCTGGAAAGCTATCTAGCAGAGACACAAGATGTCCTGCATGTTATCTCGTACTGACCGAGATAGTTGAGGTCATGGGAATCCGGCTCTTCCATTGACCTATGTGGTACCGATGCTTTACGTAACCGTGGTCGGTTGGAGTATGAGCGGTATACCTCATCTCCTCAGGGCATAAGTATGATTGTAAAACGTAATCAGTCGTGTAGCATATTTGCTTAGGGTTGAATTGCGAGAATCAATGGTTGATGATACATGGTCTATTATATCATAGTTGGATAAATGATATACATGTTCTTCATATTCCTTCTTAAATGAATGACTTGCTGCTTAATCAAGTTATAATTGAAATGATTGCATAGATAATACTGCTCTGCATATCTTATTCAATGATTTACCTGTTGTTGAGTAAATATAATTCTACTGCTCAGTGTTATTCTATTATCAGCAATAACAATGTTTCTGGCGGAGAGTTATATCTCTCGCTGGGACAATTTTTATAATTGTCTCACCCCCGTGGGATTAAATTTTTAGGTAATCTCCGAAGAAGAGGAAGAAACCTTTTAGTGGGTGAGCAACAACAACAACAGTCATAGGGACAGCAGTGATCCAACAGGTGGAGACATTGGCTGTATGGTTTTGTGTAGATAGTCCTATGAGTCGTCTCTGTACTCTCGGGTCCTACGAGTTAGTGTTTTGATTCTCCGATCTGAGATTTTGTGCAAAGAGGCATGATATGTATATATATGAACCAGGATGTAATGTTTTACTTTGGTTCTAAATGAAAGAGTTTTCCTATGAATGGATCTCTTGATAAATGGTTTTAATTTTTAGTGATTTTCAGTAATCCGCTGCTAACGATCGCTTCCACATGTTTTATTATTGTTAATGACACTTGTTATCTTAAATGATGGCGGGTCTCATCACAATTACTGTTGAGATCATATTATAGTAATCAAGGTTTAATTCTCTTGTAAAGTTTTTTATGTGATTGGATGCAAGAAAACAAAGTGTTTGAAATAAAGAAAAAAAAGGAATAGTTGGGAGTGAACTTTGTTTAGTGGGATGTGGGTGTGACAACTTGGTATCAGATCTTAGGTCGAGTCGTCAGGGACCATTAGAATAGAAAGTCAGAGTTATAAGTGTGGCAGATCGGAGGTAATGTGTCTATAGCTTTGGGAGGTCTGAGTATTTAGATACCCTAGTCCAGTATCTGAATACTTGGGTTGACCAGTATCAAGCTACTCTATCTATTCTTCTCTTGATGCCCTGGCCAGGTATGCAGAGGAAGGATGGGCTAGAGAGAAACCCTAGAAATATTAGAGTTAGGAGACCGGAAAGTAATGAAGGAGTAAGAGCTTAAAGATAGAATGTGATACAACTCTTGCTTTATATTGCTTCTTTGATTGGAGATAAACAGAAATGCACTTATATGTATGAATTCATATTATCAATTTGTAGAATATGTTTGGTTCTTTTAGATTGTTGTGTATCATGAAGTTGATTCAGTTATTCTTTGTATCAAGTAGACCAAAAATTATGTTTAAATGAGTTTTTCCTAAGTGGATATTATTTCCACATGTTTGAAATTAATAGGAGTTGGTTAATCTTGAGTATCTCTTGGCATCAGGACTGCAGGTTTGGCCTAGTCTGGCTGGAAGAGTGTGTTATCAGGATCTAAAGACTCCTATTAACAATATAATAAGAGTAGAATCTGGATAAATTAGGCCCACATCATAGTGACAATATACATACACTAAGATGTTGAAATATAAGGGAAATATTAGAATAGCTAAGAATCATTTGGAACTGATATCTAAGATCCAACTTTGGGTTCTCAGATAAGAAACCCTAAATTTGGGATTGAAGGAAGAGGGAAATATATACAAGACATACATTAGCATGTAACATACAAAATGAATAAGGAAGGATGGATAAAGAGAACTAAACTATATAACAAATTGTGTACTTTATCCAGTATGAAATCAAGGAAAGATAAGAGAAAACTACATGGAAAGCCAAGATAGAAAGAATCAATTAGAATGGATGGATCATATAATTGAGTAAAATGTACTTATGGACTGTACAACAAAAGGAAAATAGGAGAAAAGAGTTAAGTATGCAATAAGTACATAGAAGTGAAGTTCAAAAGAATGGAAGTGAAGAGAACTAGATAAACACGTAAATCTTAAGATTAGGACAAGAAACTTAGATGAAATAAAGAGAAATGTTGGAAACGATGATCTTGATTAAGGAATGAGGGTTACATGATATAATTGAGAGCATGGAATGCATACCTTTATTATGAAATGGAACTAGTTCTCAAATGAGAACAAAGATGTGGATAAATAAATAAACAACTCATATAAAGGTAAACTGTAATCAAAATATGAAGGTTTGATTGAAAAGGAAACTATGGTTAACACCTACATGAGACGTTTGATTTGAAAAAGGACAACTAATGTATTATGCATAAGATGAAGCTAGTCGGGAAAATATTGATTTAGAATTTTAACTAGATAAAAGTAAAAGGATGATCAGAAAGTTTATATGGCATGGAATATGGAATCATACACAAGAGTGAGAAACATGATCATAAGAGAAGTAAAAATAAATAATGACATAGGGAAGAGTAGCAAACAGGTAGTCGATGATAAAAAATAAATAAGGGGATCAAATATGAGGGAGTTATACAGATGATAAAAGAGAGAGATGTGAGATGTGAGGAAATGTAAAATAGTCTAGTCTCCTTGATGATGACTAATATGAGAATTGTGTTAAATGAATACTTGAATATTATAATTCTATGTCTCAAAATCAGCTTCTCTTCTGTGTCCTCCTTAGTGAGTGTAACATGGTATGAAGTGATAAGGAAATAAATCATAAACAATACACAATCGTCATGAGAGACACATCTACTGAATATACTAATAACACATAATATGATGATGAAACCCTAGTAGGATAGATAAATAAAGTAATATATAAAAATGGTTAAGTAAGAGAAAGAAAATTCAAGTGATAAAGACAAGGAAGACTTTAGTAAACCTTAAGAGAGCTAAGGTTTGCATATTGAAATAAGGGAGTAAAATCATGTCACAATAACATCACGTTATTGATAAGGATCAAACCCTAGAATGTTTAGAGTGGTAGTAGCTCAAGGGATGTCACTAGTCATTTGACCTTGAATACTAGCATCTCTATAAAATAAGATCATGATTAAACTAGCACTGATAGTTATCCAGGGTTTAAAGGTAGCTAATCTGAAAAGGTAGATAAGAAATATGGAAATGATTTAGAGCAAAGGATAAGAAATAGATTTGAAATATAAGAGGTGTGATTTGAACAAAAGGAGAAGTGCAACATGAGCAAAGTGTAATCTAAAATAAATTCTTACAATGATAGAAAGAATGATGAATAATCTATTCTTACCTTGAATGTTTTAATGTTAGGTAAGTTTATTCTAGATGATAAAAATGTGAAGGATAAGTAAGAAGAAGTTGTAATGCGTAAGAATGGAAGTCAGAGAAAATAAATATCTTTCAGTAATATGTGAATTTGTTTTTTGAAGTATAATTTGTTGAAGACATTTTAAGGGAAGAAAATTTGTTTTACATATGACTTCAATTGTACATGTGCAAGTAATATGTTAATTAAAGGTGTCTGATAGTTGTAGTCATTATGTAACATACCATAAATAGAAACCTACCCTAATAGTTTTACCCTTTTGTCTTAGCCAAACAAGGACAAGCTAATATATGTAATTAAGACAATAATGGAACATAAAATGTGACACCTCAAGTATATAAGGGAATACATAATAACTTTGTACTTAATAATGACTCATTTGGATGATAATAAGAAATTAAAGAACTTAATTGGATAAATATTTCACATATATTCTTAATATAGGGTTATATGCACAAATGCTTTAGTTGGTTTTTAATAATGGGCTTGAAGTGCAAATTGTACACTAAGTAATAAAAATAATAAAATATTTCGTCCTAGAACTTTCTAGTGCTTTTAAGAATATGAAAAAGAAACAAAATCCCGAAATGTAAATAAAGGAGATGATAAATGCAATAATTGAGGATAATATGGAATATTTTGGATAAAAGAAGATAATGAGGAATATATTGTTCCAAAAATCCTAAATAGAAACCCAAGAAGATAATTTGGATAAAAAATATATCAATTTCGTTTTCTTGACTTAAAAGTTCCTTAATGGCCAAGTATCATTTAAAGTGGAACATAAATGTAAATATTAATGTCATTATCAAAAGAAAATAGGAAATAGGCCAATAAAGTGAAATAAAATACTTAGTGCTCTCAAATCAGAAAAATAACTCCAGATTCGTAATCTAAACATAAAAATAAGCCTTTGGGCAAATTTGCATTTAATTTAGTCAATGTTTAATATTTTATTTTTTCTCAGGAGAGAGAAAATGACTTAAAGACCAAAAATATTAAATATATGTTGAAAAAAATTAATTAATGCCAAAAACGTGTTCCTAACGTTTATTATTTCTTATAAACCAAGTTTAATATTTTTAGGAAGTTTCTAGATGCTTCTAATAAATTAAAAGGATAAATAAGTGGTAAAATTTAAATGAATGAAATAAAATAATTAAAGTCTTAAAAAAAAATATATTAATGTCAAATTAGTGTTCTACATGTTATAATAGACGTTTTCATGAATTTTGAATCAATTTGGAAAATATTTGATGAGACGATAAATTAAGGAGAGAGAAAGTGGGCAAAACTAGCAACTCATTATTTGGTAATTTTTGGATAATGTTTGAGCCTCCAAATGAGGAGAGAGAAAAACATTTAAATGAATATGCCCTTTTAGTCTATTTTGAATAGGAGTCATATATACAGCTGTGATTTTGGCGCTAGATCTCGGCCGTTGGATTGCGATCAATCGGTTCGCGTGTTATCTTCTTCCTCGGTCCGAATAGGCAACATGTTGTTTTGTTTTCTGAAATTTCAAATCGCAATATCTCTCTCATCTCTTAATGAAATTGATTGATTTTTGTTTCTATAGATTCCTTGCGCAAATCCGCATAGGATTATCCCAAAGTTTTCGAGTTTTGACGGAGATTCGGGGAACGCCCAAAGCCTGCGCCGCCTCCCTCTACCTTCACCTACCTAAACCCTAACTCGGAGTCCCTTGCCTATATATACCTAGGTCCCTAGGACAGCCATGACCTTAGCAACTCGCCTGTATCTTTGATTTCAGTTTTGGTAGATGTCTTGACCACCTCCTAGCCGCCATTTTCCCCTTCTCTTGCGGCACCTCTCGTGTCCTGCTCTCTTCGTCTTCGTTCGATTGCAAGGTGTCAACAGGTTCGTCTCTCCTTCCTCTTTCTTTTGAGTACCTAAACGCAAGATTCCGTGGTGTATTGCAAAATCGTCCAAATTCCCGCAAGAAGCAACTTGCTGCTTGCTTCAGCTATCGTGAGCTATGGGAGGAAGATGATTCCCCACGATTTTACCTTTGTACCCTCTGGGTTGGTCATTTTCTTGGTTTCACGCGAGGGATACCTTGGTCTTTTGTTCTTTGCCCGCCTTTGACCCTGCTCTGACCATGGCCCATGCAACAGCAATAGTGGGTCCCGACCACAGAGACGCGGGCCCCCTCTGCCAAATCGGTTTCTCACGCTAGCTCTCTCTCTCTATCTCTCTCTCACGATGTGCCTACGTGGGAATTTCTAATTGATGCTTTTTAGAAAATTCATAACTTTTTACTCGTTGCTCTGAAACTTAAAAATAAATATGTTTTGAAATCGGGAGAATGAGATTTATCTAATAAAAATACTTTTGTGGCTTGATTCTGAGTTTTTCAAATGTGTATTTTTCGAGTTGATTTAATTAACTAATAAATATGGAAAATACCCTAAAAAGTTAGTAACTCGAAAATATACAAATATATATGTTATTTTAATCAGAAGAACGTAAATAAGACAGTAGTGAGGTTTTCAGGGTCTAATTTGATCGTTTGTGGAAAAGTCAATGGTTTTGAGGTTTTAAGCCTTTAATGAATATACATATATCTAATACATAAATATGATGATCATATTAGGGGAAAGTGGACTCTGATCTTGTTAGGGATCTGAAAGCGAGTTCTAGGGTTCAAAGGTTTGAGGTATGTTGTATCCCCTATTCATATTTGTTGAGCAATTCACCTATCTTATCTTTCTTTTGACTTTTACCCACACATATGTCTATTCTCTTGATATCATGGTTCGTGTGAACTATCTTACTTGTTATGTACTTGGATATTCTCTTGATTTATATCTTGTGCCTTGGTGCATGTTGGTCTCTTATAATAATATGTGTCACTTTGAAGTGGATGTTATATGTTTGTGTTGTCCATTGTTTGATGGCAACCTTTATTTCATATTCTGACTATACTTTTCTACTTGCCTCTACATTATACATTCTATGTGATTCAGTAGCACTAGAGTAGTGTAATTACATTGGTTTTGGGGCAGTAATCCCCTATTGTTTATTTGGAGGGTGGCAGTATACCATTCCTCTGTAATCGAGTGTGGCAGTAATCCATACTCAACTTTATATATTTTCGGGAGATTGGCAGCATTCCTTTCTCTATCAGGTTCAAGTTTTTGCTTGGCCGCCTTTGTGTTTATATTGTTCTAGGGCTATTTTTATCTCACATGCATGCATGTTGATGATGTTGTGGGGTGTGTGTGCCCTACTGCCTTCTTATGTGCCAGTATTGCACAATCTTATTTGTTTTGTTTGTGGCAAGTATCTCTTTTATTATGAATCTTATCTTTTATGCCCGTGTGGGTAGTCCTTGTATCGTGCATGGGAAGCCTTTACATTTGATGTCATTTATATCCTCATATTGCCCAAAGTTTTCCTTTAGCATACACATACCAGCTTTTAGCTGATGTATTTCTTTTCTCTTCTTCTTTTGTTGGGGTATGCTTCCAACCCCAGGTTAGATCGAGGAGAGTGAACTTCAACATCAACCTTGTATCTGATCCTTGGGAGGCTTGAAGAGGTGGTTAGATGACCCTCAGCTTGGTCTTTGTCTTTTATGTTTCCTTTAGATACCTTATGTGGTGAAGTGTTGTATCAAGCTTTGTAATTGTTAGATAATATTTCTTTTCCGCTGCTACTCATTGTGTAATGATACATACATGTTGAATGAATTGGTCTCCATCCCTTTTGGTGAAAAATTTTACGTGGTGCTTGGTTCAAGGGATGTGGTCTTTTCTTTCTAGTAGAGAAGTGATTTCACTTCTTTACAGCATGGTATCAGAGCCACTAGCAGTCGGTTATCTAACTATTTCAAACTCGTCTCCCTTAGGATGTTTACCTTTTTCTTAGGTTTCTTATACCTAGTATCCTTGCCTTGTGTAAGAAACCTTATGACTTTTTGGTGATCATGTAGGGTTGATAGGTTAGAGACATGAGGACCTAAAACTCAGCCCTAGATGGTATGACTTCTAGCTGGATAAATGAGAAACATAAAACTCAAAAACTTTCATAACTAAAACATATGTGGGTAGTCTTAATACCTTGATGATGATTAGCTTGACTTGTTGAGATGAACCCTTTTAAGGGGTGGTGGATAAGTTTTCTTATGGATGTTTTGATTTTGAGGACGAAATCCTTTTAAGGGGTGGTGTGCTGTAACATACCAGAAATAGAATCCTACCCTAATAGTTTTACCCTTTTGTCTTAGCCAAACAAGGACAAGCTAATATATGTAATTAAGACAATAATGGAACATAAAATGTGACACCTCAAGTATATAAGGGAATACATAATAAATTTGTACTTAATCATGACTCATTTGGATGATAATAAGAAATTAAAGAACTTAATTGGATAAATATTTCACATATATTCTTAATATAGGGTTATATGCACAAATGCTTTAGTTGGTTTTTAATAATGGGCTTGAAGTGCAAATTGTACACTAAGTAATAAAAATAATAAAATATTTCGTCCTATAAATTTCTAGTGCATTTAAGAATATGAAAAAGAAACAAAATCCTGAAATGTAAATAAAGGAGATGAAAAATGCAATAATTGAGGATAATAAGGAATATTTTGGATAAAAGAAGATAATGAGGAATATATTGTTCCAAAAATCCTAAATATAAACCCAAGAAGATAATTTGGATAAAAAATATATCAATTTCGTTTTCTTGACTTAAAAGTTGCTTAATGGCCAAGTATCATTTAAAGTGGAACATAAATGTAAAATTAATGTCATTATCAAAAGAAAATAGGAAATAGGCCAATAAAGTGAAATAAAATAGTTAGTGCTCTCAAATCAGAAAAATAACTCTATATTCGTAATTTAAACATAAAAATAAGCCTTTGGGAAAATTTGCATTTAATTTAGTCAATGTTTAATATTTTATTTTTCTCAGGAGAGAGAAAATGACTTAAAGACCAAAAATATTAAATATATGTTGAAAAAAACTAATTAATGCCGAAAACGTATTCCTAACGTTTATTATTGCTTATAAACCAAGTTTTATATTTTTAGGAAGTTTCTAGATGCTTCTAATAAATTAAAAGAATAAATAAGTGGTAAAATTTAAATGAATGAAATAAAATAATAAAAGTCTTCAAAAAAATATATTAATGTCAAATTCGTGTTCTACATGTTATAATAGACCTTTTCATGAATTTTAAATCAATTTGGAAAATATTTGGTGAGACGATAAATTAAGGAGAGAGAAAGTGTGCAAAACTAGCAACTCATTATTTAAAATAATAAACAACTTCAACAAATAGAAATAATGACAAATTCGTATCCAACATACTTAATATGAGTTATGGGTGAAGTTTTTTAATTTTTGGATAATCATAGAGTCATAAATAAGTGAGGAAAGAGAAAATGTGTTTTTAATTATTTAATACATTAAATATTCTCAAAATGCAAAACTAAATCTATATTTTGATTCTACGCATCAAAATAAGTCCGAATATAAAATTTGGTAATTTTTGGATAATGTTTGAGCCTCCAAATGAGGAGAGAGAAAAACATTTAAATGAATATGCCCTTTTAGTCGATTTTGAATATGAGTCATATATACAGCTATGATTTTGGCGCTAGATCTCGGCCATTGGATTGCAATCAATCGGTTCGCGTGTTATCTTCTTCCTCGGTCCGAATAGGCAACATGTTGTTTTGTTTTCCGAAATTTCAAATCGCAATATCTCTCTCATCTCTCAATGAAATTGATTGATTTTTGTTGCTATAGATTCCTTGCGCAAATCCGCATAGGATTATCCCAAAGTTTTCGAGTTTTTACGGAGATTCGGGGAACGCCCAAAGCCTGCGCCGCCTCCCTCTACCTTCACCTACCTACACCCTAACTTGGGGTCCCTTGCATATATATACCTAGGTCCCTAGGACCGCCATGACCTTAGCAACTCGTCTGTATCTTTGATTTCAGTTTTCGTGGACGTCTTGACCACCTCCTAGCCGCCGTTTGCCCCTGCTTTTGCGGCACCTCTCGTGTCCTGCTCTCTTCGTCTTCGTTCGATTGCAAGGTGCCAACAGGTTCGTCTCTCCTTCCTCTTTCTTTTGAGTACCTAAACGCAAGATTTCGTGGTGTATTGCAAAATCGTCCAAATTCTCGCAAGAAGCAGCTTGCTGCTTGCTTCAGCTATCATGAGCTATGGGAGGAAGATGACTCCCCACGATTTTACCTTTGTACCCTCTGGGTTGGTCATTTTCTCGGTTTCACGCGAGAGATACCTTGGTCTTTTGTTCTTTGCCCTCCTTTGACCCTGCTCTGACCACGGCCCACGCAACAACAATAGTGGGTCCCGGCCACAGAGACGCAGGCCCCCTCTGCCAACTCGGTTTCTCACGCTAGCTCTCTCTCTCTCTCACGATGTGCCTACGTGGCAATTTCTAATTGATGCTTTTTAGAAAATTCATAACTTTTTACTCGTTGCTCCGAAACTTAAAAATAAATATGTTTTGAAATCGGGAGAACGAGATCTATCTAATAAAAATACTTTTGTGGCTTGATTCTGAGTTTTTCGAATGCGTATTTTTCGAGTTGATTTAATTAACTAATAAATATGGAAAATACCCTAAAAAAGTCAGTAACTCGAAAATATACAAATATATATGTTATTTTTATCAGAAGAACGTAAATAAGACAGTAGTGAGGTTTTTAGGATCTAATTCGATCGTTTGTGGAAAATTCGATGGTTTTGAGGTTTTAAGCCTTTCATGAATATACATATATCTAATACATAAATATGATGATCATATTAGGGGAAAGTGGACTCTGATCTTGTTATGGATCTGAAAGCGTGTTCTAGGGTTCGAAGGTTTGAGGTATGTTGTATCCACTATTCATCTTTGTTGAGTAATTCACCTATCTTATCTTTCTTTTGACTTTTACCTACACATATGTCTATTCTCTTGATATCATGGTTCATGTGAACTATCTTACTTGTTATGTACTTGGATATTCTCTTAATATCTATCTTGTGCCTTGGTGCATGTTGGTCTCTTATAATAATATGTGCCACTTTGAAGTGGATGTTATATGTTTGTGTTGTACATTGTTTGATGGCAACCTTTTTTTCATATTCTGACTATACTTTTCTACTTGCCTCTACATTATAGATGCTATGTGATTCAGTAGCACTAGAGTAGTGTAATTACATTGGTTTTGGGGCAGTAATCCCCTATTAATTATTTGGAGGGTGGCAGTATACCATTCCTATGTAATCGAGTGTGGCAGTAATCCATACTCAACTTTATATATTTTTGGGAGATTGGTAGCATTCCTTTCTCTATCATGTTCAAGTTTGTGCTTGGCCGCCTTTGTGTTTATATTGTTCTAGGGCTATGTTTATCTCACATGCATGCAGGTTGATGATGTTGTGGGGTGTGTGTGCCCTACTGCCTTCTTATGTGCCAGTATTGCACAATCTTATTTGTTTTGTTTGTGGCAAGTATCTCTTTTATTATGAATCTTATCTTTTATTCCCGTGTGGGTAGTCCTTGTATCTTGCATGGGAAGCCTTTACATTTGATGTCATTTATATCCTCATATTGCTCAAAGTTTTCCTTTAGCATACACATACCAGCTTTTAGCTGATGTATTTCTTTTCTCTTCTTCTTTTGTTGGGGTATGCTTCCAACCCCAGGTTAGATCGAGGAGAGTGAACTTCAACATCATCCTTGTAGCTGATCCTTGGGAGGCTTGAAGAGGTGGTTAGATGACCCTCAGCTTGGTCTTTGGCTTTTATGTTTCCTATAGATACCTTATGTGGTGAAGTGTTGTATCAAGCTTTGTAATTGTTAGATAATATTTCTTTTCTAGCTGCTACTCATTGTGTAATGATACATACATGTTGAATGAATTGGTCTCCATCCCTTTTGGTGAAAAATTTTACGTGGTGCTTGGTTCAAGGGATGTGGTCTTTTCTTTCTAGTAGAGAAGTGGTTTCACTTCTTTACAGCATGGTATCAGAGCCACTAGTAGTCGGTTATCTAACTATTTCAAACTCGTCTCCCTTAGGATGTTTACATTTTTCTTAGATTTCTTATACCTAGTATCCTTGCCTTGTGTAAGAAACCTTATGACTTTTTGGTGATCATGTAGGGTTGATAGGTTAGAGACATGAGGACCTAAAACTCAGCCCTAGATGGTATGACTTCTAGCTGGATAAATGAGAAACATAAAACTCAAAAACTTTCATAACTAAAAGATATGTGGGTAGTCTTAATACCTTGATGATGATTAGCTTGACTTGTTGAGATGAACCCTTTTAAGGGGTGGTGGATAAGTTTTCTTATGGATGTTTTGATTTTGAGGATGAAATCCCTTTGAGGGGTGGTGTGTTGTAACATACCAGAAATAGAATCCTACCCTAATAGTTTTACCCTTTTGTCTTAGCCAAACAAGGACAAGCTAATATATGTCATTAAGACAATAATGGAACATAAAATGTGACACCTCAAGTATATAAGGGAATACATAATAACTTTTTACTTAATAATGACTCATTTGGATGATAATAAGAAACTAAAGAACTTAATTGGATAAATATTTCACATATATTCTTAATATAGGGTTATATGCACAAATGCTTTAGTTGGTTTTTAATAATGGGCTTGAAGTGCAAATTTTACACTAAGTAATAAAAATAATAAAATATTTCGTTCTAGAACTTTCTAGTGCTTTTTAAGAATATGAAAAAGAAACAAAATCCTGAAATGTAAATAAAGGAGATGATAAATGCAATAATTGAGGATAATATGGAATATTTTGGATAAAAGAAGATAATGAGGAATATATTGTTCCAAAAATTCTAAATAGAAACCCAAGAAGATAATTTGGATAAAAAAATATATCAATTTCGTTTTCTTGACTTAAAAGTTGCGTAATGGCCAAGTATCATTTAAAGTGGAACATAAATGTAAATATTAATGTCATTATCAAAAGAAAATAGGAAATAGGCCAATAAAGTGAAATAAAATAGTTAGTGCTTTCAAAACAGAAAAATAACACTAGATTCGTAATCTAAACATAAAAATAAGCCTTTGGGCAAATTTGCATTTAATTTAGTCAATGTTTAATATTTTATTTTTTCTCAGGAGAGAGAAAATGACTTAAAGACCAAAAATATTAAATATATGTTGAAAAAAATTAATTAATGCCAAAAACGTGTTCCTAACGTTTATTATTGCTTATAAACCAAGTTTTATATTTTTAGGAAGTTTCTAAATGCTTCTAATAAATTAAAAGGATAAATAAGTGGTAAAATTTAAATGAATGAAATAAAATAATAAAAGTCTTCAAAAAAATATATTAATGTCAAATTCGTGTTCTACATGTTATAATAGACCTTTTCATGAATTTTAAATCAATTTGGAAAATATTTGATGAGACGATAAATTAAGGAGAGAGAAAGTGTGCAAAACTAGCAACTCATTATTTAAAATATATATTAAACAACTTCAACAAATGGAAATAATGACAAATTCGTATCCAACATACTTAATATGACTTATGGGTGAAGTTTTGTAATTTTTGGATAATCATAGAGTCATAAATAAGTGAGGAAAGAAAAAATGTGTTTTGAATTATTTAAAACATTAAAGATTCTCAAAATGCAAAACTAATTCTATATTTGGATCCTAAGCATCAAAATAAGTCCTAATATAATATTTGGTAATTTTTTGATAATTTTTAAGCCTCCAAATGAGGAGAGAGAAAAACATTTAAATGAATATGCCCTTTTAGTCGATTTTGAATAGCAGTCATATATACAGCTGTGATTTTGGCGCTAGATCTCGGCCGTTGGATTGCGATCAATCGGTTCGTGTGTTATCTTCTTCCTCGGTCCGAATAGGCAACATGTTGTTTTGTTTTCCGAAATTTCAAATCGCAATATCTCTCTCATCTCTCAATGAAATTGATTGATTTTTGTTGCTATAGATTCCTTGCGCAAATCCGCATAGGATTATCCCAAAGTTTTCGAGTTTTTACGGAGATTCGGGGAATGCCCAAAGCCTGCGCCGCCTCCCTCTACCTTCACCTACCTAAACCCTAACTCGGGGTCCCTTGCATATATATACCTAGGTCCCTAGGACCGCCATGACGTTAGCAACTCACCTGTATCTTTGATTTCAGTTTTCCTGGACGTCTTGACCACCTCCCAGACGTCATTTTCCCCTGCTCTTGTGGCACCTCTCGTGTCCTGTTCTCTTCGTCTTCGTTCGATTGCAAGGTGCCAACAGGTTCGTCTCTCCTTCCTCTTTCTTTTGAGTACCTAAACGCAAGATTTCGTGGTGTATTGCAAAATCGCCCAAATTCTCACAAGAAGTAGCTCGCTGCTTGCTTCAGCTATCGTGAGCTATGGGAGGAAGATGACTCCCCGTGATTTTACCTTTGTACCCTCTGGGTTGGTCATTTTCTCGATTTCACGCGAGGGATACCTTGGTCTTTTGTTCTTTGCCCGCCTTTGACCCTGCTCTGACCAAGGCCCACGCAACAGCAATAGTGGGTCCCGGCCATAGAGACGCAGGCCCCCTCTGCCAACTCGGTTTCTCACGCTAGCTCTCTCTCTCTCTCTCTCACGATGTGCCTACGTGGCAATTTCTAATTGATGCTTTTTAGGAAATTCATAACTTTTTACTCGTTGCTCCGAAACTTAAAAATAAATATGTTTTGAAATCGGGAGAACGAGATCTATCTAATAAAAATACTTTTGTGGCTTGATTCTGAGTTTTTCGAATGTGTATTTTTCGAGTTGATTTAATTAACTAATAAATATGGAAAGTACCCTAACAAAGTCAGTAACTCGAAAATATACAAATATATGTTATTTTGATCAGAAGAACGTAAATAAGACAGTAGTGAGGTTTTCAGGGTCTAATTCGATCGTTTGTGGAAAATTTGATGGTTTTGAGGTTTTAAGCCTTTAATGAATATACATATATCTAATACATAAATATGATGATCATATTAGGGGAAAGTGGACTCTGATCTTGTTAGGGATCTGAAAGTGAGTTCTAGGGTTCGAAGGTTTGAGGTATGTTGTATCCCCTATTCATCTTTGTTGAGCAATTCACCTATCTTATCTTTCTTTTGACTTTTACCTACACATATGTCTATTCTCTTGATATCATGGTTCGTGTGAACTATCTTACTTGTTATGTACTTGGATATTCTCTTGATATCTATCTTGTTCCTTGGTGCATGTTGGTCTCTTATAATAATATGTACCACTTTGAAGTGGATGTTATATGTTTGTGTTGTCCATTGTTTGATGGCAACCTTTATTTCATATTCTGACTATACTTTTCTACTTGCCTCTACATTATACACGCTATGTGATTCAGTAGCACTAGAGTAGTGTAATTACATTGGTTTTGGGGCAGTAATCCCCTATTGTTTATTTGGAGGGTGGAAGTATACCATTCCTCTGTAATCGAGTGTGGCAGTAATCCATACTCAACTTTATATATTTTCGGGAGATTGGCAGCATTCCTTTCTCTATCAGGTACAAGTTTGTGCTTGGCCGCCTTTGTGTTTATATTGTTCTAGGGCTATGTTTATCTCACATGCATGCAGGTTGATAATGTTGTGGGGTGTGTGTGCCCTACTGCCTTCTTATGTGCCAATATTGCACAATCTTATTTGTTTTGTTTGTGGCAAGTATCTCTTTTATTATGAATCTTATCTTTTATGCCCATGTGGGTAGTCCTTGTATCTTCCATGGGAAGCCTTTACATTTGATGTCATTTATATCCTCATATTGCTCACAGTTTTCCTTTAGCATACACATACCAGCTTTTAGCTGATGTATTTATGTTCTCTTCTTCTTTTTTTGGGGTATGCTTCCAACCCCAGGTTAGATCGAGGAGAGTGAACATCAACATCAACCTTGTAGCTGATCCTTGGGAGGCTTAAAGATGTGGTTAGATGACCCTCAGCTTGGTCTTTGGCTTTTATGTTTCCTTTAGATACCTTATGTGGTGAAGTGTTGTATCAAGCTTTGTAATTGTTAGATAATATTTCTTTTCCGCTGCTACTCATTGTGTAATGATACATACATGTTGAATGAATTGGTCTCCATCCCTTTTGGTGAAAAATTTTATGTGGTGCTTGGTTCAAGGGATGTGGTCTTTTCTTTCTAATAGAGAAGTGGTTTCACTTCTTTACAGCATGGTATCAGAGCCACTAGCAGTCGATTATCTAACTATTTCAAACTCGTCTCCCTTAGGATGTTTACCTTTTTCTTAGGTTTCTTATACCTAGTATCCTTGCCTTGTGTAAGAAACCTTATGACTTTTTGGTGATCATGTAGGGTTGATAGGTTAGAGACATGAGGACCTAAAACTCAGCCCTAGATGGTATGACTTCTAGCTGGATAAATGAGAAACATAAAACTCAAAAACTTTCATAACTAAAAGATATGTGGGTAGTCTTAATACTTTGATGATGATTAGCTTGACTTGTTGAGATGAACCCTTTTAAGGGGTGGTGGATAAGTTTTCTTATGGATGTTTTGATTTCGAGGACGAAATCCCTTTAAGGGGTGGTGTGTTGTATCATACCAGAAATAGAATCCTACCCTAATAGTTTTACCCTTTTGTCTTAGCCAAACAAGGACAAGCTAATATATGTAATTAAGACAATAATGGAACATAAAATGTGACACCTCAAGTATATAAGGGAATACATAATAACTTTGTACTTAATAATGACTCATTTGGATGATAATAAGAAATTAAAGAACTTAATTGGATAAATATTTCACATATATTCTTAATATAGGGTTATATGCACAAATGCTTTAGTTGGTTTTTAATAATGGGCTTGAAGTGCAAATTATACACTAAGTAATAAAAATAATAAAATATTTCATCCTAGAACTTTCTAGTGCTTTTAAGAATATGAAAAAGAAACAAAATCCCAAAATGTAAATAAAGGAGATGATAAATGCAATAATTGAGGATAATATTGAATATTTTGGATAAAAGAAGATAATGAGGAATATATTGTTCCAAAAATCCTAAATAGAAACCCAAGAAGATAATTTGGATAAAAAATATATCAATTTCGTTTTCTTGACTTAAAAGTTGCTTAATGGCCAAGTATCATTTAAAGTGGAACATAAATGTAAATATTAATGTCATTATCAAAAGAAAATAGGAAATAGGCCAATAAAGTGAAATAAAATACTTAGTGCTCTCAAATCAGAAAAATAACTCCAGATTCGTAATCTAAACATGAAAATAAGCCTTTGGGCAAATTTGCATTTTATTTAGTCAATGTTTAATATTTTTTTTCTCAGGAGAGAGAAAATGACTTAAAGACCAAAAATATTAAATATATGTTGAAAAAAATTAATTAATGCCAAAAACATGTTCCTAACGTTTATTATTGCTTATAAACCAAGTTTTATATTTTTAGGAAGTTTCTAGATGCTTCTAATAAATTAAAAGAATAAATAAGTGGTAAAATTTAAATGAATGAAATAAATAATAAAAGTTTTCAAAAAAATATATTAATGTCAAATTCGTGTTCTACATGTTATAATAGACCTTTGCATGAATTTTGAATCAATTTGAAAAATATTTGATGAGACGATAAATTAAGGAGAGAGAAAGTGTGCAAAACTAGCAACTCATTATTTAAAATAATAAACAACTTCAAAAAATGTAAATAATGACAAATTCGTATCCAACATACTTAATATGACTTATGGGTGAAGTTTTGTAATTTTTGGATAATCATAGAGTCATAAATAAGTGAGGAAAGAGAAAATGTGTTTTGAATTATTTAATACATTAAAGATTCTCAAAATGCAAAAATAATTCCATATTTGGATTCTACGCATCAAAATAAGTCAGAATATAAAATTTGGTAATTGTTGGATAATGTTTGAGCCTCCAAACGAAGAGAGAGAAAAACATTTAAATGAATATGCCTTTTCAGTCGATT
Organism: Alisma plantago-aquatica; assembly: GCA_963693085.1. NCBI lineage: Eukaryota > Viridiplantae > Streptophyta > Magnoliopsida > Alismatales > Alismataceae > Alisma > Alisma plantago-aquatica. The sequence continues at coordinate 664,321,660 of OY856414.1, forward strand.
TTGAATAGGAGTCATATATACAACTGTGATTTTGGCGCTAGATCTCGGCCGTTGGATTGCGATCAATCGGTTCGTGTGTTATCTTCTTCCTCGGTCCGAATAGGCAACATGTTGTTTTGTTTTCCGAAATTTCAAATCGCAATATCTCTCTCATCTCTCAATGAAATTGATTGATTTTTGTTGCTATAGATTCCTTGCGCAAATCCGCATAGGATTATCCCAAAGTTTTCGAGTTTTGACCGAGATTCGGGGAACGCCCAAAGCCTATGTTGCCTCCCTCTACCTTCACCTACCTAAACCCTAACTTGGGGTCCCTTGCCTATATATACTTAGGTCCCTAGGACCGCCATGACCTTAGCAACTCGCCTGTATCTTTGATTTCAGTTTTCATGGACGTCTTGACCACCTCCAAGTCACCGTTTGCCCCTGCTCTTGCGGCACCTCTCGTGTCCTGCTCTCTTCGTCTTCGTTCGATTGCAAGGTGCCAACAGGTTTGTCTCTCCTTCCTCTTTCTTTTGAGTACCTAAACGCAAGATTTCGTGGTGTATTGCAAAATCGCCCAAATTCTCGCAAGAAGCAGCTTGCTGCTTGCTTCAGCTATCGTGAGCTATGGGAGGAAGATGACTCCCCGCGATTTTACCTTTGTACCCTCTGGGTTGGTCATTTTCTCGGTTTCACGCGAGGGATACCTTGGTCTTTTGTTCTTTGCCCGCCTTTGACCCTGCTCTGACCACGGCCCACGCAACAGCAATAGTGGGTCCCGGCCACAGAGACACGGGCTCCCTCTGCCAACTCAGTTTCTCACGCAAGCTCTCTCTCTCTCTCTCACGATGTGCCTACGTGGCAATTTCTAATTGATGCTTTTTAGAAAATTCATAACTTTTTACTCGTTGCTCTGAAACTTAAAAATAAATATATTTTGAAATCGGGAGAACGAGATCTATCTAATAAAAATATACCCTAAAAAAGTCAGTAACTCAAAAATATACAAATATATATGTTATTTTGATCAAAAGAACGTAAATAAGACAGTAGTGAGGTTTTCAGGGTCTAATTCGATCGTTTGTGGAAAAGTCGATGGTTTTGAGGTTTTAAGCCTTTAATGAATATACATATATCTAATACATAAATATGATGATTATATTAGGGGAAAGTGGACTTTGATCTTGTTAGGGATCTGAAAGCGAGTTCTAGGGTTCGAAGGTTTGAGGTATGTTGTATCCCCTATTCATCTTTGTTGAGCAATTCACCTATCTTATCTTTCTTTTGACTTTTTCCTACACATATGTCTATTCTGTTGATATCATGGTTCGTGTGAACTATCTTACTTGTTATGTACTTGGATATTCTCTTGATATCTATCTTGTGCCTTGGTTCATGTTGGTCTCTTATAATAATATGTGCCACTTTGAAGTGGATGTTATATGTTTGTGTTTCCATTGTTTGATGGCAACCTTTATTTCATATTCTGACTATACTTTTCTGCTTGCCTCTACATTATACATGCTATGTGATTCAGTAGCACTAGAATAGTGTAATTACATTGGTTTTGGGGCAGTAATCCCCTATTGTTTATATGGAGGGTGGAAGTATACCATTCCTCTGTAATTGAGTGTGGCAGTAATCCATACTCAACTTTATATATTTTCGGGAGATTGGCAGCATTCCTTTCTCTATCAAGTTCAAGTTTGTGCTTGGCCGCCTTTGTGTTTATATTGTTCTAGGGCTATGTTTATCTCACATGCATGCAGGTTGATGATGTTGTGGGGTGTGTGTGCCCTACTGCCTTCTTATGTGCCAGTATTGCACAATCTTATTTGTTTTGTTTGTGGCAAGTATCTCTTTTATTATGAATCTTATCTTTTATGCCTGTGTGGGTAGTCCTTGTATCTTGCATGGGAAGCCTTTACATTTGATGTCATTTATATCCTCATATTGCTCAAAGTTTTCCTTTAGCATACACATACCAGCTTTTAGCTGATGTATTTCTTTTATCTTCTTCTTTTGTTGGGGTATGCTTCCAACCCCAGGTTAGATCAAGGAGAGTGAACTTCAACATCAACCTTGTAGCTGATCCTTGGGAGGCTTGAAGAGGTGGTTAGATGACCCTCAGCTTGGTCTTTGGCTTTTATGTTTCCTTTAGATACCTTATGTGGTGAAGTGTTGTATCAAGCTTTGTAATTGTTAGATAATATTTCTTTTCCGCTGCTACTCATTGTGTATTGATACATACATGTTGAATGAAATGGTCTCCATCCCTTTGGTGAAAAATTTGACGTGGTGATTGGTTCAAGGGATGTGGTCTTTTCTTTCGAGTAGAGAAGTGGTTTCACTTCTTTACAGCATGGTATCAGAGCCACTAGCAGTCGGTTATCTAACTATTTCAAACTCGTCTCCCTTAGGATGTTTACCTTTTTCTTAGGTTTCTTATACCTAGTATCCTTACCTTGTGTAAGAAACCTTATGACTTTTTGGTGATCATGTAGGGTTGATAGGTTAGAGACATGAGGACCTAAAACTCAGCCCTAGATGGTATGACTTCTAGCTGGATAAATAAGAAACATAAAACTCAAAAACTTTCATAACTAAAAGATATGTGGGTAGTCTTAATACCTTGATGATGATTAGCTTGAGTTGTTGAGATGAACCCTTTTAAGGGGTGGTGGATAAGTTTTCTTATGGATGTTTTGATTTCGAGGACGAAATCCCTTTAAGGGGTGGTGTGTTGTAACATACCAGAAATAGAATCCTACCCTAATAGTTTTACCCTTTTGTCTTAGCCAAACAAGGACAAGCTAATATATGTAATTAAGACAATAATGGAACATAAAATGTGACACCTCAAGTATATAAGGGAATACATAATAACTTTGTACTTAATAATGACTCATTTGGATGATAATAAGAAATTAAAGAACTTAATTGGATAAATATTTCACATATATTCTTAATATAGGGTTATATGCACAAATGCTTTAGTTGGTTTTTAATAATGGGCTTGAAGTGAAAATTGTACACTAAGTAATAAAAATAATAAAATATTTCATCGTAGAACTTTCTAGTGCTTTTAAGAATATGAAAAAGAAACAAAATCCCGAAATGTAAATAAAGGAGATGATAAATGCAATAATTGAGGATAATATGGAATATTTTGGATAAAAGAAGATAATGAGGAATATATTGTTCCAAAAATCCTAAATAGAAACCCAAGAAGATAATTTGGATAAAAAATATATCAATTTCGTTTTCTTGACTTAAAAGTTGCTTAATGGCCAAGTATCATTTAAAGTTGAACATAAATGTAAATATTAATGTCATTATCAAAAGAAAATAGGAAATAGGCCAATAAAGTGAAATAAAATACTTAGTGCTCTCAAATCATAAAAATAACTCCAGATTCGTAATCTAAACATAAAAATAAGCCTTTGGGCAAATTTGCATTTAATTTAGTCAATGTTTAATATTTTATTTTTCTCAGGAGAGAGAAAATGACTTAAAGACCAAAAATATTAAATATATGTTGAAAAAAATTAATTAATGCCAAAAACGTTTCCTAACTTTTATTATTGCTTATAAACCAAGTTTTATATTTTTAGGAAGTTTCTAGATGCTTCTAATAAATTAAAAGGATAAATAAGTGGTAAATTTAAATGAATGGAATAAAATAATAAAAGTCTTCAAAATAATATATTAATGTCAAATTAGTGTTCTAAATGTTATAATAGACCTTTGCATGAATTTTGAATCAATTTGGAAAATATTTGATGAGACGATAAATTAAGGAGAGAGAAAGTGTGCAAAACTAGCAACTCATTATTTAAAATAATAAACAACTTCAACAAATGGAACGAATGACAAATTCGTATCCAACATACTTAATATGAGTTATGGGTGAAGTTTTGTAATTTTTGGATAATCATAGAGTCATAAATAAGTGAGGAAAGTGAAAATGTGTTTTGAATTATTTAATACATTAAAGATTCTCAAAATTCAAAACTAATTCTATATTTTGATTCTACGCATCAAAATAAGTCAGAATATAAAATTTGGTAATTTTTGGATAATGTTTGAGCCTCCAAACAAGGACAGAGAAAAACATTTAAATGAATATGTCCTTTTAGTCGATTTTGAATAGGAGTCATATATACAGCTGTGATTTTGGCGCTAGATCTCGGCCGTTGGATTGCGATCAATCGGTTCGTGTGTTATCTTCTCCCTCGGTCCGAATAGGCAACATGTTGTTTTGTTTTCCAAAATTTCAAATCGCAATATCTCTCTCATCTCTCAATGAAATTGATTGATTTTTGTTGCTATAGATTCCTTGCGCAAATCCGCATAGGATTATCCCAAAGTTTTCGAGTTTTGACAAAGTTTGGGGAACGCCCAAAGCCTGCTCCGCCTCCCTCTACCTTCACCTACCTAAACCCTAACTCGGGGTCCCTTGCCTGTATATACCTAGGTCCCTAGGACCGCCATGACCTTAGCAACTCACCTATATCTTTGATTTCAATTTTCGTGGACGTCTTGACCACCTCCTAGCCGTCGTTTGCCCCTGCTCTTGCGGCACCTCTCGTGTCCTGCTCTTTTCGTCTTCGTTCGATTGCAAGGTGCCAACAGGTTCGTCTCTCCTTGCTCTTTCTTTTGAGTACCTAAACACAAGATTTCGTGGTGTATTGCAAAATCATCCAAATTCTCGCAAGAAGCAGCTTGCTGCTTGCTTTAGCTATCGTGAGCTATGGGAGGAAGATGACTCCCCGTGATTTTACCTTTGTACCCTCTGGGTTGGTCATTTTCTCGGTTTCACGCGAGGGATACCTTGGTCTTTTGTTCTTTGCCCGCCTTTGACCCTGCTGCTCTGACCACGGCCCATGCAACAGCAATAGTGAGTCCCGGCCACAGAGACGCGGGCCCCCTCTGCCAACTCGGTTTCTCACGCTAGCTCTCTCTCTCTCTCTCTCTCTCTCTCTCTCACGATGTGCCTACATGGCAATTTCTAATTGATGCTTTTTAGAAAATTCATAACTTTTTACTTGTTGCTCTGAAACTTAAAAATAAATATGTTTTGAAATCGGGAGAACGAGATCTATCTAATAAAAATACTTTTATGGGTTGATTATGAGTTTTTCGAATGTGTATTTTTCGAGTTGATTTAATTAACTAATAAATATGGAAAATACCCTAAAAAAGTCTGTAACTCGAAAATATATAAATATATATGTTATTTTAATCAGAAGAATGTAAACAAGACAGTAGTGAGGTTTTTAGGGTCTAATTCGATCGTTTGTGGAAAAGTCGATAGTTTTGAGGTTTTAAGCCTTTAATGAATATACATATATCTAATACATAAATATGATGATCATATTAGGGGAAAGTGGACTCTAATCTTGTTAGGGATCTGAAAGCAAGTTCTAGGGTTCGAAGGTTTGAGGTATGTTGTATCCCCTATTCATCTTTGTTGAGCAATTCACCTATCTTATCTTTCTTTTGACTTTTACCTACACATATGCCTATTCTCTTGATATCATGGTTCGTGTGAACTATCTTACTTGTTATGTACTTGGATATTCTCTTGATATCTATCTTGTACCTTGGTGCATGTTGGTCTCTTATAATAATATGTGCCACTTTGAAGTGGATGTTATATGTTTGTGTTGTCCATTGTTTGATGGCAACCTTTATTTCATATTCTGACTATACTTTTCTACTTGCCTCTACATTATACATGCTATGTGATTCAGTAGCACTAGAGTAGTGTAATTACATTGGTTTTGGGGCAGTAATCCCCTATTGTTTATTTGGAGGGTGGCAATATACCATTCCTCTGTAATCGAGTGTGGCAGTAATCCATACTCAACTTTATATATTTTCGGGAGATTGGCAGTATTCCTTTCTCTATCAGGTTCAAGTTTTTGCTTGGCCGCCTTTGTGTTTATATTGTTCTAGGGCTATGTTTATCTCACATGCATGCATGTTGATGATGTTGTGGGGTGTGTGTGCCCTACTGCCTTCTTATGTGCCAGTATTGCACAATCTTATTTGTTTTGTTTGTGGCAAGTATCTCTTTTATTATGAATCTTATCTTTTATGCCCGTGTGGGTAGTCCTTGTATCTTGCATGGGAAGCCTTTACATTTGATGTCATTTATATCCTCATATTGCTCAAAGTTTTCCTTTAGCATACACATACCAGCTTTTAGCTGATGTATTTCTTTTCTCTTCTTCTTTTTTTGGGGTATGCTTCCGACCCCAGGTTAGATCGAGGAGAGTGAACTTCAACATAAACCTTGTAGTTGATCCTTGGGAGGCTTGAAGAGGTGGTTAGATGACCCTCAGCTTGGTCTTTGGCTTTTATGTTTCCTTTAGATACCTTATGTGGTGAAGTGTTGTATCAAGCTTTGTAATTGTTAGATAATATTTCTTTTCCGCTGCTACTCATTGTGTAATGATACATACATGTTGAATGAATTGGTCTCCATCCCTTTTGGTGAAAAATTTTACGTGGTGCTTGGTTCAAGGGATGTGGTCTTTTCTTTCTAGTAGAGAAGTGGTTTCACTTCTTTACACATTCCATCTTAGTATTGTACAACTGTGGTTGAATCTAGTCTTCCAACTCATTAGTGTTATGCTATTTGAGTAGAACAATAGTAAAATTCAAAACAACATGGTGAACTCTCTTTTGTGACTCAAAGGTAATAAAAAACAATAGTACATATTTAACTATATGAATTGAGATAGTTGGATCAGATTATCAATGTTGAGGTAACACCTTATTAGTATGAAAATATTGAAAATGATTGTTTCTCTTTCTCTTTCGTATGATTGATTGTGGCATAGAGAATTCTTTTATTATCATTAAGAAGGCTTGATTAAAATCTATTGTGATTAAAAGAGAAACAAATGAATCAATCTCAAAAATAAAATTCTAGACCGCAGTATTTGAAAGCTTAAAAGGAGAGAGATACCCATAGTAAAGGTTCTTTGGAGGAATCATGTATCGAAGAAGCTATCACTACTACAGAAAATGCTTTTTACAACAGTTCCTTTTCTCAATTTACAACAGGTGCTAACCGTTGTATTAGATCGCGTGGTCTTATGGGGGGTGCTTTACACAACATGTGATCGCATGTTGTAATAGATGTATTTTATACAACAGTTGAAACATGTTGTATTTTAAGGAATGACCTGTTGTAATATGGGTATTTTACACAACATGTGGTGCACCCGTTGTAATATATATTATACAACATTTGAACGACGTTGTCTTTCGCGAAGCACACCCGTTGTAATAGGGGTATTTTTTACAACATGCGGTTCACCCGTTGTAATATATATTATACAACAGTCGAAGCATGTTGTCTTTCACTAAACACACCCGTTGTAATAGGTGGGTCTATTACAACATGCAGTGCACCTGTTGTAATACACATATTTATACAATAGTTGGAGTATGTTGTCTTTCCATACATTTAACCGTTGTAGTAAGATTGTTTAGACAACATGGTGTGTGTCTGTTGTAATATACACAATTTATACAACAAGTTATGCATGTTGTAGTTCACTAAAAACACCTGTTGTAATAGGTGTATTTTTTCCTGACAAACCTGTTGTAATAGGTGTGGATAACACAACATGTGTTGTTTGTTGTAGAATCATACATTTTACAACACATTATTAATTGTTGTCTTTGATTAGAGTTTGAAAGGTCATATATCGAACCAATTGTATTGATCAAATTGACCATATTATTAATAAATTATAATAAAAATGTAATTATACTTTTTCATTTCACAAACAAACACATAGTTGAACAAAATTTCCATCAAACCTTGAAAGAAACTCGTACTAAATTTAATTAATATTAAATCATCCGTACAACGATTCAATAATACAAAATACTGAGTATCCACTCTAGAATCGAACTGAAAAATAACTAAAAAAGTTTCACATATTGGTCTATGGTAAAGAACAAATGTCTCCCCCACATGTCACATAATCTTATGTGTGCTCAAGAACGCATGTCGCCCACTCGTTTCGGACCTCATCGATTTCTTCTTGGTTGAAGCAACGACCAATATACTTTGAATAGTACTGCAATCATATGACAAATATATCAACATATTGTGATATTTTCAATTTATTTAGAAATTTGAACAAACTAAAAGAATATAATGTTAAGTAGCTTACACATTCAGGAATATTTCTATTTCTCGCATCAAAGATGTCTTTCATATACTTCAGCACATAATACCCGCAATCTGTATTGTTCGGCTGCTTTGGACACTATACAAAATAAATGTTAATTTGTTATCCAAATAATTGTGAGAACTTTTTAGCAAATAAGAGGATGGAAAGGTATAAATAGCCAGAAAACTTAATAAAAGGCATGTGTAAGTAGAAAAAAAAATGCTATAAGAGTGAAAAAGGCATGGTTTATTGCTGAAGATGTCGTGGTTTATATGCCATATTGGATGATGCAAAACTTGCTTGCAAGAGGGGGATTTTGTAAGAATGAAGAATGCCACCCTTCCAAAAGGAACCTTTGTTAAACTGCAGCCTCACACGAAAGATTTTTTAGATATATCAAAGTTGACGAGAGATATCGAGGATATAGTTGTGCATGTAAGAAAGGAAAACTAGGAAAAAAACTGCATATGCAAGCCTCAATTCAATCCTAGCTGTACAGAACCATTGAGCGGGGAATGATGATGATCGAGATTCATCACGAGTTGTATCTATGGATCCCGGTGGTGGGTGCTGTACCAGCTGCTGCTGATGCTTGTAGATTTAATCATCATCGTGGATAATCTAGTGCACTAGTTGCAGCCACAGTCTTTTTTCAGTCTCTCACTACTATTTTTCTCCTATAATGAGTGGAGAGTATGTTGAATGCTCTATAAGTGGATAGAGAGCGACCATCGGATGGACTCCACTTGAAATTCACAACAATTCCATATAAGTATTCTTATGATCTCTCATACAAAAGGTCCTTGATAAGTGTTTTGAAAGTATATACAAAGTAACTTTTATTTACATAATCATTCCTTGATCAAAACACACCTACAACCTCCCAAACCTCTAGTCCAGGAATATTACTTTTTAGTTTATCAAAAAAAGAAATATTTCTTTTTATGTTTCTTCTAATACAACCATCTAGCCTCACTTCTAATAAGACATGTATATCTCAATCATAATGCAAGAACAATGTATTCTCCCTTTCCGTTACATATGTTCTTAAAAAATGTGAATTGCACATGTTCCCTTGTAGTATGCTTGATTTTACTAAAAGATTCACATCAATGACGCCTTAACAGTGTTTATTTCTATTGCAGATCACTGTTGGAAAATTATTGTGCATATCGACTGTTGGGAAACTTATTCTGTTTATTGCTGTTGCAGATCAACTGTTGGAAAACTTATTCTTGTTGATTTAGCTGGATCAGAAAGAGTTGAAAAAACTGGAGCTGAAGGAAAAATCCTGGAAGAAGCAAAGACCATCAACATGTCTCTTACTGCTTTAGGGAATGTAATCAATGGATTGACAACAGGGCGGCAAGATTAAACTGTACAAATTGAAAACTGACATCGTAGGAGAGATATCGGTAATGGGGATCTTGGCCTTCTATACATCGGTCTAAAGAACAATTTGTTAACGTTTCACTGAAGGGGTATGAAAAACTTTTCTCAACAACATTAATGACAAGTAGTGCACGCAGAACATTAATGCACAACATTGTGGGGGGCAGGGTGGGGAAGGCTGAGATCTCCTTAGGCCTTGGGGGAACAACCTATTAGCCAAGCACTTAATCATGTAATTATTATTTATGTGGAGCAATAATGTAATTATGTTTTGGGAACTAGACAATCCTAAAACTCTCCTTTAAACATCTACGAAATGGCTGTTGCAACCCTCAAGACAGTAAAAACAGTTCCCGGCTGTGGACGTAGGGACCTCAAAATGCAGATGTTGCCGAACCAGACTAAACCACCTTGCTCTACTAAATTTCTTCTTCCTAATCTATTTTTTAACTACAAATCAAAATAGTTTAGGATCAGTTTGTGTTTCATTAGTATCTAAGCACTGTGATGAAAATGTAAAAAATAATAATCCTACTAATTCAGTTTCTTCTCATCGGTTGCAGTAGTACCACTTCCAGTTGGACACAGACTTGGTTTATTTCTGCTACTATATTATATAAAAAACTTCTTCACTACTTATTCAAACAAATTTGATTGTATCATCTGGTTAGTCACCCTGCTTTTGGATTGCATCAACAGAAATGAAGCACTTCGAGTTGCATTTATACACGTTGATGAAACTATAGAAAAAGATGGAAAAATATCTAAAGAATTTTGGTCCAAGCTGGTAAAAGCTGATGAACATGGCAAAGATCAGGTCAGTATGAATAGTAGTTTTTTCTCATCAATATCTTTTCTGAAACTAAATTATGCTCAGTTTAAGAAGAACAGATCTTATATGATATCATTTCATTATGAGGTTTTATTGGAATTGAGTATGACTAAAGAATCAATAAAAAAACTTATCTATTCGAAATTATAAGTAGATCTTAATCATTAATAACTAGTTTGCCCTCGGACAGAATAAACCTACATACTATCACCATTATAGTTGTAGGGACTAGGGATTATCTTTTCGTGTCAAAGAAATCTTGTTAGTTGTTACACACTGTCAACTATAAATTTCTTGTGGCCAACCATTATGCTGTTACTTACATACTATCACCTATGTTTTGTCCATACTTCATACCATGCATTTTTGCTCTGATTCTTGCATGATATGTTCACACTTTATTAGATGCATTTCTGCTCTTTATCTTCAACAGAATTAAAATGTTGTTCTGTATAGCAGATATAGATGAAGTTTCCTTGATTATAAAAACTATAGCTGAGGTTCATCCATACTGAGCTACCTATTGTTATTGAGTAAAGCATTTTATTCTCATTCTGACTGAATTTCATTCAACTTCATGTTGTTGTTAGGTATTGATAAATATATCAAATTCTGTCCATGGCATGATTAAGTTGTTAAGAAGGAATGCAGATCTATCAGGGAAGCTAGCATAAATTTGTGAGAGCATACGTTTTTATGTATTCAAATGTAGGTTTCTGTATCTGTGTATCAATAAGTGCGCATATATATGTAGCAATACCCTTGTAAAGAAAACTAAAAAATTGTATACTTTTGCTCAAACTGAAAATGTGTAAAGAAAATTAAAAAAATTATAGCTATGGACCCACAGAAAATTAGCGAGTATGTGAGCATGTGAGTTCAAACTGTATACAATTTGAAACATGTAGTTTCATCTAGACAATACAAATAAACAAGAATCTAAATTATGATAAATAAGATGAAACACTTGAAAGTCAAGTGCATTTTTTAAAATAATTTTGTTGAACTTTCAATCTGATTGGTATACTTTTGCTCATGTACTTTGTCCTTTGTTTATTACATTTCTAATGTCTTACTGTTAGATGTATTGCAACCTCTTCTCATGCAATTTTATCCACTTTCTTGTTCTTGTTTTTTGTATCTTTGTCATTTTCTTAATCACTATATTCACTCTCATAGTAATCATACTCTTATTCCTATTCCTATACTACATATATAGAGTGACCTTTAATATTTATACCTCAACTGCCTTCACAGATTTGTTTTAAAGCCTTTAGTTTCAGGTTTGTTTTGTTGTCACAGCCGACCCATGCATCCTCTAAAATTTCTCACTGAAGTCAAATCATTTCTACAAATCTATTCAGATATATAATAATGGCATTTAGTTGTATGAACTGACATGCTTTATATCTGATAAGAAATTTATTCCTTCGTTGATAATTCTGTAGATAAAGTACCAACATGATTTGTTCACTATGTTCTTTTTGAGCCAATTTCTATGTTATGTGCTCTGTCATTTGATAATGCGATGGAAGATTATTATAGTAAGCCTCCAATGTAAATGATATGAAAGAAAAAGTATTGGAAGTCTCGATCAGAATCTTAGTACAGAGCTTCTCATGAATATAATAATAAACATGAAGGCACATACTAAGACATGATTCCAAGAACATTGATATCATGGTCTTTGTCTCTTTTTCAAGGTATGTTTTACGGTACATAAAAATGATTAGATTCAATTGCCGCAGGTCATATATTATATATGATTTTCTATTCCATATTTGACGGACAAATAGAAACATGCATTCGTAGGCTGATGTGTCTACTTATATATGGTCTGTTTCTTGATGAATCGTTTACAATCCATCTGACTGCTTTAATTTAACACACTTTTAGTTATGGTTAATATGCACTTTGCTGTTTACATGTTGATATGTCTGTTTATATGTGGTATGTCTCAAGATTGATGAGTTGCACTCAATCTGATGGGTTTATGCTTATGTATACAGATTTATATATGTATACAGATTTATGTTTATGTTTATGCTTATGTATACAGATTTATGTTTATGTTTATGCTTATGTTTATGCTTATGTATACAGATTTATATATGTATACAGATTTATGTTTATGTTTATGCTTATGTTTATGTTTATGTTTATGTTTATGCTTATGTATACAGATTTATGTTTATGTTTATGCTTATGTATACAGATTTGTATATAAATGTGTCTGGATGTGTTCATTTTAATATATAGTAAAGATATTGATATTTGACATTATTGTGATATGAGTATACTCTAAAAGGAAGAACAATAACTAAACATGCATTGAAATTGACTGTGACTATATATTAAACAATAAAGTTATTGGTGGTGGTTGAGAAGAAAAGAGGAGAACAGAGGTCGATGAAACAATGTTGATGATGGTTGTGTTGGTGTTGGGTGGTGCATGTGATGCTTCCTAGCATGGTTGTTGGTTGGGCGATCGGTTGTTGTGCTGGCAGTGGAAAAGGTGAAAGAATAGAAATGAGGGGGAAATGCATTGTGCTGTAGCAGTAGTACAACCTTGTATTATTACTAGCCAATGACGTTAACTTTGTGTGAATCTAACAAACACCAAACCCATATGCCTGATCTTTAGTTTTCCTTCCAGATGGGTAGAACGCTCATTCAATTTATATATTAGTTATAATTTCGATTCATAACAAATTCAGTGAATACATGACACGAAACAGAGTTGGATGATACTGGAGGTCCATGTGCACCCTAAAATGTTTGGGATGAACCTTTAGGCTGTTGTGTTATATCTATCTATCATCTTAATGTTACTGCTAAAAAGCTATAAACTTAGAGAACTATGCTATTGAAATCTTGTTGCTTAAGTTTGTCTTTCCCTTTTGTAATTTAAAAAGTGGAAGTGTATAATAAACCACTCCTAAAGTGGGATGTCCACATCCTACACCCGATGTGAATTCTGTAAGTCAGTAAAGGTCCTCTGGTGACTGTTCTCTGTTATGCTATGGGCTTCATGTGTGACCAAACTTGGATTCTGTGCATATTGGGTTATTTGATGCAATAGTATTTCTTCTGGCATCACAACTGAACGACATCGATAAAGCTATCCAACTCCATGTTGTAGCATATTATAATTGTAAAGCCACTTTAGGTATACCGTGTTTTCTGACAGTAAACTTACAATATGAGCTATCGATATGTGATTGTGGTAATTCTAATTTGAATATGGTTTCTTAATAGGCTGAGGACACAAACTCTATGATATTGGAACTCACAACTACAGCCACGAATGAAAGAGGGATGCTTGATCAATGCGGGGATCTTCTAGCTTTTACCACAGCAGCATAGGTAGAGTCTCTTAAATTGGCACTAATATCCAAGAAGATAGAGAAAACCATAATTTAATTCAGATATTCAGAAACTTCATTTGCAATTCAGAAACTTCGTTTGCAATTGTTATATCCTGGTGAACAGAGCATCTTGGTGAAATTTGGTTGATGTGTAAAACAGAAGAAGGAAGATGGTAGTATTAGCAAACAAAGAAGGTGGTGTAAGGGAAAAAGTGCAATAGAAGCAACCATATGAAGGACTTGCCCCCTGGATGATTGTAAATGATAGATGGAAAATACATGTAAGAAAGCCTTTTTATGCAGAGTAAGAAACCAAAGGCGAAGGAACTGACATGATGTTTGTGTTTTCCTTAGTTGTACTTTGATAAGCCACAGAAATATCTACTGAAATGTCTGTGACTATTGACAATATATAAAAGCTGAACTGGTAAACTATTGATGCCCAACATATATATATTTTGATTATACTAATACTTATCATAATGGAAAACTAACTTGACAGGAAGTCCACTTGGATATTGCTCATTTGTAAGAGATTGTGACAGGTAGTCAGGAATGATATGATGTCATTGGATCAAACTGATTAAAAATAACTATACTGGTGGTCCAACTGCCATTGGTGTGGACTGGTTCAAGTGGTGAAACTTGTTGGGCATAAATGTTGTTAGCATTCTTGGCCATTTCCTTCTCCATACCCGTGCCACTGTCTCCATTCACCCTTTCCCTCACAGCCAAGCCCCTGCCACCATTAAGCCCATTCCTACAATCTGCCTAATTCCCCAATCCTGTATGTGAGGAACCTACACATCTCAAACCTTGAATGATTTCCCCGATGCCCTGTGTAAATCCCCACCCCAATCTCCTACCTTGAAGAAGACATAATAAAAACTCCCCCGAAACATCAAATTTTTATTCTTGTCCTCTTGTCTTACCCATAGAACACGAGATATTTCTAATAATACTTTCTTAACCAATTAATACTTTCCCACTAAAACAAGGTTGTGTTGTATACAAGAAAATATATTAAATGTACTGCCTTGTCCATCAATTTTTCTGACATGTCGTGATTTAGGAAGACCAATGGCTTCAACATTGGATAAATGTTGGACACAAAATTCAATAGCCTCTTCTACTATGTAGCTTTCCACCATACAACCCTCGGGTCGATATCTATTCTTCACATACCCCTTTAATAGCTTCATATATCGCTCGAACGGATACATCCAACGTAAAAATACCGGACCACATAGTTTGACCTCTCTAACCAAGTGCACAGTCAAATGAACCATTACATCAAAGAATGAAGGAGGGAAGTACATCTCAAGCTGACACAAAGTGATGATGATATGATTTTGCAATGAGTCCAACGTCTCAGGGTCAATGACTTTTGAGCATAAAGCATTGAAGAACATACAAAGTTTAGTGATTGCATTTCTAACCCGCTTAGGCAAAATGGAACGGATAGCCAACGGCAAAAACTGTTGCATTAAGATGTGGCAATCATGTGATTTCAAGCCCAACAGTTTCAAATCTTTCATATCCACAAATCTACTCATGTTTGAAGAATATCCCTCTGGAACCTTAACTCCTTTTAGGAACCCGCAAAATACAGCTTTCTCAGACTTTGAAAGTGTGTAACATGCTGGGGGCAAGTAGGTCCGACTTCCCCTCATTTGTGGAGCCAATCTATCTCGAATACCCATGTCAACCATGTCTAATCTTGCCTTGAGGCCATCTTTCGTCTTCCATGGGATATTAAGTAATGTTCCAATCAGACTATCACATATGTTCTTCTCTATGTGCATCACATCTAAACAATGCCTCACATATAAAGACTTCCAATAAGGAAGATCAAAGAATATAGACCTCTTCTTGTAGAGACCTTTGAGAATTGGAGATTTATTCTTTTTTCCAAATTTTACTTTCAACTGTTTCACCTTAGTGAAGATTTCTTGTCCGGTTAATGGTCGTGGAGCTCTTCGTAGTTCTACTTTTCCGTTAAAAGCTTTCTTCACTCTACGATAATGATGATCCTTAGACAAGAACCTGCGATGGCCGAGATAAACAGTTTTCTTCCCATGTTTCAGTTGACAGAAAGAGGTCTCGTCTTCACAGATAGGGCAACCAAGATGTCCTTTGATACTGTACCCAGATAGATTTCCATATGCCGGGTAATCATTAATCGTACAAAATAGCATCGCCCTCATATTAAAATTCTCTTTGCGGTATGCATCATACAACTCAACACCCTTGTCCCAGAGAATCTTTAAATCTTCAACAAGTGGAGCCAAGTAAACGTCAATATCATTTCCAGGCTGCTTTGGTCCTGAAATCAGTAAAGTCAAAAGCATATACTTGCGTTTCATGCATACATCTGGATCAAGATTATATATAACCAAAATTACAGGCCATGTACTATGACTTCCTGAATTATGGGGATTCATTCCATCTGCAGAAAGTGCCAGTCTTAAGTTTCTAGGATTACCACCAAATTCTGGAAATATATTATCGATTGTCATCCATTGCGGAGAATCTGCAGGGTGTCTAAGAAAACCATCTCTTTTTCTATCCTCAGCATGCCAAACCAACTTCTTCGCATCATCAGAATTATTGAACAAGCGCCTAAATCTCGGTATTATTGGTAAATACCACAACACCTTACTAGGGCTTCCATCCTTCTTGTATCGTGGTTCTCCACAGACTGGACAACTGTCCTTCAAAGCATGATCGTTTCGATACAAAATGCAATCATTGGAGCATGCATTTATCTTTTCATAATCAAGGCCCATGGATGAAAGAACTTTCTTTGCCTCGTAAGTGCGACGAGGAAGCACATTATCCTCGGGAAGCATATCTTTCAAGAGATGTAGCAAGGTCGTAAAACTTTTATCAGACCAACCATTGCTCGCCTTCAGGTGATATAACTTTAAAACAGCAGATAATTTGGTGAACTTGACACAGCCATTGTATAATGGTGTTTCAGAGTCAGTCATTAACCTTTCAAACATTTTAGGACAGTCTCGTATCTTTTCTTCTACATTGTAAGCCATGTCCTGCAATGTGTCTCCTTCGCCTCCCTCAAATTGTTCACTCTGATCTACAATATGAAAATCTTCCCTCTCGCCATGATGTATCCATCGTGTGTAAGTGGTATCAATGCCGTCTCGAAATAAGTGATGACGCAATGCGTCTTTGTTAATCCGCTTACCGAAATCACACTTTGTGCAAGGACAAAGAAGTCTAGTATCGTTTCCTGCATGTTCAATTGCACACCTTACAAATTCATCCACTCCTTTTTCATACTCTTCAGATAAGCGATTTGAAGACATCCACTTTCGATCCATTGCTGCACAACGATAAAAGGGGTGAGTACAAATATGTGGATAGTTCTTGTAGGGAAGGCATAGTTGCAAACAAGGCATAGTTGCAAACAACCCTCCAATAAAGGGAGCCCTACAAGAAATATGATTCAAAATGGGATGAACAAGACTACAAGAAAATGATGCAGAATATTTGTAGGAGTCTGTCCCTATTTAGTTGGCAGTTTGTAGAGAGCTAAGGTAGGGTGACATTTTGCTTTATGCTCCCATCATGTGAACAATTTAAGATTGAAGAGTTGCAAAAGAGACGAAATGTTACATGTATAGTAGCAGTATCCATCCATTACAATCAATGTAACATATTTAACAGAAGAAAAGATAAGACGGGAAATCAACGAGTTTGACTGTATCAAACCAACTGCAGGCCCTTAGTTTCGAATCAAAATTTTCAACAATCACAAACAAACACACATTACAGATACCTTGGAGGGAACATATTTAATTTTACGCATTTCGAATAACTTCGGTGCAGGAACTTACTTTTCCGCTTGCCTGTCCGAATAACACGGAACATTTCATCTTCAGCCACAGGTATCACCTAAGGGGAACATATACTTCCACTCAGCTGCTGGAAAAATAACATGCAATGAAACAGTGACTATCAAGGCTGATCTAGGTAGAGGTGTTCATTGAACTCACCTTAGGCAGGGGGACCTCCCATTTCCCTTCTTTCTCCTTTCTTTTCTGTTTGATGGTGTTACTAAGCTACGAGAACGTCTATGAATGTTTTCATTGGCAATGATTTTCTGGGTAGAAACACAAAAGCTTCTAAGATCATAATTGAAAATATGGATGAACTAATGGTTTTTGGTTTTTCTAGAACTGAACCAAGAATGTCTTCCTGTATGATCAACATGTCTTATTCCAAAGGCAAACATCATACATGAGACATTCTTGGTATCATCATCTGTATCCGTGCTTCCTAGTGCACAACTATACTTTTCGTGGTGTCAAGTTTTGAATTGTCAAATATTTCTGGCATGTCCCCCAACTCAAATATGAACATGTATGACTTATAGAATGAAAGTCACACATTGGGTGCTTTCAGAGAGCTCTCTATGTGGTCCCTATTTAGTATCAACGATAAAAGTACACTAACAAGATTAGTATGAATAGGCATATGACAAATTATATCAAGGAAGATCCTTTCCTCCATAGAATCACTTAAGGAGGACTGTTTAAATACCTCTTATGTATCCACCCGAAGGAACTTAGAAATTATTTAATTTCCAACTTAACGGCTGCTTCTTACACTATCATTCCTCTATAAACCAGGATATGAATAAATCCCATAGAAACCCACAAGCTATACATGAACCAAAGAAACTCACAATCCCATAGCCACATATGGAACGAGTCAATACAAAAGATAAAAAGTCAGCTTAACTTATTTCCTACATTCTTCTGGGTTCTCTCTATCGGCCTCCTGGATCACTAACATTCTGCCCCATTAACCAATTGGATGTGATGATTGGACAAACACTATCATTGCTAAGCATTTTACTATTAAAAATAGCAAAGAAGCTAGATATCATGTTGTTATCATGGCCAACTTAGCTTCATTTAGTTTAGTGAGCAGCGAGCCCAACCAATTGCAAAAATCAAAGCATGTGACAACTATTATTAGTGCAAGCCTACTCTTCCAAATGATCTTAGCGTAGTTTTATTCAAATATGAAGTGCTTTATGCTTTCAAAATTCAACTCGTACGTAGAGCATGGGTCCTCTATTCAAACATCCCATGCCTTATAGTTTAGTAAAATAGTTTCTTTGATCTAACAATCAAATCAGTAAAAATAGCCTACTAATCAGTCAGTATTAATTCTGGTCTAACAAGGGATTTGATCTGTAGGCAAAAATGAAGCTGAATTTTGGACTTAAAGGGTTCACAACTGGACAACCAGTCTTCACCAGGAGTATACAGAGCAGGCACCCTAAGAACTCAGAATCAACCCTGAGTTGATCAAGTAAATTTTTTTATAAACGCAAGCCAAAGAGCAGAGGTCATAGGCAAGTTAAGTCCCAATGGTGGAAGCATAAAGCACAACACAAACTAGAAACTTGCCCAACTTCTAAGATGATGATACCAACAATAATGCTAACTAAGAGTTTACCTTGGATTGAAGGGAGCTCAAAGCAACGGGGTCGTCGTCCGTCCGTCGTATGTCCGTGGGGCAGCGGCGCTTTCCGGAGAAGTGAGGGGGGAGGGCCTTCGTCCGTCTGGTGAAGAGCAGAGGGCAACGACTGCGGAGAAGTGAGGGGGGAGGGCCGTCGTCCGGGCAGCGGCTGCGGCGCTCAGCCGGTGCTCTGGGATGGCCGCTGTGAGAAGGGTGGGCGTCGTCGTCTGTCTGTCCGTGAGAGGGTGTGAGACGGGCGGGGGTGTGAGACGGGCGGGGGTGGAAGGGTTGGAAAGTTTGTGCGGCCGTGAAATTTTTTTTGGGGGGGAAACTAGGCGCGCGGAGGAAAAAAGGAAGCCCGGGAATTTTTTTGGGGGAAACCAGGCGCGCTCAATAACATGGGGCCTTAACTGCACCCCGAGGATTTTCGCCGAGGGTCGAACCCGGGTCCCAATCTAAAATTCAATTTTAGATTGGGTCTGAGATTAACTGGGTCGGTTCATTTTTTTACCCATATGTGATATTATTACAGAATAATTATTAACCTACATGAATCATATAAATTACATATATAAATATGTATCCATTAATTTAAAATACTTCTATTAATATTGTATCCATTAATTTTAAATACTTCTATCTGCATTTATAAATAGTATGTATATATATGTATATGTTTTATTTCTATAGTTTTAAATATCCCTATATAATTTTAATATTGTATCCTTTAATTTTAAATACTTCTATCTGCATTTATAAATATTATGTATTAATGAAATATAAATGCAGATAGAAGTATTTAAAATTAATGGATACAATATCAAAATTATATAGTGATGTTTAAAACTATAGAATTAATATATATATATATATATATATATATATATATATATATATATATATATATATATATGTATATGTTTTATTTTTATAGTTTAAAACACCATCACTATATAATTTTAATATTGTATCCATTAATTTTAAATACTTCTATCTGCATTTATAAATATTATGTATATATATGTATATGTTTTATTTCTATAGTTTTAAACATCACTATATAATTTTAATATTGTATCCATTAATTTTAAATACTTCTATCTGCATTTATAAATATTATGTATTAATGAAATATACATAATATCAAAATTATAAATGCAGATAGAAGTATTTAAAATTAATTGATACAATATCAAAATTATATAGTGATGTTTAAAATTATATAATTAATATATATATATATGTTTTATTTATATAGTTTTAAACATCACTATATAATTTTAATATTGTATCCATTAATTTTAAATACTTCTATCTGCATTTATAAATATTATGTATTAATGAAATATAAATGCGGATAGAAGTATTTAAAATTAATGGATACAATATCAAAATTATATAGTGATGTTTAAAACTATAGAATTAATATATATATATATATATATATATATATATATATATATATATATTATTTTCATAGTTTTAAACATCACTATATAATTTTAATATTGTATCCATTAATTTTAAATACTTCTATCTGCATTTATAAATATTATGTATTAATGAAATATAAATGCAGATAGAAGTATTTAAAATTAATGGAGACAATATCTAAATTATATAGTGATGTTTATAATTATATAATTAATATATATATGCTGATAGAAGTATTTAAAATTAATGGACACAATATTAAAATTATATAGTGATGTTTAAAACTATAGAAATAAAACATATATACATATATATATATATATATATATATATATGAATTATATAATTTTAAACATCACTATATAATTTTAAACATAACTATATAATTTTAATATTGTATCCATTAATTTTAAATACTTCTATCTGCATTTATAAATATTATGTATTAATGAAATATAAATGCGAAAAGAAGTATTTAAATTAATGGATACAAAATCTAAATTATATAGTGATGTTTAAAATTATTTATTTAATATATATATATATATATATATATATATATATATATATATATATATATATATGTTTTATTTCTATAGTTTTAAACATCACTATATAATTTTAATATTGTATCCATTAATTTTAAATACTTCTATCTACAATTATAAATATTATGTATTAATGAAATATAAATGAAGATAGAAGTATTTAAAATTAATGCATACAATATCAAAATGATATAATGATGTTTAAAACTATAGAATTAATATATATATATATATATATATATATATATATATATATATATATATATGTACACATATGTTTTATTTCTATAGCTTTAAACATCACTATTTAATTTTAATATTGTATCCATTAATTTTAAATACTTCTATCTGCATTTATAAATATTATGTATTAATGAAATATAAATGCAGATAGAAGTATTTAAAATTAATGGATACAATATCAAAATTATATAGTGATGTTTAAAACTATAGAATTAATATATATATATATATGTATATGTTTTATTTTTATAGTTTAAAACAACATCACTATATAATTTTAATGTTGTATCCATTAATTTTAAATACTTCTATCTGCATTTATAAATATTATGTATATATATGTATATGTTTTATTTTTATAGTTTTAAACATCACTATTTTATTTTAATATTGTATCCATTAATTTTTTATACTTCTATCTGCATTTATAAATATTATGTATTAATGAAATATACATAATATCAAAATTATAAATGCAGATAGAAGTATTTAAAATTAATGGATACAATACCAAAATTATATAGTGATGTTTAAAATTATATAATTAATATATATATATGTTTTATTTATAAATTTTTAAACATCACTATATAATTTTAATATTGTATCCACTAATTTTAAATACTTCTATGTGCATTTATAAATATTATGTATTAACGAAATATAAATGCGGATAGAAGTATTCAAAATTAATGGATACAATATCAAAATTATATAGTGATGTTTAAAACTAGACAATTAATATATATATATATATATATATATATATATATATATATATATATATATATTATTTTCATAGTTTTAAACATCACTATATAATTTTAATATTCTATCCATTAATTTTAAATACTTCTACCTGCATTTATAAATATTATGTATTAATGAAATATAAATGCAGATAGAAGTATTTAAAATTAATGGAGACAATATCTAAATTATATAGTGATGTTTAAAATTATATAATTAATATATATATATATATAAATGCAGATAGAAGTATTTAAAATTAATGGATACAATATTAAAATTATATAGTGATGTTTAAAACTATAGAAATAAAACATATATACATATATATATATATATTAATTATATAATTTTAAACATCACTATTAAATTTTAAAAATCACTATATAATTTTAATACTGTATCCATTAATTTTAAATACTTCTATCTGCATTTATAAATATTATGTATTAATGAAATATAAATGCAAATAGAAGTTTTTAAATTAATGGATACAATATCTAAATTATATAGTGATGTTTAAAATTATTTATTTAATATATATATATATATATATATATTTCTATAGTTTTAAACATCACTATATAATTTTAATATTGTATCCATTAATTTTCAATACTTCTATCTACAATTATAAATATTATGTATTAATGAAATATAAATGCAGATAGAAATATTTAAAATTAATGGATACAATATCAAAATTATATAATGATGTTTAAAACTATAGAATTAATATATATATATATATATATATATATATATGTATATGTTTTATTTCTATAGTTTTAAACATCACTATATAATTATAATATTGTATCCATTAATTTTAAATACTTCTATCTATATTTATAAATATTATGTATTAATGAAATATAAATGAAGATGCAAGTATTTAAAATTATGGATACAATATCAAAATTATAGAGTGATGTTTAAAACTATAGAATTAATATATATATATATATATAGAATATATATATAAATATATACATATGTATATGTTTTATTTCTATAGTTTCAAACATCACTATATAATTTTAATATTGTATCCATTAGTTTTAAATACTTCTATTTGCATTTATAAATATTATGAATTAATGAAATATAAATGCAGATAGAAGTATTTAAAATTAATGGATACAATACCAAAATTATATAGTGATGTTTAAAATTACTGTGGAATTAATATATATATATATGTTTTATTTCTATAGTTTTAAACATCACTATATAATTTTAATATTTTATATATTAATTTTAACTATTTCTTTCTGCATTTATAAATATTATGTATTAATGAAATATAAATGCAGATAGAAATATTTAAAATTAATGGATACAATATCAAAATTATACAGTGATGTTTAAAACTATAGAATTAATATATATATATATATATATATATATATATATA
Source organism: Alisma plantago-aquatica (assembly GCA_963693085.1). Taxonomy (NCBI): domain Eukaryota; kingdom Viridiplantae; phylum Streptophyta; class Magnoliopsida; order Alismatales; family Alismataceae; genus Alisma; species Alisma plantago-aquatica. Next base: position 664,345,323 of record OY856414.1, read on the forward strand.
TATATTATAAGCGAATATTATATGTGAATATTATAATTGAAAAATTCAGAGAATTATGTGAATATGATGTGTTGTTAAACTATGGTCTTTTACAATATGTAGCTATTACAACAGGTGATATAATGTTGTGTAATTATAGTATCTTACAATGGTTTAGTTTACGTTGTATAATGGAGGTCTATTACAACGATGTTTTATGTGTGGATATTACAACAGGTTACAACATGTTGTGTAATTATAATATATAACAACAGGTGGGAGTCTGTTGTCTCATGTTGGGATATAACAACGAGTTTTAATATGTTGTATTATGGTGGTCTATTACAACATGTACCAAATACAACATGTAAAGGCCTGTTGTATAATTAATACATACTACAACGGGTGAGTCTGCGTTGTGTAATGATGGTCTATTACAACATGTGACTGTTACAACGGGTCAAAATATGTTGTGTAAATAACATCTTTTACAACGGTTTTGAATATGTTGTGATACTACAACCTATTACAACACTTTAGCAGTTGTTGTAGTATCCTCCTATACTACAACATGTTTGGCATGTTGTAAATGACTTGTGTTGTATAAAATATACAATATACAACACAAAAATGGGATTGTTGTGATAAGTATGCTAACTACAACACAATCATGAGAACTGTTGTCTATCTCCCGTTGTAAAAAGCATTTTCTGTAGTAGTGTATTGGGAAGTGGAGACGGAGATGTTCAATACGTATCCTTTCCTCTTTTAGAAATTTTGAGACGAAATTTTTATTAGAGGGGGAGAATTGTTATAACCCGTTCCTAGCTTTGCTAATAATCCTAGAGATTTAAGATAATCTTAATGTTTGTCATGTTTTTGTTAGTAATATATTATCTTGTACATTATCTTAACTTTGGTAACCTTAAATACTTGTTTGGGCAACTCATAATTATGACTTGAGCATACTAAAAAGATCTAAGTTGGAGTAATATAGCATTAACCCATACATGTATGCAAGAAGAGAGTTAATGAAATTGGAGAAAATAATTAATAAATTATTTTTTATTTGAGAATATTATCAAAATAATATTATAGGATTGTAGAGAATTCAATTATGAATCTAACAAAAAAAGAATTAACCAAATCAGAGTTAAAATGAGAGGGTTATGCCCTTTCCAGTAAACATATACAGAGTGTCGCGACCGCAACGTTGTGTCGTGTGCTGCGACCGCGACGGATGCCACCCAGGACAGCCAATCATAAAATTATCATACCATGCACTATGATTATCCATTTTTGACGAAACAAAGTGTGTAGGAATCACAATTCGATCCTCTATTATCTCAGATACTTTTCTCTATGAGAGGGCAATCTAGAAGGCAATTTCTAGGGCAATGTTTGGGGAATAACGTAAAGAACGATGGAAATCCAAAAGGGTTTCCATTGATTCTAATTGGTAAGTAGTTTTAACTGTGATTCTTCCTTCTCTTCATTTCCCCTTGCTCGGAACCCTTGATTCATCGAATTTGAGGTTTGGGTTAACCTCTGACCTTCATCTTCTACCTACAGCACACCTTGTTTAGGGTTTAAAGGAAGAAGAAACTGCTGATTTTACTAGGATCCTGATATGGATTCAAGATTTTCAGAGATGGGTTGCGTTTTTAAGCTGTTTCACACCTTAGGGTGAGTGGGTACTTCCTTTAAATAATAGATTGCATGAAAATGAGTTAAATCATCAAAAAAATTCATTTGCTTAGTATGTGAGTACAAACCCTAAATGGTCTATTTGATCTTGATTTTGCAAGTTGATATGAAATGGATTATTCCTCTGTTTTGATGAATTTCAGATGATAAAATCATATTATAATTGGGTACAATCCATCTTTGTGAGAATTTCCTAACTATTTGCAGAGGTTATAAGAGTAAACTGAATTTTAGGGTTTTTGGCTATAACTGAAATTGTTGGATAATTAGATAGAGAAATTTGTCTATCTAAATCTCATTGATTATGAATTATTGTTTATTTGAATGTATAGTACATATATGTCAGATGCTATCTCAGTAAAGAGGGTGAATCCCTAGATGAGTGGAAAGTTGGAAATTTGCAAATAAATATTGTGAAATCCATTTGAAGTGATTTTCTTAACATCATATACTTTATCTATTCAATGTTGTTCTTGATGTATGATGCTTTAGTAAATGGTGTGGAAACCCTAGTTTAGTTCATTAAAGGGTTTCATATATATATTCGATTATATGTGAACTACTGAGAGAAATCTTAATTGAATGATGTTATGATGTATTAAATCCTTATGTGAGTCATGTGATTAGTGAATGAGGTAAATGAAACCCTAAAGATAGGGTGTTTAGTGAATAAAGTATTGTGATATTAATGTTTCTCAGTATGAGATGTGGTTATGATTAATAGTTCAATTGTGGTAAATATTATCAGATGGTTTATGAAATGAATGATTTACAAAGCTGAACTAAGATATATTGATATGATGATTGAATTGTGAACTTGAAGAGTGAATTAGACATTTAGATGCCATGACCACTGTAGAATCCTCATAGGATGAGGCTTGCACTGTGGGGAGGAAACAATTTCCCAACTGGAGGTAGTCCAGATTGAGGTAAGCCGGAGCACACCAGTAGGGTGTGGGGGTCTTGACCAGTAGGGCAGACTCCTTACCGTTGTGTAGTACCCAACACCAACCGGGGATTTTGGTGGTACTTGTGTCACATGTTGAGTGATCAGTGGTCAGTAGGTCCACTAATGCACAATAAGCTTGAGGTCTTTGACTCACCGCCTGAGTACCTAGGTTGAGAGGTGGAGTCTGAGATATCTAGCCACTCCCATTAGCCACTGAGAGGCAGACATGTCGAGGCCCGCTGCAGATGAGATCTTACCCAAGAGATAGATTTAGGAACCTGGGCATACTTCTAAGATTTGTACAGTGATAGCATACCTTGATGCGATTCTTTCACATGTTGTGGTACACCTCATGTGGGTTCAGGGCATAACAAGATGAATGAGAGGTTAAACAAGTGTGTGCAGCTATTCAATTATCCTTTGTATGTTTCATAGTTATTGGTTCTCTTTGAGATTAATTAAGCATGTTCATATGCTAATTCACTATTGTAGATATCTAGAGTATCTTGAAATATTTACGATTAGGAATGATTAGTCTCTTTAAAGCTTAATGCTATTATAATTGATATCAGTTGCTCAATAATATATCTATAATTATAATAGTGCTTTAGACTGTTTCTTTGAAGTATTCATTTACTAAGCGAGTAGGCTCACCCCTCTACTCACAATTTTTAGGGAAATCGCATGGACTTGAAGAAGGTTAATGCATCAGAGTAGATCTACCACATGAGTTAAGTATAAGATCAGTTAAGTTGAGTTGGTCATTGTCACTCTAGGTCCTTATATAGATGTGAGAGAGTTGTAAATGATGTTTTGTATCTTTGTTTCCTTAATAATAGAGTATATATCTAGTGATCATGTTGTATGTACGTGGGAGTGTGAGAAATAGAATGAATATATGTATGTGTATCATTAATGTTGAGATCATATTATAGTAATTAAGGTTTAATTCTCTTGTATAGTTTGTTTATGTGATTGCATGCGAGAAAACAAAGAGTTTGAAATAAAGGAAAAAAAGGAATAGTTAGGAGTAAACTTTGTATTAAGTATAATCCTCAAACTTATGCCCTAATCTCATGATTAGTGGTAATCATGGGATGTGGGTGTAACACTCATGTTGAAACATGGTAGCTAATCTTGAGCACCCTTATAGACCCCTTCTCTTTAGAAGCTGGGAAAAGGCCTTAAGATATTGTTGGTATAATGGAAATGAACATAAAACACACTTGCATGCTAATAAAAGAGTCTTTAATCATGTTTTTTCTTCATTCTTGTTATTTACTTTATGCTTTTTCAAGAAATATATGTTCTTAAACCTGTAATTTTATATGTTTGGACAGCGTACTCAGCATAGTTGTGTTGATGTGTATCATTTTATGATTTTAGGTAACATGTACACCATGAATCTCTAATGTTGATCAATGCTTCTGCACTTATGATAATATGCTCTTACTCTTGTGATATAGAATGACATGCAAATGGAATACACACTATTGATATATGGGACCTATGACCTTATCATGTATTAGTTTAGCATTCTTTTATGCTTTCTTGTCTCATACCTTAGTTGTTGTTTGTGGTTTTATTCATGCATATGTTATGTGATCTATCATACAGACGGAGCTTTGGTCCTCTATCCTTTGTCTTTATAGCCATTAGGAGTGAGGATTTTGGTAACAAACGGTTCCCTGATAGGATCTCTCAGTTACAACAACCAAAGAAGACAAATAATTGTCAAAGGAAATTGAGTTGTGTCTGAGAAGCCCCCAATACCCCTCTATTTATAGGAGGGTCAGGGTTCCCAGTCTAAATGGGAGTGGAAGGGACCAGAATTTCATGAAAATTTGCAACCTACGACAGGAGAAATGGCCAATTCGTGAGAAAAGTGATCGGTTGCCATGCGAGATGATCAGTTCACCCAGTGAACTGGTTGTTTCATCATGTTTCTCAATCACAATTGTATTGGCAATTCTAATCCAATTAATGAAAGACATGACATCAACACTAATCCTTGATGTAATCGAATTGCACCACGAACCTAGCATCTCGCTTCACAAAATGGTCATCTTGTAATCACGAATTGGTCGATTCACTAAGTGAACATGTCGTTTCGCACCCTAGTTCATCTAGAAATCAGCCAATGCAAGTTCTAATTAACCTGACACTCCAAATAGTAATTTCAACACTTGAACCGTTCAAATGAGAGTCTAGTCAGTTATTTTTTTTCTCAAATTGAATATCTAAACACTTTTGTAATCAATTCAATTACCATTCATAATTAAACTCCTCTTCTAGGTCTATCCTATGTATGTGACCCTATAGGTTCCAAGTTACGTTGGCAGTGAATGTCCATAACTATTTTATGACATCACAAGAAAAGAGTGGTGCCTAGTCACACATCATTGCTTCCCAAGTAAATGGAAAGTTGGAGAACAACTTCAACCTACAATTTGTGTCAGGTGTTACAGTGATTGTAGAATTCCTATTTCTAATATCTAAAATGAACTCGAGGTATAGAATCGTCATCCTTTCAACGTTCAATCCATGTACCTTGAACTAGAGCGTACTGTCTGAGATATATGTGACCTCAATATCATATATTGATTCGCATGTGCATGCACATACTTTTCCTCAATCTCCCTTATCAAGTGGTCAAGATATCAAACTCCTACAGTAGGGACAAATCCCATCTACATCACTCACAATCTTCCCCATGTGTCACAATGCACCCAATCATCACCTTTATGGAAACCCTTATTTAAGGTCATGTTGGATGATGTCAAAGCACACTTAATGACATGTGATGAGTGTAGTGATTTCAGGGCTAAGAAAGACAATCACCCCTTCACTATGATAGATGACTATGATCACCAAGTATGGTTTCCATTTATCACTCTCAAGGTGGGTTTGTTTGATACACTATCCTCTAAGAAGTATCTATGTTCTTGGTTTGATATCACATATGATAACTAATGAGATTTTGTCATCAACCCACATACACTCTAGTCTTAAGTGTTACTATTGTCTATCAGCCTTCCATAGTAATATTTGACTAAGGATGTAACAAGAATGTGCATACTCTTAACATCTATATGATCTCACTGTTCAAGTCATGCACTTGAAGACAGACGTCATTGAGTAATTCATTCTTCAGACATTCATTATGTTTCCTCATTATCTCACAACTGTGTGAAATAGAATGAATCAAAAGATTGTCTTTATTATTATTAATCAAATCCTTTATGTAACATGTCATCACAATCATCATATGATTGACCCTCTGGGCATACATACCAATAGACTCCCACTTTTACTTAGATAAAATCACCCTCAGATCTTATTCTCAGTGATCTAAACATGTACATCATGTATATGCTACAGAAGTGGTAATCTAGTGGGTTAGCAACATATTACCTTTAGTTGGTATATTTCATGTTTCACATCTCTTTGTTGGATGACTTTTCATATGAGATGGCACTTCCATAATATGCTATATGATATTCCTTACCAAAATAGTAGCTCCATTGTTGTCATGGTATATCTACTGTGTCATCAGTGGTTGGAACATCTTTAAGTTCATCCATATGAACTTCTAGATCCATATAGTATGCATTCCTAAGTTCATAACACTAGGACACTCAACTTATATTGTAGAATTGAAACAATGGTCTATATTTTAGAGCACTTTCCAACTTACAACTCTTATCATAGTTTTATATTGTGATCATTCTATGTCATTTCAGAAGTTTCCATCAATGTAACCCTTTACATCCAACTCTTCCTTATTACCATAGTGAAACAATTGATCTTTTCACACTTCTCAAGTACTAATGGATGTTTTCTATGGTATTCCAATGACCTTCATTTGATCTAAATAATATCATCTTGTCATGTCCAATACATGCAAGACTATGGGATGAATACATTAAATAGAATACATGATAGATCCAATTGTTGGTGCATAGAGCATTTTATCATGACTTTCCATTCTTTATAAGAATCAGAACATAGGGTTCTTGAGAGATTAATCCCATGAATCATGGTCATATTCTCTCTTATTGAATCCTTCATGTTGAACACTTTTAGCATCTTGCTATTATATGTGCTCATCATACTTAGGTTATGAAACTTTCCAGATTTATCTCTATAGATCTAAATTCCTATTGCATATTGCGCTTCACTTAATTCTTCTAGATGAAGGAGATTTCCATGCTAGGTTTCAATACTTAGTATTTAGATGTTATTCCCCATCAACATTTGGAATATTCATATATGATCCCACTAAATCTTTTGTAATCACAGATTCCATCTTTTATCTTGATTCAAGACAAACTCTTTGACTATCTTGTCAAGTCAAAAGATCCCATTTCTGAGATGCTTATTTCAACCTCTAGTTTGAACATTGTAGCTTATAGACTTTATTTGCATTGATGGAGTTATAAAACCTTCAGGATGTGTCACATACACATCCTTTCAATTATTCCTTTTTAGGAATGCAGTTTTATCTCCCTATGCCAAATCACATAGTCTTAATAAGTTGGAAAATTAACATGCCAATTGGTGAAAGGATTTCATCATGTTTAACACCTTGAACTTGTTTGAAAAACCTTTGTTACCAATTTGTCCTCTTATGTCATCCATGTCAGTCTTCCTTATGAAACCCAACTACACCTTTGTGTTTTATCCTTCTATGTGGTACCACATAGCTCATACCTTGTTAGTCTTCATGGATTCCATTCTGGACATAATGGCTTCAAGCCATTTTTCAAACATTGGTCCCTCTATAGTTCTTAGTTGAATGTTGGCTCATCATCTTATGACCAACTCATTACTTATCTAAGTTGTAGGATTCATAATCCTTTTAATGTAAGATGTGTTCTACAAGAACTATGAGTTTTGAGTTACAGATGGAACTTGAGATTCCACAAAAATGTGTGATTCTCTATCTTCTCATTGTACCTTCTTAGGTTCAAATGTTTTTCCTATTGATCTCGAACTTTTTGAGTTCCACTTTACTCCCACTCATTCTTTTGGAATTAAGCTATTATATCAATAGAATGATTTTATAATTGGATTGAGATGAGTAGTTTTCAAAAAACTAACATTTATGAGATTAAATCTTTTCAAGAAACTATTTTCTTGAATAAGTTTCAATCATTAAGACATATCAGGACATTCCCATACCATATCTCATATGGTGTCTCTTAAACCATTTAGACAACACTTTATTTTAGTCTTAAGCATATGCCTAAAAGAAATTAGAAGATTAGATTAAATGAGAACCACATCATGACTCTTCATGTAGTGATTCCTTCTTTCTTATACATCATCATGTTTCAGGTGGAGTTGATTGTGAAGTATTACAACATTGATCTCATCAAAGTATTTTAATACCTTTAAGGAAATTGTGTACTTAATACATGTAATCTCTTTGAACACTACTTCAAGAGACTTTTATTTTATTGAATACATATCACCATATCACTAGTAAATAAAATGAAGTATAAATAACTATATATAGCATTTATTGTGAAGGTCTTTGTACATCATTATGAACATATCCTTGTAGAATGCTTATTATACCACTACACTTAGTGAGAGATGGTTTGTCATGTTCCTCATACATAATACTTGCATCTCTCTTAATGGTTCAATAAACAAAAGAGTCTAGAGAAACATCAATATGTTCTAGAAATTCATATCTCATACATGTACTCAAGATGACAATGATATAGCCATTGATTATTTGAGTTATCAATTACAATCCTTTAGGTATCTATGTTATAAAAATTTATCTTTTGATCCTTGAATTATAGATCCAAGGTATTTGGGGCATTGCCATACAAGATCATATCTTTAAAAATACAACCATTAACAACTCTTTATTTATAGCCATCCTTGTCCATACAAGAAGCAAAAAGTAAATGTTTTTATTATTGGTCTAATGATATAGAAATACAACTAACTCTATTACATGCCCAATGGGCTAAGATAAATTGTAAATGTAGAATGAAGTTGCAACAACTCTTGCTCCGTACAGTCCATGCTTGCCCTTTTATTAAGGCTTTACTTCTAATCAGATGTTGCACATCGATGTATGTCAGATCTACATCTGGTATCACATACCAAGATGAATAAGTAATCAATTTATCTTATAACATTTATGTATTAAGTAGGGGTTTCTTCCCCTTCCTTCTTCTTCTTTAATTCCTCCATGAAGGGAGGGATATTCCTTTTCCAGTGTTTAGGCTGGTGATAGTGGTGACAATTGCCTCCATTTTTTACTCCTCGCTTTGTCCTGAGTGTTGAAGAATTGGGCTTCTGGCTAGTTTTAGAACTCTTCTTAGCTTTGCCTTTTCCTTTAGACTCTCCCTTTTTCTTGTTGATCATCATCACAGACTTGGTGTTTTCTTTCTTCATTTGTGCCCCAGTTGTTCTCAACATGCCAAGTAACTCTATCAACGGCTTGTCGAAGTCATTCATGTTGTAATTCATGACAAACTGATTGTATGACTCTAGCAGAGATTTTAGAATCACATCAGTGGCAAAATCTTGACCCAAGGGGAATCCCAGTCTAAAAATATTTTCCACATAACCAATGCGCTTGAGCGCATGAGGACCTACTAGATCTTCTTCTTCCATGTTACATTTGAACAACACCTTAGAGACATCAAATCTCTCTATCTTGCCTGATCTAGGAACATGTTATTAAGAATTGTGACCATCTCAATAACAACCATGTTCTCATGATGTCTTTTCAATTCATAGTTTAGGGATCACAGTATTAGGCACTTAACATCAACGACATCTTCAATATGAATCTTGTATGTATCCCTATCAGCCATAGGTGCATTGGGAAGAGGTTCTTCTAGCTCTGGTGTCCCTAGGGCATAGAGCTAGCACTCCTATGTGATAATTGTTCTCAATGTCATGAACCAGTTATAGAAATTATTCCCATTTAACTTGACCTTCTCAAATATAGATCGTAAAAGAAAGTGTTGTTGCATGTTTCCATTTGATTCTACAAAAGAAACTTACAATTTTGTCAAAAACTCATTTTTGATTTGATTTGATTTATATAAAATTTGACAATGCCTATGACGTCTTTAATTAACTATTGTTCTCAATATTTTGTTCAAATTGAGAACCCTCACCATCAATTTGAAAGATTACAATGAACAAACTTCTAATGAGATAAGATCCAAAATAATTTAGTTAATACCTGGCCAATGTCGGCATTCAAATCAATCATTAAGGTAGGCAACGTTTACCAATTGCATCTTATGCAATTCTTGGATAGATGGTATGTGCAACTCTTTGTCGTAGTCATATGCATGCCTCTAGTTCTTAATCTCACTAAGGACACTTAGTTAAGCCCGACACAAAAGCCAACACGATAATAATACACCTCACTTGGTAGGCCCATATTATTACCATCACACTTCCATGACATAGATGGTGCACCACCCTTTGGGTACCCACACTTAGTCGATCAAGCTTTTCATGTGATCTAAGACTTAATGTGTTATTGAGGTATTATATATATATATATATATCCAATCACCACATGTAAATAATACATATCATATACATGTTATATCTGACAATGTAAACATGCAATCTAAAACATTAGTGATGGAAATACTATTGTAATTCCTTGCAACCATAAGGAATTACTAGAACCTAGGTCTACATCTCATGCATGAACATGTTGTTGGTGTAGATATGTGCTTTCCAATCGGGGTTGATTGGTTCAATCCTTGAACATGTTGGATCTACTCTTGGCCAGTCGTTTGTCCGTCAGAAAAAGATCATTTGGCCTCCTTTCCAATCGATATCTGGACACCTTGAAATGGTCAGTTGGAAGCATCAACCATTTAGTTCGCTCCTCCTATGGTTTTCCATCCTCTGTCCTCCATCTGGTCGGCTCATCACATGAAACGGTCGGCTCGTCTAACGTTGATCGTCATCTATGTTGTTGCAAGAAAAGGAACCATCTCATTGCTGTTAAACTTATTACATGGTAATGAGAATACTCGAGTTACATTCGAGGGGAGAAAAGATAGGAAAGAATAATACTTTCACATTGGGAATAAGAATGTAGAGGCTTGGTATTCAAACTGAGATATAATAGAAACAAACAAACCATTCAACCACACACATATATTTTGGTTATTGGCCATAACCAACCATGCTACACATCCACCATCAAAACTTACGTTTAGGGCGATGCGTGTAAATTACACATATATATATATATATATATATAGAGAGAGAGAGAGAGAGAAAGAGAGAGGATAGTGATCTAGTGAGAAACATCCTACGGTGAGAGCGTGAGAGGCATTTGAATAACTACAAATTCAAAACTATTTTTTAAAATCCAACCATATAGATGGATAAAGCATCATTTCATTTACCTTCTCACAAAAAATCATTGCAATTAGACATTTTTTGCATGTCCATATGTACAATATACACTTTTTACATCCAACGATCAGCCTGAAATTCAATATAGAGCATTGAAAAGTATTTTGTTGTTGCGAATTATCTGCAAATCAAATGATGATAAAATTTTGTAGAAAGGTAAATATTAAGGTATACTTGTAATTTATATGGTTGGATTATGAAAAATTAATCTATGTAGAGAGTTATTCAAATGCCTCTCATGCTCTCACCAAGATTTGTTTCTCACTGGATCGTCACATCATATGCAATAAATAAACGATGAAAACTAAAAAATTGGATCATATCCATTATCCCAAAACATATTAAAATGACGTAACTCTGATACCACTTTAGGGAAATATGATATCAGATAGATAGCAAATATAAAAAATTAATGACCATATTCTCTTTGAACCAATGAATTGCATCAACAACTATGTAATGGGAAGGATGGTTTAACGAGGTCATACCTAGTTCTAGAACAAATCTAGTGACTAATCTCTCATTGCAATTGTGCATCTTTCTTATATTTTCACTCAGACGGCGTCTGCACCAACTCCTAGTTTCCAACACATAACAAGTTGACTTTGTCCTCATAGTGGCAGGTAACAACCTCCTCTCCTTTATAGTAGTCCACATGGACCACCTAGATCGGTTGTCATTCTACTAGAATAGATAGGAAGGAGTTGTCCCTCATGTTGGTGTACTAGTCACCAACTTGCTCTCCCACAACTGTTCTCCCTTGCTATCCCTTCCTTTATCAGGTAGGACTTGCTCGGATTCTCTTTATTACCACAACTAGAGAAGACAAACAATTGTCAGAGGCAATTGAGTTGCGTTTGAGAAGCCTCCATTACCCCTCTATTTATAGGAAGGTCAGGGTCAGGTTTCCCAGTCTGAGTGAGAGTGGAAGGGACAAGAATTTCTTGAAAATTTACAACATGTGCAGGTGAAACGGTTGATTCGCAAGTGAACCAATTGATAACACCAATTTTTGTGATGTTTTAGGCTGTTTTTCTGTTATCAAAACTGCCCTTTTCTGCTATTTTCCTCTATTTTGTAAGCACTTTCGCAATAATTGGTCGGGCAATGCTCTTAATCCTATTTTTCTATATTTTGCAGAATGTCTCCTTGTTTTGGGGCAATAAGGCCGTCCCGGCCCACAAATAAGTCCAAGTCTGTTTCGGCCTTCCTGACGCCCGATACAACCTCTGCCCGACAGGGTGGAGCGATATAATGACGCACGACAAAGGGATGCCGCGCAAGAAGAAGCTGACGGACGACACGCCTTCTACCCGACAGGGAGCCAAGCTCGCCATGACAGCCCAGGCTTGTCAGGCGACACGGCCACCCACCGGCCGGCGTGCCGCCCGTCACGTGACTGATAGCCGATACCCCTGCGCCGAGCGATACCAATATCGGCCGTCCATTGACCCACGAATGAGGAGGACACGTGGCGCTTCGAGCACCATAACTTCCCCCAACCGCTGCCTATAAATAGCAGCTATAGGGAGCCGAAAAGACAGCTTGGTCAGTTCGGATACTTCAGAATTCAGATAGTTGGGAGCCTTGAGTGATCTTTGGAGGAAACTGTGAGAGCAGGGGTATCGTGCCCCAGTGCTCATGCCGAGCGACACTAGGTGAGCCCTTCCTCATCTCGAGAGGCAGGGGATGGTTCACTTAGAACCGTCCCGGGCGACACTGCGGGCCGATATCGACCAACGATGACGCGCGACACAAGTGCCCGACACGATGAACGTGTCGCCCCGTGCCCGACACGATATCGAAACCGATACGCTTCGCCCGTCATGCGTGCCGCCCGAGAGGGTGTGTCACCCGACTTGAGCGTATCGGCCAGGTCCTTCAGCGATACAGTTGGTCGTCACGGTGTGCCGCCCGAGAGAGTGTGCCGCCCGACACGGCTGTATCGGGCTAGGCCCTGTCCGGTATCAGGCGGGAGAGTCATTGTAGTGTGTTGCCCTTCTACATCAAGAAGGCGACCTCTATCTTTAATTCTGTTATTTAATTCCTTAATTACGCAATGTATTAAGACCTTTAATGCTTATGGAAATAGAAAAGCTTAATTACTTGCTGCTTTATGCTCGGTGCAATATGTTGGATTACTGCTATGTTTGATATCTGAACTCTAGCTTGCATGTTTGGATCGCGTTTCGCTTAGCTACCGAATCGTGTTTTCCCGTCGCAACAACTTCGAGAGTTGTGTTGTGGCTCTAGTGTTTGGTCCATTTCTAGAGTACGAGAGTGCCTGGAACGGAGTCGTTTCAGTGACATTCTACTCTAACTTTGAGCCCAGCAACCTCGAGAGGGGTGCCGAGGCTTGGTTAGAGGTACCCGCTCTGAGAGGAGGGGTGCAGGATGTTACCGGTGCCGCTTGTTATGTTGTAGTCTTATCCTCCATACCTTGCTCTAGCTCTAGTTTTATCTTTCTGTTTCTATTGCATGAAAACCCCTAAAAACTGCTAAATGACTAAAACCTTAAATCTTTCTAGTAGCTCCACTTGGAGATAGTTTTCTTGCTTTGTTTGTGACATCTTGTTGTTTCCCTTTTGGGGAATTTATTATCTCTTTATACCTTCCAGAGTGTAGCGTGTCGATTCTGGGATTCTCAACACTGCCCCCTTGTCCCTGTGTTTGACATCGTATATCTACTTCGACCCCGTAAACAAAGTTGTGGGGGCCTAGAAGGATTCGGGTTTATAAATGTAAAAGCTCGACTACCTCAAATCTGCCTCCAGTTTTGGACGCACGATTTAGGCCGGTCAACTTTTTGGCACCGTTGTCGGGGACAAGGAAAAAGCGGTACTGTAGACGAATCTGAATCCACTAACTACACTCCCGTGCCTCAAGCTTAGAAATGAGTTTGACAACACTCTTTTTCTTTTTCTTTTTCCTTGTTGTTATTCTTTGCTTGAAATTAATAAATCTTTCTGCTAAACTTGATTCCTCGTGCCACTAATAGGTACTCAGAAGAACGGTGATCTGAGCACCAACTCCAACCGTCATGCCACCTCGCATTGAGCCACCCCATTCTGGAGACGAACGCCAAAGGAGGAGGCCTGATTTGCCCCCGCCTGAAGGCAACGACAGGTACGATGGTGACCATCAACAAGAAGATCCAGAATCAGGAGAGTACGAGGAGGACCATCACCGACACAGACGCCATCACTGTCAGAGGCAAAGAAGAAATCGGAACGATCAGGAACAACGCCGGGGAGAAAGCGACAGCAACGACTCCGAAGAGGAGGAGAAGACGTTGAGAGAGTTGGCGTCCACAAAAGCCAACAACTCCAGGTGTCCCGTCATCACCCCGCGGTTCAACGCGGCAAATTTTGAGCTTAAGCCGTCCATGATTTCTATGATTCAAAACAAAAGCTTTAGGGGGAGTTCGAGAAGCGACAGTCCCTACCACCATCTCGATGCATTCAAAAACATATGTGATACGATAAAGATGTGGGGGTCCCTCAAGAGGTTATCTATTGTAAGGGTTTCATCTTCTCCCTAGAAGACAAGGCCCTATCCTGGTATCTTGGGTTACCCCACCAGTCTTTGAACGGATGGGGGGCTTTGGCCGATGCGTTCGTAAACAAGTTCTACCCCACCGAAAGAACGGTCATAAACAGGCAGAAAATAACATCCTTTATGCAAAAGCTGAGTGAAAGCCTCCATGACGCCTGGGAGCGGTTCCAGGAGTATCAGAGGGATTGCCCCCATCATAATTACAAGAAGGGCTTCCTCGTCACCACCTTCTAAAATAGCCTGACTCCCGATGAAAGGGTGTCACTAAATGCGGCAGCAGGTAGTGACTTCCTCAGGAAGAAACCAAGCAAGTCTGAAAAGATCATCAACAATATGGCTGAGCTGATGGTCAGCGCTGACTTTGATCGATCTGATAGAGGACATGTCAAGAAGGGCGGTGAAGGGTCTACCATCGAGTCTAAGGTGTTGGAGTCCATCACCTCGCAGATATAGAGAATCGCCACTAATGTTAAACAACTGTGAGAAGCTGGTGGGAAAGGTAAGAAACCAGTCGAGAAGGTGATGAAATGTGTCACATGCGGCGAAGGAGGACATGGGGTAGACAACTGCGTTTACACCCGACCGGACGCAGACAGTGATTCTGACTCGGAAGACGAACAGACCGAAAATGTCTCCTTCGTGAACTTCAAAAGGCCAGATCATCCCGATTTTAACTACGGCAACAAAGATGCGGCTGAGAATTCTCATCAGCTGCATGCTTCGTCAAAGCCATCGCAAACCTTTGAGAAAAGAGGGGGACCGAGTCAGTATGCTAAGAACACCCAGTTTCAGCCAGCCAAGGGAAACTTCCATGTACAAGGTAAGTATCCAGGGTCAAACAAAGAACAAGACAAGGGCTCGAACCAATCGGACGTGATTGGCCAACTATTCGACTTTGCAAAGAAGCAGGACACCATCAACAATCAACTAGCGCAAAGTGCGCTGTCAAATTCCGGCGTGTTGAACTCTTTGCAGGTACAATTGGCGGACATGCAGACGCACCAACGCCAAATTGACCAGCAACTAACCCAGTTGGCCGAAATTGTGAAGAATCTATCAGGGAAGATACCATCGAATACCGAGACTGCCAAGAAGGTAGGTCTGTGACCGCAGAGGCAAAGATGAAGATGCAGGAAGAAGAAGCCAAAAGACGTCCATCTGAGGACGGAAAACTCAGTGCTTCTCGGGAGGCAACCCGAGCTGTCTTTAATTTCCTAGTATAGGGTGCATTTACTTTCAAGCACAATGAACATTATGAACATTAAAGTCTGTAATAAGGCCCGAGTCAGCGCATGTGCCACACGTGCTGACCCTTATGGGTCACCTCTTTAGTTTTATTAACCGGGGTGGGTAATACCGTCTGAGGCTCGGATCTTAGTCTTCGACCAATGATGTTTTACTCATCAACTGCTTCTAAACGCTCTGTTTTAAGGTTGTATCGGGCAGCAACCCAACCGGTGCTATGAATTCGCCCATATCGGGCAGAGGAATCTCGGGGACCGCAAGGGTCGTGCCGACGGATGGACTTACCCATCTTACGAGTTGCCATGACGGCCGACACGCGCCTCGGATTTACCTGTTTTACCCCGGTAGAAGTTTGCTATAAATAGGGGCAAGTTTTTACCATGTCGGGCTCCTTGTCTTACTGTTTTCTCGCTCCCGTATCGTGCTAAGACCTTGTGCTTTTGCTCCCGTGTCGCGCAAGACAGCCTTACTTTCGTGTCGTGCGGAAGAACTGATCATAACAAGGTAATGGCTGATAGAACCTATCGCTCGACATACCCTATCGCCCGGCAGACCATGCCGCCCGACACATTTCCATATTTAAAGCTTTTAACTTGTCGGCCTTGCGGGTTTTGTGCTGAGAAGCCTTGTATCGCCCGATATGGATGTCGCGCAACGAACCTTTTAATCATGTCTGCCCGATACGCCATGACAGGCGATATCCGTGACGCCCATCTATGCCCCGCCTCGCCTGTTTCGCTGTCGGGCGACACACTACATTTTTCTCGAATAGTCGTATCGGGTATCTCATCTTATCGCCATGTATCGCCCGATAGGCCTGACGCGTGTCGCCTTGATTTTATCGTGTGGCGAGCGTCACCCACACCGCATGTCGGGCACAAGACTTCACTTCTGAAAACCTCATATCGCCCGATACGGGGGTGTGGGACCCTCGCACTTTCAGTTTAAATTCCTTATAGTGTCGTCACATTTAATTAATCAAGGGGTTTGTTTATTCATTTACAGAGATGGCTCGCATCAAGTCGACTGTTGTACCTATTGACGCACAGGGAAGAAGGATCTACCCCGAGACTACAGCAGAAGCGTCAACTGTCGGGCAGAAACGCCCGAATCCAGGAGCAGTCGGGGCGTCAACAACGGGAAAAAGGGCCAGAGTTGGAGAAGTGGCAGCTCCGACGCCAGTAGCAGTGGCAGAACCCCTGGAATACATGCCAGGGATGTTCGTGCCAAGGGAAGACGAGCACGCTCGCCGTTACGCTGAGTTAGCAACCAAGGTCTACCGACCAAGCAGATTCTGCCATCGAGCCTCCTTCGCTGAGCTGGGTATCTTAGAGAGTCTGAAGGGCGTACTTGCTGCGGTTGGGCTACGAAAGATCTGCTTCAGCCGATCTTCCTCGTACACCAGAGTGACAAAAGAATTCATGGCATCTCTCCGTCGAGTAAAGAATTCTGCTGTAGAAAGAGAAGAATTCGGCGGAGCAGATAGACTCCAGGCCCGGCTGTACAACTCGGAGCACGCCATCTCTGAGAAGTTGCTGAATAAGATTTTCTCCTCTGGTGAAGAGGAGGAGAACATGATGAACAGCGGTGAGAGGATCACCGAAGGGGACGGGTTCGACCCCGTGGCACTATGGAGCAAGCTAACCGGCGAGTCCTCATTCAAGCCAGGAAGAAAGGTGGTGGTTGTGCACTCCTGCTTTTGGAGGATAGTGCACAAACTGGTGGCGTGTTTGCTGTTCAGCAAGAATGAGTCCAGTAACATCTATACAGAAGAGCTCCAGGTCATGAGATACATAATGGAGGGCCGAGTGATCAATCTCGGGCGGTTCTTGCTGAACAGACTACATCTAATGAAAGAAGCCACCAAAGAATACTGCATGTGCGGCATCGTCAATCTAATCGCAGTAGGACTCGGGTACCCAAAAGAGTCGCATAGTCTTTCGAGGACGCAAGGTGATGAGGTGTTTGACACCAAGTACCTGATGAGGACCAGCATCATTAAGAAGGAGGGGGGAAACTATTTCTACAAATTTTCAAGGATGGAGATACTCCTTCCCCTCCCTCGTTGTGCCGACTACGACGCAAAAAAACTGGTCTTCACCGCCGCCGAAATTGAGGATATAGCATATGGCACGGCTTACACCACCACCATCGGAGCCCAGGAGAGGGCAGCTCCAGAGCTACCAACGACAACTGCCGATAGAGCTGTTGTCACTCCTACCAGACGAGCCACCACCACGACAACGACAACTGTGGTGGGTGACAAAGAACCGGTGATCATTGAGGTCACTGAGACAGCAACTACGGGAGCTGCCGCGGAAGAGACAGCCGCAGCCCCCGACATTCCTGAAAGGCATGTAGAGGCAGGAGAAGCATCTGAGCTGGACACCAGTAATGGAGTGTTCGCCGAGATCCTGGGAATGGAGCTCGAAAGTGCGTAGCTGACACCGACACCGCCACCGGTGTCCCCTGTCAAAGCTGCTGGAAGGATCGCCTAAGACGTAGAGGTGGAACAGCATCCGCCCACACTGCGGCCATCTTCACCAGGACATGAGATCGAGGCGGAGGTGGCCGCAAGAGGGCCGACACCTTGCCCAGAGACATCTGCCACGCGTACGATTGAGATAGTCTCTACCTCATCTGGTAGACCATCACGCGGGCAAGGTGTCGCGAGGACGGAAGAGAGGACTGCTGGAACCCCTCCGTCGCTCGGCAAGATGTTAGGGCACGAGCTCGATTACTTGCGGGAGGTAACAGATAACAACTCAGCTACCTGTTTTTCCCTAACCCGCAAGTTTGCATCTTTCCAAGACAGGGTGAACAGCCAGGAGCGAGAGCTACTGACTCTAACTGGTCTCCCTGGCGGGCTAGAGACTCTGAATGCAATAATGCAGCAGGTTCTCCAATGACTCGACAAGATCGAGGAGAGGCTGGGAAGAAGTGACGACCATCTGTGCCGAAGGCAGCCGAGAAGGTCGCCGTCACCCCCTAGCCGTGGCTCTCATCTTCGTCGACGTCCGCTTCGACATCAGCATCCTCCTCATCCTCCAGCAGGCGATCCTCAACACCCAAAGAGGGGACGCAGCATAGCCCAGCCGAAGGAGCTCCATCCGGACAGGAGAGCCCCTTAGGCCTGGGAGATGCCAACATAGCAGTCCCCCTGGATGAAGCCAAAGATGACAGCACAGATATCAGCATCGGGGGAGACTCTTCTGATGAGTCTAAGGGAGAGAAAGGGGATGTCTACATAGTCAATAACAGACATCTTCCCCGAAGCAGACGCTCGGTGGCGGACAAGTTCCGTGAGCCATCCGAGATACCCTCTTTCGAGATGGCCAACTTCGATAGAAGAGCCATCGGAAACCTGACGATCAGAGACCAGAACTTGTTGAATACGGTCTTGAGGTCGCAGGCAAATGAAGACGACGTCTTCTGGACCAACGGCTACTTATCGGTGCGACGAGGAGTTCTGCGAAGCATGTTCCGCACGCCGGCCTTCGTCGGAAAAAGACTGTTCAAGGTCCTTGAAGGAGCGATAATAGACAATACCGATAGAAGGACAGGTCGGAGAATGATATACAATGCCACCCCGGCCTGGGCGAGAAGTCTAATGAAGGGAGATCCAGACTCCCGTGCGGTGGCCGACATGTTGCAGCACATTGAAGAGCATAGACCAAACCTTGTGTTGGCCCGTATAAACACCGCAAAGTGTGGTTCCTCTGCATGGCGGACCTTAGGAACCACGACCTCCAGTTGCTGAGCTGTAGCCGCAACGAGGTGCCATGCTCCGGGGGTGTCTTCTGCCGCCCGGAGGACAGGAAGCTGAGACTCCTGCCAATACGTCTGCTACGAGCTATAAAGCGAGGAAGCCAACGACATCAAGGTCCTTGGAACTTCTTTTCTCTCCGAGAACTCCCCGTTCAGGCAGAAGAGGGGAGTGGAAACAGCGCTATTGTCATCCTGGGTGCCATTGAGGCGCTCAACACATTTGGAAACCTAGGGGTCCTCAAAGGCACGTCCTTCTATCAACACAGGGGCATTTATGCCATGTTGCTGATCAAGGACAAGCGCTATTTCCGGGACGTAGGGGTACCAGAGCAGCTGCAGGACAGTGACCTGGAAGAAGACTCTTCTCAGTCCAGTAGCCCCTTAGAAAAAGAAGAAGAAGTGACGACCTTCAAACATGGGGCAGGCAAGGAGTTGATGGTCCTGAAGAAGGTGTACGGGATGGAGGACACTACTTTGCCTAAAGCTTCAGAAGGGCTGATCTCAAATTTCAACCGCTTTTTGTGTGCAACCCTCACACAGGAGCAGGTCAATATAATCCAGCTGAAGCTAGCTGATTCTACCCCATCGATTGTCTCCTTTCAGGCAGGCGACGTCATATTCCCGGTCGACGGTCTAAGGGACATAGTGAAGGAAGGTGGGTGCTGGGCTGTAACAGTTGCAGTCGCTTACATCCAATATATACAGCCAAAGCTAGAAGATGCATACATAGCCCCGCCCATGCTTTTCAACGACGTCTGTCTCGCCGATGAAATAGGAGCGAAGAAAAAAATTTTGGCAGAATTGAGAGGTGGGATTCCAGGGACTATCTTTTTGCCAATTTTGCATTACAATCCTTGGACGCTCCTAACTGTGTACACCCGGCAGCGAGCAAGAATTTTCTACAATAGCTCGGACAGCAACAGGAACCATCTAGTGTCGTGTACATCAGAGCCTTTGACACCTGTCGAACACCTAGTCTGCAAATACTACGACGAGGTGGTAAAGATGATACAACCACTCATGGACTTGAAAGAAAGCAAATGGCACGAACTCCAGTTCTGCCACCGCAGTCCGCAGCAACTTCCATTATCCAACGATTGTGACATCTACATCCTGGAATGGATAGCAAATAAGGAAATGCCTGACCAACTCAACCACGTCGTCTATCACAGCAGAAGGGGCGAATATGTGTGGGAGCTTCTGGCTGACGCAGGCGCAACCTCACTGGAATAAACATTATCTCACCTTAACTACTTCACAACTCTGGGACAGAGTGTGGAGCAAGTTTGGGGGGGTACCATGTACCAGTGAGGGAGGTACAAATTTTGTCTGAATTTTCTAACTTAATCTTCTTCATTCTTTTGTCTCCAATTCTTTATTCTTTTGTTCTTGCTTGTATCATTTGTACATATATATGTTTATGTCAAAATTTTGAAAAATTTTACTTATTTTGTTCCCATGCATATGTACAAATATATATGTTTATCTCTTTTGTTATTTTTCTCTTTTGATTTATATTAGTAAAAACCTGATGCAACTGCTTGCAAAGTTAGTTTTATTTGTGCTTAATGTGATGCAAGTTTTTTTATATCTTTCTGATAATGCTGCTTCAAACGAACAGAAGATTACGTTTTTCCATGCAAAAACAATTTCGAAAATTATAATAATCTCGCAAATAGCTAAGAGACGAGTATGGAGAAGGAAAAAGCTGCCCAAACAGCAGAAATTTCTTTGTTTCCCCTTTACCCAATGAAAATCCCAAAAAGAGATAGAAGCCTTATGAGTGTGAATAAAAGCATGAGAGTTTTGCCCAATAAAAGAAAAGAATATATATATATATATATATATATATATATACCCGCTTGTTTTCCAAAAGTATCCATCTTTATGCATGGTAGATATGAGGCAGTGGTACGTAGGATGTGAAATCACTGCTCTAAAGCCAACTGGCTTGGACTGTAGGGACCACTTGCCCGCTAACGGACCCTTACCTGGATGGACTGATGGGAAACAAGAAGAAAAACCCAAAAAGCCTTAGCCTACCCTATACACAACTTTCTGCCCCGAAAATAAAGTTGTTTGGTGTGTAGGCTAACTTCGGAAACATACACCAAAGTCTCGCTGAAGCTGTAGAGAAAGAAAATATTTACTGAAACAATAAGGCAGGAAACGCAATGTCTTTTGTTCGTAGTGGGGCAACATTATCTCTAAAGGCATTGCGATTCTTGTTTTACTTCTTGGCCTGAAAACTATACTGTGCAAGAAGAAGCATCACTAAATAAAGTTTAAATATTGATTGAGGACAATCAAAAAGCTAAGTTTGGGGGAGTTGATAACACCAATTTTTGTGATGTTTTAGGCTATTTTTATGTTATCAAAACTGCCCGTTTCTGCTATTTTCCTCTATTTTGTAAGCACTTTCGCAATAATTGGCCGGGCAATGCTCTTAATCCTATTTTTCCATCTTTTGCAGAATTTCTCCTCGTTTTGGGGCAATAAGGCCGTCCCGGCCCACAAATAAGTCCAAGTCTGTTTCGGCCTTCCTGATGCCTGATACAACCTCTGCCCGACAGGGTGGAGCGATACAATGACGCACGACAAAGGGATGCCACGCAAGAAGAAGCTGACGGACGACACGCCTTCTACCCGACAGGGAGCCAAGCTCACCACGACAGCCCAGGCTTGTCGGGCGACACGGCCACCCATCGGCCGGCGTGCCGCCCGTCACGTGACCGATAGCCGATACCCCTATGCCGAGCGATACCAGTATCGGCCGTCCACCGACCCGCGAATGAGGAGGACATGTGGCTCTTCGAGTACCATAACTTCCCCCAACTGCTGCCTATAAATAGCAGCTACAGGGAGCCAAAAAGACAGCTTGGTCAGTTCGGATACTTCGGAATTCAGATAGTTGGGAGCCTTGAGTGATCTTCGAAGGAAACTGTGAGAGCAGGGGTATCGCGCCCCAGTGCTCGTGCCGGGCGACACTAGGTGAGCCCTTCCTCATCTCGAGAGGGAGGGGATGGTTCACTTTGAACCGTCCCGGGTGACACTGCGGGCCGATATCGGCCAACGATGACACGCGACACAAGTGCCCGACACGATGAACGCGTTGCTCTGTGCCCGACACGATATCGAAACTGATACGCTTCGCCCGTCATGCGTGCCGCCCGAGAGGGTGTGTCGCCCGACTTGAGCGTATCGGTCAGGTCCTTGAGCGATACAGTCGGCCGTCACAGTGTGCCGCCCGAGAGAGCGTGCCGCCCGACACGGCTGTATCGGGCTAGGCCCTGTCCGGTATCGGGCTGGAGAGTTGTTGTAGTCGGTCGCCCTTCTACATCAAGAAGGCGACCTCTATCTTTAATTATGTTATTTAATTCCTTTATTACGCAATGTATTAAGACCTTTAATGCTTATGGAAATAGAAAATCTTAATTACTTGCTGCTTTATGCTCGGTGCAATATGTTGGATGACTGTTATGTTTGATATCTGAACTCTAGCTTGCATGTTTGGATCGCGTTTCGCTTAGCTACCGAATCGTGTTTTCCCGTCGCAACAACTTTGAGAGTTGTGTTGTGGCTCTAGTGTTTGGTCCATTTCTGGAGTACGAGAGTGCCTGGAACGGAGTCATTTCAGTGACATTCCACTCTAACTTTGAGCCCAGCAACCTCGAGAGGGGTGTTGAGGCTTGGTTAGAGGTACCCGCTCTGAGAGGAGGGGTGCAGGATGTTACCGGTGCCGCTTGTTATGCTGTAGTCTTATCCTCCGTACCTTGCTCTAGCTCTAGTTTTATCTTTCTATTTCTATTGCATGAAAACCCCTAAAAACTGCTAAATGACGAAAACCTTAAATCTTTCTAGTAGCTCCACTTGGAGATAGTTTTCTTTCTTTGTTTGTGACATCTTGATGTTTCCCTTTTGGGGAATTTATTATCTCTTTATACCTGCCGGAGTGTAGCATGTCGATTATGGGATTCTCAACACTGTCCATTTGTCCCTGTGTTCGACCCCGTATATCTACTTCAACCCCGTAAACAAAGTTGCGGGGGCCTAGAAGGATTTGGGTTTATAAATGTAAAAGCTCGACTACCTCAAATCTGCCTCCAGTTTTGGACGCGTGATTTAGGCCGGTCACCAATCAGTTGGCATGCGAGTCAATTGGTTCACCCAATGAACTGGTCATTTTGTCATGTTTCCTAATCACAATTGTATTTGCAATTCTAATCCAATTAATGCATGACATGATGTCAGCACTAATCCTTGATGTAATCGAATTGTACCACAGACTGGGCATCTTACTTCGTGAAATAGTTGTCTTGCAAACACGAACTGGTCAGTTCACTAAGTGAACCGATCATTTCGCACCCCGATTCATCCAAAATTCAGCCAATGCAATTTCCAATCAACCTGACACTCAAATTGTCATTTCAACACTTGAACAGATCGGTTGGGAGTCTAGTCAGTTAATTCATTGCTCAAATTGTATACCTAAACACTTTAGTAATAAATTCAATTATAATTCATGATTAAACTCCTCTTCTAGGTGAACCTAAGAAAAAAATTCATCTCCCACGAAACCCTATCCATCTCTAGTGATTGTCAAGCCATGGGGTAATAGTAAACTGGAGAGTGTGTGCATAAGACTCTCTCGTCTGGTGAATCCAATCTCTAGTCCTGGGGATTCGGGTGTAGTCACCACCGGTTGGCCTATGGGTTTTCTTGCATGTTTCTACCACTGTAGATGAGTTAGTGACGGGATGCACTAGACTAAGCATAAGGGAGGAAGACAATGACATTATCTACTTTGTGACAAAGGGGGTGAAACCAACAGAGGAGCACCTAGATGTTGTGCTTGTAGGAAATTTAAATAAGGAAAGGAACTACAATTTTACCGCATTGACGAGGACGATGACTATAGTGTGGAGCCTTCAGAATAAAGTTGTCTTCAGGCAGATACAAAACAATCTATTTGTCATACAATTTACCTACTATAGAGATAGGGAGAGGGTGATTGATGGTGCACCTTGGCTCTTTGAGGGATACCTACTCTTATTTTGGGAAATACTATCATATGAAAAACCATCCAAGATCATTATCAATAGAAGTTCCATGTGGATTTGGATTTATGATCTTCCTATGGGGTACAGGAGTATTGAGGCTATAGGGTGGGTGAGGTAATTGAAGTGGAGGAGGGGAACTACAGATGTGATTGTTACTCTCGGGAAAGAATTGTCATGGACATCAAAAAGCCAGTCAAGCAGGTTCTCCGCATATAAGATAGATGGGAAAATCTTTGAAATCAAACTTAAGTATAAGAGATTGTTGAATCTATGCTACATTAGTGGTTTTATCAGTCATATAGATCAAGATTTCCAAAGGGCAGAAGAAGCAGAAAATGCACAAGAATGGAGGTGGGGAGCATGGATAAGGGTGTCACCTACAAAGAAAAATAGGGTGTCCACCAGTGAGGAGATTGAAGGTATAGGTGCGTGTAAAAAGAAAATCAAATTTGAAGCTAGACCTTCGAGTACTAGAGGTAACCATAGTAGTGCACAAAGTGGCAAGAACAAAGGTTTCTGGAAAGGAGAGAGTGAGGGACTAAAATCTAGAAAAAAGAAGACGTCAAAGGAGGAAGGGATACATACACAGTGAGTGAAAGGAAGCAAATCCATAGAAAGTATGTAGGAGAATCGGGAATCTAAGGAAGTAGGATAATGGGGGAATAAAGGAAGGAGGAGAAATGGGTTCTAGGCCATGAAAAAGAAGAAGTCAATTCAGAGAGGGCAGGTGGAGATAAGGAAGGAGGAGATACGAGAGTTATGAAGGGGGGAGAGGAAGCAAAGGAGCCAGAAACTAAAGGTTATATTACCTGCAAACTTTATGAGGAGGAGATGCATAGAAAGGAAGGAAACTTCAAAGCAGGAATGGGTAACTTTATGCAAGAGGAAGTAATGGCCAAGAAGATGACTCAGCAAGAATTTTGGGTAGAATTCAGCATGCGGTGCAAAGGGAGCCAGAGAATGAAGGGAGGAGGAGGTAAAAGGAAAATCTTGTGCAATACAATGGTCAACAAAGGAGCAGGTCGCACAATGCATCGGGCTCAAGGTTGATATCACAGAGAAATATGAGATGACATGTGGAAAGAAAAGAAGGGAGGAAGCAATGCATGATATGTTTGAAGGGCCAGTAGAGACAAAAGTTCCCGAATCAGGGGGAAAAGTCGCATAACAAATCATGTCAAGGTAGTCGACAAAGTAGCGGAGGTGGGAGTTGCCCCACTCTGTGAAAAGCTATGAAAATCCTATCATGGAACTATCAGGGGTGGCACACCCTGACACTATCCATACTCTTTGACATTGGTGTTGGAGATAGGGTGCAACACTAGTGTTTTTAATTGAAATGATGGTGGAAGCATGGGCGTTGGAGGATGTCAAGAGAAGATGCAGATTCATTGATGGAATTGGTCTGGATAGTGTGGGTCATTCAGGGGGTATTGCTCTATCATGGAAAGACATTGACATCTATATTGATTCCTATTCTCAACATCACATGGGTTTTATTATTAGGAATGATAATGACATGGATAGCTGGAGAGCAATAGGAATTTATGGATGGCCAAACCAACAAGACAAGAACAACTCGTGGAACCTCATGAGGGATTCGCATCAAAAATATGAACTATCATCTACTTGGTTTGGTGATTCAAAAAAAATTTAGCTAACAATGAGAAAGAAGGTAGAGAACCTACATCAGAAAAGGCAATGATAGAATTCAGAAATGCAATGGATGATTGTCAGTTACAGTATTTGGGGTTCAGATGATGGAAGATGACCTAGTATAGGGGGAGGACTCCGTGTACCAGAATTAGAGAGAGACGGGGCATGTTCTTTGGGGATGAGGCATGGCTGCAAATACATGGGAAGCCAGAGATTTATTATTCACCATTCACAGACTCGAATCATGCAACCTTATGGCTCACTGTTGGGGGAAGGGATTCACAATACCATGTTGAGAAGAAGAAACAATTTGAACCTTGGTGATTAACAAATGACAAATGCAAGGAAGTAGTACAACGAGCATGGAGCGAACAGGAGGGAGAGGAGACTTCTAGCAAAATCAAAAGATGCGGGGAACAATTTACAAACTAGGCGAAGAAAAAGTTTGGTAGCATAAGAGTCATATTAAAAAAACAGAAAGGGAACTCATTAAAGCACAAGAAAAACCGCCTTCTGAGCACATGTTGAAGGAGTGCGAAAATTAATATGCTAAACTTCTCCAACTCAAAAAAAGGAGGAAAGTTGGTGGTATGTACAGTCCAGGGCAAACAAAATGAGGGACAGTGATAAAAAAAATACTTCTACCATAGAGCAAATCAAAGGTGGAATAATACAAGAAAATGATTGTTGGATAATGAAGTAAATTGGAAAACTAGCGTGGGGGATATTACCTGTATTTTGGTAAACTTCTACAAAGAATTCTTTCAAACATATGGTGGTGTGTTGGAGGAGGAGGATGGTTGGGGGTTGGATAATGTGTTGACGCAAAGAGAGGATGTGGAAATGGAAAATGAACCAATAGAGGATGAGATTTGGGAGGCACTAACACAAATGCATCCAACAAAAACTGCAGGGCCAAATGGGATGACAACGATTTTTTACCAAAAATTCTGGTCAATTGTCAAAGGAGATGTGGTGGAGTTCATCTAAGTTGGTTGAACAGAAGGGAAAATTTGAAGGAGGTGAACAAGATGACAATAGTCCTCATTCCAAAATGTAAACAGCCAAGGAAAATTACTGAGTTCAGGCCTATAAGATTGTGTAATGTTCTCTAAAAGACTTTGTCCAAAGTCCTAGATAATAGAAATAAATCAGTGCTCAACAAAATTACTTCAGAGAATCATAGTGCCTTTTCCTGACAGATTGATCACAGATAATGTGCTAGTGGCGTATGAAATATTTCATACCTTGAAAATAAAGAAAAAAAGGTAAGAAAGGAATTATGACAATGAAGTTGGATATGAGCAAAGCGTATGACAGAATAGAATGAAATTTTTTGGAGAATGTAATGAGAATAGTGGGGTTTGGTGGGAAGATGTGTATGATGATAGTTGATCGTGTGTCTAGCGTGTCCCAATCTATCCTTCTGAAGCCAATGCCAACTAGAGGACTATGCCAAGCTGACCCTACATCCCCCTTTCTTTTTCTTTTTTGCTAAACAAAGCAGTCACATTATGGCAAATCCACAGAGCGAATGCTAGTCGGGGAGGCCCGTAGGTTTCTCATCTTTTCTTTATAGACGAAAATATACTTTTTGCTGGAGCATCTCGGGATGGATGCTCGTGTCTAGCTTGTATTATCAGCAAATACGAAAGAACAACTGCACAGAAGATTAATGTATCTAGGTCGAAGGTGTTTTTTTTAGCAAGAATGTACCAGAGCAAAGAAAAATGGAAATATGTGAGATATTGCAAATGAAAGAAGTGGACATACATGAGATACCTTGTACTATCCACAGGTACGAGCAGATCAGAGAAAGTTGTGTTCTCACATGTTAATGAACGCATATGGCGAAAGCGGGATGGAAGGAAATTGTCAAAGCCCGGAAAAGAATTCCTTATCAAGGCAGTTGCATAGGAAATACCCACATATACAATGGGGGTCTTCAAAATCTCAGATGGACTCTTTGACGAAATCCATGCATGTATTGTGAGATTTTGGTGAGACTCAAAAGACAAGGAGCGGAAGATACACCGAAAGGCATGAGACAAACATTGCCTGAAAATGGGATTTTGGGACCTTAAAGTTTTCAATCAGGCATTGTTAGCAAAGCAAGGATGGCGCCTTATTACAAAATCAGACTCGTTGGTCGGGACAGTAGTCAAAGCAAAATACTATAAGAACTTCTTTTGTCGAGGCCAGAAGAGGACACGCGCCAAGCTACACATAAAGAAGCATAAGAGGAGCAAATTCCCAACCATTGGAAGGGATGGAGTGGTGAATAGGGGACGCAGAAAGAACATGCTTCTGGACGGACAGGTGGATACCTGCAGGTCTGGTAGGAGGAATCCAACGGAAGGATGTACTGGGTCATGAGGACTTATTAAGGGTCGGTGATTTTATCGAGCCGGACAAAAGAATGGAAGGTGGGTCTACTGGAGCAAGCTGTTAATCCACGAATTATGGATAGGATACTGTCCGTTCCTCTTCCGAAAACAAAACAGACGGATGCAGAGGCATGGCACCCAAGCAAAGATGGGATATTCTCAGTCAAATCAGCGTATTGGCTAGGCTTACTAGGGAACACCGAGATCTGGAACGCAAACCTACGAGAAGTGAATGGGAGAGGCTGGAAAAGAATCTGGGATATGTATCGGCCGCCAAAGTTAAAACACCATATTAGGCAAGCAGCTTCAGGTTGCCTAGCTATGAAGGGGAGGCTAATGGAAAGACACACTGCTAGAGAATATATGTCCACTATGCAATGATGCACCTCAAACTATCATGCACACACTGGTCACATGTAGAACAGCGATCCAAGTTTGGGAACCGCGCTGGGAAACTCGGCAGCGATCCAAGGAGCCGCATTGGATGAATTCCATCAATTCTGTAACTGGGTAATGGACAAGACGGAGCAAAGTCAGGCAGAAGGTATACTAGTACTGGTGCGCTGCTGGGCGAACTGGACAAGGCCAAATGAAAAAAAAAATCAACTGGGCGACGGGCCAGCAGCAAGGTCTTCTCCTTGGTTTTCTGCGCCTGATTGAA
The DNA here is from genome assembly GCA_963693085.1 of Alisma plantago-aquatica. NCBI lineage: Eukaryota > Viridiplantae > Streptophyta > Magnoliopsida > Alismatales > Alismataceae > Alisma > Alisma plantago-aquatica. Next base: position 664,374,717 of record OY856414.1, read on the forward strand.
GACTACTGACGGCACAATGGCAGCATAGTATCGAACATCCAAGCACAAAGGCAGTACCTGTTAAACCAGTGGCGGATCCAGAAAATCATTGTAGGGGGGCTAAGTGAAACACGTCATGATTGAAGTTGTTAATTTTTTTATCATGTGAATTAAATGAGTATGTACAAGTAAATATTTTTGAGTATATTGCTAATGAATATATCTAAAAAAATTCCTCACATTAAAAAAACAAGCAACAAATACACAAAAGTGATCAAAATTAGTGTGAAAAGTCAATAACATTGTTTGACATTAAAAATACCTTTGAAACATATGATTAATTTAAACGAGAGAGTTGAATCCGACGTGTCTTCATATTCTGAAAATGTTGCAAAATATCTTCATCGCTAACTCCCCTAAACACGTCTCTCTCAAAGTAGCATACCATAAAGTCTTTTAACCAATCGTCACTTATCTTATTACGCAGTTCTGTCTTGACGATGTTCATTGCTGAGAAAGCTCTTTCCACTGTTGTTGCAGTTGCCACTGGAAGTATCAATGCTAGTTCTATAAGACGGTAAACTAATGGAAAAACTAGATGTTCTTCAGTTTGTACCATCTTCATAGCAAGGCTAGTGAGATCATTGCAACCTAAAAGTTCCGGCCTTCTTCTCACAACATGAATATATATGCCAAGTTGATCTTTCAATATCACATGTTCATATATAGAGAAATCATCAAAGTAAAATTCAGCAAGTCGAACAAGCTTTTCAGAATCAAATCTAGAGAAAGAATCTCTTGGATCTAGACAAGAAATGCATCTTAACAACTCTGTAGAAGTCTCACTGAATCGGGTATTAATCTCAACAAGTATTGAATCAATCACAACATTAAAAATCTCAGCATGATAATGGTGTTGATAAGTTACCCATTGTCCCCCACGCCTTGAAGATCCTCTTTGTTACGACCCCACCTCCCGATAACCCCCAATTAAGTGAGACAGAGAGGTCGAAGCTGCACCCATGACTTCCGGATCAAAAGTTCGGCAATTAACCAAGAATAATTATCAAATTTTAACATACAATACTGAAAGTTGTAAGAAAATTAATTTTTGCATACCTTTTTGAAAACTTGGATCTCTAAACTTCTATCCACTTAAGGATTCTACTCTAACTAATCCTCCTTGTATTTTACTTCATGTATTTCACAATATGATGATTTACTATTTGTCCTTTTGGCTTGTACCTAAAACGCCGACAAATAAAACGTCGGTCAGCCGAAGTTGGTATGTGGGGGAAACAATAATCATGTAAATACGTTAACAATGTAATCATTCAATTAATCATTTAACAACCAAGATTACATTTTAGATATAACTCCGTGATCCAAGAGTACCCTATCCTCTATGTTGTCCCCATTAAACCCCTCATGATCCACCTATAAGTGAACCAATTTCTAGGGTTGAGTCACATGGCACTACTCGTAAGTAGCCCACTCCTTAACTCATGACAGGCTAATGAGTCTCATGGCACTACACGTAGGTAGCCCAGTTTCTAACTCTCGGTAACCTAGACCTTGCTCTAGGACTACCCCTTATTTTCTTAGCCTTTTCATTACAATAGAGGTGGACCCGGATCTAGTCAGTTATATACTCACATTTATATTGATAATCATAGTCACTTTATAGTTGCATGAAATAAATAAACATCCAATAGTTATTTTTCAAGCAACCGATTAACACTTCGGGAATCGCCGTAAAACTAGAGCGATTATTCATCAGTGTAATCACATACCTGATTTGATGAGTCATGCAGATTATTCAACATATACTTCATGTGTATACAATCAAGTCAATCAACAGATCCAAGCAAGTAATTTAATCATCACATAGTTCCTGAAATAAATATGTACTCTATTTATTACACACTTTATCAAGAAACTACTTTATTGACTTGGATTCACTTTCTAGGATTTCTAATCCGCATTAAGGTTTCATTAGTATTCATTAGGGTTTCTTAGATCAAGTTCTCAAACTTTATCCCTTTTAGGTTAACAAACCCTAAAATATCCTTTTCCATATTTATAAACCTTAATTGCTCAAATATCCATTTTAATAGTCTTTTATTGACTTAGGATCATCACATCCCTATTTATTCATGGATTTGAACATTTAAACAATTAAAAGACATATTCATCTAAATTAGGATTTTCAAGCTCATTAGTGCATAATCATGCACGAAACCCTAAATTAAGCCAAAAATATAAAAAGATCATCTTTAAGATCCTATTTTCACTTTATTAACAACATGTTAATATCAACTTGAATTATGTCATTAAGACCATTTACCATCAAATCTAAGGGTTTTCCCTTAATTAAAACACTAAAGATGATAACTTTATGTACTTTTCCAATTTCAAGCATATAAACTCTAAATTAGACTAATCACGTGCAAAGTTCTTCCTTTTTGAACATAATGTGCCTTTTTACATTTAACAGGTTAACATCAACTCTAATGATCCATTAAACCCTATTAAACTCATTAATCATATCAACATAGGGTCTCTTAATCTTTAATTCATTAAAGATGATGATTTACACTACTTTTCGAACTATGATCAGATTCAGGCTATAAAACTATTTTTAATGGGTTCCTTGCATTTTTATGATCAAAATACATATATAACTTGTCCTAATCGGAGTTACCATTAAAAAGTTACAATTTTAACAAAATCACTTACTTCCGGCCAATGAGGAGCCACCACGTCGTCTGTTTCCATGCAAAGCTCACGCAATGGAAAACATTTCAAAAAGTCGTCCCTGCCCCTGGTTAAGTCGATCATTCCTTTAGCCCGCGAAGGGCAAAACCGTCCAAACTTTACTTGGTCACCTTCTTCCTCCAGCAGCTGCGACGCAGACGCCCTAGGCATCCTTCTGCAGCCCGTGCGCGGGCTCTCTCCCTCTCCATGGGTCGTGATGGCTGTCGCCGACCTCTCTATTGGCTTCTCCGCCCTCCGCCGCCCTTGGGGCGCCAGATAGATCACGTCCAGTGCGGCTGGTTTGGGTTGGGGAAGAGCCGCAACCAGCTGCTGCATTACAGCCGTGCGGCTGCTGCTGCAGGTGATTCGCGGGTGGTAGGAGGATGGGAATGGATGGCCGACCTTCTGGGGGTGGTTGTGGATGCTCCGTGCTTCAAACCAAACCATAAACACCCCTCGTTGCTCCAAGGATAGAACCTTACTCTCAAGGCTAGGGTTTTCAAGAAGAAGATGGAAAAGAGAGATATAGCTGCGTGGAAAGCCTCTGGATTCGCCCCCAAGTCTTACCCCTTATATAGGGGAAGTCAACGAAGCCCTAGGAGGACATTCCTTAAAGAAAGGTAGTCCCTCTTCTAATAGGAATCGTTTTCCTTCAAAGAGAAGCAATTCTTCTCTCTTTTCTTTATCATTGGTTTTTCTCTATTACATGGATATTAGGAAATTCAAAATTCCCCTTCTCTTATTCACTTTATGTTTGCTTTTAATTCTTTGGTATGAATTTCTATCTTCTTTTAATATAAATCACTTCCTTTTTCATAATGCCACCAAAATCATTAATAATGTATCACCTTATCTTTTATTTTGCAAATTTTGGTATTTTCTCTTTCTTTCCTCTTTATTGGGACTCCTTGGATCCCAAGACATTCCATTATTTCGAAATTACTTTTTAAGGATACTTATTATCCTTCTAGATGCATCTACATGCATTATTTCACATTATCTTGTTTATTTCTTATTAACATATCTCTTTTTGAGGATTTCTTTTTATTTCTCTTTTATTTTCCTCATTGGTATTCCTTTTATCATTAGTAATCCTTGGGATACGAAATTCCACAAAGGATAACTCAATTATATCTCTTTTCACTTGTTTTCCACATTTTAACATTATTTTCAATTTCTTTCTTAATAAAGAAATACTTAATTAATCTTTTCTTTTCTTATTGCTTTCTTTATGCAACTTTGGACTCCTTGGAACCCAAGGACCCAAGAGGCACGAAATCCTCTTTGGATTTGCCTTCTAGAGGTTTCCACATATTTCTTTTATCAATTATTCAATTATTCATTTACTAATTGAATTTTCTTATTATTTGGGCCCAATAGCCAATAAAGCCCACAACACAAACAACAAGGCTATTGTAACCAAATCCATTTATTTGAACCAAATTATATCATTATTTGTTCAAATATCCTTAATATGAGAAATTACATTTCTCGATGAACGAACCCAAAAATTGGGGTTGTAACATCCTTCCCCTCTTATAAGAATTTTGTCCTCAAAATTCTATCAAGCAAACAAACAAACAATTTAGGATAAGACTTTTCCATGTCCATCATTGGCCCCTATGTGGCTTTACCGTACTCATGGCGCTTCCACAGAACCTTTTATCATCACATATTCTTTTCTCTGAGTCCTTTCATCCCGGCGTCTATAAACTGTACAGGTGACTCAGGCCATGTTAGCCTCCCTTGGGGCTCATTAGGTTCATTGCTCAGCACCTGGTCGGGTACCTCACATAGTGCTCTGAATTTGACACATGGAACTCATCACACATTACTTTATCCTGAGGGGTAAGTTCAAACTTAGCCTTTTCCACCAAACCATGTCAAAAGAACCCTTGCATCGGGGACTCATCTCCCTTAGTTATAACTTAGAGGGGTTGGTTTTTCATGTATTCTTCCACAGTAACTTGTACGTCAGTCTACTTTGCATTTTCTCACAACTCTCATCGTCTCTAGGCTCCTTTCAGCCCTTGCACAATCAAAGTGACTTCATCTACACGCACTGTGGTCCCTTTTCTAACCATCATGTGGTCCTTTCACCAACATCACCTTACTGAAGTGGTGACCGACACAACCTCCCCTACAGAGCTTCTTATAAAACCCGATACTGGCTATGGTGGTCATTGTCACATCTTTCATAGGACAAGAACTGTCTCTACATATCACCCTAAATGAGCACACATGCCCTCATCAGACCCTTTAGTCTGGATCATACTAACCATAGTTAGGGGTGATAAACTATACTAACATTGAGTTCTTCATGCACCTACTTTCATCTTTTGGAAGGAAACCTTTAGGTCAAACTCAAGAACCTTTGAACTCGCTTCATGGTGTAGTTGAACCGTCTCTCTCATGGGTAATTCAACCAGATATGTCCCTTGACAGAACTCTTTCTTTCTTATGTCATCTAGGCAAGGCGATCTACCATAACCCATATTGCACCTCGACCTTCCTCGGTCTAGGGGAGACCTATCACAACCTCCATAGTGATGAACTCTCATTCCCTCTTAGGGACTCTTTTGTCCTCTATATTGATACACTGGGTTACTGGGATTCGTCCTTTACCTCCTGGCTTGCATGGCCATAAACCACATGCAACTTCATCTTAACCATCCAAAGTGCTATTGCCATTTACCACGGCGTATGGTGATCTTCAATCATGATTTCCTGTATGTCATGATTCTTCAAGATCGATTCCTCTGAAATCCTAAACCACTCTAGTCGGGGTTTCATCACCTTCTTTTCCAAAGAAGTGCATCTGAGGTTCTACCACCATCCTTTCATTGCATCAAGGACTAGACTGGCTAACCAAACAACCCTTAACTTTTCAACGAATCTTGTTACATCTGAGTGTTATCCAAACACCTCTCCTTTTCAAACTTAGGGTTAGCCAAAAAACCTTTTCTAGCTTCTAGTCAAACAAGTCAGATGTATCTCAACTAGAGCATCCATTACCACTTCACATCCTTAGGTATTAGGTAACATTGAAGACATACACTTCCATGTATTTCACTTATCATCTCACCTCAAACTCTATGTCTATCTTCATTAAGAACACTCTCTGCTTTCATCATCATGGTGATCAAACTCAACCTGGTATAACTTGTAAGTTCCACATAGCTCATGATAAAAACATCCTCATAAGGGGACTACCTCATTCCTCTTAGTGTTTACAACCATCCATGTATCATTCACTTTACCAGGGTAGGTTAGCTTCCCTATCCCCATTCCTTGTGGCAACGTTCCAACCTACATCATCTCTTATCCTTGGTGTATGGCATGCGTAATGTCCTATCTCTCACCCCCATAACAGGAGGAAATAAGCATTTGGCTGCAGTCCAAATACAGAGTTCTTCCTGTTCCAAGAGTAGAGATGGTACATCACACCTTGCCAGTACATCTTTAAATCTAAGTTGCAACGTGCCTCATATGTCTCTAGATCACAGACATCATGATATTAAACTAGTCTTGAACCTACTAAGGTTTATATCCTTGGTCATCTCCTCTAGGTCTATAGGGTACCGACTCTTTTTGGGGTCATCCCTCTTCCCTCATGCATCAAGAGAGTGCCCTACTCATCTGCCCTTTGGGTCCCATGAGTTCACTAAGGTGATCAATCTCCTAACCCATGGCCCTCAGACAATGATAGTTGTTACCTCCCGACCCTATGGTCATGTGCAACTGGGGAATTAGGCAACTCCTACTTTCATCGGTCTTATCCCTACCTGACCCTAGGATAGACTTAGGATTCTCCACTATAGTACATATTCACTTAGAACCTTACCCAAGTCTTCATCATCTCTCTTTTTGCATTCATGGGCTGGCTTTCATCCTTTCATAGGGATCATGGCAACCTACCTACCTTGGTCAAGCCCCATACTGGTTACCTCCATAGTAATACATTCATATGCAATTAGATATGGATATCTATGGGTCTACATGTTCATTCTCATACTATGTACTTTTCACTTAGCTTCTCAAGATCCTATGAGACCTCTTTAGGTTACCTTGAACCAACAAAACTGATATACACCCTACCAAAGGGGTCCCTCTCCCAGGATGGGAGGAAAACTATCTCTTGACAACAAAGTCACAAAAGCTCTTAGGTCTAGGGTTTACATCCACATGAGCTTACTTAACCCTAGCAAGCTATTAAGGCACAAGCAGATCACCTACTGTACCATGCTAGGTCATATTTGTCCTCTTTCCTCGATGTTGGATCAAGATCATACTTTCCCTTATCATCATCCTAGTTGTGAGGGGTTCATCAAACATACCCTAAACTTAAGGGGCTTCCCTTTTCCTCTATACAGGAGGAGTACCATGCTCACTTCTATAGGAACTCAACTCTCATCATGAGCATTAGGTACACTACTTCCCCTCTTAGGCCTAGGAACCCTAGGTTTACTTGTAGGTGTCCAACTGCATGCTCTATCTCTTAACCATGAATCCATCTTGCAAAAGGCATGACATGCAATTCCTGTCATCCTTCAACTCGAGCAACACTTAGAGTTGGGTCCTCCTTAAGGACAACCAACAAGGTACAAGGCCCGTTACTAAACCCTTCTAGGTCTAAGGAACTCTTCTTCCTACCTCAGAAGGTAAACACCCATACCGTAGGCACATATGTACCAGAAGCTTCATCTTCTCTCTCTAGGGTTTGGTCCCTCTAAAGGCAACCAAGCTGTCATCAACTTTCAGGGATCGATCATGAGGCGACCACTATCATCCATTATTCAAGGTTTTAGGCTTCCAACCTTCTTATTGGGTTTCTTGCTCTCTCTAGAGCTAACCCTACATCCAACCTCACCATTAGAGGTTCTCTCTTCTGGAAGGATCGACCTCCAAAAGCATGCCCTACGTGGGTGAAGCCTAGGTTCGAACTTATGTTTGTTCAAGATCATCCATAACCCTTTGTGATCCATCATGATTCCTTATCTAGGGTTTCATCCTACTGTCAGCACCATGACGTGCCCTAGGTGCCAGCTATACCCTACTTGCACAATCCCATAGGGTTTCTAAGGTCCTTCACTAACATCATCATCTAAAGAGCTATCCTTTACCCTAACATACACGACCCTTCCCAGGGTTGGGTTGCCAAAGGTGCTGGGTCATCCATGGATCATATGGCATCCCAAAGGCATGTCCTTTCAAACACCTGGTCCAACTCATCTCTCTCTAACCTTCACTTAGGGTTAGGGTTAGCATCATCCTCAGAGGATGTGCCAGGTCTCTACTTGCAATGGAGATCTCTATCTCCAAGACTAACTTATCCTCCTGACAAGAAGGTCTAGCCTCAGGTCTCTTCTGAGGACATGACAACTTATGTCATACGACCTAAGCATGTATCTATTCTTTAGTTTGCGCTTAATCTATTAAGCTTATGTCCATGACATCTTATTTACATGCCTTTCATTAATTTGGTGGAGGATTCCTTAAACCTTATTAACTTTACCCATACCTCAAGAGGGTGAGGAGAAGAAAGAAAACCCTAATCCTTTAGGTCCTTATCAGAATTTTTGTGATGAGAAGGGATGAATAAGGTGAGAATTCCTAAAGGTGTCTTATTTGGATTCATACCCTAAGACTTTGGCCAGGCAGTCACATGGATCCGGGAGTCCTCGTATTCCGACTAGCGGTGCGGAGGAAAATATTGCCATCCCCTAGTCGTGATCCTTTTCTAGACACCTCTGTCTTTCGAATAATCCTCTAATAACTCCCTTGGGTTCTATGGAGTTTGTAAAATTTTAATAATTATTAATGGTTAATTGAGGAACCTATGCTCTGATACCAAATGTTACGACCCCACCTCCCGATAACCCCCAATTAAGGGAGACTGAGAGGTCAAAGCCGCACCCATGACTTCCGGATCAAAGGTTCAGCAATTAACCAAGAATAATTATCAAATTTTAACATACAATACTGAAAGCTATAAGAAAATAAATTTTTGCATACCTTTTTGAAAACTTGGATCTCTAAACTTCTATCCACTTAAGGATTCTACTCTAACTAATCCTCCTTATATTTTACTTCATGTATTTCACAATATGATGATTTACTGTTTGTCCTTTTGGCTTGTACCTAAAACGCCGACAAACAAAACGTCAGTCAGCCGAAGCTGGTATGTGGGGGAAACAATAATCATGTAAATACGTTAACAATGTAATCATTCAATTAATCATTTAACAACCAAGATTACATTTTAGATATAACTCCGTGATCCAAGAGTACCCTATCCTCTATGTTGTCCCCATTAAACCCCTCATGATCCACCTATAAGTGAACCAATTTCTAGGGTTGAGTCACATGGCACTACTCGTAAGTAGCCCACTCCTTAACTCATGACAGGCTAATGAGTCTCATGGCACTACACGTAGGTAGCCCAGTTTCTAACTCTCGGTAACCTAGACCTTGCTCTAGGACTACCCCTTATTTTCTTAGCCTTTTCATTACAATAGAGGTGGACCCGAATCTAGTCAGTTATATACGCACATTTATAGTGATAATCATAGTCACTTTATAGTTGCATGAAATAAATAAACATCCAACTGTTATTTTTCAAGCAACCGATTAACACTTCGGGAATCGCCGTAAAACTAGAGCGATTATTCATAAGCGTAACCACATACCTGATTTGATGAGTCATGCAGATTATTCAACATATACTTCATGTGTATACAATCAAGTCAATCAACAGATCCAAGCAAGTAATTCAATCATCACATAGTTCTTGAAATAAATATGTACTATGTTTATTACACACTTTATCAAGAAACTACTTTATTGACTTGGATTCACTTTCTAGGATTTCTAATCCGCATTAAGGTTTCATTAGTATTCATTAGGGTTTCTTAGATCAAGTTCTCAAACTTTATCCCTTTTAGGTTAACAAACCCTAAAATATCCTTTTCCATATTTATAAACCTTAATTGCTCAACTATCCATTTTAATAGTCTTTTATTGACTTAGGATCATCACATCCCTATTTATTCATGGATTTGAACATTTAAACAATTAAAAGACATATTCATCTAAATTAGGGTTTTCAAGCTCATTAGTGCATAATCATGCACGAAACCCTAAATTAAGCCAAAAATATAAAAAGATCATCTTTTAAATCCTATTTTCACTTTATTAACAACATGTTAATATCAACTTGAATTATGTCATTAAGACCATTTACCATCAAATCTAAGGGTTTTCCCTTAATTAAAACACTAAAGATGATAACTTTATGTACTTTTCCAATTTCAAGCATATAAATTCTAAATTAGACTAATCACATGCAAAGTTCTTCCTTTTTTAACATAATGTACCTTTTTACATTTAACAGGTTAACATCAACTCTAATGATCCATTAAACCCTATTAAACTCATTAATCATATCAACATAGGGTCTCTTAATCTTTAATTCATTAAAGATGATGATTTACACTACTTTTCGAACTATGATAAGATTCAGGCTATAAAACTATTTTTAATGGGTTCCTTGCATTTTTATGATCAAAATACATATATAACTTGTCCTAATCGAAGTTACCATTAAAAAGTTACAATTTTAACAAAATCACTTACTTTCGGCCAATGAGGAGCCGCCACTTCGTCTGTTTCCATGCAAAGCTCACGCAATGGAAAACATTTCGAAAAGTCGTCCGTGCCCCTGGTTAAGTCGATCATTCCTTTATCCCACGAAGGGCAAAACCGTCCAAACTTTACTTGGTCACCTTCTTCCTCCAGCAGCTGCGACGCAGACGCCCTAGGCGTCCTTCTGCAGCCCGTGCGCGGGCTCTCTCCCTCTCCATGGGCCGCGATGGCTGCCGCCGACCTCTCTGTTGGCTTCGCCGCCCTCCGCCGCCCTTGGGGCACCAGATAGATCACGTCTAGTGCGGCTAGTTTGGGCTGGGGAAGAGCCGCAACCAGCTGCTGCATTGCAGCTGTGCGGCTGCTGCTGCAGGTGATTCGCGGGTGGTAGGAGGATGGGAATGGATGGCTGACCTTCTGGGGGTGGTTGTGGATGCTCCCTGCTTCAAACCAAACCATAAACACCCCTCGTTGCTCCAAGGATAGAACCTTACTCTCAAGGCTAGGGCTTTCAAGAAGAAGATGGAGAAGAGAGATATAGCTACGTGGAAAGCCTATGGATTTGCCCCCAAGTCTTATCCCTTATATAGGGGAAGTCAACGAAGCCCTAGGAGGACATTCCTTAAAGAAATGTAGTCCCTCTTCTAATAGGAATCGTTTTCCTTCAAAGAGAAGCAATTCTTCTCTCTTTTCTTTATCCTTGGTTTTTCTCTATTACATGGATATTAGGAATTTTGAAATTCCCCTTCTCTTATTAACTTTATGTTTGCTTTTAATTCTTTGGCACGAATTTCTATCTTCTTTTAATATAAATCACTTCCTTTTTCATAATGTCACCAAAATCATTAATAATGTATCACCTTATCTTTTATTTTGCAAATTTTGGTATTTTCTCTTTCTTTCCTCTTTATTGGGACTCCTTGGATCCCAAGACATTTCATTATTTCGAAATTACTTTTTAAGGATACTTTTTATCCTTCTGGATGCATCTACATGCATTATTTCACATTATCTTGTTTATTTCTTATTAACATATCTATTTTTGAGGATTTCTTTTTATTTCTCTTTTATTTTCCTCATTGGTATTCCTTTTATCATTAGTAATCCTTGGGATACGAAATTCCACAAAGGATAACTCAATTATATCTCTTTTCACTTGTTTTCCACATTTTAACATTATTTTCAATTTCTTTCTTAATAAAGAAATACTTAATTAATCTTTTCTTTTCTTCTTGCTTTCTTTATGCAACTTTGGACTCCTTGGAACCCAAGGAACGCAAGAGTCACGAAATCCTCTTTGGATTTGCCTTCTAGAGGTTTCCACATATTTCTTTTATCAATTATTCAATTATTCATTTACTAATTGAATTTTCTTATTATTTGGGCCCAATAGCCAATAAAGCCCACAACACAAATAACAAGGCTATTATAACCAAATCCATTTATTCGAACCAAATTATATCATTATTTGTTCAAATATCCTTAATATGAGAAATTACATTTCTCGATGAACGAACCCAAAAATTAGGGTTGTAACACTCTTGATGGTATTTTATCTTCCATATTTGGTATTGAAATGGACTTCATGACTCAAAATTTGTTTACGTCTTCCAATAGGGAACCCCAACCACAATCTCTCAACCCTTGTAATAGTTCTTTAATTGATGCAATCAACACCATGGCATTAACAATATTTTGATCCTTTCTTTGTAAAGCATGGGACAACTCATTAGTTAAGGCCAACACCTTCATCATGAGAAACAAAATAAACACAAATTCAAAAGTCTCCATTTTTTGTATCAATCCTGAAGCTTTGCCTCTACTAGAAGAATCGGTTCCATCATGAGAAATATTTTCTAGTACCTCAATCACCGAACCCCACATTGTAAAAATTCGGACTAGGGTTGTATGATGGGATCCCCACCGAGTATCTCCAGGTCGTGCTAGACTGGTTTCTTGGTTTTTGCCTCTTCCTAGAAAAATTTCCTTTTTCTCCAATTTCTCCATAATGCTATCATGATGTTTTTGAAGCAATGCATCTTTTATTTTACAAGAAGAACTAGCCATGGTTACAATCAAGGTTGTATAACTAAAGAAATCCCTAATAGATAGAGTGTCCTTTGCAACAGCGACAACCACCAATTGTAATTGATGGGCAAAGCAGTGAATATAAAATGCATATGGATTTTCATTTAGTATTAGTTTCTGCAATCCATTAAATTCACCTCTCATATTAGATGCTCCATCATATCCTTGTCCTCTCAGTCTAGACATCCTTAATCCATGACAAGCAAACAAATTATCTAAAGTTGTCTTTAGTGAAGAAGTCGATGTATCTGTAACATGTTCAACACCAATAAACCTTTCGATAATTTGTCCTTTCTTATTTACAAACCTATATGAGCAAATTTATATGAGTTACAAATTGTATTATTATCACGGAAGTTTAAGCTTTAAATTAAATAGCATATAAAAGGTACTAACCTCACAATAACAGCCATTTGTTCTTTTATTGACGCATTTCGTGATTCATCAACAAGTAGAGAGAAATAACTATCGCCAAGATCTTCAATAATATTTAGTATTGTTTGCTCTGCACAATCTTTTACCAAGTCCTTTTGAATGATTGAAGATGTCATTTGGTTATTTCCAGGAGCATTTTCATTTAGCACACATGCAACTTCACAGTTATTATCTTTGGTATACTCCACCAATGCTAGAAAATTTCCCCTATTGCTTGAACCGGAAGATTCATCATGACCACGAAAAGCCAAACCTTGCAATAAGAGAAATCTAACTACATGTAATATCATCGTCAAACGATCTCTATATGAAATCTCCATCTCTCTACTATGAGTAGTTAACAAGTGTGACATACTTTGTCTTTGATTCTTAAAATCCTCACAATGCAGCCTTGCCCTACAATGAGCACTACCAGCCGCACCCACATGTTCATTGAAAATATCAATTGCTTTCTTCCAATTACTGAAGCCTACTTTTATGAATGCATCATTCATAAAAGTTTCACCTCTCGATTGATTAAAGAGATAACAATAGAAACAATAAGCAGCATGTTTTTCCACACTATATTCCAACAAATCAAACTTCTTAAACCATGTTTCTTGGAAGCTCCTTTGCTTTCCATATTGTTTGCTAGGGAAGTTATGACCAACCGGTTGTTTTGGACCCTGCAATAAATACTCCATCCTCACTTGGTCTCGAATTTCTATTTTATACTGCTCAATTGGTTTTCGAAGTCCAGGATCAATTATAATATCATTTCTATTGAACTCAACATCTACACGAGCTTTCTTTGGTGCAGATGTATTCATACCAGATATTAAACTCCCCACCTTCTCGTCATTGGGTGTGATAGGTTTATACAACTTCTTCATTTTCTATACACAATGAAGAGGTATGTCAAATTTTAATTTATGAAACCACATAAAAGTCACCATCTACTATAATTAAAATTTAATATGTTGTCCTGGATTAGTTTTAGAATACAAGGCACGATTCAAGAGATAAATTCGAGACAAAGGAAGACATAGTATCAATACCTATAAGACATATACTTTTACAAATTTAGTAGTTGGTTTATTAGTTGACTATCCATGATCATACTCAATTTTATTCGAAAATGCATACATTGGTATAAGATTCAATTCAATATTGACATCTCAGTCGCAAAAAAAATATAAGAGACTGAATTTATTTTTAGCAGGTTGCATACCTCTAAGATAGTAGGAAGATATAGGCAGGCGGCAGACTTAGAATGGAGATAAAAAATTGGAGTCTTGGATCAGTTATCAATTCAAAGGATGGAAATCTTATTTGGTGTCACTGCTCCCGAAAGCCAAGTGTGACGAGTTGTTCTTGTAGTATGTAGACGTGATGAAGATCTGTCGTTACGTCTTTGCTCTTTGTAGTGACTTACTGATTCATTGTGTACAATGTACTGGGCAACAATAGTTAAGTATGACTGTCCGGCACAGCCCGTAGTACCACCACTGAGTTGTGAAGATGACAACAAAAATCGTTTAACAGAGTAGCCGAGAGGGAGGGAACGGCCAGTGGCCCAGCAGGCCAGGGATATTCGACGCAAGGGATATCCACGTTGCGATGCTTGTGCGGCCAACACCAATAACAAGTATCCAGTGGCTTCTCGTTTGCTGTTTCAGTAAGTACCGCCCCACGGAGGAGTTGTGGAATGGGCAGGCTAGCTTTCCGTGTGATCGTTTGCTAGGGAAGCCTGGCGCTACGTTCTCTCGGCACTTGAGCGGCAGCCTGTTCGATGACTCGGATTCTCTGTAGCAACGATCGCCCAGACGGACACCGCCACCGGAGCGGACACAAACTGCATTCTGTAGATGTGTGAACGATCGGAACTTCCGGAAAGTCGCAGTCGGCAATTGAACGCTAGACCTGGTTGCCTGTACACTCACCAGTGGTGTGAACGATCGGAACTTTCAGAAGGAATCAGGAACGTCACAGACTCGCAGTCGGCAGTTTCTATCCCCCGATTCTCTCAGATGGTTAATTACAGACTAAATTATCAAACGGTTCTTTTACTTTCACCTATTAACCATATATATAAAACAATTTCCAGAAATCTGGGGGGGGCTTCAGCCCCGGCAGCCCCCCCTAGATTCGCCCCTGTGTTAAACCATCCTCGCGCTCAGCCAGAGCACGTCCCTCCACGAACACATCACGTGCCGACAAAGACGCATTCAGCTGCAGTCACACCAGACGTGCGCACATCCACAGCCGGGATACTCATATCAGGAGCTGGTCAAGTGGAGACGGACTCCACGCAGGGCACGGTACCACAGTCCTGAGAGTTCAAACTGCTGTAAATCTATTTTGTAATTCCTATAATCATGGCATCAGTTGTCATTGTGTACTCTATTTAAACATGTATAACTCACCATTAATGTATCAGAAAACAGAGCAAGAGCTAACGTTCCCAAAAGTTCAACAGTACCAAGCAAATAGTTGCTATAAGTGGACGAGATTGCCGCGGGACATAGCGAAAATCAACTCGGACGCTGTGACGTCCCCAGATTTTGGCTTCTCCAAACCCTATTGGGAATGAGAGGTAAGAATCCAAAAACATCATCCAATCATATCAGAGAGCGATGCGAAAGCAATATGCGCATACATGAACATACAACTATAACATACACCATAACATTTCTCAGCATTCAACATGTATATTACAAAGTGAATTACATTTACATATTAAAAGAAGATTTATAAGTCTATGAACATGTATGCTAATTCAAGATCTACACAATAGGTACAACTTGGACAACTACTCACTTCCTTTCTTTTTCTCCCATGCTAGCTCTGAACCTAAAACATACGTGAAACAACGAATCAACACACAAGGTGTTGTGTACGTGGGTAGAAAGATACATACTAATATGTTTGCATAATTGAAATAACTTGAGAAATAAAGAGTAAAAGAAAACATTATTTAAAGTGATAATCAGGTAAACATTCCTTTTATTGTTTTCACTTTGATGCGGTTGTACTACACATACTTACACTTGACTTACATCTAGTGTGGGCAATATAGTATCATCATACATCTAACATGGGCCAAGGAATCATACATCCATGTTAGGCAACATACATCCACACCAGGCTATGTGCTCTAGTAGCTACAACCCATCATACTCATTTATGTTCTATTAGATTTGGTGAAGTATAACTCATACTAGTTCAACCAAGCAATCATATCCAAATACGAGAATTCAAGATATTGCATATCATAGGCAATCAGAAAACTAGTCTTATACTTAATAAATCCCACGTACCTGAGTTCAGAGATTTCTAATCATTCTTGCTCACCTAGATATCTGGTCATCACCTGGTTAATAACAAAATCATATACTAGCATCAGATTCTGATCATCTTAACCCTAGTCATGTTCATTAGGGTTTATATTATCTCATTAGGATATTCTAACGTTTACTTGCATTATTGTCTTATATTTATCTTACTGATGTCATTTTCCAGATTACAGTTCATCAACTAGATATACTCATGTGTCACATTATTATGTGGACATATTCAACATTATGTCACTTTCATTAACCAAATTAGGGTTGCATCACATGTATTAAGGGTGCTCTTCATATAACATGCATTCTATACATCATCATGATCTCATAATTAAATCTGAGTTTCCAAATATAGATATGAGCTTACGCTATAAATTTCATCATTTATTGATAATGCATGTATTAATTGCATCATCTTTAGTGTTATTATCCCTAATTAGACATATTAAAAAAATTATGTAATTTCGTACATCAACATGACCATATCTGACATCATATGCATTCTATACATAATTGTAGACTTACTGATATTTTTCCATGATTTTATGTCATCATTTGCTATTTATTATCCATTAAACAAGCATTACACATCTTACATGATATTGCTGATATTTAATCATCAAAATCCTGATATTATTATTACATCTTGTTCTATGCATTTTTTTAGAAGTTTGGTATCTTATTTGCATTTTTCTAAAAATCGAGCTAATTTCTACGAATTATTGAAGATCTATAGATTATTACCTCTCTGGGCCAATCGTTGGCCGCCATGTGGCTAGGGCGCTGCTCCCTCTCTTCCAGCTGAGACTCGATCCAGATCTGATGGTCGATCCATGGATCCATGGATCCGTTTACCCAGGTCAGGGCCTCCTCTCTGGTTCTCGCGTAACACAGGCGCAAGACCACAGTCGTGTATCCCCGTTCTCACTCGCAATCGGTCATGATCACATAGTTGCTGGCTCTGTTCTGCGCTGCAGCCTCGGGTGTGAGCTTCGGTGATCGATCACCCGCCACCGTGTCCCCCTCATGGCAAAAAGGTGCTCCCAGTGCCTTCGTTCATCATTGAGGTTGTAGGACGGAAAGGACAGGTTGCTTCTGCATCCCCGATCTCCTCCTTATCTCCACACCCGACGTCGCCCTGCGGATGATGGGAAGACCTGCACCACCTCTGTGATCCCTCTCTATCTCTCTCTTGCATCTCCGCAATCTTAGTGATGTGCCCATGAGTGTGGGCTTCTCAAAGCTTCAGCCGCTGCCTGGTCCAGCTTCGGCGAGGTATCGATGCCCGATTCTCCTTCCTCACTCACGCACAACGATGCATGTGTGTGTCACCTTATGGATCAGCCTCCCTGGGCTCCTGCGCAAGAACTGAGTTCTCCGCTTAACATGGGGCCACCATCGTTGCAGCTGATCAGTGGCCTTCACTCGGCCATGGCTGCCGACAGCGCAACATCCCAGACCCTGCTCAAGGCACTGATGTCCGTGTGCTCCTCGTTCGATGCCCCTGATGGCATCAAAATCTCAAGATCCATGCCTTTGTGCTGCCGCATAGGGGCACCCACGGGGAACAATCCCAGCGATGCCCCAACTCCTCATCATCAACTTCCTATGTCTCCGTTGGATCTGCCCTGGCTGACTGGTTCCTGGTGGGATATCCGCACAACTCTGCTCGCCTGGGATCTGCATCTACCACCGTCTCTTGATGATGGCAGTGCCACTTCCAGGCTGGGCGGGGTGGCATCTCCGGCCTCAAGCAGGTGATAGGGCGCCAAATGAACTGTTGCTGGAATGGTGGTAGACCACCGAAGTGTAGATGTGCGTGGCCGGAGTGACAAGTCAGAAGGAAAATAGAAAGTATCCTGGCACACCAAGGACAAGGAAGATGGTATGAAGCTTGGTATACTGCCATTACAGGAGATGATATATGGGCCTACGATAGACGAGGGAGAAGGTAGGGTTGAGGACTGCAGTTTTTCAATACCCTAGGTCTCCAACGTCAAGTGAGGGTTCCATGTGCTCCATTGATTTGTAGATCATAGTTTTCCAACGTAATGTCCCTTTGATTGCCCCCCACCTTCATCGGATCTAAAGACACCTCAGCTTGGGTTCCGTTGATCCATTCTCAGAGGGTGAGAATGAGATCCCTATTTTGGATATACTAAAATGGTTCAGATAAAAAAAAATACATCTCTTATTCCTTAATGCCAATGCGAGCTTGGTCGTGTGACATGGTTTTTCACATGCCATAATATCTTAAATAAGAGATGAATAAGGTTTTGAAGAACATTAAAACAAAACATTAATAACTTCATACTCTAGTACTTTCTTGGACACACTCCAAATAAAAGAAATTTGAACCATTGAGTTTTCAGCACTCAAGGCCTCTGGTTACTAAATTTAAAACCAAACCTTGTAATATTTGTTCCTCTAGCATAGTTCCTCAAATAACTTCATTAATATAAACGTAAACCCTGAATACGCATCTATCAGTCATCAAATGTATTTCCAATAACACTTTGGGTCAAAAGAGTCCACGATTGAATCATGATATCCTCAATTTGGTATTTGACATCTTATATAGAATGCATGTGTAACATACCAGATCTTGAACCCTACCCTAGTAGTTTGACCTTTTGGTCCTAGCCAAACAAGGTTGAGGTTAGTATGATCCTAATAATCTAATGCATGAAAAATGTAATCTAATATATCACATAATTTATTTGGTGATAATAAAATGATAAATAACTTAATTACATGCATAATATGATTAATGGGCCTCTAATGGGCTAGATGATATAATCCATGTAAGAAAGCCTCAAATGAAATAATAGACTTCAAATTCGTAATCTACACATTAAAATAAGCCTACATGTCAATTTTCATTTAATTTGGACAACCTTGAAATAATATGATAAGTTAGGAGAGAGAAATTGCCTAAAAGGTGTAATTAATAAATAAATATAATAATTGACTCCAAAAGAGGAAAATAATGTTAGATTCGTGACCTACATAATAAATATAGACTTTGGGTAAATTTTTATCCAATTTGGAGAAAGTTTGCTTAAAAGGTGAAATTAGGAGAGAGAAAGTATGTAGAACCTTCAAAATATTAAATAAATATTAAAACAACTCCAATATGTAAAATTTATGGCAAATTCATATCCAACACATTAATTATAACTTGTGGGTCAAGTTTCATCAAATTTGGATAATCCTAATGCCATTAATGAAGGAGGAAAGAGAAAATAGAAATTAATTTATTTGATACATTAAAAGTTCTTAAAAGGCAAATATAATTTTATATTCGGAATCTACATGTTTAACTTAACTTGTGTGCAAAGTTTGGTTTAATTTGGATAAGAATAGGACCCCTAAATAAGGAAAGAGAAATATGTGCATTAATTGGTTTTAATTTTACTCCTAAATCAATTTAGATATAGTTTCCTAATCTGATGTTTTCACGCAGGCTTTGATTTCCTTTTTCCAATTTTGCTTGCTTTTGGACCGTTGATCTGCGATCTAACAGCTTCGGGGTCGTCTCCTAGCTCCAAATCGGAGTAGGAGTACAGACTGTTTTCTTTGATTTTCAGTTGAGGATTTCTCCCTCGATTTTTAATCTTTTTCGACGATTATTTCGCCTCTGTGATCCTTGCACGAATCTGCACCCAGCGGTTATATATATACCCGGGTTTTCCCTGATCGTTAGCTCTACCATAGTCAACCTTCGTGTTCCTCTATTTTTTCCCTGCCTCAATCTTCTTTTTCTTCTTCCGTGCACTGTAGGTCTTCGGGCCCTTCTTTGACCCTTCCATCACCTTCGCCAGTCTTCAAGGAGTTTGGTTGTGGGGTTTTCTTGGCTACTCCTATACTGGAACCCGATCGCCCTACTCCACCGCCATCCTACTTCTCCGTCTGGCGAGAACCAATCTGCCGCCACATAGGTTGCCTCCGCGATTCCGGTTTGGGGTTGGGATCGTTTATGTGAAGCTCGGGGAAGCTTTTATCCAAGACAATTCCACTCAACTTGGTGAGTTTTGATTTTGCCCTTTTTGCTGTGGTTCTTGCTGACCCTAGTTCCCTTTCTCGCCGGCCTTGATGGAACTACCTTGAGTTTTCGGTTGTTGGGTTCGTGATGAACTCTCGAAGGTGTGTCGTGTATCTGTTTTTGGAGTTGTGCAAGATAGTATGTCAGATTTCCCTTTATTCAGACCTCCAGAACCTTAGTTCTGCGAGTTCAGCGAGGAAGACGATCCTTCGTGGATTTCCGAGAATGCCCTCCATCGTTTCTTTACCTCCTCAGGGGTATTTTGGTCACTTCCTCATGTTTTCTTTTGCTTTGGTGTGATTCAACTGAGTAGCGACTGTTGATTTGGCCAACCCTGATTGGGCCAAGTCAGCGGGTTGGTCCACCCTCTTGCAAGTTTTCTTCGCGTATGTGGATTTTTAGATTTATCTGATTGGTCGATTTTATAAAATTGATAACTAATTAACTATCTGGCCAAAAATAATAAATAAATATTCGATAGATTCCGAAAAATGAAAGCTTTCTAATGGTATTGTTTTTGTCGCCTGAATCTAATGTTTTAAATAGGTGTTTTCAATGGATCTATTTAATAATGAATTAGCTTGTATAATTCATAACTAATAATTTATATGTCAGAAAAATATAATAAAATATGTTTTAAACTCTGGAAAATATAATCTAAATTATGGAATCATTTTGGAAACCTAATTCATATATTAATAAAAAGGTGGTTTTTAGGGTTTATGAAATCAATATAAAACCTAACCCCAATTCCACATATATGCTTAATAGGTTCTTTGGATGCCTAGGCTTGGACCTAGATGTGCCTTTGGATCGTTTGAATCTAATGTTGAGGTATGTTTGCATCCCTGATTATTCTTCTTGAGCAATTATCCTATTTTTGTCATACTTTTGGTCCTATGGACATTAGCCTACACATTGTCTTGTTCTTTTAATATCATGCTTCTTGTGAAATATCTTATTTTGTTATTGATCTTGTGATCATGGATATTCTCTTGGAATCTTATCTTGTTGCCTTGGTGCAAGTTGGATTTTTGATATTATATGCCCATTGTGATGTGGAAGTTTACTTGGTGATATATGCCCACTTTAAAGTGGATTTGTTTATATGTTTGTGTTGTCCATTGTGTGATGGCAACCTTGATAATTTTGACTATACTTTTCTACTTGCCTCTACATTAAACATGCTATATGATTCAGTAGCACTAGATTAGTGTAAGTGCATTGGTTTTGTTTATAGCAGATGTGATATTTCCTGCTCTTTTTGGTACGGAAAGGAACCTCATACCCAGAGCAAGATGTGTGTCTTGACCCATTTTATATATTTGGGAGATTGGTAGTATTCCTTTCTCTATCAGGCTTCATCTTTATGGGGGTTGGCCACCAATTGTGTTTATATTGTTCTAGGGCTATGTTTATCTCACATGCATGCAGGATATTGATTGTGGGGTGTGTGCCCTACTTGTGCCTTGTTTCCCACCATGGTAGTGGATTTATTTATGGCACAATCCTTTTATATGTTATTTTATGGCAAGTATCCCTTTTGTCATGCTACTTTTCTCTTGATACCCGTTTGGGTGATACTTATCTCTTGCATGGGAAGCCTTTTATTTTGATGTCCTTTATCCTTTATAAGTTGCTCAATTTGCTTTTTAGTATGCACATACCAGCCTTTGCTGATGTTTCCTTTTCTTCTCTTTTGTTGGGGTATGCTTCCAACCCTAGGTGGAGGACAAGGAAGGCTTGACATGTGGACCCGGACTTAGTTTGTGATGATGAAGGTTGGAGACAATCTTGAGGTGGTTTATATTTCCTCTACATGGATCCTTATGATGTAAGTTTGTAACCCTTTGTTTTATAATTGAACATAGTCATGTTTTTATTCCGCTACTATACTTTGGTCTTTTGTTACCATTATATAAAGATTTGAAAATTTTACACCCACTCCAACATACCTTCTGAGTGTGTTTGGACTGGAGGTTTTATTGTTCAAATTTTTAGTAAGGAAGTGGTTTCACCTCTTTACAGCATGGTATCAGAGCCCATGGTAGTTGGAATCGACTATTTCAATTTTGTCTCCCTTTAGAACCCTTGACTTAGTTAGTTATCGTTAAGTGAGATGTTGACCCTAGATCTGATATATGATTATCTCTTATGCAACAAGGTTTGGTTTGAGGACAAGAATAGGTCATGATGAAGTAATCATATGGAAATATTGTGACTTGGTTTACGCTTTGATTTTGAGTTCACCATTGTTTCATATCATATGATTCTTCGAAGGAAAATATATTTTCAATTATATTACTATATGTACAAAAAAAATCTCGGATTTATCGATGTTTTCTTGAACTAAGTCACAATTAAGAGAAACTCTAGTTTGAGTAGAATCTAACCCTAGTTTTGTGACTAAGAGTTTATATAATGTTATAGTTGACCTATCCTATGACTTTTGAATGATCATGTAGGGTTGATAGGTTAGAGACACAAGGACCTAAAACTCAACCCTAGATGGTGACATTTAGTTGGATACCTGAAAAACATATAAATCTCTAAAAATTTCTCACTAATTGATGTGGGTAGATCTAAAAAGTTATTTAATTTGACTTGTTAGGTTGAACCCTTTAAGGGGTGGAGAGTATTTAGTGATTGATGTTTGAATCTATAGATTTCGAGGACGAAATCCTTTTTAAGGGGTGGAGTGCTGTAACATACCAGATCTTGAACCCTACCCTAGTAGTTTGACCTTTTGGTCCTAGCCAAACAAGGTTGAGGTTAGTATGAATTTAATAATCTAATGCATGAAAAATGTAATCTAATATGTCACATAATTTATTTGGTGATAATAAAATGATAAATAACTTAATTACATGCATAATATGATTAATGGGCCTCTAATGGGCTAGATGATATAATCCATGTAAGAAAGCCTCAAATGAAATAATAGACTTCAAATTCGTAATCTACACATTAAAATAAGCCTACATGTCAATTTTCATTTAATTTGGACAACCTTGAAATAATATGATAAGTTAGGAGAGAGAAATTGCCTAAAAGGTGTAATTAATAAATAAATATAATAATTGACTCCAAAAGAGGAAAATAATGTTAGATTCGTGACCTACATAATAAATATAGCCTTTGGGTAAATTTTTATCCAATTTGGAGAAAGTTTGCTTAAAAGGTGAAATTAGGAGAGAGAAAGTATGTAGAACCTTCAAAATATTAAATAAATATTCAAACAACTCCAATATGTAAAATTGATGGCAAATTCATATCCAACACATTAATTATAACTTGTGGGTCAAGTTTCATCAAATTTGGATAATCCTAATGCCATTAATGAAGGAGGAAAGAGAAAATAGAAATTAATTTATTTGATACATTAAAAGTTCTTAAAAGCAAACTCTAATTTTATATTCGGAATCCAAATGTTTAACTTAACTTGTGTGCAAAGTTTGGTTTAATTTGGATAAGAATAGGACCCCTAAATAAGGAAAGAGAAATATGTGCATTAATTGGTTTTAATTTTACTCCTAAATCAATTTAGATATAGTTTCCTAATCTGATGTTGTCACGTAGGCTTTGATTTCCTTTTTCCAATTTTGCTTACTTTTGGACCGTTGATCTGCGATCTAACGGCTTCGGGGTCGTCTCCTAGCTCCAAATCGGAGTAGGAGTACATACTGTTTTCTTTGATTTTCGGTTGAGGATTTCTCCCTCGATTTTTAATCTTTTTCGACGATTCTTTCGCCTCTGTGATCCTTGCACGAATCCACACCCAGCGGTTATATATATACCTGGGTTTTCCCTGATCGTTAGCTCTACCATATTCAACCTTCGTGTTCCTCTGTTTTTGCCCTGCCTCAATCTTCTTTTTCTTCTTCCGTGCACTGCAGGTCTTCGGACCCTTCTTTGACACTTCCATCACCTTCGCCAGTCTTCAAGGAGTCTGGTTGTGGGGTTTTCTTCGCTACTCCTATACCGGAACCCGATCGCCCTACTCCACCACCATCCTGCTTCTCCGTCTAGCGAGAACCAATCTGCCACCGCATAGGTTGCCTCCGCGATTCCGGTTTGGGGTTGGGATCGTTTATGTGAAGCTCGGGGAAGCTTTTATCCAAGACAATTCCGCTCAACTTGGTGAGTTTTGATTTTGCCCTTTTTGCTGTGGTTCTTGCTGACCCTAGTTCCCTTTCTCGCCGGCCTTGACGGAACTGCCTCGAGTTTTCGGTTGTTGGGTTCGTGATGAACTCTTGAAGGTGTGTCGTGTATCTGTTTTTGGAGTTGTGCAAGATAGTATGTCGGATTTCCCTTTGTTCAGACCTCCAGAACCTTAGTTCTGCGAGTTCAGCGAGGAAGACGATCCTTCGTGGATTTCCGAGAATGCCCTCCATCGTTTCTTTACCTCCTCAGGGGTATTTTGGTCACTTCCTCATGTTTTCTTTTGCTTTGGTGCGATTCAACTGAGTAGCTGACTGTTGATTTGGCCAACCCTGATTGGTCCAAGTCAGCGGGTTGGTCCACCCTCTTGCAAGTTTTCTTCGCCTATGTGGATTTTTAGATTCATCTTATTGGTCGATTTTATAAAATTGATAACTAATTAACTATCTGGCCAAAAATAATAAATAAATATTCGTTAGATTCAGAAAAATGCAAGCTTTCTAATGGTATTGTTTTTGTCACCTGAATCTAATGTTTTAAATAGGTGTTTTCAATGGATCTATTTAATAATGAATTAACTTGTATAATTCGTAACTAATAATTTATAAGTCAGAAAAATATAATAAAATATGTTTTGAACTCAAGAAAATATAATCTAAATTATGGAATCATTTTGGAAACCTAATTCATATATTAACAAAAAGGTGGTTTTTAGGGTTTATGAAATCAATATAAAACCTAACCCTAATTCCACATATATGCTTAATAGGTTCTTTGGATGCCTAGGCTTGGACCTAGATGTGCCTTTGGATCGTTTGAATCTGATGTTGAGGTATGTTTGCATCCCTGATTATTCTTCTTGAGCAATTATCCTATTTTTGTCATACTTTTGGTCCTATGGACATTAGCCTACACATTGTCTTGTTCTTTTAAAATCATGCTTCTTGTGAAGTATCTTATTTTGTTATTGATCTTGTGATCATGGATATTCTCTTGGAATCTTATCTTGTTGCCTTGGTGCAAGTTGGACTTTTGATATTATATGCCCACTGTGATGTGGAAGTTTACTTGGTGATATATGCCCACGTTAAAGTGGATTTGTTTATATGTTTGTGTTGTCCATTATGTGATGGCAACCTTGATAATTCTGACTATACTTTTCTACTTGCCTCTACATTAAACATGCTATGTGATTCAGTAGCACTAGAGTAGTGTAAGTCATTGGTTTTGTTTATAGAAGATGTGATATTTCCTGCTCTTTTTGGTACGGCAAGGAACCTCGTACCCAGGGCAAGATGTGTGTCTTGACCCATTTTATATATTTGGGAGATTGGCAGTATTCCTTTCTCTATCAGGCTTCAGCTTTATGGGGGTTGGCCGCCAATTGTGTTTATATTGTTCTAGGGCTATGTTTATCTCACATGCATGCAGGATATTGATTGTGGGGTGTGTGCCCTACTTGTGCCTTGTTTCCCACCATGGTAGTGGATTTATTTATGGCACAATCCTTTTATATGTTATTTTATGGCAAGTATCCCTTTTGTCATGCTACTTTTCTCTTGATACCCGTTTGGGTGATACTTATCTCTTGCATGGGAAGCCTTTTATTTTGATGTCCTTTATCCTTTATAAGTTGCTCAATTTGCTTTTTAGTATGCACATACCAGTCTTTGCTGATGTTTCCTTTTCTTCTCTTTTGTTGGGGTATGCTTCCAACCCTAGGTGGAGGACAAGGAAGGCTTGACATGTGGACCCGGACTTAGTTTGTGATGATGAAGGTTGGAGACAATCTTGAGGTGGTTTAGATTTCCTCTACATGGATCCTTATGATGTAAGTTTGTAACCCTTTGTTTTATAATTGAACATAGTCATGTTTTTATTCCGCTGCTATACTTTGGTCTTTTGTTACCATTATATAAAGATTTGAAAATTTTACACCCACTCCAACATACCTTCTGAGTGTGTTTGGACTGGAGGTTTTATTGTTCAAATTTTTAGTAAGGAAGTGGTTTCACTTCTTTACGGCATGTCTCTCAATTATTGTATTAGTTATTAAAACTCCAAAAATCTAGATTATCACATTCACCCCACCTTATTTGGAATTTCATCCTCAAAATTCAACTAATCTCATTCTTAAAGGCTATTTAGGAGTTCAACCTCATATACATCATCATTGCTTAGGTTCTAAGACCACCATAGTTGCATGCACTCTAAGTTGTCATCTTAGGGTCTAGAGATTCTTGGGTGTGTCCACCCCACCTTATATATGGGAAAGCATCACTTAATGTCTTAGCCATAACATGACATTATGACATCTTAGGGTTACATCACCTCTAAGGGTACATGTTTTGTTCATACTTTTAATGTTCAGGAGGAGATTCGTTTATTAGCCATGATGTTCAGATCATTCAAATCCAACATCATTAATATGTTTTATGATCAACATCTTATAATGATTTCAGCCTTAGAGGAGATTTATCTTCATCCATGATATTAGGATTTTCTAATTTAAGAAGGGCCTACGTAACAAGCTTGACCATTAGGGTTTCACCCTATGGTGTGATATTCATACTCAACTTAGAAGCATACATTGAGAAGAATCAAAGTTACAAACTATATTTCTGATCATATATCCTATGATCCAAAAATATCTTTACATCAAGTTCATGAGTTCAAATTTTTATGTCTTGCATGTATTATGTGAAGGGAAAGAGAGAATATACTAAGTTTATCCCATGATCTCAGCATCATATCTTTCATGTTTCATATGAAGGGAAAGAAATATTTTATTGTCAAACTTATAATGATTTCAATCTTGGGTACTACATGTATGATATAGGGGGGAAATATAGAATAGGTCAAGCTTATACGAGTGACTCCTCATATATAAATCATCTATATAGCTCAAGTGAGGTTTCTAGCATCATATATTAAGAAAGAGAAGAAGAAGAAGAAGAAGAAGAAGAAGAAGAAGGGACAACATGTGAGAGTATCTTATGCACAATGCATTTTACTCCAAGAACTTGCATTTCATATATCACCTCACTTGCAGCTAATGATGAGCATCATCGACTTAAGTCACTCAAGCTAGGACCTAGCTCAGTCAAAGGATTGACTTTCTCATTATAAGTCACCTACCCATCATGATTTTTTTTAACCTAACTCTCACATATTGGATTGAATCATGCAAAAACACTCAACTCATTTACTCAAGAATAATCTAGTGTAGGACACATCATTTTAAACATATTTCATATTTCTCATATATTGGAGGCTAGGTCCTATGACCTTCTCCTTGTGGGTCTCACTCTTCTAGAGTTCACCACATATCTCGTCCTACCACTAGATGTCCTCCCATGTAGAAGAGCTTGAGTTTCCTACATATTCAACTTTATCTGAACATAGCTCATCTTAAGTAAGAAAAGAGGATGTACTTTCATTATCATGACTTATCTTAGAATCTTCAAAATTTGATTCATCTCATATACAACATAGATCCATTAAAACAACTTATATCATTAGAGGTATAACTTAGATAAGACCATCCATTCTTAGACCAACTATCATTTATCATCTACTCTATTTGTCACATATCTTGGTAAGGCTCTAGACATCTAATCTAGATCTACTCTCTCTTCTAGACTGATGTCACTCCTTTTCACTTAGGTTGCACAAACACTAACTACTCTCCATTGTGAGGGACACATTTTTATATTTACATACATATAATAAAATATTATATAGTTTTTCTCTGAGAAAGAAGTTGTCAAAGCAATATGTCGAGGCTCGAGCCGATTGGAAAACAAAAATAAATCAGCAAAACTGAGTGTCCCACACCCATTAGATAGTTTAGTGTCATGTCACCTAGTGAAATGGTGAGAACATGGTATAGACTAGTGTAGCTACCCAATACATATGAGCTCTATATGCAAAGGGTTTCAGACACTTATCTAAACCTAGTTCTCGAACATCTAGGTTCTAACCTAAAGACTAAGTCAAACCTTATACCTATAGAACAACTTACTAAGTTTCTAGGGTTTAATGTGGAAGGTGAAATTTAGTTTTATGTTTCATGGTGAGCAATTGTTAGGTGTAGCTATTGTTCATGCTCTGATACCAACTGTGACGTCCCCGGATTTTGACTTCTCCAAACCCTATTGGGAATGAGAGGTCAAAATCTGAAAACATCATCCAATCATATCAGAGAGTGATGCGGAAGAAATATGCACATACATGAACATAAAACTATAACATACACCATAACATTTCTCAGCATTCAACATGTATATTACAAAGTGAATTACATTTACATATTAAAAGAAGATTTACAAGTCTATGAACATGTATGCTAATTCATGATCTACACAATAGGTACAACCTGGACAACTGCTCACTTCCTTTCTTTTTCTCTCATGCTAGCTCTGAACCTAAAACATACGTGAAATAATGAATCAACACACAAGGTGTTGTGTACGTGGGTAGAAAGATACATACTAATATGTTTGCATAATTGAAATAACTTGAGAAAGAAAGAGTAAAAGAAAACATTATTTAAAGTGATAATCAGGTAAACATTCCTTTTATTGCTTTCACTTTGATGCGGTTGTACTACACATACTTACACTTGACTTACATCTAGTGTGGGCAATATAGTATCATCATACATCTAACATGGGCCAAGGAATCATACATCCATGTTAGGCAACATACATCCACACCAGACTATGTGCTCTAGTAGCTACAACCCATCATACTCATTTATGTTCTATTAGATTTGGCAAAGTATAACTCATACTAGTTCAACCAAGCAATCATATCCAAATACGAGAATTCAAGATATTGCATATCATAGGCAACCAGAAAACTAGTCTTATACTTAATAAATCCCACGTACCTGAGTTCAGAGATTTCTAATCATTCTTGCTCATCTAGATATCTGGTCATCACCTGGTTAATAACAAAATCATATACTAGCATCAGATTCTGATCATCTTAACCCTAGTCGTGTTCATTAGGGTTTATATTATCTCATTAGGATATTCCAACGTTTACTTGCATTATTGTCTTATATTTATCTTACTGATATCATTTTCCAGATTACAGTTCATCAACTAGATATACTCATGTGTCACATTATTATGTGGACATATTCAACATTATGTCACTTTCATTAACCATATTAGGGTTGCATCACATGTATTAAGGGTGCTCTTCATATAACATGCATTCTATACATCATCATGATCTCATAATTAAATCTGAGTTTTCAAATATAGATATGAGCTTACGCTATAAATTTCATCATTTATTGAGCATGAATGTATTAATTGCATCATCTTTAGTGTTATTAGCCCTAATTAGACATATTAATAAAATTATGTAATTTCGTACATCAACATGACAATATCTGACATCATATGCATTCTATACATAATTGTGGACTTACTGATATTTTTCCATGATTTTATGTCATCATTTGCTATTTATTATCCATTAAACAAGCATTACACATCTTACATGATATTGCTGATATTTAATCATCAAAATCCTGATATTATTGTTACATCTTGTTCTATGCATTTTTCTGAGAAGTTTGGTATCTTATTTGCATTTTTCTAAAAATCGAGCTAATTTCTACGAATTATTGAAGATCTATAGATTATTACCTCTCTCGGACAATCGCTGGCCGCCATGTGGCTAGGGCGTTGCTCCCTCTCTTCCAGCTGAGACTCGATCCAGATTCGATGGTCGATCCATGGATCCATGGATCCGTTTACCCAGGTCGGGGCCTCCTCTCTGGTTCTCGCGTAACACAGGCGCAAGACTACGACCGTGTATCCCCATTCTCACTCGCGATCGGTCATTATCACAGAGCTGTTGGCTCTGTTCTACGCTGCCGCCTCAGATGTGAGCTTCGGTGATCGACCACCCGCCATCGTGTCCCCCTCATGGCGAAAAGGTGCTCCCAGTGCCTTCGTTCATCATTGAGGTTGCAGGACGGCAAGGTCAGGTTGCTTCTGCATCCCCGATCTCCTCCTTATCTCCACACCCGACGCCACCCTGCGAATGATGGGAAGACCTGCACTGCCTCCGTGATCCCTCTCTATCTCTCTCTTGCATCTCCGCAATCTCAGTGATGTGCCCATGAGCGTGGGCTTCTCAAAGCTTCAGCCGCCGCCTGGTCTAGCACCGGCGAGGTATCGATGCCCGATTCTCCTTCCTCACTCATGCACAACGATGCATGTGTGTGTCACCTTCTGGATCAGCCACCCTGGGCTCCTGAGCGAGAACTGAGTTCTCCACTTAACACGGCGCCGCCATCGTTGCGGCTGGTCAGTGGCCTTCACTCGGCCATGGCTGCCGATAGCGCAACATCCCAGACCCCGCTCAAGGCACTGATGTCTGTGTGCTCCTCGTCTGATGCCCCTGATGGCATCAAAATCTCGAGATCCATGCCTTTGTACTGCCGCATAGGGGCACCCACGGGGAGCAATCCCAGCAATGCCCCAACTCCTCATCATCGACTTCCTATGTCTCTGTTGGATCCGCCCTGGCTGACTGGTTCCTGGTGGGATATCGGCGCAGCTCTGCTCGCCTGGGATCTGCATCTACCGCCGTCTCCTAATGATGGCAGCAGCGCCACTGCCAGGCTGGGTGGGGTGGCATCTCCGGCCTCAAGCAGGTGATAGGGCACCAGATGAACTGCTGCTGGAATGGTGGTAGACCACCGAAGTGTAGATGTGTGTGGCCGGAGTGACAAGTCAGAAGGAAAATAGAAAGTATCCTGGCACACCAAGGACAAGGAAGATGGTATGAAGCTTGGTATACTGCCATGACAGGAGATGATATTTGGGCCTGCGATAGACGAGGGAGAAGGCAGGGTTGAGGACTGCATTTTTTCAATACCCTAGGTCTCCAACGTCAAGTGAGGGTTCCATGTGCTCCATTGATTTGTAGATCATAGTTTTCCAACGCAATTTCCCTTTGATTGCCCCCCACCTTCATCGGATCTAAAGACACCTCAGCTTGGGTTCCGTTGATCCATTCTCAGAGGGTGAGAATGAGATCCCTATTTTGGATATACTAAAACAGTTCAGATAAAAAAAATACATCTCTTATTCCTTAATGCCAATGCGAGCTTGGTCGTGTGACATAGTTTTTCACATGCCATAATATCTTAAATAAGAGATGACTAAGGTTTTGAAGAACATTAAAACAAAACATTAATAACTTCATACTCTAGTACTTTCTTGGACACACTCCAAATAAAATAAATTTGAACCATTGAGTTTTCAGCACTCAAGGCCTCTGTTTACTAAATTTAAAACCAAACCTTGTAATATTTGTTCCTCTAGCATAGTTCCTCAAATAACTTCATTAATAAAAACATAAACCCTGAATACGCATCTATCAGTCATCAAAAGTATTTCCAATAACAGTTTGGGTCAAAAGAGTCCACGATTGAATCATGATATCCTCAATTTGGTATTTGACATCTTATATAGAATGCATGTCTCTCAATTATTGTATTAGTTATTAAAACTCCAAAAATCTAGGTTATCATAGACGCAGCCTGGAAAAGTGGATGCCTCACTGGTGTCGGGTTCGTAGCAAGGAACAGCATGGATCGAATCCTTTTAACAGGGAGGAAAAGCATACACTGCTCGATAAGCCCTGCGGTAGCCGAACTTGAGGCGGTGAGAGGGGCGGCACTATGTGCGGCAGAGGCGGGAGTGCAGAAGGTGATCTTCAAAACGGATTCGCAACAGACAGTTGATAGCATTAGTAAGAAGTCGAAAGATGGAAGTTTACACGGCATCATCGCTCAGTATTTACGAAACTGGCAAAGCAAGTTCAGGAGTATTTCTTACAATCATGTTAAGAGAACGAGCCGGGATTTGCTGTTACCGAATTTGTAAGGAGCAGGCTATTTCATTGTCATCCATTAACACGTGTCCCTGCCCATCGGAAGGTAGGGTGGGGGTTTTGTGCATGTAATACGTGGAGTGATCTTAAGTTAGGTACAGCGTGTTCTGTATTTAACTAGTAATAGCAAATCCTAAATGTAAGAGAACAGGGAAATAGTTTAGCCCACTTAGTTGCAAGTGAGGCGTGTTCCGTTTCCCAATCTCGCATATGTAATTGACAGTTCTCTGCTGTTATTCAGGAGCAGGCTGAGTGGGATGTTGCTAATTAGGGCTAGTTTGATTGGGTGTAGTAGGGTGCAGTAATGTAAGTTCGCAATATAAAAATATACATCAAACACGAATTTTGTCATTCACCTACACCCTACCAAACTGGCCCTAAGATAGAAAATTATTCCCAACATACGTCCTCCACCAACATTCCCACCCCTACTTTGGGAATGTGCGACTCGTCCAAAATCTGCATTGTGCAACACGGAAACCGAGTGCGAGATTGCAGCACTGTCGGATTGGATTATTGAAAATTTCTCCAAATCTTCAGCGATCAATCCGAGCAACCTTGTTCCATGCATGTGCATGTGTTACAGCAGGGAGCTGTAGTTTGTGAAAGCTAATCCTCTGACTCTTCAGCTTCTAGTATGATTTAGCTATGCAATCCACATTGTCCGCTAATTTTTATTTGAATTGTGACCAAGTCCGTCAATTTTTATTTGAATTGTGACCAAGTTCCCTCAATTTCTTTATCCTATATATACACTTCTAGACTGCTGTTGTATCATTCTTCAATGCCACCAGTACGAGTATTAGTTCTCCATCATATCTCTCTATTTTTCAACATGATCAGTGTTCGTGAAATTTAGACAACAAATTATTTTTGTCAAATCGATTAATTCAAGTTTAGTTCTTTTGTAATATTAATATTGTAATGTATTTTAACTATTTGGTTCATCTCTATCATTCCGCAATCTGGCATCTCCGTTTATGATTTCAATATTCAATTTCAATAGTTATAGTTCCGACAATGATTCCAATATTCATTTTTAACCAGCGACCGTTCGTATACCTTCATCAGTACCACCATATAATTTTAGCAGTACTGATAAACATTCAAAGCAGTACAAATTACAGTATAAGACCAGTATTTTTTCTTTTTACAGATGCCAGTAGACGACATTGATTTTAACGTAACATTTAATGGCAATCAGCAAGATATTATCGACATGCAAGTGACTCAGATGTGCCAATTTCTCAAAATATTAATTTCCCTAAACTTGTTATACCAAGGATTGATGAAGGAGAAGTAAAATCAAAAGTTAGCATGGTATTTGATTCCATTGATGAAGCCAAATAATTCTATGAAGCATATGTTGATGCATGCGGGTTTGGAGTATCAAGAACACATTCTCTAAGAAATCGTACCAGTAATCCTATAGTGAGGTTAACTCTTTCATGCCTTAAAGCTGGTAGACCTCCTAAATCTGCTAATACTACTATGTATCGTCGTCATCCAATTGCTAAGGCCAACTGTGTTGCACATATTAGATTTTACCACGACATATTTAGTGATCAAATGGTTGTTACTTCTTTTCAAGAACAACACAATCATCCCCTTTTAGAACAGAGTGTTCTAAGGTTGTTTCCTTCAAAGAGAAAGATCCCCGAAGACATTGTGAGTAGGATTGATCTAAATGACAGGGTTGGTACATTCATCAGAAAACAAAATTTTGATTTCAATATATACTAAATAATACCAAACTTATATTGTAACCATACTAATTTTTACAGGTATCAGTGTTACAAAATCAATGTCTAGTTTTGTTGTTAAGACAGGAGGATACGATAATTTACCTTTTACTAAGAGGGATGTCAGAAACCATGCCATATCTAGATGTCTAAATCTTGGTAGAAGTGATGCAAAAGCCATTCAAGATTATTATATTAATATACAGAGTAAAAATTCAATTTTTTTTCTATGTTATGGACTTAAATGATGATGGTGTTCTTCGAAATGTATTGTGGGCCGATTCAAGATCGATACATACTTACAAATAGTTTGATGATGTAATCACATTTGATACTATATACTTGACTAACATTTATGAAATGCCTTTTGCTCCATTTGTTGGTGTCAATCACCATTCTCAAAGCATTCTTCTTGGATGTGGTCTTCTATGTGAAGAAACCACCGTAAATTATGTTTGATTTTTCTAGACAAGGCTTAAATGCATGGGCAAGTCACGAATTATGTACAATTTATGCATTGTTATATTTTTTTTAGTACTGATATACATATTATAAAGTATTGTTCATACAAATTTGCAGAATGCTAACATACCATTTACCTTTACATGTGTCCCTCCAAAGGGTATAATAATAGACCAAGCACAAGACGTCATGAACGCAGTCAAAGTTATTTTTTCAAATACCCATCATCGTCTTTGTTTATGGCATATAATGAGAAAGATTCCTGATAAGCTTGGGAAGGATTTGTATATGTGGCATCCAACTTACAAAATACAAGATTAACTAAGCGGAAGCGAATCATTTGTAGCGGATTACTGAAAATCACTAAAAATTAAAACTTTTTGCAAAGAGATCCACACATGGGAAATCTTTTTCTTCAATAACTAAAGTATAACATTTACATTCTGTTTCAAAGTACATCTTTTGCACTATCTCTTCTTGAGAATTACAACATCAGTTGTCTCAAGACATAATATACAGACAGCATATAACTTCGAGGCATCAAGCTAAAATCTCGGATCGATTCATTAAAACACTAACTATAAACTTTGAGGACCTGAGAGTACAGAGACGACACATAGGACTCTCTAATTATAGAAAACTTGGCAGCCAGTGCCTCCACCTGAGTTATCACTGATGTTCCTGATACTGCTGCTGCTTTTCCCTTGCTATTGGGTTCCTGCTTCTTCTTCTGTGTTTACCTAAAAATATTGGATCCCACGGGGGTGAGACAATTATAAATTGCCCCAACGGGAGATATAACTCTCCGCTAAAACATTGTTATAGCAATTTATTATGATTAAAACTGAACTTGAGTTCTTATATATTAACAGCAGTGTTAAACATTAAATGAACAGAGTAAAGTAATTTCCTTCCCTAAGGAAAACATTGTATCTACTCATGGTAGATTCATAATTCATACATCTACTTGCATTGAATATAAAGAGGCATGAATAACATTTATCAACTAGAGATGCATGAAAGAAATATAATATCATCCAATGAATTTTCGTATTCAATCCTTAAGCAAACATGCTATACGGTTGATTATATTTTACAATCACACTTATGCCCTGAGGAGATGAGGTATACCGCTCATACTCCAACTGACCATTGCGAAGTCAAAATCGATGCCATACAAGGTCAATGGTAGAGCCGGCTACCAAGACCTCCCTTATCTCGGTCAGTACGAGATCAAATGCAGAACATCTTGTGTCTCTGCTAAATAGCTTTCCAGGGTATACTGCCAACTTCACTATTAGAGTTACAGTGGTGTGCTGCACTCTCTTCGCAATTGTAAGATTTCTTGTTTATCTCCATCGATCCGGCATTAATATTATTAGGAGATGTGTACTGTGAAAACCTCTAGAGGGGGGGGGTGAATAGAGTTTTATAATGATTTTAAAGTAATTTAAACTCAAACAACCAAAGTAAAGATTAAGAAGAGGAACACAGGTGTTTAGAGTGGTTCCACCTTAGCAAATACTAAGGAGTCAGTCCACTACCCGGTTGCTTACCCAACCGGGATTTTGAAAGTACGAAATTTTATTACCTCTCAAGGATGTTACATAAAATTTACAATACTTTCTAAACACCCTTTGGACAGCCTTCACCTTGAAGTAGTCTTGCCAACCTCGAAGCAGCCTTCCTTGAAGTAACTTCAAGCTCCCCCTTGAAGTAGCCTTCCTCCCGAAGTAGCTTCCCGTCAAGACAGCCTTCTGAAGTAGTCCAAAGTCTTCCTCTTCACCACGAAGAGCTTCACCCTCTCCAATCCGCAGCCTCCTACCTGGAGTAGCAAGGAGAGTACAAGTAATACAAGGAACAAGAAAGGAATAAAAGAAAATACAACTTATCCTTGTAGCTCAAGGCTTGATTTCCCTATATCAAGCGTTTGGATTTTCCTAGCCAATATGATGGACTTGTGATTGCTAGGGTTAGGAAAATCTAGCCTATAGGACGAGCTTGAGCTAAGGAGAAAATGGCCAATTGATCACAAAGCTCAGTTCACACAGATTGCACAAGAGGGCTCAAGTATTTTCTCAAGTATATCAAGTGTAAGAAGTGAATTCTAGTGTCCTATGGCTTGTCCTATTTATAGGAATGGCCTAAGTATGCTTAAGGACGTTCTAGACAACTTCTAGGGGTTTCTAAGTGCTTAACTAGCCGTTAGGTACAAAGTTGTTGCTTTAACAACGGCTAATTACTTTACTCTGCAGTTTCTGTCAGAGATCGTCTCGGTCGAGGAATGGTCGACCGAGACACCTACTCGGTCGAAGTTTTTTCGACCGACAGGCTCTCTGGATTAACGTTCATTTGCAACTGCCAACTAACTTGTCAGTTGTGTCTAACGGCTACATTGGATCTTTCTCGGTCGAGGAGTTTGTCGACCGAGAGTGTCTCGGTCGAGGAGTTGGTCGACCGAGATAGATCCTATTTTAAGATTTCAAGTTAGGCATTAATTATGTGTGTGAGTGTGCATAGGTGATCCTATTGAATGGATGACTAAGGTGTTTAGCTAGGGAAAATCCAATGCTTGATTTACATGCGATTCTAAGTACTTGTACATTATATTTCTGTACAAGTTTTTACAATGATTACATTTGCATGAAAATATAAATACTTCTTGTTGAATTTCCCTTATAGTTTTGTCATCCTGCACACTCAAGTAGCTCGTCAGATAAATAGGAATGAAATGTTTGTCATAATCAAAACAAAGGGATTTTATAGATGTCCATTTTGCCAACAATCTCCCCCTTTTTGAAGATGACAAACATTTCCAAAATATAAATAAAGGAAATATAAAACATATAAATGTCATACCTTTAGATTGCCATTTGTAACTTTTCCTCTTGTTTATAAAATGTGTGCTAATTATTCCCAATGAATTATGGAACAAGAAATCCAGTTCATATGGGAATATAGCAATTTTCAATGTAAAGCCAAGAGTATATTTATGAAACTCATTGATTGAATCTGTCATAAATACTAAGTTATAGGTGTATATATCTCTCCCCCTTTGTCATTTCAAAAAGATAACCGTTTTAATAAAAGCTCCCCCTTAATTAGATATCCCATCAAATCCAAAAAAAATGTCCATTGATAAGCCAAAATGATACAATGTAAACAAGTATTCGTGTTAAGAACCGCAGATATCAAAGAAAACATCTTCCAAAGGAGTAATAAGCAGTTGCTTCCTAATGTTGTTGAATTGATCTAATGGAAGCGGTTTTGTAAAGATATCAGCCAATTGATTTTCCGTATCAACATGATGAAGAGTAACATGATTCTTTGAGATGTGATCCCTTAAGAAATGATGACAGATTTCAATGTGTTTTGCCCGGCTGTGTAAAATAGGATTGTGTGCTAAGTTTATGGCGCTTGTGTTATCACAAAAAATAGGTGTAGATGAAAGATTAAAACCATAATCGCTTAAAACATGTTGCATATAAAGCACTTGAGTACAACAAGACCCGGCTGCCATATATTCAACTTCTGTTGTAGATAGGGCAACCGTATTTTGTTTCTTATTAAACCAAGATACTAAGGCTCTTCCTAATAAGAAACATCCACCACTAGTACTTTTGCGATCAAGTCGACAACCAGCATAATCTGCATCAGTATATGCTTTAAAATCCAAGGATTGTCCTTTTGGATACCATAAACCAAAACAAGTAGTGCCGGCTAGATATCGAAGAATGCGTTTAACCGCAAGAAAATGAGATTGCATAGGTTGGGATTGAAATCGAGCACAAAGACCAACAGAAAACATAATGTCAGGTCGAGAAGCGGTTAAATATAGCAAACTACCAATCATGGCTCTATATAAGGAATCATCAATAGGTTCCCCATTTTCATCTTTATCAATTTTGATAGACGTAGCCATAGGAGTAGTAGCATTTTTGCATTGATCCATCCCAAAGCATTTTAAAAGTTCTTTAGTGTATTTTTCTTGGCTTATGAAAATTCCTGCAGGCGTTTGCTTAATTTGAAAACCAAGAAAGAATGTTAATTCACCCATAAGGCTCATTTCAAATTCTTTTTGCATAATGTCACTGAATTGTGTGCATAATGAATCATTAGAGGCTCCAAAAATAATATCATCAACATATATTTGCACAACTAGAAAATCAGATGCATATGTTTTGAAGAATAAAGTAGAATCTGAATTTCCAATAGAAAAACCATTATCAAAAAGATATGTCTTGAGCCGTTCATACCAATTCCTGGGTGCTTGTTTTAGACCATAAAGAGCCTTTTTAAGTTTATAAACATGGTTATCCTTTTCAGGTATTTCAAAGCCAGGTGGTTGAGCAACATAAACTTCTTCTTGTATGATGCCATTTAGAAATGCACTTTTGACATCCATTTGATATAGCTTAATGTTTTTATGGGCAGCAATAGCTAGTAACATCCTAATAGCTTCAAGTCTAGCGACGGGTGCATATGTTTCATCAAAATCTATTCCTTCTTGTTGATTATATCCTTGTGCTACTAATCGAGCTTTATTCCTTATGACTTCTCCTGCTTCATTGAGCTTATTCCTAAACACCCATTTAGTTCCTATGATAATTTTGTCTTGTGGTTTAGGAACTAAATCCCATACATCGTTTTTTAGTGAATTGATTTAATTCTTCTTGCATGGCTATTATCCAGTAATCATCCTTAAGAGCTTCGGATATTTTCTTAGGTTCAATGATAGAAACAAAAGCCATGTTTGCAACATCTTTGAAGGAAGACCGAGTTTTGACTTTATCATTTGGATCTCCAATAATTTGTTCTTGGGGATGATCCTTGATAAGCCTAGGTGTAGGTTGTGTTTCAACTTGGGGTTCGGATATAGAAATTTTCTCACTATCATTAGAAATGGTTGTATTTTCAAATTGATTAGTGAGATCAATGATATCTAGATTTTCAGATTTTGATTCTTCATGAAAAGAAATATGAATGGATTCCTCAACTTTTCTAGATATAGTGTTATATATTCTAAAGGCTTTGCTAGAAGTGGAATATCCCAAGAAGAATGCTTTGTGTGATTTAGAATCAAACTTGTCTCTATCATCTTTGGTATTTAAAATGTAGCATGTTGAGCCAAAAGTATGAAAGTAGTCAACTCTAGGTTTCTTAGAGTGTAGTATTTCATATGGAGTTTTCTTCAAATGAGAGTGAACAGTTACTCTATTAAGCACATAACAAGCAGTGTTTACGGCTTCAGCCCAAAAGGTTTTAGGTGTGTTGTGTTCAAGCATCATGGTCCTAGCCATTTCTTGTAGGGATCGATTTTTCCGTTCTACTATACCATTTTGTTGTGGGGTACGTGGAGCAGAAAAATTATGAGTATACCCTTGAGATGTACAAAAGGTCTCAAATGTATGATTTTCAAATTCGCCACCATGATCACTTCTAATGGTACATATTTTATGTTGTAAAAGATTTTCAATCTTAGAACAAAATTGCATAAAGACATGAATAGTATCATCTTTAGTTGCAATAAAATGTACCCATGTAAATATACTATAATCATCAACAATAACAAAACAATATCGTTTACCACCAATAGATTGTGTCCTCATTGGTCCAAATAAGTCCATATGAATTAATTCTAAGGATCTACTGGTGCTAAGCACATGTTTTGATTTAAAGGATGTTTTGGTTTGCTTTCCCATTGTGCAGGGTTCACAATTTGCAACTTGATCAAAAGACAAAGCAGGTAATCCACGAACAAGATCATATTTCACTAACTTTTTAATAGTATGTGAACTAGCATGACCAAGCTTTTTATGCCATAATTGTAAGGTATTTTCATTTGCAAGCAAGCATTTACCTACTACTGATTTCATAGAGTTTGGTTTGAGAATATAAAGATTTCCAACTCTATTTCCTTCATAAACAACATTTGTAGTGTTTTCTATCAATAACTTGCAGCAGGTTTTGTTAAATAACACATCATAACCACTATCACATAGTTGACTCACACTTATTAAATTATGATGCAATCCATCAACAAGTAGAACATTTTTAATTTTGAGATTTGTTCCAACATTACCTATTCCAACGATTTTTCCCTTACCATTGTCTCCAAAGGTAACCGTTCCACTTTTCTTTTCTTCAAAGGTTTGAAAGGCGTCCTTGTTCCCGGTCATATGTTTGGAGCAGCCACTATCAACTACCCATTCCTCTTGAGATTCTTCATCTTCTCTTGCCATTAGACATTCTACTTTATCTTCTCCGCTTTCACTTTCACTCGTTTCATCCCATGCCGCTTTATAAGCTTTTTCTTTCTTCTTATGTGAGCTTTTCTTTCCCTTCTTAGCTTTGGGACATTCATTTTTGAAATGTCCTTTCTTTCCACATTCGAAGCACCTGGGAGTGGAAGAAGAACTAGAAATTTTATTAGATTTAAACCTTCTATATTTCTTACCATTGACTATCAATGCTTCTTCTCCTTCTTCTTCACTAGATTCCTCACTCTCTTGTGAGAGAGCTTTTGATGCTTTGAGAGCCACGTCTTTCTTTGGCCCACGTTGGTGTTCATGTTCTCTTCTCTCTTCCTCTTCTAGGTCTGCCTCATGAGCTTCTAAGTTTCCGATGAGCTGCTCCATTTTGAGGCGAGTGAGGTCGTTTGCTTCTGCAATAGCTGTCACCTTTGGTTTGTACTTTGGAGGAAGAGATCGAAGTATTTTTGATACCTGATCTTCCTCAAGAACAGGTTTCCCTAAAGCACTCAAACCATTAACAATAGTAGAAAATTTTGAATACATTTCGCTAATAGTTTCGTTTGGATCCATACGAAAATGTTCAAACTTGGTTTTAAGCAAACTAACTTTAGAGTTTTTAACTTGAACAGTACCTTCATATGTTATAGATAATCTATGCCAAATGTCATATGTGGTATCACAGTTTGATACTCTATTAAATTCACCTACTGAAATGGAACAATATAAAATGCTTACTGCCTTTGCATTCATTTGGGCCATTTTTACCGTATTAGCATCCCATACTGCAAAATCGTCTTGTGGGAGTGTGTATGGTGTAGATACCATTCTCCAAAGATCCCAGTTGATTCCTTGGAAGTAGAATTGCATCCTTCTCTTCCAGTATTGATAGTTTGTCCCGTCGAATGTCGGAGGTCTAGCAACGAGCGTTCCTTCAATGTTGAGGTGGTTGAGCACTCCATCACCCATTTCTTCAAGACCGTGTTAAGGTTCCTTGAAGCCCTGCTCTGATACCAATTGAAAACCTCTAGAGGGGGGGTGAATAGAGTTTTATAATGATTTTAAAGTAATTTAAACTCAAACAACCAAAGTAAAGATTAAGAAGAGGAACACAGGTGTTTAGAGTGGTTCCACCTTAGCAAATACTAAGGAGTCAGTCCACTACCCGGTTGCTTACCCAACCGGGATTTTGAAAGTACTAAATTTTATTACCTCTCAAGGATGTTACATAAAATTTACAATACTTTCTAAACACCCTTTGGACAGCCTTCACCTTGAAGTAGTCTTTCCAACCTCGAAGCAGCCTTCCTTGAAGTAACTTCAAGCTCCCCCTTGAAGTAGCCTTCCTCCCGAAGTAGCTTCCCGTCAAGACAGCCTTCTGAAGTAGTCCAAAGTCTTCCTCTTCACCACGAAGAGCTTCACCCTCTCCAATCCGCAGCCTCCTACCTGGAGTAGCAAGGAGAGTACAAGTAATACAAGGAACAAGAAAGGAATAAAAGAAAATACAACTTATCCTTGTAGCTCAAGGCTTGATTTCCCTAGATCAAGCGTTAAGATTTTCCTAGCCAATATGATGGACTTGTGATTGCTAGGGTTAGGAAAATCTAGCCTATAGGACGAGCTTGAGCTAAGGAGAAAATGGCCAATTGATCACAAAGCTCAGTTCACACAGATTGCACAAGAGGGCTCAAGTATTTTCTCAAGTATATCAAGTGTAAGAAGTGAATTCTAGTGTCCTATGGCTTGTCCTATTTATAGGAATGGCCTAAGTATGCTTAAGGACGTTCTAGACAACTTCTAGGGGTTTCTAAGTGCTTAACTAGCCGTTAGGTACAAAGTTGTTGTTTTAACAACGGCTAATTACTTTACTCTGCAGTTTCTGTCAGAGATCGTCTCGGTCGAGGAATGGTCGACCGAGACACCTACTCGGTCGAAGTTTTGTCGACCGACAGGCTCTCTGGATTAACGTTCATTTGCAACTGCCAACTAACTTGTCAGTTGTGTCTAACGGCTACATTGGATCTTTCTCGGTCGAGGAGTTTGTCGACCGAGAGTGTCTCGGTCGAGGAGTTGGTCGACCGAGATAGATCCTGTTTTAAGATTTCAAGTTAGGCATTAATTATGTGTGTGAGTGTGCATAGGTGATCCTATTGAATGGATGACTAAGGTGTTTAGCTAGGGAAAATCCAATGCTTGATTTACATGCGATTCTAAGTACTTGTACATTATATTTCTGTACAAGTTTTTACAATGATTACATTTGCATGAAAATATAAATACTTCTTGTTGAATTTCCCTTATAGTTTTGTCATCCTGCACACTCAAGTAGCTCGTCAGATAAATAGGAATGAAATGTTTGTCATAATCAAAACAAAGGGATTTTATAGATGTCCATTTAGCCAACATACTGCATCTGTCCCAATCATCGGGAGATTCGTGGTACATCTATCTTGGTACAATAATGAAGGATTGATAGGTTTAATGTTTACCTTTCCTCAATTCCCTCATTAGGATGTCAGGATACATTCGCCCATTGCCCCCACATATTCAAAATATGCATTATGGGTTTTGCCACGGAGCACCTGTTTCACCATCCAGCAAGTTCTGACACTGATGGTTATATGGCCAGGGCTCTACATGATATGATTTCACTTGATTAATTAAGTACATTAGCATATTCTTTCAGCATCAGTCAAGTTCTCAAACATAACTTATTCAGACAAGTGCTATAAAGAAATATGTACTATTTCATCAATCACTTCTTAGTCTTTATAAGACATTGGGATCTCAGTCCCTCATTTCATTTCTTTGAAAGTTCACATCTCTCGATAACATCATTATCATACTTATCAAGTCTGGGTATTCATACCCTCAATTCATCACTACCACTGTTACCACTTGTTAGGTAACTATTACCTTCAGGTCCTCAGACCGAGGTGTACATAGTACTGGTTAAATAAGTATCTCACATGCCTCACAAGGCCTTAAGTATTTTATCACCTTTTACTAGGAAATAGTTTATTCATGGAACTCATAAGGTCCATACACATTTTGTTACTTTTATTAAGCAACAACAACATTAGACACATAAGGCCATTCAACATATTTATTATATGAATGTCATAGCCCAAATCTGGCTATGTTCATCTTCTCATGATGTCTACATGATTAATAGACATGATAGCAATCATGTAAGTCATTTGTCACATCATATGAAACATCAGTAACACCACCATCCTTTATTGGGATTAGGGTTATCTGTCAATTAGGGTTTTCCATTCCCTTTATCTAAAATTAGGGTTAGTGTTTCCCATCTTACATTAATTAGGGTTTCATGCTCACATTATTAGTTCAACCCTAATATATTGCTTCACACCTATGGGAGTATTTAAAGATATCATAAGTATTTGCTTATGATCACTATTCTCATCATATATCATTAATGATCATCAATTCAAGGCATGAGTTCATTTCTCATCCTTGTCATGGTATGATTACATCATACTCATTGATTTGGCTTACCCCATTCTCAAGGTATATTAGTCAACATTTATCAAAGTACATTGAGTTCATTACATCCTTATTGTAACAATTACATATCACACACTCCA
The DNA here is from genome assembly GCA_963693085.1 of Alisma plantago-aquatica. Lineage (NCBI taxonomy): Eukaryota > Viridiplantae > Streptophyta > Magnoliopsida > Alismatales > Alismataceae > Alisma > Alisma plantago-aquatica. The sequence continues at coordinate 664,419,141 of OY856414.1, forward strand.
TGTGTTTCTTATTCAAGAATATTGGATTAGGGGTTCATCAAGGAATGTCTATCTTGAAATGTTGAATGTGATATCTATCATGTCATGATGTATCACTTTCTTCTCATATCCTTCTTACTTAAATAATTCAGCTATCTTTGTATTAAGGTATTTCCCCTCTTAATACTTTATCCACTAACTTTTCACTTTCATCATATAGTACATGGGTCACATATTAGAATTGTCCAACCATCTTTAGTGATATGGACTTATCCCATGATTAGGCATTGTTGATATAGAATAAATCATTATCAACTTTTTTAGGTATTTCGACTCTTAGGATGTATTTCACTCCATTATATAATATTGCATACTTCACTTCTCAGAGTTTCATACCCTCATCATTGTAAGATGTATAGGATTCTTATACATACATGAAATTAGATATATAATGTTCTAGGCATCATCTTGTCCTTTAGACTCTTATTCATTAGGGTATCAATACTATCATTCATATAGTTCATCAACTTTACCCTTCATGGTTATAACATTCTCATCTTACTTGATTGCAATAACCACATCCTACTTTAGTGTATTGGCCATTATATCATGACTATGGTTGCACATATCATTATATAGCATCATCCTAGATTTAAGTCTCACTTCACATCATTCTTCAGGGTTTCCATAATATTACTCTTAATTAGGGTTCCATGTAACATTACCCTAGATTAAGGTTTCTCATTATATTATTCTTAATTAAGGATTCTCATAACATTACCCTCAATTAGGATTTATCATGGATTCACCCTCAATTAGGGTTTCACATGGAATCACCCACAATTAGGGTTTATACTCAATAACCCACGATTAGGGTTTACTATTCACATCACTTCACCTTAGATTAGGGTTTATCATTAACATACCATAGTTAGGGTTTACTATTCACATCACATCACCCTAGATTAGGGTTTACTGTTCACATTACATCACCCTAGATTAGGGTTTATTACCAACAACCCATAATTAGGGCTTACTATTCATCCCAAGTAGGAATGATCATCAAAGTACCCTGAATTAGGGTTTCTCATGTCATTACCATGAATTAAGATCATGTCATCATTATATATTAGGATTTCACCTATCAATGCCCTCAATTAGGGCTATGATTCATTAACCTTCATAATTAGGGTTTCATGATCTCACTATGAAGGACCATACCCTAATTAGACATCCATTCATATTGAAAGTCCACTACATGATTATCATTCATGTAGGAAGTCTTCCCTCTCATCTTCTATAAGATGATGTTTACTTTAGCCTTGATTTAAGCTAAGTCAACTCAACTTGAAGAAGAATTGACATCATGGGTTATGTCATTATCACCATGATCATTAAAGCTTAATTATTCAAAGGGTAAAAATCACCTTATCTCATTAAGATTCAATTACTATAATTATTTTTTATTACATCTTGGATTGATCATTTAATCAATTTGTCCTTTAACCACTTTAAGTGTTCATACAATTTGGTTAATTACCTTCCAAATGATCTTGGACTCTTAGATCTCAAATGGTCTTGACCAATCAGACCTCAAACGGTCTTGGTCCATAAACCTTCAAACGGTCTTGGTTACATATTTGAAACTGTTTGGTAAAGTTGAGGTTGAAATCGTTTGCCAAAGGTGACCTTCAAGATCGTATGCTAAAGGTGACCTTCAAGATCGTTTGCTAAAGGTGACCTTCAAGATCGTTTGCTAAAGGTGACCTTCAAGATCGTTTTCTAAAGGTGACCTTCAAGATCGTTACATATACCATTTATTCCTATAAGGTGTTACATAATACCATATATTCTATTCATGTAAAAATACATTTAAGCTATACTAAAGGAATCACAATAACACAATTTTTTCCTTCTGAGCTTATCACCGTATCCTTCAGCATACATCTCTTGGCATATGTCCCTTAATTTGTGGGATACTGTGTAGATGCAATATCTTCACATTATAGTTCTTGCATATGGGAAATACAAATTAGTGCTATTCGGAACTTTATGATGACATGTAATTTATCATGCTTTGTAAGTCATTTTTTCTCACTTACAGTACAATATGTGTAAAAAATCATACAATGGATGGTTGTAAGTCATTTTTTTTTGAAACTATGATATTTTTTCTCTCATAAGGTTTCAAAATATCATAACAAAACTATACCCACACACCTCAATTAATTTCATATTTTTGAAATAATGAAACATATAAATGGATACAGATATATAAGATTCTAGTATTAGCACATGTATATGAATGGTTGTAGGATCCTTCTATTCATAAGGTTGTCCTAAGAATTGGAAAAAAGAAACTTATGACATAATTTTAATAAGGACGTTCTACCACATGATTTCATGTATTTATGCATGACAAAACATTGAATTATAAAATATTCTAATAAAAATCATTAGGTTCAAAAAAATTCCAATCTTAGTGCAATGGAATCTTAAATTAAACATGAAGAAGAAAATTTAAACTCTATCAAGGAAGAATTGTGATGAAAAACAACCTTATAAGGAAAAAAAATACAAGGTTTTACAAAATATAAAACATTGATAAATAATTTATTATACGGTTTCATGGTAATAAAAATCTATCCAATGTATGATACGATAAATAGATGCATAATGGAAAGTAAAATTTACAAATATAATTGTAAAAAATATGTGAAGATGAGTCATGGTGATCTAAGTTGACCTATTAAATTTCATTAAAGGTTTAGTTCAAAAAAGATATACCCAAGTCTATAAAGAAAATTGCCTATCATCTTGAGGGGTTTGAAAGGAACTCAAGGAAGAGTTAATGCTTAATGGTAAACAAATATCATTGTATACATCGACAAGTTAAGAAAATTAATGAGAGTGCAAGAGAAACTATAAATATATGGTATTGAGTGAATAAATATATTGAAGCAATATGTAAATTATAAAAAAAATGAGTTAAGAAGTCAAACATCCATGGGGCTTTACCTAATGTTCAGGTACGATTAAAAACAACATAGTTAGATAAAATTAAATGCATACATGCACAATTCCAATAGTATGAATAATTTGGCATCTTAATATAGGTGTTTGCAAACACCAAATGTTTGCATTTATATGCTACTGTAATTTTTTTTGAATATTATTCATTAAGCATGAATGAATGAGCCCCTCAGCTAGGACTTTGATCTTTCATATTTGTTGTCCCAGACGTGTTGTTCCTATTATGTTCCAAAAGATCCTTGTCATACATCATCATAATTTTCAACCTTAAAAAAGGTAATGAGGTGTGTGTATGACAGAGATTAAAAGGGACACACCAGGACAACAAGCCTAGGACAGCAGGTTTGAACCAACTTTGACATGAAGTGTATGAATTATGAGAAGGTGTGAACAAAATCAATTTGCTCAGTGAATTATACAAATTTAAAGCATGTATACACTGATAAAAATAGTTATAATTTGGCATTCATCAATCAATTTTTTTTATGCAACATCATATCATTTTTAATAATTGTAGTATTTTAGAATAGTGTACGAGCTTGACTTCCTAATCCATAAACGTAGATAATAACGTATGGTCCATTCAAATATGAAATGTGTTGAAATAATTTATATGCAAAATGAGAAAGGATAGAGAAGGAACAAAAGCACTACTTTATCAAATGAACACTACCTTACAAAAACACTTCATGCCGGTTGCCTGAGATGGTTTCTTTGATGAAGGAGAAAAGTTAGCACCTTCATCCACAATTTGCAGCTTCATTAACAATCACCATCACTTTCTAACAAAGTAAAGACCTTATTAAAATGCATTACATCAGATAAAGTTAATAACTGTGTAATACCATGATAAATTTAAGCATACAATGAAGGAGCGTCAATTTAGTATTGACTAAATACAACACCTTGTTATAACATTTTTTTGCTTTCTCACACAAAGCTCCTAAGTTTCTGCATTGATCACCTTGTATCATCTTATTTTCTAAAGGATTTCACGGTAAATAAATTTACGAAAGAGAGTACCTGTTCGTTTTTTTCTTCATGAAACCAGCACATTATATATTACCTGAAGTTAGCATACTTTGGCTGTCTACTGGCTGAGGCGGAAAGGACGCTGACTAAGGTTGGGGTGTGGATTGAATATATGCTCTGTTTGTTAACACATCGGGATCACTAATGTATGCTGCCCAGCTGTCCAAATGCTGCAGAGAAGTTTACAAAAACAGAAGCTTGAAGGATAACTCATGGTCGTTTTAATGGACCAAGCGCCAGCCGCTGCTAATCGCCTTGCTGACAAGGGACTATAGCACCTGATCGCAGCAGGTGTGGTGAAATTCAAACATGTGGGTTGAAGTTAGAAGAGATGATAATACTTATGCTGCTGGGCAGTGATTAGAAGTGCAGTGGATTAACGTTGGACTTCTAAAAAAATCCATTCGTATGGGCTCATCGATGGTGGGTGGGTTGATGTATTCTGTGGTTGGAGAGAGCAACGAGATACTGATGCTTAGTTATGGAAAGTTGCAGTGACACAGCGGCAACGACGACAGTTCGGACAGCCACTAAAGGTAGTGACACAGGCCAAAGGCGAACATGGCGGGGATCATATTTGGTGTATGACCACACGACGGCGATGATCTCTCTGCTTTGGCCCATGTATTATTTTCCTTCTTTGCTAGGCTTGGCCGCAGAAGGTGTCCATCTGCTGGCCCTTCGGTAGAACGTCTGGATCGCAGGCGTGGTACAACATCCATCCCCAATTGCAGCGTCATTGTTGTGTCTCCATTGCAGAGGCTGAGATCCACCGATGACAAAGACGACACGGTAGTGAAAGGAACATCTCTCACGACGACGCCTGCTTCGCTGAAGTAGCCCAATGCTCCGTTCTTGTCCAGTCCTTTCGCTTGGCACCTCCTCGTCCATGGCATCCTGAGTGCCTTTCCAATGATGTGAAACCTATACTCTTCGATGCCCCCATCCTTGTGCGCGCTGAGCACGACATATGTAGGGTTCCGGAAATCCTGGTTGGCAGGGTTTGGGTGCAACAGAACTGGTTTTTATATATTTGTCTGCTGCTCTAGATAAAAAGATAATTGTATTCGGTGACCAACGTGTACATGACTCAAGGGAGGACGATTGTATTCGGTGACCAACGTGTACATGACTCAAGGGAGGACGGAAACGACTCTTGACGTTTAGTATGGTAGATAGTAGATTTATACTAATTACTAGTAGTTAAACTAATATCATACCAAGGGTGTCACGAATTAAGTAATCTGATATAACTTGCCGCTTATTATCTAGCACCTTATACTTCTACTATTATATAAATATGTACGTGAGTGCGTATCCCACACTAGTATATTTTATCAATTAAGGAACCCGTAGATATTACCATTGTGCACATATCAATTTTACTGTTATAATAATTCCCAATTCAGTGTTATCTCCAATCATTGTATTACTTTATCCTGCGTTTGGAAGTTATATGAAAGCTTACCTAATTCAGATGCATTAGAACTGATTGTCAACGTCATGTCTATTGTGCTCGACATCTCAAAGATGAAGTTGTTCAATTTCTTCTCATCTTACTCTTATCATCATAACCAGATTTGGGGTCATCGCTTGAACTCCTCAAGGTGCTGGCCCGTGTCTTCACTAGGTCACATTAGTTGCTTGGCGCCTGGAGTTTGCTCCTTTGTCAGGTTGGTGGTCGTCAACACAGGTCGTCGGCCTCCGGGTTACAAGGAGAGGATCCGTAATGGTGCAGAAGCAGGTTCAAGTCTCTCAATGGTTTTGTCATGCAACCACTAGCGCCGACACATGAGTCTGAAGCTTTCAGACTTGGATCGTCAGCAACAAGGAATGCAGCTGGGTTTAATTCCTCTAGTCACGTCGCCAGTTGTGAGATCTTCATGGGGAGGGGTGACAAGAACTGCTGGAGGGGATGCGAGGAGTTTTCAATGGAGGCTGAAGGTTGTTGATGTTTCCAGCATGTCACAGGTATGAGTGATGCGGAGGTGGTCGACGGCAGCCACAATTGGATCAAGAAGATAATTATGACGACCACTGCTGGACGTGAATAGATGACTGCGGCGGCCACTTATGGACGCAAGAAAATGACTCCAACGGCCACTACTAGGCAGGAGAAGATGGAAAGAAAGGTACAAAGCAGTAGACTTGGGCTCTGTTTTCTGCTGCGGCCTCGAGGTAATTACTGGAGGAGAAGAGAAAGACGGTGGCAGAGAACTCAAGCAGGTGGCAGAAAGATCTCCTGTGCAGTGACATGGTGGCCGGTCTTGGAGTTGAAGGAAGTGGGGTGAAGCAGTGGAGGCGGCAAAGGCTGCTGGACTTGTGGTGGTTGTCTAGGAGGCGACGAACTTTCGCGAGAGATGCAATACCCTTGGGGCTTGATTCCTTCGTCAGACCAACAATGGTCGCCAGAGAAAAGAGATGGCCGGCACAAAGCAAGAGGAATCCGTGGGGAGGCTAGGGTTTAGGTGAGTCCGGAAAGGAGAAGGGTCAGGTTGGCCGAAGAAATAGGAGAGGAAGGAGAGAGCGGGAAAAACGGAAAGAGAAGGGAGAAACTGCCAAGCCATTACTACAGTCGTCTTTGCGAGGGAGATGACCCGCGGACGTGCGTGAGTTACAGGGTAGGGATTTGGGCGGAAAAAACAAGAAATGTAATTGTTTGCATATTCATTAATATGCATTAAAACTTATATCTTTAATCAATTAATTGATTAGTTAAAGGATATGCAGTCAATACCAAAATGGCTAGATAAACTACTTATGATGTTCTAAATTCAATTTTATCATTTATTTCTTCTTTTGAAAATATCTTATATTTTATTTATTTATTTTGATGATAAGTACCCATTTCAATGCGTTTATGCTCCTCTTAATCAATTTGATTCATTATTTTGTATTTAATTTATTTTTTTACCAATATACTTTGAATAATTTTAGAGTCCCAAATGAGGTCAAAGATAATTAATTGGTGAATTTATATCATTAACTTCCAATTGAATGTCTAATTAATTAATTAGTTATTAAAATTATATAAAAAGTTATTTTTTAACTATTATATTTTGTTGACTCTAAATACTCCTATTTAATTTAATTTAAGAAAAATGTTACTTTCATAATTAATAGTGGGCCTAAAGAAAGGAATGGTTGAGCAAAATACCCAAATTTGAGTATGTTACATAAGGGGAGAAAAGGAGCAAGTACGGCGAAAAAGGGAACAAAGAGGGGGAGAAATGGACATACACATAGAAGAACCGGAAGATGTAATCTCTTCACCCTTCTATTTGTTTGCTTAATATTTCTTCTGTTCATTGCAAGAATGTGTGCGTCAATAATTTCGTCGGTGATTAAACACTCTTCTATGCAAGAGTGGATATCTTCCGCCGTCAAGGTTAGAATAGCATCCTCCTCCTTATAGCAGATGTGATCACTGCAAAAAAAAAGTATAGTAACTAACTTGTCGGGAGTAAGGTAAGTTGATATCAAAGATGCATGACCTGAACTCTATAGAGTTGTTGTGTAATAGTCAATTCAGAATTTCAATGTGCATGGGCTCGATAGCAGGTTACTCGTTGTGTGTGGCTTCAGACAAACAGCCTTTGCAACACTGCTTCATGGCCGAACCCTTGGATTTCTGATAACAGGGTTCAATATAGCATTGGTGTGGCTAATGCTTCAATTTTGGTCGGTTTTGAATCTTACGAAGCTCCTCCTCCTCTTTGCTGGAGACAACAAAAGAGAGTTTTCACCTAGGGCACATGTCATTGCCCTCGATCTCAGGTCGGAACATCGATTCACTATGCTCCCCCTCCTCATCGTTGGAGACCACGACGGGGCGCTTACACTCTCGCATGTCACTAACCTTGGGTGTTGTCATTTCAAGATGCTTCTCGACATCACTAGTGGAGAGATAACCGGAAAAACATCTCTTTCCTTGGAATTGTGGAGGGAGCCTTGAGAAATTCCTTTGCATCTCTTTAGTCTCCTCATAGTCACTTGAAAGAAATATTAGATGAGGGATTTTTTCTCTGGCCATGCTCGCAACGTATGTTGTTGTTGTGGTTGTTTCTTCTCGTTAGGTCGTTATTGATGTTGTTGTTGAGGCTTCAATGGGCATTAGGTGTTCGTTGCTCAAAAGATAGTGAGAAAATGCAAACATCGTCATCTTTTAAACAATAGAAGTAGATCGTCATTCTGCCATCTAGTCTAGCATCAACAATCGATTCCAGTGAGGCTTCCCTGGTAGCCAAAGTGAAGGTGTGATAGTTGATAGGGTGGAAAATAACTAAGTTACCCCCGCGGAGATCGGATGGCTACACTGGAGAGCAAATGAGTCGGAACCTGAACTTCCAATCGGGCGACCAAAATATTGTTCAGGACATTTTGACGAAATAAGGTCTCAGCACCGAATCTGGGTTGTGACAAGAGTGTCAAACTATTGCTCTCCCTGTGAAGTTGTAAAAATAAAAAATATATCAGTCGTTGTGGAGTTGTAAAAATTAAAAAAAAAATATGTTGCAAGCCATAAAATGTCTAGTTTTTGTTCTTAAGTGTTCCCAAAGGCTAAGAGGCATCCCCAACTATAAATAGGACCTCTTGGGCTTCATTCCAAGGTTGATCATTCAAGCAAAACTCTATATGAGGTTCCTAGTCTATAATTGACTACATCCTACAACCTCCTCTCTCTCTCTCTAAGCTTAATCACTTGCTACATCCATTAGAGTGAGTAGGAGATTTATAAGAGAGCTAGTCCTATATGTAAATCTTATGAGGTTCTCACTTCCACCAACTCCCTATCTCTCATTTCAACCATGAAGATGAAGGTTCTCTCTCTTGGCTGAGAGAGGTGAAGAAGAACAAGGGAAGGAGTCCCTTGGTGAAGATCAAGGTCAAAGACTTGGAGAAAGAGTGGGTGAGCCCTTGGTGAAGGCAGAAGACTCCTTGCTCAAGTGGGTAAGTCCTTGGTGAAAGCTTCTCCAGGTGAAGGTGAAGTCAAAGGCTGCAGATCTAAGAAGAGTGGGTAATTCCTACAAGGTTGAAGACTTGTGCAAGAATAGGTAAGTCCTTAGAGAAGGTCGAAGACTCGTTGCAAAGTAGGTAAGTCCTCGGTAAGGTTGAAGACTCTTTATATTAGATAGGTAAGTCCTTTGGTGGGTCATGTGTTGTAACTCTTATAAGTGAATATATAGAGGAAGGCACACTTAAAAATCCTAAAGGTTGACCTCTCTAGGTAGTGGACTGGCATACTCCTAGTTTGGAGTATGGAACTACTCTACATAGCTTGTCACTTGGTACTTGTCCAATCTCTCTCTCCCTTGCTATGTATGTTTTAGTTGCACTCAAATTTCCTTTTTAGCAACCTTATCTTGTGATATAATTTGAAGGTCTAATGAATTTTGTTTGAGTGCATTCACCTCTCTTCACCCCCCTCTAGAGCATCCAATCACCCATCCTTGGATCCAACAAGGATGATGATGACGATGTGGTCTTGACAGTCCAGGAGCAATGTTTATATGTTGGTATGTTGATTCTAAGTGGGTGGTAGATACTATAGCTTCTTATCATGCTTCACCCGGTAAGAAGTTCTTCACTTGATACAAGAAGGGAGACTTTAGTAGGGTGAATATGGGAAATTCCAACTTCTCTAGAATTATCAGATTGGAGACATTTGTATTTAAACAAGTGTGAGATGCATGCTCACAATCAAGGATATTCGTCATGTCCCATATTTGTGGCTGAGTTTGATATCTAGTTCTGTAACACGTGGGCCCACTGCCCTAGGCTCTAGTAGAGTTTCAAGAATGACCAATGGCCCCACAGACCACCACTAGCCTTAACTATGTGTTTTGTCCTCACTCACATGCAAGCCATGATCAACTTCTCTACTGGTCACCCATCCTAGTACTACGCTGAGCATGCTTAACTATGGAGTTCTTTAGTGATGAGCTCCCTGAAAAGGAGGTGCACCTTGGTGATATGGATAGTCCAATCATTCCTTATAAGACCATTTTATCTGAGGCCTCAAATCTTAGGACATTACAATCTCCCCCACTTAGACTCTTGGCATTCCCGTCAAGGATCAACTATGTGGCCTTATAATCTTTTTCCCATTTTAGTGCAGACCCAACATGGCCATGTACACCCAACTCCCGATCATGGCTACCAGCACAAGGGTGGATCCATCACCACAGATATCCCTTTCTAACATGCCTGGACCGTATGGCTCAAAAACTAGCATGTCACAGGCGCATGTGGGCCCCACCTACTGGAGGAGAATTGGCTTTGATACAATTTGTAACACATGGGCCCACTTCCCTAGGCTCTAGTGGGGTTTTAGGAATGACGACTAGCCCCATAGACCATCACTAGCCTTAACTATGTGTTTTGTCCTCACTCACATGCAAGCGAGGATCAACTTCTTGACTGCTCACCCATTCTATTACTACTCAAAGTTGAGCATGCTAAACTATGGAGTTCTTTAGTAATGGGCTACATGAAAAGGAGGTGCACCTTGGTGATATAGGTAGTCCAATCATTCCTTATAAGATCATTTTATCTGAGGCCTCAAATCTTGGGACGTTACATGTTCTTTATTTGATAGAGAAGGATGTCGTCTGGACTTTGGTGGTGGAAAATGTAAAATCACAAAGCAGTCTTTGGTTATTGTATGAGGTAAATTGTGTTGCATATTGTATAAGGCCCAAATCAAAGAGCTCAAAGGTGGCAATATAAATGTAGTAGAGGATCACCCAAGTAGATATGTTTCACATACGGCTAGGACACATGAGTGACAAAGGTGTACAGATGCTACCAAAGTAGACATTGACTTCATGTGTCAAGGACACCTATCTCAATTCATGTGATTCATGTCAGAAAGAAAAGCATGAGCTAGTTTCTTTTAAGACAATATCAAAGATGAAGTCAAATGTTCTACAGTTGGTTCATTTGGATATATGTCATTCGGTTGAGGTGTCTTCACTAGGTGGCAATATGTGTTTTATGACATTTATTGATAATACATCTAGGAAGGTGTGGGTCTACTTGGTGAAGACCAATGATCATGTTTTTTAGTGTTTTCAGAAATTTCATGCCATGGTGGAGTGGGAGTCAGAGAAAAAGTTTAAGTGTCTCCACATAGACAATGGAGGAGAGCACACCTCCAGGGAGTTCCATGATTACTACACGCAGCACGAGATACATCATGAAAGGACATAGCCTCGCACACCACAACATAGTGGTACAGTTGAGAAGATGAACTGTACCATAGTGGAGAAAGTGAGATGCATGTTGAAGACTGCATAGTTGCTAAAGACATTTTGGGGTGAGCCAAGTAATGCCTACTATCTGATTAATCGATCTCCATCAATTCCTTTTGGGTTTGATATATACATGAGAAGGTATGTACAGGCAAGGATACTTCTTATGCTCATTTATGAGTATTTAGGTGTAATGCCTATGCACATGTTCTAAAGGAAAAGAGGCAAGAGTTGGATGATAAAGTGGTGCCATGTATCTTTCGTGGCTATGGAGATCAGTAGTTTGGCTGCATGTTATGGGATCTTGTGAAAAAGACCATGAGAAAACACATATATGTGCAATTATGTGAGAGTTCAACAGTGATAGAGCATGAGAGTGATGATGCACAAGCTGCAGGATCATGTGATAGTTCTTATGATGATGAGTATGAGGATGCTTGAACTTCTTCATAGGTGTAGTACTCAGATGATGAAGAAGAGAAACATGATCATCCTGAGTAGCAGAGTGATGGCACATCAAGTGTTCCTATTTCGTATGCACACACAAGTGATTTAGATTCACAATTAGAGACTTTTGGGTAGGGGGATCAAGAGAACCACCAGGAAGAGTCCTCAAAATAGTTGAGGAGGTCTGTTAGATTTCATCATCCTTCATCTAGATATATGATATTTCATTATATTCTCCTTACTGGTCAAGGGGAGCCAGAAACGTTTCATGAGGCACAGACTCATAGAGACTGAGCATGATGGCATCAGGAGATGTAGGAGGGGATGTCTTCTTTGTAGAAGAATGATACCCATGAGCTTATGGAACTTCTCTAGGGTCGAAGAGCACTAAAGAACAAGTGGGTCTACTATATGAAGAGAGATGACAACAACAAGGATATCAGATATGAAGTCAGACTAGTTGTCAAGGGCTTTAGTCAAAGACCATGAGTGGATTTTGATGAGATATTATCTCATGTTGTAAATATTACTTCTATTATATTGGTTCTAGGCTTGGTTTCTAGCCTAGATATGGAGCTTAAGTAGATGGATGTGAAGACGTCATTTCTTCACTATGACCTAGATGAGGAGATCTACATGGAACAACCATAAGGTTTTTAGGTCAAAGGAAAAGATAACTTAGTTTGCAAATTGAAGAAGAATTTGTATGGTTTAAAACAAGCTCATGGGCAGTGGTACATGAAGTTTGATTCTTTCATGCAGAGTCATGAGTATGAGAAGACAAGTGCATATTCATGTGTATACATCAAGAGATTTCCCAATGACACATTCATTATTCTGCTACTCTATATGCATGACATGTTGTAGTGGGGTTGGATGGCAGTTTGATCGGGAAATTGATGAGATGAAGGATTTGGGACCAACATGATAGATTTTGGGGATGTACATTACATGTGATAGGAAGAAGAACATGTTATGTTTGTCGTAGGAGAGATATGTTGAACAAATTCTTTAGTGGTTCAAAATGTGCAAGTTTAAAGCTATGAGTACTCCACTATTACGTCATCTCAAGCTAAGCAAGAAGTCATGCCCATCACTATTGAGGAGAAGGAGGAGATGGTCAGGATTCCATGTTCACTTGACGTGAGGAGTTTTATATACACAATGGTGTGTACTTTTCCCGATATTTCTCATGTGATTGTTGTTGTGTGTAGGTTTCTCTCAAACCCTAGTAAAGATCACTGGGAGGTGGCCAAGTGGATCTTCATATACTTATGAGGCACTAGTAGCACATGCTTGAAGTTTGGTGATTCTGAACCAGTTTTGAAAGGCTTCATTGATTCTAACATGGCAGGTGACATTGACATTGGAAGTCTAACTCTGGGTATGTTTTCACTTTTGCATGTTGCACTTGCTATGGCTGAGGTAGAATACATTGTAGAATTAGAAGTGGGAAATATTGTACTCTGGATTGAGAGATTTCTAGGCAAGTTAGGCATGAATCAGGTTGATCTAGCTATTATCTGTGATAGCCAAAGTGCTATTGACTTGCGTTAAAGCACAATGTATCATGCACGGACAAAGCACATTGATGTGAGATATCATTGGCTTCGTGATGTGATTGATAAGAGGTTGTTGACTATGAAGAAGATCCATATTGAGAAGAATGTTTCTGATATGTGAACAAAGTTGTGACACGAGACAAGCTAGAGATCTATAGAGAGATCAGTGACATACATTCCCAGTGATGATAGTTTCCTCCTTGGACTGGAGGGTGAGATTGTTGGGCTTGCATTGGGTTTCCAGCCCAAGGCCCATTAGGATTATACATTGTGGCTACCATAAGACATGGGGACCATAACTCTCATCCAGTTGCTAATTGGAACAGTGAGCCAACAATAGGAGCAGTCGTAGCCAAGCCAAAAGGCAATTAGTTGAGACAAAGCAAGCATCATGTAGCCACAAAAGTGAAGTAAAAGGTAGTGTTTTGTTGTTCTTTTCCATTGTGAATACGGGGATGAAATAAAAGGGAGAAGGAAGAAGAGAGGAAGTTGGATAGGAGTACTAAGGTATTCGGGTGTCTTCTTCAGACCATCTACTATTGCACACTTTGTAGAAGAGGGCATCTTCCTGGGAAATTTCGGGGTGGTCTAATTGTAGGGATCTCTCCCTAGGGTGGTATCTTCTTGTTTCTCTTTCTGGGTATATGATCTTGGATCTGGGGTCAAAATTTGAGAAGAAAATTATATCTTTACTTCTTATGGTGGATTTGTCCGTGGTTGGCCCTGTGGTTTTTTCTCACACCTCGTGAGGGTTTTCCACACAAAAATATGGTTTTTCCCTTCTATCTTCTTGCAGTTACTACCTTGGGTTTTACACACTCATCGGTAATGCTTCTGGATATATTTATTTTTCATTGCATTGAGGTTGCATACTATGTTGGCTAAATGGACATCTATAAATCCCTTTTGTTTTGATTATGACAAACATTTCATTCTTATTGATCTAACGAGCTACTTGAGTGTGCAGGATTAAGGTGGATGACAAAGCAACTAGGGAAATCCATATGCCTACATGTTTATGTTTTCATGCAATGTAATCGCTTTGTAAAAACTTGTACAAATATATAATGTACAAGTACTTAGATTGCATGTAAATCAAGCGTTAGATCTTCCCTAACTAAACACCACATTTAGATAAGTCATCCCCTTCAAATAGGATCACATTTGCACACTCATACATATAATTATTGCCTAATTTGAAACATTGAAACAGGATCAATCTCGGTCGACAAACTCCTCGACCGAGACACTCTCGGTCGACAATCTTCTCGACCGAGAAAGATCCAAAGTAGCTGTTAGACACAACTAACAAGGTAGTTGGCAGTTGGAGATAAACGTTGCAAAACACTTGTTCCAGAGAGCCTGTCGGTCGACAAAAGTTCGACCGAGTAGGTGTCTCGGTCGACCATTCCTCGACTGAGATGGTCTCTGACAGCAACTGCAGAATTAATTAATTAGCCGTTGTTAAAGCAAAAAACTTGTACCTAATGGCTAGTTAAGCACTTAGAAACCCCTAGAAGTTGTCTAGAACGTCCTTAAGCATCCTTAGGCCATTCCTATAAATAGGACAAGCTATAGGACACTCAAATATACTTGTTACACTTGAGAACTCTTTCAGCATACTTTGAGCAATCTGTTTGTGAGAAAATTGAGCATTGTGAACATTGGCTACTTCCTTCCTTAGCTCATAATTCGTGTCCTATAGGCTAGTATCTCCTACCCACTGCAATCACAAGTCCACACACTAGGTTAGGAGATCTATACGCTTGATCTAGGCAAATCAAGCCTTGGGCTACAAAGGATAAGTTGTAATTTCCTTTTTCCTTTCTTGTTCTCTATTACCGTTTGTACTCTCCTTGCTACTCCTAGGTTGGAGGCTGCTGATTGGAGAGGGTGGAGATCTTCTTGGTGAAGAAGGTGACTTTGAGCTACTTCAGAAGGCTGGTGCAACGGGAGGTTACTTCTAGAGAGGAAGGCTACTTCAAGGGGGAGCTTGGAGTTACTTCAAGAAGGCTACCTCAAAGTTGGTGCACCTACTTCAAGTGAAGGTTGTTCAAAGGGTGTAGAGGAAAGTATTGTATTTTGTATAAATCCTTGAGAAGGTAATAAAATAAATACTTTCAAAATCCCGGTTGGGTAAGCAACCGGGTAGTGGACTGACAACTTTATTATTTGCTAAAGTTGGAACCACTCTAAACACCTATCTCCTTCTTCCAATTTTAATTGTGGTTGTTTAAATTGTTAAAATTATTTAAAAACTCTATTCACCCCCCCTCTAGTGTTTTTCAATTGGTATCAGAGCGGGCTTCAAGGAACCCTAATCAGGTCTTGAAGAATGGAGGGTAATGGTGATTACAATCACAACAAAAGGTGTTGCTTGGACAAAACTACAACATGTTGCAATTGGTGCTTAGGAACAAGCCACACAACAACTAGATGCCCATGGAGATCAAAGAAGGAAGATGAGAACAAAGATTGTCTCATTGCTACAACTAGCGAGGAAGAAGAAGAAGAGGTAAGTCTTTTTGATTTATCTAAAGAAGAACTGGTTGCTAGCCTTGAAGAAACACATATTAAATATATTGAATGCAAGAAGAAATTAAAGAAATCTAATAAAGCAAATGATGAATTACATGCTAAGCTTCTTGCTATTACATCTGAAAACGAAGATCTTAAAAAGATCATTGAAGATCATGATATTGAGATAAAATCTATAGAGGCAAATTGTAATCTACTTTCTTTAGAGAAGAATAATTTGCAAAGTCAAGTAAATGATCTTCAAAAACAACCGATCTTATGCAACCATCTAGATTATGATTCTATTGTCAAAGAAAGAAATTCATTGTCTTCTAATCTAGATCAAGCAAAACTAGATATCAAGAAGAGAATGGAAGAGATTGCCAAGTTACAACAAAAAGTTAGTAATTTGAATAGTAATGGCATTCTTGATAAAATCTTAGATAATCCCTATCATCAAATCGGGAGAAGAGGACTAGGTTACAAGCCTAAAGGGAAATCCTATCAACAACCTAGTTGGAGAAAGTCACAAACCTATCAATCTATATATGTACCTAAAGGAACATCTTCACCCAAGGATAACACAGAACACAACCATAGAAAAAGATATGAGGTTGACTCGATATGTTGTCATTATTGTTTGTGCCTTGGTCACTATTCTTTTTCATGTCCTTACAAGAGAAAAGATGTCGAGTTAGTTTGGGTTCCAAAACCTCCAAACTAAATGAACAGAATCAAGTTGAGATATGACCAAGAACCTTAGTTGCACATCTCTATGTCTATCTCAACTCAACATAATGGGATAACAAACAAATTTAAGTATCTAAATATTTAACTTGCATAATTATGGAAGCAATTAACAGTTCCAGAAATATTGTCGGTCGAGAGACTGTCGACCGAGACACTGTCGGTCGAGAAATTGTCGACCGAGCATGTCACTGATTTCCAGTCTGTTGCAAAATTTCTGAATTTCTTTGAAATTGATGAAATTGCTATCTATTTGTGATTGATGAATGAATATATATTTTTTGAAAATCATACATTTGAAGAATTTTGTACATCTCAAGGGTACACTCATAACTTTTCTGCTCCACGCACCCCACAACACAATGGTATAGTTGAAAGGAAAAATCGATCACTACAAGAAATGGCTAGAACTATGATGCTTGAACACAACACACCCAAAACCTTTTGGGCTGAAGCTGTAAACACTGCATGCTATGTGTTAAATAGAGTAACTGTTCACTCTCATTTAAAGAAAACTCCATATGAAATAATACATTCTAAGAAACCTAGAGTTGACTATTTTCATACCTTTGGCTCCACATGCTATATTTTAAATACCAAAGATGATAGAGATAAGTTTGACTCAAAATCACACAAAGCATTCTTTTTGGGATATTCCACTTCTAGCAAAGCTTTTAGAGTATATAACACTATATCTAGAAAAGTTGAGGAATCTATTCATGTTTCTTTTCATGAAGAATCCAAATCTGAAAATCTAGAAATCATAGATCTCACTAATCAAATCGAAACTTTAAACATACCAAATGATAGTGAGAAAGGTACTACAAATAATCACCAAGCTGAATCACAACCTACACCTAGGCTTATTAAAGATCATCCTCAAGAACTAATTATTGGAAATCCTAATGATAAAGTCAAAACTCGGTCTTCCTTCAAAGATGTTGCAAACATGGCTTTTGTTTCTATCATTGAACCTAAAAAGATATCTGAAGCTCTTAAAGATGATTATTGGATAATCGCCATGCAAGAAGAATTGAATCAATTCACTAAAAATGATGTATGGGATTTAGTTCCTAAACCACAAGATAAAACCATAATAGGAACTAAATGGGTTTTTAGGAACAAGCTAAATGAGGCAGGAGAAGTAATAAGGAATAAAGCTCGGTTAGTAGCACAAGGATATAATCAACAAGAAGGAATAGATTTTGATGAAACGTATGCACCGGTAGCCAGACTTGAAGCTATTAGAATGTTACTAGCTATTGCTGCACATAAAAACATCAAACTCTACCAAATGGATGTAAAAAGTGCATTTCTAAATGACATCATTCAAGAAGAAGTATATGTTGCCCAACCACCTGGTTTTGAAATACCAGAAAAAGGTGACTATGCTTATAAACTTAAGAAAGCACTTTATGGTTTAAAACAAGCACCTAGAAATTGGTATGAAAGGCTCAAGACATATCTTTTTGATAATGGTTTTTCTATTGGAAATTCAGATTCTACCTTATTTTTCAAAGCATATACATCTGATTTTCTAGATGTACAAATATATGTTGATGACATTATTTTTGGAGCTTCTAATGATTCATTGTGCACACAATTCAGTGACATTATGCAAAAAGAATTTGAAATGAGCCTCATGGGTGAACTAACTTTCTTTCTTGGTTTTCAAATTAAGCAAATACCTGCTGGAATATTCATAAGCCAAGAAAAATATACTAAAGAACTCTTAAAAGGTTTTGGGATGGATCAGTGCAAACATGCTACTACTCCTATGGCTACTTCTATTAAAAGTGATAAGGATGAAAATGGGGAACCTATTGATGATTCCTTATATAGAGCCATGATTGGTAGTTTGCTTTACTTAACTGCTTCTAGACCGGACATTATGTTTCCCGTTGGTCTTTGTGCTCGATTTCAATCACAACCTATGCACTCTCATTTTCTAGCAGTTAAACGAATTCTTCGTTGCCTAGCCGGCACTACTTGCTTTGGTTTATGGTATCCAAAAGGACAATCCTTGGATTTTAAAGCTTATACTGATGCAGATTATGTTGGTTGTCGCCTTGATCGCAAGAGTACTAGTGGTGGCTGTTTCTTGTTAGGAAGAGCTTTAGTATCTTGGTTTAGCAAGAAACAAAATACGGTTGCCCTATCTACAACTGAAGCTGAATATATGGCAGTCGGGTCTTGTTGTGCTCAAGTGCTTTATATGCAACAAGTGTTAAACGATTATGGTTTTACTCTTTCTTCTACGCCTATTTTTTTGTGACAACACGAGCGCTATAAACTTAGCACACAATCCTATTTTACACAGCCGAGCTAAACATATTGAAATTCGTCATCACTTTTTAAGGGATCATATCCCCAAGAATCATGTTTCCCTTCATCATGTTGATACGGAAGATCAATTGGCTGATATTTTTACAAAACCGCTTCCACTAGATCAATTTAACAAAATTAGGAAGCAACTGCTTATCACTCCTTTGGAAGATGTTTTCTTTGATATTTGTGCTACTTAAACAAAAACTCTTACTTGCATCATGATAGTTTGTCTTTTAATGGACATCTTTTTCATTTGATGGGACATCTAATTAAGGGGGAGTTTTTATTTCTAACGGTTATCTTTTTGAAATGGCAAAGGGGGAGAAATAAATATAAAACTAAAACTTAGTAATTATGAAAAACTCAATAAATGAGCTTTACATTGAAAGTTGCTATATTCCCTAGTGAATTGGATTTCATGTTCCATAATTCAAGGGGAATAATAAGCACACATTTTATAAACAAGAGGACAAGCTACAAAAGGTATGAAACTCATATGGTTTATATTTCCTTCATTTATATTTTGGAAATGTTTGTCATCTTCAAAAAGGGGGAGATTGTTGGCTAAATGGACATCTATAAATCCCTTTTGTTTTGATTATGACAAACATTTCATTCTTATTGATCTAACGAGCTACTTGAGTGTGTAGGATTAAGGTGGATGACAAAGCAACTAGGGAAATCCATATGCCTACATGTTTATGTTTTCATGCAATGTAATCGCTTTGTAAAAACTTGTACAAATATATAATGTACAAGTACTTAGATTGCATGTAAATCAAGCGTTAGATCTTCCCTAACTAAACACCACATTTAGATAAGTCACCCCCTTCAAATAGGATCACATTTGCACACTCATACATATAATTAGTGCCTAATTTGAAACATTGAAACAGGATCAATCTCGGTCGACAAACTCTTCGACCGAGACACTCTCGGTCGACAATCTTCTCGACCGAGAAAGATCCAAAGTAGTCGTTAGACACAACTAACAAGGTAGTTGGCAGTTGGAGATAAATGTTGCAAAACACTTGTTCCAGAGAGCCTGTCGGTCGACAAAAGTTCGACCGAGTAGGTGTCTCGGTCGACCATTCCTCGACCGAGATGATCTCTGACAGCAACTGCAGAATTAATTAATTAGTCGTTGTTAAAGCAACAAACTTGTACCTAACGGCTAGTTAAGCACTTAGAAACCCCTAGAAGTTGTCTAGAACGTCCTTAAGCATCCTTAGGCCATTCCTATAAATAGGACAAGCCATAGGACACTCAAATATACTTGTTACACTTGAGAACTCTTTGAGCATACTTTGAGCAATCTGTTTGTGAGAAAATTGAGCATTGTGAACATTGGCTACTTCCTTCCTTAGCTCATAATTCGTGTCCTATAGGCTAGTATCTCCTACCCACTGCAATCACAAGTCCAAACACTTGGTTAGGAGATCTATACGCTTGATCTAGGCAAATCAAGCCTTGGGCTACAAAGGATAAGTTGTAATTTCCTTTTTCCTTTCTTGTTCTCTATTACCGTTTGTACTCTCCTTGCTACTCCTAGGTTGGAGGCTGCTGATTGGAGAGGGTGGAGATCTTCTTGGTGAAGAAGGTGACTTTGAGCTACTTTAGAAGGCTGGTGCAACGGGAGGTTACTTCTAGAGAGGAAGGCTACTTCAAGGGGGAGCTTGGAGTTACTTCAAGAAGGCTACCTCAAAGTTGGTGCACCTATTTCAAGTGAAGGCTGTTCAAAGGGTGTAGAGGAAAGTATTGTATTTTGTATAAATCCTTGAGAAGGTAATAAAATAAATACTTTCAAAATCCCGGTTGGGTAAGCAACCGGGTAGTGGACTGACAACTTTAGTATTTGCTAAAGTTGGAACCACTCTAAACACATGTCTCCTTCTTCCAATTTTAATTGTGGTTGTTTAAATTGTTAAAATTATTTAAAAACTCTATTCACCCCCCCCCTCTAGTGTTTTTCATACTATACGTTCACATGTTCCCCACAACAAACTTATCACATATTTGGGTTTGGAGACCCAGTCTAGCATCACTTGCAATTAATGAGCTAACATGTTACATGCCCTATTTATATGCACATATGAAATACACATGAATGTTTCCCCAAGCTTCACCCCTAGATCATGAGCAAACATACCCAAGAGACCATGTTCGTCTATCTCTTTATTAATGATGTTGACAACCTATAAGGATCCTACTTGGCGATCAGATTCTACATTCTGGCAGTGGCTGAGCAGGTTACCGTTCAACGAGTGGCTTCAACCTCTACCATTCTTGGATTTTCAAATTAGTGGATGCTCTTCCACCTGGTGAGCATAGGCATACTATTGCCTTCATGAACCACAAAGCACAGGCTAGTGGGATTTTTGCTACTCCAGGATGCATCAACATTGATGTTCACCATGTCCTTCGGTGGCCTCATCCAGGTGTCCCTACTGCTGGGCAGATGACTATAAAGATTGGCGTTGACCTTGTTGTCGTAGAGCATGTAGTCATCGATGAAGCAAAGGAAGCCCAATAGGAGTCCTTGTAAGCTATTTGACTCAAGGTTGTAGACGAGTTCATTCCTCTGTGTCCAAATCACTCAACATTGTACCATAATACTCTCAACCTGCTATCCGTTATTAGCTTGTCCATGATGTAGTTACAAAAATTAAAGAACTTGCATATGTGCATCTTGTATTACTTTGGCAGATCCCATTGTCTCCCTGACTAATCTTGCTTCTTTGTAGGTCAGAAGGGCATGTACTATGATCTCTGGTGCCTCATTACAAAGTCAGCACATGTTCTCTTGTATGATGTGTCTCTCCACTAACCTATGTCTTATAACCAGGCATCCCGGAGTAGCTCTTCATATGAAGTGTTAAGCTTTAGAATCCATTGCATGTCTCATATTTTCTTCCACACATAGCCAGCTTCCTCATGTTGGTTTGGGTTCTCAAAAGGTGTGTTCCTCAATAACCTGAGCCAGTATGCGTACCTGATTGAGGGAGAGGGATAGGCATGATTTTTACAATGAGCCTTGGGCATGCATATTTTTGTAGTAGTTATAACTTCCAAGTGCTAATAGATGAATCAATAATGTCACATGTGATTGAAAGATCCTCTTACCTAACATGTCATCATGTTGAATTCCCTCACTTGAGTCAGGGATCCACCTATCCTCCCAAAGTTCACCTCCACCCCCATCACCTATCTGCCACTCCAACCCTTCCCACAACAAGTCTTTTGCCACCCTAGATGATCCTCCATGTGTAGCTTGAAGCATAACCTCTTCTAGACTCAACAACAGATGTCTATTTATAGTATTTTGTCTTCAAGACTCTCCCTTCCAGTGAGTATGGGTTGGTATTAAGACACCAAGATTGCTTTTCTAAGAGCGTTGATTGAAACCCTATATCTTTGAAGCCCATGCCAGCTGCATGCTTTGGTAGACAAAGCATGTCCCATGCCTTCCAATGAATCTTTCGCTCATCTCTGTTGGACACTTACCAGAACCTTGCTATAGAGTCATGAATATCATCAATGAGCCCCTCAGGAGTTTTGAACACACTCGTTGTATAAGCAAGGATTGCATGTGCCACCGCCTTGATAAGTACCTATTTCTTGATATGGACATTAGCTTTTTCTTCCACCCTTGAAGTTTCCTCTAGATCTTCTCCTTTACATGTGATAACACCGCTTTCTTTGACATGCTCATCCCTATAGGAAAACCAAGATATTTTTTGTGCCTATCCACCTCCCAATTGATTTGCAGCATTGAGGTTTACTCTAGATTGATGGTGTCATATCCAGATCCAATTTTTTCCAAATTGCAATTTGAGCATAGTAAATCAAAAAGCATCATTATTTTATATTTTAGCATGAGTATGTGTGGAATTTGGAAATTTTCTTTCTATATGTGATGATGTCTTTACTTGGAGATGTTTAAAAAGTAAGAATATAATAATGTCAAGATTTGTGTTTGACAAATTTAGACTAGTAATCACATTATAAGTATTGGTATATCGAAAACTATCAAAAACTAATGTTAAATAGGAACAAAAAACCTAATCAATAATTCCCTCATCTTTAGAATAATATATGTATCTATAAATGGTCCAAAGATTCTTTATTCATCAGGTTCCGATAAGTTAACAATTTATTCAAATGTACTTGCCACAGATGAATCTTGATGTCTATCCCAATAATTATATCCCTTAGTAGGTTGAAGAAAGAAAATATGGATATGAATCTAATAGTTAGTTAAAAGTATCATAAAAATCATGATAGCTTTCCCTTTAGTTATTTGAGAATAAACCTCCCTACAAAAAGTTATAAACAGATATCAACTAGGATACAATGAAAGTAGATGTTCTAATAGAATTACACAAAGTGAGAAAGTTAGTGTGGTTACCATTAACTAGGCATGACTAGGATGGTACTTCTCCAGACATTGCAAATACTACAACTAAGGTGGTCCTCTTTAAGGCCCTTATGGGTCGTACAAACAAACTAAGTGGATCAAAAGTTACATGA
This sequence comes from Alisma plantago-aquatica, assembly GCA_963693085.1. Lineage (NCBI taxonomy): Eukaryota > Viridiplantae > Streptophyta > Magnoliopsida > Alismatales > Alismataceae > Alisma > Alisma plantago-aquatica. The sequence goes on from OY856414.1 coordinate 664,442,569, forward strand.
CTATAGTGTGTCCTAAAGTACAACCCAAACAAAGGATAATCTAGTTATTCACCATGGTTTGGGAGGGTCACAAATACTAAGCTATCAAATACATTCCTTCACTCAAGAAATTCCCAATGGGGAATAAATGGGTCAACTCCACCAATCCTCTCTAGGCTAAAGCAAATCAGCTAGAATCATGTATGCCTAGATCCTCAAATGAAAGTCAAAGAATCCAGATTGCCTAGTTCGCATGATGATCCACATGGGTTCTCTAAAGATTCATAACATCTTTATCTATTTTTGATAGGGATACATGTATGGAACTAGAGGGTAAAATAAATTTTCATAAGGACTTAACTTATAACCCCATTGGTAAGGTACTAGGCCTCAATACTCATCCTACCTTTATGTACAAGTCTAGGAATTTCTTTATATGTACATAAGAACTATGGGTAGGCGGATTTGAATGATGGCCTAGAGCACACCTCCTCCCTAAATAAAAAAGACAAATTGTGTTTGTCAAATTGTAAGGTACATGTTGTTGTTGTATGTCCTAAGAGATATTCATAAGTTGACTATAATGGGATACATTTTAGTTGGTTAGATTATTAATAGAGGAAAATCATTTTATTATGTTTTTTATAGTTTGAGACAATGATTATATATAATGATGTTCTAAGAATGTCAAACTCAGTGACATTATTTCTAGTTGAGGGTATAAACATGAGATCGTGTTTATGCTAAGAGTGTTTATTCTTGTTTAGTCCCTATTAAAATGCTATTGTGGCAATAGGACAATAATAATACATCAAGACTAGTATTTGAGGTGATGGATGACTATGTCTTACGAGTCATAATATTGGATACTAAGTCAAAGACATATGTACTTCTTAAAGAACAAGTATGTTGGACAAACCCACCTTGAGGATGATACATGGAGACAAGGGATTATATATCACACTAACATTGGTAAAGGAAAGGTTGAAGTTGTTGTTTAACTGATCCAATAACTCGGGTGGCAATGATGTGTTGGTAAATTGATTAGTTAAAGGTTCCAATTGATAATGTCGCTTGTTGTTAGTGAATTCACTAGTTAAATGTTCTTTAACTTATCCAATATTTCTTGTTGCTTGTGAAGTCATAATATGATTACATACATCACCACCAATGTAACATGGAACCTATAGGTCACGTGCATATGATGCTTGACAAAGAAGACTGTGATCATGGACACATTTGAAAATGTTGCAATTGTCAAAGTTTATAAGTTGATTTTTTATTAAATTTTTGAGAAAATGATTTAGAAATATACAAGGTTGTCTACAAGGTTGTTAAGAGAGTTTATCCGATCGAATAGATATAAGATAGTTGACTAACACAATATCTACCATTCAGAAAGAACATCTAGTCGATTACCTAGTGGGTCTGCACGATCCAATGGAGACAGGTTCCATAATCTATTTTTCTTTTTTTTTAGTTAAAACACTATCTTTTGCCTTGCCTATTTAAAGGGGTATGATGCCTAGAGATTAAGTAACATGTCAGCCAATTTGAGAAACCCTAACTGTTGTTACCCACCAAAGAGAGAGGAGAAGAGTTAGAGTGATGCTAACTCATTGTCAAGAAGCCACTCCTTCTTGATGGTTCCATTAACATGTTGTGGAGTTCCTATCTTTCACGTGGACGACATAGAAGTGCAAGCATGGAGCAATTGTATTAGGAGGATGGAAATAACCCACATGCATGCACCACAACAAGAAAGGAATGACTTCATGAGGAACATGTCATTGGATCTACACCATGACAAGGTATGATTCTTACCCCTCTTTTTGGATACACGATTGAAGACAAGATTTGTTAGTATATTTTTTGGGACAACGTCGTTGTTTTTATTTTCATTGCATATGTCGTCACCCCCAAAATCCTTATATATGGAGGTGATGTACATATAATTACTCTAATTTTTATGTGCATTAAAGTGTAATTTTATTGGTTGATTAATCAGTGTTACATATATTTTGATTCAAATGCTTTAAAGAGAAAATTACTTATTTATGCATCAATTTCACCATTTTAGAAAAATTCATGTAAATATTTGATCATATGCATTCGAGATAAGGACAACTGCATGCTTTATTGTAGGAACTACATAACTTCTAGTAAATTTCCAATGCATCGAACGTTTAGTTGACACTATCGATGAGTATAAGTTCACCCAATCAAGCTCGTCGATGCATCCTATTGACACTCCATTTATGCATCAATTTCACCATTTTAGAAAAATCATGTAAATATTTGATCATATGCATTTGAGTTAAGGACAATGGTATGCTTTATTGTAGGAACTACATAACTTGTCGGTAAAGTGCATATGCATCAAACATGTGGTCGATACTATTGATGAGTATAAATTCACCCAATCAAGCTTGTCGATGCATCCCATTGACACTTTGTTTATGCATCAATTTTACCATTTTAGAACAATTCATGTAAATATTAGATTTTATGCATTCAAGAGAAGGACAATTACATGCTTTATTGTAGGAACTAAATAACTTTTTCAGTAAAGTGTCTATGCATCGACCATGTGGTTGATACTATCGATGAGTATAAATTCACCCAATCAAGGATGTTGATGCATTCTATTGACCATCCATTTATACATCAATTTCATCATTTTAGAACATTTCATGTAAATATTTGATCGTATGCATTCTAGATAATGACAACGGCATGCTTTATTGCAGGAACTACATGACTTGTCGGTAAAGTGTGTATGAATTGACCATGTTGTCGACACTATCGACGAGTAAAAATTCACTTAATCAAGCCCATTGATGCATCCTATTGACACTCCACTTATACACCAATTTCACCATTTTAGAACAATCATATAAATATTTGATCATATGCATTCAAGATTAGGACAACTACATGCTTTATTGTAGGAACTACATAAAATGTCGGTAAAGTGTCTATGCATCGACCATGTGGTCGATACTATTAAAGATACTATCGACGAGTATAAATTCACCCAATCAAGCCCATTGATGCATCCTATTGACACTCTGTTTGTGCATCAATTTCACCATTTTAGAAGAATTCATGTAAATATTTGATCATATGCATTTGAGATAAGGACAATTGCATGCTTTATTGTAGGAACAACATAACTTGCAAGTAAATTGTCAATGCATCGGCCATGTGATTGATACTATCGATGAGTATAAATTCACCAAATCAAGCTCGTCGATGCATCCTATTGACACTCCATTTATACACCAATTTCACCATTTTAGAACAATTCATGTAAATATTTGATCATATGCATTTGAGATAAGGACAACTGCATGCTTTATTGTAGGAACTACATAAAATGTCGATAAAGTGTTTATGCATCGATCATTTGGTCGATACTATCAATGAGTATAAATTCACCCAATCAAGCTTGTCGATGCATCCTATTGACACTCTATTTATGCATCCATTTCACTGTTATAGAACAATTCATGTCAATATTTGATCATATGCATTTGATATAAAGACTGCATGCTTTATTGTAGGAACAACATAACTTGCCAGTAAAGTGCCTATGCATCGACCATGTGGTCAATGCTATTGACGAGTATAAATTCACCCAATCAAGCCCGTCGATGCATCCCATTGACACTCCATTTATGCATCAATTTCACCATTTAGAACAATTCATGTAAAGGTTTGATCATATGCATTCGAGATAAGAACAACTGCATGCTTTATTGCAAGAACTACATAAGTTGTCAATAAAGTGTCTATGCAGCTACCATGTCATCGATACTATCGATGAGTATAAATTCACCCAATCAACCTTGTCAATGCATCCTATTGACACTCCATTTATGCATCAATTTCACCATTTTAGAACAATTCATGAAAATATTTGATCATATGCATTTGAGATAAGAACAAGTGCATGCTTTATTGCAGGAATTACATAACTTACTAGTAAAGTGTCTATGCATCGACCATGTGGTCGTAAATATCAATGAGTATAAATTCACCCAATCAAGTGCATCGATGCATCCTATTGACACTCCATTTATGCATCAATTTCACCATTTTAGAAAAATCCATGTAAAAATTTGATCATATGCATTCGAGATAAGGAAAATTACATGCTTTATTATAGGAACTACATAATTTTCCAATAAAGTGCCTATGCATCAACCATGCGCTCGATACTATCGATGATTATAAATTCACCCAATCAAGTTTGTCGATAAATCCTTTTGACACTCCATTTATGCATCAATTTCACCAATTTAGAACAAATTATGTAAATATTTGATCATATATGCATTCAAGATAAGCACAATTGCATGCTTTATTGTAGGAACTACATAACTTGTCGATAAAGTGCATATGCATCGATCATGTGGTCGGTACTATCAATGAGCATAAGTTCATCCAATCAAGTCCATCGATGCATCCTATTTACACTCCATTTATGCATCAATTTCATCATTTTAGAAAAATTCATATAATATTTGATCATCTGCATTTGAGATAAATACAACTGCATGCTTTATTTCTAGAACTACATAAATTTTCAGTAAAGTTCCTATGCATGCATCAATTTCCTTCTACATGGTGCATCGTGGTGATCTGCTACCTCTTCCAGATAGTTCTACCCAGAACTCTAAATATCCACCTATATATACCCCCTTACAACCACCATATCTTGAGCCCCTTTTGAACTTCCTAGAGTCATAGGATTGAACTAACTCTCTTTTATTTTTGCATTGCTCGTGATCACAGGATCCTTACTATGGAACCTACTGCACTGTTAGCATCTTTAGAATAGTAAATTGCTTTAACTATTGGACCTACCTTCTATAACTGCTATATTTGCTCTGTCTTCTACTGTATCTGATCTATAATTGTTGTTAACTAGAAATTTAGATCTTTTCCACCAACCAACATCTGTGAATCACCTATTAAATTATATGAATCATTCCTAATCACCCATGAGGGATCTTCTCCATGGGAGGTACTAAGGTTATTAGGACCCCAATCCACCTCAAAAATTAGGACTTTCATGTCAATGATAGGAAGGACACAGCCATCTCCAGCCCTAAAATCCCACCTACAAGTAGAAGTCATCTTTTATGTTTCTCTTTGATTTCCATTATAACTATCATGAATTGCTCTTTTCTTTAAAATGAGATAGCACCTTTATATCGGTTTACCAGACAAGATGGGGTGCTAATCCTTCCCCATTTGTAACAAGACTGTCAAATCTGAACTCTAGATTTGTTCTTTATTTCATGTTTTCCTTTAAAATATATATTGGATGACAACTCAAATTCATACTTGGCTTCAACGATTTACCCTATTTTTCCTTCATTTCCATATAAAATGTGGTGGAAACTTTGAACACCCATTTCTTAAAATATTTTGTTTTGTGATGTTTAACTACAGAAAATGATAGAGCTTTCTTAGCATATCTCTATTTCCCCCCTTTCTTGGGTAGGGTACAATAGACTGGAGACTTCTTTGAGGATTCCAAGACAATCTAAATCAAACTTGTGCTACCTTTTTGCAAAGATTGAGCATCTTCGAGACAATTCTTTTTTTATTTCCTTGTTTCCCATTTTTTCTTACTTTTTTTTTGTTTTGGGAAGCAGGGTGGTGAATCACCATGATCCACCATCCCTATCTCACATATTGAGGTGATGCGTTCGTCCTACTCCCTTCTCTATCTCTAGTCAGTTTTGATCATTCTGATATAATTCATTTTTCATACTTCTTTCCTCTTATTTGTCTTTGTCCCATGTTGATTTAGGTTTTTACCACGCTTCCGGTCTTAAAAAATGAGAAAAAGGGTGAACAGTAAGTGTAGGTTGGAAACAAAATATGATCTATTTTAAGGCATATTATTGTTGTTTCCTTATTTGCATATATTAGACTTTCATGTTTCAAGGACTCGTTTCTGAAAAGATTAAAGCCAATTACAAGCACTTCACACACCTATAAACCTATGGGTCAAGGAATGGGTGCCAACCTCACATTGAATCCCTAGAAGTGATGATTGGATGTCAATAAAGGTACCAGGTGATGTAGCCCTATTTTAGGGCTCCATCCTGTGCCATTTTTCACTTAAATCACATCTAAACATGTTAGATTACAAGTGTTTGACCCTAATGTGCTTATCATTTCAAATATGCTTATGGATGTTCTTTGCACTATTTTCAGGTAGTTGGACCATGTTTAGATGGACGAGAGAGAAGAAGGAGTTCTAGGGTTCCCCCAATCATGGAGGGACCCAAAGAAGGCCCCAAAGTATCCCTCAACCTACCTCCAATGGCAAGAGTCATCCCCAAGCAAAGACATCCAGGAATGATGGAGTTTGAAGTGAAATCAAGTGATGTGAGCCTCACCACCGCCGTGGCCACAACACCACAGTCATGTGTTTTTTAGCAAAGAAGTGACATTTTCAACAATGTTTTTCCAAAGACTGCCACGACCGTGGCCACCTGCCACAACCATGGCCATTGAAGACACCACGGTCATGGCCATCAGCACAGTTGTGGTCAGAAGAAGAGAAAATGATCGTGGGAAACCCCCACGGTCATGGGAATTAATGACCAAAGTTCCAATTTTCAACAGGGTTTTCACCCAAGGTGCCACGATCGTGGCTCACTTCCACGACCGTGGCCGATGAAGTACAAAATGTCTGTGGTGCTGCTCCACGATCACATCTCCCTCCTCCAAAATGGTCATGTTACCCAACATGGCTGTGGTGCCCCTCACCCACCACGACTGTGGCACTCTGCCACGGCCGTGACCACCACCATACTTCGATTTTCACCACTCCCTCCATACCACGACCATTTTTCCACCCCACGACCGTGTCCCACTGCCCTCACCACGGCCGTGGCACACCACCATGGTCGTAGTGATCCACCAACCCTACCCTCCTTTTACACTATATTTCCTAAACTACCCCTACTTACCTAGTGCCTCCCCGTCACCTATATATACATAGGTGGTAGCTGGGGCACGAAGGCTAGCCTCCCCTACAGCTGCTCCAAGCTTCCACCTTCCTTCCTTGAGCTCCTAGTGTAATCCCTTTGCATTCTAGCTCAACATCCACCACTTCCACCCTCATTCCACCTTGGAAATCTAGTTTTCTAGGTTTTCACCCATAACCCCCCATATTTTCATGCTCCCATGCACCCTTGGAAGAGCGAGGTCATCCACAACAGCTTGGAGGTGAAGAAGAAGGCTACTACACCAAGCTCCATGGCATTTCTACCTCTTTTTCCCCTTTCTTTTACTCTTTCTTTGACTATGTATAGCTAAGCCCCTTGTGGTGGGTTGTTTGGGGTTAAAATGTGACTTTGATACCATGTTGGGGAAATGTTGCTTGTAATGAACTCAATTTATATCTATGATGATTGCCTCTTACTTCTATCTCTTTTCCTATTTTATTGCATGTGGTTTGTGCTCTTTACATGAATTGCTTGCTTTTAAATGTTTGATGACACTTAGCTTCTAGGAGGATTTGGAGTATGTGTGGCAATCTTAGGAATGGCTCCTAGGTCCAATTAGTGGATCCCTAGCTAGCCCCCTTTATTCCTACATATACATCCCCCCTCCTATAAGTGAGTGTGAGATCTAAGTAGCTAGTGTGAGTGAGAGTGATGCAATTGCCTAGGGCCTTCCAAAGGCTAGAGTGGCTAGTGGCATGAGGTCAAATACCCTCATCTCTACTCCCATCTCTACCCTCAACCCTCAATTGCTCACTATCACTTACCTTAGAAACCTAGATTTGGTTAATCCCATTAGAATTACACCTAACCCTAGTCTTCTACTAGTAGTATAGGGTACATTCTAATGGCATTGGCCTTATCGTTTGGTTTGGTAATCTAGATGTGGAGTGAGAACCATGCTTGTCTAACTATCTTCCCCAACGAATATCAAAGTTACATCCCCCAAACGTCCCACCTACCCTAATCAACTTGTTAAAACCCAAACTACTTTGCTCACTTGTTAATGCTAGTCTAGTTTAATTGCTTTAGCTTAACTTAGTCAATTGCATAGTTTTGTTCTCTAGTGTTAATTTAGGTCCCTACTATTGTTAGTGGTTAACTTAGCTTCTTAAATGCTTCTTGCATGTTTAGTCTAGTGTAGCTTGTTCTTGTCCTTGCTTAGCTCGTTTGTTAACTTATCTTGCTAATTCGCTTGTTCAAGATAACTTAGGTTTAATTCTGTCTTTCTTTCTTGTTCATCTAGAGTAATCAACAGCCAAAACCTTTTAAAACCCTCAAACCCTAATCTCTATACTAGGAACATAGCCCACACTACCTAACTCTAGTGCCCCTTCTATCCCTATGGACCGACCCCGTATCTTGCCAATCACCTATACTACGACAGTACCCCGTACTCTTCCGGGTAACCTGTTTAGTCTTTGTGATCGACTTGGTTAGGGATAATATAAATATCGAATGCAAAATCCCATCCCTTGTGTTCCGACCTCGTGGAGTGCATCTAGCCACCCTAGTTGGCTGGTGTGTAAGCCTATAGCAGAATCGGCACCAAGCTTTCTGGCACCGTTGTCGGGGATAGCGGCGTTCGGCCTAGTTAGATAGTGTAGCTTAGCCTTTCCTATTGCCCTCACCATTGCTATTCTTTATTCTTTGTGTTACTTTTGCATCTTGGTTTGCTAACTTGTCCTCTTTTGTTTGGTTGTGCATGTGATAAGCAACCCTTTGGAGTCAAGATGGTAGATCGAGATGCGTGAGCCCCTTCAATCCCTCAACCGCCCTACATGATGAAGATGTTGGAAGACATGGTAGATCTCATGAAAATTCATGTGGGAGGTTCTTATAATTACTCCACCAACTCCATGGTGCCTCTTTGTGGAGACATGGTTCTAAAATCCTATGGCATCCAGAACAACCAAGGCTCCATGTCAAGCTCATACACTTCAGAATGGAGAAATGGCCCAAACTTTTCATGGGAGGAACAAGGAGTCCAAGAGCACGAAGACAGATCCATGTTTGAAGAAGAATTTCTAGAAAGGTTAAGAAGCCTTGATGAAGTGAAGAGAGAGGTGTCCTTTCATGGACAAACCATTAAGTGGCTTGAGCAAAGGTTGGATGAGATTTCCCTTTCACTTGCCCTTTGTGAGGAGGGAAGACCCCTTTTCCAACCCATGCCCAACCCCAACAATGCTAGTGGAACCATGGGTGCTCCTCAAGGTGCTTATGTCCCACCACATGGCCAAGAACCCACTCTCCAACAACACCAAGGGCCCCCTAACCCCTATGCTCCTCCACAACCACGACCACCTTTCAACTTCCAACACACCTCATAACCACCACCACAATATAAACTACAAAAACCACCCCCATGCCAACCACCTCCACAACAACCAACCTACATCCATCAAAATCCTAATCCACTACACCAAAAACCACCACAACCATCACATGCTCCCCCTCCTCCATATGAGCAAGTGAAGAAAGTTTCAATGTTGAGGTGTGATAAGGTTGTTGAGGAGCTCAACAAGGGAGGGAAGCAATTAGATGAAGATCATGATGGAGAACCCCTACCACAAAGTCCTTGTGAGAGTTCTAAGTGCACTAAAAATTCTGCAGTCCTGGCAGATTTTGAGAAGATAATACCTTGTGCCCCATCTTCCTTTGAGATGACACCACCAAGTTCTCCCATTGCTGATCCAAGACATCCCAATGTGATATTTTTAGGATTGCAAGTGTCCAACAGGATGGAAACCCCTCTCGTTGATGCCTATGAAGACCCATTCCTCAAGGGAAGGCAAAACTATGGCATGTAAAGTTTGAAGGTCTTAAGGTTGACTAAGGCAAACACCTCATTGCTTGCCATCATCAAGAAAATTCCAACTTATGTAAGGTTCCGTAAGGGTGTTTTCACCTTCAAGAAGAAGATGAGAGGGAAGATGCCTAAGGAGTTCATCTTAAATGAGCTAAAAAGTTTTGTTGATGAGGATTCTTACTTTGGGACCTATGATGATGACCCCGGAGGAGAGACAAATGAAGAGAGACACTTGAAAAACTCACATAACCCTTGGGAGACAAGGAAGGCATTTGAGAGGATTGTGTATGATGAGGATGAAAACATTTTGCTTTTGGACAATGGTTGATTGATGGAGGTACAACAAGCCTGGATGAAGGCTCTAAATTTAGCACTAGTGGGAGGCAACCCACGTGGTTTGAGATTCTCAAACCTTGTTTTATCATACTTTCTTTTGGTTTCCAAGAAACACACACACACACTATACTTGATTGTTTTTCTGTTTGTGAATCATGTTAGCACAGGTATAAGGAAGAAAAGATGATGCAAAAAGGGTTTAGCCAAAGCGGAGGTCAAAATGGAAGAAGAGATTGTAAATCAATAGAGGAGCTACAGGAAGAAGGACAGAACATCTGTGTTGTTCACCACGGTCATGGTGGCCCTGTCCTTCTCACCTAATGTTACATTGACCACTCCAGCTCTTGGAGGTTGTCTTTCACGACCCCACGCCTTTTACCCTATTAGTCTAAACTTCTATTTTATGCTGAGGGTAGCATGATTTAAAAGTTTGGGGTGGTAGGGCGGTAAAACCTTCTCTCACCACATTTTTCTCGATGTGCCTTGTGCTAAATTTTTGCAAGATGATCAAACAGTTTGACTGACATTTCATACTTATTTACCCTGACTTGGTGTGTCTGCTTGCATTCATGCATACATGTAGTTTAATTTCATTTTTGCATAATTTTTCAAAAAATTTGATCTTTTTTCTCTTCCATACCATGCATTGCATTCTCATTTAGTTTTTTTATAGTTTCTTGTGCATAATAAGTAGGATTTGCTGCTTTATGCTTTAAATTCCCCTAAAGTAGGTTTAGATGTGATTTAGTGCAAATTGGCACAATTTTGGCCAATTTTGCCCAAACTTGAATGTTCTTGCTCTAAAAGTTTGTTTTGACTTAATCTCCATTATTTGAAATGAAATGTTTTCATCTTGTGACAAATGCATGCCACTTTCTTAGATCTTATTGCTATATGGTCTTATTTTTTGACTTCTTACATGTGCACCGCATCTCTTAAGTTTGTGAATGTTTTGGTTGAATCATGAATTGGGCAAGCTACAAGCGCTTAAAGCCAATGGAATCACTTGGTAGAAATATGAATGTTATGTTGATTCTATCATGTGGTGTGATATCACTTGGTGAAGTGCTAAATTATCTTTCATGCAGGGAATCTTATCTTGGAAACTACACTAATTACCCCCCTTTTTTATCCGACCACTCTTTCACCACTTTCATACCTCTTCGCCTCATAAAAAGATGCCAAAGTGCACATATCAGTCGTGGCCACCCACAAAAGTTTGGGGTGGCCACATCTCAACCTCTTCGCTTCACTCTATCCACCGTGTGCCCTAGCTACACCAAGGGCAAAGAAAAAGAAAAGAAAAAAAAACAAAATAAAAGGATGCTCATGTTTAAGAGCATTCAAATAAAGAAAAGATGAGTGTGTAAAATCACTCCAAATCTTTCTGCAATCCTTTCTTCCTCTTTCATACCCATTGAGCTAGAAAACATCAAATCTAGCTCACTTTACCCTTTCTACAGCCAAGTGGGTCATCTAGTGTGGTTTGAAGCATAAGAGTGAATGGAAGAAAGTGAAACAACACTCCTAGTCACCTTTTATTAACACCAACATGAAACGGTTTACCCGGAATGACATGAAGGACATATGGACAACTTGTATTTCTATGCTTTATATCTAAAGTTTGTATGCTCAGTGCTCAGTTCATGAATGGTTTGTGAAAGAGGAGAGGAGAGATGTGAAACACATGCACTTAGTCACTCCCAAGACCATATATTCAATAATTATCTGTTGATATGCATTTGTCATTGGTTTTTGTTGAAAAGAATTTGAAAAGCGAGATTGAGTTGGAGCATACTTGAGGACAAGTATGTTTTAAGTTTGGGGTGGTGATGTAGCCCTGTTTTCGGGCTCCATCCTGTGCCATTTTGTACTTAAATCACATCTAAACATGTTAGATCACAAGCATTTGCCCCTAATGTGCTTATCATTGCAAATATGCTTATGGATGTTCTTAGCACTATTTTCAGGTACTTGGGCCATGTTTAGATGGACGAGAGAGAAATAAGGAGTTCTAGGGTTCCCCCAATCATGTAGGGACCTAAAGAAGGCCCCAAAGTCTCCCTCAACCTACCTCCAATGGCCAAGAGTCATCCCCAAGCAAAGACATCCCAGAATGATGGAGTTTGAAGTGAAATAAAGTGATGCGACCCTCACCACGACAGTGGCCAAAACATCACAGTCGTGTGTTTTTTTAGCAAAGAAGTTCCATTTTCAACATTGTTTTTACAAAGACTGCCATGACCGTGGCCACCTACCACGACCATGGCCATTGAAGACACCACGGTCATGGCCATCAGCACGGTCATGGTTAGAAGAAGAGAAAACGACTGTGGGAAACCCCCACGGTCGTGGGAATTAATGACCAAAGTTCCAATTTTCAACAAGGTTTTCACCCAAGGCGCCATGACCATGGCCGATGAAGTACAAAACGCCTGTGGTGCTGCTCTACGATCACCTCTCCCTCCTCCAAAACGGCAGTGTTACCCAACACGGTCGTGGTGCCCCTCACCCACCACGACCGTGGCACTCCGCCACGGATGTGGCACCACCATACTTCACTTTTCATCACTCCCTCCATACCACGACCATTTTTCCACCCCACGACTGTGTCCCACTGTCCTCACCACGGCCGTGGTGATCCACCAACCCTACCCTACTTTTACACTGTATTTCCTAAACTGCCCCTACTTACCCTAGTACCTCCCCACCACCTATATATACATAGGTGGCGGCTGGGGCATGAAGGCTAGCCTCCCCTACAGCTACTCCAAGCTTCCACCTTCCTTCCTTGAGCTCCTAGTGCAATCCCTTTGCATTCTAGCTCAACATCCACCACTTCCACCCTCATTCCACCTTAGAAACCTAGTTTTCTCAGTTTTCACCCATAACCCCCCATATTTTCATTCTCACCTGCACCCTTGGAGGAGGGAGGTCGTCCACAGTAGCTTGGAGGTGAAGAAGAAGGCTACTACACCAATCTCCATGGCATTTCTACCTTTTATTCCCCTTTCTTTTACTCTTTCTTTGACTATGCATAGCTAAGCCCCTTGTGGTGGGTTGTTTGGGGCTAAAATGTGACTTTGATACCATGTTGGGGGAAAGTTGCTTGTAATGAACTCAATTTATATCTATGATGATTGCCTCTTGCTTCTATCTCTTTTCCTATTTTCTTGCATGTGGTTTGTGCTCTTTACATGAATTGCTTGCTTTGAAATGTTTGATGACACTTAGCTTCTAGGAGGATTTGGAGTATGTGTGGCAATCTTAGGAATGGCTCCTAGGTTCAATTAGTGGATCCCTAGCTAGCCCCCTTTGTTCCTACATATACATCCCCCTCCTACAAGTGAGTGTGAGATCTAAGTAGCTAGTGTGAGTGAGAGTGATGCAATTTCCTAGGGCCTTCTAAAGTCTAGAGTGGCTAGTGGCATGAGGTCAAATACCCTCATCTCTACTCCCATCTCCACCCTCAACCCTCAATTTCTCACTATCACTTACCCTAGAAACCTAGATTTGGTTAATCCCATTAGAATTACACCTAACCCTAGTCTTCTACTAGTAGTATAGGGTACATTCTAATGGCATTGGCCTTGTTGTTTGGTTTGGTAATCTAGATGTGGAGTGAGAACCATGCTTGTCTAACTATCTTCCCCAACTAATATCAAAGTTACATCCCCCAAACGGCCCACCTACCCTAATCAACTTGTTAAAACCTAAACTGCTTTGCTCGCTTGTTAATGCTAGTCTAGTGTGATTGCTTTAGCTTAACTTAGTCAATTGCATAGTTTTGTTCTCTAGTGTTAATTTAGGTCCTTGCTCTTGTTAGTGGTTAACTTAACTTCTTAATTGCTTCTTGCATGTTTAGTCTAGTGTACCTTGTTCTTGTCCTTGCTTAGCTCATTTGTTAACTTAGCTTGCTAATTCGCTTGTTCAAGATAACTTAGGTTTAATTCTATCTTTCTTTCTTGTTCATCTAGAGTAATCAACAAGAAAAACCTTTTAAAACCCTCAAACCCTAATCTCTGCACTAGGAACATAGCCCACACTACCTAACTCTAGTGCCCCTTCTATCCCTGTGGACCGACCTCGTATCTTTCCAATCACCTATACTATGATAGTACCCTGTACGCTTGCGGGCGACCTGTTTAGTCTTTGTGATCGACTTGGTTAGGGACAATATAAATATCGAAAGAAAAATCCCATCCCATGTGTTCCGACCTCGTGGAGTGCATCTAGCCACCCTAGTTGGCTGGTGTGTACGCCTCTAGCTGAATCGGCACCACCAGTGTAGTGTTAAGTTGGATGTCCAAAGCCCTTGAAAGAATCCCACTCTCCTAGCACTCATGACTGATTATGACCATTGTAGTCATAAGGTGCATTAGGAGTAGTACCCTTATCCACTAAACTTGAGTTATCCATCGATGAGTGCCATCTACCCATAGAGAAGATATGGACCCACCTCTGTTATGTAGGTCACGTCTGACTGAGGATGTAATGATTTCTCTAACCGCATGGGCGAAAAGTGGGAGAGACATTTACCTACACATATGTCCTATTTCAGATGCTAAAAAAATTTGACATTGTTGCTAACCTTTCTCATGTGTAGAGTTAAGTTATTTTTAAATATGAACGATCTCAAATCTAACAATATTTTCAAATATTTACAATCCCAAATCAAACAATCTTTTAAATATTAACTACCTCAACCCAAACAATCTTTTCAAAGATTAACAATCTAAAATCAAACAATCTTTGTAATGATTAACAACCTCAAATTGAACAATCTTTTCAAATATTAATAATCTCAAATTTAATGATTTATTTATAAAGGTTAATAATCTCTTGAAATACAAATAACATTTTCAAAAGTATCAACTCGTTTTAAATTTGCTATGAGAATGATAAACACTAAAAAATCGGGCTTCTCTTCTTATCTCAAGAAAGAATGAATGATGTCTCTCTAAAAGGGGATTCCTATCCCCAAAGTCTAGTCAAGTAAAATATGGTTCTTCCACATCGAGTTAGTCACTTATCAATGTTGGGTCCACCCCTTCCATGGTCTTGGACTATGACCTTAAAATAATATAGCTTCATCTTTCAAATACTTTAAGGACCCTAGACTATGACCTAAAAGTAGATCAATAATGGTTTATCTTTCTACCCAGGGTCCTGGACTACGACCTAAAACTGGACCACTTGGCTCCTTTCAAGCTTACATCTATGGTCCTGGACTATGACCTTAAACTTGAGCACCTTGCACTTTTATGTCCTTGTCTACAGTCATGGAATGACCTAAAACTAGATTGTGACCTATACTCAACTCCATAGAGAATAGGAGGATCCAATTGATACTCCCTCGTTGCCAACTGCTCTTCTCCCCCAAAGGGCAAGGGCCCCCAGGAGAAACTCCTCAAACTAGGATGATACTAGGGTGTCATGGATGCCACCAAGGGTTTCAATTTGGTAACCCCATTGGATGAGAATGTCTTGGGGAACAAAAGTGATTGGTTGAGAACATTCCCTGGCCCAATGACAGATATCTTGATCTTAAACACCACTTGGATCCATGCCTTCCGTCTGATTTCCTAAAATAATTCTACTGAGACACTTCCCTAAGGAACATCATGTCCACCATCCTTTTACTTTCCGCCACCGCATTGGTAAGCATTTCTTGAACCAAAGTGAATAACATATCTATCTCACCTAGGCTAGGGGATAGGTACAATGACCTAAAAATCGAAAAGAATAAGAAAAATAATCACATGTGTCTTCTGCCATGAGAAGGTCACAAGAAGTTGAGGAATATTCCCTTGTATACACTTCCTAGATAAAAGAGGGAATTCTTTTTAGTTTCTCACCTGATAATGTGTTTGGCGGGACCCGTCCCCAAACACAAACTATCTTCTCATATCATATTAAATTCTACTTTTGAATTTTACTAATGTGAATTTTTTAGGACTTCACGAGATAGTCAAGGAGTTTGTACTTCACCCGATCTCACCAACTATAAAACAATAAGTTTATGAACAACAACACGGATCATCAATCGGATAGTGGCACCGAGGGAGATGCCATCCACAACAAGCAAGACAAACCTGAAGGAGTGGAAAAGCACAAAGAAGCTGTAGTGGTGCCTGGTATGTTTATCTCTCAAGAAGGTCTTTTGCATGAGTAGCTGCCCTATGTGCTCTTCATTCCTCCACCAAGCTTAGGATATGCATGAGGATGGCACCAACCAAGGTTTCCTGGTCAGTGAGTTACACATGTTGGATCGTCAACACTGCTCTTCCCCTATGGCATGTGGGGGTCCCACTTGCCTCAACCAGAACTATTCCAGCCAGTGCCCTATCAGGGTCCACTATTCTAGAATGATGGGGCAGTCCCAGCATCTCAGGAGGTAGAAACATCAACCTTGTGTCTTGAAGGAGAAACTAAAGGAAAAAAGAAAGAAGAAAAATTGCATCCACAAAAGGGGATTCCCATGAGGTTGAGAAGGCCAACGTTGTCGCAAAAGTTCAACATCTGAATGGATGAGGACCAGTTCCCATCATGCACTCTTTGTTTCCCCACTCCTAAGACAACCCATGCACATGAGGAGGGTATGGATTCGTGTCACCAGTATGCATGTCATATCCAATGACAATCAGACCGTCAGTGATACTAGTGGTGGCCACATGTCACAAAGCTATTGCATAAGAGCCCTATATTATAGACCCTCTACTACTTGAGATATTGTGTAAGATCAAACAACTATAGGGGAAGAAATGCAATGGAAAAAAAGTTCAACAATTTTTGCCACTTCCTAGATCCAAAGCTATCTGGAAACTTCAATATGCCAAAGTTCCATGAGTACTCCAAAAAGGGGGATCCCATGGCTCAGATCAAGGAGTACTATTAGATATGGTGGAAGTCCACAACACCAACAAAGTACTAATATACCGCTTTACACAGACCCTGAAAGGTCATGCATTGGCCTAGTACAATAAACAGGACATGACCGCTATCACCACTTGGACCAAGATGGTCGGGAAGTTTGTTGACCAATATGCATAGAATTTAGACCAGGTCCCAACCAAGGAAGACCTAGAAGCACTATAGAGGGAAGATGAAAGCTTCTTTGTGTTCATCTGACAATGGAGGCTTCCCATCTTGAGTTTAGACTCATGGAAAAAGATACATTTGACATGGTTATTACAGTTGCCACGCCATCTCTCATGACCCTTTTATCTCTATAGTGGTAGACCATCTTCCCATATCTCATAGAGGTAGGAGTACAAATTCAAAATTCTATCAAGAGGGGGGTCTAGAAAAACATAGGCCTCACTTTTCAACCGCAATATGCTTCTGCTACAACCACCCAGAATTCTAAGTGGACACATGATAAAGCCACAAATTCAAAAGTAGGGGCAGTACTAGTCCCCCCTAGAGTGGGTAAGTGACAAAAATCAACATACAAATCTCATTGGTGCAGACATCAACTCCTCAGACACAGCCCATGCACTAGCACAATAAGAAGAAGCTCATACAGTGCCACCCAATTATCAACCTTGTTACATGAACCTACAATACGTGTGGCCTCCAAGCAACTACTATAGGTACACAACATCACCTTTCCAACCACTTATGTAACAGGCAACATCGAACACTCCCCCAACAGTGAGTAACCCGACACCTCAAGCTGAATTGACAAATGTAGCTCCATCATCAAAGGAACCTTCCAAGCCAAAAAGGAAGTTCACTCCCTTGGGAGCTTGCCTTACCACCATCCTTCCGGATATCAATCACCTACTCAAATTACTGAGCATAATGGGTCAACCAATATGTTGCCAAAAAGCTACAATGCCTTTTGCGGCTTCCACCAAGCAAAAAAGCACAAGACCAATTGGTGCATTGCACTCAAGCATGCCTTGCAGAACCTGATAGGATCCGGTGAGGTCAGCATAATCACATCAGAAGAGATGCCTTCATCTTCCAACATAGTGGTTGTAATCTCACCCCCAGTAGACTCATCACATAGGGTCATCTTCCTATAGAGCAAGCAATCAAGAACTAGTACCATTGCTTCGGTATAGGTAAAATAATAAGGTAGAACTTTTTCAAGAACTCATTTTTCATGTCTTCCCAAGTCATGATTGTGGTCTCTTATGAGTGTCACTCCTTAGCTTTTCTTTAAGAGAGAAAGGGAACATCGTGATCTAGATAAAGTCATATGTGGTTGTAGGTGTCTTGAAGGTGGAGCATGTCTAAAGATAGGAGTCCACATGCTTGTATTGGTTCTTATTTTCAAGGCCATAGAAGGCAGGGAGGATCACAAAAAGACCGAGAGGAATGGAAAATGGCTACATCAGAATCTGATTAACTGTAGTTTTGATTGGAGAGTGGTAGTTTCTTGGGATAAAATAATCATGTAATGGGTTGTGTAGTGGAGGAACTGGAGGATTACACAAATCCTCATTGTCGCCATGTAGATTCCTATTAAGATCGTTGGGATCCATGTTTCTCGTGTCTTCTTCTAGATGATGGTTTTTTTGGATTCTCTTCCTTCTTCTTCCTATCTCATGATTCACTAGGAAAGAGTCAATAGAAAGAGAGAAGCATCCAAACATGTAAAAATGATCAGTTGCAATGGGCACTACCAATCAAAAGAAGATAAGTCAGTAAAAAAGTTTGCACAAGTAGCACAAAGAATAATAAATAGAAATAGTGAGGGTAGTAGGAAAAGTCAAATCTAAAACAACTAGCTAGGTCGGGTTCCTCACTCCCTGGAAATGATGCTAGAAAGCTTGGTTCACCTGCCAAAGAAAACCCAACTAAGTGAATTTTGATAAGATATGCCTTTGGTCACACAAAAAGGACTTTCAAATTTATAGGACCTGATGGACACACTCTTAAATAAATATGCAAGTGCACGGGTTCGAGACCAGTATAGGCGTGGTAATTTGGGGTCGAACCCATTGGATAAAGGGGGCACTATGTTTGTTTAAGGGCAAGGTTCCTACAGTAGACTCTAGGGTTCAAGGGTTTAACTTGGATTTGGTTGATTACACCAAGTGTAGTTGAATCAGCAGTTAAAAGAGAACAAGAACAAAACATACTTTAACCCTACACAATTTAATTCTAAATGAAAAAGAAAGCAAGCTAAGAAAGAAAATAGATAATCTATACAAAGGCAAGAAAATAAGAGAAAACATTAACACCAGTCTAGCAAAGAAATTCTAATTAACAACCTAGAGATAAAACTAGTTAAACTAAGAAAGAAACCACACTAGACTATAAATTAGCAACTAGGGAAAGCAAAGGACTAAACTAGCAACTAACTAGCTAGAGTAAGCAAAAATAAGCATAAAGTAACACTAACTACACTAGAAAGAGATAACTATCTTGAACAAGACAATTGACTAAGTAGAAAGCAACTAACTAAGCAAGCATTAACTAGCAAGGGAGCAATTAGGGTTTTAGCAATTAATGGGAAGTGTGGGTCATTTGGGGTAATGTGACTAGAACCTATTTTAGGGGTCATAACATGCAAACCATACTCATTCATTTAGATAATTAAACTAAACAATAAGATAGATGTTAAAGAATTACCCTAAACTACTCATTGGACATGGATGGAATAGGATGTCTGAAGGGGAACTACATCCTAGCACACCCTATCCAACCTTGTGGGGGCTCATTTGGATTAGGGTTTAGGTGGAGTTCTACTAGGATCCAATCAAGTCTAGGTTTCTAGGATAGAAGTTCTTAGGTAAACTGGGAGCTAAGGTTAGTAAAGGAGGCTGGAAATGAGGGTATTACACCTCAAATCACCTACCATCTAGCCTTTGAATAGATTCAAGCCAATTGCACTAAGTGTCTATAAACTTGCTACTTAGATATCACCCCTAAGAGTAGGAAAAGGGTATATATATACGTATATATATATATATATATATATATATATATATATATATATATATATATATATATATATACATACATATATATACATACATATGCATACATATATATACGTATATATACTGGTAGATGGGGTGCTAGCTATGGATCCACTAGTTGGACCTAGGATTATATCCCAAAATAGCCACAATAAGCCATTTTCTCATAGAACCTAGGCGGTTTCAAGCACAAACACAAAATAATCCAAATTCTCAAGCACAAATCACAAGTTAATTCATGTGAAATGAGACATAAGTAGAATAAAATCACAAATCACAAGTTAACCCATGTTGTGACTTTCCCTTTGAAATTTATATACCTCCTTCTAGGAGCATCTATCTTCCATTCTGGTATTTTTTAAAGGAAGTGGCAACTATATCCATGTCATCACCTAGGCTTGAACTCGAGACCTCTTGACAACAATCAAAGATCTAAAACTTTGGTTGTCCTTTCTTGGACCTTCCATTTTGTTATTAAATAATGATATGGTTTGAAACTATTGAATATTATCTATTAAATCTGGATCATGGAGAGTGGAGTGATCATACTTACTTCCTTGGTCTACCTTCAATGTGGGTAGTAGAGGGGCGGATCATCACAATTGGTACCAAAGAACATTTTCGGTACATAATTAGTAACTAATAGTTACAAATATTCCTTAGAGCTATAATAGAATTATTAGGGCATTTTGCAAAGGCGGACGTGTCTACAAAAGATCACAACTCAAAGGCTGGCAAGATTTTCCTCTATACCACTAGCTAATTTATGAGAAATCTCATAACAATGTGAACTTGTCCTACCCAAAGACTAAGGCTTTTTCCCAAAATAAAATACCTCTAACTCTTCTCATCTAGTAATTCATCTCTTTCTTTAGCCCATGCCCTAAATATTTCTTGTCTAAACTAAGGTTTCTGATAGTTAGATGGATTTTTCCATCAATTATTAATAATGTATGTAACAACTGGAAATATTGAAATGAGTTTTCTTATTGTTTTTTACATAAATATAAACCTGAAAATAAACATATGCATCCTATACAATCTTCCATGCACTAAGATGACCATGGTCATAGATGAGCTCCCTTAGAGTGACAATGAGAAGAAGACTCCCCAAAAGAAGAAGTTTTCTCTGAACAAGAGTAGGAGGGGCATGAATGGCTAGTCCTCTTAAAAGAGGAAGGTGTATGAGGAGTCTTATGATGATAGTTACTCATAACCGAATGAGGTCCCTAACTGTAATGATGGACCAAGCCCTCATGATGTCCCAAAGCTTGATGATGGCCCAAACCCTAATGTTGAGGATGATCCAGCTAAGACACTTGAGATGATTCAGATGGAATAGTGCAAGGTATTGAATGATGACATTAGTGCCCTAACCCTTAGGGACATAGCATGAGACAAGAATGGTGCATCCTAACCTGTCAATCATTGCCTTGGAGCTACCATCTTGGACTTTATCAAGATGAACATCGAGAAGTTTAGGGGTGAGGACAAGCCAGATGCATGGTTGTTTGTAGTGGAGAATGGTTTCTAAATCAAGAAGGTGTGGACAAATAAGAATGATATCTTTCTTACCCATCTACTCGGGGTAACTGCTAAGCTCTGGTGGAAGAACTACATCACTGCAATAGATCTGACCAAAGATTTGACGACGTGCGATGATTTTTGAGCCATATTCACTCCTAGGTTCATCCATGTATCTACTTAGAAGAAGAAAAAGAAATAGTTTATGAATCTGTATCAAGGAGATATGATTATTTTAGAATATTCTAGGAAAATTTAGTGTAACATATTGATTTTTGAATATTTCTTATATTGTTGAGCTAAATTGCACAAATTTACCTTTCAAATATCTTCATATTGCAATTTGACACCTTGGTTGAAACTTTACATGGATATCATTGCATATTGTGAATAGATATATATTTCATACTAGTTGGTTGAGTAAATTAGATCAAGACCCATCCTGGGTTAGCTTGACCCTATGGTGAATCATTGCTTGTGGAATCACTTAAACTAGTATTATAGAGTATTACATATTTCAAGTATGGATAAATAATGAAGATAATTGATGGAGGCAAACTGAAAGGATGTTAGTATGATTAGTATTTTTATTAAATATTAAACATCATTATGTACCTACTATTAAGATTTTGGTTCAAAATACATTAAAATGAAGCATATAGAAATTTAGAAAATAGTCCAATTTTTGTGCAGTCTCATACGTCCATCATGGATCAGAATGACCTCAGCCATCAGCAAGACTAGGAGAGCCATGCAGCATAGCTGGGCCACCTTCCCCGGCCAGTGCAGCTGCTAGCTTCCCACTAGGGGGCACAATTCCCCCCGTACTTTCTCATTACCTCTGTAAATACTTTGCAAACAAATCCTCATTTGTTCCCTACCCCGACAACCACTCTACGATGCTTGGCTTGCATCAGAGAAAAAAATGCCCAAATGGGCAGCTCATGGTATCTTGAAATGTTGGCGAGGAGCTTTAGCAACCCTTGCACCTTCTCACATCTAATTAATTGGCTTTGGAGCTTCCCTATGGTCCCACGAAAACAGTCCTACCCTCAACTACTCCTATAAAAGCCCTAATATGTCTCTTTGATGAGCCTACAAGCTTTTGGAAAGCTATGTAACCTTCCACCATATCAACATGTAATGCCAGACACAATTTGATCACCCCAAGACCTTTGAACAACTCTAATGAAACTTCACCACCATTCATCTCACCCCAAAGACCTCCACTCTACCAAGCCCATCTCTTCCCCCATTGCTAATGAGCTCGACCTTGCTTGGGAGATCTGCACCAGTGCAACCTATGTCACCACCATTGAGAAATTTTCCTCCACCCTAGGCTCTATATGGATTGCTTAGACCTTGGTCTCCAATTCCCTAGACACCCCCAAATGGGTCATGACCTTTGCCCTTGACACCAGTACCACCCTTGGCACCTATATCGGCTACCCTACTTCATCACGGTTCCACCTAAGGGCTACCTCGAGTCCGCCTAGTACTAAGGAACTTCAACAACCACTAGCCAAGACGTGATAGACACATGGATCCCTCAAGTTCATCAGTTCCAGTGACCACCTAGACCTTTTTGACAATGTTTGTCCCTCATGTCTCTTACTCTGTTTCAAAGCAATCAAATGGTAAATAATGCAAAAACTATAGTCCATGTGAGATTATAATGTTAAAAAATGTAACATTAACATTAAAAACTATAGGGCATTATTATAATGAAAAAAATAAATCAAAAACCTAGAAAAATAAGGTTTGAAACTTAGGTGCATGACATATCTAGTCTTTCTCCTTACATTGAGTATTAAAGGAATATCATGTACTGATCTAAGACCTTATTAGTGAGTCATTATAGGGGGGACACACGTTGGATCATACTAATGATCAACAACTTAGGAGGTAGTGCACATGTGGCATACAATCATCCATTCATATAAGCAATAACTATGATCTCTACTAATAGTGCTAAATAGCTTAGAATGAATTTATTAATCCAACTAATTAGAAAATTTGAGTGTGTAATTATATATAAAAGGGAAATAGGAAAATATAAAATAATAAGTAAATAATGATGTACTTCATTTTCACCCAAATCCTACCACAGTTAACTCTCTTTTCTTGATTAATAATATTCTATATCTAAGTACATAATACTATAAAATAGTAAGTAATTAACGCTTAACTTTATGTACATGGAAGGTGATGGGCCTTATGTTATTTTATATGCATTATATAGCCTTATGACCCATACTAGCATAATCTTATGAATAGTCACCCCATTAATGACACTTGGATCTTAGGTTCATTAGCATATGTAAATGTAGATATGAACTTGTAAATCATATGGAATAAACATGGGTAATGGTTAGCATATCATGTAATAGATGATACTACATTAAAGGAAATGAACTTTATGAGTTATAATGGGGTGTTATAACAACCAAATATGGTTACCAAGTATCTCACTTAATATGGGGCAAAGTGGTATTCACATCATAAGAACTAAAGAAGTGATTTCCAAGTCATGTGACACATAATGAACCAAGTACATTCTTATTGTTAGATTCTTGGGAACTTGACATCTATTGAGCTTTTCCATACATTTTGATTGGAAACTCTTGATCAGAAATAAGGTAATAGATTCTCTATTTTCTTATTGATTTTTTTCTTTTCTCTCTTGAATTCTATGCATCTTGAGTAGTGGTGAACCCTAGACTATTTTTATAAGCCATTCTTGCCCCTCGAAGGTTACCACCCCCAAATGTATAATTGTTGTATTTTGATCAACATTAAGATTCTAATGTAGTTGATCTAGGAGTTTTGACTCCTTTGGGATTTGTCCCGTATAGATTTAGCTCAGCTAAGGTAGGGTACATTATGCCTCCCTGAGCATAGGTTGTAACGGATTAGTTGTCCCCCAATATATTGGTTGAAATAGCAATTAGGCATATATGATGTTCTCTCATAAATGAGTGAACACTAGGCACTTAGCATTTTAAAGAAATTATATGATAGTGTTAAACACTAATATTGAAATTTGATCATCTTCTTTTAAATAATCTTGAATATTTTGATATATTGAAATGATAGTCTTGCATAGTTGATAACTACACAATCTTGTAGAATTTTCATCTTAAAATATGAACAGTAAAATCGTTGATACATGCTATCCTTGTTTTGCTAAATTAAGTCCACCAAATAGTTCCTCCTAAAAATGATCTTATATCTAAATCATACTTTCTACCTACTTTTTACATAGCCCAATATAAGAATATTGTGCCGGCAATAGCTGACCCCTTTTCTATTGGTCCATTATGTGGATTAATCCCTATAGGATATTGCATGGACAGTAGTTCATGCTCATTTGGAGTATTTTGTTGTGGATCGCTAAGGACAAGCTAGGATCATGGAGAGGTTCCCTTTGTGTGGCCAAATTATCTTTATCTATTTGTTATTTCATGTTACTATAGTCCCTTATGTAGAGAAGACTCTTTTATTTTCCTTTATTTTGGGTTTTATGATGAGTAGACAAACACCGTGTTTTTGTAATTGTTGGTTATTGGGAACTTTGGTATCACATTGTGTTGCACATGGTTTGATACTATGTTGTCATACACAATGGTAATGCACCCATGAACAATTGGAATCCTCCTAGCTCAAATGTAGAGTGATTGTGGAACCCTATATTGATATATAGCCTCTCTCCATTACCTTAGGAAGCTCCCTTTGTTCAACTTTTATGAGTTCAATTACAACAGATTGAAAACGAATATAGGATCCTCTTCTTTCAAGAGATACAAGACCCCCTCCCATGAGCACTCTAAAGGACCTCCCACATCCAATTTTGATGATCCTATGACCCAACTAGCTTAGTTGTAGTCCATATTGGGAATTTTCATGCAGGGCCTCATCAATAAGAGTATCAACCTGAGGGAACCCACCATTTCCGACTTCATAAATCTAAAGCCTTTTGAGTTTCTGGGGGTAGAGCAAGCATTATGTCATTGTGAAGGTAGACAACTGGATTTGGGCCACTCGAGATATCCTAGAGGGTATGATCTACCCCAAGTATCTATGGGTGAAGTATGCAGCCTTTGTCCTGAAGGGTTCAGAAAAAGTGTGGTGGCAAAACCTAACTCATACTCAACCTGAGGAATCCACTTCAATGAATTGGAAGGAGTTTTTGAATATATTCTTCCAACAATACATTTCATAGTCAATGTTGTTTAAGAAGGAGATAAAGTTGAACTCGATACATCAAGGAGGTGATTTGGTGGATGAGTACATGTGCCACTTCATCCTCCTATAGATATATGCTACTAGAGTCACCCAAAAGAGGATGATACAAGTGTTCATGCAGGGTACAACCCATACCTGAGCGATAGATTGGTCAAACAATTCCCACTCACCTTCAAGCATTTAGTGGCCAAGGCACAGTTCAACGAGATGCACTGTTAGGAGGTGGAATGTTTTGCAACCCCAAGAAGCAATAGAAATGTGAACCGTGGAGGGCATTATCACCAAATCGACAACAATAACCATCACCACCCCAACAACCATCATTATAGCAACAACAACAACCACAATGCCAATCAAAACAAGTCTCCTCCTTTTGTTGTCCGTCCCACATAGCAGACCCATCTCTTTTGTTGCAATTGTAGAAAGAATCACTCTAAGTACTGTTATCATTTGATCCCTCTTTGTTACAACTACTTCAAGACTAAACATCATCAGATGGAGTGCCCTAAGATCTGTAGGTCAAACAACTCTCATCTGCGTCAGGGCAACCCTCCCACTAACTCAGCCTAGAAGAACAACTACTACAGCAACAAACCTAAGCCCACCAAGAAGCATACTGTAAGGCTATTTTCTATGACCACTGAGAAATACAAGAACAAAAAGGACGTTGTCAAAGGTATGGTTTCTATTTTTTGCCAACCAATGAAGGCCCATTTTTATTCTGGATCCCCCAATTCCTTTATCTCTATGGCACTAGTATTTTGAAATTGGAGACAACATATATGGACTTTGTCATGAATACCAATACCCCTAGTGGGTGTGTAAAATCCACTTGTCATAGAATCCTCTAGATGTACATCTATCTTACTGGGAAAGATTTTCTCATCAATCTCCCCCTGCTCAACATGGTCGACTTTGACACTATTCTAGGAATGGGTCAGTTGTCCATTCACCAAGCCCAACTTTGATGTGGGAAGAAGAAAGTTATGCTTTTACACCCTAACATTGAACAAGTAGTAATCATGGTACATCAGATGTATGAAAAGATCCTTGTCTCGAAAACAAAGGCCCAGAAGCTAATGCACTCTGCATGCAGAGCATTCCTAAATACAATGATGACTGAGAAGGACTCCTTACAGATTAAAGATATGGATATAGTAAAGTAGTATCATGACTTATTCCCTAGCAAACTCCCTAGAACCCCTCCAAATAGAGAAGTGGATTTTGACATTGAATTCCTACCTAAAACAACCCCCATCTCAACGGCTTTGTATTGCATGGTGCTGACAGAATTGACGGAACTAAAGAAATAGTTACAAGAACTACTTGACTAGGGTTTCATCACACCTAGTGTGTCACCTTTGGGCACACATGTCCTCTTTGTCAAGAAGAAATATGGATCCATGCAAGGTGCATCAAACACGGCATGCTAAACTAGGTCACACTCAAGAATTGGTACCCTCTTCTGAAGATTGATGACCT
The DNA here is from genome assembly GCA_963693085.1 of Alisma plantago-aquatica. Classification (NCBI taxonomy): domain Eukaryota; kingdom Viridiplantae; phylum Streptophyta; class Magnoliopsida; order Alismatales; family Alismataceae; genus Alisma; species Alisma plantago-aquatica. Next base: position 664,469,916 of record OY856414.1, read on the forward strand.
CTTAGATCAATTCAAGTCAGCTGCGATCTTCTCCAAGATTGACCTCCATAGCGTCTAGCAACAAATGAATATAACAAAAGCATACATTCCTAAAACTACTTTTTGTACTCGATATGGTCACTATTAGCATCTTGTTATTCCTTTCAGGTTGATGAATGCCTTTGTTGCTTTCATGGACCTTATGGGTAGGGTCTTCAAGTATCACTTGGATTCTTTTGTGTAGTCTTTATCGATGATGTGCTCATCTATTCTAAGACACATGAGAAACCACAAGAACATCTAAGGATCGTCATGAACACTCTCTGGGAGCATCAATTATGTATAATATTCTTAAAGTGTGAGTTATTGCTCTCTGAAGTAATGATTCTGGGGAAAGTTATCTTTGTGGGTCATATGTGGTGGACCCTGCAAAAGTATGGGTCATTCAAAAGTGGAAATCGTCCTACAATCCTTCTAAGATCTGAAGTTTTATAGGGTTGGAAAGCTACTATTGATGTTTTATTTTGAACTTATCAACAATCTCTCTCCTCATGACCAAGTTGAATAGGAAAGATGCAAAGTTTGTATGGACGCCAGAGTGTGAGGCTAGTTTTCAAAAGCTAAAGGAATGCCTCACCTCTACTCTAGTTTTGACCCTACCTATTGCAGCCAAGAGTTGTAAGATCTTCACCAATGCCTTCGACAAGGTCTAGGTTGTGTCCTCATGCAAGAGAAGTGATTAATAGCATACGGTTCATGATAGCTGAATATAAATGAAGAGAACTACCACACCCATGACCTTGAGCTTGCACCTATTGTTTTATGTTGTAAAAAACTAGAGGCATTATCTCTATGGAGAGAAATTTATGGTTTTATCCTACCACAAGAGCCTCAAGTGTTAGATTTGCCACACTCAAATTTTGATGATGCAAATATTTCCCAAATTATGTCCCTAACATGTGTATTAAGTTTTTCAGGTGATTAAGGAACGAAGTCAAGATCCAACTACAAAAACCATGCAATTTTATATACGTTTGGATGCTTATAGGTCAAGTTGTACCATGAGTATTATTCTACAAGTTTGTTTTTGTACAACTTGATAGATATGATGTAAGGAAAAGTGATGATTTTTCAAAATCTACCCAAAACTTTATCACATACTCATATGAAGCATTTACAAAAGTCATTAGATTGATTTTCCCATATTTGCATAACATTTTATAGAGTTTTTTCTCAGTCAAAGTCTTTGTCGACCAAAATCCACTCCATCAAAGACTTAGACAACTGGGAAAGAGCCATTATAATACATTGAGTTTTGGGTCATTCTCGGTTGAAGTCTTGGTCAACAAAAACCCAATCGGTCGAAGACTTTGTTGACTGATAAAGAATTGTTATATGCATTATGACTGAGAAGATAAACTAACACATAGACATTAGAACCACTTTAATTCTCAAAACACTTCTCATTCGACTAAATATTTGACCGAGATGGTGTCGGTTGAACTAATTCTCGACAAAGAAAGTTCTATAGACAAAATATGTTTACGATCATATTAGATGTTGCAACTCATCTAACCTAATCCTAACAACTACTTCACTACTAAGAATTCCCTAAACACTCTCCACAGCTACCCCAACCACTTGTAAGCAATTCCTATATGTAGGAGTGGTCTTAAGTTACTTTGTATATGACATACACATCCAATTGAGCATTCTACTACTTGCAATCTTACTCAAAGTTCTTAGCTTCTACATTTTCCATTACAAGATGCCATCAAGATAGCCTAAACCCTAGCTCAATACTAGTGTCCTTCTCCATGTAGTATATCTTTCCCTAAATATTGTAGAGGGGATCATCATCACTTGTTCATTAGTTCTCATTTGTATATCTTGTGCATAGCATTATAATTTCCTACTTCTCTTCTTGTTCCCTTAATACAGATTGTTGTTGCTTCTCGCTACTTTGGGGTTGAAGGTTGTAGTGAAGCTCTCGTGGTGCTACTTCTTGATTGAAGGCTGCAACTAAGGTCGTATAGGTTGTTAGTAATCATCTCCAAGTGTGTGACCTTCCAGCATCCCGTCAAAGAAGAAGATAGTTCTCCTTGAGCTCAAAAGGAGGGTTTGTCTTTGTTCCTCGAAAGGCACCGGTAAATTTTATGTATGGCGTATTTGTATAGAAATATAATAAAATACATGGTTTATAAATCCTAGTTGGAAACAACTGGTAGTAGACTGGCATCATTTAATGGAACCACTCTAAATCTTTGTGTTCTTGTGGTTTCATCTTTTATCCACAAACTTTCTTTGTACTTTTGCATTCTTGAAGCAATTTCAACTAACTGTGTTTGCATTTCAATATTTTAAAAAGTTCCTTTGGCTCTATTCACCCCCCTCTCCAGAGTATTTCAATTGTATTAGAGCATGTCTTCAAGGATCTCTAACAAATTTTCAAGAATGGGGGAGAATTTGCTCAGCCACCTCCACCTTGAGGGATCACATGTGAGCTGGCCACCAGTGTTCGATGGATCCAACTACACATATTGGAAGAGGATGATGCAATTTTACTTCCAAGGGATTAGCTTCAAACTGTATAAAATGATTGCTTGTCCTTATACACTTCCAACCATGAAGTTAGAACAATGGGATGCCAAAATGGTAAAGTAATCCAAACTCAATGCAAAGGCTATAAGTATTCTTTAATGCTCTTTATCCTCTAGTGGATTTAATCGTCTATCTTCTTGTGAATCATCTGATGAAATTTGGCAAAAACTTTCCATAACTCGTGAGGGTATTACCCAAGTAAAGAATGCAAAGATTAACATGCTAAAAAATTGAATTATTACGTATGCAGCCTAACAAATTTATTGCAGAGATGTATGCTAGATTTTCTAACATTGTAAAAAACATGAGTGCCTTGGGAAAATACATAAGACAAGAAGAACAAGTCTCCAAAATACTTCGGTAATTGCCACCTAAGTACAAATCAAAGGTCACCACAATAGAGGAGGCAAATGATCTTACACCAATGAAGATGGAACATCTCATAGGGAAGTTGGAAATGCATGAAGTCAGTCTTGAGGAAGAAGAAAGAGTGGAAGACAACCAACAAAGGGAAGAAGGAAGGATCCTACCCTCAAATCCTCCACCAAAGAATCATCAAAGAACATCACTCAAGAAAGCAGTGACACAAGTAACAATGATGATGAAAGTGCCTTGATTGTAAATGGTAAGTATAAAAGGTTTCATTCTTCTAGGTGCTTTGAATGTGGAAAGAAAGGCCACTTGAAGAATAAATGCCCAAATCTCAAGAAAGGTAAGAAGTCCTCATTCAAGAAGTAAGACAAAGGAAACAAAGCCTACAAAGCTGCATGGGATCAATCAAGTGATGATAGTGAAAGCGACAAAGTGGGAGGAGGTAGAATGCCTCATGGCAAAAGAGGATGAATAAGAAAACAATGAAGTAAACATTTTTCAATTATCTACAAAAGAATTAATTAGTAGTCTTGAAAAATTTCATGCCAAGTATGCTAATTGCAAAAAAACAAAAGAAGAAACTTGCCAAAATATTGATGAACTTCATGTTAATATAAATAATCTTAGTTCTAAAATGTAAATTTAAAATCTTCAAATATTGCATTAATAGAATATTTTGAGAGTTATAAGGCTAAAATCTTCTTTTTTGAAAATAAAAATAATCTTCTCTCTCAAGAAAAGGTTGATATTCTTGCTAAACTAAATGATTATCAAACTCAACCTATTGTGTGCACACATTCATATTATGATGTTTTGGTAAAAGAAAGAGATTATTTACTTTCAAATCTATCTCAAGTAAACCTAGATATAACTAAAAAACTTTCTAAAAATGTTGAGTTATAAAAACAAATGTCTAGGTTAATGCAAGGAGACAAATGTCTTGATAATATCCTAGATAATGCTTCTAAACAAGTAGGAAGCAGAGATCTAGTATATGTGCCAAAGAATAAATCTTCACATATGGATAAAACCAAAAGGACATATGTTCCCAAGAGTAGAACTATATATGTGATGTCCCATCATGCTAATTGAGAATACTCAAAACAAAACATGCGATCAACTACTAATTATCAACGTATCCAGAATAGAGGGTAAATTGAAACTGATTTCAACATTACCACCATGTTCAGAAACATTTACATAAAGGTCCCACAACTTGCATATCATCGCATACCATATCAAGTATTTACATATATGTCCAGTTGACTCATCTACAACCTGTATACAAAAGATGGCATTCCACATATACATGCCATGCACAAACATAGGAACACTTTCAAAAGTCAAGTCATTACACATATCATCTACAAAAACATCCCCTGCCCAGACCTGAGAGTACAGGGATGACTCTAGGATACACTAACACTAACAAACCTTCTGCTTCTGCTTCTCTCCAATATGCTCTTCTTCAGCACCACGATCTTGACCACGTCTCTGACGACCACCTAAAAATATGTGATAACCCACGCGGTGAGACCAACATCCCAATGAGAGATATAACTCCCAACCAATGGTTAATGATTACATCAATTATCATTATCACTAAATAGATTAAGCAGGTTAAACTAATTAAGCAGGTTAAGCATATTGAGCATATTAAAACACTAAGGCAGTTAAGCAGATAGGCATAGTGACAAGTAAGACTATCATCTATTAAATAGTTAATTTCTCTTACTGCATTATATAACAACTAAGTAGTACATAAAACAAGGCAACGGTTATCAACCAATGTGAATCGTGTTTAACCTTAAGAATATATACTACACAGTTGGATTACATCTTTTGTTAAGCCCTAAGGAATTGATGTATACTACTTATCTCCAAGTGATCATTTCTAAGTCGAAATCAATGCCATACAAAATCTAGGAGAGTCGAACTCCTAAGATCTCATCGCCCTCAGTCAGTATGAGTTAGCCGCAGTGACATATATAGTCCAACTGCAAAACCACCTAGTCCGCCCTTGGTATATAGGTCATGTCACTAGTAATCGAGGTATACAAAACCCTATCATTTGAGGTACAACTGTAGTTGTCTTCTATCTTATCATATATACAAAAACTTGAGATATGTCCACATTTGTTCTCCTACTGGGGTATGACCACAACCATCCTCCATAACCTTAGGATCAGGATGACAAGGACACACAGTCTCATGCACCCCACATATTCAACATTATGTGCTCTATGTTTCCCTTAGGAATACTTGTATCACCATCCATCACGTCTTAGAATGGAATGGATCTAAGGCACAAGGAACTACATGATTAGGGTTTCACTTGATTAGTTATTGCCAATTGGGTCTATTTTAACTATTTTAAATAAGTTACATACAAACCCTAAAAGAGTTCTACAAAATCATGGGTAGATTGCAACTTCAGAAGATATAAAATCTATGAGGTATAATATTTATCACATCATCACATGGTACTATTTCATTGCCATACATGAGATCGTATTCATCATCATACCATCACAGGATCAAATCCTTGTCACATCCTAAAGAGGATAACACCTCACTAAGGGATCAACCATGCCCAAAGGTCATTAAGACCATCACATAATTCTCTATAAGAACATCATTATCTTCCCATGCCTCATCAAGGCTCGCCATACCATGACCATAAATGAAACACATAGATTTGATACAACATTACATTCAAGAGCTATGATTTCCAAATGACAGTAAATTAGGATTACAATAACATTAAGAGAGGGAGAGAGAGAACTCCATCATCATTCTAGTTACACAAGAAGCTATGTATTATCATCACTTACTTGTATTATGGTTAGGTTCAACATGGTAAGTGAATTAGGGTGTCAAAAATGCAATTAAAGGTAAACCCTAATTCTTATCATATCCATTAATCATGAAATCATTTAGGTTAAACATTACCATTGACCATAGAGCCATTGACCATAAGGATAGGAAAACATAGTGACCATATATGTTAGAGGCACCTTAGAGACCTCTAGAGTTAGGTGCTTTAGCAATCACTAGGTTCAAGAACATAGCGACCAACATGAACCAAAAACTTCATCGACCACTAGGGTCAGAGGTCCTTGGCAACCGCTAGGGTTGGAGATCCTTGGTGACCACCTAGGTCAAAGAACCTCATTGATATCTAGGGTTAAGGTTTTAAGCGACCATCAGGAGACACAAAAATGACGACCAATTATCAATTCAGATATTGGCGGCCATCAAGTTCAAAACCTTCATTGACTACTAATAGTCAAGGACATCAATGACCGCAAGGGTTAGGTCACCTTGGTGACTAGTAGGGTTACCAAACATAGCGACCATCAAAGATCAGAAATTCTTGGAGATCACTCATGGTGTCAACATATTAGCGACCAGTCAATGAAATCAAAACATTGTTGACCACATAACATCAAGGTCTCATCAGCCACATAAGGGGAATCTTGGCGACCATCATTGTAACGACCAATTCGTGAAAACAAGATTAACTAATGCAGAAGCGTTCATTAAGCAAGGAATTACTGAAAATCACTAAAAATTAAAACTTTTTGCAAAGAGATCCACACATTGGAAATATTTTTCTTCAAGAGACAAAGTATAACATTTACATTCTGTTTCAAAGATACAAATCATGCATCATCTCTTTCTGAGAATTACAAGCATCAACTGTCTTGTCAAGTTAAACATAGGCAGTATAAAAATCTCAAGACACTGAGCCAAAATCTCGAAATCACTAACCACTACTCCGAGGACTTGAGAGTACAGAGACGACACATAGGACTCTATCTACATCTATACAAGACATAACAGCCAGTGTCTCCACTTGAGACTTCACTGTTGTCCCTGCTGCTGTTGTTGCTGTCCTTCCCTTACTGAAGGGTTTATGTCTCCTTGTCTGCGACCACCTAAAAATGTAGTTCCCACGGGGGTGAGACCATTATAAAAATTGCCCCAGCAAGATATATAACTCTCCACCAGTAACATTATTATTGCAACTTAAGAAGATAAATATGAATGGAAGAATCATATTTATATAGCAGCAGATATTTTAATGTCTAATAGATTAGAACATTATTCTATATCATAAGCATTGCAACTATAACTTGATAGAATTAACATGTCACTTAACCTTTAATGAATATGAAGAACATGTATAACATCTACACACTACAGAATCACTACCACTGCATTAACTCTCTTCAGGCTTAGATCATAATTCTAAAGCCTGACATTATCATTGTGGAGTCATGGCCTGTAGCCATACTCTTTTCACAAAATGTTGGGATCTTAATCCCTCAATTCAACACTGGGAACTCTCATCCCTTCACAATTTCAATACCATAATCATGTGATTCTGGGTATTCAAACCCTTAGCTCATCATCTGAACATTGTTACCAGATTCTCAGGTAACTAACACCTTTAGGTCATCTGACCAAAATAAGTATGGTACTTGCTACACAAGCATCCATCATGGCACTTGAGGCCCATAACTCTCTTGCTACCTCTTACCTGGCAACAAGGTATATTATGGCACCCAAGGCCCAATAAACAAATTCAAATTAATAACGCATCATAGCTTATACTTGGCTATGCCCATCATCTCATGATACCTGCATGGTTAGAACATATGATAGCAACACATCAATTATCTATCAACACCATGCAAAACAAATATATCATTAATTCAAGGGTATCACCCTTAATCCTTTACCAGGATTAGGATTTCCATCACACATCTCATGTATCATTCATCCAATTATATTGGATTTATAACATAACAGGGTATACCAGTATTTGGGGTGTTGGATATGATATCTATCATATCTTGATGTATCACTTCCCTCAACACCATTATCTTATTTGAGTTCATATACTTAGCTTATATTAGGGTATTACCCATCCTAATACTTTATGCATCAGTTCATCGCATTCATCATGTAAAGTAGTGATCATTAGTCACTCACTTGGAATATACAGCCATTGTCAATACTATGGATTCATCCATAAGTCAGGAATTAACAAAAATACCATGTTAGGTCCTTTTCAAAACAACTCTAAGTCAAGCATAGAGTACCACGTCCGTGCAACCAAAAACGGTCGTGCAAAGGGAAGCCACCACGGCCGTGCATCCTTACACGGTCGTGCTATAGGAGTTCACCTCATGAATCATATTCAAGTATGAATTCTATTCTTTCATTAAGGATTAGGGTTTCACATACCATCTCCCTTCTTTAGAATAGATATTGCATATAGCATCACCCTTTATTAGGGTTTCATATCACTTTGCCCATAATTAGGGTTTACTAATCATTTCCAATTAGGGTTTTTCATGAAATTACTCTCAATTGGGGTTTCACATGGATTCACCCTCATTTAGGGTTTCACATGGATACTTCCTCAACTAGGGTTTCACATGGATACACCCTCAACTATGGATTTACATGGATACATCCTCAACTATGATTTGAGTTCAATAACCCTGTCAATTAGGGTTTATGTTCATGTTTAGGGTTTCATGATCTCTTTACTTAAGGATCACAACCCTTAATCACCACATGAATCATATTCATGTATGAATTCATGATATCAACTTCTCAACTTGATTAGGTCATATCACCCTTTAGTTGAGTACATACAACTATGATTAACATAGTGTATCAAGTCATTGATCCTATAAGCAATTAGGGATTCATCCCTTAATTGGCACTAATCACTTAGGTACTATTAGGGTTTCAACCTTTGTACCTTCATTGATTATCATTACTAATCATCATTGGATCAATGGATCATTCATTAACTTTATTCTCAAGAGATTCAATCACATTGAACCTCCATTACATAAGGTATCCAATTGAATTAGGGTTTTCAATGTTGATTCCTTCAATCATTGAATTCTTGGAACCAATCATCAATTGGACCTATACTCATACTTCAATTAAGTTTAATAGGTCAACCTTCAACTGATTTGACCCTCAATTGACCCTCAATTGGTCATCAATTAGGGTTTGATTCAATTGAATTAGGGTTTGGAATCGATGATTCAACAACACTAATCAATGTAAGATTAGTTACTTTGAAACCATTGAACCATCAACCAAATTGGGTATGACCTGACCCCAAACGGTCTTGAGGTCGTTTGGATGACCTCCAAACGGTCTTGAGACCGTTTTCCCATCATATCACTCAAATCCAAGCCATCCAATTAAGGTTTGGATCATTGGATTGATCACCAAAACAGCAATTGATTACACTTCAACTTAGTGACATTGGATCTTCAATTGCTTAACCATACTCAACCCTAGACCTCCAAACGGTCTTGGGTGGCCCCCAAACGGTCTGGAGACCATTTTGATGAGCTCCAAATGGTCTTGAGACCGTTTGGCTCATCCAAACCTTGGATTCTAATGAAAAATCATCAAGGTTTGGTCTATTGAGTCGATCAACAAACAACACTTAATTGCAAAGTGATTTGGTACCTTTGGACCTTTAATTGGTCAACTATACTTAACCCCAGACCTCCAAACGGTCTTGGGTGATTCCCAAAAGGTCTTGAGACCGTTTGGGTGATCCCCAAACGGTTTTGAAACCGTTTGGGCTAATCAACCCAAAATCTCTAATTAACTCATTGGAATTTCAGCACTGATTTCAATTAGGGTTTGCCCAATTGATTAGCCTTCAACTCATGACTCGTTTGGATTTAATCAATCAAATTTGGTTAGTCATTAACCAACACCATTAAGAACAGTAATCCCAAACGGTAAATGTTGGTCAAACATCTCAAACGGTTTTGAAACCATTTTCCCAAAAAGGTCAAGTTAATCAGATTGAAAATCAACACTTAATTCAATTAGGTTTCCTTAATTGATTAGCCTTCAACTCACGATTCCTTTGAAGTTAATCCCTAATATTTGGTGAGTAATTAACCAACATCATTAGGAACAGTAATCCCAAACAGTAAACGCTTGGTCAACCATCTCAAATGGTTTTGAAACCGTTTTCCCAAAAAGGTCAAGTTAATCAGATTGAAAATCAACACTTAATTTAATTTGATTGCCTAATTGATTAGCCTTCAACTCTCGATTTCTTGGGAGTTAATCCCTCAAATTTGGTGGGTTATGAGCCTACATAATTAGGAACAAAATTCCCAAACGTTCAACGCTTGGTTAACCATTTCAAACGGTTTTGAAACTGTTTGCTGCCAAATGGTTTCAAACCGTTTGCCCTTAAACGGTTTGCTGAAACCGCATAACCAATCAAATTAAAACGATTTGGAGTAGCTATCAAAACCGTTTGTCTTAGTACTTTTCTTTGGATAAGAATCTAGGATGATGTCATCATCACCTTCCTTCGTTCAACCAAGAACAGTAACCGTTCTTGATGGAAATTGCAGCAAAGAAACAAAAGTGTATCAAATTGAAGAAAACAATCAACAAAGCATAGAGAATTGATGTAATAGCAATGATTATGGGTTTAAGTTATAAAACTCGCCTCCAAATGAGCTCCAAAGATCCAAGCTCACGACATAAATGGTGGATGAAGTTTTTGCAACTCCCTCTTAGGCTCGTCCTCAAGATTTTGGTTGTAAAAGTTGGCTAGGGTTGAAGAGGAGATCGAAATAAGAAGAAATCAATGATTTATTTTCGATTTCCACCATGGAATCAAGGAGAACGAAGGTCAAGGGCTTACCAACAGGTTGGGGGTCGTCCTCCTGCTCCTCCCTATCTCCTTGGTTGGTTTTGCAAGCAAGGGAAAGAAAGAAATCTGAAAAAGCCTTTGTTTTGGCTTGGAAAGGGTACTTTTATAAGGAAATTGATGAGAGAGAAGATACTTTATAAAAGTCTTTTAATTCCAAAATTGTTGCCACCACTTCCCCCTTGGTTTCTTGCATGCAAGGGCATCTCTATCCCCACCGAACTCCCTTCCATTATCCATGAATTAAGGGAAAAGAAATTAAGCACCTTAACCCTTATAATAAGAATATCCATATTTGAGTGGAAATTCTTTTTCTTATAATAATGGTGAGTGGAATTTCACCTCCTTAGGATATGCTCGTGCCTTTTCAAGGCTTTAGGATTATCCACACACATATGAATCCAACCATTTTAATTTTGTTTGAAGGCCCTTTAATTAATACATTCATTTTTGCCCTAAATTGGATTAGGGTTTCACTTAAGATTAAATCTTGATTATTTTAATATCAAGATTCTCTCTCCTCCAACTTAATTCAAATGGGATGCCCCTCTCATTTTCTTTGCTATACATGATGTCAAGAAACATTAAGGACCTTATTGAAGTGGTAATTTGCATTTTGAACCCTAGGTTTTGGGTAAATTGCACATTATACCAAAACTAGGTTTTAATGCACAAGGACTGCTTTACAAGCTTAATCTTGGTTCCCAAGCTTGTGAAAACCATACCACTACCTCATCTTCATTCTTATGATGTCTCCACATCAGAGGAACATCTTATCATGCAACATTTTCAATTTAACCCCTCAACTTGGGTAATTTTCACTTTAGTCCAAAATTAACAAAACAATGTTTCAACATTGTTCAAACAGGACCAAAATTGAAACATAAGTTTCTCATGAGCCCTAATTACTTTTCCCAAGATAAGATTAAGCATCTACTCAATCTTATTAGGCAAAACATCTAGGGTTAGAATATAACCCAGGTCAGGGATGTTACAATCATGAGTCCAAAAACATTGGAGATCACATAAAGTCCAAAACAATCACTAATTTAAGGCCATTAGTTAGCACAAGAAGGTCAAGCAAAACTGAACCAAAACCAAACCATCGCATTCAGATACAAGGAGGAAAATTAGCTTGAAACCCTAGAAGTAAACCATCTTTTGAGAGAGTAAAATCTATCATTATGCAAATAAGGTCTAGGATGACCACTTCCATCAAGAAAATCATGCACAATATTTAGGGTTCATCTAAGAGGATAACTACTGAAGAACCATCATTAAACACAAACCCTAGGTAAGGACATCATCTTTCTACTTGGAACAACATTTTAGGGCAAGATCATGTACATGCAAGGGGAAAGTAAGCAATAATCATGGAGAAAGTTATATGAATCACCTTAGAGATGATGAAGAAACTCCAACAGTAAGGTAGCTTGAAGGAAAGAGGGTATAATACCCTAGATTGAGCACTCCTCTTAGCCAAGCTAGCTTCTCCTCCTACAAGGAAGCAACCCTGGGTTAACGAAGCAAGAAGGAGATGTTCTTCAAGCTCAAAGTCAAGCTCTACCATGGAACACCATGGATTCAGCCAAGAAGAAAAGAGAAGAAGATAGGATATCAAGGAAAACGAAGAAAGGAAGGGGGATCTCACTTACCAAGAAAAAGAAGCAAAGCAAGGAAGCACCAAATGACCTCAAGAAGGGTAGATTCAAACCCTAGGTTAACATGCAAGGTAGATCGGCCTCCTTCTTCAATCTTGAGCTCCTCCTTCACTACCAAGAAAGAGGGGAAGATATCCAAAAGCAAGAAGAGAGAAAGAGGGTTCAAAGGGTTTGGTTGCATGAGAGGAAGGAAGTATATATATGGCTATAAGTGAGAGAAAAGAGAAGGTAGAGGTGTCTAGACAAGTTTACCATGTGTCCAAGTGATATCATCCGTGCAAGCATCCCATCCATGTAACTAAGTCAAACACAAACCAGGAAACCCCACCAAGAAAACTCATCAACCAAGAGGCATTAGAAAACATACAGACCAAGGTGATCAGAAAAGACAATGGACACTTGGAATCCTTAGCGACCAAGATGGTCAGAAAAGCAAACAGTCTCTAACCCTAGAATTGTTGGCGACCAAGAGAGGTACAAATCTCATCGACCGCCAACCCTAGGTTTCTCACAAGAAAAAATGGTAACTAACAACCCTATAGACACATTCTTAGCAACCGCCAACACTAGGTGGTCAACACGTAAGGTCAACCATGAGTTAGGGCATCCATGCAAACCCTAATCTCAACACAAGATGTCACCACTCAAACCAAGATGTAACGAGATGGACCAAAGCACAACCATATAAAACATGATGTGAAACCATGTCAGGAATAACAAGAATGTGACAAATTTCAATAAAAACCTTAGATATGAGTAAATTGCAATTAGGTCCAAAACAAGCACATATATGCATAACTAGCTCAAACAGTGTCCAAATTGGACCAAACTTGAAACATGAGCTTGTCACATGACATCAAAGCACATAACAAGGTTTGGTTAAGGTTTTAAGCATCTAATTATGATAAGAAAACATATTCAACCAAAAAGCAAGGTTAAGGGTCTTACAACCATAAACACCTAACAAGGATTTCACCCCCATAATCCTACGCGAACAAAGATGGGTACTTCCTATGCATCTCATCCTCTAACTCCCACGTGGCTTCCTCCACACCAACAAACCCTTAACTAATACTATATCCTTCTTCTTCTACTTCTTCACCCTCCTATCCAGGATCAACACAGGAACCTCAACATAAAACACATCCTCCTCTAACTCAACCTCCACAGGCCGCAACATCTGCTCTGTATTAGGGTGACACTTCCACAACATTTGGAATTATTGTCTTGTTATGAAAGCAAACTATCCCATCCTATGTCTCATGGAAGCCATCAGACTTCCTGATGATGAACTCTGACCTGATATTCTGTATCACATTATCACTCTTCTGAGCATCCCTGATGTGCTGCATCAAGGTAGGCTTTACCTGCAACTGTGCCAACATCCCTTCTAACAAGGAATCCTCCCACAAAATGTTCATCTATCAAAGTGACACCTACATGTCCCGCTTTTGACATACCAAAGCATGTAACTATGCCTTGTCTCCATACGATGATGAAGATGACTTCCTACTCAAAGCATCAACCACCACCTTCTCCTTCCCTGGATGGTAGTCTATCATGCAATCACAGTTCTTCATCAACTCCATCCATATTCTCTGTCTCATGTTCAGCTCCTTTCTTCGAGAAAATATACTAAAGTTTCTTGTGGTCAGTGAAGATCTGACACTTCTCTCCATTCAGATAGTGCCTCCAAATCTTCAGGGCATGAACCACTACTACTAGTTTCATGTCATGTTTTGGGTAGTTCTCCTCGTGTTTCTTAATCTGTTGTAAAGCAAAAGAAATCATGTTCTTGTCATGCATCAACACACATCCCAAACCGTTCTTCAAAGCATCAAAAAAGACGACGTAGCCTTTCCCTTGCAATGGAAAAACTAGCATTGGTGCATTGGTCAACTTCTCCTTCAACAACTGGAAAGAATGCTCACACTTGTCATCCCAAACAAAAGGAACACATTTCCTGGTCAACATGGTTAGGGGTAACGCTACAACACTGAAACTCTTAATGAATCTCCTGTAGTAACCCGCCAAACCTAAGAAACTCCAGACCTCCGTCAATGTCTTGGGCTATTCCCGCTCTATCACTGAGTGTACCTTTCTCATGTTCACACAAACACCTTTAGCAGATATGATGTGACCAAGAAAAGATACCTATGTCAACTAGAACTCACACTTACTGAACTTGGCATACAGATGGCGCTGCCTCAATAATGTCAACACCTGGTGAAGGTGTTGCTCATGCTACCGAGTACCCCTGGAATTTGTAATGATATTGTCTATGAACACAACTACAAACTGATCCAGATATATCCTGAACACTCTGTTCATCAGATCCATAAAAGTTATTGGTGTGTTGGTTAGCTCAAACAACATGACTACGAGCTCGTAGTGACCATACCTAGTCCTGAAAGTTGTCTTGTGTATGTATGTCATCCGCCTTGATACTCAATTGGTGGTATCCAGACCATTGATCTATCTTCAAGAACATTGTAGCACCTCTCTACTGGTCACACATATCATCAATCCTTGGCAGCGGGAACTTGTTCTTTATGGTGCCTTGATCAACTAACTACAGACTATACATAACCTCATGGAACCATCCTTATTCTTAAAAAACAACATGGGAGAACCCAAAGGGGAAGTGCTTGCCTGATGAAACCCTTCTCTAACAGCTCCAACAACTATTTCTTCAACTCTTGCATCTCCGGTGGTGCCATCCTGTAAGGTGAGTGGGCTATGGTTTGCATTCCAGGAACAAGATTGATCTCAAAATCAATCTCTCTAGGAGGGGGAACACTAGGAAACTCTTCAGGAAAGACATCCTAAAACTCATGCACTGCAAGTAACTCCTGGATTACTAGGACCTCTCACCTTGGTATCCACAACATGTGCCAAGAAAGCCTCACACCCTTGTCTCATCAACCTCTCCGCTATCACTGCCAACACCAAACAATAATCATGGGGAAAGTTATATAACTCACCTTATAGACGATGAAGCAACTCCAAAAACAAGGTATCTTGAAGGAAAGAGGGTAGAAAATCCTATGTTGAACACTTCTCTCGACCAAACTAGCTTCTTCTCCAACAAGGAAGCAAGAAAGAGATGTTCTTCAAGCTCAAACTCAAGATCTACCATGGAACAACATTGATTCGACCAAGAAGAAAAGAGAAGAAGATAGGATAGTAAGGAAAATGAAGAAAGGAAGGGGTATCTCACTTACCAAGACCAAGAAGCAAAGCAAGGAAGCACCAAATGACCTCAGAAGGGTAGATCCAAACCCTAGGTCAACATGCAAGGTAGATCGGCCTCCTTCTTCAATCTTGAGATCCTACTTCACCACCAAGCAAGAGGGGATGAGATCCAAAAGCAAGAAGAGAGAAAGAGGGTTCAAAGGGTTTTGTTGCATGAGAGGAGGTAGGTATATATATGGCTATGGGTGAGAGGAAAGAGAAGGTAGAGGTGTTTAGCCAAGTTTGCCATGTGTCCAAGAGATCTCAGCCATGCAAGCATCCCATCCATGCAACTAAGTCAAACAAAAATCAGGAGACCCCACCAAGAAAACTCATCAACCAAGAGGCATCAAAAAATATAGTGACCAAGGTGATCAGAAATATAGCGACCACTTAGAATCCTTAGCGACCAAGATGGTCAAAAAAGTAAATGGTCACTAGCCCTAGGATTGTTGACGACCAAGAGAGGTACAAATCTCATCGACTATCAACCCTAGGTTTCTCACAAGAAACTTTGGTGACTTCCAACCCTAGAGCCACATACTTGGTGACCTCCAACACTAGGTGGTCAACACCCAAGGTTAACCATAAGTTAGGGCATCCATGCAAACCCTAATCTCAACTCAAGATGTCACCACTCAAACCAAGATGTAACAAGATGCCCCAAAGCACAACCATATAAAACATGATGTGAAAACAAGTGAGGCACAACGAGAATGTGACAAATTGCAAGAAAAACCCTAGATATGGGTAAATTGCAATTTGGTCCTAAACAAGCACATATATGCATAACCAGCTCAAACAGTGTCCAAAATGGACCAAATCTGAAACATGACCTTGTCACATGATATCAAAGCATGTCACTGGGTTTGATTAAGGTTGTAAGAATCTAATTATGATAAGTAAAGATGTTCAACCAAAAACCAAGGTCAGGGGTCTAACAATATGTCCCTAAAAATAATGTTGTAGCCCTCAAAATGTTGAAAAGAGAAATAAAATATCTTTTATCTCATGCCACTATTCCCAACACCTTGTACAATATTCCTTTTTATGTGGTTATCGAAGAAAGGGGCCATTGGCATGGTTTGGGTTCCAAAATTCTCAACTTAGAATAAATAAGGGGAACATGTTGAGATTTGACCTATTATTAATCTTGATAAATGAATTCGTGTCTTATATCGACCTAATTTGATGTACATGTGCACATCTTTTACTTAATTAAATAAAAATTAATTTTCATATCTTGTTTAAATTGTTTAACAGAAATTTTGGATTCTCCAAAACTACCTCTCAGTCGACAAAATCTTTGATTGTGGGGCCCCACGATCGACAAATAGTTCAATTGAAAATAAGACTATTAGATATTTAACTTGGATATTTAAATCATTGCAAGAAAATGGTTTACTTTCATATATATATAAATATTTTTGTCTTGGATAAAATAAGTTCCATGCATAGACAAATTCATGGTATCTATTTTTCAGACTGTACACTGTTTATCGAAAAATTATGCATCACCTTATACACAATTTAGGGATATTGTGCAAAAAGATTTTGAAATGAGTGTAACACCCCTGACCTGGGTTATGAACTAACCCTAGGTGTTTTGCTTAAAATTATGATAGAGGCTTGTGGTTAACCCTTGATATGTCATTAAAGCTTTAGAAGAATCTATATTTTCATTTCTGCCCTTTTTGAACGATGTTGTAAGATTGTTTTGTTTAATAGGGACCTATGTGCAAATTACCCAATTAGAGGGGTTAACTTGCAAATTTCACATGTTAAGATGTTCCTATGATGATGAGACATCATAAGAATGAATATGATGTGGTGATATGGATTCCCCAAGCTTGGGCACCAAAATATAGCTTGTAGAGCAATCCTTATACTTTAAAACCTAGTTTTGGTATAAAGTGCAATTTACCCAAAACATAGGGTGAAACATGTAAAATATACCCTCTAGAGTACCTCTCATGCTTTTTAGAATCAAGTGGAGTAAAGAAAATGAGGGGGGCACCTCATTTGAGTAACCATATAAGAAGGATAATCATTGTAATTGAATAATCAAGATGTATGCAAAATGACCCTTATATATGTATGACTTAATAAAGTGTTTGGCTTCTTTTCCTCTAAACCAAGGTTGAGAGATAAGTTTTCATGATATAAGAAGGGAGGAACGTGGCAAAGAAGTAGGAGAGGGGCGTGGAGGATATAGATGTAAAAGAGAAGAAGTATTTATCATTGCCTTGGAAATATGCCCAAAAATATATAAGCAAGCTCTTTCCACAATCAAGGGATCGTTCCCTTCATTTCCTCTTCTCATCCTTTTGCTTTGGACCGACTAAGGAGTAGGTTAGGAGCATAAGAGGACGACCAAGTTGATCTAGGTAAGTTTGGTCATCTTCTAGCTCAGATTCATGGATGAAATTCCATTACAACGTTGGTTTGCTAGTATTCCTTACACAACTCTTGCTTCTAGCCATCTTGTCCATCCAATTCTTGAAGAAAGGACCTTGGATGACCCCTGTAGCTCAAGACACCATTAAATCTACGGAGCTTGGAGCTCTAGATCAGATTCTAAGGCGGTTTTTATAACTCTAAACCCTTAAACTTTGTTATGCATCTTTCTTTCTTGCAAAAGTAGTTTGTTCTTCTTTCCCCCATCCTTCCATGCTTTCTTGCAACTAAAACCATGAAGAACAGACCTGGATCTGGAGGTAGAAGAAGGGGGCATGAATAACAATGTTACTTTAGCAAACGGTCTTGCACCCTTGGCCAAACGTTTTGCAAAACCGTTTGGGGGTTTGCAAAACCGTTTGAGGGGAAAACGGTTTCACAAGGTCGGTTGGAGCAAACGGTCTCCAAGACCGTTTGGTTGAGTCTACCAAGGGTTGACCGTTTGGGATTCCTGTTCATAATTATGTTGATTGATAACCCTCCAAATTTGAGGGATTAACTCCAAAGGAATCGTGAGTTGAAGGCAAATCAATTAGATAAACCTAATTGGATTAAGTGCTGATTTTCAACCTGAATAACTTGACCTTTTTGGGAAAACGGTTTCAAAACCGTTTGAGTGCATTGACAAAGCATTGACCGTTTGAGATTACTGTTCCTAATTATGTTGATTAATAACTCACCAAATTTGAGGGGTTAATTCTCAAGGAATCATGAGTTGAAGGCTAATCAATTGGGCAAACCCTAATTGAAATTAGTGCTGAAATTCCAATGAGTTAATTTGAGATTTTGGGTTGATTAGCCCAAACGGTCTCAAGACCGTTTGGGGGTCACCCAAGACCATTTGGAGGTCTAGGGTGAAGTATGGATATGTGTTTGAAGATCCAAAGATGTGGTATGAACCCTAATCGGCTAAATGCTGATTTTGCAAGTGAATGAGATGATGTTTTGGGTTGATTGGCCCAAACGGTTTCAAAACCATTTGGGGATCACCCAAACGGTCTCAAGACCGTTTGGGGATCACCCAAGACCGTTTGGAGGTCTGGGGTTAAGTATAGTTGACCAATTGAAGGTCCAAAGGTACCAAATCATATTACAATTAAGTGATGGTTTGTTGATCAACTCGATAGACCAATCCTTGATAGAATTTCACTAGAATCCAAGGGTTGGATGAGCCAAGCGGTCTCAAGACCATTTGGAGCTCATCCAAATGGTCTCAAGACCGTTTGGAGGTCACCCAAGACCGTTTGGAGGTCTAGGGGTGAGTATGGTTAAGCAATTGATGATCCAATGTTATTAAGTTAAAGTGTAATCAATTGTTGTTTTGTTGATCAATCCAATGATCCAAACCTTAATTGGTTGACTTGGATTTTGGTGATATGATGGGCAAACGGTCTCAAGACCATTTGGAGGTCATCCAAACGACCTCAAGACCGTTTGGGGTCAGGTCATACCCATTTTGGATGATGGTTCTATGGTTTCTAAGTAACTAGTCTTACATTGATTAGTATTGAAGGATGATCGATTCCAACCCTAATCCAATCCATCCAAACCTAATTGGTGATCAATTGAGAATTAATTGAGGGTCACATCAGTTGAGTATTAACTTAATTGGCTCAATTGATAAATGGTTAACCATGGCATGAACGATTGAGGGTTTCAACATTGAAAACTCTAACTCAATTGGAAGTATTAATACACTTTTTGGTCCATGCGGTTTTGAGGGTGTTTGGACCAAACGATCTCAAGACCATTTGAGTCCAAACGGTCTCAAGACCGTTTGATGGTCATGCGGTTTCAAACCGTTTGGAGGTTGAAAGTGCAAAAACTGTTTGGGGTCTTTTAAGGTCAAGAATGCTTAATGCTTTAAAGGCTTAGATGGTTTAATGGTTGGTTAATCTAAATCCTAATGATACCTAAAGACATTAAGGGAACAAGTAATTAGTTGATTGAAGCATGTTTTGATCAATGGTGAATATTACTAAACTACCCTTGATGGGTTTAAGTAGTCAACACCTCTTGATCAAGCAAACCCTAATGAACATTGTAGTAATAATGTGACTTATGTTACCAAGGTTGAATTGACCTAACCTAATCATAAGAGATGTAAACATCATCTAATAATAATAGGGGAGATAAGACTCCTAATATGAATGAGAATCAAGTAATATACTTCCAACATGTATGAATACACATAATTAGGGTATGATCCTTTACAATGGGATCATGGAAACCCTAATTATGATGATCAAT
The DNA here is from genome assembly GCA_963693085.1 of Alisma plantago-aquatica. Lineage (NCBI taxonomy): Eukaryota > Viridiplantae > Streptophyta > Magnoliopsida > Alismatales > Alismataceae > Alisma > Alisma plantago-aquatica. Next base: position 664,490,199 of record OY856414.1, read on the forward strand.
GAATCTTAACATAAGAGAAGACATGAATGGAAGTAATCTTCATACATAATGATGGCATGATCTCAATTCACTACTATGTGAATAGTAAACCCTAATCTAGGGTAAGGTGATGCTATGTGAATAGTAAACCCTAATCTAGGGTAAGGCGATGCTATGTGAATAGTAAACCCTAATCTAGGGTAATGTGATGCTATGTGAATAGTGAACCCTAATCTAGGGAGATGTGATGATATGAACAAGTAACCCTAATTCTGAGTTATGCTTTTAAGCATGAAAATCCATGATTGAGAAATGAGATAGGAATCACTATTCCTAATCTAGTTAAGAGGTTGAATAACTCTATTTGGATTAAATGAGAATCCTAACCCTAGAATCCAGCCGTGGTATTATAACATGGTCGTGGTGAGTCCTTTGTTGCACGACCGTGCAAGGTAGCACGGCCGTGGTATCACATATATAATTTGAGAAGAACATGTATTGTGCTGTTATGATACAATATGCATGTTATTAGTAAATATTGATCATGCAGGTTTTCATAAAGACGTGATCATATCCAGGTAAGGATTATGATATCTTATGTATTGAAATTACTTTACATGCTTCAAGTATAATGATATGCTATGATACCTAGCGAATGGTAAATTATGAGTTCAAGTACCTAGATTCTATAATCATGATGATAAATTTAGAAAGGTACTTGATAAGTTGAGGAATTGAGATCCTAACACTTTGTGAGAAAAAGTATGGCTACAGGCCATGACTCCCCAATAATAATGTCAGACATTAGATATATGATCTAAGTCTGAAGAGAGTTAGTGTTGTAATAATGGCTTTATAGTAAATAAATGCCATACATGTTCTTCTATTTCTTAAAAGATAAATGACATATGGGTTTATCAAATTATAGTTGTATTGCTTTAATAGGAAGAATGGTTTAATCTGTTGAACATTGTTTTAATTACTCCCAGACAAATATAACTTCTTTGTGTACATGTATTCTCTTAAGCTGCAATAATTATGTTTCTGGTGAAGAGTTATATCTCTCGCTGGGACAATTTTATAATTGTCTCACCCCATGGGAAACATATTTTTAGGTGGATGTGGTCGAGGAGGCAGAAATCCTTCAATAGGTGAAGGGCAGCATCAACAGTACCAGGGACAGCAGTGAAGTTTCATGTGGAGACACTGGCTGTTATGCCACGTATATATGTTGTTAGAGTCCTATGTGTCGTCTATGTACTCTCAGGTCCTCGGAGTAATAGTTAGTGCTTTCAAGTTTTTGGTCCAGTACCTCAAGATTTTTGTATCTTGTCTTATATAGTTAACATGGTAGTTGATGATTGTAACCTCGAGATATGACCTTACAGAGATGTACTGATGGATCAGTTTGTAAATAACTTATCATGTTGATTTATGAAAAAGCTTTACCATTTAAAGATCTCTTCACAAAAAGTTTTAATTTTTAGTGATTTTTGGTAATCCGCTGCTTAGTGAACGCTTCCGCATTAGTTAATCTTGTTTTCTCGAGATAGACGTTACATTTAGTGGTATCAGAGCTCTAGGTTTGCTGAGTCTACAGAGACATAGGACTAAGGTTGTTGAGTCCATTCTAAGTGTTTTCCAAATTATCTGATAGTATCTTCTGCTCTCATAGGAGAAGAAGAACTTGAAGATGTCTGGATCACATGAAGAGCATGCTGCTGAGGGCAATACTGTTGTACCAGGAGGAGGTGCATGAGACCAGAATAGGGAGGGGCATGTACCTGAACAGCCCCCGATTGACCCAGCAGAGATAGAAAACCCAGCTCTCCATGCTTTATTTGATAAATTCCTGACAGCCATAACACACATAGCAGATAGGGTGCCACCATCTGCACCTAGGGCACCAGCCCAACAGGAAGGTTATGGAGCCGGCAAGACTTTTGAGAGACTTTGCCGGGTGGGAGCCATAGACTATGTTGGTACATCTGACCCAACATATGTTGACCTATGGTTGACAGAGCTGGAAAAGGCTTTCAGGATCCTTGATATTCCTGAAGCTGAAAAGGTAAAACATGCGGTATACCTCCTAAAAGGGAGTGCTAGTAATTGGTGGATGATAGAGGAAGATAAGAGACCAGGAGAAGAAATAGGATGGGAGGTATTCCGATGAGAATTTGTCAATATATACTTCCCTAAGACGTATCTAGATGAGAAGATCTCTCAATTTGAGAAGATCACACAAGGACAGATGAACGTTAGCGAATATGAAGCTAAGTTCATGGAGTTTCTGCGGTTTTGTCCACAGATGGCAGTTAGTGATGAAGAAAGAATTCGGCATTTTGAAAAGGGATTGAACGCTGAACTAGCCACTCCTGTGTCTGCCTTAGAGAACAGAGAAAGGTTTTCCACCTTTGTGGAGTCAGTAAGAAGGATAGAGAGGTCAGAAATCGAGAAACAACATACAAGTAGTAAGAAGATGTACACCCAGCCTCAAGATAAAAAGCCTGAAAGTTTTAAGAAGCCAAGACTTTCTATACCAATAGCAATATCAGGATTTCCTACCCAGACACAATGGATGTCAAGTGGAAGTAGGGATCATAGTAGTATACCAAGAAGACCTTCTGACATAGCATCAACATCGGTAACTGGATCGTATAGACACCTTACACCCAGGATCTGTTACCAATGTAGACAACCGGGACATCTGGCAAAGGATTGTCCAGACAGGAATACAATAATGACTCAACCTCAAGGACAGAGTCTGCAAGGCTCACAAGGGAGGCAATATAATAATAGAGGACATGGACAGACGTCCCAGACAGGTCAGATGAAATAAGTTTTATTTTGATATTTCATATCAGGATTCTATGTGTTAAAGATACGAAAATTAGCTGTTTTTGAATTCCTTTGACTAAGTCTTAGAAGGACACAAGGGAGATAAGAACTTATATCTTACTCAGTATTCTTTAAAATAATTTATAATCTCCCTTAATTGTGTATTAAAAGATGAGATATAGAGGTGATACCTGAAGAATAATCTAGTATGGTAAATCTTGTGTGTATAATGAAAAAAAATGAGGAATATGATGATAAGTAAAATACATACTACCTAATCTAAATACTTATATACCCTGGCCAGATATATGGTTATTGTAGATAAGGCAAGTATGAAACTCTTAGATTGTTATCTTTTTTATTACTCTGATCAGGTAATTATTCTGAAACAATCTAGAGAGTATAAGGAAATTAATGAGAAAAGCTAAGTGAAACTTCTAAATGAATATACTCGGTGAATTTCCTCAGTGAATACTTAGTGAATATACTCAGTGAATTTCCTCAGTGAATACTTAGTGAATATACTCAGTGAACTTCCTTAGTGAATACTTAGTGAATATACTCAGTGAACTTCCTCAGTGAATACTTAGTGAATATACTCAGTGAATTTCCTCAGTGAATACTTAGTGAATATACTCAGTGAACTTCCTCATTGAATACTTAGTGAATATACTCAGTGAACTTCCTCAGTGAATACTTAGTGAATATACTCAGTGAACTTCCTTAGTGAATACTTAGTGAATATACTCAGTGAACTTCCTTAGTGAATACTTAGTGAATATACTCAGTGAACTTCCTCAGTGAATACTTAGTGAATATACTCAGTGAATTTCCTCAGTGAATACTTAGTGAATATACTCAGTGAATTTCCTCAGTGAATACTTAGTGAATATACTCAGTGAACTTCCTCAGTGAATACTTAGTGAATATACTCATTGAATTTCCTCAGTGAATACTTAGTGAATATACTCAGTGAACTTCCTTAGTGAATACTTAGTGAATATACTTAGTGAACTTCCTTAGTGAATACTTAGTGAATATACTCAGTGAACTTCCTTAGTGAATACTTAGTGAATAAACTCAGTGAATTTCCTCAGTGAATACTTAGTGAATATACTCAGTGAACTTCCTTAGTGAATACTTAGTGAATATACTCAGTGAACTTCCTCAGTGAATACTTAGTGAATATACTCAGTGAATTTCCTCAGTGAATACTTAGTGAATATACTCAGTGAACTTCCTCAATGAATACTTAGTGAATATACTCAGTGAACTTCCTCAGTGAATACTTAGTGAATATACTCAGTGAACTTTCTTAGTGAATACTTAGTGAATATACTCAGTGAACTTCCTCAGTGAATACTTAGTGAACATACTTAGTGAATTTCCTCAGTGAATACTTAGTGAATATACTTAGTAAACATACTTACTGAACAATTATCAGTGAATTTCCTCAGTAAATACTTAGTAAGCATACTCAATGAACTCCTTCAGTGAAAGCTTTTGAGACAACATACTTAGTAAATTTACTTAGTAAAATCTTCCAAGACAAATTGCTTAGTGAATCTTCTCAGTGAATATTTCCAAATTAATTGATTAGCAAACTTTCTTAGTGAACTGTTTCAAATAAGTAAATGATTTCTAAGTGAATTATCTGTGTTAAGGTATGTATGTTTCTCTTTTGGTAAACATTCTTGGGTGATACTAGAAGAATGTTCTTTTATGCTTCTTCCTTTCAAAAAGTATGGACACCTTATGTTAGGGGTTTATGCTTTGCATAAACATAAACAGTGATAAGAAGTAATTAATGAAAGGGACTTTGTGTGAATTACAAATCCATAATATCATCATAATTTTGAGATAATATGGGGAAACTTGAGGGCCTTACTAATGAATAATATGTCCCTCCTTTTCCTAGGATTTCGGGGACGAAATCCTTGTTAGGGGTTTATAATTTGTAACACCCCTGACCTGGGTTATGAACTAACCCTAGGTGTTTTGCTTAAAATTATGATAGAGGCTTGTGGTTAACCCTTGATATGTCATTAAATCTTTAGAAGAATCTATATTTTCATTTCTGCCCTTTTTGAACAATGTTGTAAGATTGTTTTGTTTAATAGGGACCTATGTGCAAATTACCCAATTAGAGGAGTTAACTTGCAAATTGCACATGTTAAGATGTTCCTCTGATGATGATACATCATAAGAATGAATATGATGTGGTGATATGGATTCCCCAAGCTTGGGCACCAAAATATAGCTTGTAGAGCAATCCTTGTACTTTAAAACCTAGTTTTGGTATAAAGTGCAATTTACCCAAAACATAGGGTGAAACATGTAAAATATACCCTCTAGAGTAACTCTCATGCTTTTTAGCATCAAGTGGAGTAAAGCAAATGAGGGGGGCACTTCATTTGAGTAACCCTATAAGAAGGATAATCATTGTAATTGAATAATCAAGATGTATGCAAAATGACTCTTATATATGTATGACTTAATAAAGTGTTTGGCTTCTTTTCCTATAAACCAAGGTTGAGAGATAAGTTTTCATGTTATAATAAGGGAGGAACGTGGCAAATAAGTAGGAGAGGGGCGTGGAGGATATAGATGTAAAAGAGAAGAAGTATTTATCATTGCCTTGGAAATATGCCCAAAAATATATAAGCAAGCTCTTTCCACAATCAAGGGATCGTTCCCTTCATTTCCTCTTCTCATCCTTTTGCTTTGGACCGACTAAGGAGGAGGTTAGGAGCAGAAGATGACGACTAAGTTGATCTAGATAAGTTTGGTCATCTTCTAGCACGGATTCATGGAGGAAATTCCATTACAAGGTTGGTTTGCTAGTATTCCTTACACAACTCTTGCTTCTAGCCATCTTGTCCATCCAATTCTTGAAGAAAGGACCTTGGATGACCCATGTAGCTCAAGCCACCATTAAATCTACGGAGCTTGGAGCTCTAGATCAGATTCTAAGGCGGGTTTTATAACTCTAAACCCTTAAACTTTGTTATGCATCTTTCTTTCTTGCAAAAGTAGTTTGTTCTTCTTTCCCACATCCTTTCTTTCTTTCTTGCAACTAAAACCATGAAGAACAGCCCTGGATCTGGAGGTATAAGAAGGGGGCGTGAATACCAATGTTACTTTAGCAAACAGTCTTGCACCCTTGGCCAAACGGTTTGCAAAACCGTTTGGGGGTTTGCAAAACCGTTTGAGGGGCAAACGGTTTCACAAGGTCGGTTGGAGGAAACGGTCTCCAAGACCATTTGGTTGAGTTGACCAAGGATTGACCGTTTCGGATTCCTGTTCATAATTATGTTGGTTGATAACCCTCCAAATTTGAGGGATTAACTCCAAAGGAATCGTGAGTTGAAGGCAAATCAATTAGATAAACCTAATTGGATTAAGTGCTGATTTTCAACCTGATTAACTTGACCTTTTTGGGCAAACGGTTTCAAAATCGTTTGAGTGCATTGACCAAGCGTTGACCGTTTGAGATTAGTGTTCCTAATTATGTTGGTTAATAACTCACCAAATTTGAGGGGTTACTTCTCAAGGAATCATGAGTTGAAGGCTAATCAATTGGGCAAACCCTAATTGAAATTAGTGCTGAAATTCCAATGAGTTAATTTGAGATTTTGGGTTGATTAGCCCAAACGGTCTCAAGACCGTTTGGGGATCACCCAAACGGTCTCAAGACCGTTTTGGGGTCACCCAAGACCGTTTGGAGGTCTTGGGTGAAGTATGGATATGTGTTTGAAGATCCAAAGATGTGGTATGAACCCTAATCGGCTAAATGCTGATTTTGCAAGTGAATGAGATGATGTTTTGGGTTGATTGGCCAAAACGGTTTCAAAACCGTTTGGGGATCACCCAAGACCGTTTGGAGGTCTGGGGTTAAGTATAGTTGACCAATTGAAGGTCCAAAGGTACCAAATCATATTACAATTAAGTGTTGATTTGTTGATCAACTCGATAGACCAATCCTTGATAGAATTTCACTAGAATCCAAGGGTTGGATGAGCCAAACGGTCTCAAGACCATTTGGAGCTCATCCAAACGGTCTCAAGACCGTTTGTAGGTCACCCAAGACCGTTTGGAGGTCTAGGGGTGAGTATGGTTAAGCAATTGATGATCCAATGTTATTAAGTTAAAGTATAATCAATTGTTGTTTTGTTGATCAATCCAATGATCCAAACCTTAATTGGTTGACTTGGATTTTGGTGATATGATGGGAAAATGGTCTCAAGACCATTTGGAGGTCCTCCAAACGACCTCAAGACCGTTTGGGGTCAGGTCATACCCATTTTGGATGATGGTTCTATGGTTTCTAAGTAACTAGTCTTACATTGATTAGTATTGAAGGATGATCGATTCCAACCCTAATCCAATCCATCCAAACCCTAATTGGTGATCAATTGAGAATTAATTGTGGGTCACATCAGTTGAGTATTAACTTAATTGGCTCAATTGATAAATGGTTAACCATGGCATGAACGATTGAGGGGTTCAACATTGAAAACCCTAACTCAATTGGAAGTATTAATACACTTTTTGGTCCATGCAGTTTTGAGGGTATTTGGACCAAACGGTCTCAAGACCGTTTGAGTCCAAACGGTCTCAAGACCATTTGAGACCAAATGGTCTCAAGACCGTTTGATGGTCATGCGGTTTCAAACCGTTTGGAGGTTGAAAGTGCAAAAACCGTTTGGGGTCTTTTAAGGTCAAGAATGCTTAATGCTTTAAAGGCTTAGATTGTTTAATGGTTGATTAATCTAAATCCTAATGATACCTAAAGACATTAAGGGAACAAGTAATTTGTTGATTGAAGCATGTTATGATCAATGGTGAACATTACTAAAGTACCCTTGATGGGTTTAAGTAGTCAACACCTCTTGATCAAGCAAACCCTAATGAACATTGTAGTAATGATGTGACTTATGTTACCAAGGTTGAATTAACCTAACCTAATCATAAGAGATGTAAACATCATCTAATAATAATAGGGGAGATAAGACTCCTAATATGAATGAGAATCAAGTAATATACTTCCAACATGTATGAATACACATAATTAGGGTATGATCCTTTACAATGGGATCATGGAAACCCTAATTATGATGATCAATGAATCTTAACATAAGAGAAGACATGAATGGAAGTAATCTTCATACATAATGATGGCATGATCTCAATTCACTACTATGTGAATAGTAAACCCTAATCTAGGGTAATGTGATGCTATGTGAATAGTAAACCCTAATCTAGGGTAATGTGATGCTATGTGAATAGTGAACCCTAATCTAGGGAGATGTGATGATATGAACAAGTAACCATAATTCTGAGTTATGCTTTTAAGAATGAAACTCCATGATTGAGAAATGAGATAGGAATCACTATTCCTAATCTAGTTAAGAGGTTGAATAACTCTATTTGGATTAAATGAGAATCCTAACCCTAGAATCCAGCCGTGGTATTATGACACGGTCGTGGTGAGTCCTTTGTTTCATGACCATGCAAGGTAGCACGGCCGTGGTATCACATATATAATTTTAGAAGAACATGTATTGTGTTTTATGATACAATATGCATGTTATTAGTAAATATTGAGCATGCAGGTTTTCATAAAGAGGTGATCATATCCAGGTAAGGATTATGATATCTTATGTATTGAAATTACTTTACATGCTTCAAGTATAATGATATGCTATGATACCTAGCGAATGGTAAATTATGAGTTCAAGTACCTAGATTCTATAATCATGATGATAAATTTAGAAAGGTACTTGATAAGTTGAGGAATTGAGATCCTAACACTTTGTGAGAAAAAGTATGGCTACAGGCCATGACTCCCCAATAATAATGTCAGACATTAGATATATGATCTAAGTCTGAAGAGAGTTAGTGTTGTAATAATGGCTTTATAGTAAATAAATGCCATACATGTTCTTCTATTTCTTATTAGATAAATGACATATGGGTTTATCAAATTATAGTTGTATTGCTTTAATAGGAAGAATGGTTTAATCTGTTGAACATTGTTTTAATTACTCCCAGACAAATATAACTTCTTTGTGTACATTTATTCTCTTAAGCTACAATAATTATGTTTCTGGCGAAGAGTTATATCTCTCGCTGGGACAATTTTATAATTGTCTCACCCCGTGGGAAACATATTTTTAGGTGGACGTGGTCGAGGAGGCAGAAATCCTTCAATAGGTGAAGGGCAGCATCAACAGTACCAGGGACAGCAGTGAAGTTTCAGGTGGAGACACTGGCTGTTATGCCACGTATAGATGTAGTTAGAGTCCTATGTGTCGTCTCTGTACTCTCAGGTCCTCGGAGTAATAGTTAGTGCTTTCGAGTTTTTGGTTCAGTACCTCGAGATTTTTGTATCTTGTCTTATATAGTTAACATGGTAGTTGATGATTGTAACCTCGAGATACAACCTTACAGAGATGTACTGATGGATCAGTTTGTAAATAACTTATCATGTTGCTTTATGAAAAAGCTTTACCATTTAAAGATCTCTTCACAAAAAATTTTAATTTTTAGTGATTTTGGTAATCCACTGCTTAGTGAACGCTTCCATATTAGTTATTCTTGTTTTCTTGAGATAGACGTTACAATGAGTCTCATGGGTGAGTTAACATTTTTCTTGGGTTTTTAAATTTAAACAAATTCCTTGTGGTATTTTCCTCAACTAAGAAAAATATACCAAAGAACTCTTGAAATGTTGCAAGTATGCCTCCACTCCAATACCCACCTCCACCAAAATTGACAAAGATTATCTTATAAATGCTTCTTTTCAAGATCAAGTATTTTCTTAAAAAAGTTGATTTATATTAATAATTTATCTCCTTTTTGTTCTCATGTTTATCACAACATTATTCTTCAAGAAAATTTTGATTGAAATGATAAAATTTCTATTCTTAAAAAAGATATTGCTAGCACTAGACAGTGCTTGATTTACACTACTAAAGACAATCTATCACATGCTAAAGAAAGTGAAAGTTGAAGTTGTCTTTAGATAAATATTCTAATAGTAGAAATATATTGAATAATGTGTTACATTCTCATAATCATGTTGGTACTCATGGACTTGGCTATATTCCTAAACATGATAAGAGAAAGAAAAAAAAGGATCCTATATTTTATAAATTAAATGCAAGTCTTTTCACCTCTATAGTCATGTAACATGTTTTGCTTGTGGAAGATTTAGACATTGTACATCCTCATGTCCTTCCAAATAGAAGAAGGATAGCACCATGGTTTGGGTTCCCAAAGCCTCTCTCTACATAATAAGTAAAAATATGATGAGCCTTGTTTGTAAATCATTTTGATCTTGATATGGATATAAATAATATGTGCCATCACATTCATGCTTATTATACATAAATTATTTTTTGCTACAATTTGGGAGTCATCTTATCATCATACTTTCTACCTTTTTGAGATGAAAAAGGAGGAGAAATAATTCTAAGCAAAACTTAATTCCTTGATTTGTGCTTACATTATGTTTGTCTATTGGTTTATGTGTGATCCACATACAAACATACTGTGAACATAAATCAAGGAATTAAGTTTTGTCTCGAATTAGTCACCCCCTCCCCCTTAGAGTCATTCAATTAGTATCAGAGCATTCCTCAGTCGACCAACACAAATCAAGGAATTAAGTTTTGCTTTGAAGTGTCAGTTGACCAACACTTTGACCAAGCTCTTCCTCGGTCGACAACATACTACTTGATTTAGTTCCTAGATCTCCTAAAACACTTAATACACATGTTAGTGGCACAACTTGGGAAATATTTGCGTCATCAAAATTTGAGTGTGGAATATCCAAAAAGCCAACAATCTCCCCCTTTTTCATGATGACAAATATTTCCATAAGATAAATTGAAAGTAGCCAATTTAGAATTTCATACCTTTAAATTACTTTGTTGATAGACAATTTATCTCATAGATTATTCTCTCCCTTTCATCAAAGTCAAAAAAATTCAATACTTACCAGTGCTCCCACTCAACGAGATAGTCATTTTGGAGAGGGAAAATCATGTACCCAATGTACCAATTGAAGAAGAATATCAATTGATGGGAAAAGCCAAAACCAAAGATAAACATTAATTAAATTAAGGCATAGTCAAAAGACATATATGATTAGGGAACGATATTAAAATATTGTATTATTACTAATGAGAGGAATGTTAAGTCCTTCATGATAAGAAGATGTCCCATTAAGCAAAAATTATTAAAAGGATACTCTAAACCAATGTTAAGGAATGTTAATTCCACCATGGTATAGAGATGTAATAAAAAATACCATTTTCTAAGGAATATCTCAATATCAATGCAAGGAATGACAAGTCCTCCATGATATAGATATTTGCCATAAAAATCAAAAGAAAAACCCAAAATAGATTTGTCAATCATTTTCAAGGGATGCTAAGCTCATAAATGATTAGAGAATCCATTCATCACAAAATGAGATCAATAAAAGAATATCTAGACCAAATATAAGCGATGTGAAGCCCATATTGGTATAGCAAAGTCATTAAGAACCATAATAATATCTCTAAAGAATCTCTAAACCAAATGTCAAAGAATGTTAACCATTTAATGCTATAGAGAATCAATTAAGAGAAAAAAGTTGTGAATGTTTAAAAGACTTTAAGCCCCCCCTTAATATTATACCAAGTAAAAAGAGATCAACCATAAGAAAAAGATTCACTAACAAAATGGCCATTCGAGAACCCAAAATCCAGGATAAAGCATTCAATGCAGATGCATAAATCAATAAATCAAGTAGAAATTAGAATCTGTAAATGAAGTTTTAAAATTCTAAATGAATTCTATCACTGCTACTACAAACACCATTCAACTTTATATATGTTTGGATGCTTGTAGGTCAAGTTGTACCATGAGTATGATTGCACAAGTGTGTTTTTATACACATCTGATTTAAGGATAAGTGATGATTTTCTAAAACCTACCCAAAACCCTATCACATACTCATATGAAGCCTTTAGGGATAGCTTTTATTAGAAAAGTTATTAGATAGGTTTTCCCATATTTTGCATAACATTTTAAAGAGATTTTCTCGTCGAATTTCAATTAAAATTCACTCATTCAAAGACTTAGATGACGGGGAAAGAGTCTTTACATACAATACATTGAGTTCTGGGTCATTCTTGGTCAAAGTATTTATTGACCAAAACCCACTCGGTCAAAGACTTTGTCAACCAACAAATCATTTTATACCCAATTTGACCGAGAAGATCAATCAACACATAATCGTTAGAACCACTTGAGCTCTCACATAATTTCTCCATCAACTAACTAGTCGAGTGAGATAGTCTCGATCGAACTAATTGTCGACCGAGAGAATTCTACAAATAAAATTTGTTAACAAACAAATTAGTTGTTATAACTCAGCTAACCTAATCTTAATGGCTACTTCAATACTAATAATGCCCTAAACACTCCCCACAATTATCCTTACCACTTTTAAGAAATTCTTATATATAGGAGTGGTCTTAGGACACTTTGTAGATGACATACACATACGCTTGAGCATTATAATGCTTGCAATCGTACTGAAAGGTCTTAGCTTCTACATTTTCCATTTCAAGCTGCCATCAAGCTAGCCTAAGCCCTAGCTCAATACTAGTGTCCTTATCCACCTAATATAGCTTTCCATAAACCTTGAGGAGTGGATCATCATCACTTTTCCATTAGTTCTTATTTGTATATATTGTGAAGAGTAATGTAATTTCATCCTTCTCTTCTTGTTCCCTTGTTGTGGATTGTTGTTGCTTCTCACAACTTTGGCGTAGGAGGATATGGTGAATCTCTCTTGGTGCTACTTCTGAGTGGAAGGATGTGACCAAGGTGGTGGAGGTTGATTGCAATCTTCTCCAAGTGGGTGACCTTTCGGTGTCCCATCAAAGAAGGTGATAGTTCTCCTTGAGCTGAAAAGGAGGGTTTGCCTTTGCTCCTCAAAGGCACCGATAAATTTTATGTTTTGATATCGGTATAGAAAAGGAATAAAATGCATGGTTTAGAATTCCTGGTTGGAAACAACTAGGTAGTTGATTGACGTCACTTGGCGGAACCACTCTAAATATTTGTGTTCTTGTGGTTGCATCTTTTGTTCAATAACTTGATTTATATTTCCACATTATTTAAGCAAGTTGAATTAAGAATGTTTGCGTTTTAATCTTGCAAAAAGTTCCTTTGACTCTATTCACTCCCCTTTAAAGTTTTTCATCAAGTACATGCTCATGCAAAATATTTAGACATTCAGCAACGTAGATGGGTAGAGTACCTAAATGACTAAAATTTCACAATATCTTACCAGTATGGCAAGGCCAACACAGTTGTGATTGCTTTAAGTAGAAAAAGGTTGTTGTATGCCACGAGACTCATTGAATGGGAAAATCCAAATCCGCTAAGAAGAGTGGAGACCTAAGAGGATTTTAAACTGCATATCAAAATGGCTAGTCTTTCCATCATCCCTAGTTGGATTTATGAGATCATTGAAGCCCAAAAAATAGTCTTGATCTAGACAAAGTCATGAAACTAGTAGAGAAGCCTCAGACAGAGATGCATGTAGGCCTAGATTGAGGTATTCATTTTTTTCAATGACTCTAGGTGCATAATTTTGTTGACTTGATGGAGAAGGTTTTGAGATAAGCTTTTTGTTATTGTTTTAAATATACCATTATCCCTTGAACAACTAAGATGTATGAGAACATTCAATGCTCATTCTGGTGGAAGAACATGAAAAATGATATCACTAAAGTTGTGTCTAGATGCTTTGCATGCCAACAAGTAAAGATTGAGCATAAAAGAATGGAGGTATTATACAACCTCTCAAAATTCTCAAGTGGAAGTGGGATGAGATTATGATGGACTTCACAATGGGATTTCCAAAGATGAATTAGATCTATGATGCAGTCTGGGTCATCACTGACTAACTCACAAAGTTATCTCACTCCTACCCTTCAAGACCATGATGAATGTATCTACCATGGTTGAGTTATATATTAGAGAGGTAGTTTGCTTGCATGGACTCCAAATATGATCATCTCTGGTCAGGATCCAAAGTTCACCTCTAGACCCTTAAAGCAGATTCACCATGATCTTGGTATATGGCTAGACTTTAGCACCACCTATCATCCCTATACGAATGGATAGTTTGAGGACATGGTAGCAATCCTAGAAGACTTTCTTTATCCATGTGTCATGGATGGAGTGTATCTTGGGATAAGTACCTTCTCCTAGCCACATTTGTATATAACAATACTTATCAGGACAATATTGTGATGTTGACATATGAAACATTGTACAGTGGACCTTGTAGATGACTATTGCACTGGGATGATGTGGGTGAAATGTTTTTCACAAAAACTAAAAGAACTAGGATTCTATTTTGAGAAAGTTGATTTAATCAGGAAAATATTGAAGGTGACACAAGATATGTAGAAAATGTCTAGAATAGGATGAATAAAAGGTTTCTGGTGGGGAACTATGTGTTTCTAAAAGTGAAGCCATCAAAGTCAATTTCTAGGTCTAAAATCAATTACCCAAAGAAATAGGTAAAAGAAATTTCCATCCAAGATTTAATAGTTGATCCATTCTCATTCTTGGTAAAGTCCATCTTGTTGCAATAGGAATAAATAGGAACAAATAAGCTTTAACTAACGTAATAAGAATCCCGATTATAATTCCAAAGACCCCACTCATATTATTTATTCCAAAAATATCAGGAATAAAAAAATAGGTACAATAGAGAAATTCCACCCTCCTAAGTAAAGAACTGTTACAAATAATGAAGAAACTAATAGATTTAGGTAAGAAGCAACATAAAATAAACCATACTTGATCCCTGAATACTCAGTTTGATAACCCGCAACTAATTCTTCCTCTGCCTATGGTAAATCAAAAGGTAATCTTTCGCATTCTGCTAAAGAAGAAATTAGAAAAAGTATAAATCTAATAGGTTGTCGCGTACAAGTTGAGCCCTTAATATATACGACCTTTAGAGAATTTGTAGTGAGTTAGGGAGCGTGCATATAGTCTAGACTTGCCTCCTTCTTATGAGAAAATGCATAACATATTTCATGTCTCTATTTTGAAGAAGTACGTCAAAGACTCATCTCATGTCTTAACCATTGAACCCATGAAGATTCAAGAAGACATAACCTATGAGGAGTACCCAATGAAAATCCTTGACACTAGAGTCAAGAATCTAAATAATAAAGAGATCTAGTTAGTGAAGGTGTCGTGGAAGCACCATGGCCTCAAGGAGGTAACTCAGGAGTTGCAAGATGAGATGATGAAAATCTACCCCCAGTTGTTTTCCTAGTTGCATGTTTCAGGATGAAATCCCTTTCTAGGGGAGGTGAGTTGTAATGTACTTATTTTAGTTATTGCCCTAATTTACACAAACTTACCTTTAGAATATATTCATTTTGCAATTTTACACCTTGAATAAAACATTATTTTGATACCCTTGCATATTGTGAAATAAAAATAGATTTCATACTCCTTTGGCCAAATATAATTAGATCAGGACCCATCCCATGGTAGCCTTACCCTGTTGTTAATAATTGGTTGTGTAATCACTTAAATTGATATTATGGAGTATTATTTATTTCAAATATAGATAATTGATGAAGATAATCTATGAATGGGAACTATAAGGATATTAGTACAAAGTTTATATTTTTTATTAAATGGTAAACATCTTTATGAACCAACTCTTAGAATTTCAATTTAAAATATGTTAATATGAAACTTGTAATTTTTTTAGAAAATAATACATTTTTGGTTTTTTTATTAAATGGTAAACATCATTATGAACCAACTCTTAGAATTTCAATTCAAAATATGTTAATATGAAACTTGTAATTTTTTTAGAAAATAATCCATTTTGGTGCAGTATCAATTGTCCATCATAGATTGAACTGGCCTCAGTCATCCGCAAGGCTGTGAGAGCCACATAGCATCACCGAGTCATCTTTGCCAATTGGGGGAGCTATTAGCTTCCTACTGGAGAGGAAATTTCCCCCCACCCTTCACCTTTCTCAAATCTTTTGCAAATAGTTCCTCATCCATTCCCCTATCTGCGGGGCTTGGCTTGCACTAGAGAAAAACTGCCCAACTGGGTAGCTCATGGTGTCTTGAAATGTAAGCAAGGAGATTTGGAAAACCTCACTCCTCCTCACATCTGATTAGTCATCTCTAGAGCTTCCCCAATATCCATGAACACAACCCTAGCCTTATCTACTCCTATAAAAATCATGGTATGTCCCGTTGATGTGTTGCCAAGCTTGCAAGCTTTTAGAGAGCTAAGTAACCTTCCACCCTATCCTCGTATGATACCAAACATTGTTGTCCACCCCAAGACCTTTAATCATCTCTGATAGAACTTCACCACCATTCATCTAACCCCAAAGAACTCCACTCAGCCAAGCCCACCACTACCCCAATTAACGGTGAGCTCGGCCTCACTTAGGAGATATGCACCATCACAACCTTTGCAGCCACCACTGAGCAATCGACCTCCACCCCAAGCTTAGTTCTAATCACTTAGACCTCAACCTCTAATTTCTTAGACACCCACTACTGGTCTATGACCTTTTCCCATGTCACCAACAATGTCCTCGGCTACTAGTAGCAGCAACCCTGCTTCACTAGGGCACCAACTAGGGGTTGCCTCATGTCTAGAGGGTGCTAAGGAGCTTTGACATCCACCAACCAAGGAGTGGTATCCCTGGAGCCACTAAGTTCATCGGCTCTGTGACCACCTAGACCTACTCCACAAGATATGTCCCTTGTGTCCCTCCCCTCTGTTTCAAAGGTTTTGTATAGTAAATAATACAAAAACTATGGTCCATGTGAAAATATAATGTATCATCAACATTAAAAACTATACAGTATCATTATAAATGACAAAAAATAAATCAAAAACCTAGGGAAATAATATTTGAAACTTAGATGCATGACATATCTGTTCTTTCTATTTCCATTGGGTATTAAGGAATATCATGTACTAATCTAGATCTTCTTAGAGACTAATCAAATGGGGGAATACCTAATGGATCATGTTAATGATCAACAACTTAGAAGATAGTGCACATGTGACATATAATCATCCATTCATATGCGTGGCAACTATGATCTCTATTTAGAGTTCTAAATGGTTATAGTTTCGTTATCGATCTAATTAATTAGAAAATTGGAATATGTAACTACAAATCAAGGAAAATCAAGAAAATATGAAACAATAAGTAAATAATGGCGTACCTCTTTTTCACCTGAATCCTACACATTTAACCCTTTGTACTTGATTAATCATATTCTAGACATAAGTACATAATAATTTAAAATAGTAAGTAATTAATGCTTAGATATATTAATATGGAAGATGATGGACCTTATGTTATTTTGTATGCATGATCAACCCCTATGAACCATACCAGGGTAATCTTATGAATCTTCACCTTATTAATGACACTTGGACCTAAGGATAACATGCATGTATATGTAGATATAAACTTGTTAACCATATGGTCTGAACATGGGTAATGGTTAGTATATCATGTAATAGATGAGACTACATTGAAGGAGATGAGCTTAATGAGTTACAATGAGACGTTATAACAGTCAAAGATGGTTAATATCTCACCCAATATGGGGCAAAGTGGTAAATTCACATAATAAGAACTAAGAAGTGGTTTCCAAGCCATGTGACACATAATGAACCTATTATATTTTTCATGCTAGATTCTTGGGAACTTTACATCTATTGAACTTTTGCGTACATTTAGATTGGAAACTCTTGATTGAAACTAAGGTACTAGATTTTCAATTTCTTTATTGAGTTATTTATTTTCCATCTTGAATTTTATGCATATTTATTGGAGGTGAAACCTAAATAGTTTTCATAAGCCATTCTTACCCCTAGAAGGTCTCCATCCATAAATTTATAATTATTGGGTTTTGATAAATATTTAGATTGCACTAAAGTTGATCTAGGAGTTTTGACTCTCTTTGGTATTTGGACCAAATATAGCTTTGGATTTACTAATGTAGGGCACGTCACGCCACCCTGTGCCTAGGTTGCATTGCATTAGTTGTCGCCTGACATATTGATTGAAATAGCAATTAGGCTAATGTGTCATTCTATCATAGATGAGTGAACACTAGGCAATTAGCCCTTGAAAGAAATGATATGATAGTTCTTAATCCTAATATTCAAATTTTATCAACTTACTACAAAGAATCTTCAATATTTACATATCTCAAACATGGACAACCTTGCATAGTTGATAACTATAACGTCATCTTTAATTTCCACCTTGAATTACGTACACTGAAACCATTGATACTTGTTATCATTATTTTTCTAAGCTAAGTCCAATAAATAGTTCCCTCCTAAAATTGATCTTATATATAAATCATACTTTGTTCCTACTTTTTAAATAGCTCAATGTAAGAATATAGTATTGGCAATTATTGATCCCTTATTCCTCTTGGTCCATGAAGTGGATGAATTTGTATGGGATATTGCATGAACAACAAGACCTACTCATTTGGAGTCTTCTAGTGATGATTAATAAGGACAAGATAGGAGCATTCAAAGGTGCCCTTTGTGTCATCATTTTATCTTTATCTTTTTATCAAGCATTTGTTATAGTCCCTTATGTGAACATGACTCTTTTCCTTTGCTTTATCTTGTGTGTTATGTTGTGAATACAAACACCATGCTTTTGTAATTATTGATGTTACTGAGAACTTTGGTATCACATTATATTGCACATGATTTGTAACAATGTAATCACATTCAAACTCCTTGAGCATTTCGCCCATACGATGGATGAGCAATGCCAAGAGGAGTCTTCATAGACTTACTTAATCCTGTTATTCAACCTCATGTCATGGTTGAAAAACCCCTGAACATCATCCAAACTCTCAACTTCATCATGCCCTCAAAAAATCCACCTTTGGGTTATCTAGGGTTTACTAAAGGCATCTCTAACCCCAGGAACAATGGAAAAAAGGCACAGGGTTGCAACCATGACAAGGGGAAACAAAAGGAAGAGGTAATCCTTGTAATGGAGTTCCCAATCAGAAGGCTCCACTGAGATGTATGAATTTTGGAAGAAGGCATTTAGACAATTGTTGATTTAACCAAATGTATTTACTATCAGTGTAAGCATTATTGGAATTCCTAGCATACTTGGCCACTTCCACCTTCATATAGGAATGAACATGTTACAGCTCAACCAGTGGCTTCAGCCTAGCCTATAGCAACCCAGCATGCTACCAACTACCAACAAGCCAGAGTTTTTGCCATCAACAATGAAGAGGTCCAGGTTGATTCCAGCAGACTTATAGAAGGCACCAACCTTTGAATCATACAAATACATTTTATGTATGTGATAATAAGATAATGTAGGAATTCATTTCCATGTATAAACTTATAGGAATGGTTGATGTAATGTTGCCACTCAGTCAAATTTTTATTCGACTCTGATTCCACAAGTAGGGTCATTTATCAAAATCTTGTAGATATGCTCAATTTGTATTTCAATGACTTAGGTTATATGTTAGACATCATCACCCCTGGTGATCAAATTTTCTCATATTTGCTAAAAAAAACACCAGTCATACATGTTAGATATCAGAACTTTGAACTCCCTATTGCTTTCATTCTCCTTATTACAAGTGATTTTGATGTCATTACATGAATGGATGATCTCAATAATTATCATGCAAAAATAGACTGCATGGAAAAGAAGACAAGGGTAGAAAGACCAGAATACCCACCTTTCACTATCCAGGGAAGGATCACCATTAGTCATTGTGTTGCAGACTTAAAACTAGAAAGGATGATAGCTAATGGTTTTCTAACATTCTTATATATAGTGATTGAGCCATATTATAAGGCACACCTACTTAGAGAAATAGAGGTAGGTATTGTGCTGACATGTTCTTCGAGTATTTTCCAGGAATACCTCTAGAAAGAGAAGTTGAGTTCTGCATTGAGATAGCTCCGAGACGAATCCCATTTCTAGGTCCCTAATACAATGGCACACGCCGAGTTTCTTAAGTTAAAAAAAGCAACTCCAATAACTCTTTGATAAAAGGCTTCATCCAACCCAACACCTCCTCTCGAGGATCTCTTGCCCTCTTTTTGAAAAAGAAAGTTGGTTCACTTCACATGTGCATCAATTATCCAATGTTGAACCAAGACACTATAACGGACATGTATCCTATACCTAGAATTGACAACATCTTTGACTAGTGAAAATCTTGGGTCTTTTCAAAGATTGATCTATGATCTGGATACCACCACTTGCGAGTTAGAGGAGAATATATCTCAAAAACCTCTTTCTAAACTCGATATGGCCAATATGAGTTCCTAGTAATGGTTTTTGGTTTATCCAATGCACATGGTGTATTTTTTCATCTTATGAATAGCAAATTCCAACCCTTCTTAGATACATTCATCATATTCATAATTGATGGCATACTTATCATCTCAGATAACATAGAATAGCATAAAGACCACTTGTCTAGGGTCCTTGACATCCTATGAGAGCAAAAGTTTTATTGGAAATCCTCAAAATGTGAATTTTAGATCGATTGAGTCTTGTTTCTCAGACACATCATATGCAGATGAACTATAGTGATGGACCCATTCAAGGTGGTGATAGCTCGTGATTGGCAAGCACTCAAGTTTCCAACTGAGATTTACAATTTCTTGGGATTAGTCAATTTTTGTCGATGAGGCATCTCAAATTTCTCACGGATTGCACTTCCCCTCACCAATATTACATAAAAAATGAGAACTTTGTCTGGCTTGTCATCTTTGAATCTAGACACCAGGAGCTTAAGAAGAAGCTCACGTCTGCCCCCATTTTGATCTTATTCTCATGCAACTAAGGATTCATCATCTTCATTGATGCATCAAAGTTAGGCTTAGGATGCATCCTAGAACAAGACCAAAATGTTGTCATTTTTGCCTCAAGATAGCTCAACCCCAACAAATTGGATTAGCCGACTCATGACCTAGAGCTTGCAACAATTGTCTTGTCCCTAAAGGCAGGGTGACACTATCTATGCATAGCCACATTCGATATATTCATTTAGCATAAGAGTTACAAGTATGTTTTAACCCAAAAGGATCATAACATGCAGCAACAATAACATGAAGAATTCAGACATCACAATAGCCTACCATCTTGGAAAGGTTAATGTGGTGATTGATGCCTTCAGTACCAAACAGCTCAATTGTGCTTTCAGTTTAGCCACCCAATGGAGAGTACTCAAAGAGTTTTCCAAATGAATCTCAAAACCTTTGCTTGATAGGTTTTACCTAGACAACATCTAGATTGTCGTTGACCTATTTTCTAGTTGATTATAGCCTAGTTGGCTATCCCTACCATGAAGAAGATAACGACCCTTCTTGTTAAGCCTCAAACCCACCTCTCTATGGGTTCTGATGGAGGGATTCAATACAAACAACATATATGGGTACTTGAACATTTGTTTTTGAAGGCTCACATGCTACAAGAGGCACATGGGTCAAAGTATATCATTTATCCTAGAACCACCAATTTATTTAAGGACCTATAATGTTTTTACCCAAGGAAGGATATGACATTGTATTGATCATAATGGACTGTTTGAATAAGTTGGCACACTTCTTAGTCTATGAATCCATTGTGAAAGTTTCTGATCTAGACCATCTATACATCCTAGACATTATATGCCACCATGGAGTTCCCGAATCCGTTATCTTCAATTGTGATCCCAAGTTCACCTCTGAGTTCTTAAAGCAAGTTCAAGAAGAACTTAACATGAGGTTGAAGTTTGGTAGCGCATATCACCCTCAAATTGATGAACAATCAACATGTGAGATTAAAACCCTAGAAGACTTGTTGAGGGATTGTGTCCAATAGTGGTATGGATTATGGGGGTAATATCTACCTTTAGCTATGTTTGCCTATAATAGATTCCAAGCCAGCATCGTGATATCCCATATATAGCTCTTTGCCACTCTACTAGGATGAGTAGGAAAAAGAATCTTATATAAGTCAGAGTAACTACATATGTGCATGGATAATTTCCCCTTGATCAAGTAGAGGCTAAAGAAATCCCAGGGCCAACAAAATTCATATGTGTTGACCTCAGTGTTATATATTGTCCATATTTTGATAATGACTTAACCTTTCCATTCATATGTATATAATATATATGCTTGAGATTGATTTTAGGTGTTAGGTACATGAAAAGGATCAATTCAATCCAGCCCTATCTTGATCAAGTTCAATTCAAAAGTAATGCAAATGCACTTTTTTAGTAAATACCATAAAACCCTTAGGATGATATTTGTAATCATTTATATTGATGTTATGACTTGTAACTAAGATGAGAAAAATCAAGAGCTCTTAATTTGAACATTTAATCACTCTAATGACATTTTCCAAAATACATCAAAGAGTGTTTTATCGGTCGAGTTTCTCTTGTGACAAAGTTGACTGACACCCTTGATGCAAATTGAGAATGACCAGGTTCAGTGGAGTTTCAATACACGGAACTCGACCAACACCCTATACTGGCAAAAATAAATTTAAGTGATCGGCCGACTTTCATCTAGGATAAACTCAAGTGATGCTTCAAATATTCTTTGTCATATAGTGCAATTGGTCAAGTTACCTTTATTAAAACTTGGCTGAATGCACTGTAGGGAAAGTGTAGAAAAAGTGATTCTAACCATTAAAGTATTGCAAAACTCGAAATTATATCTATTGAAACACCCCCAAATGGCTATAAAACCTTTCTTAGTGCTCCTAGACTCTAGTGGACAACCCCAACTATAGATAGGACCTCTTAGAGTTCATTCCAAGGTTGCTCCTTCATATTATTCAAGATCCTAGCTATAGTTAAGTGCATCCAGTCCACTTGATCCCCTTTCTCTCTCTTATTTGCAAATTAAAACGTCCATATGAGTGAGATAGGATCTATGTGAGAGGTATACTTCATTGTATACTTGTAAAGCTATCAAATCATCCCTTTCCACAAGCCCTTTCTTCAATAGCATGTTGGTGAAAGCTTATATAGGTGAAGGAGAAGGTGCAAAGCTTTTCCGATGTGAAGGAGAAGGTACAAAAGCTTCTCCAAGGTGAAGGAGAAGGTAAAGGCTAAAGATCTAAGAGTAGAGTGGGTAAATCCTTCAAGGAAAAAGACTTGGTGTAAGAAGAGGATCTCCTTGGAGAAGGTGTCTAGATGCTTGCAAGAGTGGGTAAGACCTTGTAGAAGTAGAGGACTCTAGCTCAAAGGATAAGTAAGTCCTTGGTTGATTTATTGGCTCCTTTTGGTCCTTAAAAATGAAGTTGGGTATCCTTGTCCCAAGAAAAGGAAGGTCATCTTATATGTCTTATATTGGTATATAAGTATATATGGGTTGTAAAAAATCTTAGACCTTAACCTCTCTAGGTAGTGGACTAACTTTCTCATAGTTTGGGGATTGGAACCATTATACATAGCTTGTTCTTTTGTTTGTTCAACATCTCTCATCTTTGATATGTATTCTTAGTTGACTACAAATTCAATATTTGCAAATCCCATATCTTGTAGTAACTTGAAGGTCTAACAAATTTTGTGCAAGTGGTTTTATCTATAGAGCCCGTTGATCCAACAAGTGGTATTAGAGCCCCAGTCTTCTCCAACAAATCCCCTATGAGATGAGAAGATGGGCGACAACCTACTTGGGTCTCTCAACTCCATGAGACCCCCAATATTCAATGACACAAACTTCCTCTATTGGAAGATACGGATGCAGTTCTACCTTTAAGGGATGATCTATGACATGTGTAAAGTCACCATCATTCCCTACAAGGAGCCAGTGGGAGATGTAGCTACTTGGGATGAAGCTACACTCAAGACGGCTCAACTCACTACAAAGGTAATAAGCATCATCTATGTTGCCATCACTCCCTCCAAGTTCAATTAGATCTGCTCTTGGGACACATCCCATGAGATATTGAACAAGTTTTGCATCACCTATGAAGGCACAAAGCAAGTCAACGAGTCCAATATCTACATGCTCAAGGGTCTCCTTGAAAACTTCAAGATGGGAAATAACGAGAAAGTGGCGGAGATGTACACAAGGATCAATACCATCATCAATGAACTTGCTTCTTTGGGCCACACCATGGATAGAGGGACCATCAAATCCAAGATTCTAAGATCTCTCCTCAAAAGATGGGAATCCAAGGTGACCTCCATTGAAGAAGCTCGAATCCTTGGTGACATAGCCACCGAAGAGCTCATTAGAAACCTTCAAGAACATGAGCCAAGACTTGACAAACAAGAGGAAGATGAAAATAAAGAAGAGAAGGAATCAAGGAGATCAAAGATAATGCATTCAAAGCTTAAGTGGAGGCAATGATTATCCAACCACAACTTGCTTATCGATCCTCTCCTCCTTCCTCAAGTGAAGATGAAGCCCCTAGTGACCTTGAAGCTAACTACTCCAAGGGGAAGCACTTCAAAGGAAAGCCATCCTCCTCCACTCCAAGATGATATGAATGTGGACAAAAGGAATACTACAAGAATGAGTGCCCCAAGGTCAAGAAGTCCTACCACAAGAGAAGCTCCAAGAAAAGGGACAACTACAAGAAGGATGGAAAGTACAAGAAGAAGGACAAGAAGGAAAGAAGAAGCAAGAATGCAGCTCATGCCGCATGGGAAGAGTCTTCTTCAAGTGATTCCAACTCCAATGAGGGAGAATGTCACTGTAACGAACCAAAACTTAGGATCTTACATCATTTCATGATTAGGAAGCTAGTTAGATTTGTTCTTTAGATGTGACCAGACAAGGATTAAAATTTAGAATACATTTACTTAATTATTTAATGATGCGACAACATTTAAATAAAGTCATGAAATATATTACATATATTTTCTTCACTAACATAATGGTTGAATAAAAATAAATAATTTTCTTTGGAGTAATATTTGGTAATTTATGTCTGAAAATAATAAAATTGTGATGTAATTTAAATAAATAAGCAATTAATGGACATAATGTATAAAATGAGAAAAGTGTAGAATTTTGTGCATAATCATATATATAACTCTTTTTGTAACAATGTGACATTAATAGGACTCAATTAAATAACTGTTAATATAATGTTTTGATACATATAATGATAATGTGTCAAAATTCCTAATGGGTCCATAACACATAAAAAGAAATCTCAAAATTAAAATATAATGGTAAAAATGTTTTCTTGGGTGCCAATTAGCTTGGTTGCCAAGTTTCACATTATTTGCATAATGATAACTTATTTTAATTCTATTTGGAAAAGCAAATAGGATAAATGACAAAAAGTATTAAATAAATTACTAAAAGTCTCAAAAAGAGAAAATAAACCTCAAATCCAAAATTCACATACCAAGTTTAGACTATGTGTACATTTTCATCTAATTCGGACGACCTTAAATACTCTAGTATAATTTAGGAGAGAGAATGTATTTTTAAAAAAATATTAAATAATATGTTAAAGAATTCCAAAAGGGAAAATTAATTATAGAATTATGTTCCTCATGTTTAGGTGTGACAAACTCGATTTTCAATCTTTTATAATTTTATATACATAACTTTAAGATTTTGGTGTATCAAGTGATTCCAACTCCAATGAGGGAGAATGCCACTGTAACAAACCAAAACTTAGGATCTTACCTTATTTCATGATTAGGAAGCGAGTTAGATTTGTTCTTTGTATGTGACCAAACAAGGATTAAAATTTAGAATACATTTACTTAATTATTTAATGATGCGACAACATGTACATCAAGTCATGAAATATATTACATATATTTTCTTCACTAACATAATGGCTGAATAAAATTAAATAATTTTCTTTGGAGTAACATTTGGTAATATATGTCCAAAAAAATAATAATTGTGATGTAATTTAAATAAATAAGGAATTAATGGACATAATGGATAAAATGAGAAAAGTGTAGAATTTCGTGCATAATCATATATATAACTCTTTTTGTAACAATGTGACATTAATAGGACTCAATTAAATAAGTGTTAATATAATGTTTTAATAAATATAATGATAATGTGTCAAAATTCCTAATGGGTCCATAACACATAAAAAGAAATCTCAAAATTAAAATATAATGGTAAAAATGTTTTCTTGGGTGCCAATTAGCTTGGTTGCCAAGTTTCACATTATTTGCATAATGATAACTTATTTTAATTCTATTTGGAAAAGAAAATAGGATAAATGCCAAAGGTATTAAATAAATTACTAAAAGTTTCAAAAAGAGAAAATAAACCTTAAGTCCGAAATTCACATACCAATTTTAGACTATGTGAACATTTTCATCTAATTTGGACAACCTTAAATACTCTAGTGTAATTTAGGAGAGAGAATGTACTTTTAAGCCCAAAATATTAAATAATATGTTAAATAATTCCAAAAGGGAAAATTAATTATAGAATTGTGTTCCTCATGTTTAGGTGTGACAAACTCGATTTTCAATATTTTATAATTTCATATATGTATCTTTAAGATTTTGGTGTATCTAAATGATCCCATAATTTGTCATGAAGCTTATAATCATTTATTAGATCTATGATTAAAATTTTAGAATTTTCAGAGATCGTTTGAATAACTATAAAATTCATATGTGGAAAAAATAATAGTATTTGGAAATATTTTAGTTAGATGGATAAACAATTTTATTTTTCAATGAAAATTAGTGGAAGAATTGTTACACTCGTATCGAAGTGTGATATAAAACTTGTGACCATTCAGAGCTTGTTTGATGGTTCAAATATATTATACAAGAACTATAGTCGAACTAAATTTAATGGTTCAAATCATTTACATTATTTTGGTGAAATAGTAAAAATTTCATATCATGGGATTCCTTTGTCAAAATAAGGTAAAAGTTTAAATGCAGACTTTTCATTATAATTGTGATTTTTGATAAATTTTGGAGAAATTATGGATTCACTATTTTGGAGATATGGTTTATAAATAGTGTTTGAAATCATGATTAATGTATGATGTGATTTGAAATATGTTTTAAAGTGTTAATAAGAAAATAAAGTCTTAGTGAAGAATTGTGTTATTTTATTTAAGGATAAGTACAAATTTGGTAGAGAAGAATTTATTTTGGAAATATGTTTTGATTGTTTGATGAATATTAATGACAATTATGATCTTTTACATATACTTTGTTAAGAGAATCATGTAGACCTCCAAATCTTTCCATTTTCTCTCTTTATAAAAAAGAGAGAGAGATAGAAGTTTTACATAATAAAGAAGATCTATATAACATTTCATAACGTTGGAAGTTATGGGTTTTCAAGGTTATAATATTTCAAAAAATAATTATTGAAGTGTATAATGTTGTTTTCAAGGTGTCAATTTAATTTAATAGTAGGTTGGTGGCAGATATAATGTACAAATATGGTATGTAATATTGATATATTAATTATACAATGAATTATGTTATGAGATATAAGATGTTTAGTGCGGTGGAGAAGTTTTTTTTAGAAAAAATAATACATTTTCATGTAAAGAATTAATTGCATGGTGGAACATATGCCTTGACTAGAAAGTTGTTTGAATGGTCAAACCAAGTAAATATGAGTTTCTTATAACACAATATGAAATTAAATTATAAAAGAAGTTGGACCACAACTTTTCCCCGCTACTTATATAAACACACCCTATTGGCTATATCCATGCACACAGCGAACAACTTTGATTGTTTCCTCACCCCTCTCTTGTGATTTTGTCCCAAGATTGTGACGACATCACACTATTGGAATAAGATGGCCTCTTGTTCTTCCTCTTTCCTTTTCCTATTATCTTCTCCCTTCGCTATTCCTCCCCTCCACCATGACCACGAAGCAACATATCATGATGCCCTCTTTCCCAAAGAAGCATGGAACATCATCAACAATGATCAAGAGTACGAAGATCTAATCCATGAGACTAGTCAATGGTTAACTTTGTTTGTGAATGGAGAATATCACAGGTTTTATGGATAAGGCTAATTTCAACCCAACTTATTAAAGATTAGATGCTTAGTCTTCAAGACAGTAGGTCAGTGTTCCTTTTCCATAGTTTTAATTCACTAAGAGTTTCGTTAAGTAGATCAATAAAATGAGGAATGAAATATTTAGATTCTAATTCAAATAATATACAATGAATATAGGTTGTTGTGGCCCTTACCATGA